>OV743720.1:15288180-16617451 GCA_928272305.1 Volucella inflata | reverse complement strand
ATTTTATGGACATGACAGACGTCAGATACAATAACACAGGAGCACCGTGTTGCTTTGTGAATACGAAGTCGATTTTCATGTACTCAGGAATGGCTTCGGCGGAAATCTGAGGAATGCAGCCGGATCTCCACTAATGGCTCCATCACCAATATCATATGTAGCATAGAACCCCTAGGGAAGACGACAACTACAGACTTCACTACTCATAAGTTAATCTTGCACCTGTCTTCCAAGCGGAGACTGCGTAATCTTGGTGGCAATATTGCGAAGAACAGGTGAAGGAACCAAAGTATTTGCCTCCATAGCAATAGCTATGCTTAAAGCACATACTAGACAAGGCACAGTTGAGGACTCAACGGGACCAGAGCCCACGTTGCGACTATCTGTAATGTAAGATATGCACCTTAATGTGCAAAATATAATTATAACCCGGAAACACGTATGTGAATGCACGGTCTTTCATTAATTACTTGAGTATATACCCCACAATTTTGCCTTATTTACAAGGAAATTCGTTGACGTTTTATAAGTATTCATAATCAATAAGTTGCAAACGATAATCTGACATTAAGGGCGCGTCAGACTCTTCAGGAATACATTTGCCAGAATGACGACTCTGCGGCAGAAACATAAAACTTATTATGGATAACTGGCTTTATCTATGAATGTCAAGTTTCCGTAATAAAAGTTCTCATGTTAGCAATGCTTTTCAAGAGCTTTGTTAAGCCACCATAAATTTCAAATAATTACAGAAATCACACCGATTTCGAGGAAGGACTGATTAAAATTATTGAGTCCATACTCTGAGAGTTTTACACTATCAAATGTGAGTTTATCAATTGTTTATCGTATACACAGGTACTCGTATGTACACGAATTGGGTGTCACAGCTTGTGCCAGGGGTCAATCGCCACATTGTTTCATCGTTCTTAAGTCTATTATAGGAACTAGTTAAAAAATTTAAAAAAAAAAATTGATTATTACCTTTATTTGGAGTAGTATTCTACTATATTAAACAATATTCATTTACTTACTATACCTATATGTGTATTTTTAAGTAGCACTCCAAATCTACACATATATCAATATCTTAAAGAGTTACCTACACATATGTATGTGGAACTGAATAATTGACGATTTACCTGGAAAAAAAGAGATGATATTTTAAAACACTGATTCTTAAAGTATATTCTAGATAAAGAAATATTTTCAAAATACATGATTAAATTCTTAACGACGAATATTGCAGTATAGAACCACCCTATACAATCCAGGTCTGTCTTCTGTCAGTTGCGTACGTTGACAGAAGACAGCCGATGACATGTTCTTATTCCTAAGAGTTTTCTCTTCAAGCGATGACAGTTGTTCTACAATACATACTTTCAATTTGTAACTAAGTGAACTTCAATATTTGAATTTGCGAATGAGTGAAACTGCCAACAGATCAATGGATTGAAGAGGAAGTAAGTAAGTGTCACTAAGTGACAGATTCTAGGGAACGGGGCCTTGATGCACGGAAAAAGTCGTCTTAAATAAATATATCTGGAATAATCATTCTAGTCGGTTTCGAGATATATACAAATCTCAAAAAAAAAACCAAAAGGTTTGTATACTATACTGCGGTATAGTCGTAGTATGGTTATTTTCACATAAAAAAGAAGCAGTGCAGATTTGAATGCGGATTTATGATGAAGCAAGCAATTTGCACCTCTCGGAATGTGAAACAAAACTCCAATTAGACACGCCCCTACAGAAAATAAATAAACGATTTTACCAGAGAACGGTACTAGACGTCAAACCAACAACCTTTGATCTACTGGAATTAGTAAAGAAACTACCTATGATGACTGTTAAACTACGGTGATCATCCAGACTTAACTGTCAGGCAGAACGGAGGACGATGAGATTCCGTCCACCCAATCTAGATGAAGTAAGGATAGTAATACTTAAACTATAAAAGCCAAACTAATTAAGATAGCGAAAGATGACTTTGCAAGATTTGTAGGAAGGAAGTACCCATGGTAAGTGGAACCTCAGCTTCGTTTACTCAAATCCAAAGAAAGAAGAATCTCCAAGCTACGACAACTATAGAGGAATCTTTATTTTTGTATTTTTTAGCTTTCCGAGACCCCACTTATTACCACCATATCAATTTCAAAGCATGTACAAGGTGGCGCAAAATTAATCATCCTATCGGAAGATGTTATAATCTTTGCAAATGGCGTCGTACGTCAATCATATTTGACATTTGTGAACTAGACAGCCAAGCAATGGAGCGCTATACTCCGCAAGAGCGTGGAATAGTTGTGGCCCCCACCGGACTGGTCGTTCGGCCGACAATATCGCGGCTGTGGCTGCCGATGTCGCCGACAACGAAGAAATATCAACCGAACGACGGGCCATGCAATTGGGAATTATCAGACGGACCCTACAGCGAAATTTAGTGAAAGACTTACACATGTTTCCGTACAAAGTGCAAAAAATGCATCAGTTAATGCCTCCTGACCGTCAGTCGCGTGTGAATTAATGTCAAGCTATCCTCAATCTCAACAACGAAGGGGACGATTTTGTGTCGAAAATCATCATGAGAAACGAGGCGCATTTCCACTTAATTGGTAAGCACTGGGGCAATGAAAATCCGCGTGTGATGCACGAAGAACCATTACATCCACTGAAGGCCACTGTATGGTGCGGCGTTCATGTAGGAGGCGTGATTGGGCCGTATTTTTTTGAGAACGCCATCGGCAATACAGTCACTGTTACTGTCGAACGTTTCAAAGCCGGTTTGTGCTTAACAAGACGAAGCGGCCGCACACACGGCACGAGCCTTAATGGATGTTACGAGGAAGAGTTTTCCTGGTCGCATAATCTCCCGTTTTGGCGATTTGGCATGGCCAGCAAGATCGCCCGATTTACCCATCCCAGACTCCTGGCAGGTTTATGCCAACAAGCCACAGACAATCGCAGCCCTTAAGGAGAATATTCGACAGGAATGCGAACAGTTATCACCGGGAATCTTGCGGAAAGTCATGGAAAATGCGATGAAACGGGCACAAATGTGTATCAATACTGGCGGCAGCCAGTTAACGGATATCATCTTTTCCACTTAACAGAATAAATTGTAAAGTTTCAAATAAAGATTTCCGTCACTCAAAATCTTTTTTTTTATTTTGTAAATTAATTTTTAAAAAAATAGGATGATTACTTCTGCGCCACCTTGTAGTATATGAGAGCATATGAAAAGAAGAGGTATGTGGCGCTAGTTTTAGCATTTTAGCCAAACTTAACAGAAAGCTTAGAAGCTCATTTCCGAAACACGAAGGCCAACAAAACAGGCACGTTTATCCGAATGCCTATCCAATAACTTGTATACGGTTGATATCAATACAAGAACGGAACGAGCTAATACAAGTGCATGTATTAAAGCGAAACAGGATCCCAACTATAATACTGCACATTTGTAGGCATAAGTCTAATTTAACTTACAAGGTTTTTTAACGAAATAATTTCCAGTAATAGGTATGTATTCGTATGTTTATACCTTGTACCAGCAATACCTTGTAAAGTGATTTGCTTAAATGTACTTTTTCCAGTGCGGATTTCATGAAAGGTCACGCATGCACCGGTATCGAATTTCTGTTGACCATTATTTGATATTTTATCATGGAAGACGAAGCTCGGCACAGGGTCTTAAAATCATTCTGACAATTCTCCAAGTGGTACGACGGCGGGTCAATAAGTCCGTGACTTTTGGATTAAAACACAGATTTTTTGATAAAAAAATAATTTTATTTTTCAACGTAGTCTCCCTTGAGCTCTATACACTTTGTCCAACGCTTCTCCAATTTTTTTATCCCTTCCAAAAAAAATGATTTGTCGAGGTCCTCAAAATAGGCCTTTGTTTGCGAGATGACTTCATCATTGGAGTCAAATCTTTTTCCACCAAGCCATTTCTTCAGGTTTGGGAACAAGAAGTAGTCGCTCGGAGCCAAATATGGAGAATAGGGTGGATGAGGGAGCAATTCATAGCCCAATTCATGGATTTTTGCCATGGCAACTGCACATGTGTTTGTGGTCGACTGTGAGCAAACGCGGCACCCATCTTGCGGAAAGCTTTCTCATGCCCAAGTGATCATTCAAAATTGAAACCACTGAGCCATGCGAGATCCCTACGGCTTCCACAATCTCTCGCACTTTCAATCTTCGGTCGGCCAACACCATATCGTGAATTTTTTCGATTGTTTCGGGTGTAGAGACCTCAACTGGGCGTCCAGGACGTTCGGCATCTTCAGTGCTTGTACGGCCACAACGAAATTCAGTAAACCACTTTTTTACCATTGAAATCGATGGTGCAGAGTCCCCATAGTATTTATCAAGCTTAGCCTTGGTCTCGGTAATGGTAATTTTTTTTCGCAAGAAATAATGCTTAATAAGCACACGAAATTCACTTTTTTCCATTTTCTCCTCAAATTAGTGAGTAGTCTGATAAAAATAGCTGTCAAACACAAACTAACTGACGCAGCAAGTTTAAATTTTGACAGGAGTCAACTGACAGATGCCTGTTGACAGGAGCAGTGTTGCTGTTTCAGTAAAGAGGTCAGAAATTCAAAAAGTCACGGACTTATTGACCCGCCCTCGTATATACCCGATTATATTTTCACTATGAGCAAACATTTTATGAACAGTAGGTGTCTTCAAGTCTCTTTGTCATCTCTCTTTTGATCCCAGTTATACGAGTTGCCATCTCTGATTCTTGAAAAAATCTCGTCGAAGTATTTCCATTATTGGTATTATCAAATCCTTGTTTGGGTCTATCAACATTCGGCCCAATCTCATCGAGATTCACGATTTACATTTTTTTACATCTGTTAAACCATCTGGTGTGTTTATTTATTGCTTTTAGGGGCCTTGTCTAGATGATCCATCACAACCCCACTTATTTTGTAATGTAAAAATTGTTGGTGGTGAGAGGTATCAACATGGCGATACCCACTATTGCAACCAGTTGCTGACCAGCTGACAAAATAAGCGGCACTGACAACGGGACAGTGGATGAATTTCCCAGATGGAATCAACGGTGAAGTAAAATTCTGGAATAACATTAATGGGAATTTACCCGGGCCCCTTTGACATATTTCCGAGACTATGTTAGGGTCTTGGAAAATAGATATGGTGGCGGATGAGCACTTAATGTTCCAACGGCGTTAGGGCTCTGCCCTGACCGTCTCCTCGTCCTAGAAGAACCTAAAATAAGGTTACGATACAGAAATAAGCCTCGAATACTGACAGATCCACTGTTGACAACCCATGCAAACGAATCAAAGACAACGAGCTTCGGATATCCAGGTGGAATGTTAGGTCCCTTAATAGGCCATAAATCTCCCTCAAAATAAGAGCTTTTTAAGAATCTGCGGAACTGTTTGAGTCGCTGTAAACGGTGAACTTAAAACGATGCCCAACTTACTAGACTATATATATATATATATCGTAACTGATAGTTCCACAAAGAATTCCAAGGAAATCAAAAATCGTATAAGTAATGGTATGACTCATTTTCATTGTCAAAAACAGACAGGCACAAAAAAGGGCAAAGAAGTTTAAATACAATATATCAATATAGGAAAACCCGAAAGGAAATAGGGAACATGTTTCAAGCTCATCTAAAAGGAACACTGTCTGTTGGTTTTTTTTTTTTGTTCAAAACCAATCCTAAAAAATATCAAATTCATCTTCCGAGTAATATTTTCTGTTGAAATTTTGCTTTATGATGGGAACCACCCATAAAAACTGAATTATCATCTAGTTTGCTATTTTTGAGGTAAGAAGGAAGAAGACAAAAAAAAATCTTCAAAAGAAGGGAACAAAAAAGACGAACTTGTTAAGAGTATGCTCGTGCAAAGTTTAAGCCCATTACTTGCCAAACTAACCAAAAAAAAAAAGCATAAAGACTCTTCCTAGAAGCTATTATGTCTTCTCTGTGATTACGTTTTTGTATACTTGTACGCAGTTCTTTAAGTTTACAGCAGCGTCGGCATACGAAATTAGATGTCGTCACGCATGTTGGACGAAAAGAACTACAAATAGTTAGTTTGCTGAGCTCCTACCCCCAAGTATAGCAAAAAAAAAAAAAAACTGAAATAAATAACTCAAGTCCACGGATCAGCGATTGTAACCATTCTTAAGTGAGATTTGTGCCTCGAGGCCAGAACAACCATTTCACAAGTTAGACACTCTTGGCTCATTGTTAAGCGATTGTACATTGTAAGCCTAATTAGGATCCGGTTTTTTAGTGGAGCCTTTGCACATGTGTGAGTCTTAATTGTTGCATGAATCACGCCTCAAGCTGGAAGATTTGCGAAAGGTAAACAACTGAAGTACTCGTATGAGCTTTATTGAAGGAGGGCTTAGTTGCTACCCTGTAATATTTTATTTAGAGTGCTGTTGACACACGAAACCTATTGAATATCTGAGGTTGATCCATAGTCGAACTATGAATGATTTTTAATTTAAAATAATTAATAAAAGGAAGCCCCAAAACGAATTCATGAGCCGAAATAAAAAATTTGGATTAATTAATATAAGATCGCATTGTTTAATATATGTGTACTCGTATACATACGAGTAAAAATGAAAGCTTTAAACTCATTTTGTTTAAACCACCTGCTGCTTAAGATTATTGTAGATAACCATATGATACTACGTGTCCGATGCAATCGCAAATTGGTCTAAAAACAATAGAAATGAAGCGCGCCAATTCAAATTTAAATTAGAAAATTATCATCTACATCAGAACAAAATGAAAAAAGGGAATAGACAAAACGAAATAAAACAATACAATACAAGACAAAGACAAGAATTTTTATTGCTTTATAGGTTACACCTGTTCGCTGTTGACGTCGTTCTAATGCTCGCATACCTTAAAACAAATAAAAGATACATGCCTTTATTTGATGGTTTAAAGGAGCTCCTGGTTTCATAGAAACAAAAAGTGTGAAAGAATTTGGGATATATGTATCTCCCACAGAAACGATGAATTGAATTAAAATGTCTATCAATTTGATTTTATTATCATATTGGTACGTGCAAATTTTTTAAGTGTAAAGGTTCAGATATGAACAGCTCATACAATTCGATTAGCCGAGGTGCCTATAGGTGAATCTTCAACATCCTTAAGCAGCAGCGGAAGAGTTTAGCAGGAGATTTGCTACTGTGTATACTCGATATGAAGATGACTTTGTTATCTTTGTCTTTTAGATCTCTATCTAATCAACAAAGAGTGCTCTATGAATGGACTTTCAGCCAATCCTCATATAACGAAGCTGATTAGATATTTTAAGTTTCCTATTTAAAATGACAAATAGCTAAACAAAACCTGTCCGGAGGCTGCCAGTTGTCTGGAAGTATAAACCAATTTTCAGCGTAACATGCAGCTTGACAATGAAAGGGGTCCTCTAAATCAACATTGCTACGATAACAATGTTCCATCCCATGACCTGAGGCAGGATAGAAAATTAAGAATATGTAACGAACTTCATGTATGGCTTCAAAGCTGTTCTATCATAGGATGTGGCGGTTTGGTCTTAGTGGAGGACGACTGTCTTGGGATTAGCTTACTGCTTGGCAATTGTTATTAATTTGGATTGTCCTATCTAATTTTCCAACTAACGCGAATTATAAGCTTACGAACCAAGGTTTAAGGGAAAAGTTCCGGCAACTTGAGCACAAGCTAAAAAGACCTGTATCCTCAGTTTCAGCTTTCATTTATAATTTGGTTTTCTGTGAGAATAACTGTCCAAAAGGTCAACGATATTTCTGGAGTACCTCAGCTGCTTAATAGCGTCTTACAGGGGCACTACTTACTACTTACTATTATACCTTACTGTGAGGGGAATTGTGTTTGACACCATACAGACCGGGGAGGCTTTTCATGCTGCAAGTGGTACATTGTTAAAAATAGAAAATTTGCAAACGAAGTTACCAATAGTAAAAATATCAACTAGTGTGGAAAAAATAGATCGTATAAAGAGTACGCGCACTCGCAGAATTCTTAACATTAAGAAATCAAAACTAAAAAGAATTAAAGACTGAGAAAATCAGATAATTTTTCAATTTAAAGCGATTGTGCCCAGTAAATGCGGTACAAAAACCAAACAAGGTTCAACTTCCAGCTAAGGTTCGAATAAGTTAACAGCAAAGTCTTGGCTTTGCAGCCTTTAAAATTGTTGTAAGGTCCGACAATTAAGCCAACAAATAGAAGACACACAAGATCACACACCGTAGATTTTACATTAACCAACCGTCAAACTTGTGTAACTGATACAAAACAAAGCAGCAATTACCTTATTTACATCCATTGATGACCTTACCCATATGGCATCTGACCTAATGGAGGCAAAACTTTTATTACTGTATAAAAACGAAGCCGATTTTCATTGCACTTTGAACTGAACATGGCATTTATTTTGATGAACTACTTTAAGTCTCAACGATAAATCTTTGGATAAACTGAAAACACAGTGAAGTAAAATTTTACCTTACACAGTTTCTATCGGGACATGGTTGTTTTCTGGAATACCTATTCAAGCGACAAGACGACTAATCTTCATACTGGCCGCACTGCAAAAATGTTGCTGAGAACTGAGCAGGTTTTTTTTCCAATGTCCACTATACGAAAGATTCCTGGATTTTCCGCCACCGAATAATATCGTAAATTATGTATTAAAAAATGAAGACAACTGGGCATCAACACAAATAATACGCGCCCTGAGGGATGAAGAACGTGAACGTAATGCAAGTTCATCAAACAACTAGTGATAAGGCCAAAGCTCAACATCGTCCCTCGTGAACTTATAGTAATATATAACGGTGGTCCCGCAAGGGAATATCGTTTTAGCCGGTAGAAATTCGTCACTACGAGTACCAATGGAAGTCAACCCATTGGTGCCTATGCAAGGTTTTCAACTTCCTACGCAAAAAAAACAAAGGCTTAGCTGTTTGTTTACCTCAGTAAAAAGATACGATCGCTTCCTTGATTGGAGACTTTGCTAGTCTAATAGAGGCGAATTGCACCTGAAGAACAAGTGGAGTGGGGACCTCAGAAGCCACAGCTGACAGCACAAAAAGGACGTTCTTCCTATATCCCTAATCGAATTAAGAGTATAAAATTAAAAGAAAAGAATCGAGCTAAAAGGAGGCTCTCAGGATTAGATAAATCTTTTTTCGGTCTTAGAACCGAAGGAAGGAAACCCGAAAAAGAATCAAATTAACCACGAAAGACTGCAAAGCATACTTTTCGGCCAGCTAAACACTTCCAGATTGTGCTTTGTCTCCGCCCATACTTAAGTGCGTCGAATATTCAATGGGACGCATGTACTTTCGCATTTTTTTAAAGTAGCAGGAGTACTTAAATATCTAAACATTCACAAATCAACCTGTATATCTTTCTTTTCTAAAGAGGTATTCTTCCAGACTTGCGTACGCAATGGACGCTTTTCATCAATCCTACTTTTTAGGACAGTTTCCGTCCAGCCTCACAAGCTCATGGCACTTACGTCTTTTCTTCTTTTCTTTCATGGAAACAAAAAACGATTAAAACCCGTGAGCTCATGAAATATCTCGAAACATAGTAGTCCAATCTGTTTTTTTCCAGAGTTTAGCATCAGGCTCTATTATCGAAAATTTGGGATAGATGACTCTCTTCTTCAAGGGATTGGAAATCACCTTCGGGATATTCAATTCAAGTTGTCTTGGACAAGTAAATCTGATATCCCCAAACCCATAACAGTAACACCCGTTTTGCTATAAATGCTCATCAGTATCCCCTCAAGCTCCCTTTCGGACGTATTCTAAAATAACGTGATTCTTTCCTAAGCGGTACAACTCGCTTGTAAAATGCCCTGCCAGAGTCCTTCTTTCCTAGTCATAATAACCTGCAAACATTCAAAACCAACGTACATCAGTACCTCAAATTCTCCTCAAGCGCACACCAACTTTATAAAAAAATAAAACTGGACAAACTGTTCGTTGAGGCTTCGAACTAAAGCCCCACTTAAGTAAGTAAGGAAGTAATTAAGTAATCGGACGACAATGTTTTCAACAAATCTAAAAGCTGTTGAGTAAAATAACGGACAAATAAAAAAAAACCAAGGCTACCTACTGCGTTCTGCAATCTACTCTCCATTCGTTGTGTCTGAAAAATGGCTAGTTAAAGCACAATTTTATAGAATTTATAATCATACGAGTACGATACTAAAATTATAAATAATTTGACCCAATTCTGCATTTTTTTTTTAACATACATACTATATACCTTGGTTAGACCCAACACTCAAGGTTATGGCAATATATTGGTTTACTTGTTGCTCTTCATCGATATTAAATTACTTAACAGCTGCTCTGCCATGAAATGAAAGTTGAAAATAAAATTGATTAAAAGGAAATTAAAAAAAAAAATAACAACCGATAGGGCTACTATCCTAAAAAATAAAAGTAGGTAGGTATATGGTATGCTCTCATATGAATAAAACCTGCAGTACATTGTTTACTAAGAGCACATATGTACATATCCGAGTGTATACAAGTAATGATGGGTTGTTTGTTCATTTGGCAGCAAAGTTCTCAAGCGGAAGTTGATTATTATTTTTTCTTTACAATAAATAAACATATGTACATATGTTAGTTAGTTCAGAGATTAAATCATTATTAACTAAAAACTAGAAAAAAATAAAAAAACTGAAAATTGATTATTTAATTTATTATTCTTAAATTCTTGAGTGACCCTAGGCGTTCAACAAACTATGGACGTCGGCATTTGTCTTGGTATACGTTCATATATTAAAACGGCCTACGGGTATCGTAGATTTTATCAATTCTTCGGTTTCGGTTTAACCGAAAATGTTACTAGAGGAAATTTCGTAATTTAAAATTTTTAAATAAAAGAAAAAAAAAACATCAAAGAATGAAATTGTTAGGTTAACATTCAAGAATATTTCATCATGACCTAAAATAGACTTGTTTCTTTTGCAACTACGAAATTGATTCAAAACGCTTTTCTCGACATCCTCTTTGTTAGAATTTCGTCAAGTCGACTCAGTCAGATAAAAATCTACCAAATGTTGACTATTCATTTATTGCGTGTTTCATGAGCAGTGAATTTCGAGCCTGGGGTCACCCATAGCGTTGCTATATAAGGCACTGAATGCAGATTTGTGTGACCAAGCCTGCTCTGTAGAACCTGTCAAGACTAATTACAAGAAAACGTCTGAAACAAATTTCCTAGTTTTAAGTGGTTTTTGAAAAGTTTCACGCTTCAACTCTGTGCAGAAAAATCGGGAAAATCTGGATTTAATACGACGCTTTTTGGTTCTTTGAGGGATGGCTTTTTTATTTGTTGCCAGCTATAAGCCGATTCATCGCTTGATTTCTGTGTTTTTTTTAAGAGGAAAGTTATACAAACTACACTTTGTGCTTTCGAGTTGTCCGGATCTAAATCAGTTTTGCCAGTTACGATTTAGTACTTTTAAGCGACTTCTTGAGATTTTGCTCGGATAATGTCAAAAGCACGATAGGATGTATGAATATTTGAATACATCCTATCCTATTCGCCTCCAATGCAATAACTATGATACTTTCCGGATTCACCAGTACCAGATATTATTCGGATATTCCTAATATAATATAATTGCATATCTAACAACAAACACAAAGTGATTTGGTGATCAACTAGTACCAGCTCATTCGACTATCACGCAGGGGGTCCGTGGTTCGATCCCCGACATCACCAACAATTTTTTGAATCGTCATTACCCTTTTGGCGGGCATTGACAAACTCCCGGAAGTCAAATTGCCTATGAAAAAGCTTCTAAGGAGTGCCGTTCGGATTCGGCAATAAACCGTAGGCCCCGCTCAGTTGTGACAGAAATGACAACACTAGCAACACAAAAAAGTGTCAAGAAGCTAGGCCATGGCCCATACCGCGTTGCCAGCGCCACTGTGCTTTTTGTTTTTTTAATTTGGTGACCTGGACGCAACTTGGTTTCTTTTGACCTAAAATATCTGATATTTTTGCTGGCAATGATGATGTTTCGTCTCGCAAAAGAGTCCATCAATAGCTGCCCGTTTGAATACCTTCTGTGCAGACTATGCTTTTTTAACATTTTCGAATTGCTTATTTACTTACTTACATTAGGTGGCGCTACAGCCCGGGGTGGACCTGGGCCTCAGTCAACAAGCTTCTCCATCCAGCTCGATCCCTAGCTAGCTGCCTCCAGTTTCGCACGCTAAGTTGGCTGAGGTCCTCTTCCACTTGCGTGCGCCACCTGAGTCTTGGCTTTCCTCTACTGCGCTGTCCCTCGGGAGCGGATTCGAAGACTTTTCGGACCGGAGCATTGGTGTCCATGCGCTTAACATAACCCAGCCATCTCAGTCTTTGGATCCTCACTCTTCTGGCTAGGTCCATGTCGCTGTACAGTCCGTACAGTTCGTCGTTGTATCTCCTCCTCCACTCACCGTCAATGCAGACGGGACCGAAGATCGCCCGAAGCAACCAAGAACACCCTCAGCCATTTTTGATAATGTCCATGCCTCTGCGCCATAGAGCAGGACCGGGATTATTAAGGTCTTATAAAGGGTGACTTTTGTTGTCCGAGAGAGGGCTTTGCTACTCAATTGCCTTCTTAGCCCAAAGAAACAGCGGTTGGCAAGAGTTATTCTTCGCTTGATCTCAGCGCTGGTGTCGATGTCTGTATTTATAGCAGAGCCTAGATAGACAAAGTCCTTTACTACCTCAAAGTTATATCTGTCTAAGGTGACGTTCTGTCCGAGACGTCGGTGTTGGTTGTCCTTTTTGCTTGACAGCATAGCATAGCATTTGCTTGACGCCACTGACATCACGCTGCTTTCTCCCGATTATGTCAATATCGTCGGCGTATGCGAGTAGTTGGACGGACTTTTGAAAGATAGTGCCTCTTGTGTTTGCTCGTGAGTTTTGCACTATTCTTTCAAGTACGATGTTGAAAAAATCGCATGACAGCGCATCGCCTTGTCTAAGTCCTTTCTGGACATCAAAGGTCTCGGTGAGATCTTTACCGACCTTGATGGAGCAGCGTGCATTCTCCATCGTCATCCTGCACAGACGGAAGAGTTTGGCAGGGATGCCAAAACTAGACATTGCTCTATATAGCTCGTCTCTATAGATGCTGTCATACGCGGCCTTAAAATCGATGAATAGGTGGTGGGTATCGATCTGAAGCTCATGGGTCTCCTCCAAGATCTGCCGTAGTGTGAATATCTGGTCGATGGTGGACTTTCCTGGCCTGAAGCCACACTGATATGGACATGGATTTATCAGGTTGTTGACGAACGGCTTCAGGCGTTCACACAATACGGCAGATAAGATCTTATATGAGATGTTAAGGAGACTGCCTCTGTAGTTGACGCAGTTCAGAGGGTCTCCTTTCTTGAGAATCGGACAAACAATGCTGAGGTTCCATTCATCGGACATACTTTCGTCCGACCATATTTTACAGATAAGTTGGTGTATGCTCCTTACCAAGTCATCGCCTGCCACTTTGAAGAGCTCGGCAGTAAGGCCATCCGCTCCAGCAGCTTTGTTGGACTTAAGCTTCGATATAGGTAAATTGCTTATTTAATATTTTTTTTTTTAGTTGACAAGTACTTGCAGAACTAAGACAGATGAAACAGTTTAAAATTTCCCCAATAAGCACGATCTGGTGCTATTTGCCTGTGCACAGCAAGTAAGTAGAGGACGTTTTGCACTTAAGACCTCCATCTAAGACGAGGTATTCCTTTCAATCCACCGAGATGAATTGGAAAACTCTTTGGCCCGGTTAAATTTATTCGTTCTGTTAATCAAACGGGGATAAAAATCTCTCACAATTCAAACGATAAAGAAATATTCGTAAGAGGGTCTTACTTTCTAATACTTAACTTATTATTGACAGCTTATTGAATTCTATCTATAAAAGGCGTTGAACGTGAAGTAAAACGTTGAATGGCTTATGCTCTTGGAACGATCGTCATTCCCGCAAGAGTATTCCAAACTACCTATATTGAATGGTTTATGCTCGGCGTTAAAATATCTGCAGAAGTAATCTTTCCTGATACACCTTCCAATGATTTTCCACCATATAATTCATTGCCACCCGGATTAAATTTATCTCCGTTCAAAAGATATACGCATGTTTTCCAACATGGAGTGAAATAACAATTTTGCGACTTTCAGAAACACACCAGCGGGTGTGCACCCTAAATCGGTTTTGAAGCCATTCGTGAAGAGCGAACTACATTTCTTTCCTGGCTCAAATTCATGGACACAGTCATGAGCAAAATCAATTCCGCATTGTCACAACAACAGGAGTTATGGCATCACCATGGCTATAAGATCAGAATCAAACAGCGTGTTGTACTAAAGATCACTTCTTTTAAAGGAAACACGGCTTTAAGACTGCAACCCATGATATAGATATCAAGAGGGGAGCCATTCATACGAGTAAGTGCATCTAGAGCAGAGCCAAGACTGATCGGGAAAGCTCATAAGCAGCAAAAGAGTCACTTCTTCGGAGTTTGGTATAAGCAGTATAGAAGTATTTTCGTAAAAATAAATGTTTCACTAAACAACCGACTCATAAGATTTAATTGACCTTATCAAAGCAGTTTAGATCCAGAGGACCCTCCCCGAAGACAAGCCCCATCATTTTCACACAGCCAGAAAGCCAACAGCCTTTCGACGTAACGAAGTTTATTGCCCAAGATAAGAAACAAATATTTAGCTTCGTTAGATGAGTCTGACCAGACTCCGTCTCTTCAAGAAAACACCCACAGTTTTAGGAGAATTGACTGAAGGCCTGACTAATCGTCGATCACGTTTGGGGCAGCCGGCACTTTAGAGCAAACACTCTAGCCATCACATTTCAAGGCACACTCTTCAAGTGTCTATCACGTTAGAAGCAAAACGAATCTTAAACACAGAATGCATTCACAAAGTAGTTTTGAGTGCATAGAGCTCAATCATTTTCATGCTCTTCACCATGAAGAAGGTCGGCATAAAAGGCTTGGGATAGGGTTTACTCATCTCTGATTTTCGTTGTAAAGGTTACTCTAACTTTTTGGCTGGGTTTAGTATATGTATATGTAGAGCCAAGATGCCAATAAATATCATCACCAGAGTTGAGACAAGCCACATAATATTGCTTTGTAGCGAAACTGGATGTATGCCAGGTGATTTGAAGCCACAAACAAGATGTTTAATGGCATCATCCGTCAGAACAACCAAAAAGGAAATCTATCAGCTGCAGTGTGTTGTGTTACTTAGCTCATTTGCTATGTTAAAAAGAGCGAACATGCGTCCGAATATCTTGTTTCGACTTAGTTACTCCTACATTCACATAAGCTCCATACCTACAATTTCTATGAGTGCTTGCAGTCTGCCTATTTTCCCTCTTCTGAGCACTTTGACCGGTTTGCTAGTTAATTATTTCTAT
This sequence comes from Volucella inflata, assembly GCA_928272305.1. Lineage (NCBI taxonomy): Eukaryota > Metazoa > Arthropoda > Insecta > Diptera > Syrphidae > Volucella > Volucella inflata. The sequence continues at coordinate 16,601,951 of OV743720.1, read as the reverse complement.
CTTTTAGAAAGGTTTTACAAGAAGTAGTCTTCCAAATCCGAACTAGTTTTTTATAGGTGTTATTTTTCTTAAATCTGTAAAGATTTCAGTTTTTGTCCAAATTGGTCTTAATTAAATTGTTTAGGCGTTTTCATTACGTACCAGTCTTTATAGATCTGCGTTTCACCATTGAACAAACTATCTGCACGATTGTTTCCTTTTGGTCAACTCAAAGCACTTGCGACACCGTTCTGGTTCTAACCAGCTTTCCCTAGCTGTGGTTTTATTCTGAGTTTTGATGGAAGACGTTTCGATCTCCGTCAAACTTGTTTTGTTATATATTAACCGTAAATTCAACGTTTTCAACAAGGTCGAGACCTTGCATCTGATTCTGAATTCAGCGCACCTAAATGTATTTTTACATTTAAACCTTCAGTAATAATTTTCAGTCAGTAATCTCCTGTTAAATAGCGTTAAGTTCAAAACTTGCTGTCGCACTTTCGTAGCAAATGTTGACTAAAAGTCGATACGCCTCCCACGTTGCATACAGCGTTATGTACTCCATATTCTTAACGATTTTGCAATAACAGCCAAGCATAAGACGAGTGAAACATAAAACTCACCCTGTAAAGTTAAGTCTAATATTGCCGATAAATGTACATGTCATGCACAAACATATGTAGATAGAACACATGTACATGTATTAAGGATTTGCATTCAATTTGTCTTACTGGTAGTAAAATTTGTGGCAAAAAAAACGCAACCCCTTGCACTTTTTTAACAAACACTTGGACTTGCCGACAAAAATTTTCAAGGCCAACGAATTATTTGTGTGCCGTTTTCCACTCATCTGATGTTCTTCTTTTTTTTTTTTTAAACATTTTTATTATGTGCTATGTATATGTACAGTTTAGCAGAAAAAAAAAAAAAAACAAATTCGAAACTCACACATAAAATGCGTTTCATATCTATGCCGAAGGTTTTTTTTTGTTATTTTGCTGAACTCCACAAAATCGATGCGAATGTGTGTGTTGGATTTAGCCAAGCAGGATATATCCTCTGGCACCGAAAGAACAACACACAAAAGCGCTTGATCTGTCAAACGGGGTCTTCACGCCGAACAGGGATGTGCTTTGTTTTCGTCGTCGCCATTGCCGTCATTACACTCTACAATAAGTGAGCCGAGGGAGGGAGAAAAGCACGATTTTTTTTTCCTTGATACACATGTGTACGTCTGGATGAGGAATTTTCATGTTCAAGGTCATGAGAGATTTTTGCATGACTTGTTTACCAAAATATCCCTTTTCACTTTTTTGTTGTTGCCATTTTTTTTGTTTTGTTGTTGTTTGGTTTTTATACTTGGTTCCTTGGTCATGTGTTTGTTTTATTATGAAGCGTTCACATTGCCGCCGCCATGTCGTGTCGTGTTGATGCGTCGGCTTGGACTTTTTTTTGCTTCCATTAACTTTCTGGGTCGCGTCATCGTCGGAGTTAATTGAGTAAAAATAAAATTGCACACTCACACTGTGAGTAGAGTGAATCTATAGAGAGGACGTGGAACTGCATAGGATTAAAAAGAAGTTGGCTTGGTTCATTCTTTTTTTTTTTTGTACAAAGTCCAAAGGAAATTTGAACCAGTTGTTTGGAGTGGAATTTTTTTGTGTTTGCTTTGCTTTTACCTTGACATTGGTGCAGATGCATTTTGTAAGGAGCCAGGAAATGCATGTGTGATCCATAAGGAGATTATAGACCTTTAAAAACCCATTCAACCAAGCCTGTACACTCCAGCGCACACATTTGCTGGTTTGTTTTAATTTACAATTATGTAGGTACGTGGGTATGTAGAAGTTGGAATCTTAAGTAGGTAAATGTAGGTATATATTTACTGTACGCATGTATTTAGACACGTATTTCCATACATACATATGTATATGTCCTTTTTTTTATTATTCGGAGGACATATGAGAAGGAGTCCCAATGAGACTCGTAGAGAACAAAAAAAAAAAAAGCTTCTCCATTTGTATTAATCGGGTAAATCTAAAAGAGACACGTTTATGCATTTTGAATAGAGTGTCCGCGTCGTGTCCTTGGCCATGAGAGTTCCAGACGGTAATTATGGAACAGGTTCAGGTTTTCTATTCACATTCTCAACTACTGACCGACTAACGATTCACTCCTGCTGTCTTTGATTCTTTTCCTTTTTTGTCTTTTCTCCTTGGACTTTGAAACACTATTGTGTAAGATACATACATACATAGATAGATACCTTTACGATAATAAAATACATACACACTTGCGGGCAAGGTTGATGTGTCCTGCATTTAAAATAGTTCATTTCTGTCTTTTCGCTTTTAAAGCTTGGATACCTAACACGACGGTGGAGCTGGCTATTGACTATGGCGTCCTATTTCTATTTCCTGTTTGTTTTTATTGTTTTTGGATGAAAAAAACTTGGTTCGTTTTTGAATCTGAAGGTTTATTTTAGATGTTGATTATGTTTGTTAATCGTTTGCATTTCTTGTTCCCCTTAGAATGTTGCATTGATTTGAATTTATCATGACAAATTTTATTGGACGATTTCAAGATATATGTATGTACATATATATCATACATAACATACATATGTATGAAAAACTTTGTTCTAGATTGAACAAAAGATGTAGAGAAATGGAACGATTAAGTCAGACTTGAAACCAAAAAATCCATTAAATTCACAGGGATTTGGTTATACTCGTACGTATTTTTGGGAAAATTAGGACCATTCACCTATAATGAATAAAAAAAAAAAACAGGCAGTAGCTTATGCAGATGATGGTGAGAGGTAGGTATATTTTAAGGTAAAATATCATAGTTATATTGACCAGTAAAAGCAACGTGGGTAGGTAACACACGTATCCCTGCAGAGCTACTGACATGTTTTTACCAAGGAGTATGAGGACTGTTTGAAAAGTTCTCAGCATAACCCAGATTAGGTTATAATAGGTATGTAAATAAATTTATATTCGTTCGATTGCTTAATATTTAAGCTAGTTGTGTGTCAAGTTTCGTTATAGGTCACATAATTATTTTGCTACGATTTTTTGTTTGAACAAATCTGCTTCTATCTAAAAGATGGAGAAAACTTAAATCAGAGCCGTGATTAAATATTTTGTCAAAAACAATATGACGCCAAGTCAAGTGAAGCAAGACTGTAGAAACAAATTGGGAGAATCTGCGTCTTCGTATTCCTACGGTAAAAATCTGACAGAGACAGGTTCGCAGATAATCCGAGGACCGGTAGGCCGTCGACATCTACCACTTCAGAAAACATCGATAAAATCCATAAGATGGATTTAGAAGGCCGAAGATTAAAAGCCCGGGAAAAAAGTGATGCAATAGGAATCTCAACTGAACGGGTACCTAGTACCTATTCGATATTTTAACTGATGAATTAGATTTGAAAAAAAATTTCAGCAGGATGGGTGCCGCGTTTGCTGAAAAAGAATTCCATTGGGTTGAAATTTGTATAAAGAATCTGGTGTTATTTCGAAGAAATTTGAGAGGATTTATAACCACTGATAAAACCTGGATTCACCACTATATTTCTTCACAAATCGAAACAATGGAAACAAAGCGGTTCTCCGTCGACGAGAAAGCCAAGACATGTGCATCGGTCGGAAAAGTCATGGGTTCAGAGTTTTGGGATCAAAACGGAGTTGATTTTATTCTCCTTAATAGCAAAATGTTAAATGTCAATACAATGCTAATCTGTTGGATAAATTAGATGAAAAAATTCGCGAAAGATCGAGTTTTGGCCAAAAAGAAAATACTTTTTCACCGGCGCACAAGTCGGTTGATACAAGGCTAAGCTCCATTAACTTCGATTTGGAGTACTGAACCACCTACTTTATTTGCCTGATTTGGCACCATCAGACTATTACCTGTTCCCTAATTTAGAAAATCACTTGGTTGGACGAAAATTTTCAACTACCGAAGAGGTGATAGCTGAGACGGGGCTGTTTTTTCGAGGAGTTGGGGGAATCGTCTCATAAAAACGGTATATGGAGCATAAGTGGAATTAATGTATTGAAATAAGAGGAGAATATGTAGAAAAAGAATAAAAGTTATCAAATTTTCAATGTTTCATGTGTCACAACGAGAACTTTTTAAACAGCCTGCGTACTCATACAATTACGGACCACACCAAAATTATTGGGTTTGGTCATTGTTAGAAAATAAGTCTAGAAGGTGAATGCGTTTAAATGCATCAATGTCGCTTAATTCGCCCTTAAACATTTTTAGGCTGAAGACACGAGCAACTGCAGATAGCAGACATACGACAGACATCTGTTTATGGATATTTTACAGTGGTTTTACAGGTTGTTCAAATAGAAGGTCTGGACTGCTAGATTTAAATGATTAATGTGTATATGGTCAGTAAATATTTTAAGGTAATACGAGAACGATAGAATGAACTACAACTCTGTACTGAAAATCTACCCTGAGGAATTTAAGGCAAATGATAGGAAAGAATAATGAATATTCAACCTTTTATTATTAACCCTTTCCTCGTTATACGAACTTATAACGATTTTCCCATTTTTACTGCATCGCTGCTGCTACGCTTATGGGGTTGGCTAATGTCGCAGACCGCAGAATGCGTCTACATAATGCTCGGTCCTGGATCGCTTCAGTGGTTAGCACTAGGCATTGTTGCGCATTTGCCATCTGAGAAGTCCAGGAATTCTTTTTCCGACCTCGTTTTCTTAAAGTTGGAGTGATCGTAGTTGCTAGTGCCTTTTTAACCGGATTTTCCGCAGATCTCCTTTGAGCGTGGCAATACCAGCTTATTCTATTCGTCTCAAGTTGTTCGGTTACCGAATTCTTTATATGTAGACTTCCTCTTATACGCGTAGATCTAATACAATCGCGATTAGTGACTCCACTAGACATCCTTAACATTTTCATTTCCGCTGCCGTCATTTTTTTTAAACGCTTCGCACATTGTCCAGCACTGTGAACCGTATATAAGAGCTGGTCTAACAACCGTGGTGTAGAGTTTTCCCTTTAATTTAAATGGAAATTTTCGGTCGCAAAATATTCCCGAATTTTCCCGCCATTTCATCCATCCCACACTCACTCTGTGGTTTACGTCGTCTTCACATTTCGCTTCCATGTTAACGATTGATCCTAAGTACTTAAAGATAGTGCTTTTCGGAAGAACTATTCCGTCTAACATTATACCCGGAACAGGTCGCAACGGATGCGCAAATGGGCACGTCTAATGCTCCGTGTTTGAACGACTTATTTTAAACCCGTTGGCGTTACATTTGCTTCGCGCATGCAGTCTTTTAAAAGATAGTCGAATACTACGTTAAAGAGGAAAGGGCTAAGTACGCTTTCTTGATGCACTCCGACATTAACTGGAAATTCCCTCGTAAGTCCAGCAGAACTTTTAACCGCAGTTTTCACGTTTCCGTACATGTTTTGTATTATACTAACATACGTTTCCGGTACGTTTTGAGACCTCAGCGCGGCCAATATGAGATCCCTAGGCACTAAATTTATATTGTCCCCTTCAAAGTAATCCCCATCGATTGCAACACACTTATGCCAGCGCTTGGTCCAATCGTCGAAACATTTTTTATATTCGGTTTTCGGTATGTCCACCAGTGCTTCCTGCGATTTTTCCATTACTTCCTCTCGGCTGCTGAAACGCGTTCCCCGAAGTGGTTTTTTAACTCGATTGAACAGAAGGAAGTCACAGGGAGCCAAATCATCAGGTGAATTCGGTGGCTGTTGGATGGTATTTGTTGCATTTTTCGTCAAAAAATTACAAATAATGATGGCACTGTGCGACGGTGCGTTATCATGGGGCAAAATCCACGAGTTTTTCGCATACAATTCTGGTCTCTTTCGGCGAATTACTTCACGCAAACGTCTTATAACGCCCAAAAAATACTATTTGTTTACTATCTGGCCTTCTGGCAAAAATTCGTCGGTTTTCGACGTCGATGGTCTGCCACTGCGTTCATCATCTTCGATTGACTCACGACCACTTTTGAACCGCTCATACCACTGGTAAACGACCGTTTTCTTTAGAGAATCCTTGCCGAAACACTTTTCCAACATTTCCAACGTTCGCGCACTATTAAATCCGTTTTCTTTTTTCGCAAAATTAAATACAAGTTCGTTGTTGCAAATTTAAATTCATTTCTAAAGTTGTAAAAAATCGCCAACACACACAGAGATACATGTACTCTTGGCTACGTAACTTTTGCAAATGCTAAGCTATGACGCTAAGATTTAGAGGGAATATCAACAACAGATGTACCAACTTAACAAAAAAAACAATTAAATCGGAACTATGGGGGCGCCACACGATGGTTATTCCGTGGTTTGATCAAGGTGGTATTTCAGCTTTGCAGCAGAATCAAAGAAGTAGGCAAAAATCCTAAAGAGGATGCCACAATATTATAAAAACAGATGGCAGAGATATCAAAAACGAAAATGCATCCACGAGCAGTCTCTAAAGGATTCCCAATGACAATGGTTTCCACAGCAGAATTCCACGCAAAAAGCCCCTAATAATTGAAAAAAACCGAAAACTGTGCGTAAAGTTTGCTCAGAAACATATTGAAAAGGGAATTGATTTTTGGAAACTAGTTTTATCTACTGACGAATCAAAACACATATAACATATTTTAAAATGACGGGAGAACTAAAGCTAAGAAAAGAAATAATTCAGCGATGAATCCAAAAAATTTAGTTTCTACGGTAAAGCATGGTGGTGGCAGTGTGATGGTTTGGATGCAGTAGCTGCTTCTGGCGTAGGAAATCTAGTCTTTATTGAGGGTAATATGGATCGCTATCAACACAAGACTATTTTAGAACAAATTCTGAAAACATCCTTCGACAGCTTAAATCTTGGTGCGCCGTTCGATTTTGCAACAAGACAATGACCTAATGCACACCGATCACGTTGTCAAAGATTGGCTGCTTTATTACGCCCCACGACAATATTGTACATCATGAACATCATTGAGCTTCTGGAAGCCAAGATAAGAAAATATTCAATAATATTTTGTGTTGGCTATGTGTTTCCAGGTGTTTCCAGGTTCCGAAAAACCGCAGTGTAAATTTTAGGTCTTAGAATGACTGTTTCGTATCTCTTATCTTATACTGTCTCTATTCAATCATAAGAGTCACCTAAAGAACTATTATATCGCTGCTCGTCGGGTAAACGAAGTTGTAAAAGAAGTAATTCCTGGCACGTCGATGGGTACCTTAAATATAAAGGTTTGAATTCTATAAAAAAAGCAACGATCTTTGTACACTAAACAACGTCCATATAAGATTTCTAGGAACTCTATCCGTTGTCTAAGGAGGGTAGGCAAACTTGACTTAAATTAAGTAGGCAAACAAAAGCGAAGCTTTATAAAAAATAAGAACTCTTATCAGGGCCCTTCCAAGCACTTGCGCAATAGGTAGAGATACTGGTAATAGGTAGAGCTATGACGTTTTTTGTAGCTGGGACATGGCCCTAATTTACCTCCCAGCAACGACGAAGTCTGTCTGGCTACTCATTGGTTGTAGTACGCACCCCATGCATTGGAAAATATTCCACTTCTCAGACAACGGCGCGCTTCAAAGATTCAATACTTTGATGCCGAGTAGTGAAAGACATAGTATCCGGAATGGACCATAGTTTCTAGTCTATTGGATTAAGGTTTGGACTACCAGATCCCCAATCATCAGTGGAAATGAGGTTCAGAACTTGCCTTTTTTTTTAGCCATATCTGAATCTTGTGAGGCTCGACAATGTCACGGTGGCCCCGTGATAGGAGACTCCGCAGCAAACTATAGTCAAAGCTGGCTGATATCCATCCTCCGACACATTATATTCTGCTCGCGCAGCGGATTTTATTGAATTTGTTTCCACACGGCGTTGATGACTTGTGGCGTTTGACATTCGGAAGATTTCGCCTTTTTCGTCTCTACTCAGCACTATGCTCCGCGATGTAATAAAACATCTTATTTTACCCAAGGATGAGGCGATCTTTGATGACGAGCAATTTTCTGTAAAATACCGAGCTTGGAAGGCAATGTTTTGATCAGCACTGAATTTGATTCATTGTGGATATTAATATTCCAGTTTTCTTCAAAACCTGTGGATTCATTAAGTGAACCGGGATCCAGCTGGTTATTTGACTGACCCCCAAGGCACTTTTGGCAATCGCTTAATGCATATACAGATCTAGGGACAGGTGGTTGGTGTCCTTTTTATTGTCCATATATGAACATGCTTATGAAGACACTACATTCGCTGCTTTATTTACTCATTGTTTTGAGATTCTAAATAAGTTTTTTGTCGGCTATTATTCTCAAATATTGTACTTCACACCTTGAATGATGCACAGCACATTTTCTATGTACCAACCCCATCTAGTAACAATATTCTAAATAAGTGAAGTGCAGCGCGTCGTGCATTCCGATAACATAACAACATATAAAATGAAATCTTGTCTATGCTTTGGAAAACTCCTGGTCCAATCAGGTCTATTTCATTTCTAATTCGTTGATAAAGTTTACATACGCTGAAGTACAGCTGACAAAAAGTGACAAGATTCATTATCAATCATTTGCTTATGAACTACGTCATCCTTACATATTAGCATTGCATCACCTTGACCCAGGGTGGAAATGAGCAAGATAAAGTTTGCCAAAGAAATAAGCCGAACACCTTGCTTACCTACCTTAGAGATTAAATTGTGGCCACTTAGATACAGCTACATATGTATTCGTAGTTGCAGCATCTTAGCACAAACAAGTCAGGATGATTGCGAAAAAGCTGGCAAAAGTTTCATTTTTTGAAACCGCACAATAGAACCGGGCAGTTCTTTTTACTACAAAATCATTGTAGTTTTAGAAGCTGAAAAAAATCACGCGATTTTTTTCGTCGTGACATTGTTTAAGATGCATTCAAAACATGCACGCATCCGTATAAAGATGAAGGCTTTAAATCTTTATGTACTAAGAAAATCTACTCTACCTCAAGGTCAACAGCTACCATCAGTTTCCCTGTGGATCTCCTTGAATTTGCAGAAACTGAATATACTTATGCACATATGCGTGAAATACACACAACTGGATGCTGGTACTTTAATTGAAGTCTTAAAAAGTGCAATTGTGGTGAAAAAAAAGAATCGAACAGCTCCTCATTGGAGATTCTCCTCTAAGACAATTCAACCGTCTGCCTGACATTCATTAGTTGAGGTCATTTAATTTGCGACAATTATCATGCAACCATGCAACTGTCGCGTTCGGTGCATATTGTATCCATAAAAGTGCATACATGCATATGTGTACGTTCATTTGCATAGCTCGGCGAACGATTTTTATCTGAATATTTGTATGCAGTCCAAGTGCCGAGTCAAAAGAGGTCACTAGGGGTTTCAGAACATTGAAAGCAGCACGCTTATTTTTATTACTCATCTAAGATAGTTCCATTGTCGCGTATGAGAATCTTCTATTTTTTATCTTAAGGTTCGGAATAGGTTAATTTTTCAAACGCGTAAGAATCAAAAAATCAAAAAATCAAAACCTGAAAATGCTTCAGCTTTTGGCGATATTCAAAATGAGAAGTAAATAGGATCTAGATTGCAAATGCAAGACTTCAACCATCCATCACCAATTTTAATCAGAAAAGCTGCTTTACAGTAAAAGCATAATCCTAATACATATTCCGTGACTTTTTGTATTTGAATTTGTAACATGACAAGCGACACTGCTCTTCTCAATCTCATACTATCAATAGACTTTTCTCAAACCTGAGCAAGATACGTCATTTAGTTCGTGTGAAAAAGCCATTGCAATGAAACAATATATAGAATTTTGGTGAAAATCAGAAAACAAGACGTGACAAACTCAAAGGAGTGCTTAAAACTGTTGGACTGTAATCCCGACGACTTTTTGCGACGTGGACGTAGTTTAGGTACATCACAATACAATCAAACAGTAATCGAGACATCGCGTGTCTTCTGGCGAATTGGTGCGAAAAAGGCAAGGTGGCTATGTGGGCTAACAAAGTCATAATCCACTTTGGAAAAAGAACCACCGGCGAATTTCATGCCAACTTTTTGGAATGGTTTTATCATGATTTGAACAAAATATGGCATAATTTAGGCAAAAAGAAAGTGGTGTTTCATCAAGACAACGCACGGCTGCACTCACAATCAAGTGATCCCCCTGAAAGAAACGCCCATTTTTAGGACTCGACAAATATTTCAAAAAATAATCTTCGGCAAAGTGCACTGAGCTGAAACTACATAAATGTCAAGAAACAAAACTTTTTCAATCTTTCGTTCAAAAAGACATGTATTGGCCCTTTCAGCATGAAGTGTCCGATTTGCTTGATCCGAAATAAAAGGCTTTAATATAGTAGGAGGAAACATTTATTCGGAATAAAGGTCTCTATGCCATGGTATACCTACGATTCCGAAAGCATTTGTTGGTGATGCCATTTCTGTAACTTCTAAAAATGTGGTAATCTATTGGCGATCGGTCCGGGAAATAGGGAGGATCTGCACAATGGCATACACATACACACTTAGGTTCCGTTAATTTTTTAACGGTCATAATTTTTCGCGCATTGTGCAGTTATAGTATGTTGTACGAGTGCCTCGTGGCAAGAACGAATAATTCACTGGACAGTTCGCATGTGGTTGTCGTAAGAAAACATTTTTTATTGCAAGCCACTCAATTATGTCAAATTAGAATTTCTTCACTTTGCCGATTTTTTGGACGTAATTTCGTTAGTCCTGTTGTTACCCGAATTCAAACCACTAAATTTATATACACAAGTGAGTGTTAATTGCTCAGATATTTCTTTGACCCCTGCTTATGTTCATATCAAAAATGTCTTTCAACATATACAGTGTGACAAATAATATCCCGGACTGGCTCTAAAAATACGATTTCAAATGCCCACTTTGTCTCAATGTACAGAATTGCTTCCAGTGCCCGTGTCGACGCTTAAATGGTCAAAATGTCGTCAAAAAAGCATCCTTCCAACTTTTGGGATCATTTCAAGCATCCGAACTAAAATTGGCCTATGTGTTTGTCATCCTTGGGCGTCTCTTTGCCACCCAAAGAACGATTATTTCACTCGAAAACAACTGCTTTTCTCAAATAATTATCAGGGTACACTTGTTGCATCAATCGGAATGTTTCTGATGTACTTTTACCAAGTTTCGCGTGGAATTTAATGACCGCTCTTTAATGTTCAATGTTAAAATTTCAACATCAAATGAAAAGGAGTTCCGAAAAAATTATTTTTATAATTGTTAAATGTCGACCAAATGTTCGACAGGTCGTAGAAAAAGATTCAAGCTTTTAAACGCACGTTCGGACAAATAAATGGCGCTTTTGATTGCTGCGGTATGGGCACATTTATTATTTTCTGCCACACTGTGTAAAACCGAACATAAAAAAGATATTTGTATCCGGCTTAATAAAGAGAGATAAAACACTTAATCATAAATCAGGCTCACTTTGAAAATTGAAATTCATTCGGGAAATACTCGTAGATGGACGAAATATAAGCAATTCTTTACTTCACCAACTGAACCTGTGGGGCAATAGGATGTACACGATGATGGCAAGGCATTCCATAACCTATTTAGCAATAGCTAGGATTAAAATATTTCAACGAAAAACAATATAAATCTCGAGAAATTTGATAGACTACAAAATTTATAAGGTATTGTATATAGTATAGTATATATGGTTAATAGACCAAAAAAAAAAATTGCTTTACCCAAAGTGTAATACTAAGGGCGTAACAGACTGAAGGTGACGATGCTTCCGTTACTTGCCGCATTAAGCGTAGCACCACTGTTTTGCGGTGATATTTGTTTTATATTATAGGAGGCTAGGCCCTTCACTAGTCGTTAAACTGCTCATGCCCTGTTAAAATTCCGGATATTCCATGTGTAGATCCAAACGTCGTTGCCATTTTTCGTGTTGCCATGGGTTTCTTTTGAAAGCTCTAAAAGGACTGAATGATATCCATATACGATGTAGTATTGATCCACGACGTCTCTACATTTACCGACTATTCAAAACGTACGATCGTTATCTAACAGAAAGTACTCGATGATCGCGTTCCTGGACACATAAAGTGCATTTAATACCGTCAACACACCCGCAATTACTATTGCGCTGTGAACCTTTAAATTAGAGGACTCGCTTACGGTAAAAAACAGGATAATCAACTCCAAAATCAATCAATCAAAAATGTTTTAGCATACGTATACGCAAGGCAGTATAATTTCACTTTTTCTCTGGAACTTAGTGGTCAATTATTTGCTGATAAACCTGGAAGTGAATGGTAGTTGCTTAAGACATCTCAGGAAAGCATCTCAATACCATTGAAGAACTCCTCAGCAAAATCATAACAGATTACCCCTTGCGCAGATTGCTGTGGATTTGGAGTAAGCCCACTATAACGCTGATCCTGTTCTCTTGCCAAGGAATACAAAATCCCAATCAAAGATCCTCCCTCAACCAACGGTATTAGCTAAGCCTTTCCTGACACAGTGAAATATTATTTTCAAGAAGCATGTAACTATGCTGGAAAGCTGATATTCACGAAAGAGTAAGCTAGCTGCAAGCCATTGGGGATAGATGCGGTCACCAACCTCGAATTACCTTTTGCCTACATGTCTTGGTTATCGGACCAATACTCTCCTACGTGGTGGTTGTCTGGTAAACGGCCCTTAACAAAGCAGTCAACTTCAGAAAACTAGCTTATTCCAAAGGATTGGATGTCTAGGCATAGGCGGAGTTTTACTGCCGCCTCTGGATATTTTTTTTCATTTAATACGCCTCAATAGCTGGCAAGAAGCTGCTAACACAGCTGGCATAGCAGCTCATTATTCAAATATAATGGGTGCCGGGGCTGATGAAATCGCTAAAATTGGTTTCACTTTCCCTGAAAAAGGTAACATCGAAATACATGTAAATTAATACTAAGTCGCGAAGCTTGTAGAAGAACAAACATTAGGTGGGCTGTTGGTTCAACATGTCCAGCGACCAAACAATTTTGGATCTGAATAGCTCTTAAAGTTTGATCTTTCAAAAGAGAAAACATCTCATCTATTCTAGATGTCATAAATGAACACTTTCTTATAGGCAAGTAAGCAAGAAGACTTGGCATTTCTACTCGTACAAACGATTCTGCAAGAGCTGCATGAACAAGAAGGAGGAGGGGACCATTCACCATATACATTGTACATGTCCAGGATCTCCCAAAGAAGAAAACTTCACTTAGGAGCTTTCTTCCACATTGACTTAACTGATCTTAACAATATATATGTTGAGAGTCTCTAACGCTTCGTCAGAAGCTCAAATTGGTGCCAGGAGTAGGGGGATCACAAATCCCTGATCCTGATACTTCAACGAAGAAACGGTTGACGTTCTCCGAATATACATAGCTCTTCTTAACTCTACTATGGATTTCAAATAGATTTTGCAAAACAGATATTCTGGGAACGTTTACCAGCCCTAGATTAATAGACAAAGTTTTTAGGAATCGATGAAAAGATCAGTTCTACAGTCTATGCACACTGTTACGTAAGAAATATTATTCCACTTTTAAGCTCAAGGCGTAAATGATAAGCAGATGGGGGTTTAAAAATACTGCTGTTCGTTTTAAAGCTAACTTACAGGGAACTAAACAGGTACACATTTGTCAATATAACGAAAAACACAGTCGGACTGAATATCAACCGCATCGTGTTGGCTTCTCTATTTCAAGAGCAGGTTAAGTGTTATAGTCTTCAGAAGAGACAACTGGTTTGGCACTATTATATCGGAGACAGAAAACATTTGCATTGTACTTCAACAAAGTATTTTCTATACATCCAACTCTAAGTACCTACCTAGGTATCTCTTTTTGTTTTTCAAACTAATAATCGATATCTACATTAATAGTATCTAATAGTCAATCTAATTTGGGTCATAAGACTCGGTTTAGCTATTTAAATACTGTTAAGGTGATAAATACTATATGTCTACCAACAGTTACACAACCCTAAATATCCATTCAATTTCTAAGAACATAGAGATGCCATTCAAAGTATGTATTTAAACTTACGTTCAAACTAAATTTCCTGCTCTTCGAAAATTGCAAAGAAAAGTGTGAATTGGACTACAATTGTTTTATAAATTTTTTTATAACTTTTAGATGGGCACATAAGGCATGAGAGGGTCCTGTGATATCACATATGGCCTTTCTGGCATTCTTCTCAATATAGGATACTATTGTTACATAACCTAATCTAGCCTAAGAAAGGAGGGCGAGTAGTACTCATACGGGGCTTTTTTAATAATTATGTTCACTCATTACATAAAACGCTCTTGGGTGTATATGTAGCATGTATACCTATCTACTTCCTTTTGTTTGCAATTTTTTCCAGTTCTATCATAAGAACGAATCAGATGATAGACAAAAGCTGTCATTTCCTGAATACTAAGTCGCCATCTATACTGATGCTGATGCCGCCACTCATCAGTCTCAGGCCCATTATAGTCATGTTGTTTACTTAATCAACACATAAATACGAGGACGTGTTTGTTTAGCATGCACCCATACTTGTACCAGCTTTCAATTCGCCTGCGAACAAACGAACCGACCGACAGACAATTTGTTATTGTTTCCATTTGATATTGTTTACGAAATTGCACACATGTGCCAGTGCCGCGCTGATGTAAAATTTGTGTAAATAAGCGTGTTTTACGGTGGGTCATGGTAAGTGAATACATGCACAGCGCGTATTTATGCAAAAAAAATAATCAAAATGCACTTGCATGCAAGTAAGCGACAACCCTCCTTCTGGTTAACCTACCACCCACCAGCGATTACAAAAACAAAAACAACGCACATACACATTTTCCGTTCATCAGTCAGCAGCAGCAATGTTGTAAAGTGTTACATTGTTGGGGTAGTTGGGGTATATTCAATGCCGCTGACGACACTGAGCGATGTACTATAGATGTACCTTCGGGGGGTTACTGGGTGGCGGTGGCAATGGCTTCAACTCGTGCTCAAATTGACTGTCAGTAAGCCAGGCAGACAGGAGGCCAGTAATCATAAACAAACTCTGCCGTATGCAGACTGTATTAAACGAGTAAATACTCGTACTCGTATTCGAAGAGGGCTTGAGACTGGGTGACTCGTATCCGTAGTCGTTGTCGACATCTTCGCGGGATGTCACACACCATGCATGGTCGTCGAAGATACATGCAGTTGAGTTCCCGTCAGCGGGAAATGTGCCTTCGGCATGGAAAATGTGCATTTGGCCAAGGTTACTGGCTTCGCCGCCCAGCCGCTCGCATGTATCATGCGAATTTAAAATTAGAAATTTTATTTACATGGGACGATGAGATGCAGATTAAACGAAAGCCGGAGATGTGTTGCAGCATATACTATATGCTCCTTCTCGTTTTACATACGAGTATGCACAACAAAATTGTACTATTCAATACATATCTGTTTTCTCGTTTGTGCATACATGTTTGAAATTTTTAAAATATGTTTCAATGAAATGGGGGAGAGGTAGAACAAGAAAAAGGTTGTTATCCCCAACATAGATGATTTTCGCATTTTGTAAGGATACCCACAACAATCTACTATGCTTTTTATGTTCCTTTGCGCATGATGTACAATATGGAAACCTTACATACACAGACATGTTTTTAGAA
Source organism: Volucella inflata (assembly GCA_928272305.1). Taxonomy (NCBI): domain Eukaryota; kingdom Metazoa; phylum Arthropoda; class Insecta; order Diptera; family Syrphidae; genus Volucella; species Volucella inflata. The sequence goes on along the minus strand of OV743720.1, from coordinate 16,586,228 downwards.
ATACATTAACACGGTACTATTAAGCTCGGATCAGATTGAGTCTTGTTTGGGTCCTAGGAGTATGCTACGCAAAGGAGACTTTCTCAGGAAAGTGGCATTTGTATCAGGACTGCCAAATTTCTCGATTAGAGCCTCTTTTGACATTTGGGGGTCGTACTAGCATAACTCTCCTGGATCCCGGCAAATCAATTCCAGTTAAATGAAAATACTCTGAAAAGGATTAACTACGGGTACAGTGGATCAGGCCTTGGCTGGAGAGCTCTCTTCTGACATAAACAAAGATTTTCTATCAGATTCAAATCCGAAGTTTCAAGAGGCTAAAAGTACGAGTACGTACGTTGGTTTTGAATGTTTGCAGGTTATAATGAGTAGGAAAAAAAGTGATAGGAAAGCCATATGCGAGATCTCCATATAAGGAAACGATATATAGTATCGAGAAATGTCCGAAAATGAACTTGAGGGTGCTCTGATGTGCTTTTATAGCGAGACGGGTGCTACCGTTAAAAAACTGAAAATAGCGATAATACAGTGTGAGACAGGAAACATTCCGTAGGTGTTCGATTGTGTTATGTTGATAAACATATGGAGAATAGAAAGTTTCAGTTTCGACGATTTAAGTGTCATTTATGGATAATGGCTGGGTTTTCAAATTTCACTTGAATGGCAGCACACATCATTGTATTTTGGAAGCCTTCAATTTCACTCTATTGATAGTTCCCGAATTGGGTTGTTAATATCGGAATTTAATCATCTTAACATAGGCTGCATTTCTCCTTCTATAGCCGAAGACCAGTGACGTGAGTCCGGGAGCGAATATGAAAAGAAAGGACCACTGTCGTCAGCAAGGGACTATATTAGTAGAAATAACAGACATGAGATCGTTAACGGAGAATAAGAAGAGTGTCGGAGACAGAACGGACCCCTCGGGCACACCAGCAATTTTCTTGTGAATATCCGACTTGAAACCATTTCGCTTTCGCCAGATTGATGTAGGCTTTGGTTCCACTATTCCATCAAATCACCAGTGGACAAGTTGCTATAAAACCGTATTGCCAGTCATTTTGAAGTTTTCATGTTGACGGGATGGAAATGCTGTTTTTCAGCTGCTCGGAAAGAGTAGAATTGGTGAAAAAGCTTCCGCAGTGGTTTTGCCAACGTGGAAGAACATCACTGCAGAACAAGGAGAGTTTAACCACGTATACCAGCGGATTTGTTAATATTAAGATCGTTAAGAACTCTTGCTACTACACGACTGCGAAAGTGGTTTGGTGTTATTGTAGATTCGACGCACTCAAGTGTAGCTAGTGACAAAGCACACTTAAAAGATTGGCTTTGTCCAAAACATTTCTCTAACCCTGAACGGCTCTTTACAGCTCAAATCGTACTATGCCTCTTCTTTTCGTCTGATATTCCCAATCCAAAGAGGGATAAAGGATCTCGACCGGTTAGATTTTCTAAAGAGGGTGTAAAGTCTGCTCCAACTGTTTTTTTCGTATTGCCATACGGTTTTTAGGGGAATCTTTTTTCTAACTGTGTGGTCAGTGTAAGATAATTTAGCTGATATGACAAAATGGCCCGTCGACCCTATAGGCAGGAGCACATCAAGGGTGTACTTATCGGGAATTTAGAAATAAGACCAGGATGCTGTCGGTATGACTATCAACGTTTGGTATTCGCGTATGCTCATTTGCCAGGCTGGTTTAGAATTTTCCGAATGTACCGCCCTTCGGGTGCTGTCTATCTAGAATGTCGAAGCCACCAAGAATTGTGTAAATTGAAATCGCTTGCGATAACGATTTCAGTATGTGGAAACAGGGATACAATTGCTTGTATGTGTTATGAATGGTATTTGTAAGAATGACTAATTTATAATACCAGTATAAAATATGCTGTTTATAATATTTCTATAATGGTTTACCAGTGATTAATAAACATTCATTCTCTTGTGTACCACCTGATCGTCCAATTGTTTTCTTTGCTGCATACACATCAAATTGGCGACGAGAAATAAAAAAACAATGAGTGGAGAAAGTACGGTGTCAATTAAACCTAAAAGTGACAACGGGAGTAGAGGCAAACAGATGACTTCTCTAAACTTATCGGAGCAATTGAATTTTTTATCCCAAGTGCCGATGATTTTGCTTTATTTTTGGAAAGATTTGAAAATTTTATGGACTTAAACAAAATTGAGGAGAAAAAAGAAGATAAAAGCGTATTTCATGAATCTGGATGAAAAAGAGCTATAAAAAAATATTTTGAAATGTGTCTAGGCCTAGTAGCATTGAAGGGATTAAGTATGCGGAATTAATAAAGAGATTAAGAAAGCACTTTAATCCACAACGAAACATGACGGCAGAGCGATACCAATTTGGTAGCAGAAGTCAGCAGATGGATGAGACAATTACTCAATATGTCCTGATAATAATTTAATTGGCAGATCCATGTGAATTTGGAGGTTTTCTACAATAAGTGATGTTCTTCGTGATTCATCCAATTTGGAGTTTCAAAAAGCTGTGGGCATCGCACGAGAAGATGAAATGGCGAAAAACCAACTTCGAATTATGCAGCCAGGTATGTCCGGAAATGACGAAGTAAGTTCTATCCAATGCCGCAACTAAAGATGGAGGTCGGTAGCCAGAATGTAGGATAAGAATGTGGGACAAAAAAGTTGTTTGAAGAGAAGAAACTCAAGGAAAGGCGGTCAGTTAATGTTAAGAAAGATTGTTGGAAACTACAAAATCAGAGTTCGAAATTTGGTGTCAACGCAGCCGGTGGTGCTGATGGGCAGCATAATTATGATTCAAATGTCAACGAAGTGAGAGTAAAGAATAAATTTTTGCAATTATTAGATACAGGTGCATGTACTACTGTCATTTAGAACCATAAATTTATTTAGCACCATAAAGCTGAAAAAAGTTTCAAAGTCCTTAAAGGTTGTGATTGGTAGACATATGGTAGTGCTTGAATATGTGGAGGTTACAGTGAAGTCCGCGTTTTAAAAGGAGCCTACGTTGCTAAGCATGGTTATATTTCAACATTAAGACCCAAAAGCCTTTTACGTCTTTGCTGGGACGGATGTGGTTACATTGGTAAGAACAACTTACGATAACAAAGAAAGCAACTGCGATATTGCCAGTAGGTACTCTAAAGAACAAGTTTTCATGCGTTTTTGCTAAAAATTGAGAAACTTCGATAAATGGTTTCAAAGCGGAAGTAATCGTATTTTTAAAGAAAATGAGATGCTCATTGTGTTTAAGGCATATTTGGTACCTTCCGGCTTTAGAGAAAAATATTACGCGGAATTGGAAAGACTTTTAAGTATATAAATTTTGGAAAATCAGGCATAGTTAATGAGGCAAGTCCGATATTATGTTTGTTAAAAAAAGACTTGAGATGTTAGGCTTTGCATGGACTGTAAGGTATCGACTACTAAGTTTAAGAATAGAGAGCATTATCCATTTCCTCTTCCTGAGGATATTTTTTTCGAGTATTTTGGGTACAAGCATTTTGGATCTAACTGGTCTTGTTCAGTAAGTAAGTTTCTAAGTGAAAAATGTAATAAATATTTTACCATTAATATTTCGAGAGGTCTTTTCAGTTTAACAAATTTTGTGTTTGGGGCTTAAGCTATTCTTCAAAGTGGTATTGATAAGATCCTAATTAGAAATTAATGTGATTAACAACTATGAAATAAGATTTTTGGTGAAAAGAAGGCAACGCCGCCAGTTGCTGTATTGAGATTGCAGAGACGGGCAATCGAATTGTAGTATCTTTTAAAGGAAAAACTTACACAAGGGGAACGCGAGGCTTCCTTTATCTCATAAAACAGGTGATGAGGAAAACTTTGCAAACTCTTTGAATATTCGGATCAATTATCAATAAATTTAGAAAACATAAGAGCTGCAACTAAGAAGGATTCAATATTGCGGTTAGTGAAGCAAAGTTGAATGGCTAGAACAGATTTACTTGAATTTAAAACCATTTAATATGAAAAGAAATATTTTTGAAGTCGAAAAGGAAATAATTCATTACGGCATGTGAATTATTTCTCAGACAAACTCATTGAAGATGGAGACTTTTGAAATTCTGGCTAATGGCATTACGCCGCCTTTGCTGAGAGTAAAACCTTTTCTCTCCCTACTTTGTCTGTTAGCCTGCGCTGACACTTGAGTTTGTTTGGAGCCATGAATAAAGAGTCCTAACTTCAATCACCTTCCTTTTTTTTCCATTTCTCTCTAGTTATTAAATTTACTAAAAATTGTCGATAGAAGTTTTTTCTCAACAGAACTGCACTACACACTGCTGTATATTTTATAAATATGTCGAATGGCAGCACCTATTGACGTTATATTTCCTACTACGGGCAGACCACCAAGTGATGGATAAGAAACGGATGTCTATTTATTATTATTATTTATTATAATTTATTTATTTGTGATATTTCTTACACATTGAGAATAAATCGTATAATCTTGTGAAGTTATATGGTAAATATGGAAAACAATTTTGAAACAATACTTAAAAGTGAATTCTACAAATAAGAAGTGTACATAACTGAAAGTTACTACATATTACATGAAAATAAAGTAAAGTAAGTTTGAAAATTAATAAATTAATAAATAAAACATAAAGAAAATCAAACTAAAGAAAAGATGCCATAAAAAGGATAAACATTAATCTCTACGATTGGATTCGCATCTCGCCGATTTCTCTTTAATGTAGTGGTAGTATGGCAGCTATAAAAAAATGTCTTTCTGATACCAAATATGAAAAGTGTGGTATAACTATGCTGATAGATCTCTGAGATGCCGTAAATTGGAGCTTGTCATATGACGCGTTGCGAGTACATTAAACAATTGCTTTCATGTGCGATATTTAACAAAATTTGTAAATGATATGTTTAGCAGGTTCTTAGATAAATGTGATACGTCGAAGTCCATAAACTACTTTTACTTTTGGCGTCACAATTAGAAAAAAATTCACATCCATTTAAAAGTGTTGGAATGGCTAAAGATTTGGCTAACATCGTTCTAGTTGGGGGGGACGTATACGTTTGAGCGATCGCAGAATTCCGTAGGTCTTACCAACATTGTTATTGATGTGGTCGTTCCAAGTAGGGATCCGTTTGAGAACCATACCTAAATTCTTAGCTGACTCGACGTATTGAATATGTGAATTATTTAAGGTAATAACTGGGAAGTACGAAAGGTCTAATTTGTTTCGGGATGTAGTAAGACATTTACATTTACAGGGATTAAGTGTTAAATTGTTCTGCGAGGACCATTCAGAGATGTTTTTGAGTTTTTTTCAGTTCTCCATAAGACCAAGAGGACAATTTTGGCAAACCTGTACATCATCGGCGTAAATATGCATTTTCGAATTGTGAACTATACTGGTAATCTCGTTGATGTAGATCGAGAACAAAAGTGGGCCTTAAATTGATCCTTAGGGGACACCATTACGAACGGGAAGGAAATTAGACAAGGTATTTTGAACAAACACTGCCTGCATTCTACCGCGGAAATATGTAATAAAACATTAACTATATTGAAAACGCCGCGAACCCAAAGGAATAACGCAATTTATTACATAGGATATTGTGGTTGTCCATATTAAAAGCTTTAGAAAAATCTAGTCGTATTAGAAAGCTAATGTCGTCGGTGCCGATTTCGACGGGTAGTGAAAATCGTATTAAAAATATTTGTGATATAGATCAAAATTATAGGCAGAATTGCTTTGATAAACACTGGATGAAATCCATCCACTCGTTTATTGACTCCCAAAAATTCAAACAAGTTCTCCAGTGCTGAAAACTGAACTAGATGAATATTGTTCTCATTCATAGGTACGCTTGAGTCTTGAGGTAAGGTTGTGGAGCTGCTTGGAAAGACTGACACTGGAGATGTAAGAAAATTACTATTCAGGGCATTACCATCGACATAGCCACAATCCTTAGACCTTGATTTTCCGATGCCTAATTTTCGAAGATTTTTCAATAGTTCACGGCCGTGTGAAATAGTTTGAAGCCGACTTGACAAATACAGAGTTTTAGCTGGCCTTATCTCGCAAACAACTCTTTCCGAAATGTTTATACTCTTCGTGCAATTCTTCAATTCGAAAACGCTTACAACGACGAAATGCTCGTTCGCGTTTTTCTATTAGTACTCTTATATTCGTATCTCCAGTGAGCCAACATTTTTGAACGCTGTAAACTGTTTTTGTTTTCATTAGTACATGTGACTAAATAAGCATATTCAAATTGTCATTGAGAAATTTAACTCTTTCGTCTGGGAGTTGCATTCTATATATATTATTCCACGGAATTGAATACATATGTTGTTCAAGTGCATATTTATCAATGTTTCTAAAATCTCTATATTCGAAAAAAGAAGGCGCGGGATAAGTAGTTTTAAAATCGTGGATAAGAAATACAATATAAAGTCATGCTTTGAAAGGGCTGGGGCAGACAGTTGATCATAAAATGATATACAGTTGGTATCGTTAACAAAAATAACATCTAACAAAGTGCTCGAAACAGACGAAAAATGAGTTGGAACGGTAAAGTTGAGAGGGTGAAGACCAAAAGAATTCATACTATCTCTTAAGTGTTTCTCAAATAAAAGGTTTCTATTTAAATCTAAGGAGTGCCGTTCGGAATCGGCGATAAACCGTATGCCCCGCTCAGATGTGACAAAAATGACAACATGAGCAACACAAATGAATGTCATGAAGCTACGTCATGGCCCATACCGGGCACCCAGCGCCATAGTGTTTTTGTAATGTTTGTAATGTTTTGTAATAGATAATAATATTTGAGGATCTAGTAGAAATATCTTCCAAGGCAGCATAAAAATATGTTAAATCTATGTACTTATTGGGTCTGTCTCTGTACACAGTGCCGACAAGAAGACTTTTACCACCACAAACTATTTTAACAAAAACATAATCAATTGAGGAAATTTTATGAAAATTTATAGAGTCATTCTGTTTATGGGAAGGTAGCTGTTGTTACTTCTTTTTCAATTGACATTTTTTAAAAAGTGTTTTCTATTCGAAAATTCAGAGAGGAGAATAATACTGTTTATCTTTGGTTTCAAAATCTTAAAATCAGAGAAGAAAAAAGAATAAACCATTAGTGGTAATGAAAATGAGTTCAAAAGTGTAGCAGTATAAAAATAGAAAAGATTTAAGCACTCACATATAGCTTTAATCCTTTAACCGCTATTACCCAATCAACAAGTGTACGTTCTAAGTATAAATTAAATCACAGAATTGAAAAGGGTTTCCATTTTTCCTTTTGTTTACGTGAGTCTAAAGAGACATCAAAATCCCTTTACTTGTCCCAACGAAAATCCGGGGGCGGACACGTTTTATGGCAAAATAATTACAACTTGAATTTGTGCAACGTCATTAAACAGTTTCTGGCTAGGTGCGTATATTCGTTTGTATGTAGCTACATCAAATTATTGCAAAAAAAATTCCATACCCTTATTAGGCAATAGATATGTACAAAATTACTTCATATCGGAATGGTTGCCGTCAAATCCTATTATTACCGGTGAAATCGGTATAAAAATATCACTTGTTTATGCTGTTTGATTAAATTTATGTATGTACTCGTACTTGGGTGGGAGCATAAAAATACTCGGTTTACTTTAAAAGCTACTCGCATTGACTGTTTTCTGTGACTACACCCTTTTCTACTACATTTACAAGATGAACTCCATTCGCAATCGCATGCGCTAGAATTTTCTACATTTTTCTTCATTTTTTTCATCACACCTACCATACGTTTGCATGTCTCAACGTCAATCGCGTCACTTGCTTCTCTAGTTGCTTGCTAACATCTTCATTCAGTCATCTTCTCGGCACACACAACTTTGCCCCACTTCCCACACCCAATTCTATCGATCATTTTAGGCGACTGCGTCTCATTGAATTTCTAATGAAAACAAAAACCAAAAAGCATGAGGATAGACGAGAAAGCCTTGGGTAATGCCGGTTGGCCCCGCGTCTCAACTTGCTACCAACAACCCTAAATGTTTGATGATTTTTTTCATTGTTTTTTTGTTTTTTGCAACGTGGAGGAGAAATAACGACACCACATCGACAACAACAACGACTACAATAAGACGTCTCGTGGCCTTCGCAAAAATTATATCTCCTCTCAGTCGGAACGGATGATGATGACGATGATAAAGAGGATGATGATGTTTATAAACGTAAAGGGAAGTTATAAATTATGCAAATGTAATGTTGCGGTACCGGCGTCTCTCTTTTTTGGCAGACTTTGAAGACCAAGTCAGACCTTTTTAATTGAACTCACCACTCACCAGTCACTTTCAAACGAGTATCTTTGTGTACATATCCTGTAGACCTAGATTTTATGTGTGGACGAGTACGTACCTCTCTCTATAAAACAATGACCTTTAAGGATTGTATGTATGAGAAGAAGGACAATTCTTGCAATGAAATGGCCTAATGGCCTAATGACCTTGATCCTGATTTATTTGGTCCAATTTGATTTGTCGATGTACCTTCCTACCATAACTCGTTTTATCCTTTTGCCAATTTTCCCTCTCTGCGCGTTAACCTGAATTCCTTTGTATGCCATCTCTTCTCCATTATCCAGCGTCAGCGTCCAAAAACAACTTTAGCAAAAAATGAGGTTAAAAAAAGGTTCGGTGCCCTTAATTTAAGGACATTCGACTTTAAAATTTCATTCTTTTTTCGCCCTCTTTGATTCCTTTCATTACTGGGTCAGGAACGCACAAAAGAAATAATAAAAATAAAACACCGTTGAAATCAAACTAGTGGAAAATAAAAATAAGTTCGAGGCAAGTTGCTGACAATGAAAGGGGGTAAACGTTGAAGCACCGCCGATCATACTCGTATTTACGAGAATTTAGTCGGCAATAGCATGAGGAAAGAAACACCATACTGCTGGTGCTAGCCGCCGATATGCCACAGTTGAGAGAACTAAATGTATTAACACAATATGGTGGACCTTGGTGATTAACCTATTTACACGTACGTAGCGCTGATGGTGTATAGGTATTCCACAAGGACATTGAGAGGTTCACAAAACTGTCAGTGTCGCCGAGCATTTAGTTTTACTGTTTGGTGGTATTTTTATCGTGGCCGCAGATTCGCTGAATGACGCTCGGGTAGTTTTCAGGTTGCGAGGTGAATGACATGAGCTTTAATTAGAAACACCATTTAGATATATTTGTTTATTTTTTCTTTAAAATGTAATTTCGTGTTAAATGTTTGGGTACCACATGAGTTTGCATTCTACAATAGAAAATGCATTCATAGAAAATTTCAAGCATTAAACGAACTGTCAAGTGTTTAGATGAAATTTTAAATATGCTTTGCTGCCACATTTTATTTCAGTTGGATTTATGGCTTGCTCATTAGATGTGGAATGAATATAGAAAGTGAATGCAGTATACCCGCGATAATGTTAACTTAGTATAACATATTCTCCATTCTTTTATATGAAAGCAATTTGTTGTATTTTATGCTTTTTAAAATAGCCTATGTGTATAACTTGATAATTGGAAAGCAGAAGAAAAGAAACAAAAAGGTAGTTTGCCTATGATATTAACGTAAGCTGAACAATATTTTCATCGCATTAAAATAAAAACATAAACGCTTCAAACCAATAAAATACCCGTAAGCGTACATAACTAAACAAAATTATTCGGGCTTCTGCGGCTTCAGTAGAACTAATTAATTTGGACAACAAATTTTTCATTTTAGGTCGACAGATATTTTTTTTGCTATTTTAATATTGGTAGTTGCTTACTATAGCTCTAACTACTTCAGGATATACATAATTGGTTATGCCGATGACCTAGTCATTATCATTAAGGGCAGAGTGGGTAATGAAGTATCTGCACGTATGCAAAATGCCCTTAAGATAGTCCTAGACTGGGACACCAGGAACAATTCTGCTCATAAATCCCAATAAGGCTGTCAAAGTTCCTTTCACTAGAAGAAGAAACTTAAACTTAGGTTTAGTTTCACTGAACGAAAAAATCGTTGAGTTCTTTGACGAGGTCAAATATCTGGGCTTATCCCTGATAAAAGGCTTAATTGAAACTCTCACTTAAACAATAAAATAACTAAAGCAACCAACGCTTTATTGGGGATGCCTCCAAAGATTACCCACTGGATCTATATCACGATGGTCAGGCCCATCATAATGCTTCTGTACGAGGGCGGGTCAATAAGTCCGTGACTTTTTGAATTTCTGACCTCTTTACTGAAACAGCAACACTGCTCCTGTCAACAGGCATCTGTCAGTTGACTCCTGTCAAAATTTAAACTTGCTGCGTCAGTTAGTTTGTGTTTGACAGCTATTTTTATCAGACTACTCACTAATTTGAGGAGAAAATGGAAAAAAGTGAATTTCGTGTGCTTATTAAGCATTATTTCTTGCGAAAAAAAACCATTACCGAGACCAAGGCTAAGCTTGATAAATACTATGGGGACTCTGCACCATCGATTTCAATGGTAAAAAAGTGGTTTACTGAATTTCGTTGTGGCCGTACAAGCACTGAAGATGCCGAACGTCCTGGACGCCCAGTTGAGGTCTCTACACCCGAAACAATCGAAAAAATTCACGATATGGTGTTGGCCGACCGAAGATTGAAAGTGCGAGAGATTGTGGAAGCCGTAGGGATCTCGCATGGCTCAGTGGTTTCAATTTTGAATGATCACTTGGGCATGAGAAAGCTTTCCGCAAGATGGGTGCCGCGTTTGCTCACAGTCGACCACAAACACATGTGCAGTTGCCATGGCAAAAATCCATGAATTGGGCTATGAATTGCTCCCTCATCCACCCTATTCTCCAGATTTGGCTCCGAGCGACTACTTCTTGTTCCCAAACCTGAAGAAATGGCTTGGTGGAAAAAGATTTGACTCCAATGATGAAGTCATCTCGCAAACAAAGGCCTATTTTGAGGACCTCGACAAATCATTTTTTTTGGAAGGGATAAAAAAATTGGAGAAGCGTTGGACAAAGTGTATAAAGCTCAAGGGAGACTACGTTAAAAAATAAAATTATTTTTTTATCAAAAAATCTGTGTTTTAATCCAAAAGTCACGGACTTATTGACCCGCCCTCGTATTATGGTGGACCCCAGCCACGCAAGATACAGCTATTTCAAAACTCAAAGAAGTATAGTACAGCGTCTTGACTGTCCGGGTATTTTCGGAGCCTTTCGGACTTGCGGTGTAGCACATGCTATAGAAACATTGATGGGACTAACACCCTTACATTTGTTTATTAATAATGTTGCACTACGCAACTCAGTAAGTATGGTACAAAGCCAAGAATTAGATCTTTGCGATCACCCGGACCTAGAGACCCTGCTCTCTGAAATACCTCAACTGCGCGGTAACAGACCGCCGTCAAGTAACATTGTGCTTCGACAAAGGATTCACTACTTAAGAGCCAAAACGGCATAAAATCATATACGGATGGTTCTAAAATGGAATCGGGAGTGTCAACTACCAATTGCAATGGGAAAAAGTCCTAGTATATTGTAAACTGAACTGTGTGCCAACCATCAACTCAATCAAAGATGCAAACATCTATATTTTCACGGATAATTAAGCAGCATTACATGCTTTTTGTTCACATATTCTTGACTGCAAATCAGTCATGTAATACCTTAAAACCCTCCAAAAACTTAGCTCAAAGAACAAAACCAAACTATGGTGGGTTCTTGGGCATGAGGGCATTGATGGCAACGAAAAGGCTAATAAGCTGTCCAGAAATTCCCTTTAACGGACCTGAACCCTTCTGCTTGAACTTTAAGCCACCAGTCAATTTAGCGTTAAATCGGCATCTATGCTTACCAGCTGCTATTTAAAAAAGATCAAATGTCAGTTAAAACAAAAAAAAAAAAAAACTCAGTTAGATGGCAACCCTGGCAGATACCGAATCTCACCAAACCGTAGCCAGACAAATCTGAAGCAAAAAATCCAAATATATGAGCACTTTTCCACAAACAAGTGGATTTTTTCCCCCAAGCATGTGTGTAAGATTCTTTAACACACGTGCATGACTATGGTATATATATAGACGCGCAGAAATACATCTGAAGAATTCGAATACAATGTTGACTGAATGTTTATGACGGGCTTTTGATATAGATTGTTTGATCTGTGGCTTGAGTTTGAGTATCTTACAAACCTCCAATTCGCAGACGGTATCAATGTAGACTTTCTTCGTTTTTGAGGTGAGAGATAAGCAGATTTGCGGTCGAAAAAAAAATGAAATAAAAACGTGTCTATTGTAAATTGAAAAGAGAATAGACAGAGAGAAATACTGAGAGCTTTTCTAAGCTCAAAATGCACAAGCAAACAATTGGTTGGATTCTGGAGTGTGTGAGATGCTTTAATTCAAACAGTTTTGTCCAAGAGAGTCATAACTTGATTTGTTTACCGAGAATTTTTCTTAACAACGTTATTAAATATATATTGGTGCTGCTAACAATTAATAATTTTATAGTTTACTTACAAAATAAATGGACAATTATGATCATGTGAGATTAACTTCAATACGAAAGCCATTACCAGATTTTAAATTCTCCAAAAACCGCAGTTTAGTGTGTAATATTTTCCCTCAATAAGGAAGGAACAGAAAGTGTATCGTAAATTTCCGTCGCCGCAACTACATAAGTTTCCTCAGCACAACAACAGAATGCTACTTCAGTGAGACAGTGACAAGACTCTAGAAAAGAGAGCAGTTTTTCGACATAAACTATTATAGTTAGCAAGTATGAAGACATTCCGTAGACCCTCGCTTACTGGGATTTTTATTATGTGAGTTTTTTTTTTAATGCATCCTCAAGTTGAAGATTTAATATAACAATCCTCGAACTGTTCAGAAGCAGGAAGATATCTGCAGCGGCCATTGCACCAACATTTTGCTCTGGTATATTAAGGATATGCATGCAAGGTAGGCAAGGATACCCAGAAAGGAACCGCCGACTTTAAGTCGATATTGTTTTGAAAAAATTAGATAAGTGTTGTTTAATTTAAATTTATAAAAATAAATAACTTGTCACGCGCAGCGAAGCAATAAGCAGAGGCCATTGACTGCTATCATGCAGATATCACTGACATCCAGGAAATGTGATGGTATGGGCTGGACATACAGAGAATGAAAAACTGAGGATATATACCAGGAGTCATAACAACGGAGAACTACTGTAAGAAGGTACAGCGTAGGAGAGCTACTACTGCAAGAGGCCGCCAGAATCTTCGCAGAAGGCATATCTCGAAGTACCGAAGACCAGTGACATCGTTGTCCGATCATCACATCCATTGATAACGACAAAAACATGCAGCTAAACAAAAACCTTATAAAGCGGCGCTACAGCAAAGGACGAGAGTCGCTCGTGAACTCTACGGGCAGAGGGGACGGGAAAAACATCGGCTTCTCCAGAAAAAAAGAAAGGAGCACGAGAACATCACAATCGAAGATATTGAGAGGAATAACCATATGTACAACATAACATACAGAAGTTTTCCCAACTGGTAATAACAACGTTTCAAAACAATAACCCGTAGAGATGAAAAAGAAAACCATGTAGTAGATTCACAGCCGAGGATATGGAAAAACTATGTCGACAAACTGTGAAATAGTTGGAAATAGAAAGGGTGAAGAAGCAATGAAATAAGGGAAGCAATATACAAGCTGAAATCAACAAGCTGATGGAAATGAGAGCACAGACCAATTCATATCGGAATCTGATCAGAAGGGTGCATACCTGATTAGTGGAATCTCAGCATCGTTTGCCTGATCCACAAAAAAGGGGAAGCCCACAATTAAGGCAATTGAGTAATAAGGCCCTAACTTGCAAAACAAAGGAGACTCTATATAGTACCTACATAAATCATCCCCGTCCTACTTTATGGCATTGAAACAGGGATTCAACAAGGATCTATCGGGCTTAAATCGGTTTTCTTGAAAAGAATATTTGAATTGCTAGACAAATAAGTTAGAGCCATTTAAAAAAAAATAACATGACTCAAAAGCAGGACTAGCAAAAATGTCGTTAACTACACATCGTGCACGGTTTTGGTACTCATTGCCATTTAAGCGGATGATTTGCCTTGAAGCAACTGCGACTCTTTAAGAAATTACCAAAATCTTGGTTAGTAACTTTCTTAGTCCGCGCAGTTTTGCACTTCTATTTGCTGTTTTGTAATTCGCTTCTTCTTCTTATCCTTTTATTAACCCTTTCCTCGTTATACGAACTTATGAGTAACGAGTTTCCCATTTTTACTGCATCGCTGCTGCTCCGCTTATGGGGTTGGCTAATGTCGCAGACCGCAGAACGCGTCTACATAATGCTCGGGCCTGGATCGCTTCAGTGGTTAGCCCCAGGCGTTGTTGCACATTTGCCATCTGAGAAATCCAGGAATTCTTTTTCCGACCTCGTTTTCTTACAGTTGGAGTGACCGTAGTTGATAGTGCCTTTTTAACCGGATTTTCCGCAGATCTTCTTTGAACGTGGCAATACCAGCTTATTCTATTCGCCTCAAGCTGTTCGGTTACCGAATTCTTTATATGTAGACTTCCTCTTATACGCGTAGATCTAATGCAATCGCGTTTAGTGACTCCACTAGACATCCTTAACATTTTCATTTCCGCTGCCGTCATTTTGTTTTTAAACGCTTCGTACATTGTCCAGCACTGTGAACCGTATATAAGAGCTGGTCTAACAACGGTGGTGTTAGAGGTTCCCCTTTAATTTAAGTGGAAATTTTCGGTCGCAAAAGATTCCCGAATTTTCCCGCCATTTTATCCACACCACACTCAATCTGTGGTTTACGTCGTCGTCACATTTCGCTTCCATGTTAACGATTGATCCTAAGTACTTAAAGATAGTACTTTTCGGAAGAACTATTCCGTCTAACATTATATCCGGAACAGGTCGCAACGGATGCGCAAATGGGCACGTCAAATGCTCCGTCTTTGAACGACTTATTTTAAACCCGTTTCTCTCTAGCGCATTTCTCCATGAGTCTAAGGCGTTCTGTAAATGTTCGACGTTATCGCTAAGTATAACTGCGTCGTCAGCGAAGAGAATTGGCGTTACATTTGCTTCGCGCATGCAGTCTTTTAAAAGATAGTCTAATACTACGTTAAAGAGGAAAGGGCTAAGTACGCTTCCTTGATGCACTCCGACATGTTTTGTTTTGTATTTCGCTACGAAACTAAAAGGAGACAAAAACTCTCCCGTTTACACCATCTAAATCAATAACGACGTCACCTAAAGTATCTTTACTTATTCAACAAGATTCAGAAACAACAACAACCCAACACAATCCAACAAAATGTCCCGAAAAAGTTTATCATTCCAGCCCTGCCCTGGGAAGTTTAAATTTTTCCGACGATGAACACGTCAAGGGGAATTTCTTAAAACGGTATCGAAAGTAAATTTTTCAATGAAGAAAGTGTATTGGTGTGAATGTGGATTAATTAAAAAAATATTTAACATGTTTTTACGACGGAACCGAGAACACATTGCACTCTTCACGTTCCTCTAACAAGTATAAGTACGAGTATGTACAACTAACATGCGAGCAGTTAGCTTTGTTTTTGTATAGGTATTTTCGTTCACTTTCATCTCTTAAAATTTCAAGTACATATGTACCTGCGTGTATCTAATAACCCTACTGTTAACAAGCACATGGTGCCTTGCAATTGGTGTGACGTTGTTTTATACAATCCTACACCTACGCCCCCAATCAATAAAATCTAGCTGAAGCAACAAACCGACTAATGAATTGTATGGATGTATCCATACTTATGTATACAAAAAAAGCTCACTCTTAGAAAATAAACAAAAAACGACGACATCTGCTGCAAACTTTAAGAACTGGATTCAAAGCTTTCTGTTGTCGTTTTCTTTTCTATTTGTATTTATTATTTTTTGAATTTCAACATTCCACGTAATAATCTAGCTATCACTAGATGGAGACATTTGACGCTAATTTTAAAGCAAGCCAAAGAAAACGCAATGTGACAATTGAAAATTAAGTAGAGTGGGACAATTTGTCTTCTTAATGAGTCATTCAGTTGAAGCGAATTAATTTATTTGACGACGTACAAGTGCAAGTTAATTAACAAGTAATGAAATAAATGAAAGCAAAGCAGACGCTTTTCTTTTGCCTGCCTTGGGCGATTTTCTTTATAAGGATAATGGAAATATTGATATCGTTGATCGTAGATGAAATATATGTACTCGTGCATATACCTGTAAAGTAACGAGAATTTTCCAACTCTTTGCCTAGAAAACAACCATAAATCTATTGAATAAATACGCAACCATATTTTTGGGAGGAAAAGAGCTGCCGATGAACGTTGGTTTTGAATGTTTGCAGGTTGTTATGAGTAGGAAATATTGAGTCCGAAAGATCAATGCATAGGCATTTTGCGGCTTTCGAAAGTATTAGAAAAAAATACATTTCAGAATACTTCCAAGGAGGCACTTAAGGACAAGCTAAAAAACATTCATAGAAATACTTTGTGGATTAAAATTTTGAACTCTGGTTGTGGAAATATCGATATATCAAGGTAAGGCGATAGACATTGCGTTGGCCTAAATCTGAGAAGCAAGCAGAACGTACGGAACCCTGAATGCATCAGCATTTATTTTATGGACATCAGATTAAAATTCATCTAAGACAACTTAAATTTAATGCTCCGGGAGGTAATTGTATTATACGAGTATAATCCACTCAACAAGCAAGTTCAAAAATTTCACTAGAATGTTTAAAGCCTATCTTACGTTGTAATCAATAAATTTAAAGGGTGACCAAATAACAATGATACTCGTAGTTTTTCCAATTGCTATGTTTCAGCAGCTGTCAAAGTTACCAATGACATCCAGCTGTCAAAATATCCAGTACGGTTTACCATTTTATCATTCATCGTTTAACGCTTGTCAAACGTGAGGAAATTATTATCGAAATTCTTGCTCTATTGAAAATACGCAACGTGAAATTCGTTTCATGGTTTCGTGATCATGGTTTCGGTGAGCAGGCAGTTTGTCACCCCGTTGAAAAGTTTGAGCGGGAGTACACTCTTTTAAATCTTAAGCCACCAACCACACAGAGAAAAAAATAAGGAAAATACAGTCATCGTAGGGGCCGGTATCGAAGAAGTTCCAGAAATGTCGATTTTGCGCTGAATAAACTGAATTGGGCATCGCCAGAGAGGCAACCCGGCTTATTTCGCAGTAAGATTTGGGCGTACATTTGTTTGAGATTGTGCTGCCGCCAGGTCGGATGAACATATTGGGCGGAGATCCGAATTTTGGCCAACAAATCATCTTCCCGGACAAGGCCTATTTTTGACTCAGCGGCTATGTTACAAGCAAAATTGGGGTCATTGGAGCGAATAAAAACCACAAGTGTTTGTCCCATCGTCAGTGCATCCACATATATTGACTGCTTGGTGCATTTTATGGTATGGGGGCATAATCGGCCTTATTTCTTCCGAAATGAGGAAGGAGACACCGTTGCCGGCAATGGTCTCAGGTATAGAGCGATGATTATACACTTTCTGTAGCCAGAGCTCCACAATATCATTATATTCGAGATGTGGCTCCAACAACATGGCGCTACATGCCATACAAGCGACGCAACCTTCGAAGTTGTGAAGAAGAAATTTGGCGACTGGGTCATCGGCAGGCGAGCGTTCATTGATTGGCCGCCGCGATCATGCCATTTGACACCACTCGAATATTTTCTCTGAGGCTACGTCAAGTCCTTAATCTACACTAACGAGCCAACCACTTTGAAGAGCTCGAGGACAACATTCGGCACGCTATTGCCGGAATTACGCCACACATATTAAACATATGGGCCATGGCCTAGCTTTTTGACACTCATTTATGTTGCTCATGTTGTCATTTTTGTCACATCTGAGCGGGGCCTACGGTTTATCGCCGAGTTCGAACGGCACTCCTATGAAGATTTTTCGTAGGCAATCTTACTTTCGGGATTATTAAACCAAGTCATCAAAAATTGGACCGACCGCTAACAGCACTCCTAGCAAAGCCGAGACGGCTATTTGAAAGATGTGCTATTCAATACATAATGGCATAACCGGAGCTTCAAAAAAAAAAACCCAGCATCAATTATATATCTCACTCCGTTGTTGTTTTATTTAAATTTGTCTTCCTATCGTTCTAATCTGGTCACCCATTAGAAACAAAAACTAATATTTACAAATTTTGAAATTTACTGGAAATTATATTCCTCTCTAAATTTTGATTTGACAGTCATCATGTAAGTTGCCTGATTTGGCAAAACAGTGTAGTACATGCTTCAACGAGTACATATGATTGTAGTGCGCATCCGAATAAAGTCAATTTTCCACTTTCTCATCGACTTTTCACGTCAATTCGCTTGCCAATTTTAGTTAACTTTGACACAATCGATATAGTCGAATGTCGGTTCAAATTTGATATCTTTCTCACGGACAGTAAACAAAACCCATTCAATAAGCATATTCAAAGCATACGAGTAGTTGGAAAAGAAATAAATGTCAATTGTGGTTTGCGTTACCAATCCCTATGTCAAGGAACTACACCATGTATTGAAACAATTTGAATTTTATATTCGTAAATGTACTTCATACATGATTGTACACATACGTATATATGTATATTCATATGTTATGCAATTCCCAATCGAATTTTACACAATTTACATGACATCAGTACGAGTGAGTAGTTGTGCGATTCACCATACATATAGTGGATAGTAGACGTACTTGGCGTAAACGTATCTGGGTTTACTTTTCCTATCTCAGTTAGTTAGAAAATACAAAAAGTTGTTAAAGACAACACCGACTGTGCTATTTGGACTTAATTTAGGGTTTCTTCTTATGTACAGGAAGGTTGGGTGCAGTAGAGATTTCAACCTGGCGATATCCAGTGTTGCAACTGTTTTCCACACATTAATTGTGTTTATGATAGTTCAACGTGTTAACAGTTGGGAACTGATCGGTTTCCATCCAGACTCGACTTGCCGATCAGCAGACTATAAAAGGGACAGCGGATGAATTCCCAAGACGGAATCAACGGTGAAGTAAAATTCCGGAATAAATTAGACCTTATTCGGGCTATTCCGACATATTTGGAGCTTAGGCCGGTAAGGATTTCCGAGACTAAATCAGGGTCTTTAAAAAGAGATGGTGGTGAAAGAGCCCTTACTAAGCCAACGGATCTACTGTTGATAACCTATGCAAACGAATTAAGGACAACGAATTTCGGATATGCACGGGGAATGTAAGGTAACGTGGAACCGAATGACTCGCGGAGGAGAAAAACGATGGAATCCGCTGGACAAAAGAGAATGAAAAACTG
This sequence comes from Volucella inflata, assembly GCA_928272305.1. Taxonomy (NCBI): domain Eukaryota; kingdom Metazoa; phylum Arthropoda; class Insecta; order Diptera; family Syrphidae; genus Volucella; species Volucella inflata. Next base: position 16,566,823 of record OV743720.1, on the reverse strand, counting down.
CGACATCTACTATGGCCATTGCTATCGGCGGCAAAAGCAGGGGTTGTTGGGATGCGGATTTGTTGTTGGAGGCAGACTTACGCAAGAAGTCTTGGGTTTCCGGCATGTGAACGAGTGCCTCTTAGCAATCCATATCAATCCTAAAATTGCCAATTTTAGCCTTATATGAGTGCTTACCCCCACAGAGAAGAAAGATGACGACACCAAATATAGCTTCTACGACCTCTTTAACAAGACCTACGAGTAAGAGGACTTCTTTTGTAGTACTGTCGGAAGGTATAGGCTGCCCGTCACCACCTCCGATAACGGGTTCAGGCTAATCGACTTTCCGGCATTGCGAAACATTGTTGTAGCTAGCACACGGTTCCCACATTTCGATATCATCACAAGGGGACTTGGAGAACTCCTGATCAATCAACCGTCATTGCGATTGGCGCAAGACACTCTTCCAGTATTATGGATGTTCGAACGTTCCCAGGAACCAACATCGACTCGCACCATTTCCTTGTTGAAGCCAAGGTACGGCTGCGGATATCCAAAACAACGCAAAGACAAGTTACTGCTCTGATGAACACAAACTACAAAGAGCTCTCGATTCAGGAAATAAAAGATACTTTTCTACTTCTACAGCTTCCAAGCAAATCTAAAAAAAAAAAAAAAATACTGCAGCCATTGAAGGATGTGGGATGACAACATTTATTTGAAAACCGCGTTTTTTTTAATAACCTGCGCGGGCTTAATGGATTTTGCTTATCCCTAAAACAGACGGAGAACAAAAACAGAAACGGGCATTACGTGAGTGAGCCGTACGACTTAGGAAGAACTCAGGGTATTTCAGAGGATGTTCGAAAATGAGCTTGAGGGTAAACTGTTGAGCACTCATACCCAGGCGGGTACGATGGTTGAAGTTGTGGTTTAAAGTGGCGAAATATTACCGGCAATTGAGCTAGTCTGCTGCTTGTCAAAATAGCCATAGAATACGGTGAGACTGGAGACATTATGTCAATAACACTGTCAGCTCTGGGTTTTATCGTACGGTTTAGAATCATACCTGAACGAGTGAAAGCATTGTATTTCACTGATTTGTGGATGAATGCCGTATGTACTATTTTGAGGCCAGATCAGATGTGGTAAAATATGTCTTATATAACTTGACTTAGGCGCGGTCAACATGCTCATGCCGAGAATGAAAATTTTTTCGTTTTCGGAAGTGCTCTAACATCAGGATTTTGTTTTAAAAGCACCTAATCCGTTGGCGACTCCCCAATTGTAGAACGTTATCTCGTTGACATCGATGTTTAATAAATTGACCTATTATGAATATGAAAAGCAAATTACATTCCGCAGAGGAATATACAAACTGAAGAATTGTCAGAAATAGAATGTAACCCTGGGGCATAAGCATTCCTTTTTTGTTAATATACAACTCAAAATCGTTCAGGATAAATTGAATTGAATATTGCGAAAGGTAATTCCTAATCGTTTGAAGAAGAGATATAGTCGTACATGTGTACGTTGAGATCTTAAGGTACTGTTGCTCTTACACGAATACGAAAGTGAATTCGTCACATAGAAGATTCGACGCAATCAACTGTAGTTGGATACATGACACCATCTAGGAGTTTTGAGCCGACCGCGAAATGCGGAGTGAGCAAAGCCTTATTTAAAGAGCTAACAAAGACGATGCAGAATGTCTTGTGTTTTTGGCGAAGTACGAGTATTTCGTAGTAAGACGTAAGAGCTTAGCCAAATGACTATCGTACACGTCAAACTTTGCGTTATTGGGCTTTATAGAAGATAAAAGATCCGAATTTTCACTGAGATATCATTTTTAGTGACGAGGTACGACTGTTTGGTGCGTGAGTTTTCATCCAGAATGTGTTGGCCCTTTTTTTTCGAGATGATGTCGGGAAGGCGGTTACATGCAATGTAAACCCACCTCATGTCAGACATTGCTTTCTAGATAAATTGAAACTGAAAGTCTTGAAGGAGAACGGTGTCACTTGCAAAAAGTGCATGCCATAATCGACTTATTGAAGATAAAGTTCAGTGATCATCATAACCCCAGAAATGGCTCTGTCAGGTGGTAGAATCGCTTTTACCTAAGACGCTTTTTTTGTGAGCACGTTAAGTCTCTGGTTTTTCGATGTAAAGTTACTAGAATAACGCCCAGATTTCGCGAAAAGTAGTGAACATTTAGGAATCCTTTTTTTTTTTAAATAGTTTTCATCAGTTTGTTTTACATTGTCAATATGATTTTTAAGGTGCAAAGGAAAACATATTCTCAAGAGTCTGGAATCCAGCAAAGTCTATGATCGTCCACAAACAAAAGTACGAGTAGATCTAGGAAAAATCTAAAAAAATTAAAATCTGTGTGTATGAGTACCATCTGTGCGTGCAAAAAGGAGTATCTCTGCCGAGTTTATTTGACAATGCCGTAAAACGTCTATGAATACTAGCGGCACCGACAACGGTTCAATTACAATAAAAACGTTTGTTGGTTGGGAGGCAGATTCATCTTTGTTAGTTAGTTTAATCCTATATGTAGTTCCCTTTGGACATGGCAATTTTTCGAAGCAGAGTATTGAACAAACGTTATAAAATTTTAACCTTTTTTTTTATTGATTTAAGGAAGAGATCTATTGGCAGAAGATATATTGATGGTTCAATGATGGTTCACTTATTAATGGGATTTTTGAAATTTGTATATGTACTCGTAATAAAGTATTCTGAATAAATCTTACCTGTTTTCCCGTTTGGACTGTACTGATCGTAGCTTCCGGTTGACATTGGTGATGCATATCCATTTGACATATTCGTATTATAATTATGACTTTGTGAGCCTGGAGATGGACTTAAGGGTGGTGCCGAACTGGGTATACTACTGGGACTGGGTGATGATATCCAATCATCGGGACTAAAATAAACAAGTTTTCGTTTTTCAATCATCCAATCGTTTGGCTTAATTTGTCAAACTTACCCATCGAGTCGTACTCTCTTCGTAGGTACGAACACCAAATGACCGTTGGTTGAATTTGCACTTGTCGAGGCCGATGCGGTACTCGTTGAACTAGAATTAAGGGCGCCGCTAGCGCTAAGGACCAAACTACCATTTCCAGCGACGCCCGAAGTTCCACCACCACCAATACTGACCACATTTATACCGGGCAGTCCGGACGAGACAGTTGGCAGAACATCATGCATCGGTTCAGATTTGATGGCAGTGAGAATTTTCAAATCGTCCCCATTTGTATTAAGTCCATTGTTTCCATTTATCCCGCTACCACCTCCACCGCCTCCGCCGCCACCTCCACTATCACCGCTGAGTAGATGCTGACCACCAGCTTGTTGTATGATCAGATGATGACTATTACTTGGCGATACCTGTTGCGAAGAATGTGGATGAGGATGCACTTGCTGTTGATGTTGCTGTTGTTGGTTTTGCGATTGTGCCGGATGCTGGACATTAAGTCGGTACATCATGGATGACAAATTCATTTAAATTATAGATCTAGATTATTTAAATAACTGACTTTTCGAAGAAGGATCTGCTAAAAATTGTATGACTCGTGTAATTTGTTTGAATTTTTAATTTTTAAGTCTCACTTGATGTGCGTGCTGTTTCTGTCACATTATGATTTTTTTGTTTTTAAATTTGTGATGCTTGATGACGAGTCTGCAACAAAAAAAAAAAACAGTTTATTTATAGTGAACTATACATAATTGGGAAAGAGGTGTTCACGAAAATGAGGTCATTCATGAAGGATTTCAGGTCAACGATTCTGTTAAAGAAAAAAAAAAGGTTTCCAGGAAATGTTTCCACCCCTTGTCCAACGTCACGACATGTGCAGCATGTGCACCAGATTCATACAAATAGGTCCTGTGCAGCAGTCGACCTTTACTGCCATCTTTCGATAGCTTTAGTCACAATTGCACTTGCACTTGAGCTAATTTCAATGCACATAGGCGGCGTCAACACCATCCTCGAGAAGAGAGTAATTTTTATGTGCAAATTATTGTACTCTCACCGAGAGATGGAAATCGCAATCGAACAGATGAAAGTAAGAGAGAATGCCAGAGAAAGTAATGCAGTTGATTTTCAACTAAAATTCAAGAGAAACAAAGATATTTTCGTAGCTACTTGTCATAAATATCTATATAAGTTGTACACATTTGGGGTGAATCTGCTAAACTTAGTTAGAAAAAAAAGAGATAGTTCGTGAAAGCAGACATTCTAGAATCTTAAATCCTTGTCATGATTGTTAGCTCTTTGACTATAGATGAGTGAAGACATTTTACTCACTGACTACGGTGTTAATAACATCATTATCAGTTAATTGTTGCAGAAATCTGGTTCACTTCACGGGAACATTGCAATTAGTGGAATCGTAATTAGAAATGACAGAACAATTAGTCGCCCTTAGTTCATTGCCTGACATAGAGGAGTATTCGAACCCTATTACCTTTTGACATTCTATTTTCGATGGTTAATTTTCGTAAGCTAAGGAAAAAAGTTCCAGATTTTTATAAAACAGAGAAGGTTCCAAATAAAAATAAAATCATTTGAAAAAAGCTACAAGGCCACATAGGAGGCAGAAGAAATTGTTCTGGACAACCTAAAGGGAAGGAAAAAAAAAACTGCACTGATTACTGTCCTTTCTTCTGATGTACTCGTAGCAGTCTGTGAGAAATACCTACTCCTTTGGAGTTATAACTTATCAGGACTCCAATAATTTCTATGAGTATATAATAGAAGGCGCAAAAATTGTCACCCGATGTTTTCTTGGCTGTAATTATTTTTTATGAATAAAAAACGTTGGTTCTGCTTTTGGATTATGTTTATCTGATGTCTTACATTTCTTACTACATTAAGTCGAAAAAATGATATCAGCTTAGTGGCCTCCGCCATAATTGATTACCATTCGGGGCCGATTTGTGACATCTTCCATCACTCTTGCCAGAACTTCCGGCGATAGGTCCTCGCATTCTTGACGAATATTCCCTTTGAGGGCTTCAAGAGTCTGAGGCTTGTTGACATAGGCTCGTGACTTCAAAAAACCACACAATTGCCGGTCAGTGCAATTCACCAAAACGAGAGATTAGGCGACCTGGAAATGCAGCCCTCAGAATCTCGGTTGTGGCTGGTGCAGTTTGCGCTGTTGCTCAGCCGGTTTGCAACAAGTTTGCTCCCCGATCACAGTAGTCGCTTGGCTCGCGACGTTTTCGAAAAATAAGGGCCGATGATGCCTCCAGCGTAATTAGAACACCATGCCGCAATTTTGGGCGTGTGCAATGGCTCTTCGTGGGTTGACATTTGCGCCACCGAGTATGTGAGGAAATAAGCACATCCTCTCAGAATTTCACACAACTTTGTTTTTTCCAGTGTTCTGACAAGGGCACGCCTTGAAGTCTCAATACTTGGATGTCGAATAGTATAAGCAATGTTCTCCAGAATTATGAGCAGGATCGGAGTCTTGTTGAAATGGATCTCGGTGACCCGATCGTAAGCGACTCTCCATCAATTCATCACAGAGTCCAGGTGGTGGCCACATTGAACTCTCGGAATACGTTCAAACGCATATCGTGGTGACAGAGCATACACTCTACTGTTCTGCTTATTGAGCGATTCTTGAGCGGATAGAATTTTTTCGTCAGCAAAAAAAATTCGTCTGTGGCCGTTCTTCGCGTACTAGCGAATTTAGATTTATGTTTTTGTCTCAATTGTTTTGTGAGTAAGCGACAAGTTTTTCTCTTAAATGCGCTGTGTTCCAAATCACGTCTTCAAATGCGCGGCATGGTGTCCCTGCTGACATCCATACCATGAGACGTGATTTTTTGCTTTCGCAGCGGATTTCGATGAATTTGATCGTGTACAGTGCGCAGACGGCCGAGTTTTTTTTACCAGTATCATCAAACAACTTCACGGTACGATTCATAAAGTATCGTCCGATTTTCAGTGTCCGCGAAATCCACTGAAAACATGATTTTCGAGCGAGCCCGATTCAGTGAGTACAATCAACTAACGTCAAGAACTTTCTAAGTGAAAGCTTTGCATAAACATCACTTTGCATAGCCGTCAAGTTGGAGTGGATGCAATCATTGGCTCCTGTGAATAAATATGTTTATTTCGTGTACCAAAACATTTGCTCATACTAGGTAATTATTAATTCAAGAGACCTAGAGTTTATCTTATTGCTACGGAAACCGTGTCATCACTTGAGGCAGCAGTCGACTTTGATGCATATTTGTACAGATTTTAGCAGATTTTTAAGGGAGTATCATGGAGGAAAAATGCTTCTTTTATCGGTAACTGTCAAAATTAATTATTCAAAATATTAGGAAAGAAAAACAAGAGGAGTTTTTAAGTGGTTAGTTATCTAGAAACTACGAAAAAAGCACATGGAAAAGCTATAAAGAAAGAAAATAAAAACAACCTTCAGATCTGCTTTTTAATATATTTTTCAAGCACTGCTCATGATTATGCTGGTGCTGGTACCTACTGTAGGGACCTTTTTACTTAAGCGACACATATTTTTTCTACAAAAATTTGACATTTCATAAAAAGGAGCCAATTTTTCTAACACTTTTCTTGAGCTTAAAGGTTTAAACAAATATTTTATACGCCGCGGTCACTATAAATCTTATTTAATCCTCTTTTCCGCTGGAAAAGCAAACCATTAGCATATTTAAACGAACCTAAAAAAAATCTTTGCACTATCAGAAGGCCAACATCGTTTGAGCACTATTAGATTCAAAGTCTTTATTATTTAGATATTTCGTTTGAAGAAATCCAGTGGTAAGTTACCCTGGACTTGGTCATAAAGAAGGTACGATTATTGTGCTGTACAAAGGCTCGTGACCTGTTCTCAAATCGGACTATCGGTTTTAAATATGATGGGCCAAAGAACCCCCATGATGTGTAGGAGGCCAACAGTCATATATTGGTCGTAACTGGCGGCATTCATTACAGTATTGCTTTTATGTCTTATCCCCTCACGACTTCCGTTGTGATTACGATATTCCATGCAGTTAACGACAGAAGTTGTCTTTTTCATCCTAAGCCGAGGCTTATATCCGTCGTTGTCTTAAACAGTTTAGCAGTGGTTCATTTTACTACAAATCTTCCCATCCATATAGTTTTGTACGTCATGATAGTCTTTCATATTCCTGGTGTAAGAAATAGCTCTACACCTGACTCATAATTGCCTTTAGTGCCTTGGTCTTCTTTGGCCGTAACTATTAAGAGAATCTGTGGTATGAAATGTACTTTCTGTTCTGCAAATGGCATAGAGTAAGTTAGGTAAAATTGGTTCTTGCTAGAGTATATTTAGACCAGTTGCAAGCCAATTGTGATACCACTGGGAGAGTATAGGAAGGCTACACCCCTTAAGGCGATCTTCTTTTGAAACCAAATAATTTTTTTGGTAAATTTACAATATCGATAATTCTCATAGAACAGAGATCATTTAGATCTCAGAATTGATAACTTTCAGCGATTGTATTGTAATGAGCGCCAAGGCAGGGAGTGGCATATTCCCCTTACTTTTGTCTTTTTTTTTATCGCTTCAGAACAAGTGTACGTCAAATTAGCATAGATGTCTACTCTTAGATGGCCTTGTTGAAAGCAGTCTTAAGATTGTTTTTTGACTGGCATCGGACATTACTAGCTTGTCTGCCAGTTCATCGGCGACAGACATCTCTTTGGGACGATCAAGTGTCTAGGAACACAAAAGATTGTGATTTTTTACTATCGTTTGATATCCAGTCCTTGAATTTAAGGTCTTTAAACTGCTTGTCTTTGTATATTGCAATATTCGACGAGGGTTTTGGATGCAGGCATGGATATGACGCAGCCTGAGAAAAGAGCAAATTGCAATCTGGATGCCTTAAATCCTTAGTGAAAAACTGAGAGTGCGCATTTAACTTAGATGGATTGATCTAAAGTATCTTAACTAGCTTAACAGGCCAACTCCGTTTTGGATGGATTCAATTTAAAAAAAAAAAACAAAGCGGCCATTTGCAGACATTTCTACTCATCGTGGTCAAATGACCAACTTTTGCGGTGTTTCGTAGACTGGTTATCAAATTTAGAATTAAGAACTGGACCATGAAACATAAGTTTAAATTTCCTCAAGTCCAAGAAAATCAACTCTCAAATGTTTTACTAAGGAGGACTTATTGAAGTGCATTACTTGCCACATATGTATTTTACATACATTTACTGCATTACCGATGGCTTAGTTTCCACAAAACACATCTTAACTCGAAAATCAATACTCTTAAGCTAAAAGGCAAACCTACACTATAATCCCAATCCTCGGTTCCTACATCCTTGGTTAAGACACGACAACACAAACAATCCTCCTATAAGAGACTCTTTTAATGGATTTTCTGAATGAGCCTACCTCACACAAGTCTTCGTCCATTTGTTTGCTCGTTCGTTTGTTCGTACTTTCGTTTAGTTGCATAACTATGATATTTCCTTTGCCATTTGCACCACCATTTGTGGAATGAAAAAAAAAAACAAATTAAAAGCAAGAAATGTTCAAAACAAAAGGATTGCAACAATTACTCAGTTAACTACCTCTCTCCCTCCCACCAACTTATACATATAAGTAAAGTACAAAAGGAACTAGTAAAAAGAGAAATTCAACCTCCAATCTACGGATACTACCATCGACACCCTCAACCGGGTTTGCATTGAGTTGTGCAGCTTTGTGAGTAAAAGCTGAAAGGCCTTAACCCCTTTTCAGTTGCTGTTGTGGTCGTCATTGTCGTTGTTATTGTTGTTTTTGTTCGACCAAAATGAAGGTACCGTAGGGGAGGGTAGGATTAGGCAGCACAACTAATAACATTACACTAAGGTTCTCTGCTATGTGTTTTACCAAGTTTACCATTCACCCTATCCGATTTGTAAAAACAGTTGCATTTCGATGCCTTTGGTGGTGTGGATGGTGGGTGATTTGCCGGATTACACGGTTTCTCTCTTTTTTTTCGTTTTTTTTCTTTCATTCCTGACATAGGAAAAGCTGCAATAACGTGATTATTGGATGAAAAAGAACAAAAACAAGCTTAAAGCTGATGAGGAAGCAGTTCGACGCCCTCGTTCCATGTTTCACAATCCTAGGCTGGGCCCACTACTCAGTCGTCTCTTGGAAATAGGGGTGAGTTCTTCCAAGTGCCTTCAGACACATATGTAGGCATCAAAAGTTCAAATTGAATTCACCATAGGGCAGATGCGTTATATGCATGGCTATATACTCGTATGTAAGAGCTGTTATAGAGGCCATTGCACATGCGAGATAGTATACCTAAAGTATTTGATGCGAATGCAATAAAACAGTTTTTGCATGTCCTCTAGATGACACTCGAGGTAGGCGCTTGTTCAAGGGATAGCTTAGTGTTAAATAAAAAAAAAAAAAAAGACAATGAAGAAAAACCCTACCCTAAAAATAAACAAAGCCTTCTCTTAGCCAGAGTGCTTGCTTGTTTGGTTGGTATTTGCAATGGTACTCATGGTGATGGCTCCATGCTGTCGACGTCGTTGTAGCTGATGTCGTCGTTGAAGCTTTTGCACACGAGTACAGAGCAACGCTGTACAATGCACTTTAGTGCATTAAACTGCTGCATTGACCTAGTTTAACTTTGGGGGTCGCAATCAATGGGTGCGAGGCAAAGAGTATTCGAGTATATAAGAGTATCTGCCAGCCTATGTTTACGGGGTAGTTGAGATTGTCATTTTCACGATGAACGCATGCAGTGCACTCTGCAAAGTATAAAAAGGGAAAACATTTCTTAATATAATATTTTTTTTTTCTTTTAAAATACAATAAAGGACTTTTGAAATAGAGAATAATTCTTGAATTTCGTCAAAAAAAAAGAAGATTAAGTCGGCTTTATTAAGCAGTAGCTTAATATTTAAAATAGCGCTTAACACTTTCATAACCGATACTCTACGCCTTAGGAACAGAGGATGCCATTCAATTCCGATTCATCTTGCAGTTGGTTTTAACCCCATTCAGCGAAGATCCAACAAATGTCATAATCCATAGGCTTTAATTCTTGCACCAATTCAATCTACAAAGAAATTCGGTCAAGATCTATTCGCAAAGAGTTTAAGTCGAAAACTGGCTTATTTGTGTATTCGTTAACGCTGGGCTCGATTGCGGCGATATTTTCTTTGTATTATTCAAATTTAGCGAAATCATTCAACAGCATAACGAATGATATGTTTAGATAGGAGAAAATTTAATCTATAAACTGACAAAGTGCTTAATAAAGACTTAACGAGTGGTTAAGGAAACGACAGTTGTTTGACAATTATCTCTATCTGAATCCTCTTTGATCCAATTTTCTGTTTTTAGTAATATTTTCTGGTCTTAGTTAAAGACTTTTCACAGTTTTGACCTAGTTATTTCAGTTAACCATCTGTCCACCATCTCCATACGTCGCACAATAGGTGAAATCAATTGAAAAGAATATTGACAGGAATTTATATATACACGTACATATTTTAACATGCAAAGGGGTATAATCTACTGACTTATGAAAATTTGTGAAGCAATAGTATTCTGTATAAGACTTTACCGACAAGCCTAAGACCTTCATGAGGGAAATATTCTTTGACTTAAGACATGATATGAAATTTCGTACGGGATTTCGAAGTAATTCCAAGGCGCAATACCAGCGTAATACGACGAATTTCTCGAATGAGAGAGAGAAGCTGTCCTTATTCTCCCAGATTTTGTATTCTCTTTTAGAATAGATGTTCTGCTAGTCCCTCGATCGACTTTTGATATCTTATCTTGCTTATCTATTACAAGGATCCAGAGTTAGGAATGACTTAGCAGGCTGTTCGACCATCAGTGACAATATCCCTGTACAGAGGATACGGATCTAGTGCAACAACTTCTTTAGTGCCAAAATAACTCCTACCCGAAGGCACAATACTATTTAATCTATAAACAGAAAGCCACTCTGGCAATTAAGGAATAGCGCGTAATGGCGGTCTTTTTAATACATTGCGACCAACTTTGGTCAAGGTATGCTCAAAGTCTACTCCACCTGACCAATCCATAGAATTGAGTTAACATTTTCAAAGCGACTACCACTTATAATTAATCTTCCACCATTTCAGCATCATCACATATTTCTAGTTTATGCTCTTTATATGACTGACCTGCAAAAGAAAATGACCCACTTTAAGTGACGTTGTTCGTCGACTTCTCATAAACGCGGTTCATTTTATACATACATATTTGTCTAATGAGAGGTGAGACTTGACAAAACAAACATTACAAATGAGCTTGATTTAATGCCGTTCATACGCACATACTGTCAACAAAATTAATTAAAATGCTAACTACTTTTTTCAATTAATCGACATGTAGCTTCCTTAGCAAATGTGTTTAGTTTAAGCAAGCTAAAGGTGGTACAGAAATATTAACTTCTCGTTCTCGATTTAAAACAAACAATTTATGTGTAGGAAGGAATTAATAAGCTAATAAATTGAAATATTTCAAGCTTAAGACCTTAGCACATACTAAAAGTGGTAACGAAGCCATGTGTCGGAAACGCATGGCAAAATCTTATTTTCAGCGACAAAAAACAATTTTATGTGAATGGCCCAGATAACTTCACCTGGGTGTTTAAAAAAACTAGGAATATCGTAAAAGTTTAGAGGAGAGAGCAGCATGGATAAAAACATACATTCGCTGTGGATAATGGATAAGATGAATGCTTCAAAATATAAGGAAACGGTTGAATTTGTTTTGGATTTCATCTTTTTTGTAAGACAATGCCACATCGGATATTTGAAGCTCTAAGCAATTGGGTAGCTCTACCTACATCCTATCCCCCTGAGCTTAACATACTTTTCACATTCTTTCTCCAGCTTGGATATCCCTTCCTGGAAGTGGTTTTTCTTATGGCCTTCAAAGTAGTCATTTAAAGTACAGCCAGGAAAATTTCAAGTTCTGCGATCGGATGAAAGTCTGAGCTATCTAAATCTTGCAAATATGGTGGGCGTTGGATGAGATGGAACTTCAGCAGGTCTAATTGCTGTTGGTTAAAACTCACGTTTTTGTTCAGAATTGAACAAACGCGGCACCCATCTTTCGGAGATCTTCCTCACATCCAATTCGTCATGCAAAATTTTGAGTACCCGCTCAGTTAAAAGTCTGTGGTCTCAGCTATTTCCAACCAATTCAATCAACAATCTTCTATTACTCGTACCATATCCTGGACTCTATCGCCCTGAACACTTCTATCTTTCACACTTGTTCTGCGATGTTTGAATTCTTCAGCCCATTCAAACATTGTGGATCGCGAAGCAATCATCACCCAACACACTAGTCATGTCGGCAAAAATCTCACTGAACGATAGGCCTTTTTTATCCATGCACTCGTATTTTACCACGCTTCGGACAGATCGACTCAAAACTTCGCGTGGGTGTGCGTGTGTGTGTGTATGAAAAATGTGCTAACACAACCAAAAGAACAAAAATCAAGCCCGCCCTCTCTGGGCGAATCTAGGAACTTTTCACCTTGCCGTACATATGCGAGTATATAATTTACATACAAACACTGTTGGTGGTCTCAATTATTTATCAACACTTCAGCTGCCTTTAAATTAAATTTGTGGACTAAAGTTTGTGGTAAATTTTCAACGACCTTTAGTGAAAACTGGTGAGAATCTGAAGTTTGGCAAAACATTTTATAGTCGAGTAACTTTACCAGAATACATTGCAACTTGTGTTTAAACTAGAGCATAGAAATTTTATGTCCTCGATAGTATAGTGGTCAGTATCCCCGCCTGTCACGCGGGAGACCGGGGTTCAATTCCCCGTCGGGGAGACCTTTTTTTTCTTCTTTTAAATGATTTTATTGTTTTCTAATCGACATAAAGAGTAGGCCATCGGTTGGTATCTTTTTGTTTAATATGTTATTTTGACACTGACAGCTCTTTTGCGATAATATTGTACTTCTCAGATAGGAAATGAATCGATTTATGTTTAAACAATGTTAGGAATAATGTAAAGTTACTTTAAAATGCACCAACTGCAGCTTATTAATAACCAAACATATTTTCGTGTTCGCCCTGTAGGCTCAACTGAGAATATTCCAGAGCTGTTGCCGAAAATGTGCTCCTAAACCCGAAAACCTCAATACGCCAAAGATCTTACCAACTAAACATCATAAGCACTACCCTGAGAAGAATTTTGCATAGAGATCTCGGATTATTCGCTTACAACGTTTAACTGACTCAGGAATTGAAGCAAAATGACCACCTAATTCGTTATCTCTTCACTGTTTGGGCTTTAGAGCAGCTCGAAATTAATGATATTTTTTTTCAAAAAATCATCTATTCAGATGAGGCGCATTCCTATCTGGGCAGCACGTAAACAAGTAATATTGGCATTTTTGGGGCTCCGAGAATCCACACGTACACAAAGAAAAGCCAATGCATCCTGTGACTGTTAATTGTGGTTTCTGGAGCAGCAGCGTGATTGGCCCATTTGAAACCCATGAAAAGCACTATCGAGGTGGATATGAAAGCACTATTATCGAGGGTGGATATGAGTATTTTGACTTGGGCAACAAAACAATCAAATATCGTACAGTCAATTTATTGATGTTTTTTGGCCGACATGGAGCTGCGATTTGACGCCAGTAGACTTTTTTATGTGGGGGAAACATTAAGCCACTAAAGATCATTGATATGCATACAATTCAGAATTCATCAACAATGTATTAAACATTGGGCTGACAGTATGACCTACTGCCAGCCAAGCCGAGGTAGTCATTTGAATGCAATAATATTCCAGAATTAGTCGGAAAGTTTACTCTTTTCAATAAAGCAACAATTAATTAGAAATATTGAACAGTGTTTTTCCCGTACAGCTTTCTTAAAAATACACCAACAGATGGCCCACCCTTCGATGTACTTGGTATTCTATCGAAGCGTTATAAATCACTGAAATATCGCTGTGCTGTCGGCCAAAAAGAGCAACTGAGTAAAAGGGGAACCCAAACCTGCTTCTTGGCAGCTGCGAGTATATCGACCTGGTTCAAAAGTGCACGCCAGTCACCTCACATCACTACAACAATAAATATTCAACCAACCACCGGTCTTCATAGTTATGAGTAATCAAAAGTATAGTTATTTTACCGCCAAAAAAACCTATTAGTTAAATAAAAAATATTAATGTAAACACTGGTCATATCTAAAAATTCCAAACAAGTAGTACCTACAATTATTTGAGAGCTAGGAAACGAATATAATCATGATTTAAACACATTACGAGTATATCATACATCCAGCCTACCTCATTACAACTAAGCTATTACGTTTCAATTGTCTAGACTCTAGACAATAAAAAATTTTATTTTCCTAAATTCGGGGATTCGTAATTGCTCGTATTGCCCAAAATATTTGCTGTAACTGGCAACACTCTTAATAAAAAAAAAAATAGAACCGACAGAGTACTGACAGTCTGCATATAGATAAAAAACAATTCTTTGTATACCTAGGCCAGCCCTTTAGCAGACAGATATAAATACAACAGAAAATCCTCTTTTTGCTCCCCATCATATTCTCGAGAACTTTTTTCTTTAATGTTCATACACTCCATATAAAATTGAACATACATACAAATCAACATAACAAGATATGTGTATATTTATAGATATATATATCCTGACGTGACCTGACCTATTCAAGTTCTTTGGAAGTAAACAAGGACTGTGCGTCGTCTGTAGCCAAGTATTAGTTCATCAAACCATTGCAAACAATACCAGAACCACCCTCTCAAACTACTCTCGTCTTCCAAGCCTGTATGTACGAGTATTACCCTGGACTGGTTTTTTATCTGTAAGATTTTTTTTGTTTTCCTATTTTCTATTTTTTATTTTTTTGCTTTTCGGCATCGTTATAGTACAATAGTTGCTGCAAGTTGGGAGCTTAAAGAGGTGCAAAAGGGAGTGTTTAAAGGGGTTGTGAGTCCTGGCGTTGTCGTCCTTGCGGATAATATTTATTTTCGTTTGCTTTGTTATAGATGAAGTATGGTGAATTAAGGCTTTTTTGCCACCGTTGCTATTTTTGATGTCATTGGTTTGTGTAGGACTCATCGAGAGAAGATATACACAATATACATATGGATGTACGTAGGAAAGTTGTTGGGCTATTGTCGAAAAAGGTTTTTTTTTTTTTTTTCATACTCGTATATGGAATATTGGTTAGCGTTTGAAATTAAGTTTCATGTTTTAAAATAAGCCGACTGGTTTTGGAACCAGCACTGATTTCTTTTTGTTAAAGTATCATTGTGGACAGCTAGGTCCGATCAAGAATCGAGGATTATGAATATCGAAGATCGGGCAAATAAAATAAGAAAGACGATCTCACAGATAGATGGCCCCACTGAAGTACCATATTATTTCTGGATAGCATTTACCGTCAAACGATACGTGTCAAAATTTCATGTCATTTCAATCATCAGTCGTAACAAGGTTTTAGTGATTTGATGTGGAAAAATACTGTCCATGCTAAACAAAAAAGTCCAGAAAATAGTTTTGAAAAACCGTAAACTGAAGTTTTTTAAGATAGCTGACACCTTAAAGGTATCAGAAGGTAGTGTGTTTACACGAAAATTTGAGCATGCGTAAGCTGTTTTTGAAGTAGGTGCCGCGTTTGCTCACATCGGAACAAAAGCAACAACGCGTCGACGATTTAGAGCGCTCTTTTGACTTGTTCAACCGAGATAAAAAGGACTACTTACGTCGAATTTCTTACATGGATCCACAACTACACACCAGAATCAAAAAGATCGTCAGGTTTGTGGACAGCGACCAAAAACGCAAAAGGCGGCTGGCAAGGTTATGTCATCCGTATTTTGGGGCGCGCATTGTATTTTGTTTATTGACTATTTTAAGAAATGTAAAAAAGTTAAAAAAAAAACGCGCTCACATGCAAAAGAAAAGTTCCACTGGGGCAATGCACCGTGTCACAAGTCGATGAAAACGATGGATAAATGAAATGAATTATGCTTCGAATTGCTTTCCAGCCCACTGTTCTTTCCAGATCAGGCCTTCAGCGAGCACTCGCTTTTTGCAGACCTCAAAAGTAAAAGCTCCAAGTAAAGAAATTTGACTCAAATAAAAAAGGGATTACCGAATGCATGGGAGTATGTTGATAAATAAAGTTTAAAAAAAAAATATTTTTCTTAGATTTATTGAGTGATGTGTTACATCGTGTTTTCCAATAGGGACTTGACAACTTTGGATTTAATTTTTGAACGCACCCTTTCACTAATCATCAAACTGTCACTGTCAATTTATTCAGTAAACTCAACATTTTTATCATGGTAAAGTACACGAACGAGCAACGTCTGCAAATTATAAAAATTTTCTACCGAAATTCGGAGTCGGTGACTGCAACTTTAAGAGCGTTAATTCCAATTTTCGGTCGTAATTCTCGCCCAAGTAGACAGGCAATAGGTTCGTCAATAAGAAAAATTTGAGTTATTGGTCGGGTGAAAATCCACATGTGCT
Organism: Volucella inflata; assembly: GCA_928272305.1. Lineage (NCBI taxonomy): Eukaryota > Metazoa > Arthropoda > Insecta > Diptera > Syrphidae > Volucella > Volucella inflata. Next base: position 16,550,275 of record OV743720.1, on the reverse strand, counting down.
TCTTGAATCACCACTTCATCCACAAAAAATAACTGTTTGGTGCGGTTTGCATGCCGGCGGCGTTATTGGGCCATATTTTTTCGTCGACGATAGGGATCGTCACGTTACTGTGAATGGTCAGCATTATCGCGCCATGATCACCGATTATTTTTGGCCCGAATTGGAAGATATGGACTTGGGCGACATGTGGTTTCAAACAAGATGGTGCCACAAGCCACAAGCCACACGTAACAATCGATTTATTGAAGAGTAAGTATGGCGAGCGTGTTATCTCAAGAAATGTACCAGTCGATTGGCCGCCTCGTTCGTGCGATTTAACGCCGCTTGACTATTTTCTGTGGGGCTACGTTAAGTCATTGGTTTATACCAACAAGCCGACGACGTTGGAAGAGCTCAGAGCCAACATTGAACGCGAAATAGCGGCCGTTTCGGCCGAAATGTGTGGCCGAGTCGTTGAAAATTGGGTCCAACGAATCGACCGCTGCAAAAGTGCCGGCGTTGGCCATATGAATGAGGTCGAGTTCCATTCATAAATGTTTTGATTGTACTTAAAGCCAAAAATAAAGTTTTTGAAATATGTCAAATGGTTTGCGTTTTATTTAAAAAAAAAAGTTATCAAGTCCTTATTTGAGAACCCTTTATCTATTGCTGCACTTGACAGACTGCAGAGTGAAGGCTTAATATTCTGGTCCGACAGTTGCAAGTCAGCACCATTTTCTTTAACGCCTGCCAACCCGTCTACGCATTATTGGGCACAAATTGGACAGAAATTCTGGTACCTAGAGACAGTCTCTATTTCTCCCTATGGGGTCGTACTCACTGGCAATTTGATGCGCCAATGCCTGCAATCCCAACCGTCCAACATTAAGCGTTTAGTTTGAATTATTACGATAGGTGAGATGAGTGAGAAATAAAAAAATTGAATAGCAAGCGGGTTAACTCCCCTTCTTAATCACAGCTTAGGATTTAACTTATTAACGAGACAAACTTGACATTGCCCATTATAACCATATAATCCGCATTATCATTGGCTCTAGTTTTTTCTTTCTTGGGCCCATCCGGATTAAGAATTATGGCAGCTTTCCCGTTCCGCTTCTATTTCGGCACATAGCCCTATTAAATGATACAACTGAATAGATAGGTGTTTAATGGACGGAATCATCTTTTGATATGCAGGATAACAATGAATAGATTAACCAGCTGTTCTGTTTTCTTTTAGTAAGATGAGTCTTACTATCTTCCCGTAAAAAAAGCTGAATTGGAGTACATTCGAAGGTGAGAGTTTAAACCAAGAGTCCAAGTGAGGGACTTCGTAAATAAGGGAGTCCCAGGTCTCCTCCTACTGAAGAAAGCTAAGAACATTTTGGAGTCTAGTACACTGATGTAAACCTAATAACTTTCAAGCAATGTCATCAAAATCACACACCAAAACAAAAAAAAAAACCTGACCGTCTTTTTCATGACCCATACATGTTTGGAAAAATTTAAATTTCATAGGTAAACCTACCATCCTGAGAATTGTGAATGGCGAGCATCTTCCCAATCCGAATGGAAACTGTTTGAGGATATATGTAAGAGCTGCATTATTTTGTAAAATCGTCAATATTAGCAATCGGGCGGGTCGGCGTTCGGCAATTAAAACTATGTTAGATGAGTGGTTGCCTTGAATACAAGCCAAATTTGTCATTAAGTCATTTAGTCTTCGCATTTGAACAAAATAAGCTGGACATTTTGCCTATAATACTCGTAGTAAGATGAGGATAACATGAATGTAATCTCAGCATCGTTGACTCCGATCTTTGGGAATGGTTATGCATCGAATTGCATTAACTGCAGCGGTATCATTCTCCTGAATGTCATGGCCATATCACGAAAATATCTAAGGCTAATTATAAACTAGTGAATTGTGCTTACTTGTGTGGATTCGAAAGGAAAAGGTGTACCCTCCAGAAGATGCTGAAGAAACAGATTTTCAAGTTGTCCACTATATATAGTGTGTACGAACTACATCAAGCTCGATATCTCAAATTCTGCTGTATGTAAAAAATAAACATGGAGAAGAACTATCCCTGATAAGGATAACGACCACTTGTTTTCTAATTGGAGCACTGAAATGTATCAGCTGAAGGTAACTAGTTATACATTAGTTTTTGTTTAACTTTTTCTCAGTAGGGAAGGTTGAAGTAAGCAGCATATTGGCATCGTGCTGAGGCACAAAACACCTAAGTCTCGCATAAGAAACACAACATGCTGCGTCACTTGCTATGAGAATGATAATGAGTCAACGCTACACTATCTCTGCAAATGTCTACCATTCACAAATACTCTGGACTGATGGACACATCTTTCTACGAAAGACTGAGAGATAGACTAGTTCTATGTGCGATCTATTCTGAAGAAAAGGAAGCTTCAAAGGCTTACGCAATAGGTAGGTTTTAAAGAGGAAGGGTTAGACTTATTTGCCATTCTGAGGTTGAGAAAACTGAATAGAAACTAATGAAGTATATACATATCAGTTCGAAGTTCGGAGCTGTGATCCAGAGTGATTTCTTTTCCGACGCTAATGACCATCACAAAAAAAAAATACCTCGAAACACAACCCCAACCGTGAAGAAGGTCAAAATCAACATAACGCCAAAGGTGAAAACAAGATCCGAGTAGCCTCATAACTACAAGGTACTAAACCGAAATACAAAGTAATGTTATTTTTCTCCTACAACTTTGTATAGCCATATGCACTGCATTTTCAATTTATTTGTTATGGTTGAAACATTGGCTTCTTCGCCAATATACGAATTTTACATAATAAACTAGAAGAAGGGATGCGTGTAAGGCAATGTTAACTTCGTTTCGTTTACCCCCAAAAACAACAACAGCTTAATTACAACTGCGCCCTGTGATGATAACATCAACTTTGTGCGAAGCATTTATTTATAAAAGGGTAAAGTGCACCGAGAAAGTATCATGGTGTTGTTGGGCTACGCCCTAGCAAAGTTATAAATATATTATCTATGCAATGCTGTATTCATGCCAGCAAAACAAAACCAAATATCCAAAGAACAGCGATTACTGGTGAATTCAATAGCTAAAGAATGCCGTCTTTTCAAAAATATGAATATTAATAGGGAAAAGATTAAAAATGCAATGATGTCTAATGACAATTAAACCCATTTTTGCAATTTATAAGAAATTGTTAATTGAAAAATCTGGGACATCAGTAATCACTTATCACAGTTGACTTAAACTTGTTTCGAGAAATCGAGAAATAAATTGACGCAAAAATGAATATCAATAACCAATGTGTCTGGGTACTTGTCCATATTAACGATTACTAACTACTTGAACTATCCCCGAAAGCAGGAATGCACAATGGAGTGTAACACCTCTTGAAATCGCTCTAAAATTAAACTTCCCGAAAGTCAGCGGAAAGTATTTACATATCTATGTTGATATTTCATATTCAAAGATAAAGGGTTTTCCAATAAGGACTTGACAACTTTTTTTTTTAAATAAAACGCAAACCATTTGAGATATTTCAAAAACTTTATTATCGGCTTGAAGTACAATCAAAACATTTATGAATGGAACTCGACTTCGTTCATATGGCTAGCGCGGGCACGTTTGCAGCGGTCGATTCGTTGGATTTTCAACGACTCGGCCACACATTTCGGCCGAAACGGCCGCTATTTCGCGTTCAATATTGGCTCTGAGCTCTTCCAACGTCGTCGGCCTGTTGGCATAAACCAATGACTTAACGTAGCCCCTCAGCAAATAGTCAAGCGGCATTAAATCGCACGAACGAAACGGCCAATCGACTGGTCCATTTCTTGAGATAACACTCTCACCATACTTAGTACTGAATAAATTGACAGTGACAGTTTGATGATTATTGAAAGAGTGCGTTCACAAATTAAATTTAAAGTTGTCAAGTCCCTTTTGAAAAACACAATATAATGTAATATTCCATGACACGGTATGAATTGTCCTCGACGATTTTAATGCAAAGCTAAGAAAAGAGAAAATAAGAAGGTCGAAGGAAGAAAAAATTCATCATCAGGGAGAATGCAGTAGGAGATTTCCTAAAAGCTTTACTTTCGAGTTGAACCGTGTTGAGATAATAAGCTTTGAGACTTTGAGCATAACAATCTTTTCCTGTTGTGATTTTCGTTGGGAAAAGTATTAAGAAAGAGTCAAGAGTAATGTCTTCATTCAGGCCAATGCCCGTCTTAGAGGGTTAGTGAGTATTTTTAACGATCTCGGGGACTTGGCGTAGAAAAGGCTGTGTATGAAAGTTTATGGTAAGCTGCACCATTCATATCTAGTAATAAAATAACTGATGTCGCCGAAGTCTTAAAAGAAGGAGATTGACAATTCTACAATGTAAAACGTGGCTGTCACGATAAGAAATAAAAACATATAACGACTTTTCCTGAGCAATTCGAGAAAAATAAAATGTTCTCCCACAGAACATGATCGCCATGACTGCAATTTAAGTTTAAGTTTCTCTTAGCGCCCGAAACACAGTTCTCGTAAAACGCTGATTTTATTATACTCGTAATACAGCTGGATAATTTGTACCCGCTGGCCGGAGTAAATATTTCCAAAAAATACCGTATCAGCGTGACACGATGAATGCGCTTTCCCTTATGAAATCCCCACTACAAAAAGTACCTTTAAAAGAATCACCCTTTATAAGAAGGCTTTGTAGCTACATATCAGCTGGCTCTCGACTGAAACTCGTGATTTTAACAAAAACCTTTACAAAGATCCGTAACATTCGGTACATTTACCAATTGAGTATGGGAAAATGAGTACACCTCCGGTTATTATGTCTTACAACATCTAACCAGAAATATTTCAGAAAAACACCGTACATATGGCCACGAATATTCACATCGTCAGGAAACATAGCACCAGCGTCCTTTCGCCAAAAAATCTTCACTGTTTGGAAAGATTCATCGATTTTAAATTGACGATGTGCGGTTTTAGGAGCCCCCAAAAACTGACCCTGTTCACTAGTTTGCACCGGAAAATATTAAACAATATTTTCAGGCAAATGAGAGTTCCCTCCTTAATCTTGAAAGACTTGAAAGAGCCAAGTCTACAGGTAGAAAGCGATTTACCCAAAAGTGTTGTATTGGAATGAAAGTGACTAATTCAAGATCATTCATAGAGAAGTGACGCACCACTAAAGTAAATAAGAAAGCTTGTTCAAAATTTGATAGTACACATCGATGAAAAGCAGTTTCTTGTTACCTAAACTGGATGTTATGGATACCGACAACATGTGAAATCATGCGATTTAACGACTTTAGACTTCTCCCTTTGGAGCTACGAGTATCTTTAAGCGCAGATCTTTTTTTAAATAAGTTTCACACTTGGACTTAACGTTTTGCTTGAGATACTTCTTTATTCCTACTTGGATTGCTATTGGAATTGAAGATTTTCGTTGATATAATTAGCGCTCGTTCAAGATTTTATGTTCCCTTTTCTGTTTTCGGTTCCCTTAAAAATATTTTTTCAAAGTTAGGGAGGATAGAGAGAGAGGCACCGATGTAGGTTGGTTTTGCATGTTTGCAGGATATAATGATTAGGAAATCAAGAGCTCAAGAGCGCATTCCATATGAGTGTTGAATGGCTTAAGAAAGAATCACGATATTTCAGATTTTACAATGCGTCCGAAAGTGGGCTTAAGTGTGTTACATTTGAAGGTCAGAAAAGAGCGGATTGCTACTGTTAATTTCAGTGGAGCATTGGTGGTCAAAATTGCGATAGAATCCTATCCTATCATATCTAACAGGAGCAGATAGGTTTAAGGAGAACACGACCAGATGTGAGTATTGAACTCCAATTTTGGCCAGATCAGAGGGGGTCAAATATTTCTTTACATCGCGAAATCGAATGTGTGATTATTCCAACGAAGGTTGTCATTGACACACATACCGAAAATGTATAGTTTTTTCGGTTTTGAATATTCAAGTGCTATTCAAAGATAATGGCTGTACAAATTTTAAGCAAATTCGTGTGTGACAACGACGACTGCGGTCTAAATACCGAAATAACCTTACATAAAGAAATTGCAGAATTGAAAGATCTAGTGCAAAAGTATAACTGAGAAGATTGGCCTTAAATCATAAAACAAACAAACGGTAGCCAGTACGATAAATCGGTATCAACACATTGACAACAAAGATACAATCCGCAACGCTACTACTTAGTGTCATAAACTAAAGAACAGAATGACATTTCCTGCTCGCAAGAATGTACGCTAATCGAGCTTTTCTCAATAAACTATAGAACACTTATGAGAATATTGTCAATGAGCCATCAGAGAAGCTTAAAAATATTGGTTTCAAAGCGCCACCAAAGCGTTTGACGTTGATGAAGGCAGATGCAGAAGTGTATAAAGCTGTGCTGCATCAAAATGCAGAATCTGTACGTTGATCCACGAACAAAAAAAAGGGCAGAGCACAGGTTTCTCGGAAACAAAAAAGAGCAAATGAAGCGCGCGAACAAGAAAATAAATAAACATCGCTGTATTTTATGGGCGTCTGAACTCAGTCATGGAAAATCTGGTTAGTCAATACCAGTGCAGTTTCAGGCCATGAAAGTACAATACAGCAGATATTGGAAAAGTCACAGTAATTTTAGATCGACACTCATTATCTGTTTGTCGACTTCGACGACGCATATAACAACGTGCATAGTTACGAGCTAAATAACGCCGTGTCTAGTTTTGACATCCCTGCAAAACTCGTCTGGTGGTACGGAATGACTACTAAGAATTCTCGCTGCTCTGTCAAAGTCGGTAATGAATTAATCGTAACCTTCAAAATCAAGAAAACATCGCACTAGAAAGAATAGTGCAAAACTTACTGGTGAAATTTTCTTACGTTTGCGGATGACATGGATATAATGGACAAACACAGCGAGTCGCCAATGAAGAGTATTTTGACTCACTAATTACAAGAAGCAACGATATTAGCTCGAAAATACTTTTTCCAGTCTCTGTTTCTTTGGGCTATTGAATATTAGAACCCTCTCTCGTAAGACCAAACTAACTTTATACAAGACCCCTATCATACTGGTCTCATTCAACTAACTCGAAATGCGACATTATAAGTAGCTGGCGAGAAATCATGCCAGTTGGAGAGGCTTGCTTATTGGTGGAAGCCCAGGTTCTCCCTAAGCTGTAGCGCTATCTAAGTTGGTAAGAAAATGAAATTAAGTCTTCGGAAGAAAAAATTTTGAGTTGATCTTTGACTGCTCGCATAGGGTTAGGAACTTTGGAAAAAGACAGTAAAAGTTAGTTAAGCTAGTTGTAAGCGTTGGTTTTGTGTTTTATAGGTACCTTACAATACCAAACGAATTTAATTTAATAAAAATGAAAAACCAGAGAATTTTCCAAACAGTTGTGTCTGTTAAAAACATTAATTTTCATGGCCAATTAAGCCCCAATTTCAATTTGTTTCCGTATATCGATAAACTTAGAATGTGCCTTTCGAATTACCATCCAAATCAGTGGGAAACCTCTTTTTAAAATAATCACCATAATTTACATTGTGTTAGCACATAAGCTGCCTCCGATTTTTGACATTCAAAAATGGTACAGAACAAGAATACTATACAAAAAAAAAACAAAAAACATCTAGGCCTACCTAACATACAAAACCGTGTGCATGGAGAATAAAATCACTGGCTATAGAGTAAGAAAGCAGAAATAAAACTTAAATTGCAAATCTCCACCTCAAATTTTCAAAAGTCATCCATAAAAAAGAAGAAATCAAATCAAGAAGATGGGAGGGATAAATTGAAAAAAAAAATATTTATATATATATACATACATATATATCGAAAAGTCGCCTGTGAATGTACCTACTATATTTGTATGCGTGCATCCATCTATATTTGTTTGTAGGAATATACCAGATTGGGTCAAGTTGAATTCGGGTGTTGGTTTATTTTATTTGGATGTTTTTTTTAAGCTGGTTGTTAGCTTTTGTACCTACATTCGTAGCCGTCGTAATCGTCGTCGCCTTCGTCTCCGTTGAGACGATGAGGTTTGGTTGTTTTTTTTTTTGTTTTTGTTCTGTTCTCAATCTCGCTCGTGCTGATTGTAACTCCTTCTTCTCTTAGTCCACCTTCGCCTTTAGCTTTGGCTACTATTAATATAGTCGGTCTACTTTTACTGCGAAATCGAAAAAGTTGTTCGATGAGTTCTTTGCTTTTATGTTTCCACTTTATTTAAATACGGGCGCGCGACGTCTTTCATATGTGCATAGGCATATAGAAGTCGATAATACATATTTACATACAACTGACTATGTATCTTTTTTTTTCTTCTCTAATTTGCACGTGTATCTAACGCGACCGTGCGACACACATAGAAGAGCACAAGAGCACAGAATCACAAAAGCAATACTTTTACTTCCAATTGAGAAATCTGCATGCACCAGATACAATTTCAAATATGTTTATGCAATAGGAATATAGACTCACTTTTCACTGAACCCACACTGCACTGCACAAATACTTAGATGGGGCGAACGCGAGTTTCGTGCTCGTATATTTCTATGTATGTACATATGTACTTATGTATTTACTAGGCGCATTCTATGCAAGTGTACATATCCAAATCCATTTGTATCTTTTGCTGGTTTTTGCTGCTGCTGCTGCTGCTAGTGCGGCGGCTGCTGCTGGGGCTGCCTAGAGATGGCTTACTTTACTTTACTCTCGCCGGTCGATCGTCGTTAAACATTATTTTTTCTTTTTGCTGTTCTTTTTTACCATTATTATTTTTATTCTCACTGGGGCCCTAACAGAATATTATAAGCACATACTCACACAAAAGCACTGTAATAGACGGCCTGCCAGAATCGGAAAGATACAGATTTTAGCAGTGTATTGGTGGTTTGGGGAGCGCATATAAAGCTTACACGACACTGACCTGTGTCATAATAACAAAACTCGTTCGCACATAAGAGTGCAGAAGGAGCATTCATTCACTGTACTCGTATTTGTGCGCCTATATGGCCAGAGTAGTTTCTTTTATTTTTATTCTGCACTCTCTCTCTCTCTCTCTCCCTATAAATTCTCTTTTATTTATGTTTAGTGCATATTATTAAAACGAACACACCTCGGTTGTTAAGGGGGTAAACGGTGTAGAAAAAAAAAAAAAACTTAAAAAAAAGGAAGACAACAAATCAAACAATTCAACTGAATTACGAAATGCACTGCACTTTTCCGCAAATTTGTGTATCTTTTCCTTAGAACACGATATTATGTTAACAACAAAAGGAAAAAATCATTTTTGAGATATTTTCTAAGTGGGACACAGCCCTGCATTAGAACTGCAATACACACATACACTTGTATCTATGTAAATCCAGCCTGCTTGCCAATTATTCTAAGCACAACATAAAACTTTTTGTTTTACTTTTCCACTTTTAATTCCCACATTGCACTTTGAATTTTCATATTTCATTTAAATTTTTTATTTAATAATTAAAATCTACATTAACATTTATGTTTTAAACGGGTATTTATTTCATGGAAATACCGTCAGAATGCGCTCGTTTGCTTGCAATTTGTTATTCTCCTCGTGTGTCCCACTAAACGCGACCGATAATAGCCAAGGGAAAGAAATCCGATTTATTCTTCACCCAAGAAAACAGATACGCGCGCGAGAGACAGAAAGAGAGAGAGCGCGCCAGATACCATCGACATCATTATCAACCAAAAGAGACAGAGAGTAAAAACAGGAGAGAGAATTGAGAAAATTGCAAAAGAAAAAGTATCTATGATCCACAAATCTATCTGCACTGACTGGAATACTAGGTTGGGGCTCGAGGCAGAGGGTGTCTCTCTATGTGATGTTATGTATGGACGGTCACAAAAAGCGCAGGGAATGAAAAAAATAAAATCGTTTTCATTCTCAAGCCAAACAGTTTGGAGCTCTCATTTGTCGTCGTCTCTCTCGGTTCGTAACAAATGCGATGCATCTGATCCAATCCAAAATCCAAATCAGAGGCAGATACGAGAGCGGGAAACACTGTTTTTGGTTTTGATTTTTCTGTTTTCGGTTTTTGGTTTTTTTTTTATATTTTATTCTCTTCCTCGAGTTCTTTTTTATGTAAATATTGCAAGTTTGACCGGTTTAAATAGTTAGTATCTGTCAGATGCATTTCGTTTATTTATTTTTTCTCTTTAATTGCAATGATTTTAGTTATACTGCTTTTTTTATTTTTGTTAATAATTTTGCCCCATGTGGGGGACTTTGTCGGACGACGGGCGCGTATTTATTCACTGGTTCGACCAATTCACAAGTGATACTGAAAAGCTTTTCTCTGCGTTTCTGCTGTGTAGTGCATTCGTCAATGTTATTTTTTTTTTTTCCTACCAGCAACAATGGCATGACACTACTAGCACTGACACTGGCAGATTGGCATGGCAGCAAAGCAACATTGCTTGGCCTGTACTCTTCGTATGCGCAGCGAGTACGATACCGGTGGTAAGGGGAGATCTAAACACCAAATAGAACTAAAAACAACAAAACATTGATGATGTTGTATCCATTCTGAGCTTTCGTTCAAACTTTTCTTTTCTTTTTTTTCAAGTATTTCCTTTTTTTCTGTTTATTCAACGTTGGTGCTAAGAACTATTTGCAGTACGAATGTAGCTTACAGCTAGGCTCTGTTAATGCATTTTTCTATGTGATGTTGGCTTTGATTGAAAATAATTTCCCCGGTTACAGAAGCATTTTACAAAGGTCAACAGGGTATTGAAGTAGGATGAAAGCTTCAAGCAACATTTACTATACACAGGATTCGTTCATTTTTCTGAGCAAAGAAGGTAAGAAAAAAGAGAAGAATATGCAACTATGCAGACAGGATGGTACCTTTTTGAATGAATGGAGAAAAGCTTGGCATTTTTATACCAAACAAATGCAAGCTTTAAATCCTGCGTAACGGTGTAGTAGCCTCTTTCAATTATGGCATGGTTGTAGATTCAAAGTCGTAAAAGGGCTGGGTAAAAAGTTGAAGAAGCGATTTAATGCTTGTAACTTCCACTTTATTTTGGTAATCTATTGCTTTCGAAGACATACTATATAGTGTGTATGGTATGTTCATGTGTAACAACATATACATATGGGTATATAACGAGCAAATATTAATATCTTTTAAGTGTTCTATTGTGCAGCAAGTGATGGTTGGTTTGCTAATGGGAGATGCATCATGTATACACTTATGAGTACAAAGCCCACGAGTAAGTACGAGTACTTGTACATGAATGTACATTCATCACGTACCTACGTGTTAGCAGAATCAAATCTGGCCTCTTCTGTACATTGAGATACTCTGGATTAAGACATTGCAGTTACGAACGTTTTCCAAAAAGGTGCATAAACTGGCCTAGATACTCTGACTCTACTCGGACCTTCGCGATAGCTTAATCCTTTAAACGGAAGCTCAATATGGTTGCTCGCTCCAACCTTAGGGTTAATAATCGAGGTCTCATTTATGACAGTGGATCAATAAGTACCCATTTTCTTTAAGACAGTGTTGTTAAGGAAAGTTGCATTTCCATCGGGTATTATCATCAATAAAACATTTCAGATTGATTCATCGGCTAGTCCTTATTTGACAGTCATTTATATTCAAATAATAAGTTTTTTTTAAATAAAATCGAAAAAGAGCAATGTTGATCCGTAATCCGATTCATATTTTTAGATGGGAAAACATCGAACAAACTAAGGTGGATGCTGATAAGTCTTATTTAAGGAGGACTTACACTTGGTTGGTTGTAAATATCGTTTTTCTAATTAAAAGGGTCTACGAAACGAGCTTGTAAAAGGGTTTGCCATTTGTCATATTTCTCTCTAGTTCGAGAGTATAGCTCTTTAAACATGGGGTCGCACCATTTACATGTTGTTATTGTCTAAAACTTCAAAGACATTTTTCCAAAAGTTGGATTTTTCAAAATGGTGTGCACGATTACGGGAGGACGGTGCCATCGGCTCAAATAGCCATAGCTACATGTTTTGTTTTTTTTTAAGGTTCGATGGTAATAGCACTCGTGGACTGTTTGTAGAAAGGAGGCAAGTAAGATCAAAGCTGTGATTAATTGGATCGATTTGATAAGAAATTGACAGCGTACATGCCCCATTTGCCGAAGAAATAAATGCCGTTCCACGAGATATAAGACAGTTCAATATTTCTGTTTTTAAGAATATTTGTTAGAATTCGATCGTTCTTATATATAGAGGATTACGTTGACAAATTCAAAAAAATTAAAGAAAAAAATGCGCTTTCATTCCCTTCACAGTACTAAGTGCCCCGCCTTTGTATCTGGCTTTGTTGTCATTATTGTGTTTTGTAAAGTCTTCATGGCTTAGTTTTCATAAATATTTTTCATCAGTAAAAGGTGAGCCAACAGCTAGTGTTGGATGTGTTCAATAAAATAAACACACATTTATTGTGAAATCAATGTAGAATTTCACTATTTAATAAAGCTCAGCATATGGAAATTATGAATGGGTCACAACATCATTCATGTGCAAGCGACCGTCCGAAGGTCAAAATTATCGATGTCTTTTTTAGGAATAATGAAGAATTTCAGTTTGAATGTTAAATTTGAGATCCTGAATTGTCGCTGGGTTATTGGCATAGACCTTACTCGTCGAATGACCCCACAGGAGAAAGTCTAAATCGCATGACCTTCAAGGCCAATCAACTTCTCTATCCTAAATAATTCGTACACAATAAATTGATTGATTGATAGCTTGTGTAGGCGGTAGCGTCATCCTGTTCAAACAAGAGATCGTCCAAGCCCAATTCATTCAAATTTGAAAAAAAAAAATAGCTGGTTACTGTCACTCCAGCTTCATCTATAAAAAAGTACGGCCAAATGATGCCGCCTGTAATCCGCACCATACGATGACGTTTTTGGGATGCATTGGTTTTTCGTGAATCTCATATGGGTTTTCCGGTACCCAGAAACGACAATTTTGTTTATTTACGTAGCAATCCATCCAAAAATGGGCATCATCGGAAAAGATCCAATTCGACGACAAATTGTCCTGGGCATCCAAGATCCAGTTAGCAAATCGGAGTCGTCGTAGATGTTTCAAAGTTTCCAATTGTTATGTAATCTGGATCATATACGCCCAAATAAAGATCAACTTTTAAAATTCGCCGTAAAGTGCCATAAGTGAGGCCCAATTGTTGACTTTGGCAATATATTGAGGCGCTTGGTTGGTTTTGAACACTTTCGCTCACAGAGGTGAAGTTTGACTCGATACCGAACCAGTTTTTTTGAAACGCTTTACCATTGCACGAATTTCGGGATCACTAGGGTGATTATGTTTCCCGAAAAAATCAGGAATATTACGAAATGTTACTTTTACAAATCGCCCGTAATAAGATTGAATAACAAAAATGCGTTGCTGCGTAGTAATCGACTCCATGGTTAAAATTGCCAAAGATTGTATTACATCTGTCAAACAGATTAGCCACATTGAATCAAGTGAATTTAGAATTGACAGCCAAAATCCACACTATCTGTTGGCTCACCCCTTATATTATTCTCTATTTGTATTTCCCAGAAATAGTTTTAAATATCGGAAGCTACTCAGTCGTGTGGTGTTCTTCTTCGTATCTTTCAGAACGCTAGGCTATGAGGGCTACGAATATTGCTTTCCAATTTTGTAATGTTTCAATGCGATTTAAGGTCGGGGTTGTGACTTATCTTGCTGTAGAAGTCAAGTATTGAATATCGTACAGTCCGGGCCGCTTTAATACGAAAATTATTTTGTTCACCTTTTAAAAACGCAATATGGATAGTAATTGCCAAAAAAGTTGTCAAATTAAGATGCGAATCCTAACCGTTTAATTTAATTTGGGTGAATACACATACAAACTCAATTATAAGCTTAGTATGTCGGATAAATTAGGTCACATCTGCCGACTAAAATGTCGTATCATCATTGCGTAAGCCTTTGAAGCTGATTGGAAACAAAAACAATAAACAATTGATCAAATTTGAGTGGCAAAAAAATCTCAAGAAGTCGAAATCGATACTCACAATCACTGTCAAAGCTGCCTCTAACAGGATTTGTAGAGACGAGCTACGTTTGTGTTATCGACGTAATCGTCCAAATATTGTAAGGCAGCTACAAAAACTAAAGCCTTTTGATCATAAAATGTCGAACATTCGGAAAATCCAGAGTCATCTTGTCTCCTCTCTTGATCCTCTTTCACGATGTACTTATGTACGGCGAAGAGGGTTACTTTTATTCGAATGGCTAAAATCTCCGCATTGAGTGAGGAAAGCATTCGACGACCGTATTATTTTTCGTAATGAACATATTTAATTGGCCTCCAAGATCTTCTGATTTAGCTTCATGGATTGTAATCTGTGAAGTTCGTAGTCTACTGCCTGAAAGCCATTATTCGCTGCGTTATATCCTAGAACTTCGAAAAATTAGTAAAAAAAGCAATAGACTTCAAAATCGCTTCCGATTTGAACCAGTCGCAATGTTCATATGCACGAAATCACATATGCAATAGGGACATACAAATTTTGTTTTTAATGCAAGCGCACCCTTTAAATTACCAAGCTTCTGAGTCGATGATCGCAACATCAAGAGCGCTTACTACAATTTCCGGTTGTAATAATCGTTCTACCAGAGAGGCTATGCATGCTATAGTACTCGTAGATAGATTCGAGTCACCATATTAATTGTACTGAATGTTCCAGTGTCAGTGGGACAACGCACCGGTCGAAGTACCGAAAATATCACATCCGTAAGTGCATCGCTTAAAATCAGTCAAAAGAGTTGAAAACGTCGTTTACATGAACTGGGAATTTCTCAGGCCACATTGTGGTGAATTTTACCTTAAGATCTTGGACTAAGCCCTTGCAAGATCAAATTAATTTAAGAATTGGAGCCCCTTGATAAAATCAAGAACTCCGGGCTTCTTCACCTTTGTCTATAAGCAAAATATGGACAGCAGCAAACTTCAAGAGACTCCATTGTATCCACAAAAGTGACCGTGTTTTGTTGCTTTCATGCCAGGGATGTGATTGAATCTCATTTTTTCGTCGATGAAAATGATCAACAGGTAACGTTCATTAGAGTTCACAATCGTGTCATGTTGACTATTTTTAGCCAGAATTGGACACTGATATGTGGTTCCAACGAGATGGTGCCACATGCTACACACCTGTTCAAAATATACGTAAGTAGTTCAGTAATCGTGTTATCTTGAAAAATAGTTCGGATAAACAGTCACCTCGCTTGGATTTATTTTTATGCGGTTATGTTAAGTCGTTGGTTTATGCCAACAAGCCAACAAGCCAACAAGCCAACAACGTAAGAGTAGCTCAGGAACAATATCGAATCCTCCTAACATACAATTATTTTTAATAAAGCCATGACGGACATTACCACAGGTTCTATGTGTTGACCTCTATGCCTCTTAAATATCCTTAACCTATATGCATATGAGCTCCAGAACGTCTTAGAACTACGAAAAATCACAACTTTGACACTTTGGTCCAATAAATAAATAGGTATACGCAACTTGTATCACTGAAATCACTGGAGAGTGTTGTTGGTTAAGAGCCAGGTTGATTTTAAAATATGGCATATTTGAGATAAGTAACAGGCAGTCGTTGGTTCTGACCGGAAGTAACTACGGTACAGAGTACAGTGGACAGGATCTCAGCGACATATAATGATTCTTCTCATAAATGGTTTATATTGTAGTTCGAATGAAGTATCTTAGCTTAAGTTTAGGAAGAAATTTAATCTTATTATTATCGCAGATACTGATCGTTTTAAGTAGCTCCCGCTTAATCTCGCTTTGCAGACTTTTGTTAGGCGTGGTCGTGTTTTATTGAAACAAATAATTCTGGATAACAGTGTTCTTATACGCTGAATATCCCCTTAAAAACTTTTCTGTGACACTTCCTTGTTAGCTGAAGCAATATCATCAGGTTTGCAGGGAAGGATTTCTTTGGAACCATGAGGATTTAAAGGCTGGGTGAAGGTGTTTCTAGAGTTGAGAGAAATATTCATACGAACTACGATTGACGCATACATTAGAATCCTATTCCTACTGACAGGAATTGGCAGACAATACGTATATGTTTTTCGTATATGTCTAAACGTTGATTAAGGAGATTGCATTTAAAATATCCGATTCAGCGCCATAACGATGAGAAGCTCTTGACTGTAGTTCCCAAAGTCATAGGTAAAAAAGTTTGTAATAGAATTCATATCTACTAGTACGTCCAACTGCAATTACACCCCACCCTCGCAAAGTCAGGGCGTGCATGGAACACAATTACATACTGATGTGCTCATTCGTATTGCCATGACAGAAAAACTTTGAAAATTTGCAGAATACTGGCAACCTTGAATAATTCAGAAATTAGTTACCAAAAGCTACAATTAAAAATGCTGTGGGGAAACGTTCGAATACCGTTGCAATCCTCTACTAATATACTTTTCATTATGATGATTCGTTTCAAACCTTAACAAACGTACATTTCCAATCTTTTCCAGCGTTGCTCCAACATACTGATCCCATTTATTCACCGGTGTTCCGTATATGAATCTTAAATTCAACGGTTGAGCTTGGGTCACTGTATTTGCAGAAATCTGCAAACCAAAAACGAGACATTTTTGAAGCACTTCTTCTTTTCTAACGCAGGCCTTTATTTAACACGAATTATGCCATTGGCAGTGCGGCTGTTCTGCAACGGTAAAAGCTTTATTCTCTAAGATAACTTTCACACATTCATACGTCAGTAGATCTTCTTTAATCGCGTGCTTTTGACACAACCATTGTTAGTGCACTGCACATAACACATAATGTATAGTATGTAGTACGTACACATACATACGAGTACTTATGAATTGTGGGGAGTGCAACGGAAAAGGCGTTTGCTTGGTAGCTGGTTGTGATGAGCTTTTCCTCGATGCCAATAGATGCGAATGCGAATGCGATGAAACGACGAGTGATGACGACTACGTCGGCGCTTTGTGCACGCGAGCACAGACGGTTTTATTATAAACTTGCTTCAGAGGAGGTAGGTGGTGTGGTTGGACTGATGGGGTGGTAGGGTGGCGGGTTTGTGGGGTGATGAGATGATGGGACGATAGGTTTGTGCGGTTGTTTGGTTATTCGTTTGTTGGGTTGCCGTTGAGCCTCGTTGATTTTTGAGGATGTGTGCGGCGCGGCAATACCATGTACCGACTTCATGCACATGTACTCATTTGTATCTGGTTTGCTTACTAAGAGAGCGGGCGGCGGATGCAAATACACATACAACCATACATGTCAATTCATTTTGGTTACAAGAGAATACGTAGTATGTATGTATGTATGCATATGCGCGCATGTAAAGTGAAAATTATTCATTTTCTAAGGTTCAGTCTTAGAGTTGAAGGTCAGTCGATGTTTTATGTCATTCAACTTGCCTTTTGCTGCCAGCAGCAGTGCGGCAATTTTGGTGTACAGTGGTGAAGGCGGCGCGGCGTTTTTCAACGAGACGACAACACCGTGTGATGTATTCGTGAGGTTTACTCGTTTGTATGTTTGCTTGTTTGCATGCATGAATGTATGTATATATGGCTACATGACTATGGGTTCGCCGTATCTACGGGGTAATTTGTTCGATTTGATAAGGGTGCTGAGCGGATGACGGACAGAAGGGAGATCATTATTTTGTTTTGACGGAAACTTTTGTTGTTCCGCTCGCTTCGTCTTTTGAAAATTTATACATACAGAATTTGCCTTGGTAATGCTCAGCCAGTGTAATAATTTGGATTTTCTCTACGTTTTTATTTTGTATTTTTCATTTAATAGGTTATTCCATGTTCACTAGGCGAAGCAAATTGCTACACACTACAAATACGCTGTCTGTTAACGATGTTGGGTTGGTTTGAGAGGAAACATTTTTTAATAGCTACAGCGTGTTCAAATGAAACTATGAAGATGCATTGTTAGACATAATTGGAATTACCTTCATTCAATGCACATACATATGTACGTACATCCATCCGCTTACTATTCTGACCCAGACTTTTGCTAACTTAAAGACTTCAGTAGATTACTGAACCTTCATGTGTTTTGGCACGCGAGGAAAAAATTTCACTTTTTTAGTCTGATTTCGAATTACGATCTATGTGAATACATACATATGTATTATTGTATTTACATTATGTCCTTACACACACCCGCTACGGGTTTATCAGCATAAATTAATATTTTTTAGCAGCACCTTAGGAAATAGGCGAAAAATATCGAATCGCACGATATGGGAAGAAGACCTCGGCATAGACAATTGAATTTTACTCATTTGGGGGAAATGCGGTGGAAGGATCCACCCAAAAAGACGATATGAACTTGCAACACATACTAATAGATGGCGCAAAATTCATCATCCTATCGGAAGATGTTATAATTTTTACAAAATGGCGTCGTACGTCAATCATATTTGACATTTGTGAACTAGGCACCTGCAGAATACAAAAAGATTAGCAATGGAGCGCTATATTGTACTGTCAAGCCGTCCTCAATCTCAACAACGAAGAGGACGATTTTTTGTCAAAAGTCATCATGAGCAACCAGGCGCATTTCCACTTAAGCAGTTACGTCAATAAGCAAAATTTGCGTTTCTGGAGCAATGAAAACCAGCGTCTGATGCACGAAGAGCCATTACATCCACTCAAAGTCACTGTGTGGTGCGGCGTTCACGCGAGAGGAGTGATTGGGCCGTATTTTTTTGAGTACGCCATCGGCCATACCGTCACTGTTACTGGCGAACGCTGCAGGGCCATGATAAACGACTTCTTACTGGTTTCAACAAGACGGTGCAACCGTACACACAGCACGAGCCATAATAGATATTGTGAGGGAAGATTTTCCTGGCCGCGTTATCTCCCGTTTTGGCGATCGCACGAGTTAACCATCCCAGACTTCTTTCTTTGCGACTATTTGAAGTCTTGGGTATACTCGCATACCAACAGGCCTCAGACAATCGCAGCCCTTAAGGAGAATATTCGACTGAAATGCGAATAGTTATCATCGAAGCGCTTGCGTAAAGTCATGGTAAATGCGATAAAACGGGCACAAATGTGTATCAACACGGGCGGCAGCCACTTGGCGGATATCATCTTTTCCACTTAACAGAAAAAATTGTAAAGGTCCAAATAAAGATTTCAATCACTCAAAATCTTTTTTTTCTATTTAGTAAAAAATGTAATTTAAAAACAAAATTGGATGATAAATTTTGCGCCACCTTGTATGAATGAAAGCAACGTACAGTTGGGGAATGATGACGGCATAGTAAAATTAGAAGAGCCCGCAAGAAATTTAGCTAATCGTGTATCGCTTGGCCTTTTGAGAAGTCTTCTGGCGCATTAATATTTGCATTGACACTAGTCCTAAGTTTAAATTCAAATTGCCTCTACAACGAAATACTTAGTTTGCTGAGGGATAAGCACAAAAATACATTGTATAAAGCGGTTTTGCACAAGACGACGACGTTAGTCCATGAGATCTATGAGTCGAGAGTATTTAAAAGCGAAAGCACACCCGGTTTTCTACTGATGATAAAGAACAATCACGAGAGTTACGAAATCGAAGACACTAAGAGTTGATATACCAAGATGGGTGTATAGTGGTTTCAACACAAGGCCTGCCGCACAAGATATGTGAAGAACATATCCTGCAGATTGCTTAATAATATCGAATACCAAATTTACGTAGATAGTCAGAATGAACCAGCCAATGTAGACGATGAAAACTACTATGTTGTTAAGATAGCTATGTCCACGATTTATTTAAACCTTCCATTTCGAATTTGATACGGAACGGAGCCTGAATTTCGGTATTGCTTGCCCGACGCCCAAATAGGCGAACTCTGTAAGCTGTGTATATTATAGCAGCGCCAGCCTGCCAAACATCGCTTTCAAGTTTATGTCTACAATTGCGTACAAGGGGAAGAGTCATTAACGCAGCAACACCACACGCCCTATTGATTTCAAAGGAGAATTAAGGAGTGGCGATAGATACACAGTGAAGGGCTTGAGGATTGTAAGAATCTGAGTAACCAGCAGCACAACCTTTTCCAACACAGGGTCTGTTTCCACAGTTGATGGCTGCCGGTGGAGCATCTACAAACATTGAGATGGAAGGTGACGGCTTAAAGTGGTTTAGAATTGCATGACGACAAAAATAATTACATGCAGTCAATGAGAAAAGGTATACAACACCGTTGTTTTCGACAAAAATTTCAGTAATGATCGTTAGAACTTCGTAAAAGAGCGTATTTATTTTAATTCGTCTGTTAGCTCCAACACTAAGATCTCTATATAGCTAAAAAAAATACTATTTTGCTTCTTTGATTGATATAAGGCCCTAATCATCCCGATTCTGTTCTTCCCCTTCATATTGATGTGGAATTACAAAGGTCTAAAAAAGAACTCAACCTATCCGAACAAATAGGATACATGGATCCTATTTAGGCACGAAGCTCCAAAGCAAAGCCATAATTAAGAATGTCTTTAGCTAAAAATCATCAATTTAACTATAAACGTCAAAAACATCATTTGGCCGATAAAATTCAATGGGTGCGCGTCTTGCTGTTCAGTTACGATTACTATATATTCTAGTTAGAAAGGAATGTGAAAGTGTGAAACACACAATATTTATTGTGCGCCATAAGAATTAAAACTAGCGCGAACTGACGATCGATTTTTAAAAAAATTTGAGTAACTACAATAGCAGCTGGCTCAAGCATAAGCCTTATAGTCCGCTAGAAGAGGTTGATCAAAAATGTAAAAAAAAAATGAGAATGAAAGGCCCAACCTTTCATAACTTCTTATGAGCAAACATAACATATAAAAACACGAAGAAGCACACACTTCCATGTTAGGACCTTCAAAATGATTGCACACAGAGCGAGCGAAGGAAAATCAGGGAGAAAGAAAAAAGAGGTACTGATGTACCTTAGTTATGAATGATTAAAGCTTATAATGATTAGGAAGGAAGAGCTCTCCGGGGCTCATAAGCGGGTTTTACGGAACCACGATATTTCAGAGTACTTCCAGAAGTGGGCTCAATCAAGGGACAATCTGGAAGTGTTGAGCTGATTGCAAAGTGTGCAGCAAGCAGATTTCTGATATTTTGACAAATGACAATTTGTTCTTCTCTTGCGACACTGAAGTATTTTTGGGTTCAGTTTTTGTTGTGGTAACATTTCACACGTCACTAAATGAGTCACTCCTGGCTCGTATGAACTTATAGGACCGAAAAAATATTTCTCCGACAACCTCTTTACAGCTCTAGCCGTACTAAGCCTTTTATTTTGGTTTGATACTAGTCATCTTATGAGGGATAAAAGATCTAATTCCAAAAAGAATAGAGCATGTGAATTGATTTATATAATACATTATTACTTGCTTTCTTTAGGTGGCGCTACAGTCCGGGGTGGACTTGGGTCCCAGTCAATAGCGTCTCCAACTAGCTCGATCTTTTGCTAGCTGCCTGCAGTTTCGCACTATTCTCTCAAAGCAACCAAGAGCACCTCATTCATTTTTGATAATGTCCCTGCCTCTGCGCCAGAGTGCAGGACTGGGATTATTAAGGTCTTATACAGGGTAACTTTTGTTGTTACTATTTATTTGCCTTCTTAACCCAAAGAGGCAGCGATTGGATAGAGTTATTCTAGCCTAGGTAGACAAAGTTCTTAACTACCTCAAAGTTATACCTGTCGAAGGTGACGTTCTGTTCGAGACGTCGCATAAACTTAGTCTTGCCTTCATTGACCGCTAAACCCATTTTCGCCGCTTCCGTCTCAATACCTGCAAAGGCGCCGCTGACAGCACTCTGCTTTCTTCCGTATGCGTCGGCGTATGCGAGTAGTTGGATGGACTTTTGAATGATTGCGTCTCTTGTGTTTGCTCGTGAGTTTTGTACTACTCTTTCAAGTATGATGTTGGAAAAATCGCATGACAGCGCATCACCTTCTCCAAAGCCTTTTTTGACATCAAATGTCTCGGTGAAATCTTTACCGATCTTGATGGAGCCAAAACTAGACATTGCTCTGTGTAGCTTGTCTCTATAGATTCTGTTAAACGCGGCCTTAAATCTGAAGCTGAAGCTCATGGGTCTTCTCCAGGATCTGTCGTAGTGTGAATATTTTGTCGATGGTGAACTTTCCTTCTTTTTTTTTTTTATAATTTGCGCGCGCCTCAAGGGGTTTATGATACCCTTATACTGTTGCCAGGGCGCGGGCGGAAGGATAGAAGGAGGAGAAAGGAAAGCATTGTTGTGATGTTGTGGTTTGAAACTCAGTATATTTGGTTTCGATATTGACTCTCCAGGGGTGGGAGTCCGAATAGGACGGAGAGTTTTTTCTTCACTCGGAATGATTCAGGTTGTAAAATTTAACGGGTTTTTTGTGCTTGAAACTCTACAACAGCCAAATCTGCATGTCAGTGTTATGCCTTCACACGCAGATTTTTCTGACTGCCACACTGATATGGACCTATACGGTTGTTGATGAAGATCCTTTCTTGAGGATCGGACAAACAACGCTGAGGTTCGATTCATAGGGCATATTTTCGTCCAGCTTAGATATTGCAATCTTCACTTCATCTAGCTCGGGTGGACGGAATTGTTGGTCTACATTGTTAAAAGGTTCATTCTGCATGAAAGCGGCAATTGTTTCGTCGTCATCGTTATTAGGTCTACAGAAATGATCTTTCCAGATTCTCAGCATCGACTGCGACTGTACTACGATGTTCTCTTGTTCGTCTCTACGTTATATGTTTTTTTTTTACCTTTTGCTAAAACTTCCAAATAGCATCTCTCAATTACCTCGATCGCTTTCTCATGCTCTTTCTTTTACCTCCTGAGAAGCCGGTTTTCGTCTCTCCTCTTCAGCTCATAGAGCTCGTGAGCAGCTCTAGTCCTGCTATGCAGCGCCGCATTGCATGCGTTTTGCTTAGCTGCAAGTGCCTGCCGGAATTCGTCGAGTGAAACCCAGCACATCAGAAGCGGCATCTCTAATGGCTTTTTGCCAGTGTTGCCACTGGTCTTCGATGCTTGATGCCTCTAAAGAGATTAAGGGAGACTCGAACGGAAAGGCATTTGGCGATCTCTTGCGATTGTAGCCATCTGACGTCGAAATTCCTTACAATATTAGATTGTCTTGGCGTTTTTCGAGATATTCGCAATCCTACCTTGGCTACAATAAGGTATGAGTCCGAATATTGGCTCCTCGGAAAGTTCAGATATGAATAAGGAGGAGTTTAGTTATGAATAGATATGATCAGTTATGAATAGATATATCAGTTATGAATAGATATGATATGAATATATATGTTCAGATATGAATACGTCGATCGCAATGTGGTCGATCTGGTTGACGGTTGATTGATCAGAAGTTCTCCAAGTCCCATTGTGAATATAGAGATGGGGGAACCGCGCGCTAGCTACAGCAATATTTCGTATTGCTGCAAAGTCGATTAGCCTAAATCCGTTATTGGAGGTGGTGTTGTGTAGGCTTTATCTTCCGAAAGTGATACCAAATTTAACGTTATAGCGAGGGCATTGCTTTAATCGTGGTTAAGCAAATTTTTGCTTCGCAAGTTTTAGTGGAAGAACTTAAGAGTTTGAAAACATTAAGACATGTATTCTTCGAATCCATTTTGTAATCTATATTCAATCTCAGAAATTTAAAAATACAAATAAATTCAATAGCGAAACAGTTAAAAAAGCAGCCGATGTTTAAGTCATGTATAACAGTGCTCAGGTTTGAACTTGAAGTTTCATCACTCACATGTACTATACTAGGTGGCGTAAAAGTCATAACCCTACCGGAAGATGCTAGTAATTTTGCAATTGGGGGCAAATGTCAATTCCACTTTGACATTTGTGAAGTAAACAGATACAAAATACACGTCAACAAGACATGAGACGCTTTACTCCTAAATAACGAGGAATAGTTGTTACGGTTTGTTTGCGAAATAATTTATCGGAGGTGTTGCAGCATCGTGAATTTCGGGGAAGATTTCCCGGTCGTCAAACACCAATTAGGCAAACACTACGACCTTTAGCAGCTCGTTTAGAAGAGTATGGGACAACACGAGATGCTGCCAGCCCTGACCGGAGGCTTATTTTTTTTTAAAACGCAGCGGGCCAAACGAATACTGTGGATGGCGAGCGCTAGCGAACCAGAACCAAAGTTTTTCATTCATAAAAAAAATTTACAGCAAAGAACATCGCGTGATATCTTTTGCGCCACGTTGTATATATGTACATATTTACAGTTATCATTATGCAATAATAAGGCTCAGTAGTTGAATATTAAAAATGAACAATTATTTTGGTTTTACTACTAATGACAAGTTTGTAGATACATAACCACCGTCTTGAGACCTCCAAATCATGGCATAGGGGTTAGGTTAAACAGGGTGTGTCATAAGACATAACACTAGCCACTAAAACGGGTTCGTCACGATCCCTGTGAATTTGAATTGAATTTGAATTTAAGTTCAAATGGCAAAAACCTAAACAATCTCCCTGGTAAAACACCGAATTTCTTTACAAAAGCCAAGAAGGTCTTTAAAATGCGGGCCGTCTACTTCCTCTAAAATTTCAAAAAAGTATTTTTCTACGAATTTCCTTCAGCTACGCGATATTGCGATATTATTTCCTCAACAGCTTGATGATCGCCGCAGAATCTACAAATGTCTGTATCAAGCATTTTGAGTTTCTTTGCGTGTTTCAGCAACAGAGGGTGTCCTGTCAAGATTTCTATGTATGGGTCTTACCACCACCGTACATAGCCAATACACCATAACAGGTTTAAGGCCCGCAATTTTTCCTACAGTTCTCTATATATAAAAAGATCATTAGGTCTTTTTATTTCTTTCCGCCATTACTGCATCTGTTCTTGATATGGATTTCCAATAAACGCTCTAGGGTTTTAAGCATAAATGATGACAGACTTATTGGTATGAAAGCTTTTGCTCTTATATGCCCCTGTTTGCCAGTTTTAGGTATAAAAACCACCCCAACTTCCCTCCAAGCTTTCGGAATGTATCCTGTTTTTATAATGTGTCTTAGAATTCCTATATATTTTGGATTGCTATCTCCAGTGCTTTCTGAAGCATAATCGGTAGAATACCATCCGGACCGAGCGATTTATACGGTTTAAGGGACTGAATTGCCATATTTTTTTTCTGTTAATAGGAACACTTAAATATTTCCTATTCGGAGAGAAAGAGATTAATGTTCTCAGTAGCATGCCGAAGTCAACTGATAGTGTGGATCCAGAGAAATAGGTGTCCACCAACGTTACAAGGGCTTCTTGGCTGCTTTCAGCCCACGTTTTGTGGGCTGTTATTGTGGCTTTACTTAGTCCTTCTTGAATTTAAGATTTCCAGTTAAATTCCCTGTCGAAAATTAGACCCAGATATTTCGCTGTTTTAAAGAAGACTCAGCTAACACCGTTCGTTGAGGGAGGGCAATTCACAGCGATCCGTTCAAAGGGATTAATCTCTTTAGATTGTATTGTAGGAGTTCTATAATGGTATTGAGATACCTTGCTCAAATAGACATTCACCTTGCTACCTCCCGCTCCATTTTTGATAATGTCCATGACTCTGCGCCATAGGGAAGCACTAAAGGCCTTATACAGGGTAACTATTGTTGTTTGAGAGAGGGCTTTACTATTTACTACCTACTTAACTCAAAGAAGCGGCGACTGGGAAGAGCTATTCTAACCTAGGTAGGTAGACGAAGTCCTGAACTACCTCAAAGTTATACCTGCCAAAGGTGACGTTCTGTCCGAGATGTCGCTGTTTAGTGTCCTTTTTGCATGACAGCATACAAATATTTGGACTTGCCTTCGTTAACTGCTAGACCCATTTTGGTTGCTTTCGTCTCAACACTCGCGAAAGCGGAACTGACATAATGCTGCTTTCTTCTGATTATGTCAATATCATCGGCGTATGCGAGTTATTGGACGGACTTTCAAAAGATTGCGCCTCTTGTATTTTCGCGTGAGTTTCGCACTATTATTATGCTGAAGGAATCGCATGGCAGCGCATCGCCTTGTCTAAATCCGTTTTTGACACCAAAGGTCTCCGAGAGATCTTAACCCACCTTGATGGAGCAGCGTGCATAATCAATCGTCATCCTGCACGGACGGATGAGTTTGGCAGGGATGCCAAAAACTAGACATTGTTCTGTATAGCTCGTCGTTGTCATTCGCGGCCCTAAAATCGATGAATAGGTGGTATATATCGAAGCTCGTGGGTTTCCAGGAATAGCTTTTTGGCAGTACTGGCACTAGTCTTCGATGCTTGATGCTGGTGGCAGTGGATGACAATGTTTCTCTCCGCCGCAAAGTCGATTAGCCTGAATTCGTTATCGGAGGTTGTATCAGGCAGGCTATACCTTCCGATAGTATTACCAAAGATGCCCTATCGCCCTATCTTTGCATTAAAGTTGCCGAGGACAATTTTAATGTCGTAGCTAGCGTATTGCTTGTAGGTCTTGTTCAAGAGCTTGTAAAAGCTATATATTGTGTCGTCATCTTTCAAATGTTGGCAAATTTAGCCTTGATACGGCTCGTTCACATGTCTGAAACTCAAGACTTTTTACCAAAGTCTGCCTCCAACAACAAATCCCCATCCAAATAGGCGCTGCTTTTGCCGTCGATAACAATTGTGGGGCAGATTATATTAATATTTGTCTAACCAAGTCATCACCCTTTCAAACTAGTTCTTAAATGCGTCCCTTATTTCTGATAGGTTTTTCAACACAATAGATCAAACGAATAATTTAGGGGAACCGGTGTGTTCATTGTCTTGAATCTCTGGTTAATTGTTAAACTGTTTAATCCACCACTGTTCTGCTACTCCTGGAATGCCAGTTAGTATTTACTTTAAAATACAAGCCACTATAGTTTCAGCGCGTCCTCTGCTTAAAGTTAGCAAATTTGCTTTCTTTTCCGAGTAAATGTATATTATACCCACGAAGGACCTATAATTTTACGAATTCTGCTTTACATTGGAAACACACTGACTGACTATAGAGTAAAATAGGATCAGTATATATTTATGTGTACAAACGTTAGCAGATGTTTCAACTGTTCATACCATCATATAGAAATAAATAATAAAAAAAAAATCAAAACTACGCATTGCGATTCATTTTGAGGAATTTTTTGCCGCAAGAAAGTATGTATCTACCTATCACCCACATGATTTTCTCATGGCCCAAAATCCTCAATAAGGTGCTGAACACCAGCACTTACACTCATGCCCAGATGTTCAGACACTATGCATCAAAAGAGAAAGGAATTGGTGTACAAACATCCATATAGAAGTCCTAAAGGAACATTTTATAAAATTGAGTTTGCACATAGAAACTTAGAAATAACATCACCCAAACCACTATGGAGCGACCCCCCCAAGTAGTGGGTACATGTACTTGCAAACAACGAGAAATGTATGTCTGCTGATACAGAAAAAGATACGGAGCATGCTTAAAGCAGGCTCAAGGACATGCTGATGACGGCTTAGACAATGAAACTCAAAAAAGAAGGAGAGAAAAAAAGAAAAAAAAACAAGTGTCTGGGAAATGGGAGAGACAGGGATTTTGTGGAACACTTTACAGACTCTTCCATTCAACCTGCAAATATCATCATCCATAACCAGTACTAAAGCTCTGCTGGTGTCCTTGTCCTTGTTGAATTCACTCTCGAATTCAAAAAAAATACACATAAATGTTTCAGCCCGCAGCTAATTTGGTTGCCAGGTGAAGGACCTTGTTACCGTCATTGTCTGGCCTATATATACATGGGGTAGAATCCTGAAATGGATATGGTAAGCAATCTATTATCTTCTCTTTCTCGAACGTTCTCTAGCATAATGGATACCCCAGAGGGTGGATACAGAAAGAGATAGAGAAAGCGATATACAGAGAGAACAAGTAGATAAATCAATACAGGAATTTCGATACACATACGAATATTAACAAAGTCACAGGCACAGACACATACATATATACGTGACATACTAACCAAAGTTAGTGGGCCTCTGACATTTTGCAGCCAAATTCACCAGACCACTACTGAGAGAGCGTGCTCTTTTCCCCTTTGCACTTCGTTATCGTTTAATATCATTACTTTCGCATGATATTGGAGTTTGGGGTGGTTGGCGAAATTGTTAGGGTTTTTTTGCCAAATTATTCTTCACTATCAGTTCTACCAAATAGTATGGATGTGTGTTTGGTTGTTAGGGTTTGTTTGTGTGTGTCATATGTATCTGCAGACACAACGTTACACGTGCAAGAAAATTCGTCTGTAAATACGCCGCCGGAATGAATGAATTGTCATAGCCGCCTTCGTTGTTGCTTCTGTCGTTTGTTGTTGTTTTTGTGTTTGGACTTTTTTTTTTGTTGCTCTTGGCTCTGTTGAGATTATTAATGGATCCACCGTGATGGCGGCGGTGGCAGCGACAACATAGGCCAAAGATGTGGGAGGTGGGTGAAGAAAATTTGGGTTGAGGAAGGTCTGTCTGGTCCTATCGATCCTGTTGTTTCTGTTTATTTTTTCTTGTGTTGTGAATTTGTATTTGTGTTGGGTAAATGCGTGTGAATGTATCTGAATACGCAATTCTCCACATAAAGTGCTTGTATCTTTATGTCTGCTATACTCATGTATATGTACCATAGTAGAGTTGGGAAAGGTAGTGCTACCCAGACAGGATCTGAAAAAAGGAGGACATGCCTCGTTTTTTACGACATTTGCGCTGTTTATTGTTAAAGATGGGTGGTGCTCTTAAGTGGCAATATACATTGAAACATACAAGCATAGATACATGCATATGTATATATTTGTTTGAATAAGTAGCCGTATAAGCATGATAAAAGCAGGCG
Organism: Volucella inflata; assembly: GCA_928272305.1. Taxonomy (NCBI): domain Eukaryota; kingdom Metazoa; phylum Arthropoda; class Insecta; order Diptera; family Syrphidae; genus Volucella; species Volucella inflata. Next base: position 16,521,305 of record OV743720.1, on the reverse strand, counting down.
CTTTAAAGAGAAACCCCCTGGAGGTTTTATTTTAAAGCTGTTTTTCCCCTCCCGTTTTCAAGGATGAATCACTTTCGTCTTGTGTAGATTTTGAACTTGATTAATGGATAGAGCGTTCACAAAGGTGAAAGGTTACGTCATTTGAGTCGAAAAATTCCAAGTAATGTAATATTTTTTTTTTTAATGTAGAATTAGAAGTTTCAAAGGGTTTTAAGCAGCTATCTGAAAAAAGGAAATCGAATTTCTACATTATTAGGGGGAGGATAAGTACTGCTTCTTTAATGGTCTTAAAGAGATGTGGGATATACATATGTATTTGCTTTCTTTTTCTCAATCCAAATATTTTGTCGGAAATGTCAGTGATACACACGTACAGCAAATCAGTCCAATAACTGACATAACTTCAAATTTCCTTTTGGAAGAAGAAATTCTTTCAAAGCTATCCTACCTTGAAGAAAGTAATCCAATAGCACCCGATAGCATAGCTAGTTTCCGTAAGCTCCAGCTTAGTAAGACAGTTGTTAATTATTTTTAATTTGACTTAGAGGAGGAGGTCTTTTCAGATTTGCTGGAATAGCTCATTTATAAATTCAATTCATAAATCCAGATCAAGACAAGATTTTTAAAACTATCGGCCCGCTGCAAAAAAATCTATTCCAAGGGTTTCTAGGACATTTGCAAAGAGAAATACTGTTCGTAATCACATACATATATGATTCCCAACACGGCTTTGCCAGCTGAAACTGATTTGTCAATATTTTCCAACTATTGTTTCGGTACTTGACGATTGACGCGGTTGTCAACCGGACACTATTTATACGGATTTTTCTGAAGCATTTGACCAGATTCAACATAATGTGATACTCAAAAATCGTTCTGCTCTTGGTTTTCATTCCTGTCGCCTGTAATGATTTTTAAGTTATGTAGTAAATCATTCTAAAATTTTTTTAAATAGGATCCCAGCTTTCGAATATCATTTTAAACTACTCTGGTGTTCTACAGGGAAGTCACTAAGGTCCTGTTCTATTTTTATTGTTCATAAATGACCTACCCATATGTGTTTTTTACTTGTATATCTGATTGCATTGAATTGCAATCTAATATTAAGAGTATCTGCGATTGGGGCAGGACAAAAATTTACTACATTTCAATATTTAGAAATGTACTGCGTTATCCTTCACTCGTAAATCAAATCAAATTGTGTTCGATTATAATATTGGCCATATACATAGTTCTCAATAGAGTTGTTCTCAATAAGGACTTAGAGCAAATTTTTGATAACCAGTTAAAATATGTGCGCTACAATGACTACGCTATAGCTCAAGCTAACTCTATGCTGGAAAATTCTAAAGGGCTTTGTTGTTTTACAGTCTGTTTGATAACATCGTATACGACAAAAATTAAAGAAGAACTTATAATAATAAAAAAAAAAATTAATTGTACTGGTTTATTTTGTTTATTTACTTGAATGCTTTTCAATTAATATGTTGTCCACTCTTCTCCATTATCAATAATTGCTTGGAGTCTTCGATGCATGCTTTCTACTAATCTTATAGCATAATCTTTAGAGAAAGATCTCCATAAAACTCGTATTTTTCGTGATAATTGCTTTAGCTTTAGCTTCATGAATGCCCAAACATTTTCAAAGGGATTTGCATCCGGCGACTGTGATGGCCAATCTAAAACATCGACGTCATTTTCTTGTTTCCACGCACTGCACAAACGACTGCGATGTTTCGGGTCATTATCTTCTTGCAGTAACCAATTCTCATTCCTTCTTTTAAACCACCTTTGGGCAGATGGTAATAAAGCCTTCTTATAAATTTTGACCATGTTGGGTGCGTTTAAGTTATTTGTAACATGAACAAATTGCCAAATTCTTGTTTTGAGAAGCATCCCCAAACGTGCACCTTTACCGGGTGTTTGACGGTCCGCTGGATTAATTTATTGGATTGTGTACACCAGGTATGAGTGATAGAAGACCATGCCCAAAAAGAAGCTTCATCCGAAAAAATAACGTTGTTCCAATCTCTCTCCAAATTCTTCTTGGCCCAACTGAGTCGTTTTTCTACGTGTTTTTTTTGACAGTAGTGGTTTCTTTATTGTGCTTCGAAATTTTACATTATTGGCTAGTAAACGTCTTCGTATCGTATCACAACACACATTTAGACCCCTTTTACGTAAAATCCCTTGTCCTCCACGTAACGATAGAAGAGGATTTTTTCAAACACGGGTGGAATCATTTTGTCCTGTTTTTTTGTTGTTTTTGGCGTAGACCCACGATCCGGCAAATTATCCACATTTTTAACTTGGGAATAACGGTGCATCCACTTGCTAACAAATGCTTTTGACTGTTTCGTGCATTTAGCAGCTGCTCCGTATGACATTTTCTGTCCTTTTGGATGCGTGCACAAGAATACTGCTTCATAACGTGATGCTAACGCGACACTCATTTTAAAATACTTCCGTCTCTGACAAAAATTGAACACTCTTTAAATTTTTATATTCAAAGCATCTTAGCAGAAGTATTTTTTTATCTGCTAATGCAAATGCCACTTCCAAACCGGTTTTCATAAACGAGTTTTGCCGTATACGATCTTATCAAACGGACTGTTTATACCCTTAAATTTTTTTATATTTATCTTGTTCGTTCGTTACTTGAATATTACTCCATAATTTGGTGTCGCTATCATGTGAATAGTAAGTGTATTAAGGCTAGAATCGTTTACCAAATATACACTTCGTTCCGAAACCCGAGTTTCCCATTTTTACTGCATCGCTGCTACTCCGCTTATGGGGTTGGCTAATGTCGTAGACCGCAGAACGCGTCTACATACTTTTCGGTACTGGATCGCTTCAGTGGTTAGCCCCAGGCGTTGTTGCGCATTTGCCATCTGAGAAGTCCAGGAATTGTTTTTCCGACCTCGTTTTCTTATAGTTGGTGTGACCGTAGTTGACAGTGCCTTTTTAATCAGATTTTCTGCAGATCTTCTTTGAACGTGGCAATACCAGCTTATGCTATTCGCCTCAAGCTATTCGGTTACCGAATTCATCTAAGAAAGTTACGTGCTTAACAGATAAAATAAATAAATGAAAACTAAGCATTTCAACAGTCAACATTACCCTTTTATATCAGATGTCCATATGTCAGCTAACAATTTCTTGAATAGATGGGATGAATTTTGGATCACATACAGTGGTGGAAATAATAATAGGTGTAAGTGAATCATGAGTCATTGGCCAAACGCCACTCGTGATGCTCGAAAGTGTCATCTTAAATTAGAACTTTAGTATGTTGCAGCCAACATTTGAAAGAAATGATCTTTAAAAATAAATGTTAAGAATGATTCTTTGAATGATAATAAGGATTAATTGATAAAATTGAATTGTTTGAAAGAACATCCTTTACATGTACGGTTACGTTTCTTAAAAGCGACAGAAAAGAAACACTTAGAACTTGAAATGCGATAAACAATTAGATGATATGATATACGAGTACATACATAGTTTTTCAGGACTACAAAGAAAAGCGAAAAGAATATGAGTATTACAAATTTCGGTGAGAAACTTGGAAGAATAGAAAAGCACCATTTCCATAAAAAAATACTAACTAATCCGCATGTGTACGTTCTTAAAAAGTAAACTTTTTTGTCGAAGAATTCAAAGGACCGCCGGTGATGTTTAAGGTAACATTGTAATATGGTATTTTGATATGTGCACATATATAGGTAACTTAAATACCGTAAACAAAAAAACGGAAACTCTGTCGAAAGCATTTGCACACTTTCGTCTTGTACGGAAAAACGATTCTCTACAGCATATGAGCCTGGAGCTGAATAACAAAAATATTAAGAATACTGTTTTGTTTTTCTTCTCGGATCAACGTGTTACATTAACAATGTGTGTACGTCCTGAACGAATGCTTGTCAAAAGTCTGCTAACATCAAAAGAAATGATTTCTCTGATTTCCGGTCAACCATGTTTGAGTTTGAATAAAAGCAAGTTACTTTGCAAAATAACCACTGTCACATGAAAAAAAATAGACATAACAACGAAAGTGGAATGCTTCATGACATTAACCCCGGTCTACCTAAAGGATTCAAAAAATTATTCTACGTTTGCAGCATGTCTTTCTCTTTAATTAACAAGTACATAACTAATGGAAATGGAAAATAGTAAAAGATTTCATTGTATCAGCTTCTTTTTCCTATGAGCATTGTCAATGAATGAACACATTTCGTAATGTGTCTAAACTAACCTACCTACTTAAGTTGCCGCTACAGTTTGCGATCCGTCTGGGCTTCCAGCCAGCTCTTCCGCTGTCTCCAGTTCCGCACGTTTAATTTGCTGAGGATCTCTTCCACTTGCGTTCGTCACTTGAGTCACCGTCTTCCTCTTAGTGCAGATTCGAAGACTTTTCACTTTTTCACACGTTTTGCATTATTCTTTCAAGAGTGATGTCAAATCGCACATCAGCGCAACACCTAGCGCGCTCCTTTAGCGCGTTCAAAAATATTAGGAAGGGAATATAAAGACATACGTATGTATGTACGTTGGTTTCAAATGTTTGCTAGTTATAATGACTAAGAAATAAGGAACTCGGCGGGACATTTCATAAACGTGTTGTATGGCTTAGTAATGCGATATTTCAAAGCACGTTCAAAAGGGAGGTTGAGGAAAAACTTTAAGTATTCTTAGCGAAATGAGTACAACAGTTAAAAGTTAAATGCGTTGGTAAGATTTTATCTGTGTTCAGGGGTATAACTTGATTGTGGGATATCAGCTCATTTTATGAGGAGTGCAGTGGGTCTGTTGGAGGAGCTGTTTTCTATCTATTTTGAAAGAATCCTAAAGAGTTGGATTAGGGAAAAACTTATTTTGCCAGAAAGAAGAACAGGTTTACCATCTGGAACACGGAATTTGTGTACATTAGGATCTTTAAGTACTCTCGCTACTTCATAAGTGTGGATTGAAGATTCGATGCACAAGTGTAGGAATCACCACACAAAGTTTTGAGCTAACTTCAAAGTGTGCAATAAGCAGATTTGCCACGCCCAAAGAGTCAACACTTGAAATTTCACCATGATTGAGCGTTGGAATGAATCGAATAATTCGAGGCAGCAAGATATGGTTTGGTAAAAGGCACGCAACAACTCACTTCTACAATTTGGTCTGATGAAAGTATGACCGATGAGAGAAACCTTATGTATCCGATGTGTATCCGATCTTCACTCCAAACTTCACCAAAGAGACATCAGCCTTCTCAACACCGTGTTCAATATCGTGTCCGACGTATTTTCTGAACGCCTGAAACCATACGTGAACGATTTGGTTGAACAATGCCAGTATTGGTGCAGTTTGAAGATGGGTATGTCCGCAATTGCCAAAATATACGTACAACGCCAGATTCTAGAAAGAATCCAGAAATCAATACACATATAATCTAGTGTCGCTATCCCTGCCAAAAGCGTCGTCAGATGTACACATTGACGATTAAAAACGTTCACTGAAAACTTTTCGTAAAGGCCTGAAGCAATCTCACCGAAGCATTAATATCAAAAATCGTCAATGGTGATGGGCTGCCATGTGATTTCCTTAACAATATTTTAAAAAAACTTCACAAAATCCGTAAACACATACCAATGCCAGAATGTTTTAAATCTGTACAAATACTTGTGGACATTAAGTTCATTAAAAGTACAAAACATACTATCACTGGATCGCTATAAGTTTTATAGGGCAAAGGCAAGTATGAACTTACATCTTTTTTACAAAAAGATACTCACGACATAAATGAATCGGACAGAATATTATCTAGTAAAAGTGTGTTCAGTGTCTTTTTGTAGCTCGTTTCTTTTTGCACTCGTTACGATCTAACGGATAATATGGATGCAAAGCGAGGATCCTCCTTCTGTTAAAAGCTTGTATGCCTTACAATGTTCAGCAAAGTCAAGGTTTCAGTTATCTCGTCGATTTAGTGGTCGATTTGAAAGTAAATTCAATTTGTATGGAAAACTTTCCATTCTACGGGAGATAGATTTATGTATATGAATGGCGATCAGAGAAGATGCGTTTCCTAACCACAAAAATGAAAACAGCTAGTTTGACTTGGGCGAAGAAGTATCAAATTTAATTTGTTGTTTGTCGACAATAATTTATAATACGTACGACGGTTAGCCATTTGAAAGTTTAAGGACGAGTGTACCGGCAAGATGGTAGTTTTAACGTTCTAGCTCGTTTGCACTTTGTTTATGGAACTATGAATCCTCAAAGGCGTGGAATAGTAATTAGGAAGCTGTTAGAAGCAGCCATTGAACAATTACAAGTGCACCTTTAAAAACGATTCTGTATTTTGTTACCGATCCAAATCAGTAAGTTAAATGTTATAAATGGACTTTAAGGAGTTTATGTTAGCGGGTAATTTGTTGCTGTTTGGTTTTTTAATATCCTATTTTTGACAACTCACGCATCACATTCCATTTCATAATGGAAAGACTTACATCCGAACAATGCTAACAAATTATCCAATTTTATTTTTACTCTGTGAAAAAGGTTTTTCGCGCACTTCGACCACTTTGAGGTCATCATAATGGACCTACTTGGCAAGCAATTCAAACCACAATAAACGAATTTCGCACCAATTTTACGCTATTGGACATCGAGCCAGCTACCCGTATGCGTATCTGTATCTATCAGTGTTAATGAAGACTGTGATTTGTTCAATTGTCGCCGTTCGCAACAATTGTTTCTCGACTATGTTTAAGATTTTCTGCAAAAATTTTGATCTAAAACCTTAAATAATACTGCTCGTAAAGGAACTGAAGCCAAAAGACCTGGCATAGCGTCGACTTTTCGGTGAGTGGGCATAAGAAAACCTGGGGTACAATCCCCCTTTTTATTGAAAAATTTTCTTCAGCGATGAAGCTCATTCCTGTTTGAATGGATTTGTTAATAAACAAAATTGACGTACTTGATCCGGTGCGCAACCTCACGCAAAACAAGAGCTGCCAATGCAACTGGAAAATTGCAATGTTTGGTGCGGTTTAAGGGCCGGAAATCATTGTCCCGTATTTTTTAAAGATGACCACGAGAACAACGTTACCGTCAATAGTGCTCGCTATCGTTCAATAATTTAGAACTATTTTCTGCCGAAAATGCATTAGCTGAATAAAGTCGACATGTGGTTACAGCATAATGGCGCTACATGCCACACAACACGCGAATCAAAGGACCAATTGAGAAATAAGTTTGGTGAGCGAGCAATTTATCTCTCTTGTTTAACCGGTGAAGTGGCCGTCTAGATCATCCGGTTTGACGACTAAAGATTTCTTTCTTGTAATGGGAATACGTCAAATCACTCGTCTTTACCAATAAGCTAGCGTCAACATTAACCTATTTGCACAGAAAAATAACTCAAAACTGGACTCTCCGTATAGACCACTCAAAACGTAGCCGTGGTCAACATTTACGGGAAACGATCTTATAATAATGATAAGTACTCGTAAATGTCTAGCATTGATAAATCAACTCAAATAAAAAATTTACACATTTTTTTAATTTTCTTGAGATTTTATTTCGATTATTAAAACCAACCACTTAGAAAATCACACCTTAGTTTATAATAAATAGAAAAGTAACCACAATGCTTCAACTTTTTTCTTAAGTTTTTGCTGTCTTGTTCACTTTTTTTTCTCCAAACTTTTCATAAACAAATGGAAATTAGGAAGAGTTACTTATAAACTAATGAGGGATGCTTAAAAAACAACTTGATTTCATTTCAAAAAGAATAATCGTAGTAATTGAATTTTTTTCAATAATCTTAGTACGGTACGGTTTTTATGACCGCAAGTGTTTGTGCTGAATTTCAGAAGTAAAAAGTAATTTCCTTTGAAATTATGGATATTTTGCAGAAAAAAACTTTTTTATATTTTAGTAAGGATGCCCGTAAACAAATAAGTCGATTCAATCATGTGATTTGTGTTGTTGACATCAACAAAAGATATTTTTTTCATTATTCGCTTTTACTGCTTAGGTTCACGATTGGTTTTTTGTTATTCCTTAACCTTGTACCTTATCGTGCTAAGGCTAGCAATCGAACCAAGCCTTTTACTCCCTAATGTGAGCTGCATTAGGCAACTGAAGGTACATAAATAAAAAAATTTCAACTAGTAGAATTTACATGGTCCTTCGAGCGGCAGGTAGAAGTGTACCGTTCTCCAGCTAAGTGCTATATAAATTTGTTGACAAATTCATTGACTACGGAAAAGATTAATATAAAGCTCTTTCAAACAGAACGCATTTTTTACGCCGCCGTGTTGAAAGACGTCACAAAAAAAAAACAAAACATATTTCTATAGTTGTACGTTAAAAAAATTTTTCATATAATTTCTATCACTCTGGTCGTATAAATGTTGATGTTTACGCACGCACAAATTCACAGTGACGTTGAAAAGCTGACATTTTCTATGAATTGAATCGAATATACTCGTACAACGACGCTAAAAAGCGCTGTTTCAGGGAGAACAAGAATGTAAAAAAAGATCTGCCATTACCAGCAGACACGACTTGTTCCGATCCTGCCAGGAGTCGAACCTGGAATCTTCTGATCCGTAGTCAGACGCGTTATCCATTGCGCCACAGGACCACATGACAAAATAGATTCTCCAGTAAAATATCATATCAACAAATCAAACTCATCACACATCTTATGTGAAATAATTTAAATTATAAATTATGCAAATTAAAGCGATTCAAATACGTGTGAGCAAAAAATTAATGGAAATGAGTATACTATAGTTGTTTGCACATATTTATACAACATATAAAACCTATACATCAATGGGTGGTCGTAGATACAATTTTTTTTTTTTTCACATCCATTAATTGCTCCCCCTTTTGTCGACTTTTTTATTTATTACAGACCAAGCCGACAGTAATTTGCATAACCAACCAACCAACTTGCCATAGAGCATTGTACTTTGGAGTGATGTGATGTGTATGTTGTTTTGGTAGCTAGATACGAGTATGAGTAGATTTTTAGCATTAGGCTGGGGAATTATCATCTCTCCCATTTAACTCATTCACATACTGAGAACACAGACAATGTGTCTTTCGTTTTCTACTAAAGCAAAAATGGGCAACGACGACGCCGACCGACTGTTATGGTGAAGTGTAATTATTTCCAGTACTAGTACCAAAGGCAATTTACACCTGTAATTATTTGCACACGCAAAAGATGGGAAGTTGAATAGATGTACATATGTATGTAGGTGACGAGGATAGCTATTAGTCATCGCCCACATAGTAGGATGATTTTTCCTTTAGATGATTTAAATGGATATTACGTGAATATGTAACTAAATATGTGTGCTGTTGGAGTTAAATATCAATTACTGCCAAAGTGTTTTGTTTATTTTGGAGCGAAGGAACGTCAAACCAATAAACTGCCGTGATTTGGAATACAATTGACAGTATTTGATCACATCGATTATGCCCTTTACAAAGGCCATCTTTTCAGTCAAATTTTCCATTAATTTCGACTAAATCGGCAAGTACAGGAATGCGGATCATTTTCTTTTGATTACAGACCTACCATCAAGCGATTTATTGTATACATAAAATGTTTGCTCATAACGTGGGCGTATTGGAGTGCCCTTTGTAAGCCCAATTTTAATTCATGACTTTTCACATAATACAAGGGAACAAAATTAGACTTTTTTTTTGTTGCATGGAATCTTATAATTGTTGTTTACTAATTCGAGGTCGCTGATTTCAAATACAACCTCAATTCAATTTCTCTAGCAGCTTCAGTTTTTGAGATACAGCTACCGACCATCTTTCTTACTAGTTTCGCTTAACTTTTATAAAACCAATCTGCTTTTTTTTTTTTTAAATTTTTTGTTTTACACAATTTCCACGTCGAGAAATATCTGCAAAAACGATCCCAACTATTTTTGTAACACCTGCGGTGAATATACATTCAAAAATTGTAGACTTAGTGTGTCGGAGTTCGTAAAACAGGTGTATTTGGATTATTTTGGATTTCTTTTGGATACCCGTGGTGTGTAAGACGTGCGTCGAGTCTTTGATGTTATGGGCGAATAAGAAAAGACCCATTTCAAGTATCAAACAACAATGATCTGGTGGGAACCTCCGAATCATCAAGATGATTGTTGTTTTTGTGTGGTTGATATAAATGGGATTAACAAAAAAAAACGGTGCAAATGGTTTTACCCGTACTTGATATCCATTACTCGACCAGTCCTGCACTCTGGCGATGCGCCGCTGCCGGTACCACTAGCATCTTCATCTACACAAAATGATCACGACGATCATGAAGAAAAAAACCCTTCAAGTGATGAAAGTGTGGCAATTGACTTTAAATCAGATATTTCTTCTGGGCCATTTAATCAGGAAGAGCTCAGCGCATTAGTCAGAGACCTTGGCCTTTCTAAAAAAGCATCGGAGATTCTAGCTTCTCGATTAAAGCAAAGAAATCTTTTAACCCGAGAAACAAGAATTTCGTATTATCGTAAGAGAGAAACAGACTTGCTTTCATTCTTTTCTGAAGATAATGACTTTGTTTACTGTTCAGATATTCCTGGTTTATCGACAGCAATGGGAGTACAAAATTATGATCCAAATGAATGGCGTTTATTTATTGATTCCTCTAGACGTAGCCTGAAATGTGTTCGTATGCATAACGGCAATAAGCCGGGTTCGTTACCGATTGCACATTCAACTAAAGTCAAAGAAGAGTATGATACTGTAGCTTCTGTTATGGGTAGAATCAAGTACACCAATACAAGTGGCTGTTATGTATGGATCTGAAAATGGTGAATTTTCTTCTCGGCCAACAAGGAGGCTATTTAAAATATCCGTGTTTTATTTGTCTATGGGATAGCAGAGCTAAGTCTGAGCACTGGATTAGAAAAGACTGGCCTTCCAGGCTAACTATGGTTCCGGGATCACATAATACTGCAACCTTTGAATATCAAACTAGGGCTCATGACACAGTTTGTCAAAGCTCTGAACTACGATGGTGATTGTTTTAAATACATCTCTAAAAATTTCCATAATTTAAGTACAGAGAAACTGAAAGCCGGAATTTTCGATGGTCCACAAATAAGAAGGTGAATAAAGGACAAAAACTTTAACAGTCATATTGCTGATATCGAAAAAAAAGCCTGGAATGAATTCGTTTGGATTGTAAAAAATTTTCTTGGAAACAAAAAGGATGATAGCTATGCGGGGCACGTAGAAGAGATGTTGTCACACTTCAAGCAGCTTGGTTGTAATATGAGCATCAAAGTGCACTTTCTCCACAGCTATTTAGACCGTTTCCCTGAAAATCTTAGTGATCTGAGTGAAGAGGAAGGGGAACGGTTCCATCAAGATATTCGAACTATGGAGGAGCGGTACCAGGGTCACTGGATGCCCACATGATGGCGAACTACTGCTGAAGCATTAAAAACAGCCCTTGTGAACCAACTGAAGGAAGAAAATTTTTGAAAGAAAAGAAATTTTTTTTGAATTTTTTTTTAAACCACAGACTTAAAGTTGTCAAAAAGGAAACAAATCGAGAGCCTGACAATTGACAGGGGGCATTAATTTCTGGGGAAAGGGCGCCACACCTTCTAACTAATAAAAAAAGAAGGTACGCAGTGAAATTGCTAACCTGCAGTGACGCCAAATTACGAGTATCATGGTTCAGATCTTAACTCTACGATCACCTGTGAAGCTGCACCACCCAGGCACCCAAAAAATTTGCAAAAAAGGTGAGAAAACACACATGAACTCACAATATTTGAACATCTAGCAGCTACTAATCTTGTAACGTATTTCACTACTAAAGTTTTTAAATTAATTTTTGTCACATATAATCCTTTTTATCCGACACAAATCACAAAGAGCCGATCATTATTGTCCACCGCAATCGCTGTAAGACGTGCTGGGAGAATTGTAATAATCTTGCGTTTAAAGTACGGCAAATAAGTGCTCACAGTTATTGATCGGGGATCTTGCGAACTTTCTGTGAAAGGTTCACCAGTGGCAGTGAATTCTCGAGACTAAGGCGAGTTTTTTCTAAATCTTGAGTCACGATTATAATTATACTTAAGCATCCGAATGAATGAAATTCACTTCCAACCAACAAATCAACTCGGATATGATCCGTGTAAAAAAAATTTATGGGCGGTTTGCAGTTTCGAATCCCAACCTTATTTACACAAATAGAAAATGTTTTACAGGACGTCAGACCAGTCTGCAATGCATCTTAATTACCTGTTCAGTTCAAATATTAATACGCAAACACCAACCCAGAAACTTAACCCGAAGTAGGGTGACATTCTTCCCGATTATGACTCAAGTGCAGCTTCAATCAAAAGAGACTGTCAAAATGCTTGCCTGCCTACTAAAGTGGTAAATCTATTGAGACCGCATAGCTCTTTTTCTTACGCCCTATTCAAAAATCTATTACTCAATGAGTATGCAATAAAATAGCGGCTAGGATTATCAGCTCTCTTCAGAACTAGACGTTAATGATTATGCCTGTAGCTCGATCAAATTAATTTTCATAAGAAGTCATAAATGCAGTGTTTGTTTGCTGCAGCATGTTCTATGCATTGTTAGTGTGAGGAGTTAGATAGCATGAGACTGTTAATGTTGGAATTGGACTTGTATCAACTGTTTAAGAAAATCTTCAAGTTGCACGTGCACTACATTCTAAAGGTATTTAGATAGCTATTTATGGTGTTTGTTTTTTGTAACCTATGTATTGAAAGTAAATCATTATCAACAAGTATGACAGTTCATTCTGTTTATGCTATAGTAGTCAAAAAGGAGCTCAACTCCCAATTGATATGTTATTGATGCTATTAGTTGGCTACCAGTTCGCTCTCTCACAACGCAGGTTTAGATGTTTAGTTGTTTAAATCGTCTGTATAAATGCTAGGTAATACAAATGGAACAAACTCGCTTCAACAACGCATTCACATAAATACTCGTAAAATTCTCCAAAAATCGAATAAATAATATCCTCGGTCGGCGAAAAGCGCGTTCTTATCAACCAATTTATTTCTTTTTGATAATTATCGCGCGATGCAAAGTTACGGAGGAAAGAGAGGGAGTACGTTGGTTTTAAATATACAGACGTTATAATGACTAGGAGATAAACAGCTCGGCAGGGCATTTCATAAGCGACTTGCACGGCTTAGGAAAGAGTCACGATATTTCAGAACGCGTCTGAGAGCGGAAAATATAGAAATTTTGCAGCTTTTTTGGCGACATCAAATATATGGTCATGCAAACGAAGGCTGTCACTGACACACCTACCGGGAATGGACAGTTTTTCGATTTGGACGATGCAGTACCATTAATAAATTATGGCTGGGTGTTCAAATTTCGTTTTAAAGACAGAAGACAGCATTGTATTTCGAAAGCATTAAATTTAACTCTGTCGATAGTGCCCAAAGTAAATATTCTGTTAATATCGGATTTTAACATACGCTGTCGTTGCCTTTATACAGCCGAAGACCCAGAACGAATGTAAAAAGCAGAGAGTACAGTCGTCAGTAAAAGAATTTATTAAATTAAAAAAACCAGACAAGAGATTATTGATGGAAATTAAACAGAGTGTCGGAGACAGGACGAATGCACGAGTTACATGCACACCACTGGAGAGGCTTTGCATTTCACGTTATGCATTGTATTGTACAGCATTGCCACATCTTTAACAACATCGAATTGTCCACATCTCTATAAATATCGGCAACAACAAAAAGCCATGAAACATATTGCCGTCAAACCTCTTATGGGGAATATTAAAATCCGGGCTTGGGAGATTTGTTGGATATATTGTTTCTGCACCTCGATATGTTTGTTATTGAAGTGATCAAGTTTTTGACCGATTTAAGCGATAAGGTAGATTTCTATCTTCCAGCTCTTGTTAGCCCCAACTTGGGCTAATAAAGCGCCTATTACCTTGAATAGATTAGATGGATAGCGCTACGTGCCACAAGTGTCGAAATCAATGCTTTATTCCGAGTCAGGTTTCGCGGTCGAATCATTTTTCGTACTGCCGATCAAATTTGGCTGCCAATTTAATACTATTCGACATCCCTTTTTGGGCAATGTAAAAAAGAAGGTTTATGCCAACGCTCCCAATTAACACAGCTGTTTTTGTTGAGATTATTTTCACCGAACGCGGTTTCGGAAGGGGTAGCATCTTAATTTAATTATAAATTAAGCAGAAAAGCTTAATGCCCTTGTATTTGAATTTCATTTATCTGTGCACGCACATTTCTAACTAATCATTTGTATTGCGAGTATATATTTACTATCTTTTTATTTGTAAGTAATTTAATAGTAACTCAATCTTACCGCCGTAGGAGGGAAAGCATATATACAGAAAAGCCCTGAGAATGCAAGTGCAAGTAAAAGCAATAAAAGCAAACAAAACAAAAAAGCGGGAAAAAAAAATCTTAATCGCGGATTTTCCTTTTAGTTTTACGATTTACCTTTCAACGGAACGTTTAGTTTCATCATCCACTTAATAGGCAACTGCAATAGTCCGATACGTATCCAAGTGCATCGATGATCTGGTTGGATGGTTGCAAACTGAAATAACAGATGATATTGCAAGGCCGATACTAAAAGCTTGTGGCCATTACACTTCGCATTCCATGAGATTTATATTTATGTCGCTATAGACTAGTGTGCATATACGGGCTTGGGTATTTTTTTCCCCAAGACAACATTTGGAACTTCATCTGGACATTCAACTATTTAATTTTTACTAAGAAGAAACTAGGTGTATCGATGGTGAACCTTGAATTGGTGCTACAATAACACACTTTCCGTTTTAATGTCAATAAATGTTGTTCAATGCAGTGCAGACATTTATAGTAAAACTAAACAAAAAGTAATAAAACAAAAGATATGAAAAACGAGATTTCGCAATTTTCGTTGCCGAAGCATATTAGGCACAGGAAAGATATTTTACCGGCATCAGTTGAATAGAATTTATTGCTCATTTGCTAACTTACATAAATAGATGGCGTAACAGTAGGTATATTTTAAGTCTCTCTAGTAAGCTGCAACTTTGAATGAGTTTCTATGTGACCTTTTCTTTGTAGGTTGATGATCAAAGAGTGTGCTGATACATCTTCTCCTCCAAAGAACCGGACATTTGAACCGTTCTAACGTCTATACTTCTGGATCATAGAGCATAAAGAATGTATTATAGAACATACCAAGGTTTTTTTTGACAAAGCTTTATCACTCCATTGTCTTCTAATGCCAACGAAGCAGCGAACAGCAAGTGTAACTTAGGAGGAGGAGAAAGCATTTAATTATGGGGTTGAACTTGATGGCCGCGATCATGAATGAGCGTTTCGAAGCAACAAATCGCCTCTAAGCAATAGACAACCTCTCTCAGCCAAATCGCGCACCTATTGAGATTCATAATACTAAGAGTTGGGAAATCCTGTAAATTCAGCTATCAGTTGAGCACAGTAATGCTTCATAAAGAGATCATTGTAAGTTGGTTCGTTCTCCTGCCGTATAATCAATTAGTTGTTGTTCTTCCCCATAGGTTGATCAGAGGATTAATTGTAGTACGAGTATGTGTAGTTTAACCCTACAAAATCGGTTGAAGATTTTTGTTTTTGGGATAAGTCATGACTTTCTAATACAAGAACCACCTACTCCAGTAACCAAACTGTGAAAGACGAAGTACTACTCCATTTGTAACGAAACATCAGGGTTCTACACTCATTCTATCTCCAATTTATCTCAAAGAGGCTTTTGGAGGGTTATGTGCAGTACTTTCATTTCATTGTCCTACCTCGTACATCTTCACTCTATGTGACTTTAAGAAAGCTTCCAACAGCGTGAATCGGGATTTCATTGGAAAACTCCTTCACTGGAAAGATTTCTTTGACTAAATCATCGCTTAAGTCTTCACGATAGCAATAATTCTGTATCATTGCTTTTGAAATACAAAGAGGAGTGAGACATGACTGCATTTTATCATTACCTCTTTTCTTGGCCATAATAAGTGCTTGGTGATTATCAGTGCTGTTAATTTTGAAAAAATCGCGGGAATTCAATTAACATCAATATTCTACTCAAAACACTTAGACTACGATAGATTTTCATCAAACGATTTAGAATTTAGAATTAAAGAGAATTAGCAGAGTAATTCAAAGTTGATGACGTCTAGGCTTTATCTAAAGGCCTAGGGATCTCGAATGTCCAATCAAAAATGAAAGGTGGGACCAGAAACTATTATATCTTGGGCCGAAATCTATTTAATTGACCAAACAGGTACGATTGTAATTTAGGTCTTCATTTGAATATCTAAAAGGGCAATATGTGTGAAGCGGATATTTAATTTACTTGTTTAATATTTTTTTTGGTTACGACTAACTTGATTTGCCTGTTTTCTAACATCTGTGAAAATGGCAGCATTTTAGTGTTTACATCTTCTACAGCAACAAAACGCATTAATTACGTGAAAATCGAATTCATAGAAAAGCATCTTCAGGTGTGATCCACTACATATGATTGCCTATCATGTGGTTGTACAACATGAAATGTTCGATTTTGAGGTAAAAACTTAGAAAGCCATATGAGCCGTAAGCATATACATAGATATGTGCAACTGTATTCCAAAGTTCATTATTCCTTTTAATAGAAGGCTTGATTTTGGACGCTATAAGGTCTTCATAGGCTTTTACGACCTCTGCTCGGTTTCGAAATACCTTCTGCTGATAAAATGACTCCAGGCTGCAGAAAATTCGATAGACCATTGGGGAAATAACAGGTGAGTATGGTGGATGCTTTTGCATCGATACGCGTTTTGTATGTGGTTTAGTATTATCATGCAATCGTATCGGAGCATGTCTATTTGCCAACGCAGGTTGCTTTCAGCCGATTTCCCATGCATTATGTCGATTTCCTCACAATATTTGAATGTATTTATCGTTTTCCTTATATAGGTGAAGCATAGTGTGGGGGAGTGTTTTTGGTTATCTTCTGCATCCAATCACTGACCAAATGCTTTACGGCTGTCGTACAAAATTAACTTTTCATCACATGTGATTACTTTAGTGCCTTAAGCTCAGCGATGCATAGATTTCTTAGCCGCGTTGTTTCTGTGAACAGTTCCATGGTACACCCCCACTTTTACCATTAGAGATAGGCGTCGACTTATTGTCATGGGAGATACTCCCCTGTTCTGCGCAATGTTTCGCATCGTTTTTGATGTACAAACCAAAGTCGAATGTTGCGTTCGTTTACCGCTTAAATAAATATTTTTCGCTGCTATAAACGCATTTTAACTCAGTTTAAATTCATAACAAGTTCGAGCCGACGACAGCATTATAAACAATTCCTAGAAAGGAATTAATGTAGTTACAACGAACACTAAAAGCGTCAAATACAAATACCACTTTATCTTATTATATTGTATAAAATACAGACATTGGTAAAAATATTTTGACAAAAATGCAAGTAGCTCTGCAAAGTGAATAATTTCTAACGTCTATGGATTAACCGTTGTTAGTTTTCACTCAGTTGTTGCCTATGGTATGGCCTTTGAAAGCGTGTGTAAATAAGATCATTTGAGTCGTTTGAGATGTCAGACCTGTTTGTGCTTAAAGTGTTATATTTTGGATGCAAAGAGTACTTTGACGAACTTTTTTCTTTCTTTTCTTTCTTTTAATTCAAATCTATTGTGGTAGATTTATTATTTAAAGGTCCATTTTGATTGAATTATGGGGAAAATGACAGAGTTAAATATGGAAATTTGAGCAGCTATCGTCGCAAAGTATAACACTGGTCGGCGACGAAAATAATAAACACAAAACAACAAACTTTGTCCCAAATTTGCCACAGAGTTTATTAAAAATCCACAATTAACTCCAAAAAATCCCAAGCTTTAAATAAAAAATATATGCTGAAAATCCCGTAAGCTAGAAGACAATTCGAAGATGTCTTGCTGAAGTTGATTTTGGTACAAATTCTGTAAGGAAAGAACCGAATATAACCTCCGGAAACAAAATCAAGCGGGTGCAATTCGCCAAAGCTGGAACCGAGCTTTGTGGACGGACGAGAGTTCATTTGAGTTTCATTGGTCACCAAGAAACAAATTTGTTTGCCGAGAATAATTCGTCAAAAATAAGCACCATTCGTTCATAGCACTAAGCATGGGGCGGGTCTGTAATGTTTTGGGATTGTATCTCGTTCAACGGTCGTGCAGATTTAGTAAATTGATGGAACAATGAATCAACATAATTATATGAGTACTTCAAGGCACTTTGCACTTCCATCAGCCGATAGGCTTATCGGACAGTCATTTATTCTCCAACAGAATAGTGCTCCCTTTCACAAAAACCGAATGGTGATACAATTTTTGCGTGACATTGAACTAGAAAGACTTAACTGGCCACTCCAAATCCCAGATTTAATTGTATTCGAAAATGTATTAGGGTGCATTAAAGAACAAAAAAGGCGTTTGTCTAACTCGGAGCAGATAGGAGATCGTTTTGAAATAACACAGCTCTGTGTTATTATAGCGAGACGGGTATTAAGGTTGAAGGTTTCAAGGAACGGAATGTTAATTGCAATTTCGGTGGAGCACTAGTCGTGACAGTAGAGATAGAACAAGGTGTGCAGTATTGGCATGACCTAAAACCATGCAGGTTTTGAATCATAGATTAGGGATTGAAGGTTTCAAAAGGTAACTTGAAATCCATTGAGAGAGAGAATTGTAGGTCCTAGGTACACGCATTTTTAACAAAACAGCCCGATGTCAAACTCTGTCAAATGCCTCAGAGATATAAAGTGCAACTATTTTGCTATCGCCAAATGGAGAAATGCTATTTTCCATCTGTTTGGGAAAAGTCCTAAACAGCAGGAGTGATGAAAAGGCTTATGCAGTGGTTTCACAAGCATTCTTCAGAAGAAAGGGAGAAAGCTATCTTAACTTGTGAATGTTAAGATCTTTTAGTACCTTTGCCACTACACCAGTGCGAAAATGGATTCGTTTTATTAAAGATCCGAAGCACTCGAATAAAGGTGGAGACAAAGCACAAACACAAATTTTCTTTCTAAGGTTTCTAGTTCATTAGCTCCCGTAAGTGATGACAATTTAGTTTTGTGTAATACGCACTTGGTGGACAGCAATGGATTTAGGATAGAAGTGGCCTAGTAACAAAATAATCCGAGACAGTAAAATGCACGGCTATCAACCAGCAAACCCATCACACGCATTTTCTATTTTGCGTACACCAGCAATATTATACATTTGGTACGAGTATGTTATTTCGATTTCTTTCGGCAACACAGCATTCACTTTGAAAGTAACTTTACAATATTTCTCAAAGTTGTTCGACGTAAATCGATCAATTTCGTAGCGTGAAAATAAAATATTGAATTTTTGTAAATTTTTTGAGCACGTAAAAGATGTTAGTGTCAGAATTACATGTGAATTAAAAAGATGCCAAGACATGGCCCATATGCCACTTGGCATAGTCTAGTGCGAATTCCACTTAATTTTTGCGTATACTCTTAACTAGGGCCTCACCAAATTTGCTGCAAGTTATTTTATTGTGGCTATTTATTTTCCACTAGACCACATTTAATCTTGTAGATACGCATCAGCACTTTTGTACGGCCAATCTAATGTCTCTATACCATTTTTTCCTCTTTCCAAGTCGTTCAGAGACGACTCCAATATTTTGGATCAAATTTTCGTTCGAGTCAAATTTTTTTGGTCCATTCAACAGACTTTAGCCAACTCTTCTGGTATAATTTTACCATGAATTGTGCATCGAGGCTTAGTATGAATACTATCAACTTTCTGAATTCTCCTCTCTCTGATGCCAAATTTTGCCAAATGGTGTCATACTATAGTGATTGACACTTTAATTCCCATTCTGGACAATTTTTTTTTTGCGACGCTTAGACAAATTGTTGAGCTTTTTCGAAATAATTCACAAATGACTTTAATGTCCCAAAAGATGTGCTTGCTTTGGTCTCTATACCTGACATTACCTTACTCCTTATAATATGTACTCGTACTTCATGCAGTTTCTTAAAAATGTTTGTGATGTTTTTAAATTTTTTGCTGCCGACTGAATACCCATTTGCGCCTCTTTTGGGAGACTTACCTAACGCATTAATTTTTTTCATGTTGAGGAAATGAAAGCAGTACGCGATCGGCAATTACGAGTAAATACAGAAATAGTATCCTGGAGAACACTGTGCAATAGCAGCCAAGGATATTTCCTGACGTTAATTCCAAAATACTTATTACCTGCTATTTTTTCAATTTCCTTAAAAGCCCGAGGAGGGGCTGTAATTTGGTTAAAGCGTGACCTCAAGTCGTTATCCTGATTTATTTTGACTATCCCCTTAATAATTTTATTTTGTCACTATAACTGGGAGTAAAGCTCCTGATACCACTTACTCGTACTTTCTCTGAGAAAAAAACTTAACCAAATGTTTCGAATTTCCAATAAGTTCTCGTCGCAAATGAAATATTATTATACCTCGATTCGGTTTTGTGGATGCAGTTAACGATTTTTTCGTTCATATCGCTCATCTGTGAATCTATTCCGGGTAGGAGATATAACTTTCCGTAGGAAAATTGAGCTGAGAAAGGCTATTATGCATTTAAGTTCAAAAGACAACATAATTTGTAGCATGATAGGGGAACTAACAGTGTGCTGGCATCAACAATTTGTGCCTCTATTCGAAAATGGTTAGTTAGAGTAGGGAAGGTTTTGCATGCGTTACCATTTGCTGCTCGCATAGTACGAGTATTAATTAGGTCTGGAAAAAGTCGGAGTTTGGGGTGCGACTACCTCTGAAGAAAGACAAAAAGTCATTGGTTATATTGTTGTATCGCTCCAACTTCGGTGCCAAGCATTGAAATTGCCTCCTTGTTATAGCCCTGGAATAGCCGAGCCTAGTTATGTATAAAAATGAGTTTGTTCAACATTTGAGGACATGTAAGGTAGCTGCTACCGAAAATAATCTACATATTATAGTTAACGCTGTGGTGTATTTCAAGGAAAAAGAGACGGACGCCCGGGTGGGCTCTAACCACCAACCTTTCGAACGCGCTAGCCAATTGCGCCACGGAGCACCGTGATACAAAATAAATACGATTTGGCCATCAAATTTTAGCTTGAGTGCTGTGCTGATATTATTTGATACCACTTTATAACGAATTTCGTCAATATTGATTAGGTGTGAAAACATCACCCATGGAGCACAAATTATCGGGTCCTGTGGCGCAATGGATAACGCGTCTGACTACGGATCAGAAGATTCCAGGTTCGACTCCTGGCAGGATCGAATTTTTTGTCACTGAACTTTTTGTCTCTTTCAGAGATTCCTAAAAATTGAAAATTTCAATAATATATACACACGTTTTTAGTTCGCTATTGGAAAGGGGTTTTGGACTCCCTTTTTCCAATATAAAAAGGCGCAGGTGCTATCAATTGGTAAGCCTGGTGACAAAGTTGCTGACTTTATATGCGGTTTATCTTCGCATAGCTACATCGAAATAGCTTTTGTACAAGCGGGAAGAAAAAGGTAAAAGAAGCCTGAAAAACAAAATTAACAAAACGCTGCAGTTCCAAAAGCCGCCTACCTAAGGTACGTGAAACTCAGTAGAAATAGGCGAAATAGTTTTGTAGGACAACTTAGAATTCCGCGTATCTATGTATACCTATACCAATCTATATTAAGTTTTGTCAAGTCAGATTTTGAAATATTTTTAAACGATCTACGTATTTGAACTAATACAACCTTCTAATAGATATGAGACAGAAGAAAGTGAATCGGAAAAATCAACATACGCAAGAAGAAAATTTTGTTTTTATCTGTTTATCTATATATAAATACGTGCTGTATATTTTTGTCGTACACTTTTACACCGTTCTACTGAACCGAATGGCATGATACTTACATCATTGGAAAGATAATTTCGCGTAGATGTGCACAATGTGCAACGGTCTTAATAAACCTTGGTAAAACATGTAAAAGATTAGGTTATTTTACATATATCTATAGATATACATAGATGTTGTAAAATCAGGAATCCAGTGTTGCATAACCTTAGGATCATACATCATTAATAAACTCTCTCTCTCTCTCGTGAGTTCATTTATTACCCCAGTTTCAAACCAGAAGATACGAGAACTTGACTTTTGGAAAGCAACAGAAAAGGAGCTTAAGGGCTGAACAGAATGTGAATCTGAAACTTGAATCTGTATCTGGTATCGAACTTTCAAAAGTTCAATACATGGATAATCTGTATCTCGAAATTGAATAACACCCAACTTCGAGATACAGATACAGATTCACATTCTGTTCAGCCCTTAAGTCTTAATAGCGAACGATAAGAGATTTGAATTGTGAGATAGTAAAATCGGTTGTGAATTACTTGGAAGTTACTTTAAATAATAGTAAATTAAGTGTTTTGAAGCAGAATAACGTTTGATAATTTCGAACTCTAGCCGAAATTTTACAATATTTACAATTTTACGTAGCTTAAGCTGGCCATACAAGACGAATATGTTCGTGCGATTTGTTCGTTGACATTTGGCCACACATAACGAACAGATCTACGGAACATCACTTTTGCTGTAACTTTCAATAAGAAAATATGGAGAACGCACACGCGGATGTACTCATACTAAATTTTTGAGAAAATTAGAAATGTCTGCATCAGAATACTTTTAAAAATTTCTTAGACTGGATTAAAAAAGAAAATGTTTGAACAACGCCACAAACGGCGAACATGCTCGCGAACAAATCCACAAGTTTTGAAACACGTCGAACAAGACAATGAAACAAAATGAAAAAAAAGAGAAACATAGTGACGAGTGACGACACTTTTGTTGTGTACACGACAACTGTTGCTTTTGTGAATCGTCGAATTTCGGCGACGGGAGAGCCTAGTTGTACTTAAATATAAAAATTAACCTTTTCACCGAATGCAAATGTATTTTTACAAATAACTGAATTGGTGCGTTGGTAAGCATCAATGGAATACGCGTCAATAAGATAGTGTCTTTCCTTTAATGTTGTCACTTCCCAATCTGTTTGCGTTTCAAGGTCTGCGTGCATTTAACTTTCCAAGCAAAATTCAATTTTCAAACGTAAGACATATGGTGGAAGTCATGGTCAATCAAGCGAGTTCAAGAATTCAGTGGGAAGATTTACGCTCTCACTGTGTTGATTTAAAACAAGTTAATTCGCAAGGAAATATCTCCTGTGAAGTTTAAAGTACGAGGGCGGGTCAATAAGTCCGTGACTTTTGGATTAAAACACAGATTTTTTGATAAAAAAATAATTTTATTTTTCAACGTAGTCTCCCTTGAGCTCTATATACTTTGTCCAACGCTTCTCCAATTTTTTTATCCCTTCCAAAAAAAATGATTTGTCGAGGTCCTCAAAATAGGCCTTTGTTTGCGAGATGACTTCATCATTGGAGTCAAATCCTTTTCCACCAAGCCATTTCTTCAGGTTTGGGAACAAGAAGTAGTCGCTTGGAGCCAAATCTGGAGAATAGGGTGGATGAGGGAGCAATTCATAGCCCAATTCATGGATTTTTGCCATGGCAAACACGATTGCGTTTGTGGTCGACTGTGAGCAAACGCGGCACCCATCTTGCGGAAAGCTTTCTCATGCCCAAGTGATCATTCAAAATTGAAACCACTGAGCCATGCGAGATCCCTACGGCTTCCACAATCTCTCGCACTTTCAATCTTCGGTCGGCCAACACCATATCGTGAATTTTTTCGATTGTTTCGGGTGTAGAGACCTCAACTGGGCGTCCAGGACGTTCGGCATCTTCAGTGCTTGTACGGCCACAACGAAATTCAGAAAACCACTTTTTTACCATTGAAATCGATGGTGCAGAGTCCCCATAGTATTTATCAAGCTTAGCCTTGGTCTCGGTAATGGTTTTTTTTCGCAAGAAATAATGCTTAATAAGCACACGAAATTCACTTTTTTCCATTTTCTCCTCAAATTAGTGAGTAGTCTGATAAAAATAGCTGTCAAACACAAACTTACTGACGCAGCAAGTTTAAATTTTGACAGGAGTCAACTGACAGATGCCTGTTGACAGGAGCAGTGTTGCTGTTTCAGTAAAGAGGTCAGAAATTCAAAAAGTCACGGACTTATTGACCCGCACTCGTATATTTTAAAATGTTTAATAGCTAAAATCGCTCGTTTACTAAGTCATTGATGGTTACGACAATATTGGAAATACAATTTAATTAAATGAGTCTTTTCGTGGAGACCAATTTTTCCATTACCAATATCAAGTAATTGTTTAAAAAATACAATACTTCAGCCAATAAATCGTTTTGAAGTGAACAACGCATATTTATTGTACATGTATGGTCACTTTGCCAGAAAACAGATGATTTTAAACATGCGTTGATTTCATCTGCAAACGTTGAACGTAAAATAACATCTGATAGTGAAATTAGACCGACACCAAATAATCTTTCATTGCCAATTAAATTTCTTAGTGTTCGATTTAATACGTTTAGTGAATGTTTATGCGCCATTGTACAGTCATTCCGGATATTTGTAATAATTTGAAATTTCGGCCGCCTGAAGTGATTCAAGAAGTACGTGATTTTGTTGTAGAAGACCTGAAGATATGTGTGCGTTAAATCATTCACGCGGCTTCTCTTTGTTCCCGAAAATTAAATAATTTGACTGGGGGCAATTCCGCAGAATGAGCTAGGGCAGGTATTAAAACCACTTTTAAATCGATGTAACAAGTGTATTGAATCGGGAGGAGAATGTTTCGAATTAGAACACCGAACAATAAACAGAAATCGTGTTTTAGTTATGTTTTCTAGATCCAGTCCGGGATATTATTTGCCACACTGTGTAATTTGACAAGCCGTTTTATGAGCAAACAAGTTTTAAAAGCTTTTTAAATTCCATAAATGAATGAGAATTCCGGGTTTTGATTTAATTACTTAATTTTTTTTTAATGGCGTTTGCAAAATATACTTTCATTTCAATGTCAGATAAAGGCAGAATATTGTTAACTTCACGAAGCATTTAAGACATCGGCTCAAGGTGAACGTAATTCGTTCTGTGAAGACTAAGTCGAAACAGTGGCACAGACCTAAGATAAAGGGTTAGTATTAAAAGAAACAAGTTAAAGTAAGACAGGACAATCAATATTACCAACTGAGATGTGAAGAATAAAAAGAATTTATAAGTTTCACTCGATCAATGTAAAACAAGGGGCAGGGTTTGGCTATCATCCCAGGGAGGTTCATGTTAAGCGAATCGTAAAAGCCTGGGGTGAACAGCTTCTACTCGGAGGATTGTTAATGTTGTAGAAGGGTGACCAAACTGTATATATAATTTTATAATAAATAAATATAAATTTTCAACATGCAATCGACATCGTTAAAAGTCGGAGTAAATAATAAGGGACCCAGGTGGCTACCTTGAGGGATAACAGATGAGACTTAAATTGGATCAGACACCATTGACATATATAGAACATACATAGTAATGTCGTTCTGTTCAGTAGGATTAAGTCCATGTTAAAAAGCTTGCCAATCACGTCAACTTCATTTTCAGATTCAAGTGCACATAGAGTGTTTGATCCGAATTCCTCTGGGTTAGTGGTTGACGATCTACATTTTGGAAATATGTTACGGTTTTGGGAAGCAATAGATAATGAAAAAAGCATTATGTCATAAATAATGCTCTCAAAAAGTAGAGAAATAACCTTTTCTAGGTTTAGGAAAATAAGCCCTCGTTGAAAGAAAGCTGTAAGAGGCTGCATTAAATGCACAACAAATTTCTTTAAAATTATAGGGTCCAGCAAAGTTATAAAAATTGAGGTTTATTATGTTTTCCTTAATTTGCTCTGAAGTCATATAAGTAGGAGAAGTATGAGTGATCCGGTTCTTGGGAATTCATGGCGAAGACTTAGCTAAAAAAATTAGCGAAGTTTTTTGCAATAATTTGGCGATTGCCCGGGGATTTATCAAGAAAATTTAGAGATGATGATAAGTTATCAGGTTAACATTTAGTGTTGATGAACTGAAAGAATATTTGAGGTCGGATATGAGTGTGTCTGGCATTCGGTTTAAATAGTTGACATAGAGAGTTCGGCAAAGGGTCGAGAAGTTTATTAGGGCAGACTTTTAGTTGAAGAAGTCCACGTCGGAACGCGATTTTAAATAAATGCACTAGAGTTTATTTATCTTGATACGAAGAGAATGCATCTCTGTATTATAACAGGGTGGTAAAGATGAGGGATGGTTTTTTGGTAAAAATGGTACAGATTGGGAGAGACATCTGACAATTTCTAAATAAAAGGATGTAAGACCATTGCTATATGATCACATATATGTGTTACATTGCGTTATCCTTTTCCGAACTCCTAAAACTCTGATTTCCTTAGGAGGCCAATTAAAAAAATTTATTTAAAAGTTGACTCACTTACCACATTCTTTCAAGATAAAAACCCTTACCTGTCAAAAAGAAAGATTTTTGAATTAAATATTTACTATATGAATTAATATTCATTAAGAGAAAATATACGAAACTAACGCGTTACTTCATAACTCCACAAAAACCTTATAAAAGATATCTAAAAATTTTTCTGGAGAAATTACTACTTTATCGTGACAGTCGCCAAAGTAAAAAAAAAATCTAAAAATTTAATTTGGACTTTTTCCTTATAGTGATCATAAAATTGACGAAAAAGGTTATAGCCTTCTCGACCTAAAACCTTTTGGGTCAAGGCCTTTGGCCTATGTTTTTTTCAAAAAAGAAAGATTTAAAAAAAACGACATTCTGCCATGTCAACATTATCTGAAATATAAGCAAACTTAAAAATATGTATAGTTCGGTGCGTAACAACATAAGTTATCAGAGCATACGTTATCGAAGGCTTTTGGAAGAGCTAGAAGCTTTTCTGATATTATTAAGATAATTTGTTCACATTCCCTAAGATTTTCTTAAAAAAGGGGAGTGTACCTAGCTTCTTAAAATTTATCCGACTAGCGAGCCTTAAAGAGTTCATGGCTTACAGTTTGTATTTGCCTGACATCTGGCCTAAAACACGGTACACTTATTACACCAAATTACAGATTTATTTGACGAGAAGTTATACTATATATTGTGAAAGGACGTTAGAGGTTCAAAAACAGTACCGAATTCCAGTTCGGTGATCAATCGCCACAGTGATAGGTCGGTCCGACTTTAAGCTCTGCACTTTGAAGAGCAGGCCATCTGAGTCAACGCGTACACAAGTGTATAATACGTACCTAATCTCCCAAATGGGGAATTGTATTATAATAAGAGAAGTTTTAAAAGTAAAACGTGGAGTGCAATACTCAAGCGCAGGCTGTGTATCTAATAAATACGTATAAGTCCAACTTGGAAAGCTAACACGCCGAGTCACAACGACATCAAATTTACTAGCAAAACGTGGCTCAATCCACGCATCTCTTTTTATCATTTCCCTTTGGAATGACACATTTTGAACAAAAACACTATAAGGCAGAACATCGTGCTGAAGCAGGACAGAAGCTATCAGCTTTAAATCGATGCCCATCGCCACTTGATACTCATTAAACTGTTTTTTTGTAACACTTGATGTATGATTCGGATGAATTTTGTTTGCCGAAAATGTTGATGTAAAAAGATATAAAATTGTTGAAATCTTAATAATTAATATCACAGAATTAAACCACAGATAATTTGTACGTTTGTAGATGGAGGACATAAATGGTGAGTTTACCCACCAGGGCATACTCAAGGTAGTTGTACCTTATTACCTATTACTTATGTACATATTAATTGGCTTGAGATATGCACAACAGCAATATTAACTTTTCCAAACAATTTGAGAGCGAGGTCACCATTGTACGATCTAAATCGGATATTTCTAGTGGTCCTCGAAAATTTCGAATTAGTTTGGTGGCTTGCTAATGACCCCACTAGTTACGTGTGAAAAATCATATTAATACAACGTTATCCCTGGAAACTACATTAATTAGAATACGAAGAGTCGAAGCGATAAAAATGAAAAAGAACGAAGTGCGAGGCTTTAAAAAGTACTTCTTTCTGAAAAAAAATGTTTACGCTAGACATACGCACCGACTTTTTATAATAATCATTTAATTGATTGATAAAGCTGGAATTCCTAATAAAACGGCAGGAGCTCTTTAAGAATTGATAATAGAGACAGTTTCTTACATAGACTCATCGATTACACAACAAGCGATTACACTTCAAAGAAAACAATTTTATAAATCAATTTTATAGCCCCTGTTATGTTTTACAACAGACTTCAAGCGTTTCACACGCATGCGGATTCCGCTCTCGGAGAAACTACGTGGTTTCTTTCAAAAAATATTGTATGGTGGTTTTGGACAGCTTATGCTAAGCCAAGTTTCTTGAAGCGACCGAAACAGATGAAAATCTGAAGGAGCAATAACACGACTTACCCTCTGGTATACAACAAGTCTATAAAACGAACAAAAAATGCGTTATTGACTTTAAAAAGGTTTGAAAGACAGTTTGAACAGAGATATTTTCTCTATTGCCTACAGAGGTATCCCGGAAAAACTTACAGCTAGTAGTACAACGGTAAGGTCTCAGACGACTCGAAAGTTCATAGTGAAGTACATAAAGGCTGTATACGATCATCGTTTCTTATCCTGGTAGTCATCAGCGACGTACTTCGGGCAGCATTAAAAGAAAGAAACAAAGGACCGATGTGAACAATGACATCATACCTCAAACTCCTGGACCAAGCTGACCATAATTTCTTTTAGATGTTTTTTTTTTTCTGGCAACTAAGAAAACCAGCTTATAAGTAATCCACTTACATTTCCGACGCCGGCTCTATTATTACGTTCCCAACCTTCAGGTATTCGCTTCCTTTGCAGTCCAACTGAGTATTTTACCACAGTAAATAAATGTCCCTCTACTTAAAGGAAAGCGGTTAATTATTACAACAAAGTGTTATTTCTTTCAAGAAGTGATCCTTCGAGCCGGATCTTTCAACATAATATCCCCACTGAACTTCTGATGGTTCAACAGAGAACTTTTCGAAAGGTTTTAATTATACTCGTAATCACCAGATGTCATATTTTATGTACCGGGATCTTAACAAGGCAAAGAATGAGGGAAGGTATTCTACGGCCGAGAGGACGAGGTTTGTATCACTTGATTAATCCTTCAAAAATACGTACTAGCTGACTGTGCAAGGTTGCCTAAGGAATGCGATGGAAAGATCATTGTTACTTCTCATCGATCAAAGTTTTTGTCAATATAGGACTCAAAGAAATAAGGTAAGTAACTAACGGTGCAAAAAGAGTTGGCTAAAAATATTTGACAAAAAACTTGGCGATTGTATTTGGATCAGTTGATGATTTGTTTCGAGAGAGAGATAAATGGAGGTTGGCTGCCGGAAGAGACTAAGGGTCGTTTATAAGACTGGATAGCGCACTATTTGAGAGCAGTATAATGCTAGGTGAAGTGAAGGTGTGTATGGTAATTACTGATATAGACGAATAAAAAAATTGTGCGATTAGGCGTAATTCCATATTCGAATTCAGATTCGAAGGGACGAAAGAAGGTCAATTATTTTATCGAGGTTACTTCATCTGAGTTAGATTTAAGGATACGTCAATTGATACTTCGATTGTTTTGAAAGTAGAAAAGTATGATTTATAGCATAACACATAATGAACGGACACGGTAGATTAAGACTTTTCCTGAGGCAAAGTCAAGTTTAGAAGTACACAAAATATTATGAATAAAATGAGAAGTGTCAGCAAAATTATGAATGGATAGTTGAGCCCATAACACAAGATAAGCGAGAACAAAGTAGAAATATACAGAATAATATTAGTTCCCACAAGATATCTGAATTTGATTTTGTTAAGACAAGTTCTTATGTATCTCACCATATTAATTGCTATGCATTCAACTAATCACTACTTGATCGTTTTAAACAGAATAAAAAACACAAATATGCTTATTTCCAAAAAAATCACGTGTCTATTTCAACAAAGTTCACGGTTCAGTGAATAATAGAGAAAAAAAAATCGTTTCCTTTTTTTTAAATCCTTTCCATGACCGGATACCGAACGACGAAAAACGAACAAAAAAATTCAAATAAACATGAATGGAATTCCGCGATCTGACAACAGATGAACCGATTTGAACGGATGCGACAAAGATCACATTCCAAGGTTATAGAAACGTACACTGCACTGTCGTTCTACATACGCTTACGTACATACATATGTAGGTGAATGTACTAACTGACCGACGAACTGACAAAGCCAAACAAAAAGCTAAACATGTTCAACGCACGCCTTGCCGCAAGAACCCCATTTTGCCCACAACCGATAAAGTTTAGCGAAATGCAATTAGGCGTGCATTTTATATACGAAAACACTGTAAGCTACTTTTATTTTTATGTTGTTTAGTTTTGTTTAGGTGTAGTTTAGCTTTTTTGTAATGCCGGCAAAACATTGTTGCAGAAATGACGTGAGGTACGAGTAGATGACGTGATCACACTAAAGTTCAAGGCAATCATTCGTTGCGATCGTACGGATAAGTTGTGCATTCAAAAATAACGTTGCATTCGAAATATTCGTACTTCGTATGGATGCGAATATTGCTTGGGTTCGGACAGACTGTGGTTCAAGTAGATACATATAATACTTTGTGCTCAATTACTGCATTCGTTAGATACTTGATTATATTCTGCTGTGAAACGAAATTATACATTATTGTTGGAACATTTCTAATGGCGTAGGTTCAGTCATTAAACTTAACCCCTAAACAGTTTCGCTTACTTAAATGGAGGTTGTATGGGAATACTGAGAGGGGCTGCTTGCATTTCTGATAGGAAATAAGTTTCCTCGCACTTTGTGTTTATAGTGCACGAAAGAGACTAAACTAAAAATATAAAAATAAAAATCAAATCAAAGTGAATGACTCGCTAGCTAGCTCGCTATGCATGTACGTATTTGCGAGAACCCCTTATCGATTTGCATTTTAATTGATTGCATAAATCGAAGACAAACGACTAATGGTCAATGAACCTGCTCGATTAGCTTAATTAATTTTACTTGGAAACAACTTTTCTAATTTGACCTTAGTGATAGTTGTTATCAGTAGAGAGACAGAGACTTTTTGACAGGCATATTTAACCAAATAAAATTTTGCTGCCAGGTTCACAGGTTCTTTTTAAAATATCTGCGCGCTTAATGGATTTTGAGTGCACTAATAACGCGGCATAATATGTACCAGGCAGCCTGGTCATCTGGTCGAGATATTTCTCGATTTTCAGAGTGGAAGGGTTGATGTCTTTAGCTCGAACTTATGGGACATAGGTGTTCTATTTTCGACCTAACCGAATTAATAATATGGTTAGAGGCAGATACATATCAGTCTGTATCGCACAACACTGTTCTGCTCTTATTCGAAAGGCCTTTCGAAATTCCATGGGAATATGGAGTGAGGCTATTATTCCAACTGCAATAGTATGGTCAAGGGATTTAGAGTTAGAGAACGACCTGTCACTATTATATATTGTTACACTGTTACGAAAACTTAGTCTGTGGACAAGAAGGAGAGTAATTTTGATAGTCATTTACGCTTTACTAGGTTAAAGACAATACAAATTGCAAACGAACATTTTGTTGATATCTGTGATTCCAATTTCTTTACATTTGGGTGAACCGTATTTGAGAGTAAAGCCTGCTATAAAGTCAAATCCAAGGGAATGCTATGAAAATAGTTTCTAATATTTAGGGTCAATTAAATTTGTAATTGAATGAAGGGAAGAGAAACTGTAAAGCTTTTAGAGAATATTGACAAGCAAAAACATCTGAAACCGCACAATGCAGGGACACCAGAAGCAGGATAAGAATGAGAAAAGTACAGCGTATCATACGATATAGTCAGATGCTAACAGATCGTACTGCAGTTCACTTTAAAGCTTTCTTGTTTCGAAATGCTTCTACGATTCTGGTTAAAATGTGCGTATACAAGTGCAATATCAATTATCAAGGTAGATTAGATTAG
The DNA here is from genome assembly GCA_928272305.1 of Volucella inflata. Lineage (NCBI taxonomy): Eukaryota > Metazoa > Arthropoda > Insecta > Diptera > Syrphidae > Volucella > Volucella inflata. Next base: position 16,489,178 of record OV743720.1, on the reverse strand, counting down.
GAGGTGGTACAGTGTGCTCCAGATCACTGTTGCCAGAGATTTGCCTATTTTGATGTCCTCGATTTTAAAGCTCATCTATGATGCCGAAGTTTGTGAGAAAGGCGGCTAAATCTTTAGGTGAGGTGATAGGTATGTCCGCCGCTTCGAGGAAGAATTTACCTAGGTAACTTTAACGTGCCTTGATTGAAGCATTGCAGTCACATGGTACGAGTATGTATTCTGCTGTTTCCACGTCCTCGTTGCACAGGCTACATATATTGTCTTGTGCTATGCCAATGGTTATCGGGTGTTTTTCACACGGCATGGCTCTGTGATCAGTTGAATCTGATTTCTATTTAGTTGTAGTCGTTGTTTTGCTTTTTTTGTGGCAGTTTTTTAGCTTAAAGTTCTTGGTTTGCTGTTTTCCTTCGGTTTTATGGTGTTTATCGATAGCCACAGAATTGTCTTGACATCATGAATTGGGATGCGGATCCTTTTCTCGCTAGTTCGTCTGCTTTTTTATTGCCTTCGTATCCACTTTATCCTGGCATTGTAGGAGTTGAAGGCAGTCCCAGACTAGTTTTGCTTTTATTTTAAACGCGTTAATTGCAATTAGAGCGGCTTTGCTATCGGAGAGAATGTAAATGTTTTTGTTTGTTAGATTTCTCTTTACATTCTTTGGAATGCAAAGCTCTATTGCGTGGATTTCTGGCTGATACAGAGCAGCTTATATCCATACTGACATGTGTGTATGTTTTATTTGTTTAAGGCCTATCTGTGTACCATACATGTGAATTCTGGCAAATGGTGGTTTTTTTTGTCCCCAGTTAAGACAGTCAGGAAATGTAACCCTTTGACGTATACATCCGCAGTGTAATTTTGCGATTTAGTCACTAATTTTTCCCAGCTTGATTTTTGCTGTTTCATAGTGTAATTCATAGATATTTGACGTCTGTTGATAACTCTATTTATTGAGGTAAGCCCAGAGGTTTGGTCCTTTGGGAACGGTGCATTAGGTTTCCCTCCGGCAAAATTTGTAGCATTAATATAATACAATCGTAAATATGTTAGGTTAGTCAAAAAACAGAAAAACTGCAAAAGTGTACACAATTTTTATTTCAGTTGATAGATTACTGTTATTATTTAAACATTATTTCATGTAATTATTAACCACGACTACGTTTTAAGTGCTCCATGCGGAGAGTTAATTTTTCAAGCATATTAGTTGATATCTCGCTAATAATACGTGTTATGTTGTCTTCCAAGGCTGTAATTGACGCTGTATACCCTTAAACGAGTGATTTGATGTATCCCCATACAAGTTGTCTAAGCGGCCGAGTTGGGTTCTTCCTTTGATCAATCTGGACTTCTGATTCATACCTTTTCATTCAAGTTCAGTTCTGCTTTTTCTTCGATTTCTCTATTGGTACCTATCCAATTGTATTACTGCTACAAAACTATTGTAGTTAGTTTTGCTGGTTCTTGTATTTTTTTCTTAGAGTTTCAGGAATGACTGAGGGAAGATCAACGTTTTTATCAACTTTTATGAACTTGTTAGATATTTCTTTCAACACGAAGACATCGATAAGTTCTATCAGTCGATCAGTATTTCGGTTTGCCCGTAAAATGAAAGTCACAATTTTGCTCCATAAAAACTTCAAAGGGCACTCTACCTTGCACCAGAAGGTTTGTTTTGTATAAAATCACAGTCAATTACAAAACCAGATGCAAGTGGTTTCGAAATGTTTTGAACTATTTTCGAGATAACTTGCACAAATTCGAGCTCTTTTTTAATGTCATTTTCTACAAAGAATATCCACCTCTCGCTTCTACAGATGGATGATGATAAGCGTTATAGTCCCCAGAACCTCTTATTTTTGAACTCGATTCCCTCTTATTATGGGTTTCAGAGATCAGACAAACTTCAAAAAGTCAGTTAGCATTCCAAGTAAGTATTTTGACCATACGTTCCGCATTCGTGTTCACGATTTAATTGGTTTATTGTGGCAGTTATTTTCGATCTAAGCTAACTTCTCGAAAATGAGTTGATTTATTCTGCTTTGCTTCTCAAGTTGAAAAGCAAGGTCTGCCGAGTTTTCAGTTTTCCATGATGTTATTTTCAGGCTTGGGCACGTGGTTAATTTTCCAAAACGTTTTGTTTTATATTGTTGTGATAGGTACATGATTTTTTTTCGCCTTTTTTCAATTCCCTGGCTACTTCGCAAACTCGATAATAAGTTGAGCGTTCTCTTTTGGAATTAATACACGTTCAAACGTTTGCTTGCGTACTTTACAGTCGTTGGAGAGGTGATTTCCTGCTCAATTCACATAAAGTGGCTCCTTCTTTTTGAAGATTATCGGCCGTATTGAAGGTTTGGTTGAAAAGAAGAAGGTTGCATTTTATTGTTATTTCCCTCACTTCTAATTTTTGTTCATCCCTCTTTTCTATGTTTACGGCATCAATATTTTGAAAATGCCTATTTTTCAGGTTACTGACGATGTCTTCTTTTTTACTCTACCTACGACACGTTTTGGCTGTTCCGATTTGTTCTCGTAAATATACCGTTGAATTTTACTTAACCTCCGAGAGTTTATCCGGTGGGCTAAAAGAACAGTCAATCAATTCGAAATGAGCATACAAGTGTCAAACCACTCAAACTTTAGATACACTTCATGGAAATGATCGCAATTAATAGCACTACCCCGCTGGGCACCACGATTGCAACGCACTCGGGTGATCCCAGAGCAAGCAGAAGTGCTTGTGTCAGAGCCCGACGGATTCCGGGAGCGGGCAAAATGAAATTTCCAAAATATTTTCCTAAACTTCGGTTTGCAAGTTGGAACCTCGGATCGATGACCTCAAAACGTTTAGAACTGGAAGCGATTATGCGTCGCAGAACTCTACAAATCCTGTGCGTACAGGAAAAGAAGTGTTGTAATACAGGATATAAAGCGCGTTTTCTAGATTTAAAAACTAAAGCATTTAAGATGTTCTACCATGGAACGGTCAATGGACGAAACGGAGTTGGAATCGTTGTTGCAGCGGATCTTCTAAGCAATATCGTTGGTACTCGTATTTTGAAAATAAGCGACCACTTAATGAGTCTTAAACTCGTCATACACAATGAAACGTGGAACATTGTAGCGCGTACGCCCCACAAAATGGATGCGACCAATCGGAAAAAGATAAATTTTGGTCAGAGTTCGGTAATTTGCTTAGAAATATACCTATCGATGAGATGCTCTTCGTAGGCGGAGATTTAAATGGCCACGTCGGAGAAACAAATGTTGATTATGAGGACTGACACGGCGGTAAAGGCTTTGGAACCAGAAATTCAGCTGGCGAAGACATCCTTGTAGTGTGTAGGGCTTACGGCTTAACCGTCTTAAATACAATGTTTATTAAACATCAACGACATCTTATCACCTATAGCAGCGGAGGCCACGAAACGCAAATGATCACCTCTGCTGTCGATGAGAAACCGTGCTAAGGACTGTAAAGTAATACTTGGAGAATCACTAGTAAGCCAACACCGTCTGCTCATTACAGAATTTTTCACAGCGGAACCACCGAAAACACGGGCATCGTTTGGAAAGCCAAAAATCCGGTGATATAATCTATCGAAGGAACGAAGCGCAAGATTTATCGCACTGGCTAAAGAAGTACTTCAAAATATAAATGGCACAGCAGACTCACTTAGCCCGCAAGAAATGTGAAACAGCATGCACGAGGAATGCATCACACTCGCAAAATCCCATCTGGGGACTATATCGAAATACCATCACGTCGGCAAAGAAACATGGTGGTGGAATGACGAAACCAAACGAGCTGTGGCCGACAAGAAGAATGCATTCCAAGCGTGGACAAAATGCGATCGGAGCGACGATATCGAAAAAGCTCGACTGGCTCTTGAATACGAGCGTCTTAAAAAGATCGCAAAGAAAGTCCTGGCTCGAACTCGAGCGGCAGCAGCGGAAAACCTGTACCAGGAGTTGGAACAAATATCCTCACGATCGGCAGATAGAATACAAGCTATCCAAGAAGTTCAAACGTCGCACAATAATAAAATGCCAAATATTTTTAAGCTCGCTGCACAGAGGCGAAATAACATCGCCGAAATACATCAAAAACGCAGACGGTCTTTTACTAACAAATGAAAAGGAAATTTGTGACCGATGGCTTGAATACTGCAAGGAGTTGCTTAACAAACAGTTTCCACGTAATATCGTACCGACAGCTGGTCTACTAGAGGAGGAATCGGAAAAATGAAGCCGGGGAAAGCGGCGGGACCAGACAGCATTCCATCAGAGTTTTGGTCGTAGATGGAGGGCATCGGCAGCGTTTGGCTATCGAAACTTTTAAATAAATTAAAATGTGGACAACCTATGCCGAATCAATGGAGAAGTAGCTTCTTGGTTCCATTATACAAAGGAAAAGGCGACACTCGAGAATGCAACAACTACCGTTCAATCAAGCTTATGTCACACACAATGAAAATCGTCGAAAGAGGTTTAAGACTCGTCTTCGGCAAATAATAAAGCTCGATAATAGCCAATGTGGATTAGTTGAAGGAAGATCGACCGTGGACGCTATCCAAAGCCTACGAATAATAATGGAAAAGCACCGAGATTCGTCTAAGGATTTACACATGGTATTTATCTTAGATTCATGGAGAAATGCGCTAGAGAGAAACGGGTTTAAAATAAGTCGTTCAAAGACGGAGCATTTGACGTGCCCATTTGCGCATCCGTTGCGACCTGTTCCGGATATTAGACGGAATAGTTCTTCCTAAAAGCACTATCTTTAAGTACTTAGGATCAATCGTTAACATGGACGTGACGACGACGTAAACCACAGATTGAGTGTGGGATGGATGAAATGGCGGGAAAATTCGGGAATCTTTTGCGACCAAAAATTTCCACTTAAATAAAAGGGGAAACTCTACACCACGGTTGTTAGACCAGCTCTTATATACGGTTCACAGTGCTGGACAATGTACGAAGCGTTTAAAAACAAAATGACGGCAGCGGAAATGAAAATGTTAAGGATGTCTAGTGGAGTCACTAAACGCGATTGCATTAGATCTACGCGTATATATAGAGGAAGTCTACATATAAAGAATTCGGTAACCGAACAGCTTGAGGCGAATAGAATAAGCTGGTATTGCCACGTTCAAAGAAGATCTGCGGAAAATCCGGTTAAGTAGGCCCTATCAACTACGGTCACTCCAACTGTAAGAAAACGAGGTCGGAAAAAGAATTCCTGGATTTCTCAGATGGCAAATACGCAACAACGTCTGGGGTTAACCACTGAAGCGATCCAGGACCGAGCATTATATAGACGCGTTCTGCGGTCTGCGACATTAGCCAACCCCATAAGCGGAGCAGCAGCGATGCAGTAAAAATGGGAAACTCGTTACGCATAAGTTCGTATAACGAGGAAAGGGTTAATAAAAGGATAAGAAGATGTAAGCGATAGCTGATAGTGTCTTCGACACTGACTTCCCACACGTTATTGTTACGTGATGAGAATGTACAACCAGATCGCAAAACATCTGCAAGATGTTTTGAAGTTCGTTGTAATCCGCAATTCCGATCACAGTGATTGTCGGTTCTCTTGAGAATGAGGATACTGCGGATCCTTTACAAGTTTGGGTTAAACTCTTACTAGGTTCGCCTTTGGCTTTAAGATTTTCAACTCCTCCTTTACATCGACTCGACTGAAGTTTTGTATTTTCCTCACTAAGACTTTAAGTTTGTGCTGAAGTCCGTTGTTTGTGCGCCGAAATTATCGGTGTTCTAGGACGTTTTTAATCGCACTTAGTTGTTTGAAATCAAGGTGGTGGAGACCTCGATACCCGTAAGCTTTTCCTTGGATGCAATATGTGGCTCTGCCCAAGATCATAAGAACCGACTCCGAAGAGGGTGGAATTTTCAGAAACACTAGTCTATTGCATGAATTCTTTTAGTCTTTCATTACATGGTTTGTATACTATACACGCTCGGTATACATAGGGTGGATACGCCTACCCATTCGGTTATGATGTCGTTTAGATTTAAGAAATCCGATTGCTCTTAAATTTGTACATAAATGTAGAGTACAATTAAAAGAAACAACAAATATTCGATGTCGGCATTAAGACATTTACCATAGTTGTGTTTAAATGGCTTTGTTTTCTTTCTTTATTTACCGATACTATGTGTTTCTCACATGTTTGATTAGCGGTGGTGGCCACTATGTTTTCGGTTACATTAGGCCGAAGATCACGTTTTGTTGCCCGCAGTGGGAGTCGCAACATTTTCATTTTCGTTTCATAATGACAGAGCCTTACTATGTAAATTCTTCGTGATTAGCCACAATTCCTACTTCTAAAGAGATGTCTAAATTTAGGTTGGAAATTTCGGAGAAACGACAGTGTAAATATTCTTAGATATATCTATTAGTATGATTTCTTGCACATTTATTCAATAACTAGCGACCCGCCCCGGCTTTGCACGGGTGTAACTTAGAAAACAAAAGACGTGAAGAATGTGAAGTACTGCCTTCACAATGTTTGCGACTCACTTTGGTTACTCAATACGAACAAAGAGCTACGTCCATGGGAAAAGCACTCAACGCTTAGGTCTAAGCCCGCAACACCCTTCTTTTAAGACCAATTTATGTGAGGCCAATTCAGTCTCTTCCTGGTCCAGCACGGTGTCTACAGAGTAGTAGGTTTGAGCCGGTGTATTAATTTTAGAGATTATCAAGTCTTTTACTTTATCTACTTGATCGTTAGTTGTTGACAAAATAGCTCTCTCCTTGAACCAAGTTATAGTCTAAGAACTTAAATTATTAATTTCTGGATACACGTTGTTTATCTTATTCTTCTAGATCATTTACTAGAATGCAAAGGTTTTGATTATCTAGATTAAATCTCTCATTGTTTTGTGGCATCTGTCCATTTCTTATTTTGAGAAACAACTCTGAAAAATCCCAGTTTTCGTGTGCTGATAATGACACTCTCATATTTGTTTTGAGTGTGAATAGAACACGCGGCCAGAGAAAAGACCTTTTCAATGAAGCATTGATTTGATCGGCACGCATTAATTTATTTTGAAATGCTACAAACAGTGCTTGTGTCCTCAGTAGCAATTGTTAGCGGAAGTTTGAATGTTGAATGAGCAGTTCAGCCTACTTCCAAAAGTATAGCTGCAATTCCGGCTGATGCTACAGCTAATGCAATTTTGCAGTAGATCTTACTTATCCAAGGAGCAAGTTGATAAAAAATGTTTTTCCTGTACCTCCAGGAGCATCATGAAAATATAACTTTTATTCGTTTCTGTCAATTGATGTTAATACCGCATCGTAAACTTTTTTTTTTATATACTATGTTCATTCGATGTTCATGTTGAGCTACAATCTGTTTAACAGTTTAAATGGATCGTAGAAAATTTCTCTTGCGTATATTTGTAGTCATCAGCAGTCCAAAAAACGAAATGGATTTACCCCAAAGTTCTTCTACTACCTTATACAACGCTTCATCAAAAATATGTTGGTCATATTGGACATAATCTGACATTAACTCTCGCAGTCGTCGTCGATTCGGTATATCTTCAGCCATATTTTGCTCATACTTGTTCCGGAAAGATACAATATCGGTCACTTGACAAAACGCTATAAAAATGGTAAACAAATACCTTAATGACCTCAATGAACTGCAAATAATAGCTTCCGTTAATGTGTTGTCCCATTAAGAGTCGTCTTCCAAGAACCATCACTTTGCTGCTTTATAGGTATCATTAGTTACTCCTTGTATGATGGGCCCTTTACAATGTGAAGTAGCAGTCCCAAGTGAAAACATTCACTGTTGTTGGGATGAACTGCAAAGACCCTCCCAAGAGCATCAGTTTTTTTTTAACTCCAGGAAAACCTTCAACTGGAGTCCCTTGTTTGATCCGGCCTTATTTTGTTCACTAACCATACCGGCAGATGGGCATCTGGCAACCCACGTTTCTGACACTCAGCAGTGCAGATGTGGTAACGTTGTACAACGTTGTATCCCGGGATAAAAATAGTCTAGTGTGCGCTGGTCCATTTACCCCAACTGACCTTACTGTAAAGCGCCTACACACGGGCCAATTTCAGACACAATTTTTGTAAATTAGGCACTTAACCGCACCAAACAGTCACGCGTTGTGGATGCATTTGTTTCTTAACAATTACTCGTGGGTTTTCCGAATTTTGACGATTAACGAAGCCATCAAGATAAAAATGAGCTTCATCACTGAAGATAATTTTGTTCGGCTGTAGCTGACAAACCTTCATTATTTTTAAAATACTGCTAAACAATGAAAATGGGTTGTTCCTTTGTATAGAGCTCTATTTTTACTAATCCCGAAATGTCAGCTGTCACATTGTTATCTTTTTGTCCGTTTTCATCACTGTACTATTAAATAACGCAAAAATTAAACTTTGCGTGAATTATGGGACACCCTTTATAAGACAAATAATAATTACATAAGAAACCTACAATAGTCTAAAGATAACAAAAAAAATGGTCATATACTATACATGGATATGCCCGCACTCCACTGGTGGGCTGTTGATTGCAATGACCTACGCATATCTGTGATTTATGTAAACTATGCTCGCCCGTCGCCGAAATTCGACGATTCACAAAAGCAACAGTTGTCGTGTACACAAAAAAAAAGTGTCGTCACTCGTCACTATGTTTTTCTTTTTTTCATTTTGTTTAATCTCTATTCCACTTAAAGGCTCAACCATAATAGGCGAAAGTAAACTGAAGCTACTGTCAGAACTGGACGAAAAGTTTCTTTACGTTACTTCAAATGGGCAAGTTGCCCATAATAGCGGTTTGAAAACGTATCAATCTGTCAGGTCATGTTGTCATTTATTTTGTGTTTTGCATTTGTGAAAACTTTTAATTCGGTGCGGATTAAAATTGGAAAATTTGTTTAAATACTCGTAATTGTTGTTTCTAATATTTATAGAAGTAAAATGTCGAAAACAAATAAGTAAGTTGTAAAATAAGTGCTTGTAAAGTGTTTAGAAATTTCGTACTTTAAAAAATGTAAGCAGAAAGTAGGATTCAATCTATGGAAATTTTCAGTCGCATTTCACTGTCTCGGATATTGTCTTCTTTAACTTTATATTAAAACACAACTTTTTATTATACACTTTTAACTAAATATTGAAAGGAAAAAGAACAACACAATAATTTCTTTATGTTCCACAAGTGCTTTGTTTACATTTTTTAAAGCACGATTCTGTTCAAACCAAAATTTCTAAACACTTCACAACCAATTATTTCTAAACTTACATATTTGATGTCGACGTTTTAACTCAACAATTACTTTAACAAATTTTCCAACCGAATTTAAGTTTTTTCCTGCAATTTGTTGCAGAAAAAGAGCACAAATCCACAATAAAAATACTTTGGATGATTTTGATAGTCAAATACATGTGTTTCCTTCTAATATAAATGTTTTTGAAAGAAATTACACCTTTTTCGCAAAAAAAAAAAAACAGCTTTTTGAACTATTAAATTCAACATTCAAAATGTCAAATTTTCTTACGAAATGTGATTCTGATTGCAATTTACGTACGAAAGCAAAAGTGAACGAAAAATCAACCAATGCGACATTATGGGTGCGAGATATAAATCACTTGTAATCGCACATTTACGTACGTAGTCATACGGGTCCTTTCGCCTATTATGGGTCTGCCTTTAGAGAAGGGAAACTCTTTTGCAATCGTAGTAGTTACTTTCACAGTGCCAAACTTACATAAAAAAAACAAAACAATACATTTCATAAGTCAAGGCAGTCAAACAAATTCCTTATGTAGAACCACATGCACAAAAACGATTCGACTATACGCTTATCCCTAGCATCTTCCCTTTTCTTTACTATTGACTTTCAAAGGCAAGCAGACTTATAAATGTTTTTTTTCTCTCAGTAAAGCTGGCCATACACGACAACCATGTTTGTGCGATCTGTTCGTGTTCATGGTCATGTTCGACGTTTGTGGTGCTCTTGAGGAACCGATCCAATGTTTATGAAAAATTTCAAAATTTGTGGATTTGTTCGCGAGCATGTTCGCCCTTTGTGGCGTTGTTCGCAAACATTTTCTTTTTTAAATAAATTTTGTTGCGTGCACATCAGCGGAAGATAAAAAATGGCAAGTTTTAGCAAAACGTTTCTTTTGGAATTTATCGAAATTCTTAGAAATATTAAAATTTTGGTTCCTCGAAACTTTTTCCAGTTGCGAGGATTATTAAAGTTGCTGGCAGTCTCTCGTTTGCTGTAATTGCTTCTCGCATTCCTGTGTTTTGTTTTCCAATAACTGAACCGACCAAACTCAGAAATTCAATATAAGTTTCTGAATCCATTCTAAGAAATTTTAAAAAACCTTCTGGTGCAGACATTTCTAATTTTCTCAACAATTTAGTATGAGTGCTTCGCTTCGAGTTTCGCTTTTTGCATATATAATACATTGATGACCAACAATTCCGTCCACCCGACCTGGATGAAGTGAAGATAGACATATCGAAGCTTAAGTCCAACAAAGCTGCTGGAGCGGATGGCCTGACTGCCGAGCTCTTCAAAGCGGCAGGCGATGACTTGCTAAGGATCATACACCAATTCATCTGTAAAATATCGTCGGACGAAAGTATATCTGGTGAATGGAACCTCAGCATTGTTTGTCCAATTCTCAAGAAAGGAGACCCTCTGAACTGCGCCAACTACAGAGGCATCAGTCTCCTTAACATCGCATATAAGATCTTATCCGCCGTATTGTGTGAACGCCTGAAGCCGTTTGTCAACAACCTGAAAAGTCCATATCAGTGTGGCTTTAGGCCAGGAAAGTCCACCATCGACCAGATATTCACACTACGGCAGATCTTGAAGAAGACCCATGAGCTTCAGATCGATACCCACCACCTATTCATCGATTTTAAGGCCGCGTATGACAGCATCTATAGAGACGAGCTATATAGAGCAATGTCTAGTTTTGGCATCCCTGCCAAACTCGTCCGTCTGTGCAGGATGACGATGGAGAATGCACGCTGCTCCTTCAACGTCGGTAAAGATCTCACCGAGACCTTTGATGTCCAGAAAGGATTTAGACAAGGCGATGCGCTGTCATGCGATTTTTTCAACATCGTACTTGAAAGAATAGTGCAAAACTCACAAGCAAACACAAGAGGCACTATCTTTCAAAAGTCCGTCCACCTACTCGCATACGCCGACGATATTGACATAATCGGGAGAAAGCAGCGTGATGTCAGTGGCGCTTTCGCGAGTATTGAGACGGAAGCGGCGAGAAAATGGGTTTAGCGGTCAATGAGGGCAAGACCAAGTATATGCTGTCAAGCAAAAAGGATAACCAACACCGACGTCTCGGACAGAACGTCACCCTCGACAGATATAACTTTGAGGTAGTTAAGGACTTTGTCTACCTAGGCTCCGCTATAAATACAGACAACGACACCAGCGCTGAGATCAAGCGAAGAATAACTCTTGCCAACCGCTGTTTCTTTGGGCTAAGAAGGCAATTGTGTAGCAAAGCCCTCTCTCGGACAACAAAAGTCACCCTTTATAAGACTTTAATAATCCCGGTCCTGCTCTATGGCGCAGAGGCATGGACATTATGAAAAATGGATGAGGGTGTTCTTGGTTGCTTCGAGATCTTCGGTCGATCTTCGGTCCCGTCTGCATTGACGGTGAGTGGAGGAGGAGATACAACTACGAACTGTATGGACTGTACAACGACATGGACCTAGCCAGAAGAGTGAAGATCCAAAGACTGAGATGGCTGGGTCATGTAGAGCGCATGGACACCAATGCTCTGGTCCGAAAAGTCTTCGAATCCGCCCCCGAGGGACAGCGCAGTAGAGGAAGGCCAAGACTCAGGTGGCACACGAGAGTGGAAGAGGACCTCAGCCAACTTAGCGTGCGAAACTGGAGGCAGCTAGCCAGGGATCGAGCTGGCTGGAGAAGCTTATTGACTGAGGCCCAGGTCCACCCCGGACTGTAGCGCCACCTAAAGTAAGTAAGTAATACATTGTTAATAATGCTTTTGCATCATCCGCGTGTGCGTTCTCCATATTTTCTCATTGAAAGTAACAGCAAAAGTGATGTTTCGCAAATCGGTTCGTCGTGTGTGGTCAAATGTCAACGAACAAATCGCACGAACATATTCGTCTTGTATGGCCAGCTTAAGTTACGTAAAATTATAAATATTGTAAAATTTCGGCTAAAGTTCGAAATTATAAAACGTTATTCTATTTCAAAACACTTAATTTACTATTATTTAAAATTACTTCCAAGTAATTCACGACCGATTTTACTATCTCACAATTCACATCTCTTATCGTTCACTATTAAGACTTAAGGGCTGAACAGAATGTGAATCTGAAGCTTGAATCTGTATCTGTATTTCGAAGTTGGGTGTTATTCAACTTCGAGATACAGATTCAAGATACAGATTATATATGTATTGAACTTTTGAAAGCTCGATATCAGATGCAGATTCAAGCTTCAGATTTACATTCTGTTAAGCCCTTTGAGCTCCTTTTCTGTCGCTTTCCAAAAATCAACTTCTCGTATCTTCTGGTTTGAAACTGGGGTAATAAATAAACTCACCAGAGAGAGAGAGAGAGTTTATTAATGATGCATGATCCTAAGGTTATGCAACACTGGATTCCTGATTTTACAACATCTATATCTATAGACATATGTAAAATAACCTAATCTTTTACATGTTTTGCCAAGGTTTGGTAAGACCACATCTGCACATCTACGCGAAATTACCTTTCCAATGGTGTAAGAATCATGCCATTCGGTTAAGTAGAACGCTTTAAAAGTGTACGACAAAAATGGGCAGCACGTATTTATATATGGATCTCAAATACTTACATTTTTGCTTATTTCTTCCGTTACATCAATCTCTTCACCAGGAAATGTGCTAATCGAAGTATAAAGTCATATTCAAATCTGTTCAGCCATTTTGTAGTAATATGTGTGTAAAGCATAAAAAATGCGTTTTTTCAGTTAAAAAATCATATAAACGGCCCAATAACAGACTTTGGATACTAAAAACCATCCAATGTAATACCGCTACTCACGACACATTGATTGATATACATATATATTGTTGAGGCACCGTTACGTACCTACTCCCTACCCGCGGATAAACAGAAAAATGTGTTCTCTTTTATAAATGTAGAAGAGAAGAGAAAGAGAAGAGAAGAGATTAAGAGCTCCCTCAATGGCGATCATGAAATTGGTAACAATAGCGCTACCCAATTTAAAAGCGACTTTGTGAACTGGTTTGCTTCCTCGCAAAATGAATTTTAAAATCTCCTGTTCTTCCCGCTGTGTACTGAACTATCGTTTTAACTTCATGGTACATATTCCGTATTATGCTTATATGCACCATGTTGAATGCTTTTCCAAGGCGAAGAAGTAGATATGCAGATTCTTCATTAATAATATTGCGCTTTGAACGTTTTAGAGATCTATTGAGAAGCTTCGACGTTTTTCCAATTTTCCGGTCCGACTGCGCAGCTTTTACACATTCTTTATACTGCTATGATAATTTCGGCTTCCGTAAAACATGTCGTTCCGTCTTCGTGCGGCGAAATTCTTCGATAAGTAGTGGGTTAAGGTACCAACTTTTCCGATCTATTGCAATTTTCGTGTTCCCCGTTGGTAGGTTTCCCTGCTGATTGTCAATATAGGGCGTTTGACAATTAGAAAATTATAGGCATATTTAAAAAATCGTGATTTTCATTCGATAACATTTTTTTTTTGAATTACAAACATATGTTTATATCATAGAATCTGGCACCACTGCATGCAATTGACGGGATAACGAATAAAAACATTAAACAGAGGGCTAAAAATACATATGTAGGTATAAAAACATTTTTTCACCGCATCACTGTGTGACGTTCATCATTCAGAAACAAATCGCTCAACGTTTTCTAATACATTGCTTCAAAGCATTTTGTTACTAAGTATTGTCCCAACATAAAAGAAGTCCCATTTAATGATTTGAAAACTTTTCTATTGACAACAGATTACAGGTTAATTGATCATTCAAATGATTCCGCTCGGTGGCTATTGATGTTCCACACAAAGTTTGCTCCAATTACGACGAATTTCACAACCCACGGAGATGTTTTTTAATAAATTTAATAAATATCTTTTGACCAAAAGTAAAATCACAAATCGTAAGGCATTCATATTATTGGAAAACACAAACAAATGGTACTGTCAAATGCCAGTTGATTCCAAATAAATGAATCAATCAATCAAACACCTTGTTCAGATTTATTTGTATTCAATTGCCATACAGTGGCTGTCTTCTTTATTTATTTGATTTTTTTTTTGTGAATATATTCAGCAGCTCATATACATACGTACACATATGTGGTCGTGCGTTTATTTCAAAACACCAGAGGCGGCTACATTACAAGGTGATATAAATGCCTTTTGAGCGGCGCAAATACCGATACAGTAACGTATTGGGGGTGTATTTAAAGTTAAGTCAACCACAAAAGTTATAAATAAATTCTCAATCTGTGTTTATGATATCTCCATGCGAATATTCTTATTGGGCCAAGGGAATTTCAACGGTCCTGTGGCGCAATGGATAACGCGTCTGACTACGGATCAGAAGATTCCAGGTTCGACTCCTGGCAGGATCGAATGTTTTTTATTTTTTTTATTTTTATGCTGTTGGAATAGATAGATAAAACAAACGTTGCTTGGCAACCACTAAGAGTTTCAGCAGTTCTTTTGTATTGTTTTGCCAACAGTCTACATATGTTTCTTCGATTCATGTTGCTCGTTGTATTGGCGAATATCACTCGTTCTCCAAGGCTGTTGCTTTTCGGTGTTCGAGCAAATCCAGCACATTGGATTCGCCACATCTAATTGATAGTCTTCTGTGATTTGGGATAGAGAGAGCTTATGATCGTTCAGTAAAAAAAACGAAGCTCAAAAGTAATAACACTGATTGTAGAGGTGGTAAATATGTACATACGTGGTGCGCTGAGAGTCAGACTGACAATTCAAGCCTTTCAAGTGCTTTGATAAGCCTTTTCTTCTAGGAACTGTTTTCTAAAACATTTCCAAAGCCATAATCCTATTAGACAGCTGTCATCGGATGTATTTGGGGTAAAAATTAGATGAAAATGAACTGGAGATGAAGCTTCAGAGGTATCTACTAAAAACCGTGTTATGCTTCAAAAACCAAAATTTAGTCGTAACTTTGGCGTTTTGTGACAACTAACCCAGTTATCTCGAGGTTAGGGCATGCTTGTGTGTTATCTGGTTAGTGCGTTAAAAAAGTATCCGTGAGCATTCACGATACACAAGTCGGGCAAAATAAACTTCACTTCTGTGAAAAGGACTAAGTTTTTCGAAGGGCATATGGACATTCAGTAGGGACGGTAAACTTTTTGAATAAGCAATAAATAAAAGGTGTGTTTTGAGTAGATACAGATTACAGCTGGAATGACTCCGCTACAAATTGTTGTCGTTGCATAGAATATTTTTGAACTATGGTACGTGACGGTATCCTTCGAACATAATTCAAGGATCTATGTGGTTCATATTTTTAAATAAATAATCACTGATCACGTTGATGAATATGTTCTGTACTTGACTCACTCGAGCAATTTAGCTTGTTCACAACAACACATTGAGTTTCTTAGGACAAAAATAAGGATCAACTTGAAGATGCTCAAGAGCCCAAATTCCCTACCTGGTGGCTTGTGAATATAGTTCCCTTACCAGATGCATTTGGGTGAAGGCTCAGATGTGATGTTTTCAAAAATCTTCGACATAGTGGATGTACAGACATAACGTTGTACAGACATAACGTTGATGCGTTGTTGGCCTTGCGTCTTCTAAGTTGTATGTTTACGACGAATAGCGAGCTAACTTGGTCCATTGCGACCGAAAAAATTCACGTAATTACGAGTATGTTTCACAAATTAAAGAGAGATCTTTAAAATAAGTTCAAAGTATTTTTAATAAATTAATTTTAAGCCTAGTAAGATATCAAAGTTCTATTGGGTTGAAGCAGCCGGTAGTATTATAAAATGGATCGGACAAAACTACCAAAAATTGCGATGTGTTTAACGTTAACAACTCTAAGCGATGACGTAATTTAACGGGATGCACATATATTCATGGAGACCAGGATGTGCCGGTCAGTACTTACTTTTATAGGAAATGTAATATCAATTCAGAACCTGAGTTGGAAGCACCGAATCCACTCTTGCTCGATCTTAAACTCCTTGCCGATCTTAGAGTCACGGTACCCACCACTTATTTGCTACTCCACGACGGATCGACTACCCTTCCTGCGACTTTAGGCTCAGACCACAGTCACTATGATATTCCCATTAGAGGGACTACCTCTTTCAAGTCAGATCGGGACCAAAGTCCAGGGGTCCTGACATCGATGTTATTAAGTTTTGAGTCCTGGTAGTCCTGTCACACAATAGGACCCTATGACTGGACGCTTTTAACTGGTTAAACCGTGGGTGTTAAAATATAAAAACCATTACCATAAGACCAGTACTGCTGTTCATCCATTTATTACCAGGCTACGTAATCGATGAGTGTAGCCTTGATGATTTTGCGAGGTGCGGTAAGGGGTGCGGTAAGGGGTACGATGAAGAAATACACTTTCGGTACAGTCACTTGAACATAGAACTTCATAATTATCCAATCTGTTTGCTGTATTTTAGGCGGATGCAGAGCTGTCTTATTGAAAATACCAAGCATCACACTTGTGAGTTTTTAATAATTGCCTACAACATAATCAAATATATGTATATAGCCCGTGTATTACCTAAATACACATATGTACATGTACTAAATTATTCGCAGAATAGTAAATGTATGCATTCGGTATGTATCTGTACATTCAGAAACAAGATCTGTCATTCTGTCAAACAAGCAGCAATTGAGAGCCTTTCAAACACACTTAGTTGTAGTGGCATTGCATTTAACAAAATATTTGCAACCGTATCTGATTGATGGACATAACGTGTCACTGGTAAGTTTGATGAAGGATTCTTAGATCTAATTGAAGATTGAAGCGTATGAACATTGCTTCACACTGCTTGTAGTTATAGACTTAAACATTTAAACTACATAAAATCGTATACATGTGAACAAGGATACATGCGAGTACTCATGTACTCGTATAATGTTCGATGATGTTTTGCTAATTGCATAAATGCTTTGCTATGATATTCATACAGAACCGTTAAAAACGAATGTTTTGCAAATGCAATAGAAAGTGGCCGATGCTTTAAGATTTGAATTGTAATTGAAATTTATTTTAAAGTACTCTGATAGATCGGTTCGTAGAATTACTCAAAAAGAAATTTCGATAAATTTTCTTGCCAAAGATCGGCTTGCACAAAACTGAGAACATCTTAAATCTAATATCATTAATTAAGGTAACAAATTGCGTATGCTGTTGAGAAAACCAAACTAGTTGTATGAACAGGAATTCACTTTGAAATACTTAAGGTAAATTCGCTTAAATCTACACTAGTCCTTTAGAACATCGCAATTACGAGTACAAGGAAATGGCGATTGACGCAACACCATTCAAAACCCTAACAAAATATAAGCCCCTTCAACGGTTGACCAACAGCCCAGACATGGCTAAAGCAGTGCCACATTGACAAGAAAAGTAGACCGGCTTTGAATAATGCCAATATTGAGCTTTTAAGATGCCTTCAGAGTAAGAGAACTGAAATAAGTTCAAATAAGCCAGGAATATGAGTCAATTTTCAAACTGGTGTAATACTTTCCTTCCTTTTAGTGGCGCTACAGTCCGAGGTGAACGTGGGCCTCAGTCAACAAGCGTCTCCAGCCAGCTCGATCCTTGGCTAGCTGTCTCCAGTTTCGCACGCTAAGTTGGCTGAGGATCTCTTCCACTTGCGTGCGCCACCTGAGTCTTGGCCTTCCATTGGTGTCCATACGCTCTACATGATCCAGCCATCTCAGTCCTTAGATCTTCACTCTTCTGGCTAGGTCAATGTGCCTTCTTAGCCCAAAGAAACAGCGGTTGGCAAGAGTTATTATTCGTCTAATTTCAGCGCTGGTGTCGTTGTCTGTACTTATAGCGGAGGTAGGTAGGTAGACAAAGTCCTTAACTATCTTAAAGTTATATCTGTCGAGAGTGACGTTCTGCTCGAGACGTCGGTGTTGCTTGACAGCATATACTTTATACCCATTTTCGCAGCTTCCGTCTCAATACTCGCGAAAGCGCTACTGACATCACGCTGCTTTCTCCCGATTATGTCAATATCGTCGGCGTATGCAAATAGTTGGACGAACTTTTGAAAGAAAGCGCCTCTTGTGTATGCTCGTGAGTTTTGCACTATTTTTTCAAGTACGATGTTAAAAACACCGCATGACAGCGCATCGCCTTATCTAAATCCTTTCTGGATATTAGAATCTCGGTAAGGTCTTTACCGACCTTACCCGACCTGCACGAGCAGCGTGCATTCTTCATCGTCATCCTCCTCAGACGGACGAGTTTGGAAGGGATGCCAAAACTAGACATTGCTCTGCATGGCTCTTCTCTATAGATGCTGTCATACGCGGCCTTAAAATCGATGAATAAGTGGTGAATACCGATCTGAAGCTCATGGGACTTTTCCAAGATCCGCCGTAGTGTGAATATTTGGTCGATGGTGGACTTTCCCGGTCAGAAGCCACACTGATATGGACTTATCAGGTTGTTGACGAACGGCTTCAGGCGTTCACACAATACGGTAGATAAGATCTTATATGCGATATTAAGGAGACTGATGCCTCTGTAGTTGGCGCAGTTCAGAGGGTCTCCTTTCTTGAGAATCGGACAAACAATGCTGAGGTTCCATTCATCGGGCATACTTTCGTCCGACCATATTTTACAGATGAGTTGGTGTATGCTCCTTACCAAGTCATCGCCTGCCACTTTGAAGAGCTCGGCAGTCAGGCCATCCGCTCCAGCAGCTTTGTTGGACTTAAGCTTCGATATAGCTATCTTCACTTCATCCAGGTCGGGTGGATGGAATTGTTGGTCATCATCGTGCAGGTTAAAAGGTTCCTTCTGCCTGACAGCGGTATTTGGATCGTCATCGCCGTCGTACAGTCTGCAGAAATGGTTTTTCCAAATCCTCAGGATCGACTGCGATTCTACCACGATGTTCCCTTGTTCATCTCTACAGGCTTCGGTTCGGGATTTGTTTAATACTTTGGATCTCACAAATTCCCAGCTCCAAATGGTATATCTCTTCTACTTCTGAAGGGATGCTCTTTCTCGCTGATTTGACCAGTGAATGGGAAAGCATTTGTCTAGCTTGTCCCTACAGAGGGCAGTTTACCCATCAGTTCATAATAACTTCTTAATTGTTGGTTTGAGAGTTTTTTAAGCAAGTTGATTCTATGGCATGTCTCACCGAAAAGTGGGTCCAAAACCTACACCAATCTGACGAGAGCAATATAGTTGCACTCGACACTTCTACGGCATTTTGTAGATTTTGGCATCAGGCTCTTTTGTTGAAAATGCGTGCACTTGGGATCGACGACTCCCTTTTTTAATGAATTAGATATTGCCCTTTGCAAAGTTCATTTCAAGTTGGCCTGAACGGTTTCAAGTCTGATATCCATGAAATAAGTGCTGGTATGCCTTAGGTCCCCGTTCCATCTACGATACTTTTTTTTGATTGCACTATCATATTCCAACGCTGACAGGATTACTCATTGCCTTTCATATTCGTTCCTGGACACTAATAGAGTGAATTTCATTGCTTCTTATGATATCTACTGTTGTCGAAGTGAAATTAAATCATTATCTGTAAATGTCAGTTATGTACTTCGCCAAAACTAAAATGATTTCACAAGACAACATATATCAATGGAGTAACACGTAGCGCAACTCATGAAATTATGAATAGCCTTGGTAGCATGTTTTTTTGACCAAATGCTGTCGTTGTTCCTTTTAGTTGTCGCAGAATCGGCCAATAAGTCGAAATACTTTTTATTTTAGAATGTTTTTTCCTTTTGAAGGTAATTGAGATGAATTATGCCGTCATAGCCTTGTAAGGAGACATACATACGTACATTGGCCTTCTTCGCTGCCAGTTTACCTTGAGAAACCCACTGTTTCGAATTATATAGCACTTAATCTACAATTCATATTTTGTCCGCTAATATGAAACAGCGCAGAAACTTGACCAGATTGCGGTGGAATCATTTGGCCCAGTAATGGATTGAAAAGAACTAGGAAGTTTTGATCACAAAAACACTTCAAATTGAACGTTTTCTCTTCGACTTTAGATATCCTTGATTTGACTAAAAAATTGTATTATTAGCGCGCGCTGAAGGGGTTTTTAGAGCACCTCAAACGTTTGCACACAGCTTGATCGAAGTAAATTTAGAGAAGAGAGAGATTCCGAAGTATTGTACAATGGTCTTAAATCTTTTCAAGTTATAAAGACCAGGAAATGAAGAAAGCTGGGAATTTAATAAGTGCGCCGAACTGCTTGTGAAAAAATCGGGATATTTTAGGATTTGTCCGAAAGGTATACCGATAAGAGTTCAAAGCGCGACGGGTGCTATGATTAAAGGCTTGAAAGGGTGGAATGCTTTTGACATTGGTGGTTAAAATAAGGTGAGACAAAAGGTATTAACTCGGTGATTAAAGGTGTCAATTGTCCGTGCAATATCGGTGTGACATATGAGTTTTATCTTACATGAATCCTTATTAGAATCTTACCAGATTTAAGTGTTATGTCTACTTCAATTCTGGGCAGATAAATGCCATATTCTAGGTATAGCCTGCTGGCGAATACTACTTAATGGTATTTTAAAGAAATCGGACGTCTACCGACGGCTTTCGGCGGTAAGGGAGTTAAAGAGGATACTGATGATAGAGTATCTTGCACATGAGCATAAAACATAACAAAATTGGAAAAAAATGCATAATACTCGTATTAAAGTTAATAATACCAGCAATCACTAAATGAGGAATCCTCTGGAATCTCGTATAATTTACAACATGACTATGGAGTTTGTTGGAAATGGAAGTGGTGGTGTATGAATGCATACTGTTCTTGTCCTGTGGTTTTACCTTTAACAGTCGGCTGTGAATCTGTGCTTGAGAGCTTTCCACATGAACTGTATTTGATGAAGATATTCTATATAACAAAAACCGATGACAAAAGTGCCCACATACATACATATCAATATACTCCTAAGTGTATGCAGATATGCAAAATGCAAGACCTACCACAAGATGTATAACATTAGTCTGTTAACTTTCACTGCGGGAGTCTTTTTTTAGAATTGTCACGATAGATACCATTGAAGACTTTTTGTTGCTCAGCATTTTATCCTTTGATTTCATTGTTCTGAGATTAAACAAAAGAGGGATAATGTTACGTATCCACTCAAGTCTGCGTTGTTCTATGTTGTCCTCTTATTTTCTTATCTTTCTATACTTCTTAAAAATATATGTACGTTATGTTACATAGGCATATGGTGTATGAAAAAAAATTTTTTGTTTGTCGTTTTTTTTAGGGACTTCATCAAGTTTCAAGAGCTAAGGATGAAACAAGACAGCTTTTTATTGTAGATACAGGTTTTAGTAAGTTGATTTGGGTCGGGCATTTTTAAAAATACCCACACGATCATAACCAAAGCACTAAGCCATTATACCACAGTTTTACCCACAGCAACACGACATCCTATTCAATTAACAATTTTAAATTCTCAACCATTAAAGCGGACCGAACTCTTTAACCTAAGGTACTACGAGTATGAAATCATGTCAATATCCCTGCAAAGCCAAGCTTCATAATAAGCCATTTCTTATGACAAATAAGTCAGAGGGGTCGGCTGTTAATGTGCCCGGTTGATCCTGGTTGCTTAGTAGGCTGCCGGTTTGACGACACCACCAAACCACCAAACCCTTACACTGGAAAATATCCGTCACAATTTTTAAACCTCTAATGCCAAGACAACCGTAGTTAATAGCACAAAGTACTATATTTATCGATGAAAAGTGTATAGGAAAAAATAAAAGTAGGATCCCAAAGTATACGTATAGTAAAGGGTATTCTGTCAAAAAAAATTTGACAATTATATCTTAGAAATCAACAAAGAAACTATTCGAACTATACTCCACAAGGATTTGGTAAACCAAATCACACAGCACTCATTGTTCGTCAATTTTTGGATCCAAACCAACTGTGTGTGTTGAATTATCCGCCGTATTTACCTGATTTGACACCGTGTGACTTCTCTATGTTCCTGAAATCGAAATTGAAGTTGAAAGGATGCTTTGACATTCCGAACACTCAAGCAGCTTCGACATGGGCACTGGTGGTAATTCCGTAAGCCTGAGCATGCATTTGAATCATTACTGAATCGCTGTAATAAGTGTATTGAACAAGGAGGAGAATATTTCTTTTTGCCTTCGTTTACCGCTAAATCTATTTTGACAGTTTTTATTTAGTCGCAGTACGCAAATCGCTAGCTTTTGAAAGATTGTGCTTCCGGTGTTCGCTTGTGAGTTTCGCACAATTTTTTCAAATATGATCTAAAATCTTTTGGACATTAAAGGTCTCGCTTAAGTCGTTACTGAATGCGTCGTTTTCTGCCGGAGTATGAATTTTTGGTCGATTATGGACTGCCTGAAACTACACTGATAGGGAGCAATCAGGTTTTTGGGAGGGAGTTTAGACGTTAACACAGTATGCCAGATATGATCTACGGCTATCGGCGTATGTGAGTGGGTTTCCTTTTTTGAGGATCGAGCAAGTGTTACTGAGATTTCATTCCTCAGGGTTACATACTTCCGACAAGATTAGAGAAACCAGTTGAAGCATGTTTTCTAAAAAGTCATTTCCAGCAGCTTTGAATACTTCGGCCGGTAAGCCGTCAAATTAAGCTGTTTTGTTTAATTTCTGCTTAGATATTGGGGTCCCTACTACTACGTAGAAGGAGGGTTTCTCTATCATCGTCTAAGTAGAATGACATTTTTTGCCTGACAGCGCGCTACTCGTGCTCATTGGCCAAACGGATGTTCTTAACCTTTCTTTCATGATCCGGAGATCGCCATATCCCCTTGTGTATATTCAAATGAAGAAAGCTTGTGATGATATGGTCTTATTTTATCCTACCGCAAAGTCAATAAGCCCAGTGTTGTGTAGGCTATGATTAATAACTGTCCTCCTTTCCCATCCTGGGGTTAAAATTGCCAAGTACGATATTAATGTTGGATTGCTTGCCAAAGACTTGCATAGCACTTCTTGCCAGTGCAGATCCGCCCTTTGATGGCATAGGACAGAATATTGCCACTGCCCGAGCACGACATTATAGCCTGCATATGTAATGGTTTACTTTTGCAATTATCAGCGAAAACATCAGCGAAGTAGGGCAAGCACTTCTATTATTGTATTAATAACTATCGTACAAGCGTTGGATGCTAATGCATTTCAATTGAGTTAAAATTGACGTGACAAATTTTATCAAAACGCAATAGAAACAAAAATAAAACTTCAAACAAAATTAAAACCACCACATCCCTGCAACGATGCCACACCACAATACTCTGGCGGTATATAAACGATGGCAAACCAACAAAAAAAAAAAACACAAATCAACCACACAAGTATCTCAAACGTTCTGCTACGCATTTCTTTTAAGAAGATTCAAAATAAAAACTTTTTTAATTGAACAAGCTCTTTTTGTTTGTAGCTTTTTTTGAATGACGACTTCTGCAAACATGCAAGACGATTTTAATTAAAAATAAAATTCATTTGTCGGAGGTCATGGTTGGGATAGTACTTGTGTAGTATTTCAAGATTCTATTCTTAGCTACAATCTGAATCTAGATAGTTTCGCGGAAAGGAAACGTGCCCTCTTTGCATGCGTTATAATTTAAATTTTTCCTTTTTGTTGCTTTTTTACTACAATTTATGTGAATTTGTGTATGTATATATGTATTAACACGACGGTAAATAATAATACATTAATTTTCCAACAATGTGTGTTGGTTAGCAAGCCAGAAAAATGTGTTTGTTTTTTGACGAGAAATAAAACAAAAAGTCATTTCGAGTGAAATCTATATTTAGGCTTAAAACAAGGTGGACACACTTCCTAGACAAATCTCAAATATGGGTGAAGAAAGTATCTACTCAGATCAGATTGTCACATAGAGTTTTTTTTGTGGAAAATTAATTTCATATTTTCAGTCTGATATTCTAGAACTTGCTTTTATACTTCCATTTCATTATTATTTTTATTTTTATTAATTGTCATGGCTTACTTTGCTAATTATACGTAATATTTTGTTATCTCATATCCTGTACTAATAATAATTTACCTTGATGTACAGCGTTTCCTGTATAAGTAAATATATAAATATCTAAAATATCTAAATATCTAAATTGGATCTTTTGCTCTAAAACAAGATAATTCTCAGTCAACTGTCAACAATAGCCTCTCAGCAGGCCTTTCCTAAATTTATAGAAAATTTTATTGAGCTTTATGAGGAGCCTACATTTATTCAATGGAGATGCGACGATCGCCTTTAGGTTGGCTTAGTTATTATAGCTGTGTAAAGCAACAGCACACGCTTTGCAAGCAAACGTTTTTAAACACGAAGGTACTCGTATGTATATACTCGTACACTCATTAGAATCTCCCATTTTGACACCGACCCGGTTGATCGATCAAATTTTTATCTTTTAAGTTGAAATTGAATAAGCCTTAATTATTTTAATCTCTATAAGGCAACGCTCAATCCAGTATCCTTTTGAATTGGTATTCGGTTTTGGATGACTAAGGAGTCAAAACTCTTAAGAACCCAGGAGAGACATCGAACTAAGCGCTATAAACATTCGAAATAGACTTTCAATGGTGGTAATCGTAATAGCTGTTCTTTTCGACAGCGTCGTAGCAAGGATTATCGAGGCTCCAGCCAATATACTAAAACAATCACCCGCCTTACGACTTCTTTGGTAGATTGGGCTGGAAGGACGAATGAAATACAGTAGGGGTTCAACCTGCAACGGTTTAGCTTTATCGGAATAGAAAGCTGTTTGGTGAGAGTGTTGATTTTGACGGCTTAACCTGGGAAACCGAGGAACTCAAACAAGCACCAAAGAAGAGATACAGACCCGAGAAAAAACCACAATCTGAACCGATAAAATTCTCGATATTGAAATTGCATCCTCTTAATTCGTTGCCATCACAAAACTGGTGCTGTAGTCAACAAAAGGTGCAGTTCATTGGATGGAAATCTGAACAGGCAGATAAGGTAGCGGCTACAACCAGAAAATATCGTAATCCTGGTTGTTGGAAGTTGGTCGATGCGTTCAAATCTACCCTGGAAAACAACTCTGGTGTTCGCTTTCCCCGCGCACAAAATCCCACTGAAATCGTACAACCACTAACAGTTGCTATTGGAGTGGACGGAGTTTGAACGTTATGAGAAAAAATCACTCCTTAAAAAAAAAACCCGAATCGCTAAGGGGGTTCCTTCTGGCAATTCGAATTGGATGGGTTAACAATGGCAACGGTCTGAAAAGTCTCTGTTCATAAACTGTGGGCGTCAGGAAAGACAGAGAAAGCAGATTTGGAAAACGGAACTTTAAGAGTAAAGCGTTCCACATTAAATTTCCCTCCTTTGAGAACTAAGACTTTTGAGACTTTAAGGCTACCAAAACTGACCCGCACCCTTGGGATTTTGGGGTATCTTTGAAAAATGTAGGATGTATTCATGCATATTTATGACCAAAACCTTGTACTTGGCAATAAAAGGTAGAAGCTTTTTTGGGAACCATAATGTTTAGGAAAGACTCACGTCTCTTTCTGCACGTTGAAAGGGTTAATTTCTACTTTTCTCCTTTCTTACAATACAAAACCTCACATATCAATATAAGAACCATCGGTATAGAACAAGCCCAATGTCAGTTTCGTAGTTTCACTACTCTGACGACATGACGAGACCCCATCTTAACTTGCGCAATATTGTAATCAAGATTAAGTTGCTATCAAATGAACTTGTCTAAAAAACTAAGATTTCAGGAAGATGGGACATACCATGTGCTGCGATTCTAGTGTACAAAATATTTTTGGGAGTAGAAGATGTAACGTCAGAAACAATCATCCAGAATATGGCGACTCACGATTATCGTCTTACCGTCTTGACATTAAAGGACTCGTTCAATGCAATACCGATCTTTATTAAGAATTAACCACAGTAAAACTGCTCATTCATTTTAGGAGGAATATCAAAATTAGATATGACGTTATATACGAGGGCGGGTCAATAAGTCCGTGACTTTTGGATTAAAACACAGATTTTTTGATAAAAAAATAATTTTATTTTTCAACGTAGTCTCCCTTGAGCTCTATACACTTTGTCCAACGCTTCTCCAATTTTTTTATCCCTTCCAAAATAAATGATTTGTCGAGGTCCTCAAAATAGGCCTTTGTTTGCGAGATGACTTCATCATTGGAGTCAAATCTTTTTCCACTAAGCCATTTCTTCAGGTTTGGGAACAAGAAGTAGTCGCTCGGAGCCAAATCTGGAGAATAGGGTGGATGAGGGAGCAATTCATAGCCCAATTCATGGATTTTTGCCATGGCAACTGCACGTGTGTTTGTGGTCGACTGTGAGCAAACGCGGCACCCATCTTGCGGAAAGCTTTCTCATGCCCAAGTGATCATTCAAAATTGAAACCACTGAGCCATGCGAGATCCCTACGGCTTCCACAATCTCTCGCACTTTCAATCTTCGGTCGGCCAACACAATATCGTGAATTTTTTCGATTGTTTCGGGTGTAGAGACCTCAACTGGGCGTTCAGGACGTTCGGCATCTTCAGTGCTTGTACGGCCACAACGAAATTCAGTAAACCACTTTTTTACCATTGAAATCGATGGTGCAGAGTCCCCATAGTATTTATCAAGCTTAGCCTTGGTCTCGGTAATGGTTTTTTTCGCAAGAAATAATGCTTAATAAGCACACGAAATTTCAGTAAAGAGGTCAGAAATTCAAAAAGTCACGGACTTATTGACCCGCCCTCGTAGATCATCCCAATGCACGCTGTCATATGCGGCTTTCAAATCGTCATATAGGTTGTGAGACAGACCTTAGCTCTGATGTTATCGTCTTTATTTCGTTAAAGTAATGCGGGAGGAATTATCTGTCGTTTTCGTTCAGGGTGTTTGTATCACCCCCAATGGTGTTTTTTTTACACAAATATGAGAGCTAGAATTTTAAATTAGCTTGAGAGAAACGTGATCGGCAAAAATTCTAGCTGTTTCGTGCTCTTGGCTTCGATCGCAATGTGATCAATCTCGTTGGTGGTTTATAAATCAAGAGGTAGCTATGAACCTCTATGGCTGTTGAGAAGTGGGAACCACGTGCTGGCTACTCCAAAGATATGCAGGATGTGTTTCCCCATCGACTCTCCATAGAGGGCTTTCCTATCTAGTCTTGCGGTAAAGAATTCGTTCCTATTATCTTTGGGGAAAATCACTAATCAGGCTCATATTTGCATTTGGCTTTAATGCGAATTGTTATTAGGTATTCGCTCATATGCTGAAAGGTTAAGGGTGTTTGGCCAGGTCCTTAGTTTAAATGACGCAATGCAAAATTTCAGATCCCAGGCATGTCGTTAATACGCTTGCGAATTTCGAAACACGGCCTGAAACTCTTTAAGCGAAATCTGCAGAAGTTTTGCGTCAAGTCTTCACCGTTGATAAACCTGAATCTATTACTACATGCCAGACAACAATCAAAGCAATGGATTTGTTTTGGAAAAACTGCTTTGAAGAAGACAAAAAAAAAATCGGGCAAAAAAGTCAAGGCCACGACAGAAACATCCCTTATGAAAGAAAATTAGGAATGAAACTGAGATCACAGTGTAGAACTACAACTGCCCCTAGTTTTTTACGTAAACTACAGTCAGTGTAGGACTTTATTTCACGGGATCCCGATACATCCATCGGTGTAAGGATACGACTTACAAACGCTTTCCGTACTTTTCTGTTCGAAGAGCTGTGACTGGTACCGTGTTTTAAGTCCTGGTCCTGCCACTCGAAAGGCAGCTTGTCAAATCGTAGCAAATTATTGTGGCGTTGAAATCTGAAGATTAGTATTTGCTATGCCCCATTTCGTTTTAACATTACGTCACAGTTGGACGAAGCCTTGATAATAGGGAAGTACAACAGTAAATTATTGAAGCGATTTTGTAAGAAATTGACACAGGTCACAACAACCAAAAACAAACTCAATCATCTAGAATCGCAGTGGCCAACAAGCGAAAAAGCTTTTTTTAAAGAGTTGAACAAATAATATTTGTTTAATTGTTTTAATCAGTAATGCAGGGGGGGCTTCTGATTCTCTTAAAAATAAGCGACAGGTCTTTTTGAATTTCGGCTTCTCAACAATGTGCATAATATACATTGTTGGCCAAAACTAAATTTTTATTTTTTTCTAATTAAAATGTCTTCAGTTCGCAGCTAACAACATTAGTATTACTCTTCAATTAAAAAAAAAAAAATAAAATAAAATAAAAAGCCGGCGAAGAGCGGCTGATAGTGGCTTGCCACCATACTGGGCAACAACACAAGCATTTATTTCTCAAAGAAATCGACGTACAAGACTAGAGTTTGCAAAGGCACGTTTGAATTGGACTGTGGTAAAATGGAAAACGGTGCTTTTCTCCGATGAGTCCAAATTTAATTTATACTCGTATGGATTTGACGGATTTCGGACAGTACAAAGGCAATTTTATTGTCTGGGGATGTATTTCCAGTTAAGGAGACGGGCCAATCCACAAGATCGTTTCATGTACTGGGAAATTCTCCAAAATGTCATGCTTCCTCAGGATGTAGAGAATATACCGTTGGGATGGGTATTTCAACATGACAGCGATCCTAAACATGACAGTTAAATATCAACTCTCATTCACCTCATGTTTGATAGTGATCAAACGTTAACTCATTCAATACGGCGCAGGTCAATAAATATGGTACATTTTGTGCATTTGCAGGAGCATAAAAATCATTTTAACTTTGAATTAAACATTTGAATAATTAAAGTTAAAATTCAATAGCGATTAAATTAAATAACGTACATTCTGTCATTTAATGGAAATTCGCTGTTTATTTTTCCTTAAGTGTAAATGTATGTATGTAGAACATTTGTATCTGTCAGAACTGACACAAAACCCCGTTATCACAATTTTAACCCCAAATCAGGCTTCTTCTCTACAGGCCTAGGCCAACAGAAAAACTATTATTTTACTGCTCCCCCATTTAATGCATTTGCTTTTCAACGATGTGCTCTCTGAATGTTTACATAGTTTACATAGTCAGTTTTGATGGCTGACGGATTTAATGGTCATAAAGACAACTTACAGACGTATACTCGTATAAATTTGTATGTACATGCGGGCTGTTCCATTCTAATGCTTCCGTCAGATTTTGCCTCCCGGCATTCCCTATCTCAGAGTCTTTTATAGCCTACAACCCAGGTCCAGTACATATGACTAGACGAACAACTTTAAATAGTTAAACTGTCTGGTGTAGCTATTGAAATTCTATGAGATCGATAGCGAACTTGAGTAAAAGGCTAATAGTGAAATTGAACGAAAAGGCATGTCTCTGAATCAAACGAATGCTGCTCGGGGGTTGAACGAATGAAGGTATTAAAACACAAGATTTTAAATCTAAAATAAAGTATAAAATATCTAGATACATACATATGTATAAATGCAATCATACCGACTCCACAGAATGTAGAAAGCTCCGAAACTCAAAATAGTTCCTTTATCTTATGTAAGGCAACAATGTATCATCGATTTGATAAACGGCCCATTGTAATGGTTGTGAATGAGAATTAACCATACCTCAACAAAATATCCAGATAGACACTAGAAATCTGAGCCTATAGCATCGATGTATGAAGTGTGGATGTGTTTTCGTCCTGCATCGAGTGTTATTATACAAACAATGTTTTCTCCTGGGCAACGTATATGTTCAAGTTATACTCTTGTATAAACATATTAACCCAAACAAAGTCAGACAGATTCATCGGACTTTATTGCCCTCTTAATTATATGATTGACAGATGATTTTATTCAATGTAACAAAGACTAGCACTAGCAACAAAGTAAAAGTACAGCCGCATTGGATTTTTTCTAACATGATCAGAAGTTTGTGTGTGAGATCGCGTGGTATAGATTGGCTTTATGGTTTTTTTTTATGTTTTAAAAATTCTTTCAATGCAGGGATAAGCGTTTTACAAAGCTTAGGCACAAAGGCGAGAGTATAAAATGTTGCGGCATTATTAAAACTTAACATTAAATCACTTGGGCTTAGAAAATAATACACATTTGCACATTTGCATCTTTTCAAGCACTTATAAAATATTTACAGAGAGGTACCAATGTACGTTGGTTTCAAACGTTTACAAGTTATAACGACTAGGAAATAAAGAGCTCGGCATGGCAGTTCACAAGCCATTCATACGGCGAAACGGGTGTTACATACAATATAAAAGTTTGCGGAGGCGAAATGCTACTGGTAAATTTGGTGGAGTACTGTTGGTGAATAGAGATAGAACAAGGTGAGGCAAGAGACGCTACGTCGGTGTTTGAGGGTGTCAATTGACTTTTTAATATTGGCATCACCTAGTAGTTTTATCGGTTTCGAATCCTATTGCTAATAGGGTAGTACTGTGATCCTATTTTGGGCCGATGAATGCCTTACGCATTAAGGTTAGATCAGACATGGTGAAATATTTCTTACACCGGTTTAGGGAAAGACCAGAGCTGCTCATGAGCTCTATGAGCGGAAGAGGAGAGACGAGCACCGGCTTCTCAGGAGGAAGAAGAAAGAGCATGAGAAGCGCGCGATCGAGGAAATTGAGAGATGTTACTCCAGGAATGAGGTTCGGAAGTTTTACCAAAAGGTAAAAATAACATGCCGCGGAAACAAACCCCGAACCGAAGCCTGTAGAGATGAACAATGGAACATCGTAGTAGAATCGCAGTCGATGCTGAGGATTTGGAAAGATCATTTCTGCAGACTGTATAACGGCGATGACGTACCAAATACCGCTGTCAGGCAGAATCAACCTTTCAACCTGGACGATGATGACCAACAATTCCGTCCACCCGACCTGGATGAAGTGAAGATAGCCATATCGAAGCTTAAGTACAACAAAGCTGCTGGAGCGGATGGCCTTACTGCCGAGCTCTTCAAAGCGGCAGGCGATGACTTGGTAAGGAGCATACACCAACTCATCTGTAAAATATGGTCGGACGAAAGTATGCCCGATGAATGGAACCTCAGCATTGTTTGTCCGATTCTCAAGAAAGGAGACCCTCTGAACTGCGACAACTACAGAGGCATCAGTCTCCTTAACATCGCATATAAGATCTATCTGCCGTATTGTGTGAACGCCTGAAGCCGTTTGTCAACAACCTGATAGGTCCATATCAGTGTGACTCCAGGCCAGGAAAGTCCACCATCGACCAGATATTCACACTACGGCAGATCTTGGAGAAGACCCATGAGCTTCAGATCGATACCCACCACCTATTCATCGATTTTAAGTCCGCGTATGACAGCATCTATAGAGACGGGCTATATAGAGCAATGTCTAGTTTTGGCATCCCTGCCAAACTCGTCCATCTGTGCAGGATGACGATGGAGAATGCACGCTGCTCCATCAAGGTCGGTAAAGATCTCACCGAGACCTTTGATGTCCAGAAAGGATTTAGACAAGGCGATGCGCTGTCATGCGATTTTTTCAACATCATACTTGAAAGAATAGTGCAAAACTCACGAGCAAACACAAGAGGCACTATCTTTCAAAAGTCCGTCCAACTACTCGCATACGCCGACGATATTGACATAATCGGGAGAAAGCAGCGTGATGTCAGTGGCGCTTTCGCGAGTATTGAGACGGAAGCGGCGAAAATGGGTTTAGCGGTCAATGAGGGCAAGACCAAGTATATGCTGTCAAGCAAAAAGGACAACCAACACCGACGTCTCGGACAGAACGTCACCCTCGACAGATATAACTTTGAGGTAGTTAAGGACTTTGTCTACCTAGGCTCCGCTATAAATACAGACAACGACACCAGCGCTGAGATCAAGCGAAGAATAACTCTTGCCAACCGCTGTTTCTTTGGGTTAAGAAGGCAATTGAATAGCAAAGCCCTCTCTCGGACAACAAAAGTCACCCTTTATAAGACTTTAATAATCCCGGTCCTGCTCTATGGCGCAGAGGCATGGGCATTATCAAAAATGGATGAGGGTGTTCTTGGTTGCTTCGAGAGAAAAATTCTTCGGGCGATCTTCGGTCCCGTCTGCATTGACGGTGAGTGGAGGAGGAGATACAACGACGAACTGTATGGACTGTACAGCGACATGGACCTAGCCAGAAGAGTGAAGATCCAAAGACTGAGATGGCTGGGTCATGAAAAGCGCATGTACACCAATGCTCCGGTCCGAAAAGTCTTCGAATCCGCCCCCGAGGGACAGCGCAGTAGAGGAAGGCCAAGACTCAGGTGGCGCACGCAAGTGGAAGAGGACCTCAGCCAACTTAGCGTGCGAAACTGGAGACAGCTAGCCAGGGATCGAGCTAGCTGGAGAAGCTTGTTGACTGAGGCCCAGGTCCACCCCGGACTGTAGCGCCACCTAAAGTAAGTAAGTAAGGTTTAGGGAACCTACACAATCCACAGCGAATTTAGCGACATCGAAAATGTGGTCATTTCAACATAAGTTGTTATTGACACATAAACCGAGAGTGGCAAGTTTTTCGGTTTCGGTGATACAAGTGCCTATCATGGATAATGGCTGCGTGTTGAAATCTAAACGATACCGACAACATAGTGTTTTCGAAGCATTAAAATACTTTGCGATCGGACTACTTCAATACCTGGCACTGTCTTAATGACTTAATATGATCTACACAAATCAGCTGTCCGCCAAGTATAGAATAAAATAAGGACAGAAGACAAAACAAAATAAGAGAAGCAGGATTACGAAATAAGAAAAACAAAATCAAGTGCCGCGAGAAGGATTTAAGAGTTATCTTAGGCGACCCACAAAAAAGCCAGTACCAACTTTTGTTGTCAGAATTTTTGGTCAAAAACCCTGGGTAGGAAAGGTGCCCATCTGGGCACTAAACTTGTCATAATGGTAACAATGTGCTGTAAACCAAGAAAAAGACCTAAACGTACAAGGTACGTGGGAAAATCTCGAATGAAAAAGGAAGATTATTGCGGTAACTTTACTTGATAAATAAATAAAGAAACATTGTGGTGAAACCATTAAACGAAAATGTTGATCAAGAGCTTGAACTAAGTACGAGCAGGGAAACATTTTAACAAAGAAAATGAGATTTGAAATACGGTAACAGAATACCCTAGCAAGCAACTAAAAAGTAACGACCATTCCATTGGATGTTGCGCATAAAGGGGAAACAGCAGATTTTACGTAATTCGAAATTAGGGTTTTAAAAGCTCTCGATTTGTTCAATCGAATTTCGGTGATAATTTCACACATAGAGTCAAGAGGCGCGGAAACTCTGTCAAGCCCTTAGCGACAAAACGTCTTGGACCTTCATATTTGTATTCATGTTGTAATATTCTATGATTCACGAGAAATTGATGCGGTTGCATTAGTTATTCAAAACTTGGAATTTTTACGCACTTCTGGCAGCGTCTTGGCTACACGGTTTGGATACATGTATTTGTACTGAGGGGGTCGGACTCTATTGTTTACTTAGAGTTTCAAGTGGTTGCACCAATTATTCCTGTTTTGAATAATAGCGATTTTTGATATACAGTTGTCGTTATGTGCTGACAGATGGGCATATTTGAAATCGTTGGCATCAGAGCAACATAATATGTTAATTCATGCGGTTGTCTCACAGGTCGAAAATTTACTGCGGGCTCTTAGACTAAAGCAAATCATGTTCAAAAGAGGGTTTCGGAAAATCAGTTTTAATAAGTAAGAGAAGTTCAAGTTCCAGCCAAAACTGAAAGAAGAGGAAGAGAAAAAAAAAATCCGCAAAATCTTAATCTCAACAGGACAGCATGTAGAGTTGTTTCAAGGCACTGTAAATAAAGACAACCAGACAAGCGCCTCAGGAAAGATGCATATTTCAAAGATTAATAAAAGAAGAAAAAGGATTACAATAAAAGATTCTATCTCGCTTTTCTTACTAAAGACAGTTGGTCATTGACATTAGTTTTGAAACATATCTACAGAATAGAGACTTTCCTTGTATAACTCTTTTTGGACCACAGATACCTCCTTTACAGCCTGAAAAAGATTAACCTAAGTTACATTTCCGCCTGTCTTTCGAATCCGTCACGGGTTTGAAAAAATAAAGGCATGACTTTAATAACTGTGCTTCTTGCGAAGCTTTTCCTATTCGTTATTACAATTTGTACTGACTCCCTGAATCTAATTCATCGGTGCACAAAGGTTAACGCTTAAAAATCCTGGGGACAATGTTAGGATTACAGAACAATCACAACAACAATGGGGACAATGTCAGGATTACAGAACAAATATCACAACAACAAGGCTAATTCCATAAGAGAGACGTCTAATACGAGGCTATTTTACTACTTCAAAAATTAACTTAGGAAGAGAATAATCATGCGTCAATAAAAATGTAGCACAATCCATCAAATTTACGCCAACCACTTCTTGTTATTGGAGTGTCACTTTTCCAGGAGGACCCTAACGAATAACATCGCCACAAGTAGTTAGCCCTAAATTTAAATATTTCGGTTACAAGAACGAAAGTGGATTTCAAACTAAACATTCTTTTTGAAACATATATTGTATTATTTTGACATTGGCAGCGCTTTCTCGTTTGAAATCTTCATTTCAATCACTGTCATACATCAGCCGCATGTAGGTGTCTTCACTGGAAAGCTACCTACCTAACGCGATTAACACGACAGAAGCGTAAACTATTTGTTAAGGCAACTTAATCATCACAAAAATGAAAAAATGAGAGGGACGAATTTCCTACTACTATGAGTAAGCGCATCCGGTTTTCGTACGGTACGTAACGACGAGAATGTGGGTGCTGTGGCCGAGAGAGTTCGACTAAATCCAGGAACACCGGATCGTCATCGATCTCAACCTCACAACATTTCACGAAGCTGATGAGAATTTTGTAGAAAGATATCGGATTTGTCCCTTACAATGACCATCCGCTTTGTTGTCGCTTTTCAGTTTGGGCAGCT
The DNA here is from genome assembly GCA_928272305.1 of Volucella inflata. Taxonomy (NCBI): domain Eukaryota; kingdom Metazoa; phylum Arthropoda; class Insecta; order Diptera; family Syrphidae; genus Volucella; species Volucella inflata. The sequence goes on along the minus strand of OV743720.1, from coordinate 16,453,862 downwards.
CGAAATGTACAAGGCGCATTTTCAACTTAGCGACTTTGTAAACAAACAAAATTGATTCATCTGAGGATCGGAAGATCTGTAGTTTGCACGTGATTATTACTTTGGTGTGGAATTTGTAGTGGTGATATCATTGGCCCATATTATTTCGAAAATGTTGCTATAACCGTCATTGAGGTCAACGGTGAGCCCTGCGGAGTAATGATCTCCGAATTTTTGTGGGATACAATTTAAGACATGGACTTGGACGATCTTTAGTTTTATAATGATGGCGTACAATGCGCGCTAAGTTCAGTAATCTTATTATCAGTCGTCTTAGCGATGTTCGTTGACTGTCCCGGAGCTCAATTTGACCTTGCGAATGCAGATTGGATAAAAGTGCAAAACTGCTTCATTCGAGTGACTACTAAAAGGTTTTATACCAGATTTATTCAATATGGATTGTCTGAACTCACACATATGTACTACCTTGATCAAAAAGTTCCCCAGCAGCATGGAAAAATCGCCAACACACACGGAGATAGATGTACTCTTGGCTACGTAACTTCTGCCCATTTTTTAAGCTATGACACTAAGATTTAGAGGGAATATCAACAACAGATGTACCAACTTAACGAAAAAGCAGAACAATGGGAACAACCGGAACAATGGGGGCGCCACACGGTGGTTGTTTCGGGAACTTTTTATGTTTTAGTTCAATTACATTGAAATTTTTTTTTGCAAAATCCGAGGTCAGTAACGACTACGAGTAACGATTGGGATTGTGAGCGAGACTGTAATTAATCAATTATATACCCTTTTTAAGAGCTGTGTATCTCTCGAGTGTCATTGGGACATACTTTGCGGAATGAATTGTTGTAGACCCAAGAACAAAACCCTAACGGCCATTAAGAATGGAAGAAGATCCAGAATTTATTCCTCGATGGATATGGGTTAAGTTATTTGTGCCCAGCTCGCACAAATAAACACATTGGGACTAAGACCTAGTGACTTTATCTTACAAAGAAGCAATAAATCTTAGAAGCGTCACATTTAGCATGGAATTGCTACAATCTCGACGGAAAAAATTGGATCCAACACATCCGCTCATGTAGTTGCCAGAAATGGATTTATTTTATTTTAGGATATATTTTTACGAATACATTCTTTAATTCTGGAATGATGTTATATTTTCATCCAAAATGAATAGTTTATTGATACAGTAAAGTGAGAAATAAATAAATAAAAAAAAAAAAAATTGTATTTCGCCCAACGTGGGGCTCGAACCCACGACCCTGAGATTAAGAGTCTCATGCTCTACCGACTGAGCTAGCCGGGCACATGCCCCAACATTTTTTTTATTTATATATTGCTGAAATGCCCCAAACTTAACAATACATACTTGAAAAACATTTTAAACATCATGGTCGAAGCGAACATTTTAGTGGAATAACGTTCCAAGCAACCTCCTGGTTTCTGATGACCACATGTACAATATGTTCATTTTTTTGTCATTTTCAATGCATTTTGATTATATCAATTTATTAATTCTTACTTGCTATACAAAAAAAACGCTTAAAAATTAGCTGAATTAACATAAAATTATCTTAATCTAATTTACTGGCCCTATGCAGACATTCTCAGTTAAATATAATTCTTAACCTACATGTCTTTCGACGTTCCTTACAATATATGTATATTTATTTTTATTTACTTGAATTAAAGCTAAGAAAATACATTTTGTTAACATTTTCATTTTCATTTTCATTTCATTTTCAATGCATTTTTATTAATTTAAATTCAGAAATACAAAAAAACGCTTAAAAATTAGCTTAAATAACTTAGAAAACTATCTTATTCTAACTTACTGGCCCCATGCAGACACTCTAAGTTCAACATAATTCTTAATCTACATGTCTTTCGACGTTCCATACAGTACTATTTTTTCGTTACATTAATTTAAGCCTAAAACTAAGAAAATAATTTTATTACACAAAAAACTTAGTAAATGTACTTTTTTTTTTTGTTGTTCTACTTAGAATAAAACTTATAAACTAAAACTTAAAGACTACTTAAAATAAATCCTAAGCCTACTTAACCTACTTAAGCTAACTTATTGTATAAGTATTATTTCTTCTTTATTTTTTTGGTGTGGCTTGGATTACCACTTTTTTTTAGAAAAGGTTACCCATCTCTGTTTTTTTTTCTTCAGTTTTTATCGTTTTTTTTTTTTTTGGTTTTTATAACTTTTTTTTTTTTTTTTTAATTTTAACTCTTAAATCTACCTTAACCCTACCTACACCTACGTAATCCGACCACGGCTAAAAAAGATTAGGCTGACCAACTCTGCTCCCTAATGGAGCTACCCTGCACTGGAGGAGTTCGATGATGGAGCTTCCCCTTCTTCTGCAAGCCACCAAAATTGTTGGTGCTGCCGAGCAACATCCCTCATGTCGCGACTCCCTACCGCCCTACTAAACCGGAGACGCTCCGCACTGCCGTGTGCGACGTCTCTGTCGTAGTTGAGTCGCCTGTCCGCAGCTGTTCGAGCGACGTGGAAGATTAACGGCACCGCTAACCTATCCTGGATCAGACTTTTTTTTCGAGGTAGAGGAACGCTTCTGGAGGAATAAAGCCGTCAAAGTAAGCCCCCGAGATCAGGTTGTTCGACGAGGTCATTGCTCTTGCAATGTGCCTTCGAATCAACTTAATAACAAAATTGTCCACTCGTATTAGGTTCGCCCTATTGTACAAGACCTCATTAGGATAGAATTTTATGTACTCAGACTCTGGTGTTCTGTATAAGCGAAGACAAGCCCTAAGGCAAGCCCTCTCAAACACCCGAATCTTTTCCAAAAGACTTGCTCTCACGTTGAACCAAACGGGACAACCAAATGTAAGCATAGGCCGAATAAGGGCCATGTAGCAGATCACCTTTACCCTCGCATCGAGTTGCCTGCTATAAAACAGTCTCTTTGTAAGGGCAAAAGCACCTTTGGCTCTGGCAAGAGCAACATCTATATGTTTGTAAAAATACAGATGTTGATCTAGCCAGATCCCAAGGTATCTGACTACATTTCGACAAACAAGTGGCTGCCCGTGTTGTCCAACGATCTGAAACTTTCGCCAATTCTTTCTGGTATCCGCAGAGGCCCCAGACAAAGGCGTTCTAAACAGAATGGTTTCCGAATTCTGAAAGTTGATCTTTAACTTCCAGTCGTCGCAATATTGTTTAATTTTATCGAAGTCACGTTGCAAAAGAATGTTTATAACCTCAATCATTGGACCTGATCTGTACGCGATTAAGTCGTCTGCGTACGCTATGGCATGGTGAAGTGAACCTATCAGATCACTTGTGTAAATGTTGAAAAGGATTGGCGAATTGACCGCACCTTGTTGTAGACCGTTTTTAATGTTGAATGTACCAGTAGAAGTCACAACGCCATTTTTCACGATGAACTGTCTATCTGTGAGCATATTGAAAAGAATATACAGCAGTGGTTTACTAATACCCAGTCTGTCCAACTTGTAGAAGAGTCCCTCTAACCATACGGTATCGAAGGCCTTTTCCAAGTCAATCAGGCAGGCACCAGTGCACTGTTTCTTGGCTTTGTTCGATTGGATATCAGAAACCAGTTTAGACGCGGCATGAATAACATCATGCCCCGCCTTGAAACCGAATTGATTATCCGGAACTATATTTCTGTCCTCAACCCATTTAGTCAGGACTCTATTGATGACTTTTTCGAACACCTTACTGATGTTTGGAAGAAGACTGATCGACCGGAGATTCGCCGGATTGGAGGTGTCTTTATCCCTTTTGGGGATGGGATGTACCACCGCAGTTTTCCAATGCGCTGGATAATGTGCATTATTCATTGCATTATTAAACAGGGTGGTATAAATGTCCACGGCTTCTAGTGGGAGATGTCGAAGCACAATGTTCGGTATTCCATCGGTTCCCACTGATTTCTTACTTCTTATTGTGTCGAAGATCGTTTGAAGCTCTTCCTTCGAAATGAACGGGGGTTGTTCCCTTTCATTGGCGATGACATTATTTGCCATGTTCTCGTCACTGAACTGGGTGAAACCCGAGTTCCCGATTCGCCAGTTCACTATTTCATTTCGAAGGTAGAAATTGTGCACAAGGACTCGATTTTCCAGGTCGTGGTTGGGACCAATGATGTCATTTGTCTTGTACACTTCCTGGAAAGTCGCTCCTATAGCCTCGACCCTCTCCTGCGGATCTTCGATCACAAAGAAGTTGTCATCATCAACAGCTTCATTTGGATCTATGCCTGCTGTTGAGAGTATGCGTTCGATTTTGTTAACAAAAACTTAGTGAATGGATATTTTCTATACAATCTGTTGTTAAATACGAAGCGTAGTCCATGAGTGGAAGTTTAAAAAAAGAAATGCATTTGTTCGAAAAAAGGTTATTGTTTAGTTATTAACTTTTTAATCTTAATGCTAGCGGATAAACAATATTTTAACTTTTTTCGGTAGATATGTTTTTTAACAGCAAATCATGTTCCGTTGCACAATTTCGGTGGATCTAAGTTGCGAATGAGCATCAACGGGGAACCAACTTTAAGAGTTAAGATGTGTGGTGGCATTCCAGATGGTTCCACACAGTTAAGAAACTTTATTGGATAGTTGACAGCTTGTTTTTCATCTATAACTGTGTCAATCGATTTGTAATTGACAACTTCCCCGGGTAGCTTCAATTGAATTTGATTGTTCATTTTGTTGGCATCATCATTTTTCGGAGCCAAAATTGTTCATTCGCAAAGCAAATCATGATTTTTGAAATTCTGTGTAATATCGGGAAAAACTTTCTGAACAACATTGTAAATTGATGACTGACAAAAGTTTGGCGGAAAAGATATATCACGTGTAGTCGGATCAATCGGAAGTTTTCCATCGCCCATATCCAAAAGCTGTTTGATGAATATTTGCGCAGCAGCATCTTGAAGCAAATGCACACGCAAACTTGTCGACAATGTAAGTTTCTCTACATGTCTCCAAAGATATTACGCTTTCAAATATGCATTGGGTTCATCGGCTGATGTTAATCTTGAAATCATTGGCAAAAATCACCATCAAGAAGCAATAGAGCTCGATCCGTTGGTCGGCCATTTTCTCTGAACTCTTGGAGACTACGGTCAAGAACTTCAAGAGATTTCTTGTGTGCAATAGCGATTTCATCGTATACAATTTTAGTGAGCTTGTTTTTAAGACTGCAGCCATCTCAGATTTTAAAGAGCTGAATGCGTTGTACGCCCACCATCAAGTAACGTTGATTCTTAACGTTAATGGGAATTCCAGACGAAGCTACAGCTACGAGTAGTTCAATTTCATTTTTCAATCGAAATTCAACAAGTATCAACTTGAGCAAAAATGTTTTTCCAGTGGCGCAATTCATTAGAATTGTTTCGATCACGTGTTGGTGCTGGTAGTCCAAGCAGGCAAGCAATTCTGTTGTTGATCGAAATACATCTATCCGCAATTAGTATGAGTGCTTCATTGAAAATATCATCCAAAAAATTGATTTCCACATTCGGATTTCCACGTGAGAGCTGCTTCTGTCAATGTCGTGTCCCAATGCTGATCGTTTTCAAGTAAGCCGAGTCAATAACATGATTCTCTGTACGTTTCACATATTTTTTCATTAACCGTTTTTAAAGCTTGGAATGATGGTGGACCTTTGACTGTGTGAAGTAACATTCAGCGTTATTTGGATGTACACTACTGGTATATACTCGACTCAATGCTTCAGATGCACGAACACAAGCATGATCTGCAACAACAGCATCTGGTTTTCACCTGTAAAACACTTTGCTTGTTGTGTTCCAAGTGTAATATTTTGGAAGTTCATGATACAGCAATGTTTTCGCAAAATTATCACTTTGACACAGTTGAAACAAAGCTGTTCAAACGCACTTCACGTTGTTCGGACGTTTTCGGTGGCATTTTAAATGGTTCACATAGAGTTAATTTTTGAGTCACTTTCTCGAGCACATTGGCTGGTATCTCGCTAATAACATGTGTAATGTTTTCTTCCAAGGCTGAAATTGACGCTGGTTTATCGGCATAGACGAGTGATTTCACGTATCCCCATAAAAAATAGCCAAATCGCACGATCTGGCCAACCAAATTGTTTACCGAACTTATTTCTCAATTTGTCTTGCTGGAACCATATGTCGACCAGGTTCAGCTCGTGCATTGTGGGTGAAATCATTGAATTATAGCGGACGCTATTATCGGAATGTTACTCTTGTGGTCATCACTGAAACATATGCCGGACCATAAGCCGCACCAAGCAGTACATTTTTCCGGAGGCATTGCTCATCGGACCAAATACGGCAGTTTTGTTTATTAGCTATGTTAATCAACCAGAAGTGAGCACCATCGCTGAAGACAATTTTTCAATAAAAAAGTGGATCTTCCTCCAGCTTTTCTAAGGCCCACTTACTGAAAATTTCCAACATCCTTGCGCAAAATTTTCCAAGTAGTCGAGTATTGCAATACGAGTTGCGTCAAACGCCCATGAATGGACAAATCACGGTGTTCAGTAACACTGGTGAATACAGCAGCAATATTTTGCTCTGTACACTGTTCAATAACGTCAAATTGGAGGGAAATTTGGTCACTATGGCTTAAATTGTCTATGAGTACAAACCAGGCAACAATATGTGTTTAGCCAAAGTACATTCTGTCACAATACTAGGACTGAATCATAAAAAAACAACAAAAATCCAGAAATCATGAAAATTAATTTTGACTCCTTCAAAAAAGGAGGCACAACCGACTTATCCATGCTGTTTATATAGGCATATTCTGGAATTGCTTACAGTTCTCTCAGCAAATTTTCTTTTATGTCCTGGATCGACTTAAAGCAGGTCCTACGAAGTGGTTATTTGAGTTTCAAAAATTAAAGAAAGGCCAAAGGTGCCATATCTAGAGATAAATGGTGGATTGGTGAGATGGTACAAAATCCAATATTTGTTCCGCCACAATTTTGATCTTTTTCGGCGGATACTTTATAAAATGTGGAAAACTACTTCTTGAGAGATAAATAATTCTTTCTTCACTAAGTAATGCTTTCTTCAGTAACTACCGCCGCAGGCCATCTTACAGATGAAACAGATTACAGAGTAGTAGGCCTTCTTTAATAAAAAATTTCGTTCACAGCACAAAATTTCAAACAAACTTTTCTTTTCTCAATATTTTTTTCCATTGTAAAAATCGTCGATTACACTTGAGGTTATGAGGTCCTCGGCTGCTGATCACCAACTAGTTGACAGATGGCTTTCAAACTCAGCGTCAATCATACATTATATTTTTTTAAGAACTCATTAACGCCGATATTTTGACAAAATAGAAAAAAAAATATAATATAGAATACCGCCAATAAAATTGTATCCCACAAGCTGTCTTTACAGAATGTAATTCCAGAATTCCGAATGCATCTTTGAGTCCCCAAGTTGTAGTTCCTGCACTGGTATACGATGAAAGGCATGCATGACTTCTGAATATAGAATTCTCCTGATGTAAGTTCAGCTTGAATTAAAATGTCTGATTAGTTGCTTAAGCCTGTTTAAATGGCTTCTGGCGTAAGGAAAAAAAACATCTTCGCACCTTCGAACGTCTTCTGCTAAAGAAGTATGCGAGAAAGAAGATTTCCGCATTTTTACTGCCTCCCTATACCTGACAATTTTTTCGATAAATATCCAGCCGTTTGAAATACTCCTATAAGGGTAACGTTTCAGATATTCAATCTCGCTCATTGGCCGTTGCCATCGCGGAAACAATAGACATAAACTTTGTCTTCGAATTCTTGTGTTGAAAAGTCCAGCATCGAGGATTTTATAATATAAACGTTAATAACTTGGTGGAGAACCACAAACTGGTTATGCAAATAATTCTGCAATTTCTTTACAACATTTCATAAAAGAACTGCTTATGAAAAGGGGCCTTTAGTTTTTATTGGGATCAGCGTGAAAATGGGAGCTATTCACAGTTTCGTTTCGACTGGCCTCGGTTTTGAGGAAATATAGACCGATTACCACCTAATGAACCACACATAAACTTTGCTTTGCCTTCATGTTATGGCAGCCCTTGAATATCTTCGGTTTGCTGGGTACCCCAAGTACTCTTATTTCGCTTATTAACGTAGCCCATAAGCTAGAAAATGGGCCACCTTTTGGAAAGCCCAACAACTGAAACGAAGACAAATGGAAAAGTCGGCCGGACTCAGTTCTTGCACGAATAAAATTTTGGATACTGATCATGATGTAAAATATTTAAAGTTGCTGCATTGTATACGGCAAGCCAACGTGTTGAGAACGACGCCGAATTGATTCATTGAAATCACTCCCTGCTACCGTCGCTAGGGTTATTGTAAGAAAATACCTAATTTTTGAGCTTGGTTCGTATCTCAAAAACAACTGACTTGAGATAAAACAACCTGATAATAGACACACGTTTCAATGTTGTAAGAAGCAGGGGTAATTTCACATTTTTCCGAAAAAAATGATGACAAAGTCAAACCTTTGAAATTTTTTTATAAAAAAATTACTTTTTAAAGATGTTATTTTCAATTTCAAAGCAAAAAGGCGGTAAATTTCCGACCCCTACACCCATAAGATTTCATCTCAAAAATGTACAAGTGTCAAAGAATCTGGCCATTGAGTTTTCGACACATTGTCTAGGACACACTCCACAGTTTTGACGTTTTTGTTAATTTTCAATCGTGTGGCATGTAACGATCGAGGGACCCCCTCTTGTTGAGACAGAAAATATGCGTCAATAAAATTATTGTCAGCAATCAGCAGACATACTGCCACTGTCAATTGAAAGGAAGCAGACTTCAATATTATAAAGTATCAAATTTATTCTCATCAACGTTTACATTCGTCACTGGCATTACTGGCACGACACCATATACAAGTATGTAATTTTCTTGCATGACTGCTCATCTCTTATGCGAACGTATCTATTCACGTCGCGTCGTATATGTTTTACTCACATTACAAAACGAACAAAGATGAGTTGATCGTCACATGAAATCATTGCAGTAATTCAAGCAGCAAGACCTCAGCAGCATTGAAAAGGGGTACTCACAACGACATCGAAGCAGCACAAATTTATCCGTTCCACATATTTCTGCCACAAGCGCGAGAGCAGCAACGTCATTGAAAATCATCGTTTGCAGTGACCTAGAAACCGTGCACGGGTGTATTTTACGCTACTGTAGGCACCATTTACCTTGAAAGGCAAAACCTCTGCGTGAAAAATGTACGAATACACAGGCTTCCTTCATGCAGAGGAATACTCACGGATGTATAGTAAATTGGTTTTGAGCTCGAAATTCTATTCATATTTAATCAAGGAATGCAAATTGTTTGTCCTTATTGTTTTAGGGCAAGTCATATATGAAAGTATATACTTACGCCTTCACAGTATGTACGTAACTGAACTTTACATCTAATTCTCTCATGCATCTACATTATTACCGCATCGCTTGTGGAATTGGCTTATGTTTTTGGTTGTTTTTTTTATACTATCATAGCGTAATAATCAATAAATTACCATTTTCGTATACTAGTTGAAAAGTATAAAATAGAGGAAATGGGAAAAAGCACAATAGCTACATTCGCTGAAGATACAGCTGTTCTGGCGTACAGCAAAACAGCAGAAGACGCAGCGAGAAGGCTGGACTAAAAATAGCGCATGTTGACTTTACACACAAAAGATTATGGGAATTTTCATCAACACCGTCGAAAAAAGGGACGAAATTAACCTAAGCTTATCAAAATGGACTGGCTCATTGGAAGGTGATCAGTCTTATCTATCCACAACAAACCTTTGCACCGTCAAAACCATTCAAAGGTTGAAAAATAAAGTATTGCGGGGCATTGTTAATGCATCATAATATAATACATACATCCGTAACACAGACCTTCATTATGATCCGGAGACGGAGACGGAAGCTCAACTGTTGCTATGCAACAACTCACGTGAAAAGGCTGAGACAGCACACAAATGAAGAGGCATCTAAAGCACGAACTGGTAGAGCAATATACAAACTAGTGAATTCGATGGGCATCAACTAGTTAAATCACTTATATTCTTCAATTTTATTCAAAAGTCAAAGTCTTATTGACTAGTTGTAGTGTAATGCAACTAAGATATTGTTTAAATAATAAAAAAAAAAAATTATCTACAATATTGTTATTTCAATCAGGGAAATCTGAAATAGAATCTGTGCTCTGAAAATTATGTGGCCCATTAGCTCAGTTGGTTAGAGCGTCGTGCTAATAACGCGAAGGTCGTGGGTTCGATCCCCCCATGGGCCAGTACTTTATTTTTTTTATTTTAATACAGTAATTTAGAACTAATGAATATCTTCAGCTGTTCTCGGATTGTTGGTGTATATTTTGCATTTCAAATAACCTCATATAAATAAGTCTACACCCTGCAGTAATTAAAATTTTCGCTCTCAAAATACAAATGACAAAGCGGTAACCTTATGTTCATTATATCATTATTTACACGTTGTTGAGACCGTCTTATTCTGGCATGTTCACTTTATTCGCTATCAACGATGGACTTTAAAAGTGCGACATTTGAAACGATTTAACAATATCAGGAGCATAGCAAAACGTTGGCCGGAAAAGAAGTGCAACAGTACAAAACATGCAAAAGAGAATGTAACGCTGCGCAAGGAAGGAGGCATCATTCAATACCTGCGTATAATGCGCCAAAGAATTTCGTGCATACCAAAAAATTAATTTCATGTCGAGATATATAAGATACCAATAAATTTGGCTTGAAACATGTTCCTGCAAGGATTTTAAATTTTCTGTATAAAAGCAGAGTGTGAACATTTAAAAACACCTTTTTTCGAGGTCGATTCAAACCCGACATCCATCAAATGTACCATTACTGGTTACGAGAAAAGGATTTATGAGTATGATAGGTAAAGTAGACATCAAGTCTATGAATGCCCTGCTCCAAATAAGCCAAGTTTGAAGAAATTTCATCACTTTCGAGTGCTCGAGACCTTACATTCGATTCTGAGTTCAATGAACCTACACAGTGTGGAAAATAATTTCCCGAATTAGCTCTAGTAAAACGATTTAAGCACGGTTTCTAATTGAAATATCATCCTCCCGATTCAATACACTTGTTACAGTGATTTAAGAGCCAACAATTGACGAGCAGTGAGTGCTGTGTGATTCGGTGCATTATCGTGCAACAGAGACCAATTTTTGTTTTGCCAAATCCTCGTGAAGTATGGTTCGAACAGTCTCTTTGTTGATGTTCAAGGCCTCTTCTATCATTCTCTGTGAAGCATTGCCGTCTTCTGTAACAAAATCAGGTACTTTTTGGATCATTTTTTTCGTCCGAACTCAAATTGGCCTTCATCTGTGTCTGTCATCCTCCATCGCCGCTCTGCCGCCCAAAAAAACATTTATGACAATCGAAAATGGCTGTTCTACTCAAACAGTCATCAGGGTACACTTGCTGCATTATTCTGAATGTTTCTGATCCATTTTTACCAAGTTTTGAATGGAAATTAATGACCGTCGTCATTAATGGTAAAATTTCAACATCAAATGAAAATTGCTGAATGTCAACCATATGTCATGAAATTTTGATGGATAGTAGAGAAAGATTCAAGCTTTAAAATGAATGTTTAAACAAAAAGATGGCTAAGATATGTCTCCTGTCAGGGATATTATTTTACACACTGTTTATGGTCTGACAGAGATTTCCGAAAGCACTTTTTAGCCAGTAATCTGCTGAGCATACATGTTAGATAACATAAGCTCCATTACATGCTTCTAACTCTTGTAATAAATATTGGCTGAAAGCGAACAGTGTTGATAACTACTCGTAGCTCAGACAAAAGAATCATCCAGGAGATGATTGCCCTTCACGTTGCATTTGCGACTGCCAAAAAAGTATTCTGACAATTAGAAGCGCAACCGTTTAATTATTAAATGCAAAAACAAATGTTAACGTATAAATAAAGAACTTCTCAAGACTAAGCACTAAGCTTCGCAGGTAACAGCCTTTGTAACACAAACTGAGGTAACTGAGGTAATTATAAAAAAACAATTGATGTGTTTTGAGCAATGATTTCATTGTTGAAGCAAAATCTCTCTCCAAAATGATTTCTTCTGGTTTGAGAACTACTCGTAATACTCGTAACAGTCCGAAAAATATGCGCGATAAGATAAAAATCCTTGAATCCTACACGTGATTGGTGAATATGATTCAAAATTCTTAAATAATACTGATTCACGTCAATTACTAATTTGATTTAATTTATTCATCTTTTTAGTTCAATAATGGACTTACCCACACTAAATAGTTCAACCATTCAACAACTACATTTCAATTGCTACTCTTGTGGAATTGTTTTAAGGGATTTTGATGAATTTCTTTTTGTAAAGTGCATTCCACGACCTAAGCAATGGTAGTAGGTGGCGACAAAATGATATTAAACTTGTGTTCGCTGCGAATAATCCAATTTGTATGGCAAATAAAATATTTCATTATTCAGTCTGTGACTGTTGTCATGTCTGTTGTTGCTCTTTTGTTTGTGTTTGTTTTGTTGTTTTTTTTTCTTGCGCGTCAATGCGCTAAGATGCTTAACATATACAACAAGAGTGAATTATAGACAGAAATGACCCTCCTTGATGTGTTTTTTTCAAATGAGGTTCGTTTTTTCTTTGTTTACCTTAAGTCTGCCAGGTAATTCATATGTATTGTATGTGTATGTATATGAGTTAACATTTAATGAACTTACCTTGCTTTTGCATCCGTTGTTATTTTTTCTTCGTTCTTCTTAGACTGGCCAGTAATTTATCCAAATGCGGTTAGGTTTTGCTTGTGAATATTCCTTTATTTTTTTTTTTATTTGCAGTTGTTTTACACATGCACTATTTGTAAATTATTAATGTAAGTACTATTACTTGATTTTTAATTTGAGAAGAATAAATTCTTACGATTTTTTTTCGTAGCTGGGACGAAGGTAAAAAATAAAAAATACGTGCACAAATAAAGCTAAAAGCACGTACGCGATATATGTACACTATAAGTAATTTATCAACATGCTATAAAATGGCAGTAGAGTAGTATTGAGATAATTAATATTTGCTTAATTTTTTAAACGTTTTTTCGTTTTAAAAATTGTTATGGTTTTCCGTTGTTTTTTTCTCCGCTTTCACCTAGAAAAATAAAAAAAAAATTAAATAACTTAGTCTAAAGGAATTAGATTAAATTTGATACATTTCTGTTAATAAATGTTTTGTAATTACTATTGTTAACTTCTCGCTTAAAACTGGAAAAGCTGAAAGCTTGACCAATTGAATTCAATCGTATTCATCATTCACACTTAACCTCATTATACTTACATTAGAGTTGCTATTACGAGTATGAATTAATAAAAACTCAATTACATTACGCAAAATGTTGAATATTTTTAAACTGTAGAATATCAGAAAATCTATAACAAAACGGCGACGAGGACTGGAGTTCACAACAGCAAAATTCTGAGAATTGAACAACAAAGAACATAAGATATGGTACACAGTGACCCAACTTTTTGATCATATAATAGCAGAATAAAAGACTTTTGTTCATAACATTTTTATTTGTGCTTATAATTCAACGAAATTCTTAAAGCAAAAAAACAAAATATTATAAATCAGTATAAAAAATAATGAGAACCAAATTTATCTTTTAACATAATTTAATACAAAAAAAGTATAAATAGGGCATTTGATCACTTTGTTGACTTTGCGAAACTGTTCCTACTTAGTACTTCGTATGGCATCCTTTTGCTTTGAGGACCGTTTTTATTCTTCTTGGCATGGGTTATATTAACTTTTTACATTGATTTGCGGTGATATTGAGTGCGGTGCCATAATTCATGCAGATCCGGACAATCTAAAGGCAAATTCGAAATACCACGTTTAACCTTAACCCAAAGATGTTCAATCGGAATGAGGTCTGGAGATTGTGGTGGCCAATCAAGTATTTGAAATTGCAGCCATGCTTTTGTAATTCTGGCTGTGTGTTTCGGATCATTATCTTACTGGAAGATAATTTTCGACACATCTTTATGCCACTTTTCCAAACTTGTAAGGAGTCCGTGTTCCAGCTTGAATGGCATTCATGCGACCCACCACTCTTATGCATTCACCAACCTCTTCTATGCACATGCATCCCCAAATCATAAGATTTCCCCCTTCAAATTTGAATGTTGGTTTGATAGGCCAATCGCTGATTGGCTCACCTGGCTTTTTCCAGATCCATTGGTGACCATCGGACCCAAGGCGGTTTATTTTTGTTTGATCCGAAGAAATTACCCTTGCCCAGTTATTAACACAATCCCTATATTTTTGGGCAAATTGTAGCCTTAATTTCTTATAGGGGCTTTTAATTTTAGCGCGTCCATAAAAACCATTTCTGCGCAAAATTTTTCGTACAGCCTCAGTTTTTACATCATTCCCATCTTTTTGGTATAACGCCTTTTTAATCTGAACCGCATTTTCATATGCTACATATTTAATATGCCGCACAATACGCTTTTGTATATTTAAGTTTAAAATTAAAAATTATTGTCACAATATGCAACTGCGTCAGTGTCAACAAATTGATCATATGCGTTGCCTAAGAACTTTTGCAAATTCTCACAAAATAACAGTGCATTTTCGTTTGCTTTCCCTGTGCTGATTCATAATCACTCCATTTGTTTTGAGTAAAAATTTTGTTGCTCTAACTGTTAAGCTTGAAGAGTTACAACTAAAAATTATGCTTTGCTCTGAACATGTGATCAAAGCAGGACTTTCCAGTTGAGTGTTTCCAAGGAGGATTTGACCTGCACCGCAACACGTGGATAAGCATTATCCAAGTCAGATCTGGAGTAGTAAAGGACGCGTTCTTCTTTGAGTGCTCGCCGCAATCTCATCAATTGTGTTCTGTAGGGAGCCAGTAATGTTTCGTTTGGCTTGGACAACTCACAATACACGTTGCCAAGTTGATCCCACCAAATACAAAGGACTTTTTTTATAATAAATACTCGGCTTGGCGTTCGGTGTTGAAGCATGGTCATGTTGTCTCCATGATTAGCTCTTCTTCGGGCGATAGTAATGGACCCATTCTTTATCACCAGTGACTATAAGTTGCAAAAATTCATTTCGTTTATGCCAGGCAAGCAGCATTTCATATGTACAGAATCAGTGGTCAACATTTCTAGGCTTCAGTTTAAATGGAAATCAATTTCTTGCTTTGGTTATGGTGTTGAAAGATGTTAAACCTTACAATACGACGTGTTACATCTGAAAATTTCGACCATAACTTACTGCTGGGGTCAATCCGCAAATTTTTAAAATTTTTGCTTTTTGTTAAATTTTCAATTCAACCTATGTATGTTGACATAAGACGTTTTATTAAAATTTGGTTTGCATTTCAGAGGCACTCAAATTAGAATAAGTTCTTATTTCAAAATTGAATTGGCTGCTTATCGACCTTAGCCGCGCTACTCCAACCGAGACTAAGTCAGGGTATTAGAAAAAAGATGGTAGCGGAAAACCCCTTTATGGTACTCGTACAACGGCAGCGCTCACATACCCGAACGGGTTACTGACTTTGTTCAAACTGAATTCCAAGTAAGTGGTTAGTGCCGAAATACAAAAAAAAGCTTTGAATACGGATGGATCTACTGATGACAACCCATGCAAACGAATCAAAGGACAACGAAAGGTGATGACTAACCCAATAACGCTGTCAAGCAGAATGAACCTTTGAACTTGGACGATGTAGTCCAAAAATTCCGTCAACCTGACCTAGATGAAGTGAAGAAAGCAATATCTACCCTTGAGTCCACTAAAACTGCTAGAGCAGACGGCCTGACCGAGTTCTTTAAAGCAGCAGACGTCTATAAAACATGGTCGGACGAAAGTATGCCCGATGAATGAAACCACATATCAGTGTGCCTCCAGGCCAAGAAAGTCCACCATCGACTAAATATTCAAACTACGGCAGATCTTGGAGTTAGGAAAAGACGGAGCTGCCTGAAGACGTTTGTTGACTGAGGCCCAGGTTCACCCAGGAATGTACCAATGGTTTTCGATGCTTGATGCTGGCGGTATTGGATCTCTTAAGAGATTAAGAGACACTCGATCGGAAAAGGACTTGGCGATCTATTGCGATTGTAGCCGTCCGACATCGAATTTCCTTACAGCATTAGTTTGTCTTGGCGTAGTTTGGGATATCCGCAATCGTACCTTGGCTACAACAAGGTAATGGTCCGAGTTAATGTCGGCTCCTCGGAACGTACGGACATCCATAATACTGGAGGAGTGTCTTGCGTCGACCGCAATGTGATCAATCTGGTTGACGGTTGATTGATCAGGAGTTCTCCAAGTCCCCTTGTGTATATCGAGATGTGGGAACCGCGTCCTACCTACAACAATGTTTCGCCCCGCCGCAAAGTCGATTAGCCTGAATCCGTTATCGGAGGTGGTGTCGGGCTGGGTATGTTTTCCGATCGTTCCACCAAAGATACCCTCCCTTCCTAGCTTTGCATTAAGATCATGGCATAACTAGGGCATTGCTCGTAGGTCTTGTTAAGGAGCTCATAGAAGGCATCCTTGGTGTCGTCATCTTTCTACTCTGTCGGGACATGCGCGCATATAAGACTCATTTTGGCGAATTTAGCCTTGGTGCGGATTGCTACGAGGCGCTCGCTCACATGCCGGAAGCTCAGTTTTTCATCCTGTTTTTGTCCGGCCCATCCCATCGCATTTCTTCAATGGCGGTTATGTCTACTTTGCAGCAGTCTAGGGCCTCCGCTAGTTGTTCGGCTACATATGGTCTATTAAGGGATCCAATATTCCACGTGCATATCCGAAGCTCATTGTACTTAGACCGTTTGCGCGGGTTGTCAACAGTAGATCCGTCCATATCCGAGGCTTTTTGATGTTTCGTAACTTACGTTTTTTTTTAAATGATTGGAGGACCAGTTCTATTTGTAATGCCCCTTGGACGAGGGGTCGGTTACACCGAAGCCAGTAACCCGTTCCGGGATGTGAGCGCTGCTGTTGACCCATATAGGGCTCGTCCGCCACCATCTCTTTTCCAAGACTCTGACTAAGTCCTGGAAATCCTTACCGCCCTGAGCTCCAAATATGTCGGAGTAGCCCGGATAAGGTCTTGTTTTGTTTTTCCTACACTATTGGAGATGTCCAATACATCCGTAATAACAAAGTATGGCTGCAAACTACAGTTTTGCAGACGAGGGTGGGAGGATCCCAAATAACAAATGGCCATTGAGTTACAGGAGGCGAATACCAAGTACCTTTCTTTAGCCGAGATCTGTTCCTTACGCTCTTTGTGAAAAAATTTAAGCTGAAATTTATGAAATTTAAAAACGGCAAAGACTATTAAAAAACCTGACAAATTACGAGTACTCCATCCTCGCATTGTAGATATTTTTGCCGAAATAGGGGAAGGTTAATTCTATTGTGTCTAAGGTCTTTAAAAAGAGTACTTTTAATGCGGCAGTAGATGACTTTATAGCTTCACTATAGGCATAAAGTACACACAAAGGTTGCTATATATTTGGAGTGAAGATAAGTCCAATTGCTTAGCAAAAATTAATGGATCAGACATTTGTTTACTCTGCAAGTTACACTGTTATTATACAGGCTTCCGCAGTACAAGTACAATTTATCATGCTTTGCCGACAGTAGCCGAGTGCATGTCAGCAGTCAGATTCAAAGGGTTATTATTTGAATGATAAGCAATGCCACGATCATCTAGAAAAGCAGTGACTCTTCCCACGAATGGTTGATCAAACAGAGTTGATGTAGATAAAAAAAACCCTTGACCCTTGCGCTACACCCAATGTAATTACTTTTGGGTCGCTAAGATAATTTACAAAATTATCTCCATCTAATAAACTGTTTGGAGTAATAAATGTCATAATGTATTAAGTTGTATAAAAAATGAAGTTACTAGCCCACGGATCCTTATGAAGTTCATTCCAGAGTAACCACTCTTATTGGCAATGGACACATCTTGGACGGGGCTTGGAGCTGTAATTTAGCACTTGTTGTCTTTTTGAGAATAAAGGCCGATCACATTTGCCTCACAACAAAGTCTTAGAGAAACTATTCTCAGTGAGATAAGGAAGCAAGACCAATATATTTGGGTTCACGAAAAGTCTTTTAATATTGTTATGGCAGAGAAATTAATCTTTTGACTAAGTACCAGCCGTTAACTAGAATTGCATACCGCAATTAGGATTTGCCAGCAAACTCTGCCATAATGCATTGCCAAAGACAAACTTAACTACCCTGACAAGTGCTCTGGATCTCTACCTACAAGAATTCAAAGTTTCGGATAATAAAGAGCCCCAACATACGGTAATCGATGCAAAAATCAAAGACGATGTGACGGCATTAAATACCGGCTCATCCACTGATATAATCAAACTCTTAAACCTAAAACAGTCACTTTTCGATTAGAGTTGTTATCATATATTAATAGAAACTGAATTGTATTAAATAAATGTAGAATGTGGTTCAATTGAAGATTATCAGAAAACACACACAACAACATTTTTAGTTTTTTTTATTCGTATCGCAAGATCTTTATTATGATACAAACATATCATACGAGGGCGGGTCAATAAGTCCGTGACTTTTGGATTAAAACACAGATTTTTTGATAAAAAAATAATTTTATTTTTCAACGTAGTCTCCCTTGAGCTCTATACACTTTGTCCAACGCTTCTCCAATTTTTTTATCCCTTCCAAAAAAAATGATTTGTCGAGGTCCTCAAAATAGGCCTTTGTTTGCGAGATGACTTCATCATTGGAGTCAAATCTTTTTCCACCAAGCCATTTCTTCAGGTTTGGGAACAAGAAGTAGTCGCTCGGAGCCAAATCTGGAGAATAGGGTGGATGAGGGAGCAATTCATAGCCCAATTCATGGATTTTTGCCATGGCAACTGCACATGTGTGCACCCTTGCATTGTCTTGGTGGAAAAGAACTTTTTTCTTGGCCAAATGAGGTCGTTTTTTTTTCAAATCGTCATTGAATCGGTCCAATAAGTTGGCATAATATTCCCCATTGATTGTTCTTCCCTTTTGAAGGTATACAATGTGGATTATCCCGCGTGCATCCCAAAAAACAGTCGCCATAACTTTATTGGCTGACAAACCCACCTTGGCCTTCTTTGGCGCCGATTCACCCTTAGAAACCCACTGTTTTGACTGTTGTTTGTTCTCTGGTGTGTTGTGATGGATCCATGTTTCGTCCACGGTTACAAAACGACGCAAAAACTCCTCCATATTGCGATAAAACAACGCCAAGCCTTCCTGTGAAGTTGTTACACGATTGCGTTTGTGGTCGACTGTGAGCAAACGCGGCACACATCTTGCGGAAAGCTTTCTCATGCCCAAGTGATCATTCAAAATTGAAACCACTGAGCCATGCGAGATCCCTACGGCTTCCACAATCTCTCGCACTTTCAATCTTCGGTCGGCCAACACCATATCGTGAATTTTTTCGATTGTTTCGGGTGTAGAGACCTCAACTGGGCGTCCAGGACGTTCGGCATCTTCAGTGCTTGTACGGCCACGACGAAATTCAGTAAACCACTTTTTTACCATTGAAATCGATGGTGCAGAGTCCCCATAGTATTTATCAAGCTTAGCCTTGGTCTCGGTAATGGTTTTTTTTCGCAAGAAATAATGCTTAATAAGCACTCGAAATTCACTTTTTTCCATTTTCTCCTCAAATTAGTGAGTAGTCTGATAAAAATAGCTGTCAAACACAAACTAACTGACGCAGCAAGTTTAAATTTTGACAGGAGTCAACTGACAGATGCCTGTTGACAGGACCAGCGTTACTGTTTCAGTAAAGAGGTCAGAAATTCAAAAAGTCACGGACTTATTGACCCGCCCTCGTAGATAGTTGTCTACCGTTGGTCGTCCAGATTTAAGGACTGTTTCATTCATTTATAGATCTGGCTCTTTGAAATTTATCTTAAGTATTACGAGTATTAATAAAATAATCATGAACAGATTTAAATCTATTAAACGTTTTCGTATTCACGAACTAAAATCGGTCTTCAATTCGCGAAATGTTTAGAAGTTTGTGTGCTCATTATCGACCAAGTGATTCGATTTGGCTTCGATTGCAACAGTTTGGCCTTTTCCAGTCTACTGTGTGGGATATTTTGCAAATAGATATACACCTGTATGAGGATCAGCTTTGACAGGAAGTAGACCACAGGGCTATTGCTTGCGATAGGAGTTCACGCACTGGGTTCATGAACAGTTTGAAGTCGAAGCTTGTTTTTTTGAAAAATCTGCATAGTGACGAGGTTTATTGTGCATAAGTAAAATTGTCATTTTTGGAATAAGGCTAATCCAGAAGAGACATAACCATCAAAAATATTTTTCAAAATGAGGTCGCATATTAGCGATTATTTCTACGAAAGTATAAACTACATTGAATCGGACCATATGTGGATGCAGCAGAATGGCGCTAGGTGGCATATATTAGAGGAATACATTTACTTATTACGAACCGGATGGCGGACTATTGAGATGTTGAAACCTAGTACTAAGTGCATTTCTAAAGAGATTAGACTGATAGAATGATAAGAACTGATAAGAACGAGGAATCCATATGACTGAAGTCTTGTCTAAAACCATAATGTCGTAAGCCATTATTCATATCTGTGAGAAAAAGATTTCGATTCAAACTCTACGATTTTAAGAAAAGAAAACAAATTCAAAATCCTTGCAATTAAATTGTAAGCCAAAACTTACTAATGTCGAGGTGATAAGTGCTAAATTAATGATTCAACCACAGAAAAAGTACGAGACCAAATGCAATGCGAATCATTGTCAGCCTACATACATGAAACAACCAACAAATTTGAGTATATTTAGAAAAATTCTTTCGCTCAGTGCTGAAAATGTTCCAACATCATCATCAGGCATTTTTCAGATCAGTCAATTTACCACATCATCCTTCAAAAGAAGTTCTGAATCGCGAAATAAAAAAAATTAAACAAATCTACAGAAGGCCAAGCAAACGCACAAGCTCATAGGACACTTTAAGGTTTACAGTAACCAAATTCAACGCCGAATTCAGAAAATCGAAATGCGGGATTATCCCCAAAAGTTAACAATTAGATATTCACAATACCCTTCAGACCAATGAACCAGGCAGCTACTCGTCAGTCCATCAAGGCCCTGATCTGTTCAACTGTTATGACGGACGGAATGCAATTCAATTCTAAAAATGAGATCAAAACGTACCTGGAAAACCCATAAGTCTTCTGACTTTTACAAAAGAGACATTGTCTCGGTGACAATGACATCGGCAGCGTAAGCCGCGATATTCTCGGCCGAACGACCTGTCCGCTGGCGGCTTGTGGTTTCAGTCTGTTCGAGTGGAGTAGCCAAGCACTGGAATGTTTGCCCCGTTGGCGCGACACGATTAGAAAATCGAAGTCGCTAACACCACCGACCAGTAACTATTGGTCAAAGAAATCGACACAATTATTCCACGCTCTTGCGGAGTATAGCGCTCCATTTCTTGTCTCTTTGTATACTGCAGCTGTCTAGTTCACAAATGTCAAATATGATTGATGTACGACGCTAGTTGCAAAAATTATAGCATCTTCCGAAAGGATGATTATATTTGCACCACCTTGTATATATGTAGTTGCGGCTGTTTTACTAAAAGGTGTGTTTTTAGCTGCATGAGAAGTTGGATGGTTGTTGTCTATGGTTTTACAGCTGTCAATGTCAAACTGTGTCGACATATCTGTTCAGTAAGGTTTGGCAATTCATCATGAATCGCAAATCGGCAAATTGTGCAAAATTGACTTTGAAAAAGATAAATCTGTTCGTGAAATTCATAGACCACTTCGTCAATTTTACGGTCAACATGATCGCCCTAGTGAGCAAGCCATTCGTGCAGTTATTGATCGTTTTCGCACTAATTTTTACTCTTTCGATTCCAAACCATTACGAATCATCATTAAAATTGACTGTACGGTGCGGTTTACATGATGGCGGCATCTGACAGATTTTTTGGTTCCAAAAATTAATCAGCTTAACATCGACGACATTTGATTTCAACAAGACTGCGCAACTTGCCATACAGCGCACTTAACCATCAACTTATTACAAAATCAATTTGGTGTCAACTTTATTTCCAGAACTGGCCCCCTCGTTCGTACGACTTAACGCCTCTCGATTACTTTTTATGGGGCTAAGCTAAGTCATTGGTTTATGCCAACAAACCGGCAATTCTTGAAGCATTGGAAGTCAATATTCAAGTCACCATTGACGCCATACGACCAGATTTATTGGAAAAATAGTGAAAAATTGAACTGATCGAATGGGTCATTTAAATCGCAGCCGGGGCAGGCCTATGCCGGAAATCACATTTAAAAAATAAATGCCATAAAATTATCTACCAGATTATAATAATAAAACATTCATTCCAACAATATGTCTGTCTTGTATTATTATTTAAAATTTTCAACCTCTTAAAAAACCACCCTCTATGTGTATCTAAGCAATAATCTTTAAGGTCCAAAATTACTGATTTGAAATATACCTATATGCCCGCACATTTTAACACATACAGAAGCACATTTTTATCAACGATAAGAACATTTAACATAGTCGAAAACATGTATCTTTACCGGTCGTAAAATATTCTACTACGGGAATACATGGTATATTCAAATCTCTCAAATCTCTTATCGTTCACTATTAAGATTTAAGGGCTGAACAGAATGTGAATCTGTATCTGTATCTCGAAGTTGGGTGTTATTCAACTTCGAGATACGGATTATACATGTATTGAACTTTTGAAAAGATACAGATTCAAGCTTCAGATTCACATTCCATTCAGCCCTTAAGCCCCTTTTATGTCGCTCTCCAAAAATCAACTTAACTAACGCTGTTTCTCATCCTGTATCTATACCACATTTGTAAGGATGTAGTTCTTTCTCGTATTTTCTGGTTTGAAACTGGGGTAATAAATGAACTCACGAGAGAGAGAGAGAGAGTTTATTAATGACGTATGATTCTAAGGTTATGCAATACTGGATTCCTATATCTATATCTATAGATATTTGTAAAATAACCTAATCTTTTACATGTTTTACCAAGGTTTGGTAAGACCGTTTGGCAAAAAAAATACATTGTGCACATCTACGCGAAATTACCTTTCCAATGGTGTAAGTGTCATGCCATTCGGTTCAGTAGAACGGTGTAAAAGTGTACGACAAAAATAGGCAGCACGTATTTATATATAGATTAAAATAAAACGAACATCAAGTTGAACAAACACTGGAGTGTATGGGCTCTTTAACTCACTTTCTAAGTCAATCCCCTACTTATAGAATCCTTTACCTTGAAACTTTGGCATTATACTGCTAAAAAAAATGAAAAATAGATCAGCAGTTTTATACCGTATCGCGACTCACTATTAAAACCATTGAACATATGTATTTCCCTTGAACGTCCACCTACCTTGCTCGTTTGTATTTGTATGTTCACTAAGCCATAAATAAATTATTAACTTCACAATGGCCACACTGGTCATCACAAATCTAAACTTGTGCAAACCTTACATAGCAAATATGTTGTATGTGTTTACTTTTGCTTTCCGCCTTTTACCACGGCTGTTGTCCAGCGAGCATACTTTAAGAATGTTTTGCATTTTTTCGGTTTCCTTTAGTACACCTAAATGTACCTAAATGTACAAATGCATTTACATATATACAAGAATGTATCTATGATATACGCTTGTGTTGCTACATTTAGCCATATGTACATATAGTATATCGCATGTACGTATATATGTATGTACGGTACACTTTCCTATTGCTACATATTTCACTTTATCACTATTTACTTCACACGTTGTTCTAGGAATTAATCTTGAATACGCCACAAATGTTGTATTACGAGTACTACTTTTCGTTATAGGAGTGTCATGTGTTTGTTTTTTTTATAGAATCTATTCACACAATATGTCAAGTAAGGAAATCTTATGTTCTTCTTCTTCTTTAAGTGGCGCTACAGTCCGGGGTGGACCTGGGCCTCAGTCAACAAGAGTCTCCAGCCAGCTCGATCCCTGGCTAGCCGCCTCCAGTTTAACACGCTAAGTTCGCTGAGGTCCTCTTCCACTTGCGTGCACCACCTAAGTCTCGGTCTTCCTCCACTGCGCTGTCCCTGGGGGCGGATTCGAAGACTTTTCGGACCGAAGCATTGGTGTCCATACGCTCTAAATGATCCAGCCATTTCAGTCTTTGGATCTTCACTCCTCTGGTTAGGTCGATGTCGCTGTATAAAATCTTATGTTGCAGTTATAATATAAGAAAAAAAAAAAAAGATCTGCCCCCAGACGAAAAATTGAGTCACAGTCTCCCATGCAGCAGCGGGGGTTTCAAACCATAATACCTTGGAGGACGATGCTTACGTAAAATGTTTAAATTCTCCATATTCGATACACTGAGCCAATACCCTAAAGTTAAGAGATAGATACTGTACAGTTGTAAAGCGTTACATATTTGGAACGTGCGATACATAGTTCTTTGCGTTGGGCTCGAGCTTACTAGGTGGGGTGAAAAGTAACCTCCTTGGGAAAGAAAAAAATTTTTTTTTTAAATGTCTTTTTATTTTATTCAATATAGTCCCCTTTTAGCTTGATACACTTATTCCAGCGATTTTCCAACTTCTTGATCCCGTCGGAAAAGTAATTTTCCGGAAGGTCTAAAAAATATTGATGAGCCATCTTTTGAGGTTTGGGAGCCAAATCGGGCGAATACGGTGGATGAGACAGCAATTGGAGCCGTAAGTCATTGATTTTAGCCGTGGTTGCGATGCTCGATGGCGCATTATCTTGCAAAAACAAATGTTGATGGTTTTTCCTATTTCGCGGTAGTCCACGAAGAGTATGCCATGACAATCCCAGAAAACCGACCCCATAACCTTTCCGACACATTAAGCCTCCCTCGCCCGTTTCGGAGCACTTGTGCCAGCTTCAGTCCATTGCCGGGCACTCATTCTGTTCTCTGGTTACACACCAGAGTGGATCCAGGTTTCATCAACAGTTACCAATCGACGCCAAAAGTCCGTCCGATTCCGCATCAGCAAGTCCAAACACTCTTTCGAAGTGCTCTCGCGTTCGTGTTTTTTGTCAGGAGTGAGCATGCGCGGCACCCAGCGGCGGGATAACTTTTTCATATGCAGAATATTGCCCAAAATATGGCGTGTGCGCTTAGTACTAATCTCTGTGGTATCTGCTAGCTCGCGCACCTTCACTTTCCGGTCAGCCAACACCATTTCATGTACTTTTTTGACATTGTCCTCTGTAACCGCATCAGAGGGCCTGCCGCTGCGGACTTGATCGTTTTGCCTCTCAGAAAATAATGTTTTATGAGAGAACGAAAATCGTATTTGTATATACTCAACATGATGCCAAACACGTCAACAACAATCAGCTGTCAAAACAAAACTAAAAACAGTATCGCACTGAAATTTGGCATGTCTGCCTAAATATGAACGGTATTCAAGGTACCATAACCTTTTTTGCAGTAGCAGCGCATTCTGGCGGTCAAGGAGGTTACTTTTCACCCAGCTTAGTAAATTGGCGCTTATTTCGCAACAAGGTTGTGTTTAAGAAAAAAAAGGCTCTTTTACGGAAGTATTAAAATCTAAAAAGTTCAGTTGCTTATATGTACATACTCGCATGTAAGTCGCAACAAGAAGTTAAAATAAGACTTCGTATCTTTTTTAACGTTGAAAGGGGTTTCCAAATAAAATATACTATTATACATACGAGGGCGGGTCAATAAGTCCGTGACTTTTTGAATTTCTGACCTCTTTACTGAAACAGCAACACTGCTCCTGTCAACAGGCATCTGTCAGTTGACTCCTGTCAAAATTTAAACTTGCTGCGTCAGTTAGTTTGTGTTTGACAGCTATTTTTATCAGACTACTCACTAATTTGAGGAGAAAATGGAAAAAAGTGAATTTCGAGTGCTTATTAAGCATTATTTCTTGCGAAAAAAAACCATTACCGAGACCAAGGCTAAGCTTGATAAATACTATGGGGACTCTGCACCATCGATTTCAATGGTAAAAAAGTGGTTTACTGAATTTCGTTGTGGCCGTACAAGCACTGAAGATGCCGAACGTCCTGGACGCCCAGTTGAGGTCTCTACACCCGAAACAATCGAAAAAATTCACGATATGGTGTTGGCCGACCGAAGATTGAAAGTGCGAGAGATTGTGGAAGCCGTAGGGATCTCGCATGGCTCAGTGGTTTCAATTTTGAATGATCACTTGGGCATGAGAAAGCTTTCCGCAAGATGGGTGCCGCGTTTGCTCACAGTCGACCACAAACACATGTGCTGTTGCCATGGCAAAAATCCATGAATTGGGCTATGAATTGCTCCCTCATCCACCCTATTCTCCAGATTTGGCTCCGAGCGACTACTTCTTGTTCCCAAACCTGAAGAAATGGCTTGGTGGAAAAAGATTTGACTCCAATGATGAAGTCATCTCGCAAACAAAGGCCTATTTTGAGGACCTCGACAAATCATTTTTTTTGGAAGGGATAAAAAAATTGGAGATGCGTTGGACAAAGTGTATAGAGCTCAAGGGAGACTACGTTGAAAAATAAAATTATTTTTTTATCAAAAAATCTGTGTTTTAATCCAAAAGTCACGGATTTATTGACCCGCCCTCGTATAAATCCATTGGATCTTCTTTGGTCTACAGTAACTTTGACGTAATAGGTTTTTCAACGGATTTCATTGCAAAATATGGTTGGCTATGAAGCTACTTATTTTTGAGAAGATTTGTTCAATCAAAACTGCTACTTCAGTCGTTGAAGGTGATATTCTCAAAGGAAGTTTTTCATTAAGAACTTGGTTGGGCCAGAAAATGCGCAGGTATGTATTTATTAATGTACGAATCTTTCGAATATTCCTTATGAAAGAAATCATACATCAAAACGTTTGAGTTATAGTGCTCTTGCTCCATTAAACTCCTCTGCTTAGGCAAGGCAATACGATAAATCGCTGATCATCAATAGAAACAATATTGGTGATAAAATGCACCCTTGTTGCACTCTTGAAGTGCTATGAAAACTTTCTTCTGTATAAAACTGACAATATACCCATGGTTAGGTACTTTGATACAGCACTACGCTCTTCTTCTTCTGGTCAGGGGCAATTCGACGGGCATTGACTTGGTCGATACATGGGGACCCAAACCGGAAACTTGGTTAATTCGTTGCAGAATTGTTAAATTTATTATACGAGGGCGGGTCAATAAGTCCGTGACTTTTGGATTAAAACACAGATTTTTTGATAAAAAAATAATTTTATTTTTCAACGTAGTCTCCCTTGAGCTCTATACACTTTGTCCAACGCTTCTCCAATTTTTTTATCCCTTCCAAAAAAAATGATTTGTCGAGGTCCTCAAAATAGGCCTTTGTTTGCGAGATGACTTCATCATTGGAGTCAAATCTTTTTCCACCAAACCATTTCTTCAGGTTTGGGAACAAGAAGTAGTCGCTCGGAGCCAAATCTGGAGAATAGGGTGGATAAGGGAGCAATTCATAGCCCAATTCATGGATTTTTGCCATGGCAACTGCACATGTGTTTGTGGTCGACTGTGAGCAAACGCGGCACCCATCTTGCGGAAAGCTTTCTCATGCCCAAGTGATCATTCAAAATTGAAACCACTGAGCCATGCGAGATCCCTACGGCTTCCACAATCTCTCGCACTTTCAATCTTCGGTCAGCCAACACCATATCGTGAATTTTTTCGATTGTTTCGGGTGTAGAGACCTCAACTGGGCGTCCAGGACGTTCGGCATCTTCAGTGCTTGTACGGCCACAACGAAATTCAATAAACCACTTTTTTACCATTGAAATCGATAGTGCAGAGTCCCCATAGTATTTATCAAGCTTAGCCTTGGTCTCGGTAATGGTTTTTTTTCGCAAGAAATAATGCTTAATAAGCACACGAAATTCACTTTTTTCCATTTTCTCCTCAAATTAGTGAGTAGTCTGATAAAAATAGCTGTCAAACACAAACTAACTGACGCAGCAAGTTTAAATTTTGACAGGGGTCAACTGACAGATGCCTGTTTTGAGTTTAATTATAGCTTTGGACAAAGATTATGACTATTGGGGATCAAAACAACGCATGATGTTCTGTCTTTTTTTCAGTTTCTGTGCTTTTTTGTCTCATTAAATTTTGCCAATGGTACTGGTACTGATCTCAGTGCTGGTCTTCCATATTTGAATTGCTAAAAACTGCATATGCAAAATAATTTTTAATTAAGATACAGAAAGGCAGGTGTTAAGCGTTAAGCGTTACTTTTAGATAGTTTGCTTGGAAACTACATAGGCTGGAAAGATAACACGACCTTTTCTTAATGCAAGGGCACATTGTCATTGCTTATTAGTTCGATTTTATGAATATATTGATTGATAGTTATAAGATAGAGGTAAAAGGGAACGAAGCTTTTGTAAAAGAGAAGATCTAGTTCAAGCAAAACATCTGCATTCTTTATTTCACGAGCATATACAATCGTTTAAAGAGCCTCGAAATACAAGAGTTAAATTACCAATTTTAATGGTCTTTCAAAAGACATAAAACATCACTTAAGATAAATTACAAAGGGCTATGTATAAAAATGTACATACATACATATGGAAATTAACAATAAATACAAGTGTAATAAACGCATTCGTCTGGGGAAACTTTTCAAAGACGAGTCATAACACAAACTTTAATGTTTTGTCTGCTTTGAGTAGCTGATGTGAATTTCCTTTTCTTATCAGACGCTGAATCCAGTTAATTACCTTTTTTCAGTCATTGCTGCATCAACGCTGCCCAACCTTGTGCGAAACACACCCTAATGACCTTCTGTTGGTTTATGGATGTGTACCTACCCCAACAGCACATTTGTGACATAGTAAATTTCCACAGTCCTGTATGGCAGAGCTGCGACCACTTACATGACATAATTTAATTTAAACATAAAACCGCAGAACATTAAGCATAAAGGCGGGCCGTTGCCATTCGCGTTGGACGAGTTTACAACCAACACGCAAACCAAAACCACAGGTGTCTGATAGTGCAACGCTTTGAACTTATTTTGCATATATAAATATTAAAAAATAAAAAAAAATATAATTATCTTTTTTTTCTATGCAGTTATACTATTTGAAGGAAGTAAATAATTTTATCTAATAATGGACATCACATAGTCCTTACACACATGTCGACAGAGAGAACTATTGTAGTTTCAACAAACAATGATTCTTTAGTTTTGGATGAGGATATATGTTAAACTCAAAACAATGTATGCTATAAGTCCAAAATCAGAAAATTATAGCTGATCAGCAGCAGACACAGTTTACAAATGCCCCGCTTTCGTGTCAATTTCAGAGTGTGCGGATTTTGGAAAATCATTTCAACTCTCGCCAATATTTTTTTCTCATTTGCCGTGGTACTTCTAAGACTGTTATGCGTCTTGTGAATTTTGGTCCAGCCGATCTTCTTCAATTTTAATTGAGCTCCATTGTACTTTCATTTTCGTTTCTGAATTATGGTTAAAACACCTGTCTACCATTGAGGTAGAAAAGAACTAGGGTGATCTGTAGATGTTTGTATCTGATTTTAATAAAATGTATAAAAAAAAGGTTTAACCTAGTTAAGCATCATTATAGTTCCGAAAACTTCTTCTTATTTAATTGCCAATTTGCATCCTATTCAGTATTGAATTTGGTAAAAAAAAGTCATTCCAGTGGTAGATGTACCAGGTTAATCTTCTTAATAGATCTTTGTTGCAGCTTGGAGTCGTCTTTGCTGATAATGCCAAAGTAAAATTCATTTTGACAGGCAATATAGTATTATTAAACACTGTAACTCTGGTGATAAATCGCTCGGCACTATTATTTCGCAGTCCGAGGTCCACCTAATTTCTGTTTGGTATCGTGTCATTGACGATGCCTGGTAGGTTATCTAAACTGTGCTTTGAATGTTTAGTTACAAGTGTTGATTTGAAGTGCTACTGAATTATGACCATTTACAAATTTGTACTGAAAATCATGCCTTTGTACTTTTGAAGTCTTCAGTCCACCGAAATTGTCGTGGGATATCGTCTGCGTTTGGAGAAAACTTAACAAAATCGGAGAATTTGCAGACTTGTGTTCATGCCTACTGTCTGGTCTGACATGAAAAAGTGGAAGATCTACTCTTATAAAAAGGGAACAAGTCTGAAAAAGAAAGGCGCTCTTATTTTTTGTGGGCTTGGACTCACTTCCCTTAGAAGGGTAACTTCCCACGTTATTTTTAAATATATGAAGGTAAGGGACAACCACATTTAATTTACTCAGATCAACCTTCGCCTTTGCAATTCCAAGTCTGCAATTGAATCCCTATGAAGGAGGCTTTCTGCATTGAATATAAACTGTCCTATAATATTATGGAACAAATGGATTTGTAGCTTCGGATGTTTAAGATGTTCCACACCAATATATGAAAAGTGTTCGAAAAGACCGAGCACTTGGCACTAATTTGTCGTTGCGTCTGGTTATTTTCCCTGTGATTTGTTACTACCATCATTGAATACAGTGATTCAACGTAACTTCAAGGCATATTATTCGCTGCGATGCTAATACTCAGAATACTTTTTGGGGCAGTAGTAAATGCAACGCCAGAAGCTATCACCTCCTGGAATCCGAGAAATATCAACTAGACACGATTTAAAGAGGAGCTCAGCAATTCCAAAAGTGCTCCCCCTACACTCAGGACAAAAAAAGCTAAAGGAAACCGAATCTGAACGATACCCTTACGAAGTGTTTTTAAATGACATGTCCAGCTAGAAAGCAATCCTGTACATTGCCTGTTCCTTGGTGAAATTGCAGATCTATTACGCCTTCGTAAATATACCAGAAAACTTTTAAACAGGTCACTAAAGACTAATTTGAAGGAAGACTGGAACCTTTATAGATTAAAGCACACAGAATGAACGAAATTTAATCAAATTTTGAACGGTGCCTCTTATAAAGACATTTGGACAAAGATCAAAACTGTCGACGAATCTGGTAAGCTGGTCAAGGTCCTCAAATGGGGTAGATTAACCAGGCTGAAAACGATCGGAAAATCTGATGGTACCTGCACTGAGTCGAAAGTAGAAACTGTTCATCTCATGCTTGGGGCTCACTTCCCAGGTAACCTTATCAGAACCAGCCCCTTTTGAATATGCTCCTAGTGAGCTGTATAATACAACACGTTATAGGCCACTAAACGATGTTCTTTCCTTTGATGGATTCAAGTCACCTGGTACTGATGGCATATACCCAGTTTCTTTACAAAAAAACATTGAAATTAAAAGAGTTTAAAAGTATTGGCATCTGTAGTTTGTAGTGCAACTCTAACGTCCTCAAGATACCAGTATCATTTAGTGAAGAGGGTTTAAAGTACAAATTTACCCCAAGATTTCGAATTCTTCCAAGAATCAAAAGCGTGATTCTTTTTTCTTTCGGAATAGAGCTCTGAGGCAAGGAACTTGCCCTTTGTATTCTTTCTAGTTAATTTTATAGAAAGCGCACTTGTGATTAGATGCTTAGAGTATCAGGTACCACAAAAGCAGTGTGAGTGTAACACAGACACCGAAGAGATGATGGGTCGTCTGGGTCATAATGTTTGCAATTATACCCAAATAAAACCCCTTATCGAGGCAATTATATCCAAATTCAAAACCTGAACCAGTGGTCCTGGACCTTTGACTACTTTCAGAGAAGCCTTGCATTATTGAACAAGCTTAAAAGTCATGAGAGAGTGTAGTTTTAAAGTCAACTTGGCTGTTGTCCAGGTGCAGATAGTTTTTGCCTTATTAATTGTCATATGAATGCGTATTGTAGATCCACTAACACGGAGTCATCCGTGAAGCCAAACTACATATATAATAACTGGTGTTTTGGTTTCATTGTAGTCAGCGGCATGCACATAAGACCGGAATTAATACATAGTCGGCAATTGGGGAATGATGATAGCTTGAAGAAAATCAGTCAGTTTTGAGAAGTTGGACGATTGCCATTGTGGGTACCACAAATCGTCGATCACGATTAGGAGAGAGTGCGCTTTATACCAGATAGTCGCTAAGCATCTGCAAATGCCTGAGAGTAGAAGTTAAAACTATTAAGAGTATTAAGCAATGCCCACGATAGTATTGAAGTCAGGACGACGACGCCTTGCGGTCAAACGCTGTAAATTTCGCCATCACATGTTGACTTTGACATTCCCCCTTTGATGCTGACTGTGGCAAAAGACAATGATATTGATTCGTCTACTAGGAACTTTCTAGCCCTGCTGCGCATCTTGTCAAAAATTGGGGTGTCGGGAACACCTTTAATATCGATGAAAATGTTCAGCACGTACCCCTTTTTTAGTTCATTTCCAATTCTGTTCACTAGGAATATTGCATCTTGCTCAGTTTTCACAGAAACCTTGTCCTGTGTGAAGAATTAAAATACTCAGGTGTGTGTTCTTTTGAAAATTATTTACAATACTATTAAATTCGCGTTCGTTAGCATTGGTATAGTAATTATTTTGCCCTCAATTTCTTTCTGCAAAAGAAACCAACGTATTGAGTAACCAAACACTGTTAATTTCTGTTATTTTCTTCATCTTATATATCCTCCAAAAATACAGGCCTTAAACATAAACAATAATTAAATTACTACAATAACAGCTGTATAATACATACACGAGTATTTTTTATAAAAGTAAAAACAAAACTGATGCTGTAAACTTTCTTTACTGGCCCGATTAATCAGTGTCAGGTTATCCCATTAGTTGAGAGGATTCCCCTCTGTGTTTAAGTGACTGTATTCATCGAAAATCGTTAATCACGCGCAAAATAATTAGCAAACACACTTGTAGTATTTTGAGCGCGAAATAATTGTCAAAACAAATTTTAACGTCCGTTAATTCTCATATGTCGAGGTGACAAAAATGGAAAGTGCCATGTAATGTTGCCAAAAAAAAATCATCAAAATATGCGTGATGGTACAAGTCTACACGAAGCTAATGAACCTTTAGTCCATTGCATGCGGTGCATGACAGCTGGGTGTCACCTTGAAGCATATTTTGGAAACGAGACTATAATTAATTATGAAGAGTAATCATTTTGTGCATTTTTGTTTTGTTATTCGTACTTTTCCACCTAATTATTGTACAAAGTAATGACGAGTCGTTAACATGGACCAGCCCCCAATGACTGTTGTGTTTAGAGATGAGTCGAATTTCAAAGTTTGGTGCCAATGACCTGTTGCGTGACAAATACACTGTAATTTTGTAATGAAAGTTTCTGAATAATTTCTAGATTTGAAATTGTATAGAAACGTAGAAAAGAATACATAGCCATTGACGTACAGGGAGTTGCTATATTTCCCATCATTCAGAGGCGAAGGATTCTTACCATACTGGTCACAAAATCGGCTACCTTCCGCTTGGTAATGTGGGTTTCTTCTTCTTCTTATCCTTTTATGAGCCCTTTCCTCGTTATACGAACTTATGCGTAACGAGTTTCCCATTTTTACTGCATCGCTGCTGCTCCGCTTATGGGGTTGGCAAATGTCGCAGACCGCAGAACGCGTCTACATAATGCTCGGTCCTGGATCGCTTCAGTGGTAAGCCCCAGACGTTGTTGCGCATTTGCCATCTGAGAAATCCAGAAATT
The DNA here is from genome assembly GCA_928272305.1 of Volucella inflata. NCBI lineage: Eukaryota > Metazoa > Arthropoda > Insecta > Diptera > Syrphidae > Volucella > Volucella inflata. Next base: position 16,420,043 of record OV743720.1, on the reverse strand, counting down.
CTTTTTCCGACCTCGTTTTCTTACAGTTGGAGTGACCGTAGTTGATAGTGCCTTTTTAACCGGATTTTCCGCAGATCTTCTTTGAACGTGGCAATACCAACTTAATCTATTCGCCTCAAGCTGTTCGGTTACCGAGTTCTTTATATGTAGACTTCCTCTTATACGCGTAGATCTAATACAGTCGCGTTTAGTGACTCCACTAGACATCCTTAACATTTTCATTTCCGCTGCCGTCATTTTGTTTTTAAACGCTTCGTACATTGTCCAGCAATGTGAACCGTATATAAGAGCTGGTCTAACAACCGTGGTGTAGAGTTTCCCCTTTAATTTAAGTGGAAATTTTTGGTCGCAAAAGACTCCCGAATTTTCCCGCCATTTCATCCATCCCACACTCACTCTGTGGTTTACGTCGTCGTCACATTTCGCTTCCATGTTAACGATTGATCCTAAGTACTTCAAGATAGTGCTTTTCGGAAGAACTATTCCGTCTAACATTATATCCGGAACAGGTCGCAACGGATGCGCAAATGGGCACGTCAAATGCTCCGTCTTTGAACGACTTATTTTAAACCCGTTTCTCTCTAGCGCATTTCTCCATGAATCTAAGATAAATACCATGTGTAAATCCTTAGACGAATCTCGGTGCTTTTCCATTATTATTCGTAGGCTTTGGATAGCGTCCACGGTCGATCTTCCTTCAACTAATCCACATTGGCTATTATCGAGCTTTATTATTTGCCGAAGACGAGTCTTAAACCTCTTTCGACGATTTTCATTGTGTGTGACATAAGCTTGATTGAACGGTAGTTGTTGCATTCTCGAGTGTCGCCTTTTCCTTTGTATAATGGAACCAAGAAGCTACTTCTCCATTGATTCGGCATAGGTTGTCCACATTTTAATTTATTTAAAAGTTTCGATAGCCAAACGCTGCCGATGCCCTCCATCTACGACCAAAACTCTGATGGAATGCTATCTGGTCCCGCCGCTTTCCCCCGCTTCATTTTTCCAATTGCTATACTTATTTCTTCGATTGAAAAGTCCGAAACTTCCTCCTCGAATAGACCAGCTGTTGGCACGATATCACGTGGAAACTGTTTGTTAAGCAACTCCTTGCAGTATTCAAGCCACCGGTCACAAATTTCCGTTTCATTTGTTAGTAAACGACCGTCTGCGTTTTTGATGTATTTCAGCGGGGTTATTTCCATTGAATTTTTTCTCCTCTGTGCAGCGAGCTTAAAAATATTTGGCATTTTAGTACTGTACGATGTTTGAACTTCTTGGATAGCTTGTCTTCTATCTGCCGATCGTGAGGATATTTGTTCCAACTCCTGGTACAGGTTTTCCGCTTCTGCCGCTCGAGTTCGAGCCAGGACTTTCTTTGCGATCTTTTTAAGACGCTCGTATTCAAGAGCCAGTCGAGCTTTTTCGATATCGTCGCTCCGATCGCATTTTGTCCACGCTTGGAATGCACTCTTCTTGTCGGCCACAGCTCGTTTGGTTTCGTCATTCCACCACCATGTTTCTTTGCCGACGTGATGGTATTTCGATATAGTCCCCAGATGGGACTTTGCGAGTGTTATGCATTCCTCGTGCACATTTCTTGCGGGCTAAGTGAGTCTGCGATACCGTTTATATTGTGAAGTACTTCTTTAGCCAGTGCGATAAATGTGGGTTTATTTAAAAAAAAAAAAAATATTATAATATTGTAGAGTAAAGGGGTTACCTGCCATCACAAAACAATAGAAATACCGACAAAAGGCGAAGAATACATTCTGTCATAATATAACCGCAAGTAAATCAAAACTACACAAATCGATTAATCATCATTTGTTTCGTTTTCCCAAAGGTCTATTACCTTATTTGAAGAAATTCCGAGTGAACAACTTCATGAATATCGATAATGAAAGAGTGACCAAAACAGTCTCTGATTAGGAAAGTTTTCAACAACTTCATGGTCCTTTTTGAACGCCTCTACCACCCATAAGCTCTTGCTTGCAACACAAAATGTCAAACAAAATCCTTGGCCAATAGTAAACTCAGTGTCAAATAGATGGCCTTTAACGATCTGTTTTCGAGTACTCGCTTAGTACAATAAAAATCAATGCAATCATGGTGACAAGGATAAGACTATGTGAACACCGGCGACGTTGAACCGAACGTGACCCGCTTAGCTTATAACCGCAAGCAGATAAGAACATATAGAAAAAATGCATTACTTAGATGAATCCGGGTCTAAACGCATTGTTGGACAAGCAGATACGCGATATTATTCTTGAGAACGACCGACGCGGCAAGCAGCACTAGCCGTCGACAACGACGAGATGCGAGTTATGGTGGAGTCTGAACTTTGGAAAAATGTAAGGAAAATTGCAGAGAAATTGGATGTGCACTACTCGACGATTACCCGTCACTTACATGCGCTTGGAAAAGTCATGCAATTAGACAAAAGGGTCTCTCAAAAGGTGATTGAGCAAAACATGATGGATCGGCTGGCACTTTTGCACTTTTCTGCTCTCCCGGTACACAAAAGAACCATCTCTGCACAGGCTGGTGACATGTGATGAAAAGTAGATTCTCTATGAAAATCGTCGCAGATCTACCTATACACAGTGGCTAGGTGCTAATGAGGTACTACAACACACGCCACCGCCGAGCCTTCATCCAAAAAATATAAAAGTGATTTTTGAGTGATCTTGTGATGGCATTCCATCAAACACCAAATATTCACATATCATATACGACGAGAATCCAAGAGTCCAAAGGGTCTAGATTTATAATTACCATAACCATATTTTGGGTATTCTGCCATTATTGTATGCAAAATGACCATCGAGAGTACTCGATGTTTGCTTCAAGTCGAAAGCAATCTTTGCAAGGCCTTGATATCGGAAAAGGTGATGCGATTGTAAGAAACATGCGAGACAATACCGGAGCCATATCTTTGAAAAAAAAATTGTCCCAACTACTCTATTGCTGAAGACACTAGCTGTCAACATTAAGCGATCCGCAGTGTGGAGGAGTTTGAATGAACGTAACAATAAGTTCTGATATTGATACCTCGCCAGGTATCAAACCTGGTATACTTACCCTTACCCGTTTCTATGGCGTAAGAAAGCAATTGGGTAATAGCATTTTGTCAAGAAACAGTGGTACCTTATATATAAGACCCCCTGAAATGTGATTTTGCGCAGAAACGAAGGCAGATGAAGATGTCTTTGGTCGTTTGGATTCCAAAATTATTCGAGTGTTTTGGCATTATTTCTGATGATGTCCTTTAGATAGGAGAAACAGCAGCGACTTCTATGAAATGTACCATGCTATAGATGTGAAAATATCGATGCAGAATAAATCTCTAAAGCCTTGTATTTACTTACACCCGGAGAAAGACCTCATTTTCGGTATCCTGCATAAGTAGGGGTCTACTTAAACCACCAGAAAGCATCTGTAAGTTTGGATTCTTATAATTCTATTCCTGTAGTTGCCCAAAAAGTAAATTAATCAGTGTACGAAAGAATAATTGATAATTATTTGATAAATCTAGCGCGACTTGGAGGAATGTTTCGCTTCTCAAATAAATTAGGCTTAAATATAAAATGCGTAGTAGGCCCTGCAAACACTTAGAAAGCACGATACATGTGTACTCGTATTTGCCAACAAACTAAACAAGAAACCAGATCTTGTCGTAATAGATACTTGCAAGGCAAGTTTAGAAGCGCACAAGGAAATCTAAAAAAAAGAATGGGATGTTGTAAACTTTTTACCTAATCGTGAAACTATTAATCGCTTTAAAGCCACTATACATAACGTTAACATTTCAGATCTAGTTATTGTTGCAAGCCAATTTAATCAATACTTTGCCTCAGTAGTACAGACCTTGACCTTTCAATGTCTTGCAACAGCTGCTCAACGATACAGCTCCGAGGCCGTACTATTTCTTTTTCGTTTTCATGCTCATTTCGGGATTTGAATTATTTAAAATTATAAACACGTATTCTTGGGCCGACGATGGAATTTCTAGTTCTATTTTGAAAAAAATTGCCTTAAACGTGGTAAATGTTTTGGCCAACCTTTCAATTCAAGCATAATTTCGGGAACATTTCCAGAATTGTTAAAATAGGCGAATTTAATTCCAGTTCTCAAAAAAAAGCAGACAAGAAAAAGCTAACTACAGACCGATTATACTTGCTGCCTGTAATATCTAAAGTCTTTGAGAAAACTGTAAAATAATGTTTTTAAATTTCTTACAAAAATTAACTTTTTGAGTGTAAACCAATTGGGTTTCATGGAAAATCATTCTACCGAGGAAGGTCTTCTGGATTTTAGCCAACATATCTACAAAGGGCTTGACGACAAAAAATGATGTGCTGGACATTTTGTAGACATAACCAAAGCCTTCGATATGGTAGATCATAAAATTCTTTTGAGTAAATTATATCGTATAAGGTTTCGAGGCTTTACCAGAGAAGAGTTTGCATCTTATTTCAAAAACAGAATAAAAAAATAAAATTGGAGACATCTTTGGAGAACCGAGAGTAAAATTATCAACCTCGGTGTTCCACATGGTTCTGCTATAGTCCCCTTACTATTCTTAATCTACGTCATCTCAATATTTAGTCCTACGTTTGTCGGTAAACTTATGGCTTTTAGAGATGACTTCGCATTTGCGCACGGTTCTAACAATCGCTTATGTCACCTTGCTGATATCAACCAAGATTTTCATTGGTTAAGACTGTGGTTTGCAAAACACAAGCTGATAATTAGCAAAAATTTATGTACTTCAGACTAGCAGCTAGGGAATCTCCGGAAATCTGTATAGTAGAATCCCAATTATCCGAACATCGATTATCCGATTATCCGGCTCATTCGTCACGACTCTAATTGGAGTTTAAAAATGTGTTTATGTCGCAAGGAGACATGTTACGACAATTTTATTCCCGCTTCCGACCGCGTACTCCCGCTGTCATGTTAAAGCTTTAAATGTTTAGAAAGACAGGATGAATCGGATCCCATACAGTTGTTACAATAAAAGCGCATCAGTGACAGCAATGAAAAGATGGATTCATTACGTCAAAGATCAATAACAAGTTATTTCCAATCAAAAATTTAAATAATATTATCGTTATAGCATGTATTTTTTTTATATCGTATTGTCTAAACGACGTATGTAAAACCCATTATATAATAAAATCAATTTTTGTAAATATTGCTTAATTTTGTTTTTTAAATCGGTTATCCGGAATTTGATTATTGTCGCAGATTAAGTATATTCCAATGCGATTGTTATACCTCCTAAAATGAAAATGTGGGCTGCAATATAAAATTGCTTGGAGATTGAAATAGTTAAGTCTTATAGGTATAGGTGTTCTACTATTATTGATCAAAAACTTAACTGGGCCAAAAATATTTCTATTTTGATGAAATATCCACTATACGGAACTTTTATCGGCTTCGAAAGTACTGCTCCACATGAATCGTGAAAAATATTTGTTTTGGGATCTTTTGATCCAGATTAGAATATGGCATTAGTTGCTGGGGTGGTAATCACTTCAATAAAGTCCATCAAAGAACTATAATACAAAAATCTGTGATAAGAAAAATATGTTTTTCGTCTCGTATGGCCAACACCATAAGGCTATTCAGTAAATTTAAATTTTTTCCAGTAAGACACTCGTACTATTACAAAGTATTCAGGTGGCTACGATCAGAGTCCCATCAATGACACCCATAAACTTCAAAGCAGAACAAGTACCATTGTTAGCATTCCACCTTTTCGTACTTCGAGCTTATCCTCTATTACTCTATTTTATCCTGCAAACTATTTAATACTCTTCTCTAACTAATGTAAATTTTGATTTATAACTAGCATGAAGTTGAAATTTTGTTGCGCTTTATCATATAAATTATGTTACACTGCTTTTTAATAAAACAAAACAAAATGTCTCTAAAAGTGCATTACAATATCGGAAAAATTGTTACATTTTTTATTGCAGCTAGTATATTTAATAATGGTATATCAAAAATGATGCAATTATTTAACCCTGTAATTGGCCCAAGCGCTCTGCGATTTACAGAGAACTTGGATTCCCACCGAATATTTATAGAAAATATGAGAGCCCAACTGGAGGATGAAGAGGCCGGAAAATTGAACTGAAGTTGAAGTCAGAAGATACCCCAGCAAATATGGAAGACATCATGTACGATCCAGGTATTGCAGATTAAAGGTAATTTTAAAAAAATATTTGCTTGGCCTTTCGTATGGCTGACGCCTCTTTTTTCGTTGAATTTTTTACTAAAACTACTCGTACTTATATCTCAAGATTAACTTAGCAAATTTTGTTAAAATTTACAAATAATATTACATAAGGTATAAGCATTTTTCAAACAACTGTCATTTTTACAAAATGTCTATAATACATCTTATAATAAGAAACAACTTATTTTTAATTTTAAAGACGACACCTGACAGAAAAAATAAGTAAATTAGCAAGGATTTCCAGTGTCAGGTTACTACTGGCTCATATGAATCTCCATCGTTTTTTTAAAATTTTTTAATTCGTCATATGCATATGTGTAATATAAAAATTATTTCATATATTTAATAACTGTGTCAAAAAAAAGAAAAAACGGATTATGCCCATTTTCCAGGCGACAAGGTGATGTAATCCCCCAAAATTTTCTTCTTGCTTTGCGTTATCACACCTATAATCAAATTATCGAAAATTTTAATTCTGTAAATTCACCCATGGCAAATAAGGCATGCAATCGGCGCTCCTTTTCTTTTCCGTACAAATTAGGTAATAAGTCTGCGGAAAACGCACAGTTTGGCATAAAAAAGCTTAAATAGAAATACACATTGGAAAGTTTATCTTATGTCTAGATAAACAGTGCACGCAAAAAATATTATTTAAAATTTAAGTTCATTTTTTGGGTTAAGATTAAATAAATACGAGTTTATTCAGATGCGGGCAAAAATAATAATTCACCTAAGGGCATAACATTAATAGAAATAATAAAAAAAAAGCAACCTCTTCGCAAATTCTTATTGGTAATATTTAAAACCCTTAATAGTTTCTTACTTAACCAAAATTAATTCATTTCTGATTTGAATAATTTAAGAATGCAAAAATTAATTTTATCGAAGAATGATTAGATTACAATTACCGAATTCGATGGGATAACTGCATCGACTACATTCACTGGAAATGTTATATGGATAAAGAAGACCCTACAGCAATTCAAGTTCTGGGACCCATAACCACAAGAGAGGAACAGGGCGCCCACATTTCCGTTGAAAATTTTTAGTGCTGTGAAAGCTATTGGCGCTTAGAGTTTCCAATCCGCTTAATCAAACAGATTCGGCCAAAATTGACACAAAATAAATTAATCACGCTGACAAGGATTATTGCATGGGTGTTAAGTTAAAAAAATTGATCTTTGCCTAATCACTTTCATTAAAAAAAAACGTCTCCTGTCATTTTTGTATCCCATCAAAACAGAGAAGGCTCTCGTTAAGGCTCGCGAAAAGTTAAAATTTCACTGCGCCATTTATTGTTCCGGATAAATAATTGTGTGCAAAAGGTGAGTGAGTGGTGGGAGACTGCTACATTATTGTACGAGGGCAACTGTTTACATACTAAAAAATACAATATGGGGTCTAAGTTTTTTCCAATAATATTTTCTTAGAAATGTTACATTTATTGATATATAAGATTAGTCGTAAGATAATTGTAAGGCCGAAAGGCAACGTTTAATGAAATTGTTAAGTTTAGAGCGCTCGGTAAGAGCCAGTAAGCTAGAATAAGTGATTGTCATTGTCAAACTAGATTTAAGCATTTTTGTCTAGAATGTAAGTAATAATGTAAGAAATAATAAAAATGAATTTAAAAGAAAAAAAAGAAGCAACTGTTTACATTATTTCGATGGAAAACAAGGTAATGTAAAACGAATAGCAGAACAAAATTGTTTGTTTACGATTTCATCTTGTCGTTTTTATATGGGATTTTTCGTTTCACTTAAGTTGGATACTAGGCTTCAGTGAAATAGTAAAAAAAAAAATGTGTCATTTAGGTGTTATCTGTGACAATGAACTGAATATTCATGCCCACATGAATGACCGTTAGGTCGATAATTGTTAAAAATTGTTCAACAAAAGATACATTTTTTATTGTGGTTATGAAACAAATATCTAAACAAAAAATACCTCTTATTTGGTGTTTACGCGGTTTGTGAACTCTTCAAGAGTTATAAATGAATGCGGAATCATTTGGTATTGCAGTCTTTAAAACATTTTTGAATGAAGATTTTTTTTTTATTTGAATTCAATGACTTCACACAGTTTCTTAGCTTCAACAAGTGAAATCACCAATTATTTTGAAATCAATAAATTAAGCAACCATTTTTTAGGATCAGTGAGTTGAAGTCATTCCTTGAAATCATCTTTAAATCACTTGCAATTAAATGAAGTCTTTGTTGACTTCAAAATGACTTCTTTGACTCTAATGAAATAGTTTTTATTCCGATAACTTATATATAATTGGGGTATTTTGAAAATGTTCAGAATACTGGATTTGCCAGTTTATCAGAAACCTTATCACAGTATCGCTTTCGTTTTTTTAACTGGACTAGGACTTATCGTCATCATTCAATTATTCATTGAACACTTAATGCCTACCGTACAGAGAAAGACAATGAATCAAGAGGTGGCGGACAGTAATATTAGAAAAGAGAAGAGCTCGCAGAAAATGGCAATTGTCAAGATATCCCGGCGATAAAACTATATTCAACAGATTAACTAACAAACTTAAAAAAAGTATCGATGAATTCAAAAATAGATCTTTCGCAAACTACATCTGCAAATTAACTCCAGACAAAAACTCAGACTACTCCCTTTTGAAGGCTGCCCAACATTTAAAGCGACCTCAGATGCAAGATCCACCATTAAGAACACCTGTTGGGAAATGGATCAGCGACCCAAAGGAAAAAGCGAAACTGTTTTCGGAACATCTGGCAAATGTTTTTAAACCTTTTCCGCGTAAGCCTTGAATTACCTGTTAAAATAGATGAAGACGTACTCCCTTATGTTACGGTAAAAGAAATCAGCTCATGTATTCAAAAGCTATCTAATAGAAAATCGCCAGGTTATGATCCTGTAACGGCTCCAATCTTGAATGAATTACCCTTTATAGCATTCGTAAAACTCAAGCTTTTAATAAATGTTTGTTTTAAACTTAATTCCACACCTCTGGAAAATAGCAGAAATTATAGTTATACACAAATATGTAAACCTTTATCAGAAGTCACCTCTAAGCTTTTCGAGAGACTACTTCTGAAGAGATAAGATAGAATCAAAGAGCAAAGAAGGCCTATTCCCACCCACCAGTTCGGGTTTAGCATTCGACAATAGACCAAGTACATCGTAAAACTGATGTTATAGAATAATTATTGGAAAAAAAAAACGAATTTGTTCTACGTTATTCCTTGACGTTGCTCAGGCTTTTAATAAAGTCTAGCACAAGGGCTTATCGTATAAACCTCATAGGAGCCTAGACAATATTATGAGATACCTAAATCTTATATTTAGAATAGATTCTTTAGATTACGCTATGGCACAGCGTGTTCTGAACTTAGAAAATTACAAGCAGGGGTTCCACAGGGAAGTGTTTCGGGACCAACCCTGTACTTTTTGTGTACTGACTATATACCACACACGAATGATACTCGTATAATGATAGCCACATTCGCAGATGGCACTGCTCTCCTATTAACTGATGGATGCGTATTTAAATCAACAGAAAAATTACAGAACTCAGTTAATAAGATATGTGTGTGGCACAACGATAGTGAATAAAACTTTATAAGTCAAAGTCCACCCACATGAAGTTTACAATTAGAATAATACCGAATGTACCTTTGGTTATCAATAATCAAATAGTTTTTAATTCCAACACAGCTAATTATCTAGTTATGAATCTAGATGCTAAACTTAAATGGAAGGAACATGTAAGAAAGAAAGTACGAGATGTCGTAGATGAGCTGAATATTGGATTCAGAAAACTTAATTGGTTGCTAGGACATAATTCAGAAATGACTATTGAGAATAGAATTTTACTTTATAATCAGATACTAAAACCTGTTTGGACGTATGGTGTACAATTATGGGGTTGTACAAAGAAAACAAATCTTCAAGTTAACAAACCTCTCAAAATAAAGTCCTTCGAGTAATAGTAAATGCTCCATGGTATATTAGGAATAGTGACTTGTATCGAAATTTGGAGAATGATCTTGTAACGGAAGTACATAGTTAAATAGTTTAAATACGCAAGTCGACACAATGAGCGTCTGCAGGTGCATATTAATCCCAAGACAAAATACGTCTTAGATTTACGACATTATATTCGTAGACTAAGAAGAATTAAACCCCATGACCTTTTGATTTGGAAAAAAAAAAAAAAAAATCTTATTTACACATATAGATATATTTTACATAATATGACAACTCGTATTTAAAGTACAATACTCTCCTAAACACAACTGAACGTCGAAACTCAAATCATTTGTCGATCTTGTTTTTTGTTTCACCTTCTACAAAAAAAAATCAAGTTGTACCACCAACGATCTTGTAAGGCATCTTGATTTTATCTGTTCTTCTGAGGCAGATAATTGCATCATTTCAACGAGTAATCACTTCCTCTCATATCTAGATCATTGCCAAGCACCTATATTCTTGATATTTTCGTGTGAAAACGGTGCCAAATTTTTTATCATCGTAAAACTGATTACGTGAAATAAGCATCTTATGAGACACCCCTTGCCTTAATACGTTTGGTAACATTTTTAACTGTTTTTAACATAATCTCTTCCATGTTGTCTCAGAAGAAAATCTTATTATTTCCCACCCTTGCATAATAAGGAATTACGTTCGTACTACCCTTCGACATCAGCTACCTTCAATGTTTAATACATCCTCTAAGAATCCTTAAGCAATTGCATTTGTTAACCTTCAAAGTCGGTCTGATGTCGGTGGACATTACTTTAGCATAAGGTTGAGGAAATTGAAGATGAATACTTTGCTTGTCGAGAAGGTCCCACAACTTTAATCCGGACTTATTTTATTTAATTCTTCCAATAGCCAGCGAAAAGTTTGCGAAATGACAGCGGAAAACTATTTAATGCAGAGTTTAACGAGCTGCTAAAGACTCTAGTGACAAAACTGAATATAATATGCACAATATACTGCATCCATTTTAATTTAAAAAACAAAAAATTGGTGATATGCTGAACATAAAAAGCGAAAAGTTAAAATTTCGCTGCGCCATTTATTGTTCCGGACAAATAATTGTGTGCAAAAGGTGAGTGAGTGGTGGGAGACTCCTACATTATTGTACGAGGGCAACTGTTTACATTATTTCGATGGAAAACAAGATAATGTAAAACGAATAGCAGAACAAAATTGTTTGTTTACGATTTCATCTTGTCGTTTTTATATGGGATTTTTCGTTTCACTTTAGTTGGATACTAGGCTTCAGTAAAATAGTAAAAAAAAAATGTGTCATTTAGATGTTATCTGTGACAATGAACTGAATATTCATGCTAATATTCATTGATAACATCGGTTTTGAAAAGCGTTGATTTAATGAATTTTAGGACGTATATGCTACTAAATCTCGTTATACACATATAACCGATGTTCAGCTTGTTCTCGAATACGACTGTTAAGTCTGAGCACAATTTTACAAACCCAAAATATTGCGAGATACGAAGTCTACCCGTGCACCGGGAGTACTCCATCCAACATATCTCTGATTTTCACCTAAGTAAACTCTGCCTTAAAACTGACCTATACTCTCCCCAAGGCTCAAATTCCATACTCCAAAACCAAACAGCACTTAGGCAAATTGTTAGTTTCAAACTTTAGTGTATTAAATTAAATAAAAGACGAATTATTTTTTCTTTAACACATTTCAATTTTCTAAAAATCTTTCCAAACACTTGCTTTTTCACTTGCTTTTGAATCAAAACAAAAAAAAAAAAAAAAGGTTTAACATTTTTGGCATCTACCTTGTATACGTCCAGGATCAACATGTGACACCTCAGGCGCGAGGGTTTATATCAAAAACGAACTGGCTGGTCTATCAAGTTACTGTATAATGTGCCCGTTTGTCGTTCGTTGATAATTGCATCCCATATCCGAATCTCAGTCGCAGTCCCAGTTTTGAGTATACGAACAAGCAATCAGCCAAAAAGTGTGTTGCTATTTTTAACTGGTATTTTCCGTCTGCTAATTTTATTTCATTTTTTTTATTATTATTTTACTCTTCACTTCGTTGCTGTGCTATATATCGCGCATTTTCGTTTTCCTGCTATTCATTTATTTTCGATATTTTTTGTTTTGTGTACTTTTTCTTAGCCACAAGCACTCCACAGTTCATAAAGACATACACGAAGAAGATACCGCAAAAGAGAGAAAGAACAAAAAATACCAATGAAATGATGTGAATTGTTATGGAAAAGCGAAAAACCGAGGGAAAAAATAAATAAATACAAATAAAACGAACTTGCAATGGAGTAGGCCGAAAGAAACCATGAAATCAACAAAACAGCCACACGCACACTATCAATTTAATGAAAAAAAAATAAGAAGTTACAATAATTTTCAGAGTGTAGTGGTTTTTGTGGTAAAGATTTTCACACAGCGCACGACAAATTATACGAATACGGTCACTGTCGAATTCGCCGCATACAAATTAAACCAAATCGTAATCTGGGTATAAGGAGGCGAAGCAATTATGTACGTCTTTTGAATTTAATTGAACCGTCGCGACGCCACCGCCGACACTACCATTGCCACCGCTCCAGGCACTGGCGTTGTCATGAGGAGCACCATCGACTAGATGACAAACCCCATCGTTTCCATCAACCGGTTTTCACCTGTATGCGCAAAATTCTCAAATTCCCGACATACTCATAATTAACGAGAAAAAAAAAATTTCGCGAAAGATACGGATACGTTTTCTTTGAGAATGGCGCGCGCGAAAAACACTAACAGCAGTATGAAGAAGAGTATCTTCACAACGGGTACGAGTATAACGATGTCAACCTAGCGGATGCATGTAAGCAAGAATTATGTGCTTCTCATGCAGGATGATGGTGGGAATTTGGCTAAAGTTTCGCGATTTCGTAGTCCAGCAGGGAAATCACCACAAATATGAGTACAGTGTGAACAAACGCAACAACTAAACTCTCTCATCGACAACGAGAGACTGGCAATTTCTTGCCCCGTCTTCTGTCAGAGTTTGTGAATTAAACGCAAAGTATTCACCTCCCCCTCTTCGAGCAACTCCTTCACCGACACATCAGCACCGTCAACTCTGACGTGTATTCTTTCTTCTTTGCTAGTGTCTCTCTGTTTACGAGGTCTTTCTATACCCTCTCTCTACTATGACTAGCAAAAGCAGTGAAATGAACAGGAGGGAACTGGCTTCGCCTTCGATGCCATACCACCATGACAACGGGAGGAAGGTGGTGCTATGTGTATGCTACTTCGTACACTTGCTGCATTCATTTTGCTAACTTGATAGATACGAATATAGCCAACAACCAACATCGCCAGAGCGGGTATGGGACGCAAAGGAAGTTTCCACAGCACACACATTTCGCATCCCAAACGATTGCCTTGCTTTGCTGTGCCTTGTTGCACAGTATGTCCATGACGACGCGCAGCGTTTCTTATTGCAACATACGGCGGCGCGCAAAATATGTGTATCTGCGCGAAATTGGAGGAATAGTACCATGAAGAAGCAAGGCTATAAAAAGCAACATCACCCTCATGGCCAAGCACAGATGACTCTGACAATGAGTCTAAGCTAGAGCAATTTCCCCGTCAGCGGGGCCAAATGAGAGGAATACGCGTAAACCTCACAGCACACAATCGAATAGTGCATCTGTAAGGTTGGAGAGAGCGTTTCTTAGTTTGTTTTTTAAATATATTTTTTGTCTTTTTATACGACAAATGTCCAAGTACAAAAATTTAACTTACAATTCAGCTGGGAACGTCTTGAAGTACGGATACGAGTATGTATTCGTATCTATTTGCTTGGTCGACGATAAATTAAAATGCTAAGCAGCTTCTCCCGACGACTTGACTCTCTATGCAAACGAGGGAACGTGATTTCTTAACAGAAAACATCGGTAGCAACGGATCGGGCAAAACATTCGTGTTGTTATTGAAGACAGGAAAATCTGCACACGAAACGAACGATCGTCGCGAATGTCGAATGCGTTCAACAGAAAAAATTTTAATAAAAAATAAAAATCCAAACTATATAAAATCCAAATGTAGAGTACACTGAAAAAAAAAAAAAAAACAATACGGAAAATTGATAGGCCGTTCAATCTGAGTTAACACTACTTGTTGGAATATATTGTAATATCTCTTTATATAGCACAGATATAAAGAGCTACTGTAGGGTATTTAAAGAAAAAATACAATAAGGCTGGACAATTTTCCGCAAAATAAAACAAACTTCCATTTTTATAGAACAAATTTCACAAGGAAAAATGCATCTCCACGATAAACTATTTGTAGATTAGTTTTGGAAAAGTAGACATGTCAGTCGGTTTATCACTTTCTTGGCTTCTATATTAATTATTATTATTTTTGGGTGAAGCCAAAGTTTGGGTTAGACCTGGGGCTAACCAAAATATATACTCATTACTCGGTCTTACAACTGCACTTTTTCCTTTTACCGTGATGCCTTTATTCATCGCGTAACCACCGCTCGATCGATTTGAATACAGGCTATACATCTTTTTTCTTAAAATCTGTATATACGAGTATGTGTACAAGAAAAAAAGAAAAACAAATAACAAGAACAAACCTTGCATGGAAGTCAAAACTAAACACGCTCGTCTTAATAAATGAACTCATCCCGGACTTAGGATCGTCAAAAATATGTACTGTGTATAGATTTAAAATTCTTCTCCTAGATCTGCCGTAGAAAGCAAATCTCTGGTGGACTCTCGCATGGAGCAAACAACGCCGTGTCAATCAAAGAGAATCTTTCGATCATATTTCCAAAGTATCCTTACTAAGTCTCCCTGTTATAAACAGCTCGGTGGGTATGCTTCTTGAACTTTAGTTTTGATGTCTTTATATTGTTCGTTCGCTGAACATCGACTCTGATTCTATTATTTCTTGCCTTGTAGGTTTTAGCTTGAATTTACTCAGTCAATACTGTCGCAGTTCCACTTCCCTATTTCCTGTGCGCTGCTGCTGCTTAAAAGAGCAGGTTATGACTGGATACGGTTATCAACTCATCCCTAAAATCTAAGGTCACAAAAATATGCCAGACGAATGGAACCTCAACATTGGTTCCGATCATGTCGAAAGGAGATTGCTTAAACTGCGCCAACTTTACGAGTAGTAATTTGATTGGCCCCTGTCAGTGTGGTTTAGGAATGAAAAATCCATGACATATGAAATATTCATATTATGTCAGATCTTTGAAAAACCCCCAAAAGATCGAAACCGATAAACATGACCCTTTTATCGATTTCAAAGCCATATATGACAGCATCCATAGAGACAGTCTTTTTGACTAGGTGATGCGTTGTTATGTGATTTTTTTAATATCAATTGTGAGAAACTTTTAACAGTCATTCAGTTACTCGCATACGCAGACGATATTGACATAATGCGATTATTAAAGTAGAAGCTCTAACGATGGATTTAGCGTCAAAGAAAGAAAAACAAAGTATATGCTGTTAACGAAACACCGACAGCCAGGAAAGAATGTCACGATAAGCAATTTCAACTTTGAGATAGTAAGGGACTTTATCTGCTTCGGCCCCGATATCAATTCCTATAACTCCACCTTAGCGGAAGTCATGCGAAAACTCACTCTTGCTTATTGCTGATTCTTTGGACTCCGAAGGTATTTGCGTGGTAAAAAAAATTCTTCTTGTTATTTTCGAAAACCAACCAGGTTATGGAAAATTTTTCACTCCAAGTGCAAAGAGAGGTATCTGTTACTTAAGGCTGTCATCATTCCTTCTGAAAAAATTAGTCGGCAGAGGATTCTAAAGAATTATCGAAAATATAATAAAACATTTACTCTGTATTTCCACTTTCTCTATAAGGAATTTATCAAGAGTTCGTCAAATACGCCGGTTTTTCGGCGTTGAATATATTTTTTCGACACATCTCGATGACGAACTACTCGTATGATGAGAAGCACATGGAGTTCTGCACTGACATGTGTTAGAGCAAATTCTAAGATGTAGTCCCAGCAGGAAAAACTGGATAAGTAATGTTGTCCCGAGCACTTAATCAAGTATATATGTACATATATATATGTACAATACATCATTAGTGAGTATCTTCTTTCAGTCCCTTATCATTGATGGGAATTTTAGGGTAAATTTTAGCCTCCGTCTTGGCTAAAGTGGAATTCGAACATATGTATTCAGGATTTACGAGGGCGGGTCAATAAGTCCGTAACTATTTGAATTTCTGACCTCTTTACTGAAACAGCAACACTGCTCCTGTCAACAGGCATCTGTCAGTTGACTCCTGTCAAAATTTAAACTTGCTGCGTCAGTAAGTTTGTGTTTGACAGCTACTTTTATCAGACTACTCACTAATTTGAGGAGAAAATGGAAAAAAGTGAATTTCGTGTGCTTATTAAGCATTATTTCTTGCGAAAAAAAAACCATTACCGAGACCAAGGCTAAGCTTGATAAATACTATGGGGACTCTGCACCATCGATTTCAATGGTAAAAAAGTCGTTTACTGAATTTCGTTGTGGCCGTACAAGCACTGAAGATGCCGAACGTCCTGGACGCCCAGTTGAGGTCTCTACACCCGAAACAATCGAAAAAATTCACGATATGGTGTTGGCCGACCGAAGATTGAAAGTGCGAGAGATTGTGGAAGCCGTAGGGATCTCGCATGGCTCAGTGGTTTCAATTTTGAATGATCACTTGGGCATGAGAAAGCTTTCCGCAAGATGGGTGCCGCGTTTGCTCACAGTCGACCACAAACACATGTGCAGTTGCCATGGCAAAAATCCATGGATTGGGCTATGAATTGCTCCCTCATCCACCCTATTCTCCAGATTTGGCTCCGAGCGACTACTTCTTGTTCCCAAACCTGAAGAAATGGCTTGGTGGAAAAAGATTTGACTCCAATGATGAAGTCATCTCGCAAACAAAGGCCTATTTTGAGGACCTCGACAAATCATTTTTTTTGGAAGGGATAAAAAAATTGGAGAAGCGTTGGACAAAGTGTATAGAGCTCAAGGGAGACTACGTTGAAAAATTAAATTATTTTTTTATCAAAGAATCTGTGTTTTAATCCAAAAGTCACGGACTTATTGACCCGCCCGTGTATGATGAGAAGCACATGGAGTTCTGCACTGACATGTGTTAGAGCAAATTCTAAGATTGCTGGGCTAAAGTGGAATTCGAACATATGTATTGAAGATTTACGTATTTGCACTGATAGCCTAACTCCCCTTGAAGGCAGTTAAAAACTTTCGCAACAACATTGACAAACATTTGTCGTGCGCAGGTACATCAAGGCATACCACGAAACTTGTCAAAAGTGACATAGCCCTGACATCGTATTTAATTCTGTGAGGACATTTAAATATTTAAACAGGATTCGATAGGTAGGTGGTCAGAAGACATAACTTGCAATGCAACCAGTTATTTGTAGCTTTAGCTGGATCATAGTACAACGAATCTCTTAAATGTGAAATACACCATATGGTTCGTATGTTGGGCTGTCACTTAACTTTACCCATCGTAAGTGTGTTTCCAAAGGAAAGCACTGTACAACTCTAAAGGAAAGAGCCACTTGTGAGATACATATGTACACATGTACGAGTATATAAGCCCCAAAACAAATGCAATCGAATCAAAAATTCTGTGAAGATCTATTCGATTCTTTTAATTAGATGCATCAAAGTTACTCTGCATTTTTAATTAAAAAGAAAAAAAACTATTAGCTATACCTGTATATATATACGTACACATACTATGTATGCAACAGATGCATGTGTGTTTGGATCGTATGTAAATTTCGCTAATACAAACCATTATTTTCCGCTAAAAGAACTCCCTGCTATCCGAGATAGTAATAATAAAAATCTTCAACAAGATATTCCATTTCAGATGAAGCTCGAGGCTTTACGAAAAACATGTTGAACCGGGTAAGTTATGCGACGGCCCAGTGACTAGGTAAGTATGTTGATGCGCATCGCAGTCAGGCAAGCAGACCGCACGATTTTTAAAGCAAGTATAATTACGGTAAGCGGGTTACCCTGTTGTTCGACGGATACATCCAACAAATCGCGTACTGTTGTATCTGCCATGGGATTTTATTACCAGTTTTATTGCTTGTTCTGAGGGTTGCTTCATCCCGTTCCCCCCTATGTGGACTTCCTCTTGTAGGCTTACACTACACTCTCTTCCACTAATCTGTATCTGTGTTGCATTTTGTGTTTTTTCTCTCTTTGTTCTGTGGAAACCTTTTATTGCTCGAAATGGTAGTACATCGAAAGAAGGGTAGTAAAGTAAGGTAAGCGAAGTGAGGAAAAAACCTTGTGCAAGTGCAACCGTACTGAATCTGATTTTGTCTCCTATTTTGCGCGCTTGTGCTTTCGCATTCCCTTTCGTATTACTTTTGATTTCGTTATGTGTATGTAGTCGATGTGTACACTTGATATTTGTATTTGGTGTTGCCCCAGTCCTCGTATTTTCATAGATGTCTCTGCTGTATTCAAGATAAAACTATCGCAATGGTGGTGGTGTGAAAATTGCTTGTGTTGCATGCTGTTAAGTGGCAGATGAACTTTATTTAATAATAGTGACAGCGAAAATATCATTAAAGTAAACCACATTTGATAGTTTCACCTGTAATCATGTCATACATTAGGAATTATTGTAAACATTTAGGCAAATAATTTCCATAATACTCCATGACCTAATCAGGTTGCAATTAAACTTGCACTGATGTGTTGATATTTAGTTTAGATGTATTAAGGTCATCCTGGTCGTAGGTTTATATTTAAAAAGCTAAAAGAAGGCTTTTTAAATGAATTACTCATTGTCAGACATTGAACCTAACAGTAAGAGAACATTTAAGTCACTGTATTTATACTATACATAAACAGAGAAATAGAACTATCCGGTGGAGAATGTGGCATTCGTATAAAATGAAGCATCAGCATTCACTTAATCTAGATTGTATTTAATTGTTTAAAATTTTATTTCACTTAAATTCAATTTAAAAAAAAAAATGCGGATAGACAACGTGTGAGATTCTGTCTACATGACGCTGGTTTTGATACCAAGTTTGACTGATACGGGTTATCGATAGGTGATCGGAGCAGTCCGTATACCGGACAAACTACAGATATTTATTTAACGTGGGACAAAAGTAATGCCATAATGTGAATGTGCCATAAGTCATGCAAATGGCGTCAAATGTCATTGTGCTTTGACATTTATTTTGTTAACAGGTAGCCAACAATTAAGTAAAATTAGCAATTCAAAAGGCTGTAAACAAGCACAATCTGGATCAACTCCTGATGTGGTTTTTTAAATGATATCATTTTTCCAACTTAATGTTTATGTTATATTTCAGTGTCAGTAATCAGTCATCCTTGCAATTTTATCGTGATGACATATGTACAAACGTTTACACGGTTTAACAACATTAACAAATTTTAGAAATTTGGTTTCAAGATTATAGTTTTGTGCGACAAACTTACAGACCACTTGCACCATATTACACGCAACATAATCGACACATTTGAGACCATTTGCCGTATTCTTGACCGTTTTTGTACAACATATACTTTGGAAGATGCGGTTGAACCGAGACGTAAAAGAAGAGTGCATACTGGAGAGAATACTTTATTCGTACAGGAGAGAGTTGAAGAAGATTCAAATTTAGCGATTCGACGCAGTTCACAACAGCTTGGTCTTTTCCGTCCATTTTATGGATAATCTTACAAAAGAGCTTGATTTTAAAACTTACAAGATCTAGCTCGTGCAAGAAGTGAAGCCGAATGACCATCGCTTGCGTTGAAATTTCGGTGAATGGGCCCAAAATCAACTGGCATTGGGTCCGTTGTTTAATTGAAGAATTTTGTTACATGTCAATGGATATGTCAATAAGCATCGTCGAATTTGGGGGGAAGATAATCCACATGAGATTACTGAAACAAAAACTGCACAGTTTGCTGCGGTCTGCGAGCTGGTGTTAATCAGGGTGTTACGATGAAAGCTATTTGTTTTCCGTTGGAACTACAACAAATTTGTGTTTTCAGTAGAATGGCGCTGCGTGACATACAACAACCGAAACAATCAATTTATCGGAGAAAACATTCGATGAACTGAAATTCGACGCTTTGAATTAGCCTTCCAGATCTTGTGATCTGACACCTCGTCGACACCACTCACTAGTCTACGTTTAAAGACCAACAACAATCGACGTATTAGAAGCCGTGTTATTTAGGATATATGGCCATAAATGCTTGAAAAAGTGGTAAAAAACATTGCCTTTCGGATGACTTTCGTTGTGTTTAAAAATTAATTGGAGAAGGGATTCACTCGAATTAACACAGAGAAATGGCTATTTAATTAATTTAATGTCATGTGTTTTGTTTAAAATTAAAGTTAGATCTGGCTTCAAACTGGAGTCATAACATCGACATTGATCCGTCAAGTAGAATTGATTTTCTAAACACTATCCGATTCGTTTTAACTCAGTTCCAAAACTTATCGCGACAAGAGCAATATTAGTTTCACCTTTTAAAGTTGAACTAGTGAAAGGTTGCACGAAAGCTCGTTTGAATAGCATTCAAAGGCAAGTATATGTTTTGAACACTGCAAAATTTTCCATGAAGAGGAATGTACCAGATGGAAGAAGGATAAAAATCTGCTTCGAAAACAGATTTAGATTAGAGGTAGATTTCAGGCATCTGAACGAGCAATACTGAAATAATTTTCTTGTGAAGGCATTTGTATTGCTGTTACGCTTTATTTCCATGGGTAAAAGATTCCAGAGCTAAATCGCAAATCCAAAAAAAAATTGACGCCAAGTTTTCAGACATTTGAATCTGGGGACGATTATTTGCACTGTTTTTTGATTTCTTATAGATCATATTTATTCAAAGAGATACACATGCTCTTTTATGGTCAGAATTTTGTGTAGTGACAGCATGATTCTGAAGTTCATCACTCAATCTGTTTGACATAAAAGGAGACATGTTCAAATATGGTAGTACCGAATTTATACCTTGCGCAGCTATTGAAGGCAACAGTGAGTTTATTTGACTCATAGTCCATATTTGCGAATATTTCACGATCAAATCAAAATCAACGATTCAACTAGCTGTGATGAGCTGAGTTCTCGAAGTGCATCATATATTTTAGACACTGTTTTATTGTCATGTGCATTCCAATTAAGATTTTGGCTAAGGTAAAAACCTAGATTTTTAGCATACTTTATTGGGACATGATAAAAATACCACGGGGGCAGGGCTTCAATGCTTCTGCAACCACTAATGGCTTTGGTTTTTGCCGTGTTGAGCGTGAGACTGTTTTCCTCCGACCATTATGAATTTTGTTCAGTTGGTTGGTTGTTGTAAGGCTTTTATTTGATTTTGAAAACAAGGAATACAATTGTACGTCATCATTATATATGTGATATTGCCAAGTTGGGATGCATTCAGAGATATCGTTTATAAAACACATAAATAAGAGGTGACCAAGAACAGATCCTTGAAGAACACCTGATGGAATTAGATGGCATGACGAAGATTTATTATTATGAAATACATATTGTGTTCGATTACAGAGACATGATTCGAGAGGATTATATACATAAGTTTCAAATGAAAATTGTGTTTGAAGTTTAGTAGAATTTCACGGTTAACTCGGAAAAGTCTAAGAATACTATTAATCCTAATAAAATGATATCCAAGCCAGTACGTCTGTCATCGCATACTTTCATTAGGGTCGTCGTTGTGTAGTTGAAACTGACTGAAACCTGTTAATTAATTTCTATTCATAGAAATGAGTTTTTGTATGCGGACTCAGTTCAGTTTCAAAAACATTACTCAACAACTGCAGGATAGCGATAGGACCTTGTCCTTGTCCTGTACATTGATAGCACAGTCGATTAATAAAGCCTACACGAGAAAATCTTCGACAGAAGAATAAGGCTTATCAACTTATCGAGGAAAAGTATCCAGAACGCACGCTGTATCTTAACTTTTTAATCCTGCCTAACTCGTTGCATACACCACAAGTTCAGATTTTAACGGCAGGAAAAAGACTCGAATTCTATTGTAAAATGGCATTTACCACCTATTTATTTATTTTAAGAATAACTATGACAGCATACATCATATGGTCTATCGGGGAAAACTTTATAAAGACATACTGGGTTTTGCTAGTCATGCTTAACTTTGCAGAAGTTTAATGTCAAGAAGGGCTTTGACAACACAATACATTGTCATTCAGTTTCTTCAACGTTGTACATAGATTATTGTGGGAAGCTTCCATAAAAATTCTGTACACCTAACTGTTAATATGAATGACATTGACATTATCGGCATTGTGAGGCACTTGCAAAATTAGAAACAAAAGCGGCGACGATGGGTCTAGCGCTAAACGAAGGTATTTAGATATGGTTTTTTATCCTAACTTGTAAAGATCTAATTATATAAACCAAGACTTTTGATGATAATAATCGTACATCGTTGGTACCTAGATTATGGAATTTCAGTCTAACCGGCTCCTTAAGCAGACTCAGTAAAAGTAGAAAAACTACAGTGTCTCGTTAAGCTGTACAGTATCGAATCATGTTAATCTTTATTTTCCTAAAATTTGTATCTATACATTTGGCCCTAGCTTAGCCTAGTAATTGGATTTGTATACATATTTAGCTTAGTTTGCCGACCCAAAATGCGGCATATGTAACATTTGGATACAATAAGAATGTTGTGTAGACAGAAATATTAAGTGCTGGTTTCAATAAGTGATAACCTACTTAATCTGTGTGAGTTTATTGACACGAAAAAAGGATGAGTTGCTGGTGAGTTTGCATATTGCATATGCAAATTAAACAGAGAGAAACACGAAGTTTTGGCAATGAAATGACATCGACGACTCAAACAAAACGCCTCAAAACTTAAGGTAGTCAAGGATTTTTTCTACCCAGATTCAGAAGTAAGTATAAACCATATCTTTACAGAGTCAATAAAAATAGTGATTTATAAAATATTGATCCTTCTTTATGGCGGCGAAACATATGATTCATAAGACCTAATTGGTCTTTTTTGCCCTGTCTGCATCCACGGAAAAGGGAGTGGGCAATTTTTTTTAAGGATTCTACAGAGAATGGACTTAGTTTAAAGAGTGAGAACTCATGGGCTGCAATGTAGGGTAGACGGACTTTCAAATTTATCATTTAGAAGAAACGTACCAGAGGAAGCCCTTACTTCAGATAAGACTCGCAAGTAGAGAGGCCGGCTTACTCCATGTTGATGGCAGCTAGCAAACAAAAGGCCAAGGCAGAGAGGCATGTAGGTGTACAGTCGACTCCGCTTAACTAAAACACCAATATGCCACAATTATTTTTTCCCTTTAGCGGTATTTTCTCTTAAGCGAAAAAAATTCCTTTAACGTTTTAAGTGCATTAAAAACCTAATTCAGGGTGGGTTTTTGTGCAGTTGGACATTCGACCAATTCTTTACTATCAGAATCCACTTCTTCTGAATTAGTATTTAATGCCAGTTGTACTTCCCTTATTATGTCTGCATCTGCCATGTCACCAAAACATGGTAAATCCGCATCAACATCTATAAGCGACTCAAGTTCTTGACTGATCGAAAAATTGGCATCATTCTGTACATTGGATTCAGAAATATTTTCTTCAGAAGTGGTTGTGCCAAACCTGACATGCAAAAACAATTTCGAATTGTCTCTGGGCTCATCATCCACCAGGCTCTTTTAACCATTTTTAATGCTGCAAGTAAATCCACTTTTTTCGAAAATTCCATTAAAGATTCTCCATTATCTAGATGGAGGATTTGTCATCTTATTGTGCATGTTCGGTAGTGGGATGTGAAAGAACGAATTATCCCCTGATCTAAGGGTTGGATGAGGGAAGTTGTATTAGGTGACAGAAATTCTATCTTTATACTGTCCAAACTAGTATCAGTATCATGATCTAATTTGTGACATGCTGCATTGTCGACGAAAAGCAAGATTTTCTTACCATTCGCTCTAAATTTTGCATTAAGTTCCTTCATTATGTTACTCCAGATTGATCCAGTCATCCAAGCCTTTGTATTTGAAAAATACTTTACAGGGATTGTAGAATTTCGACAGCACCTTGTGTTCTGGGATTTTCCTATGCAGAAAATCATTTTGTCGCTGCCAGTTGAGTTAACCACAAAAAGAATCATAATTCTATCTTTATTGCCTTTTCCTCCTGAAGGTTTCTCAGATTTGCTTGCCAGCGTGCCGGTGGGCAACGCTTTGAACATTAATGCGGACTCATCTGCATTGTAAATATTGTCCGCACTATATTCTTTAAGATGTTTTGGTATAATGTTAGCCAAATATTCTTTAGCACAGTACGCATCGCCAGCATTTTTCTCTCCGTGAACATTTTTAAAGTGGATATTTTCCTTAGTTTTCCATCGTTCTAACCAGCCATTAGAGGGTTCAAAGTCAACATTTAGAAGAGTTGCAAATTTCTTAGCTTTTTCAATTGAAAGTGGCCCAGTAATTGTTGCAGTTAGTTTAGTTTTAAGTGCATTTTATTTTACTTATCATTACTTCTTACATTCTAACAAAAAATGCTTAAATGCTAGCTTAAAATTACTTAACAATCTTATACTAACTTACTGGCCCCACACAGGCACTCTAAGCTACTCTAAATTCTTATATCTATGTCTTTCGACTCAATTTACATTTTTTTTATGATCCAGTAATTGTTGCAATTCTCATTCGCAGGTCTTTGAACCAGATCAATAACGCCTTTTCAACTTCTTTACAAGCACCAGTTCGCATTCGTTTTTTTCTGATAAGTTCTGATTTTGTGCTGCCACGTTTAGAATAACTTTCTTATTATGAACAATCCTTGTCAAAGTTGCTGCACAGATCCAGATCCCTGAAATGTTTCTTACACAGGATTAAAAATTATTTTCTTCATTCGTTACGCCTTTTACCTTTTGTGCCGACATAATTATTTTCATTAAAGCCGAATACGAATATGAAGTGATATTGTGGTATCGAAACCGAAAGATAAGGATGGATGAAAAATGTTAAGTGTCATTTATTGGACGTGTTCCGCTAAAGAAAGGAAAAACAGGATTTAAGGGATGGACGCGTTCAGTTATTTGATTGCAGTTATACGGAGTAGTTTGAGTGCAAATTAATAATTCCTGTTGTAAATTTTTTTCAGTTAACAAGGTTTTTCAGTTAAGCGGTTTTTAGTTAAGCGAAGTAATTTGTTGAAAATTGTGAAAAAATGCTCCGTGACAAATTGTGTGTTTCAGTTAACCGATTTTTTCAGTAAAGCGTAGTTCAGATAAGCGGAGTTGACTGTACCCTGGATTGTAGTACCACCTAGGTAAGCAAGTAAGACATTATACTGCACAAAATATTTAGTTTCTGATCTGAACTGCATATATCTAGTCTAGCCATAAATTCTGTTACAAGATTTCAAGTACCCCTTGCTCATAATTTTCAATAGGAATAATCCCCATAGCTCCTTTTTTCCTAACACGTGTACTTATAAGTAAAGAATAGAGGCTAGTTTGGTTTAAGCTTTCGATAAATTAATATGGAGTGGAGCGTCAAAGAAAATCGTTTCCCTTTGCATAATTGTGGAAAAAATTCGAACTGAATTTTCGAACTTCTCTAATTACTTGGTGAATCGAAAATGTTTGTTTATCGGGCTATGAAACGTTTTAACAAACTTTCAGAAGTAGAGGACACATCAAGTAGTGGTCGTCCACGCGTCGCTTAAATGAGTGCAAAAGTTAAAGCTGTGTGTGAACAAATTCGCAAAGATCCTCTTCGGAAACAAAAGATAATGTCCAGAGAATTGGATCCATGTCAGGGCTTATTCGAGATGATCTCCATATGAAAGCCTATTGTCGAGCAACAGGACATCTGTTAACTCCCAACCTGAAAAAATTGAGACTCGAAGGAAGCAAAAAATTGTGACAGTGGCACGCGGTTAATTACAACGTTAAGCTTCTAAAGAAGCAAAAAAGTTTGTTCCGACGGTTCAGCGCGAATATCATCCCGTTTCGCATCAAGGTGTCACATCAATGCATTTTTTCGAAAAAGCTGTGGAAACGGGGTCAAACGTGCACCAGGAGAATGTTCTCGAAGGTGTTGTCAAGAGCTTAACAAATACCCTTTTCAACGGGGAAAGATGGGTCTTCCAACAATACTCTGCTCCGGCACACAAGGCAAAAACGACGCAAGATAGGCTTAGATGCAATATTATCGCTGCTGCACATTGGACATCGGGAACTCCAGATTTAAATCCTCTGGACTACAGTTTGTGGTCAGTGCTGGAGATCATGCCCTGTAAGACTCCCCATCGAAGTTAGAAGAGTTGCGCAGTTGCGTCCAGGAAAAAATTACGGCGTCATGCGCGTCTTCTCAAAAGAGCTTTTGTTCGAAGATATAGAGCTTGTATCAGAGTCGGTGGGAGACAGCTTAAACATTTACTGTAATTTTAGGTTAAATAAAGTTTAAAAAATGTTTAACATCGTTTTTTACTACATCCTTATGAGCATATGCAGTTAAAGACAAAAAAGATCAATTTTTAAAATTTTTTATATTTTGTTGAATTTGCTCCTTCTGAACATTAATATCGATAGCTAAGTATTTGCATTAAATAAAAGACTGTATTATACCATTTGGAAATCTGTATTAAACACGTATTTTTAAAACAGTTGACCACTTAAGTTTCCATTTATTTTTTTTACACCCAAACCGCTTAAACTTTGCAAAAAATAAACATTTTGCAAATTTAATGCTAAAAATCCAAGTTAAAATGTTTTTTTCTTCTCAAAAATGGAGCAACAGCTGCTTATAATATTTACTGCATATTAAAAGAAATAGTCTATGAAGAATATTTTAACGTAAAAAAACCAATGGATTTCATTTTTTTAATGCCGTAGTGTTAAGAAACGTAAATTGATGTGAAAAAATAGACTTTTTTTTTTAAAAAAATTACATAACTTGTGTACTGATTGAGATAGATATTTTTTTGTATTTTATTTTGAGCCCCCGATAGCCCACCTATGAGGTACTTCAGGCTTATCCATTATTTTCTGGACACCCTTGTATATTGTGAACTAATGTAAGAAATAAATTTCGTGGTAAAAGATTTACTCGACTTTTTTTTATTGCACTTTTAAAATGTAGCAGAACTTATGGCCGGACTAGGTATAGTGCATATTTTTTTATATTAAAAACAACTTTTTACTTACACATAATGTGGCTGCGACAAAAAATAAACATTACCTGGAAATAAAAAAGGAAACAATTAAAAATACGAGTACATCAAAATTTAGAATAATTTAATTTCAAGATACTGTGGTATTATTTAATAGTTTTTGAGTTTCTCTGTAAACTTAAAAAGATTGAGTTGTTAATTCAATTTCGCTAGCAAGTTCTTATGCAAGTTGCTTAGATAAAGGTAGAAGTAGTAATTGCAACTTTATTTAATATTAAATCTTTTTACATAAATACCATTGAAAAACATTAGCAACTGTCGTCAGTCGGATAAAGGGAGAAAAAATGAAGTTTACTATAGACTAAGATTTAATTTAAATTTAAATTACAGTTTACAGTTGTTCGATGTGGGCTGGTAAATTTTTCCTTATGGTACAGTCATATCATTTTAAAGCGTTTGGCCCATATCATCATTCTATGCTTTTAATGAAATTGTTTTGGTCTTGTTTGGCAACTCAAGATGTTCATGCTTTAACCGAAGATATTTGACACGAAATTGATGAAAGAAGTGAATTAGTTATTACTCGTATACTGGATTCTTTTGAACTTGACAAATGTTGCAGCTTCTTGATCACAACTTGGTATTCGTTTTATAATTCATACAAAGTGTCTGTGCTAGGACTAGCTTGGAGCTCTGTTTTATAGGATTGTAGATAATATTATTTTCTCTATTTTTAAATCGCTCGCTCACGATACGAGTATATGTAATTGAGAGACACTTACTTTTAACTGTTGTTACAAAGGGCAGCTCAGCTCAGTAAGATGCTTTTCCTGTCCGGTCGAATCTTCGCTTCATTAATTTTGCTCGAGTCTCATCTTATCACCAACGTATTAAATTTCGCTTTGTTATTTTTATTTATTTTACCCCCCATGGGCCTCATGAAAAGGGTATCACCATTGACATGATGGGGCCAATGTCATTTTGCTCTGGCCACGGAATCATCCGTCCTTTTGTTAAATTGTAAATTCACTGAATAGATGAATGACCCGAGCGTAGCACGAAACGTCAGAAACAGAGAATGAGAAGGACTCGGACCTATGGCTTTGGATATGGGCACTATTGGATTATTGGCACTCAGTCTATTGAATGAAATGAATGAAGTTAAAGACTCTTAGGGAAAAAAAATCTATACTATACTTTCAGGGTACAATACTTTAAAGGTTCGAGTGTATATTGTGACATTATTTTAGTACAGAAACGACGTATAATGGGTCGATAAGATACTTCGTCCACAAACTTCTTAAAAGTCGCTGTGGGATTATATAAGGGAAATAGCATACCATTGAATATCTTTACTCCGTTTCTGTTTTTAAAGATCTTCCCTTTGGTCTAAGGTTACTTTTAAAACTGCCATCAGCCTCTCTTCAAGTCTATTGTAGAAAAACATTTTGGGATCGCCATTGTTGAAGACGTATCGATGATTCACGAAAGATCCTCAATTTACGTCCTTTTTTTAAATAAACGCCATTGGAACTCCCGGACCAGGGTTATGGATGATTTCGAAATCGATGATAAGAAATCCCCTTTCAATCTTTTTAGCAGTTTCTAAGACTTATTCAGCTGCTTTTTAGATCATTCAAATATCCCCACTGGTTCCATTTATTCCACTACAGTCTTCTTGGGTAGAAAAGCGTTACTCTAAGAAATATTAATTTCACTTTTCCTTAAAATCATTCGTCCAGAAATCAACA
The DNA here is from genome assembly GCA_928272305.1 of Volucella inflata. Lineage (NCBI taxonomy): Eukaryota > Metazoa > Arthropoda > Insecta > Diptera > Syrphidae > Volucella > Volucella inflata. Next base: position 16,390,786 of record OV743720.1, on the reverse strand, counting down.
TCTCAACTGGAAAACCGGCTTCTTTTGGAAAAGAAATCTTTCTTTCGGCGTCTACAACAAATGGGAACTTCCATCACATCCTTCTGTAAGGGCTAGCCCAGTGACAACGCTTCCAAAGGTAGCAGAAGATTTCTTATGGCAAATTGTGTAACATTATTCGCCTCTCTTGTTTCTTTGGTGTCTATTTCGTTTCTACAAGTTTCACTGTGAAATCTATGTTCTTTGGAGCTTTGGAACTGGACAGGAAATTGTAAGTTATCCATGCCTGGCATCCACTTCCACTACTTACTTTCTTTGCCAACAATTTTAGGAAATGTTCAGCAAGAGATGAGAAGTATAAATTGGGACTTTGCGAGAATATCGTGCTACATAAGTGAATACCTGAAATATTTAAATAGGCATGAATTCATGTTGTATTTATGACACAGAAATTTTTAACGTCCTCGATAGTATAGTGGTCAGTATCCCCGCCTGTCACGCGGGAGACCGGGGTTCAATTCCCCGTCGGGGAGACAAATTCGAAATTTTTTTCGTGTTCAGTTAATTTTTTTTTATTGATGCATCAGCAAACTATACCAGCCAATGTTTGGAACATAATACTCGTACCTTCCAAATGCCTGCCGCTAAGCTGCTGTTTTTTTTCGGAATTTTCAATTACTATTTTGCATTATGTCGTTGGGACCCTGTCTCAGTAATGATAGCTTCAGTGTTCGCTTTCAAAGTTGTTGAAATAGTTTGCGGTGGGCGGCATAGAACTTGCGTTTAAACATAGCCCAAAAGAAAGGAGTAAAGCGCTGTTAAGTCATACGATCTTGCTTTAATTACGCGGCCAAAAAATTTCGTACCCAATAACTCAATTGTTTCGTGACTTGTATGACACGTAATACCGTCCTGATAAAAGCATAGGTCGTCTATATCCTCGTGTGGGCACAAACAATTGTTTAGCGTGTCTTCACAGCGCGATATTTTCACCGTAATGGATTTTTTGGCCTCATTTACGAAAAAGTATGACCCTATGACACCACCGGTTACTCGTCGTCGGTGGATTCGCACCATATGAATCACTTGCTCGGCGTTTCAGCTGTAGCAAGTTTGCTTAGTAACGTAAACGCTGATGTGGAAATGGGCCACAATTTCCTGCTGATGGTCGGCGGGTTTCAATTCTTTCGTTACTTAGACCGTACGCTTGGAAAGCAAAATCTTTTGTTGAAATTCGGTGCAGTGTTGTTATGGATACTTCTAGCTCTTGAGAATGGTGACAAATGGGTCGTTTCAACACTGCGGCAATATTTTCTAATGAACGTTCGGAGCGAACGGTGTCTTCACATTATGCAAGAGACGGGCTGTCTCTTGGAATTTATTGAATATATTGCCCACACCCCTCTCGATGACACATGATTAATTATATATAAAGTTCACCCCATTGAAGAGCTCGGAAGTCAGACCGTCCGCTCCAGCAGTTTGTTGGACTAAAGCTCAGATATAGCTGTCTTTACCATGTGGGGTGGGTAATCACCCATTGGTATACATTCTTGAAAAGTTCAATCTACCTGAAAGAGGTGTTTATTCGGTTTGCTGTCGACAGTGGACCTCTTGAGTGATTAAGAGGGACCCAATCGTAAAGGGGCAATGCTTGTTCAAGAGCTCGTAGAAACTGTGTTTGGTGCTGTCATCTTCCTTCTCTTAGGCATATTGACATACAGTCCTCATACGGATTGCTACATGCCGGAAACGCAAGACTTTTTGCCAAAGTCTGCCTCTAACAACAAATCCACATCCAAAAAGTATCTGGATTTTAAGACACAAAACATGTATGCAGAATAATATTACACTATGTAAAATCATCTTAAAATATGTAAGTAAATTATTTGCGAAGTGTATTGCTTCCAGAAGGTACATTTCAGATGCCATCGCTCAGAAAAAACAATCAATGAATAGTGCATCAAGAAGTGTGGTTATTTAGATTGTTTACACATCTGTTTGTATACTCAAATAATTTTACAATTGCGTTCTTGATATTCTTCAATGTCACCTTCAGAATTGTTTTGTTCATAGCCAAGGACAAAAAATCATAAGGGAGCAACAAGGCCATTTACCATAATTCCAGAATCGAATGAATTACTCTGGAATCCCCTCAACCTCACCAAACAGAGTACAAATGGGAAAAATTGCACTGTCAATGACAAATGCCAATACTTAGAGTGCCAATAAAAGCATTCTGATTTTGTTATACTCGTAGAAACCATAAAATTAAAATTATTTTTCCTTATCTTTCGTTTTGTTGATCTCGGTTGGATGCGTTTGCTTCGCCAGTGTGGTAACAATATGATTGGAAAATTTGCATTTAAATGCGACGTGAGCAAATAAATGCGCAGTTGTAAAATAAAACTGATTTATGAGTTTAGGATGTGAGCTGTCTGACATTTCAGTACCCTACCCTCTACTTGCCTAAAATATCTAAAACTGGTAAGTGACGGTTACCAGCAAATAACATCAAAATTAAAATAGTGCATTTTTATTGATATTTTATAATACGAGTATGTGTACGAGTGTGTAGTTGAACTTGTCGTACTGGTGTTAATTTTAATAACATCTTCAAAAAGCATAACTCAATTCCATTCCCACTTGAATTAAAAACATTATAGGTACTCGCAGGCGACTATACCAACTGCCAATTTTATTTTATATATTTAAGAGATCTTTTCCAACTTCATATAGATATGTTAAAGCCATTTAAATTTTAAAGATAATTAAATTGTCGATGAAAGTGCCTTTCATCCTTGCATCTGATTTATGACACAAATTTTTTTTGTTAAATTGAGAAGTATCCGTATGTCTGAAATGGTCCGATGCCCAATTTGCAAACCGCGAATGACACTTTGTGACTTTAAGTGTTACGGCTCATAATACTCGCATTAAGACAGTGAACATTACCATTGTGGCTGATTCAGAAGACTCATAGATAGCAATTATTTTGATGCAGGAAAATATGGAAAGTTTCTTTGTGAACGTTAGATATATTTTCTTTCTTTCGTATATATTTGGTATTTTCGTCCTCAGGTAACGCCATTCAATGTAATAGAAACAATATTCCAACGATGATCATACAGTCGATCTGGAATTTCATACATCTTTCCGTTTTGATAATCAGAACCCATAACAAATTAGTTCGTTCTAGCTTTTGGCAATACAGTTTCCAAGTGCAAATTATAGTAGCCGCGCGGCAACTGAATACAGAATATCGTCGCAGTTCGTTCTCCCTTTGTTCGTAAAAGGCGACTATTTTGGTAAAAATCATATTCAGGATTTTTAACAGTTAAAATGAGCGTGAGGCGCATTAAAGTCTAATAAGACTACCCGAAGTCTATATGCCGGATCCAATTCATTTGGAGACTATTGGTGGGCCAAAAAAAAAGTCGAATAAACATTCCTGCATTCATGCATAAGAGCGCAAAACTGAGAAAAGAAGAATGAAATAAGACATCACAAACGTCAACGCTTACAAATATATAATACTATCCCGCCAGTCACTTCTTCTGCATGCCGAAAGAGTGTGATCTCGAAGCGGTGCTAGTATTAAGATGCTTTTAAAAATTACATAAGGAATCTGGGACATAGTCACATTGACTGGATGAATGGTTAAAGTTTCGAATTAAAAATCACATCAGTATCAGAAACAGGGCCCGCTGGTTAAAATTGTGAGCAAATTGTAGGCATTGCAAAAATAAATATTTTGAGAGAAAAGAAGCATTGCTTTTCATTTGTCAGATCTAAATGAATAAAAAGAATAAGGAAACGGTTTCAGAACAAGAAAGTCAGCGCGTGAAAATAGTCGCACCTACTATAGATGAAGTGAATAATGAATAAACGCTTCCTTTTTGTATGCCATCTTTGACATTTACAAAGTAAACACATGTAAAATTTTAGCTATGGATAGTTAAACTTGGTCGATCTTTAAAAAATATCGTTAAGTTCTTGAGTTTTTTGTTAACGATAGTTAACAGAAATAGCTTGTGTCGATGATTGGCAAAGGTCTGGTAAGCCAACAACTGAACACTCTAATGAGATCATTGCAGCTGTAACAAAAAGTATCGGTGAAGAACCTTCACATCAATATCACGACGTTTTCAGGCATTAGACAATTATCCATTGACTGTTTGATGAATTTTTTTGTTTGAAGGACTTGCATTTGCATCCTTACTAAACTTGTAATACAACATGATGCTGATTTTTCACACAACATCATCTTTAGGGATGATGATGATGATTTCACATTGGACGGATTCATCAAAAAACAAAATTGTCGCATTTGGGGAGAAGAAAAATCATTACATCATCCAAAAATTTACTTTCCTTACTGGCTGGTAGGATCATTGGTGCATTTTTTTCAAAGACGAAAATGAAAGACCTGTTAGTGTCAATGGACGGCAGTAAAGACAAATGACTGAGGACTTTTCATGGCCTCAAATTGGGGGCATAGACACAGACGATCTTTATTTCCAACCCAGGTCATTCGATTTAATACTATTGGATTACTTTCTGTGGAGTTTATTGAGTTCACGTAGACAAGTCAACAAAAATTGCATAGCGGAAAGCCAATCATTCGGATCAAAATTTATGAACTTAACGTGGCAATATGTAATAGATGTCCTGGCTGATATTTTTAATAGTTTTGTTTTTGAAGGAGTCTTTCTTGATGGCCTTAAATGTGTAGATGTCATACCTTAAACAAAATATTTGTAAATCTCATGAAATGTAGGATTGTAAACTTCTGAAATAAAACAAAGTTCTTCAATCCAGTTCAATTTGAATTTCAAAAGGGAAAATCAACGGAAGATGCACTTTTACAGTTTCGTTGTCAAATAATGTCTTATCTTGATGGCAAGCAATGTACAACATTTTTTATTTATTGATAAAACCAAGGCATGATGTTTATTAAAAAAAAATCTGGAAAAACAGGGTTTTGTGGTTATATGCTCAGTTGGTTACGCTCTCATCTTCGAAATAGGTAGCAAAAATTAGGTTGGATGGGACAAGGAGTCAAATAAAATCGCTTTATTTGGGTGTACCACAGGGCTCTGTTTTAGGGCTGATATTATTTATAGTACATATAAATTCACTTACTACTTTTCCATATGACTAACGGTTTAAATAGTCATATAGACCTGGTTTCCGATATTAATTTGGGCTTAAACTTACCCATTGGTTTGCCGAACATCACTTTAATTAATGTTCTTCGGCTTATCTCCATCACACAAATTTGAAGTAAATCTTCACTTTCATGCAGCTGAATATCAAAAATACAAATTATCTAATTGCAAGTGTAGGTCTGTTTTTTCTTATTCCACTTACTGTGGTAGTTTATGTTGCAGTGTTAAATGTTTTTTGATAGAGTGCGTAGACCATTTTAAATACCTGCAACACCTTGATTTCAAAAAAGGTTTTATACAACATGTCGATACATTACGGAAGTACGATGCATGCTTAGACATTTTTTTTAATCCGCGTAATGTATGCTCAACTTAACTTTTAAAAATTACTTATCACAGAATTTTTTATTCTAAGTTATAGTACAGTATCTATGAAATTGCTTGTTGTGGCGGCGTGTATTACAACAATATACGACCCATTCTTATCTTACAGAAATTTATGTTACACGATCGTTATTCACTATTCCAAGACCTAGAAATATTCGCAGTTTGTCACTTGTATTATTTAAGGTGTTGCAAATATTTTTCATGAAGTCTGGTAATTGTAACTTTCGTTTGATTTCAAACAATAATTTACGTGGAAACACTTTAAACATGTTATCTTTACCCATCTTTCGTACCATTGCACATCGAAATCTTTTCTCAGTTTTAACTCACCGTTTGTTTAATAACCTGCCTCAGCCGATCAGAACAATATCAATACCTGGAAAGTTCATCAAGCATTGGCTTTCCAATTTAACTAAGACAGCTTGAAAATTTTATTTCTGACATAGTGATTTAAATTTAAATTTATCGTTTTTATTATAGATTACAATGTATATAAACTACACAATGGTGTCTTATTTATAAATTTCATCTTTTACAATTTGCTATTAATTTTTTTTTACTTAACTACTATTAATGCTATATTCCTATGGTCACCCCACGCAAAATACTTTAAATTTGAATTGAATATGACTATTGCAGTGGCATTCAATTTTATTTTATTTTTATTTTTATATCGTAAAGTACCGAATGTCATTTATTTTTCTTTACTTTTAAAATCGAATGAAAACTTTAAATATTTTTTTGCTTATTTTAAAACTAATGTGAAGAAATAATAAAATAAAAACCAAACCAAAACTAAATTAGTCCTTGAAAATTGTGATATTTGTATGAGAGCCTGTAGCTAAGCTCTTCGTGGACAATTAATTGATGTTACTTTTAACACATAATTGTTAAGAGTCAATTAATAATAATAAAAACACAACAAAAAACTTAAGTATCTCATACAAGTCACATGATCCAACTGGCGGTGAAACGATGAGATAAAAATTGAGGTAAGACATTTATGTAAGCTTTTCAGAAAACATGGCGCAGTCCTAAAAGAACCAATCTGTTCACGTGATATATTATATTTTGTAATGGCGTGAAACACGCTCGTAGATAAAGGAATACATCTGACATAAAAACAGTGCTAAAATCTAGTTCAGAATCAAAACTAAGTGATATTGAGTCTCAATGTGTTTTCCTCAGAAAAGAATCCAATCATCAATGGCTCATGACCCCATCATCTTCGGAATAAATTCATACACCTGCCAGGAGAAACTGCTAGGTGTGGGAAATATCAACTAAGACGACGCATTAAAAAAGTGCCCTTGTTCGAGCTAGGCAAAACCAGAATAGAATTCGTACAGATCGGAAAATCTGCAGAATTATTAAAAAAAGGGATTGTACTCGTATCAACAACAAACCTTTCAGAAATGTTAACAATTAGGCAAATTTTAACAAGAGTTATTAATTAAATAAATACAAAAATTGGAAAAGATTTTATAGAACTAGATTTGCTAAGAATATAATTTTTTTTTTAAATCCAAAACAGGGGTTTACAGGATATCGGGGAGTGTGTTGTGAACGATGTTATACATGTCATGAACAGGGACATTGCCCAGCGCAAGATAAATTACTTATTGGGTGTAAAAAGTCTGGACAAAGTCGCAGATACAACAATAATAAATAAATATAAACCAGATGACTCAAGTTCAGGCAAGGAAAAGATAAAGATAGATCTTGCTGGAGTGAAACCATTAGAATAGAAAATTTGAATATTTCGTTCAAGCTTTACAGGAGTTGAAGTTAATGTTATACCATACTAAATTTTTCTCGTCTTAGAAATAAGACGCTATCACTTAATCAATATGAGCTGGAAATGTGTGGTGGTAAAAAATTAAATGCCATTGAAAAAATTTACCTACCGAAAATTAATAAAAAAAAAGTAAAGATAGAACTTAAAAAATTAAAAGTATTTATTTCATGTCTCCAAATCTGTAAAAATTCACAAAAAAAAATTAATCTTTACTTTTAACAATTTTTTTAATTTTTTCAGGAACACCTTCCATCATTGTTTGTATGGTCCCATCTGTCAACTTTTTAGAGCTATTTTTCCAACATTTTTTGAATTCTTCCAAGGTGTTGACAGCTTTTTTGGTGGCCCTTAACTCTTTTTTGACCAGAGCCCAATATCTTTTAATTGTTCTTTCAAGTTCTGGCAAATTCGGAGGATTGGTCTCTATGGGCACCACCGAAACGTTGTTTAGCTCATACCAATCCATCGCTCTCTTTCCATAGTGACATAACGCAAGATCAGGCCAAAAAAGGCAGTTCATGATTCGTCGATGATTGTTCATCATTTACATAAATTTTCGGATTTTTTTCAAGAAGGCTCAAAATCTTAGTGACCTTTTTTGGGTTCATAAAACCGGCTTTTTGACCAGACCACTCTTTCCATTCAACTGACAGGTTCTCTTTAAAATTCTTAATAGCAGTAGCAACTGTTTTTCTATTAACTTTAAGTTGCTTTGCAATTTTTATATACGTCCACCCTGGGTGTGCCTAGTGATACCTTATAAAATTTTTTCTTACATCCAATTCAGATTCCATATTGATTATGTTAACTACCAAACAGGAATGACATACAATTTAAAAATAATAGAAGCATTCCCAACATTACAAAAAAGAAGAATTTGAGAATTAGAATTTGTCTCTAATTTTTGGAAGTAATTTCGAAATGAGAGTGGGTAAATTTTTTCGATAGCAATTCTTATTGTGGAAATAGCAAACAAGGGACCTTAAGAAAGCCTTTAGGCCACTTTTGTTACTAAAACTGGATGATATAAGAAACAAGTTATGTGGAATGGAATACTATTTGTTTATGTCCAATTCCATTTTTCGAGACTCGACTCTTATTGACAATACAGAAACACCCCGAATTTACGCGAAAGGTGGGACCGAGCGATAATCGCGTAAGTCGAATTCCATGACACAGAGGCAGATAGGTAAGGAATCTGGTGTAAGATTGGGAGCAGTAAATAACATTTTAAGACGAAAGAGGGAAACTGGGTCGGTTGAAGTTAAACGTGTTGGAATATGTGGAAGAAAATGGAAGACCACTGTAAGGGACGAAGCCTTTTTACTTAGAAATAGTAAAATTAATCCCAGAAAAACTAGCTTTGATCTGTAACAGGACTTAGCAAAAGCTGCAGTTACAATTCATGATTCAACCGTCCGAAAAAGGCTAATAGAACACGGAAGAAAGGCTATCAGAAAAAGCAATTGTTGACTGCTCTAATGATCAAGAAAAGGCTTCCTTAGGCGAAAAAATATGCTAGCTGGACAGTAGAAGACTGGAGAAATGTTTTTTTTCTCAGATGAGACACACTTTGTGGTACAGGGACAGTGATCACGCTATGTCAGAAAAAGTGAAAACGAAAAGATGACTGCTGCCCATATTGATCAAACGGATAAACACCTACAAAAGAAGATGTTCTGGGGCTGTTTCTCCTATATTGGTACAGGATCTCTTGTACCAATTGAAGGAATGATGAACAGCCAAAAGTACAAAGATCTATTGGAACAAAAACTATCCGCAGAGCTAGAAAAAGTTGGTGGGAGCGGCAAAGCAACTTTCCAACAGGATTCAGTCCCGTCCAAGTAAATGAAGAAATATTTCAAAGCCAAGAAAATTACATGTTTGGACTGGCCAGGAAACTCATCGAACTTAAATCCTATTGAGAATTTGTGGACTATAATCAAATCCAGGCTGCATAGGATAGACTGCACAGACAAAAGGAAGCTTATAGAAGCAGTGATTCAACTATGGTTCCGGGACCGCCAGATCTCGGAAAACTGCGAAAACCTTATTGATTCAATGGCAAAAAGAGTTCAAGAAGTCATTAAGTCAAAAGGCGGACATATTTTTTATTGAATTGTTTAATAATTTTAATGTATTAACTTTCATTTAATTTAAAATCTTAATCGGAATACTTTTTTTAAAAATAAAGCTTATGTTCACATTAATTCGCACGGAGAAGGTCTATAATTTGAAATATTGTAAATGGAAATATTAGGTAAAGCCATTACTTTACTCCTATCACCCACGCAGGACTATTTCATGGAGGAAGGGAAAAAGGCAGATTGTACGGAGGCCGAAGTCATCGAAACAGTAAAGTTAATAAACCTCAAAAGCAGTGCAGTGCCAATAGGAATACGTGAGAGATACAAATATGTAGCATAAGGTGTTATTAATCGCGCAATATATTTCAGTGGCTAATAAAATAAGAAAAAATAAATTAGTGTTTAAATCCTCTTCTTATTATTACGAGTATTATTATATTTTGACGAATTCCTACAATTTTTATATCCAGAAATAATCATAAAAAAAATGCTTTAAGGGCATAACCATTACTCAACTCAACAATCTCATCTTTTGAAAAAGCCGTCGTGCATCTTAGAATCTGAACTGATTCAATTAAAAAGTATAACCATCAAGGCAATGACGTAACATGAAACCCATATGTTACATTTCTCGAGTATCAAAACCGGGTTTCTTTAGTTTGTGTGAAATGCAGCCTAGAATTACGCTTTCCTCTAAAGCGAATTTTGAGTTTGTGAGTACATCCTGCACTTAGAAATGTGCATCGAGCTTGTTATTAAGTAGACGTGTGACTAAAATCAAAAAGCAACTTTCATTAAATTATTTTTTCCATCCACTTTAAGTTTGCTTCTATCCATATCTAATATCTGTAACATTCTCAAGATATTTCAACCAAACACATTGTACCTTTTCACATACGACAATGAGATCCACATAGTCGCAAGACTGCAAATCCCTTAAACAGCAACTTGGTATTCCAAAGCGCACGCTACAACGAATAGAAATATGTTCACGTGGATACTTGAATTGGTTGACTCAAAACGGATTATAGTAGTGTTGACGTTAGGGGTGTCATACTTACCAACTCGAATCTTTATTGTTCTTTTCGCTCTCCTCAAACCTTTCTACAAAAATTTCAAACTACTTTTTGTGCTAAACTCAACAGTACTATAATGGCAGTAGTATTCTGTATTGCCCCACATTGCACAGCGTTTACATAAAAAAAAACATACACACGTACATACGAGTACATACCAACCGAAATGAAAGAGGGATAAATGCATCAAGGACACAAAAGGTGAAACTTTCTTCGTTTTTCATTTCTCTTCTCTGCAAACCCCATATACTCGTACATATAAAAGGATTGCTAAAGTATCAACCATAAGATGTGATTACGCTTGGAATTGACTTTGGTAAATGTTAAGGAGTGGATTGGACAGAAAGTTCCTTAATGAAAATTGTTTCTGCATAATTTACATTACGTTAATTCGCAAGGAACACTCATAAAAACGCAACGAATACTGCAAGCATAATGATCTGCACTTAAATCGAATACCTTTTGCTAAATGGGGGTTAATAACGATTAAGAAGATTTCAGATGCACAAATGATGCAGATTTGGGTGAGTGGGTTGTCATTTCAGTCAGCTTAACGGTAGTAACGAGTAAATTATTGAAGAAATTAGTATTTGAATCAAATGGAGTACAAAGTCGAATGAACTACTCAAATTAATATTTTTGAGAGGCAAAATCACTAGGATATGATAGTGAACACATGATCTGTTGCCATTTCAGCCCAAAGTAATAAGAGTTGCTGCGAAGAAAGGTTCGTTTTTTACAAATCACCAGATGAGAATTTAAAAGATCAGAGTGATTTCATTGCCTCTTAGGGAGATATTAGAAAGCCAAGCTAAAGGACTTCTAACTTAGTATACTTACAAAAAGGAAATGTTTAAGGATACTAACGCTGATTAGATAGAAGTTGGTAAATATCCGTTTTTTATGGAGATATAAATCTATATGAGTATTAAAATCAAAAAGTGTACTCATTGATTTGATTATGTTGAAGTAGAACAAAAAGATATGGTTTTTCTGAAATCAATTTGGAAGATCATAGAAGAACTGAAGAAGAACCGTTTCAATGGTTCCGACATTATGAAATAAGCAAATAGGAAATTATAGCAGGGGTTGAGATCAACTTCTCTATCTATTCTATTCTATAATTGTTTTACCACCATTATTAGCATTCCGTCCCTTCGAACCTTCAACCGTAACACCCGTCTCACTATGAATGTTTATCTATACACCCTCAAGAATCTCTCGGACATATTGTGAAATATTGTAATTTTTTTCTAAACCAAGCAACTCGTTTATGCCCTGACAAGCTCTTAATTTCGTAGTCATTACAACCTGAAAACATTCAAAACCAACGTAAATTGGTACTTTTTTTTTTTCTTTCGTAATTTTATATCGCACGCTTGGTATGCAAACATTTTAAGAGTGCTAAAAAAAAGTCATTTACTTGATGATAACTATTAGTTTGTATACACAAACATGTAAATGAAAAATATTCAAGCAATACTTTATTGTTTGACTCTACAAAGAGGAAACAAATATTCAGAAGAGTTCGTTTGAAATGGATCGGCAGTGCTCCTAAAAGCACATGTAATGACGTTGCATTTCAGTGTTTACAACCAATGAATATGTAGACTCACAGAAGCTATCCACCACTTTTTACGACGTGATACAGATCTCCAATCTGAATACATTATTTCTATAAGCCCGAAGGATTATCTGATGTTATTCGCAAATTTTTCAAAATTCTAAGTACAAGATGTCCTCTGACGAATGGTATTGCACCCAAACTCATATTCAACAATTTCGGCAATTTGGAAATGCATTGTTCTATTATCTCGAGTTGAAGCTCTTTAGGCAGTGCAAAGCATGGAGCTATAAGCTTGGCATCATGTGAATGTAACGTCTGGAAAACTGTGCCTTAAAAAGATATCCTATCTTGAAGTATTAATAAACACACAGTAAAAGGATAAGGTGGTATATTTTTGATTTGGATAAAGCCCAACCAGTCTAACGAAACATTACTCTAAACAATTCGTCAATGCCTTGCCTGTTGACTGGAAAAACAAATATTACGAGAAGATTTTTACCAAAACCAAAGCTACATATGAAGCTAGTAGGTTTCGAAAGTGCAGTGCTAAGATACCGCTGTAGGGGCATAACACCCATACAAATTTGATTCGGTAAAAAAATCTCAAACATTTTAACTTCACGGCTTTGCGTAATACTGCCGATGTTATCTTTTTTGTGTTTATTTGTAATTATGACTCGGAATTCCAGTATTTAATGTACGTGGGCTAAAAACTTATTACTTTTTTGCCTACGACCACGTCTGCCAATTCAGCACAGATTTTTTGACATCAGTGAAACACATGTGTCCTTTATCCCTCATTCGATTAATAGTATCAGATCAGGCCAGATATGACTCGAGCTGTAAGGAGATTGTAAGGGTTAGAGGAATGATTTTTCCGTCTTGTAAGACCAACAAGCCAGGAATGACTGCAACACCTGTTTTAAGCGTGTGAAATTTCAATACGACCGAATACTAAAGTAAAAAATACTACAATGCCCTAAGCATTAGTAATCCTACTCTTTAGGACTATTTCCGAGAAGATGGAAAAATGCATTTGTCAAGCCCAAAAAATGCGAATCTCTCTCCTCCTACAATCCCGATCCACTTACGTACCATATCTAGTCAGGTGCTCCAAAGACTTCTTTGCACTTGCTAGACAGGATTTAAAACCGTGTAAAAAAAACTTAAAAGTGACGCCAATATTACACAGTTAACGACGTAATGTCTCCTGTCACACCGCGTTATATTGAGATTGTCACCACCAGTGTTTCACCGAAATTTCTAGTAGCGTTCCGCTTCCTCCAAACTTTTAACCGTAACTCCGGTCTTACTACGACTGCTCACCTATACACCCTCAAGCTCACTTCGGATATACTCTGCAATTTCTAATCCTTTCCTAAGCCGAACAACTCGCTTCTGAAAATCCTTGCCCAGCTCTTGGTTTCCTACCCATTATAACTAGCAAATATTCAAAATCAACGTACATTGGACCTCTCATTCTTTACTCCCTAACTTTCTACCGCTCGCGCTTTCTGTGAACATTTTAAGGATGCTGATAAATTTGTCAAAATTAACGTAGAATTTTGTAAATGAAAGTGGAAGGACACCTCACAAAATGAAGCTTTATTGCCATATAACTCATATGTCATTCACCAATCCCATAGATGTGTAGGCACTGTGCTAACGTGGAGCAATAGGGTAACAAATAAGGACAACGTCGACGAGCTAAAGACAGTATAGAAAACTGAAACGATAATTTGAAGACGTTGTTATGCTTCAAGTTCCAGGATCTTGACAAAATTTAAGTAAAGCTAAGTTTACAACACATTAGTATACATAAGAATTGTGTGCAGGAAGCTACTTTTAAATTTTCAGATGTAAGACACGCGTATGTACGTATATACGTCGTTTTGCTGGATGTGTCTGGCTTTAGTTCGATGCATCATTAGTGTATCTTCCAATTGCATGTACCGGCATAATGCAGCCATATTCTGGTGCCTCGTCGCCCGGGGTTAGATTCGAGGAATCTTTGGAATGGAGCTGTGGTGTCTATTCGCTCAACATAGCCGAGGCATCTCAGACGTTGGCCCCGTAAACATCTGACTAAACCGAAGACGATGTAAAGGTCATATAGTTCGTGGTTGAATATCCGGCCATCAAAACGGCCAATGTTTCTTCATCTGCATTATACAAAGTATGCGCGTTTTCACCATAGAGAAGGGCCGGGATGATAAAGCCAGTTTGGTCTTACTCAGTTGCCTCCGGAACCCAAAAAAAACACCGCTGAGCAATGGGAATTATGCGTCTAAATTTCTGTTTCTAATTCATTTTTACCAAGTTTTGCGAGGAATTTCATGACTGTTTTTTGTGCCATGTAAAAATTTCAAAATTTACTGAAAAGGTTTTCTGGGAAAATATATGCTCAAATTGATATATATCAATCAAAATTCAAATAAGATTTAAGCTTTAAAACGCATTTTCGGACAAAAATATGTCGCTCTTGATTGCTGAGATATGGCTCGTGTCGGGGATATTATTTGCCGGAATATGTAGAAAATGGGCAGCGATCTGAAATCCCCGTGCCTTTTCCATGGTGTATATCATTTTTATTATAAGGCCCTTCTATCATTTGAGCCACGTTTATGTACAACTCTGTTTTGAAGCACAAGTTTTGAGCTTTCTTCAATCTTCTTCTTCTTATCCTTTTATTAACCCTTTCCTCGTTATACGAACTTATGCGTAACGAGTTTCCCATTTTTACTGCATCGCTGCTGCTCCGCTTATGGGGTTGGCTAATGTCGCAGACCGCAGAACGCGTCTACATAATGCTCGGTCCTGGATCGCTTCAGTGCTTCAGTTAGCCCCAGGCGTTGTTGCGCATTTGCCATCTGAGAAGTCCAGGAATTCTTTCTTCTTCTAATCATGTTTGTTATTATTTGTTTGTTTATACGATATTTGCTTCTGTAAGGGGTTTTGCGTTAATATGACATGCCGTAATCTATTGAGATGCACAAGTAGGCTGGCCTTCGCACCTCATTTAGTTTATTTAGTGTATTTTATCTTTCTCATAAATCAATAAATATTTCAAAACACTTAATACAACTGATATGCATTGTCTCGCAAATAACCATCCTTCACTGTGTTTTACAGTTCGGAACGTCTCTTGCTTTATTAAGTCATGTCCAATATTTTATATTTCTATGTCTCTATTAAATGAAAGAGGAATAAGAAGGACATCACAAAAAAAAAGTACGGAAAGATCAAGATACCCTCTATAGAGCAATAAAATGACATCCTTCCGTTTCATAGTTCCTCCATCCATTCCGTGGGTGCTAGAGTTACATGCATAGATGTTATTATTCTCAATGCTAGTTGGACTTGCCCCCAAGCAATTTGGATCCCCGGTTTCAAATTTATCTTGCGCGTAACTTACACTTTTCTCCCATGTAATGCGATGGATAAACGAGCTGTGGAACGAACAAAAAAGAATTAAACCGAAAAGCAAACTACGTACTCCCGATATCTGTAGCTACCATTAGAAGTCATCCCGAACTTATCGTTTTTTATCTCCCCGATTATGTGACAGGTCCGCCAAATGCACAAATATATTGGACACGGTACGAATGATTTCGATGGAAACGCAGCAGCACCGCCAGCACAAGAAATAGCGATAAAATCCCGTAAAGAATGTATTTTGAGGATAATAAAATCGCTGGAGGATACAACGCTGGCGGATGAGGAAGACTAGAATGGAAGGGGAAATGAAAGCACTGCAAGTTAAGATTTATTTCCTGTTTAGTGTTAAACGTAATCCTTAAAGATAATCGAAATAATAAAAAGCGATGCATTTATGTATTTACCAAACTAAAAACAAAGAACTAGAAATTAAAGTGTTTCCGACGATTTAAGATTGGTCGGGATAGCTTTGATTTCATTGCTTAATTCCTGCTTAAATTAAAAAATACGACCGAAATTCGAATAAATTACGAATTATGATTTATCTAAAAAATAAAAATTACAGGTTAAGAAGAAATAAATAGAAGCTTTTCTTCCACATTCTGAAATTTAAGATTAGCTAATAATTCATTAATAATTCGGTTATAATAATCATTATATACCTAAACGTACTACCTGGCATTAAGAGATTTTAGATCGAAGGTTTCAACAATAAAAGATTACAACGACTTGGGTAGTTTGTGAACAACAAAATCCTTGACTCTCTTTAGCCCGACCACATTCCGTAGGCGTTTCAGTTTTGTGAATTTCGCGACAAAAGTTCGAGTCAAGTCAGCACGACGCCATGTATAGACTAGGTCTTAAAGCGACGGATAACCCGTCGTTTCCCAGAGGCGGGTCTTATTTGGATCTATTACTGTACGACGAACGTAAACGACTGACAGGTACGAATTTACAAACGCTTAACTGTCTGCGCACATTCGTGTATGACAGCGACCATTGCGGTTTTAACACCGAAATCACAGTTCCCAACGAAATTGCGGAATTGGAGGAGTTTGTCCAAAGATACTCTTACAACTACAGTAAGACTCGATGGACACGCTTCTCCGCAACCTTGACAAGAGCACTCTCCTCGAACACGCTCCATCCACCGTCCAATAGGAATTTATCAAACGAGGAGATCGATAAGTACCTTAAACGAATGGACGAGACAATAAAACAAACTATGGACACTACAATACCGCGGTATAAACAAACGACTAACGAAAATCATTTCCGCAATCCTACTATTGACGCGCTGCACCGACAGAAAAGTAGACTTCTGACAAGACTTAAAAACTTATACAGACAGTTTACAGACACACAACACCCAGAGATTAGGACACTGAAGTCGTTGATTAAAAATATTCAAATGTTAATCAAAGAGAATTACAGAATTGCTGTAAGTTTGTATTGGAACAACAAGGTTCGGGCTGTAAACACCAGCAACCCGAATATGTTCCCGCAAATAAATAAACTATTTCGGAGAAAAAATCAAAACGACCTTCAGTGTCTTAAAATAGCCCGGACTACAGACAACGAACGATTACTAACAATAGCAGGCATTGATACAAATGAGGCCGCTGATGATGACGACTTCTTTGTGATCGAGGATCCACAGGAGAAGGTTGAGGCCATAGGGGCGACTTTCCAGGAAGTATACAAGGCCAATGATATCATTGGCCCAAATTATGACCGGACAATCGCGTCTTGGTGCACAACTTCTATATTCGAAATGAATTAGAGAACTGGCGATCCGAGGGCTCTGGTTTCACCCGGTTCAGCGACGAAAATATGGCAAATAATGTCATTGCCAGAGAAGGTGAGCTACCCCCGTTCATTTCGAAGGAAGAACTCCATGAGATCTTCGACACAATCAGAAGTAAGAAATCAGTAGGGACTGATGGTATTCCGAACATCGTGCTTCGACATCTTCCTCTAGAAGCGGTGGACATTTATACCACCCTGTTTAATAATGCAATGAATAATGCACATTATCCAGCGCATTGGAAAACGGTGGTGGTTCAACCTATCCCCAAAAAGGGAAAGGATATATCCAATCCGGCGAATCTCCGGTCGATAAGTCTCCTTCCGAATATCAGTAAGGTTTTCGAAAAAGTAATCAATAGAGCTCTGACTAAGTGGGTTGAGGACAAACATATAGTTCCGGATAATCAATTCGGTTTCAAGGCAGGACATGCTATCTCACATGCCGCGTCTAAACTGGTGTCCGATATCCAATGGAATAAAGGCAAAAAACAGTGCACTGGTGCCTGCCTAGTTGACTTGGAGAAGGCTTTCGACACTGTATGGTTAGAAGGTCTTTTCTACAAGCTGGCTAGTCTGGGGATCAGTAAACCACTCTTGTACATTCTTTATAATATGCTAACCAACAGACAGTTCATCGTGAAAAATGGTGATGTGACTTCTGTTGGAATATTTCAAATTAAAAATGGTCATCAGCAAGGCGCGGTTAATTCGCCGATCCTATTCAACATTTATACAAGCGACTTGATAGGTTCACTTCCCCATACTATTGCGTACGCAGACGACTTGATAGCGTACAGAACAGGTCCAAAAATCGAGGTCATTAATAGTCTCTTACAGCGTGACTTCGATAAGATAAGACGATTTTGCAATGACTGGAAGTTGAAAATCAACTTTCAGAAGTCGGAAACCATTCTCTTTAGGACGCCGTTGTCTGGAGCCTCTAGGGATACCAGAAAAATTGGCGAAAGTTCTCGATCATTGGACAACACGGACAGCCTCTTGCCTGTCGAAATGTAGTCAGATACCTTGGGATTTGGCTAGATCAGTTTCTGTATTTTAACAAAAATGTAGATGCTGCTCTGGCCAGAGCTAAAGGCGCTTTTGCCCTCACAAAGAGACTGTTTTATAGCAGCCAACTCGATGCGAGGGTAAAGATAATCTGCTACATGGCCCTTATCAGGCCCATGCTGGTATTTGGGTGTCCCGTGTGGTTCAATGTACGAGCAAGCTTAATGGAAAAGATTCGGGTGTTTGAGAGGGCTTGCCTTAGGGCTTGTCTTCGCTTGTACAGAACACCAGAGTCGGAGTACAAAAAATTTTATCCTAATGAGGTCCTTTACAACAGGGCGAAGCTAATACAAGTGGACAACTTCGTAATTAAGCTGACTCGAAGGCACATTGCAAGAGCAATGGCCTCGACGAATAACCTGATATCCGGGGCTTACTACCCCAATTACCTTTATCACGAGAGTGTGCGCTCCAACGGCTTCGTTCCACCGGAAGCATTCCTCTACTTTGATCAGATAGGGTTGATCCAGGATAGATCAGCGATCCCGTTAATCTTCCATGTCGCTCGGACAGCTGGGGACAGGCGACTCAACTACAACAGAGACGTCGCACACGGCAGGGTGGATCGTCTCAGGTTCAGTAGGGCGGTGGGGAATCGCGATAAGAGGGATGTCGTTCGGCAGCACCAGCATTTCTGGTGGTTGAATGATGGAGAAGATGTTACGTCGTCGTTTCCGTCAAATACAGACCCTCACTAATGAGGCAGAGCTGACCAATCTATTTGCTCTGTAAATAGCGATGGCCAGCTTACATAGGTTTAGGTTAGCATTTAAGAAATATATATATATATTAGTATATACCTTTGTATATACTAATATATGTATATTATTGTGTATAATGTCTATGTGTTTATATGTGTGTATTGTGTATGTAGGTTAGCTAGACTAAGGTTTATTTTAAGTTAGATATTAAGTTTTTATAAAAATTAAAAAAATAACGTCCATATGCTATGTTTTTTCAAAACAATTTTTTTCTTAGCCTAAGTATAGAAAGTAAGTAATCATAAATAAAATGTAAATTAAGTCGAAAGACATAGATATAAGAATTTAGAGTAGCTTAGAGTGCCTGTGTAGGGCCAGTAAGTTAGTATAAGATTGTAAAGTAATTTTAAGCTAGCATTTAAGCATTTTTTGTTAGAATGTAAGAAGTAATGATTAGTAAAATAAAATGCACTTAAAACTAAAACTAACTATCATGGAATCTGATCTCAATATTACCTGGCATGTATTATACTTTTTTCAAGGATATTTCTCGGAAGAGTAAGTGTATTATATATGCTGTACAAAGTTAAATGCTGTTGCTCCAAATGATTTTACAGTGAGAGAAAATTGCGAGGAAATATTGGAAGTCAACATCAAATCATTGGGAGAAGAATATCGGTGGGTAACTTGTACACTCCGCTTATGATACTCAAAAGGTTCGCAAGCATAACAACATTCGGTGGCTGCCCTCCAAATGTTTATAAATCAGAGGCGCGATGCACGAAGTGAACAATCAAGTATGGGTAGACGAAAGTATGTTTAATTACTTAAACACAAAAAAAGCGGACAAGTGCGAGTTGACCTCGCAGGGAGAGGGTTCCAAAAGCTGATTTCCATTTCATTAAACAAATTATATTATACTTAATTCATTATATTAAATAATTTTCCAGTATTTTTCTTTTTCAAAAGACTTAGAAAAAAGTAAATTAGTTTTCTCGAAACAACCAGTAATTATCCACACGCAGTTACTCATAGTAAACAATCTCTGGATCGCAGCCAATCACGAACGTACAAAAAACAGAGGTAACACCAGTATGTTTCCACCTTGGGCGTTAACATTCTATATTCTTTTGGACTCTGGGGAGGGAGAAAAATTACTCACAAAAATCTCTGGATCGCAAGTAACTCTCCATAAGGAAACAATTACGGGTAGACTACTCGTATTGTATGTATTCTAATTCAGTCAAAATAAAATGGGATTAAGAATTTGAACTAAAACAGTAGATCTGCGTTATTTGACCTAATGAGATGTTGTTGTTACTCGTACTTTTTCTTTACACTGAGTGGATTTGTTCACTCAAAGGAGGAGTGATCATTTTTGGTATTATCTTGACGAGGAGTGACGGATGCCTGGTCTATTATTTTATTATATGATTAATATTATTAAGTCAAATGAGAACCACACACACACAAATAATGTTCTCCCATATATTCAAACGGCAAATGTAAACTCGTTCACACAATATTGGAAGAATTACCACATTATTTTCAGACTATAGACTTCTTGTAGGTTTTCCTGTAATCTAAAAGTAAAGAACTATTTTCTGTGTATTTTTTTTCAATATTTTAGTATTTTAGGCTTAGTAGTTTCGCTGATAAGGGGGGGGGATGGTCAATTTTCTTAAATAACTTTAAAACTATTTATTTTAAAATTATAAAAAAAAAAATTTTAATACTTATACAAAAAGCCCTTTCATTTAATATGTCACACGGTGCAGTTTGCAACATTTTTTTTTAATTTTCTACTTTCCCCTCAAAAATGACCCCCATGTTCAAAATTCATTTATTTACGTTATGTGTCCGTGTTTGGGTCACAGAAATACCAAATTTCAACTAAATCGGTCCATTAAATTCGGAGCAAATTGGCTGTGACAGACGGACAGACAGACACACGAGTGATGCTATAAGAGTTCCGTTTTTCATTCGGACGTACGGAACCCTAAAAACTGAAGAATCATATTTCTGTTAAGCGTTTCTTTCAATTTTCTACCGTCAACTTCAGCGCACTTATTGGCATGTAACATCGACCATGATTTCATACTAGCACAAATCAGTCCTCAGTCCTAAGATGAAATAAACACATACATATGCTTTTAAGTGCATATGACAATATTTTGCTCTTCACAGAGGGTGATTATTCTTAATCCGATTAAAAATGAGCAGAATATTCCGCGACACTCTTTACAATCAAAAAATATTTCATTGGAAACTTTTCGATGGACTTCGGCCAAAAAACTTAGAGTCAGGTGCTGGCGACCGTAGATCTGTCTAGCTGTTGAGATATGTACGTTAATGATAAAGGTAGATATTTTCACTCATTTCCGTAGAGTGATTATTGTGGACATATTGCATGACGAATGAAAAACACGGCAATCGATAACTTGGTTTTTAACATAAATCAAGATATCACTGCTTAGGTTTGGTGTGTGAAATTTCAACAACAACAAAACTTGGAATACAGATCTGTCGCAATCTTTCATTTATTATTTTATTTCAGATGGCAGCTCCTGTGACAATAGCTGTGTTTTTTTCCACGCATGTCAGCGATCGTCACAAAAAAAAAAACGATCCAAATCCGCTTAAGAGTTCATCATAAAAAGTTGGTAGCAGAGAAAAGGTCTATGACGTTTAGTGGCGGTTCATCTGCCGGTTGGTAAACAAACTTAAATTGTTTTGAAAAAATGTTGACATTTCTGAAAATTCATCCCAAACCAAAAAAATAGAATTTGGAAGCATTTTTTAAGCGGATAGCGGATTTGCAAAAAAACATGGATAATGCCAATATGTTTGAAGTCAAATTAATGCTAACGGATTGTGCCTTTATCCCCATAAGAGACTTAACTGAGTCGAGCTGACCCTACAAACATCGAGTACTCGTTCGATGAAAGCGACCTCAAACAAACAGAGTCCACACAGGACTACATACTCAAGGGTAGTTTCTGTTTAAGAGTTTGATGAATCGTGAATCAAAGCAGAAATCGAACGAGGGCAACTACATCAGTATGGATGCTTACAAGTTTGAATACATAATTGGTGAAACTGCAATAATACTCGTACAATCGGACTTTCTTGTTCTCTTTACATGATCTATTTTTTCCAAAACCCTAAAAAAATGCGGTGCACTTCAAACTTTTGAAAATGGTCGAGAATATTGGAAAATACTTAAAAACTGATGGCTTGTTTGTGATTATTTGAACAAACCTCTACCCGCCGCAAAGCTTTTGAATCATTTTGGAAATGAATATAAGGGATCGGTCTAAGGATCTGATCATGCTGGATAGCCAGACTCGTGGGTTGCTGTAGATCTCAAGCCATTTCAAGTATAGAGGGAAAATGAGCAATTTCAAGAAAAAATTGAAAATCGATGGATTGTTCGAACACGTTCGAATTAACTGATTTTAATTTCTGGTCTCGACTTACATTTGACCTCGTTGAAAATTCTACAGGACGAATCCACTTTCGCACATCTGTAGTACTCAAAGACCTGAATGTACATAAATCTGAAGACCCATATGGTATATCTCCCTTTTTTCTATTGTAATACCACCGCATTCCAATTGTCTACCTGTCTATTAAATAGGCGAACTTTACTCTTACATTCGCCTATTATCCCTGAATGGAACTTGCATCGCCGAAAGCGAAAAACATTCCATTCAAACTCGGTATGTGTATATATATATATCTCTCTTAACGTAAGGCAGCTGTAGAACAACCAAGAAAAAGGCGCCTGCTCCAAAGACCTAGTGACGGGCAACAACAACGACCGGATCCACTTCTAAAATGGATATTATCAAAAACATCCTGGTTGGCAAAATAATAGCCGACGAATACCAGGCAACACATCCAGCCTATTTGCGTTCTATCTATAATACAAAAGTGAATATCTTGTTCAGCATTATAGGAAGAACACAATTATGGAGTTGGTTAAGACCACCATTGTTGATGTGATATCATGCGAATGTTCAGCTATGTGGCAAACAGAAGACTTCCAAATTCCTCATTTAGCGGTTGCAAACTTCAAAAGCGTTGCTAACACCAAGATCCTAGACTTTCTATAGGGTAGAATGGAGGTCTTGGCGCGCTTGAAAGTCGACCAGCCTTCTTTTAAATAGCAGGAATGTTTTTGAAAAAGTGATCAAGTACTAAAAAAATGGGTTGAGGACAAAAATACAGTTCCGGATAGTTAATTCGCTTTCAAGGCGGGGCATGATGTAATACATGCCGCGTCTTAACGGGTTTCTGATATAAAACGGAATAAACCCAAAAATAAGGGCACGAATGCCAGCCAACTGAACCGTGTATACATCAGATTCAAGGATTGAGGGCAGTATTCCAACTTGGGAGCAAATTTATTGGAAAAGATTTGAGTGATAGCGAGAGATTCGCTTATACAGGGCACCAGAGTTTCAGTACATACAATTGTATACAAACTTGATTTGCTCAATAAGGCATATCTAATAAGTTGACTAGAAGGCACATTGCACTATCAATGACCTCGACGAACACCCTGATTAACCTAAACCTACGGTTTTAGGTCTTTATCCTCTATGAAAGGTTTGATCCAAGACTGATTATCGCTTCTGCTTATCACATCCTCGGACAACTGTGGGCAGATTGCTTAACTACTATAGCAGGGCGGTAGGAAATCACGACATGAGGGATCTTCTTCAGCAGGACCAACAATTTTGGAGCTTGTTGAAGGGAAATTTCACTAGGAAGCAAGTTCGGTTTGCGCTACATTTCGTTGAATTAGGATAGCTGAAGGAACACAAAAAAAATTTAATAAATAAAAAATTAAAACGATACAAAAGAGAAAGGGGCTAATCGTCTTGCAAAGAAAGTGGTTATTCATATAAAACAAAAAAAAAATTGCTGAAATGGGTGCGACCGATTGGCCACGACAAGAATTTCATCAAGTACTAAAAAAATGGGTTGAGGACAAAAATACAGTTCCGGATAGTTAATTCGCTTTCAAGGCGGGGCATGATGTAATACATGCCGCGTCTTAACGGGTTTCTGATATAAAACGGAATAAACCCAAAAATAAGGGCACGAATGCCAGCCAACTGAACCGTGTATACATCAGATTCAAGGATTGAGGGCAGTATTCCAACTTGGGAGCAAATTTATTGGAAAAGATTTGAGTGATAGCGAGAGATTCGCTTATACAGGGCACCAGAGTTTCAGTACATACAATTGTATACAAACTTGATTTGCTCAATAAGGCATATCTAATAAGTTGACTAGAAGGCACATTGCACTATCAATGACCTCGACGAACACCCTGATTAACCTAAACCTACGGTTTTAGGTCTTTATCCTCTATGAAAGGTTTGATCCAAGACTGATTATCGCTTCTGCTTATCACATCCTCGGACAACTGTGGGCAGATTGCTTAACTACTATAGCAGGGCGGTAGGAAATCACGACATGAGGGATCTTCTTCAGCAGGACCAACAATTTTGGAGCTTGTTGAAGGGAAATTTCACTAGGAAGCAAGTTCGGTTTGCGCTACATTTCGTTGAATTAGGATAGCTGAAGGAACACAAAAAAAATTTAATAAATAAAAAATTAAAACGATACAAAAGAGAAAGGGGCTAATCGTCTTGCAAAGAAAGTGGTTATTCATATAAAACAAAAAAAAAATTGCTGAAATGGGTGCGACCGATTGGCCACGACAAGAATTTCCTGATATGGAGAACTTGTAGTACTCAAATGGTTCTTGTTTTTTGACCCGCCTCTAGTACGAAAACGAACTAAATTGAACAAATATAGTCTCTATCCCGCAAAGAAGGTTGCTGAAAAATGGAAAAAATGTCACAACAGCCAAATAATAGTATTGCGTATAACTCACGACCTCCAGAGCTCTTCTTTTTAGTCATTATAACTTGCAAACATTCAAAATCAACGTACATTGGTATTTCTGATTATTTTATCTCTAACTTTCTTTCGTCCGCATTTTGTGCAACATTAATGTTATGATCACGTGTTCTAAAAGAAGAAGAAACAGAGAGTTCCGAATCGTCGGGTATAGCAGACTACAGTGTCCAATGCACATAGCCTTCAGAATTCGAGTGACGACTAAATAAATTGATTGCTTTTATAGGTAATGAATTCGATCCTCATTAAAGAGGAAATTTAAGCAAACACAAAATATTTTACACTACACCTATCTTTCAGTTGGTATCACAATTCTAGGGTACAAATAATGTGAAAGTCATTATCAAGATCAAAAGGAAATATTGTATGTTTGAGTAAGAAAAGCTTTGTAAAACCTTTAAATATAAATTCTCATCTAGTCGTATAATATACAATACGAATTAATTTGCTGTAAACTCATCCTATTTGCACAGATTGATTTTGTTGCTATCGTAAATTAACCTCACATCTAAGACATATAAACAATGCTCTTTGTCATTGGCTTGTAGAGTAGTTCATCAATGTGAAACTGAGCGATATGGTCTTTCAAAGAGAAACCCTCCCTCTGCAACAAGGACACTACAAATTCTAGTTAATTAAAACATTTTGTCATGGTTAAAGAAAACGAGGGAAAAAAATAGAACAACCTTCAATGTTTTTCTACCAAGTTGGAAGTTTGTTTAAGCAGATGCACACGTATCAATTACTCTTAGAAGCGAGCACGTTTGACAGCATAAAATGAAGAACATTCCCCCCCTTATACAAAACAAGAAAAATCACTAACAAAAATAAATACATGAAAAAAACAAAACAAGGGTGCAATGCATCCATCTAACTGTGATGCATTCTCAAAGGAGTTACGGCGGAAGGTATCCGTATATCTATCCTGATTTCCCTGAAGGTTGATCTGGATTGGAAAGTTGAATTTCTTTCATATAACCCCTCTAATTAAATAAGAGAGACGAAAAAATAAAAATGGCTCGCCCCTCTATACATAGAGTTAAAAGGTTAGAGAAATGCATCTTAATGCAATAGGGGGCGAATAAATTTCATTTTATGAATAAGTACGGATGCATGCAAGTATCCTTCAAGTTCTAGATGAAGTTATTTCTAGAGAGGGTCCTCCGGTTTATTTCTTAATGAAGTTTTTGTTTTCTTGCAACTTTTCCCTTAAACAGAGTTTTTTTTGCGATAAAATTCTACAATTACAATAAGTAAAGGGTATTTCTGGACCTTCGTCTCCTATAAACTGCGAAACTGTTTACTGTTTTTTTTGCATGCAAATTTTTTCAAACATTTGAATATCCCTGTCCGTTTCCTTTTCGCTTTGAAGGTCCTTTACTTGAGAGCATTAAATGCTTAATTTCTGGAACATCTTCAATGGAAGACGATTCGTTCAACAAAAAGTTTATTTGCTTTTAATTTATATAAAAAATATATATAAAAAAAACAAATATATGTGTACTTATTGCGGCGGGGTTAATAGGAAAGGAAAGCAGTCGTTTCGCATCTCGCATTGAGAACGGTCGACTTTTTAGCAGTGCACAGAAAAGTGAAAGACAATTAAATCAAAAAATAAACGACGAGTTTACAAGTAGTAGTGTGGTTCAGCGAATCAGTAGTTGACTCGGGACTCTGGACATCTGGGTTCGAGTCACAGCAGAAATTTGCGGGTTCTTTTTTTTTAATTTCTAAATATAAAATCAAGATAAGTGATAGTGGTAGTGTTTCAATAAACAATGGACACCGGTCAGCCGGAGGTCCCGCAGGTGGAACCGGTTTCAAATCGAATGACAACGAGGGCATGTGAAACGCAGCAGCAGCAAGCAACAACATCTAAGGCAGCAGCAGCAATGCAAAAGTCAGATGATGATAACATGAAAGTAGAAAAGAGGAGGAGAAAAACCAAAACGGCATCGAAAATATGCACAAAAAAAAAACTCAAAGAAGACGACGAAAAAATCACGGCCGGAAAGGAGTACTCTTATGAATCTGAGGGGGGTGAGTGCCGCTACATTGGAGAGGGGAACTCTTTTAGAGAGTTATCAGGAACCGATTCCTCAGAAGAAGAGGAAGAAGATGATGAGGCTCAGCTCGACAAACTTATTGAAGAGCTTCTAGAAAAGAGAGAGAAGTTGCGACAGGAAAAGCAGCAACAAAAACAACAACAGCAGCAGAGACAAGGTATGAAAGAGTTGCCGCCTCAGCAAAAGCAGAAGCAACTTTTAAACGAAAAACAACAACAGGAACATAGAATGAAACAGCAGAAGAAACCCCAAAAACAACAACAACAACAGCTAAAACATCAGAAATCAGAAATACAACAACAGCTAGCGCAGCAGCAACAACAACAGCAGCAGCAGCAGCAACAACAACAACAACAACAACAGCAGCAGCAGCAACAACAACAGCAGCGTCAACAACAACATCAGCAACAAAAAAAGCAGTCAGATAACAAAGGGAGGGAAAGGGTGCCTCCCATTAACGTAAGTAATCTAGAAATCAATGATACCATTAGGCTTTGTAAGTTAGTTACTAAGAATTTTTATATCAAGAGGTTAAGCGTAAATAAACACATTATTATGTGTAGCAATATGGAGGAGTATAGGAAAGTGCGTACCGCTCTAGGAAAAGCAGACACTGAGTTTTATACATATACCCCTAAGGGTGAAAAACTCCAGACGGTGCTGTTAAAAGGCATCGATCCAGCAATAAAAACGGAGGAGCTCGAAGAAGAGCTCAAAGGGTTAGAGAGCGACGACCTTAAGTTCGTGGGGGTCAAGCCGTTTACCACGGCCGCGGCAAGGGATGGTAACCGCAAATTACCATTCTTCTTAGTGCAATTAACCCCCAATAGCAAAATTGATAGTCTGCGAAAAATCAAATTCCTGTACTATCATGCTGTAAGTTGGGAAAAATTAAAGAGGGCAGATCGCGTACTGCAATGTATGCGCTGCCAGAGGTTCGGACACGCCGCAGCTAATTGCAATATGCAATTTAGGTGCGTTAAGTGCGACAAGGACCACAAACATGGGGAATGTCCTTTAGGTAATGATAGAGTAGTAGATAGGAACCAACTCTTTTGTGTACTCTGCAGGAACCCAGGGCATCCTGCCAATTTCAGAGGTTGTCCTAGGTTCCAAGAGTTGAAAAAGAAAGTCCAGGCTCGAAAACAGTTTATCGAAGAAGAGAAGCGTCAAAAGAGTCGTGCTTTCTCTAATTTTGTGGCACCCAGTGTATCCTTTGCCCAAATGGTATCTGGATCGGGCAAGCCCACAATGACAGTAAAAAATACGCGAAAGGTAACTGAAAAAGCACCGGAAGCGGATCTGGATCTGAAAGCGATTCTTCTGTCCCTGCACGGAAAAATTGACCACTTCCAGAAACAATTAAATGAACAAGCGACTCGAATTGACGTTATCTACTCGACTCTGTTCGACAAGTCTGGCACGCCGATATAATGTCTGCTACGTTGAATGAGGTTAACTTAAAGATCCTTGCGCTAAACGTTAACTCACTTATCAGGATCGAAAGAAGAGCCAACCTGCAAGACCTGTTGTTAAGCGAACGGCCAGATGTGCTTTTGGTCAGCGAAACTAAGCTGAACCAGAATCACAAAATTGGCTACAGTGGCTACAATGTATATAGAAGGGACCGACCTCACTCCTTACGAGGGGGTGGAGTTGGCATCTTATTACGCAAAGGCTTACGCCATAGGGTTGTGTATAGCGGAGAATTGAGTAGGTTCCGGGTGTTGGAAGCCTGTATCATATGCATTCCTCTTCATAGTAGGAGACGAGTGTATGTGGTGTCACTTTACGCACCTGAAGCACTCAATCCCATCCAATTTATAATTGAGCTCGAAATACTTTTTCGTTGTCTTCAGCTTGAATCGGAAGAAAATTATTACTTTCTGGCCGGAGATCTTAACGCTAGACATGCGGTATGGGGAAACAATCCGCCGAACACTAGGGGTAATCAGTTATATTACTGGTGGAGTCAATATATGATTGAGTACAAACTTGAGTTGTACGCGACGAATAGCCCATCCTTCCCATCAGCTGGTTCATTTCTGGACTTGGCTCTTATAGACAATAGACTAGAACTCACAGACGTGGATCTAAACACCCGGAACTGTTTGCGAGCGTTCGAGTACGATAGTGATCACTACGGACTCGCAGCAACAATACGGATCCCAAATGACCAAACGCTGCTGGAGCAGTACGATCAGGTGTACTCGTACGACTATCGTAGGGTACGGTGGTCGCGCTTCTCCAGAATGCTAAAGCGGAATATACATTTGAATGGGATTGATCCTCCGACTAACAGAAACTTGACCAACGACGAAATCGATTGTGATTTACTGACGCTACAAGACGTCATCAAACAAACAATGGAGCAGACTATTCCTCGGGTAGAATGCTCCGACGAAGACCAGACCAAAAAGTACAGAACTCCAACAATAAACGCATTGTACGCATACAAAAGTAGACTACTCACGAGACTTAAGGAACTCTACAGACAGTTTACTGACAGACAAAACCCGGAAATAAGAACATTGAAGTCAGTGATCAAAAACCTTAAACAATTAATAAAACAAAATTACAGGAAAGCTGTAAGTCTGTACTGGGGCAATAAGATCCGGGCTATAAAATCCAGTAGTCCGAATATGTTCCCGCAGATAAATAAATTGTTCAGGCGGAAAGATCACAACAACATTCAATGTGTTCGAATTCCACAGACGACAGAGAACAGACAGACACTACTAACGGTTGGTATAAGTCCAGAAAGAGCGGACTCAGGCGATGGTTTTTTCGTGGTCGAAGACCCACAGGAGAAAGTGGATTTGCTGGGCGCTTTTTTCGAAGCCGTGTATACGGTGAACAATCCGGTTCACCGTAATCACGACATTGATAACAGGGCATACGTAAGTCACTATTATTTACGCAACGAACTCCAAAATTGGCGATCTGAGAATCACGGTTTTACCGTATTCAGTGAAGAAAACGCTGCAAATGTCATCGTCGCCAATGAGCGAGCTTCCTCGAATTTGTTCGTGCGAAAAGATGAACTCCTGTGCATCTTCGAGTCTCTGAAAAACAAAAAGTCGTCGGGAGTAGACGGTATTCCAAACGTCGTATTAAGACACCTACCCTTGGAAGCAGTGGATATTTTTACTACGCTATTTAACAATGCGTTGAATAATGCATATTATCCGACGCATTGGAAAATAGCAGTGGTACATCCGGTCCCGAAAAGGGATAAAGTTAGAACCAACCCTGCTAATCTTCGGTCAATCAGTTTACTTCCGAATATAAGCAAGGTATTTGAGAAAGTGGTTAATAGAGCGCTGTTAAGGTGGGTTGAGGAAAATAATATAATTCCGGAAAATCAGTTTGGTTTTAGGGCGAAGCATGACACTATTCATGCTGCGTCAAAGCTGATCTCCGACATACAATGGAATAAGTGTAAGAACCAGTGTACGGGTGCCTGCTTGGTTGACTTTGAAAAGGCTTTCGACACCGTATGGCTAGAGGGGCTTTTCTATAAGTTAACTAGGAGGGGTATGCCGAAACCTCTGCTATATATGATTTATAACATGCTTATGGGAAAGAAGTTCGTTGTCAAATGTGGCAACGTCACTTCGAGCAAAGTCTTTGATATTAAAAACGGCTTACAACAGGGGGCGGTGATTTCTCCGATCCTGTTTAACATTTACACAAGTGATTTAGTAGGTTCCCTCAATCACTCTATAGCGTATGCAGACGATTTAGTGGCGTACAGATCAGGCCCAAAAATCGAAGTCATCAATGCTCTTCTGCAGCGTGATTTCGATCATATTAAGGAGTATTGCGATGATTGGAAATTAAAAATCAATTTCCAAAAGTCAGAAACAATCTTGTTTAGGACTCCATTGCGATGGGCTTCTAGGGATACCAGACATAACTGGCGAAATTTGGCCATCATTGGACAACACGGGATGCCATTAGCGGTG
The DNA here is from genome assembly GCA_928272305.1 of Volucella inflata. Lineage (NCBI taxonomy): Eukaryota > Metazoa > Arthropoda > Insecta > Diptera > Syrphidae > Volucella > Volucella inflata. Next base: position 16,359,731 of record OV743720.1, on the reverse strand, counting down.
AGAAGCGTAGTTAGATACCTTGGTATCTGGCTCGATAAATATCTGTATTTTGACAAACATATAGATGTTTGTCTCGCTGGAGCCAAGAAGGCCTTAGCCCTGACAAGAAGACTGTTTCACAGCAGTCAACTTGTTTCCAGGGTGAAGGTCATATGCTATGTGGCCCTAATCAGACCAGTCATCGCGTATGGTTGTCCTGTGTGGTTTAATGTAGCGCCGTCTCAGATGGAAAAGATTCGGGTGTTTGAAAGGCAGTGTCTTAGGACTTGTCTCGGTTTGTATAGAACACCAGAATCAGAGTACAAGAAATACTATCCCAACAAAGCCCTTTACGATGGGGCTCATCTGAATAGGATTGACAATTTCCTGATTAAGGTGATTCGAAGGCACGTTGCAAGGGCAATGACCAGCGACAACAGCCTGATCTTTGGGGCTTATTACCCCAATGAAATGTACCATGAGAGCTTACTTCTATCGGGCTTTATTCCACCAGAGGCTTTTCCCCATATTGATGCTAAAGGTTTAATGCAAAGCAGGGATGGTATCCCGGTAATATACCACCGCCACCGCGGTGCGAGGGACAAGCGGCTCACCTACGACGGGTACGTCGCCAATGCTCAGGAGCTCCTCCGTTTTAGTACCGCGATTGCGGAAAGGGATCGGGTCGATGCCGAAAGACAGTACACCGAATTCTGGTGGTTAAAGGAAGGGGAAGGGGTTGACATGCTCTCCTAGATCGGTACGCTACCAAGGTGGCATACTCCTCCTAGTTTTAAGTTAGATTTAGACTAGTTAGGGGGATTTTGCGGAAAGGCCGCGTTCGTTTGCATGGGGCGGCGCCACTGAGAAGTGAACTCTGCTTCATAGCATTGATCAAGTCTCAGTGGTGTTTGTGCACAATGTTGACGAGCTATGGGCGCCCGAAATCGCAATTGGGATGGTGACCACCCGTTGCGAGAGGCCACGAGTGCTTACCATCCTGATTACAGTTAAGTTAGGCTAAGTAGTTTAGGTAGGTTAAGTAGAGTAGGGACATAGTTTTAAGTTTTACACAAAAATAAAAATAAAAAATTATATGTTATCTAAGTTTTTTTTCTAAAACTATTTTCTTAGAAACGTCAAAAATTGCATAAATGAAAGATCGTATTGATTATGAGACAGTTTTAAGGTCGAAAGGCAAAGTTGATTGATATTGTTAAGTTTAGAGCGCTCGGTAAGAGCCAGTAAGCTAGAATAAGTAATTGTCATTGTCAAATTAGTTTTAAGCATTTTTGTCTAGAATATAAGTAATAATGAAAGAAATAATAAAAATGAATTGAAAAGTAAAAAAAGTAAAGGTTAATAGGAAAGTATAATGTCAAATATTCCATCGAGGTCTTTTACCTGCCTAACGCGGTTCAGGGGAATCGAATTCATAGAATAATGAACTTCTATGGAAGATGAGAATCAAGTTAAAGAAATACCATACAATTTTAGGTCATCTGGATAGAGAAGACATTGCCTGTTCGTGATACCTACATATATCAATTATAAAAATAATAAAAAATAATGAACCTAAATGGCTTCCTTGGTCCTACCGATTCCATTGAGCACGACCAGTAAGAAAAGACGATACTCAATGTAGGGTTTCTTAGCGATTCCAGTTTTTTTTGGATGAATTGAATGATGGATCGAGTCAAAAGTTTTACTTAAGTCAGTATATGCAATATTAAAAAAAAGAAAATAATAACAAATTTAGTTCCGATAGATCGAGCAGGAACAAAATCATGCTGGACTTCAAACAGGTACACCTTTGTGAGATAGCTTACTGATGCCTTTATGATTCTTAACATTATTTTCGATTCCAGATTTATGGATTGAGACTAGAATCGATAGTTTTCATTAATTCCAGTATATCCCCTCAGAAACAACACCACTACATATTATTGGCGTTTATAGATTGCAAGGACTACTTCTTCATAACTAAGTTAAAGAGATGAGGCAAAAGTCTTAGGTTCTTCCGGTTTTAGGGGTACCATACAGAGATTGGTGTGAAATTAAGAAAACATAGCCGCCGTAGCGGCCAGTATCCAATAACATCCAGAAATTTCGATTCGGCCCCGATCAGCTGAATAGGGCATCGCTAGAGTCCGCCCGGCTTATTTCGCAGTTGGATTTGGGCCAACATCGGTATAAGATTGTGCTGACGCAAGCATTGAAGCCGTACGACCATAGACAATGCCGTGTTTTTGCTGATTGGGCGCTGGAAATATTGGCCGGGGATCCGGATTTTGGCCAACAAATCATGTTCTCGGACGAGGACCAATTTTGTCTCAGTGGCTTTGTCAACAAGCAAAATTGCAATAACAATCCACAAGTGTGGATTAGTGTTTGGGGCGGTTTATGGTGGACCTTATTTCCTTCGAAATGAGGAAGGAGACACCGTTACCATCAATGGTCTCAGATAAGGAGCGATGTAAGCCGAATTTCTGTGGTCAGAGCTCAACAATATCGATATATTCGAGCTGTGATTCAAACAAGGCTGTGCTTCATACCATACAAGCGACGCAGCGCTCGAAGTTGTGAAGGAGAAATTTGGCGACTGGGAACTCTCACGGCGAGCGTTCATCAATTGGCCGCCACGATCATGCGATTTGACACCACCAAGTCTTAGCCTACGCTAACAAGATAACCACTTTGGACGAGCTCGAGGCCGGACAATATTCGACACGTTTTTTGCCGGAATGACGCCGCGCATATCGGACCGAGTCATCAAAAATTGGACCGACCACTTGAAGCACTGCCAGCAAAGCAGAGGCGGCCATTTGAATGATGTGCTATTCCACATATAATTACATAAACGTAGCTTGAAAATAGCGCCAAAATCAATTTTATATCTTACACCGTGGTGATTTTATATAAATTTTCTTTCCTATCGGTCTTATCTGGTCAACCATTATGTTAAGTCTTTAGATCAGCTCGAAATTGAAGAGAATTTTGGTCAAAAACTCAACTTTTCAGATGAGATTGTCATTTTCATCTCCGAGGTTACGTAAAATAGAAAAATTGCCGTAGGTATTTAAGACTCGGAAGCAAACGCATTCTGAACATGTTACTGTTGGATGTGGTGTTGGAAGTGGTGGCATTGGTCTACTTTTCTTTCAACACCACAATGCAGTCAGTGAAGAGCGCCACCGAGACATGATAACTGATTTATTACAGCCATAAATTGAGGATTTTTTACTTGGACGAGGTACGGTTCCAGCAAGATGGGGCTACATGCAATACAAGCCGTCCAACAATCGATTTCTTCCACACTAAGTTCAACAGTCGTGTAATTAGTAATTTAAGTGATGTTGCTTGGCCTTTACGGATTTATGATTTGATGCTGTTAGACTATTTTTGTATGAGATGCCATTAAATATTAATGCGACGCGAGATGATTCAGGGGTTGAGGAACAATATTAGTCAAGCTATTTGTGAAAAAGATGTCGAAACCATCGAAAATGAATTTAAAAAAATTGGGTTGACAGGATGGCCTACTGCCAACATATGATATTCCATTATTAGTCACACGGTTTGCTCTTTTAAATAAACAAATAATCGTTTTTGTAATAGCCCTTTTAAAAGTAAACCATCAAATGGCTAACCTTTTAAGTACCCAAAGGAGAATTACAAACAATATTGCTATCACTAGTTACCAAGTTGATTGAAACAGACTTAGACACATAATTTATTCCGTTAAAGATGTCATTTGATTTATATTCGCGGAATAGACAGCATCAACAGAACACAGCGTAAGCTGTATCAGCTTCTTCAATTCAATTGAGTGCCTGAAGTCTCTTAATTGTTTATTATTTAAGATAAGAAAAGGCAGCAATTCAGCCAAATATCAGTCGTAGTCTACTAACAGTAAAAATATCTGAAGTAAAATAAAATCGTTGAAAATAAAAATTGAGGATAGTTTCAGCAACCAATCCGGTAAACTCGCTTTGTTTTAAGTATTGTATGAAGTTGGTATATACATAGCACTAAAATTTTCATTGAGTTTTGATCACCTTGATCACCTCAAAAACTTACTACTTTAATATCCAAAATGGCAGCATAGAAATAAAGTGAAGGTAAAGGACTGATTCTAGGATAACAGCTTTTGGCTAATGTATCCTGCAAGGAAGGATTATCAGAATATCAACACGCTTTTCGGCCCATAGACCATCATTGCAATGTCTTTTCGATGTGTACTTTACTCTCACAACACTAGCTTGAATTACTATTATTATTTTTTTTCAGGAAAGAAACTCATTGAGTTCCTTATTTTGATGCTGGTAAGAGAGCCAGATTCTGCATTAGAGTAAAAGCACAAGGGTGATTACAGGTTAAAAAAGTTACTTTTGGCAAAACCAATATTTAATGTAAAGTTTTCCAAAACTGTTACGCTACAATGGGTAAAGAGCTCTTTAAGCCAACACCAATCAAGGGAACAGGATATATTTTTACGGTCAGATCAGGAGATACCGAATTATAGTAAGCAGGCAGAGCAACTAGTTTTCTGTAGACTCCTGTGAAAAATTTGCGGATATTTAATGAGAAGTGCGTTGAATATCATTTGCCACTTTACCTGCCATTCAATAATTCTGAAAAGATGGTGTCTGAGAAATTTAGCTGGCTTACCTTTAACAACACAGCATTGCCAAAACAAATGCAAAGCTATTCATGAGGCGATCTTGAATGAAAAAAAGCCTCAGATTCTGCGAAGAAGAAAGCCATTAGAGGAATTGGAAAAGCAAAATGCATGAATGCAATCAATTCTTAATGCTTGCTTTTACTTTTAAACTCTATGCATTTAGACTACGCTAACGACGTTTTAATAGGATAATAAGTCTCTACCAAACAACGTCTAAATTGGAAAGAGGAGACAATCGTTTTAAAGTTAAAAAAAATATAAGGAGACTCTGCATTTAATTATTCTTTTAAGGGACGAAGTAGATTAGGTAGGGCTTGAAAGTTTATCTGTACTATATGTCTAATTTTATCCGAAGCCAATGAGTAAAATATAGTCCACTGAATGAGAACACAAAGATAATTAGGTTTAAAACCAATATACGGCTGTTCTGATTTAAAATTGAATTTTTGACGATACCAGAAGCTCCACTAGGAAATATGCAACGATGGCAAAACAGAAATAGACATTCTCAAATTGGTCAAAAGGGTGATTCCAAAGCATTGCAAATAACTAATGCATAACAATTCGTAGGCAGAAAAGACGGCAATAAATGAGATATACAATAAATTCCATGATATCAATTCTTTAGCCGAAAAATCGAGCAAATTCGAATAACTTAGTAAAATTCATACAATTTCGATTATAATACATGTAATACTCGTACATGTTTATGCTTTATCATATAATCTTCCCTAGATTTATTTATGCTACTATGTTGCATAGAAAAGATTTTAGTTATAGAATAGTCTTTGTTAATTATTACTTTTTAACATGCAGGACATTTTCTACATACAGACATATATATTTACGTTTTAAAAGCACACTCTGACGTATGTGCAACTTTTTTTCTGATTTTCTATAATAAAACAAAAAGTGGTCGTCATTTGTTTTCCTTTTTTTTTAATGAATTGAAGAAAACAAAGTTATTTCAATGGACCAGGATGTATTGTTAGTGATTGATGTGAATTCATTTTAAATTAGTTCCCTACAAATACACAGTGAAGCTGTGTAAAATCACAAGGTATTTGGAGAAAAAATCACTTTGATTTGTTTTGCTAGAGTAGATTAAATTTAGCAAAGTCATTCGTCAGGAAGTTTTAATCTGAATAAAGGAAAATAATTTCCAAATAACGCAACAAATAAATTATTTTTGATACAAAGTACATCAGTTGACTTTGTTAATTACAATGCTCGTCGTATTGTGAATCACTTATAGTGTCCGGCTGGGAATAATTGGATTATATAGTTACATAAAAGATTTATTGATTGTCCTGATGCTGGATAATTTTAGTAGTTGTTAATAGTAAATGCTTGAGCCCATTTGCCGAAAACCATTGTGGATTTGATAAGTAAGAGCAAATAATCCCATATTGCCGTCAGCTAAGTTGTATCGATTTGAGATTTAAGAGCTATTGGTAAGATCTTTTGAAGGGCGAACATTTGGTCAACCGCATGGATAAAACCGAACTAATAAGGAGTAATCACCTTATAAACCAAGCCCGTAAGACTTTTATAAATAACAAGACACAAGATATTGCGAACGAGGGACGATATATAATATTCTGTCTCCTGAATAAAGTCAAGAATCTATTCAACAGACAAATGCCTCCTCCTTTCTAACATTCAACTGGATCACGCTGATCAAATAATGGTCAACAACTTTTCGGGCTGTAAACACCAGCAACCCGAATATGTTCCCGCAAATAAATAAACTATTTCGGAGAAAAAACCAAAACGACCTTCAGTGTCTTAAAATAGCCCGGACAACAGACAACGAACGGCTACTAACAATAGCAGGCATTGATACAAATGAGGCCGCTGATGATGACGACTTCTTTGTGATCGAGGATCCACAGGAGAAGGTTGAGGCCATAGGGGCGACTTTCCAGGAAGTATACAAGGCCAATGATATCATTGGCCCTAATTATGACCTGGACAATCGCGTCTTGGTTCACAACTTCTATATTCGAAATGAAGTAGAACTGGCGATCCGAGGGCTCTGGTTTCACCCGGTTCAGCGACGAAAATATGGCAAATAATGTCATTGCCAGAGAAGGTGGCCAACCCCCGTTCATTTCGAAGGAAGAACTTCATGAGATCTTCGACACAATCAGAAGTAAGAAATCAGTGGGGACCGATGGTATTCCGAACATCGTGCTTCGACATCTTCCTCTAGAAGCGGTGGACATTTATACCACCCTGTTTAATAATGCAATGAATAATGCACATTATCCAGCGCATTGGAAAACGGCGGTGGTTCAACCTATCCCCAAAAAGGGAAAGGATATATCCAATCCGGCGAATCTCCGGTCGATAAGTCTCCTTCGGTTTTAAGGCAGGACATGCTATCTCACATGCCGCGTCTAAACTGGTGTCTGATATCTAATGGAATAAAACCAAAAAACAGTGTACTGGTGCCTGCCTAGTTGACTTGGAGAAGGCTTTCGACACTGTATGGTTAGAAGGTCTTTTCTACAAGCTGGCTAGTCTGGGTATCAGTAAACCACTCTTGTACATTCTTTATAATATGCTAACCAACAGACAGTTCATCGTGAAAAATGGTGATGTGACTTCTGTTGGAATATTTCAAATTAAAAATGGTCTTCAGCAAGGCGCGGTCAATTCGCCGATCCTATTCAACATTTATACAAGCGACTTGATAGGTTCACTTCCCCATACTATTGCGTACGCAGACGACTTGATAGCGTACAAAACAGGTCCAAAAATCGAGGTCATTAATACTCTCTTACAGCGTGACTTCGATAAGATAAGACGATTTTGCGATGACTGGAAGTTGAAAATCAACTTTCAGAAGTCGGAAACCATTCTTTTTAGGACGCCGTTGTCTGGAGCCTCTAGGGACACCAGAAAAAATTGGCGAAAGTTCTCGATCATTGGACAACACGGACAGCCTCTTGCCTGTCGAACTGTAGTCAGATACCTTGGGATCTGGCTAGATCAGTTTCTGTATTTTAACAAAAATGTAGATGCTGCTCTAGCCAGAGCTAAAGGCGCTTTTGCCCTTACAAAGAGACTGTTTTATAGCAGCCAACTCGATGCGAGGGTAAAGATAATCTGCTATATGGCCCTTATCAGGCCCATGCTGGTATTTGGGTGTCCCGTGTGGTTCAATGTAAGAGCAAGCTTAATGGAAAAGATTCGGGTGTTTGAGAGGGCTTGCCTTAGGGCTTGTCTTCGCTTGTACAGAACACCAGAGTCGGAGTACAAAAAATTTTATCCTAATGAGGTCCTTTACAACAGGGCGAACCTAATACGAGTGGACAACTTCGTAATTAAGCTGACTCGAAGGCACATTGAAAGAGCAATGGCCTCGACGAAAAACCTGATATCCGGGGCTTACTACCCCAATTACCTTTATCACGAGAGTGTGCGCTCCAACGGCTTCGTTCCACCGGAAGCATTCCTCTACTTTGATCACATAGGGTTGATCCAGGAAAGATCAGCGAGCCCGTTAATCTTCCATGTCGCTCGGACAGCTGGGGACAGGCGACTCAACTACAACAGAGACGTCGCACACGGCAGGGTGGATCGTCTCAGGTTCAGTAGGGCGGTGGGGAATCGCGATAAGAGGGATGTCGTTCGGCAGCACCAGCATTTCTGGTGGTTGAATGATGGGGAAGATGTTTCGTCGTCGTTTCCGTCAATTACGGACCAGCCTCACTAATGAGGCAGAGCTGACCAATCTATTTGCTCTGTAAATAGCGATGGCCAGCTTACATAGGTTTAGGTTAGCATTTAAGAAAGATATGTATATATTAGTATATATAAATGTATATACTAATATATCTATATTAGTGTGTATAATGTCTATGTGTTTATATGTGTGCATTGTGTATCTAGGTTAGCTAGACTAAGGTTTATTTTAAGTTAGATATTAAGTTTTTATAGAAAATACAAAATATTGTCCATATGCTAAGTTTTTGTTAACAATGTTTTTCTTAGCCTTAAGTATAGAAAATAAATATCCGAAATAAAATGTAAATAAAGTCGAAAGACATAGATATAAGAATTTAGAGTAACTTAGAGTGACTGTGTAGGGCCAGTAAGTTAGTATAAGATTGTTAAGTAATTGTAAGCTAGCATTTAAGCATTTTTTGTTAGAATGTAAGAAGTAATGATAAGTTAAATAAAATGCATTTAAAACTAAACTAACTATGGTCAACAACTTCAATTTTAGATAGAAGTATTCCTACTACAGAACAAGCAAGTATCGAACCCGAATACTAAATTTATCCATTGCTCCAGACTTCAGCTCGCGTTTTGTTGTTGTAACATTATATTGATTTGCTTTACCACTTACTTAACGGGCTCCCAACCCGTGGAGGGTCCCTGCCTGGGACACGACTGCTTTCAATCCTCTTCGGTCCTGGGCACGCTGCTTCCACTTTTTCGGACCAAGCGCTGTGACATCCGCGATAGCTTGGTCCTTAAAACGGAGGTTCGGTCTTCCTTGTCGTCTCGAGCCTGGGGGCTGGGACTCGAAAATTCTCTTAGCTGGAGCATTATTGTCGATTCGCTCGATGTGGCCTAGCCATTGTAGTCAGCTTTTCGGACAGTGGACTTTTCGGACTAAGTCCACATCTTGATACAGCTCATAGAGCTCGCGGTTATATCTTCTCTTCCATTCGCCCACCTCACATATGGGACCAAATATCCGACGAAGAGTTTTTCTTTCAAAAGTGTTCAAAATCTGCTCTGCTTTTCTGCTAATCGTCCAGCACTCGGCACCCTAGAGTAGAACTGGTAGGATCAAAGTTTTGTAGAGCACGATTTTCGTCCTTCGAGTTAGGAGTTTTGAACCCAGTTGTTTCACCGAAGTAGCAAGGGTTTCCTAGGGTTAGTCTTCGTCGAATCTCCACTAAGGTGTCATTCGTGCAGTCGATATTTGCTCTGAGATAGGTAAACTCCTTAACCACTTCGAAGTTGTTGTTGTCAACAGTGACATTTTATCCTAGACGGTAGACAGATGCTGTATTGTTTGTTGACATCATGTACTTGGTTTTATCTTCGTTTTACGGGATCCCGAATTCAGCCATCGCATTGTAGAGCTCTGCAAGATGAATGCTATCATATTCGGCTTTGAAGTCGATGAAAAGATGGTGGGTCTCGGCTTGAAATTCGTTGGACTTTTCCAGGATTTGTCTCAGTGTGAAAATTTGGTCGGGAAGCCACACTGGTACGTGCCGATGAGTGTGTTGCAGAAAGGTTTGAGACGTTCACACATTACGTTGGATAGGATCTCATAAGCGACATTCAGCAGGGATATGCCTCTTTAGTTCGAAAAGGACAAAGGATCACCTTTTTTGTAGATGGGGCATATGGAGCTGATTGTCCAGTCATCGGGAATGCTTTCATCCTCTCATACTTTGTTGATGATTTGGTGCATGCACCCTACCAAAAAATCACCACTGTATTTGAAAAGCTCTGCTGGTAATCCATCATTTTCATACCTCGGGTGCTTTTTCGGGGGTAGTTGGTAGCCAACGGTGGTCACAGCTTACTCTTTCATGACGTCGCGATACTGGTTCTACAGATTGTTGGCGTTTGTGTCTCTAGCTGCTCAGGCGCTCATTGTAGTCTCTAGCTGCTCCATTTTTGCTTAGGCGTCCAACGTGAAATTTCTTTTTCTGAGCGGGTCGTAGCTTTTTCTCGTTGGACAGTCGACCTCTGAGTTTTGCTGCTACGAGGAAATGGTCAAACTCGACGTTGGGTCTTCTGAATGTTCGTACATTCAGGATGTTGGATGCGTGTCTCGCATCAATTAGCACATGGTCGATTTGGTTGGCGGTTCGACCATCTGGGGAGCGCCAGGTTGCTGCGTGGATTCTTAGTCTTGAATTGATTTGCTTTAGATTCTACAATCATGGATGGAGCTGAATTAACAATCCTCTCCATTCAGCTGTATTAAACGCTTGTTACCTCCAATATTGCCTACCGATCTAGGACGATTATCCGCTCTTTATATCTCAGGAAGCGTAGTCATTGCACTTTATCATTTTGACTATATCGATGTCGTTGTACTCTCGTACATAAATTATTCACAAAGTTCATCCTGAGCCATAAAGCTGAACTTAGATGACGTCTTTCTTGTATGTACTCATAAAGTTTCTTACGTTGTTTTAAAGAAAGCTGTGGCTAATTAATTTCTTTCAAAGCCAAGAAAAAACAGCAACTTACCAGCATAATTCTTTGTTTGATGTTTATATTATCAGAATTATCAGGAGACCTTGACAGACAAAGTTCATAAGTCATGTAGTAAATGGAAGCACAATCAGACGAGTTTCAACTGAAAATTGAATTCCTCGCAATCCCCAAAGAAACTCTAAAGTAATTCGCGCAAGATAGATATTTCTTGTGATAAGCATAGACAAATTGAAATGCCATGTAATTTTAATTACCCACCAGAACTGGGATGGTAGTCCCAGTGCGTATGTGCAAACTTTTGAATATTTTAATTTAATAACAGAGATTGATGTTACTCGTACCATATCGGTATAGTCAATCAAATCAAATGCAAAAGGTGAATACGGTATACCCATTCCCTTTATCGTTTTCCATTTAACTAATTTCTCACACCACTCCTCGATAACATCGTTGGAAAAAAGCAGAAGTATTACTATTCTCCAAACCTATCAAAAGTGTTTGTCGCATCGGAAATTTAGAAACATCTGTCGGAAAAAAAATTTGCTTAATCCACCCCAATCAGGTTTCAGAACTAACCATAGCTGTTCTACTGCCATGATTAGCATTATCGATGACATTAGAAGGAACTTGCGACGATTCTTTGTTTGCTTGATTTCCCGAAGGCTTTTGATAGTGTAGATCACGATCCACTAGGGTGATGAGCCTAATTCGCAGTTTTAAAGAAAAGTTAAAGAAAATCATTACGAGCAGTTCTGTTTCTAGCCTCGCCTCTTGTTTCAAAAGGGGTTTTCTGCATGTTTGCAAATTACCATCGCCCTGTGTGCACATAAAGCTGATGCCGTCAAATCCTTATACAGCTGGACCCATTAATACAGTCTGTTTGATAACATCGTACACGACAAAAATCAAAGAAGAACTTATAATAATAAAAAAAAATCAATTGTACTGGCTTATTTTGTTTATTTACTTGAATGCTTTCTAATTAATATGTTGTCCACTCTCCTCCATTATCAATAATTGCTTGGAGTCTTCGAGGCATGCTTTCTACTAATCTTATAGCATAATCTTGAGACATAAAACTCGTATTTTTCGTGATAATTGTTTGACCGTCGAGCTCCTTGGAGCTTTAGCTTCATGTATGCCCAAACATTTTCAATGGGATTTGCATCCGGCGACTGTGATGGCCAATCTAAAACATCGACGTCATTTTCTTGTTTCCACGCACAAAGCCTTCTTATAAATTTTGACCATGTTGGGTGCGTTTAAGTTATTTGTAAACATGAACATATTGCCAAATTCTTGTTTTGAGAAGCATGCCAAAACGTGCACCTTCGCTGGGTGTTTGACGGTCCGCTGGATTAATTTATTGGATTGTGTACACCAGGTATGAGTGATAGAAGACCATGCCCAAAAAGAAGCTTCATCCGAAAAAATAACGTTGTTCCAATCTCTGTCCAAATTCTCCTTGGCCAACTGAGTCGTTTTTCTACGTGTTTTTTTGACAGTGGTGGTTTCTTTATTGTGCTTCGAAATTTTACATTATTGGCTAGTAAACGTCTTCGTATCGTATCACAACACACATTTAGACCCCTTTAACGTAAAATCCCTTGTCCTCCACGTAACGATAGAAGAGGATTTTTTTCAAACATGCGTAGAATCATTTTGTCCTGCTTTTTTGTTGTTTGTGGCGTAGACCCACGATCCGGCAAATCATCCACATTTTTAACTTGGGAATAACGATGCACCCACTTGCTAACAAATGCTTTTGACATTTTCATGTGTTTAGCAGCTGCTCCGTATGACATTTTCGGTCCTTTTGGATGCGTGCACAAGAATACTGCTTCATAATGTGATGCAAATGCGACACTCATTTTAAAATACTTCCGTCTCTGACAAAAATTTAACACTCTTTAAATGTTTTTATTCAAAGCATCTTAGCAGAAGTATTTATTTATCTGCTAATGCAAATGCAACTTCCAAACCGGTTTTCACAAACGAGTTTTGCCGTGTACGATCTTATCAAACGGACTGTAACAATGACATTCCAAAGCTTATCCAATGCATTAATGAGGACCTAGACACTATTAGCAGTTGGTTCACAGAAAATGTTCTCTTGTTGAGTCCAACAAAGTCGGAGTCCTGGCCCTACAAAACAAAAAAATTGTTTTCATGTACTTTCGTTCGATCACATTTATGTATTTGGCATGTGAGTTTGCGCACACTTGTTCATAGACAAGTTATGTCGAGCTGCTTAAATACTCGTAGCTGGGCTGATCGTAATTTTGTATGAACTTTGCCACGAGTTATGTGGTTTTACAAACTTTATTCACTTCTTTTTTCCTGTTTTAGCGCATTTCTAGTTCTTCAATTGCGCACTTCTAATAACCCACATTCTTCATTCTAGGAAGCCGTTGTCCGTCTCGTCTCTTTTGCTTGTAGAGATTAAAAGTTCTAGTTGTTCTATTTAGCACTTTTATATATGATCCTTGTTTTGTTATCTACTCATTGTAACACTAGGTTTTCGTTTGGATTGCCAAGAGTCGGTAATCAGAAAATCAGAGGCAACATTTCCGATAAACTTCTGTAGATTTGCATGTTCGAACACTCATTACTACTACTCATACTAGCTTTTATTGCAATGTGACCAACTGCATTATCCACATCGTTCAGCTCGCCAGGCATAATCCTCAATATATTATTAAAAATAAGTTTGTACAGGATTTGGTTTGCAATAGTACCAACAAAGATGCCTCACCCTCTTATATTTGTAGTTAAATCGCTTAGGAACAATTTAAACGTCACATGCAGGACTGCTTATAAAACTTCATATATCGTACGATGCTTTTTGATCTTCCTTTTGGGAAGCCAGTGTCCATCTCTTTTAAATTTTTATGTTGCTCTTATTTTCATCTGCTTTGTAGGCCTTTAGCTTTAGTTTTATATATTGTGGATCATGACTTCTTACGACATTATCACCAACCACTATACCTATTCTCTGCTGATAAGTATACAGATCCTAAGCTCAGTATATATAAAGCATTATTTGCTTTCATAAACGGAGAAAAGGGTTGGCCATAAGATGGGGCTACTCTAATATTGAAATGTTCAAAGAGATATTTTATACACGTTATGTACATTACTCAATGATGTTTTGGCCGTTTTGTTCGATAACATTCTGCCACATGTTTGGCAACTTCATAATACAGCGTTTATAAAACTTTCTATCTTTCTCTGGAAGAAACTTGTCAGTGATGTATTCAGAAGTAAAGGTTCTACCCTTTATGGCGTTTTGCAAAGAGTACAATGAGTGGAAGTATGAGTGCGAGCTATAAACGATGGATAAGCCAACACATCCCAACCAAACTGCAGCAATTTTTGTTGAGTGATTAAATTTGTGGGTAGAGTGAAATTGCCATACTGAAACCCAAGAAATCAGGCCCTATCTGATATAAGTAGAGGAATGCTTCCGGTGGAACGAAGCCGTCAGAGGGCACACTCTCGTGGTAAATGTAATTGGGGTAGAATGCCCCAGATATCAGGTTATTCGTCGAGGCCATTGCTCTTGCAATGTGCCTTCGAGTCAGCTTAATTACGAAGTTGTCCACTCGCATAAGGACCTCATTAGGATAAAAACTTTTGTACTCCGACTGTGGTGTCCTGTACAAGCGAAGTAAAGCCCTAAGGCAAGCCCTCTCAAACACCCGAATCTTTTCCATTAAACTTGCTCGCACATTGAACCACACAGGACACCCAAATAACAGCAGGGGCCTGATAAGGGCCATGTAGCAGATTACCTTTACCCTCGCATCGAGTTGGCTGCTATAAAACAGTCTCTTTGTGAGGGCTATAATATATGTTACACTCGGATACAAATGAACGCGATAAAGGCCATTTATTGCATAAACGCAATGGCTTTTTGAAGTACGAGTACCATAGAGGGATATGGACAAGGCCGATATTCTACCAAAACGAGATACCAGCAAAAATATTTCGGAAGCAGCTATCTCTCCTGTCAAAATCTGTAATAGCTGAAAAAAAAACTATGCCGTCGATATGACGATTGGATTAACTTTCAATGTAAAAAGAACAACTGACCTAATAAAACTAACTCGCTAGAAGATTAAAGTCATAATCAAGCTATGATGGCTTGATGAGCTGAGACACGCACTACGAAGCTGTAACATGCTAAAAAGTTGACAAGACCGCAATGCACATTATACTAAGTACGTTCGACATCTAGATAGGAATATGCTTTTCTAGGCAATCAGAATAGGGAATGAAGTTCTTAGGATTTTCATCTTCCGGAAAGATATAAGACTAGAAGCGTGTCAAAAAAGCCAGTTGATGATATGTTTCAATTGTGATCAAATTATTATTATTTTTGGTATAAGGAAAAAAATGCTTTAGATACGAGTATCTTCAGGTTTACTAAAGCAAGGACACAGAATAATTATATGGGTATTCGTTTATTCAATGAGAAAAATTCATGCTGACTCTTAAAACCGCAGTATGCACATGAACTCTATTTTGAAAGCATACAACATGAAAGCTAATTAAATTTTTCAAAAAACGTCAAAATAACGCAACAGTCGTATATGTACATAAAAAAGAATATAAAATTGATAAATGTCGCCAACATCTTCGGAAATCCACTGCAGAGAATAAAATCTAAATTGTGATGCTATATGACTTTATCCTTTATATTCGAAATGTCGCAGAATCATGTCCTTCTGATAAATTTTAAAGGACACATTTAATCACAAAGACAGTACAGCTTTACGAGTATATGTGTGCGTGTAACCCTTTCATCGAAAATAAACAGGGAACACAACGAAAACCAGTGGTCACCCCGCTGGTATATGGAGTATCCGGCGGATGCGAATTTTATGCTTTTTCATGGTTCACTTCTTTGATCGGGTCTGCATCCAATTTATCCCTTTCATAGTGCTATATGGGGATTCAATAAAGTCATCATATTTCATGGATTACTTTGTACAAGGGTTCCAATACTAGCATTATCAACCAATCAGTTCTTAAGGCGACGGACACTAAAAACGGGGATGAGGTAGGTCAAGGACTTTACTGATAAGACTAAACCATATACCATACACCCATCCTGTCTTGGCTTTTGCTTTTTCATCTCTTGTGCGGCAACAACATTGTTGTTTGCATAACCATGTGTAGCATTGTCCGACAGGCATCCGATTTCTCTTTCTTAAGGCATGAAGCTCCTTATCTTCTTGTGCATTGGAATGAATGCCATTGTATTGCATTCAGAATACAATTTCATGCAGCATATCAAAAAAAATCTCTCACACTTGAATGCATTCTGTAAATAGCTTTCATTTCCATTCCCACTTGCAAGGGATCTACTAAAGTACAAATGGTAGATTTTTTTCTTGTATAAATTTTTATGTTCAATCATCGTCCCAAAATAGGGGAACAAACAAACGCTGCAGAAAAAGACGTGATCCCCTATCAAAATTCGAATTGACTTTGAAGGATATGGGGGGCACAAATGCACTTTATGTGCAATAAGAAGCACCAGCTCACTTCAAAGGATCCGTGTTCACATTTTGTCTGTTAGGGGGAAACAAATGCAAACAACACTCAAGTGGAATAGCTCGTCGTGATGATTTTTCTGGAGTAATGTCCTTGGTTTATCCTAAGTTTCGTTCCGTAAGTTGAGGTACATAAATGCAAGGATTTTTCGTAACAACCGAGTGAATTTGCATTGTCATTGGAATTGTTGCTTCAAAATCGACCAACTCATCAGATTCATGCACTTCAAAATATTTAAGGTAAGGTACTCGTATGTCTGTATAAAAAACAAAAATACTTCAAGACAATTGCCAGCAAAAAGTATTGTATCTAACCAGAAAAGAATAAATGATGCCACAGAAAGTTTGATAGACTAGACTTTTTACCTGCGCTCCAATTGAAAGAAATAACAATTTTGGAATTTAGCTATCCGTGAAAGTCCGAGCGCACTCCTCTACCCTCTCAAGTACTGGTTTAAATGTAACGTATTCACTTTACACCTAAACACTCAGCTTCGTTAAAATATGCCGAACGGCATTAGTTGAGTCGGACAAAACCCGTTCGCCTTTTTGTAAAAACAATGCATTCCGATTACGCTAAAAGCTTTTTGCATTTTAAATTGAAGGTAGTGCTGACATTTACGGCCTTTTGGTATATACTAGCTTATTGACAGAATCGCATTGGGGATTCTTTTTACATCTAGTTATCTAGCTATAAGTAGCTTCTTTAATGCTCTTTTCTGCAACTAAAACAGACACTAGCTCTGGCCGATTCTGTTGACCAGTTAAATTGACCCTGATTAAGCTATGAATTTCTTTTATTTGAACGATTGAGTGAATTTGAAGTTAGAATTGAGATATACCTGTTTGATCGATTTCCAGACTGCTTCAAGACTGACAGGCTTTAAACAATCGGCTGCTTTCATGAAGTACTTTATTTGTACTGCACAATTTTGTATAGCATAAGTAAATAGTGTCAAAATTTTCTGGATTGCTTACGAACAGCGCATGCTTTCCTAGCTAGGGATGCCTTGATTACCTGCTTAGACAGCGTTACAGTTCGGGGTGAACCTAGGCCTCAACTACCAAGCGTCTTTAAATAGCCCTGTCTTAAGCTAACTGCCTCTAGTTGCGCACTCCCGTCCGTTTAGGCCTCCTTTTACTTGTGAGCGCTATCTCAGGTGATGTTTCGTAGCCCAAAGAAACAGCGACTGAGAAGAGTTATTCTTTGGTTTAATTTCTGGAGAGGTGTTGTTGGCAGAAATTGTAACAAAACCAAGGTAGACAAAGTCTCTCCCATGTTGATGTGACGTGTTCTTCAATTCGTCGATGCTGTATGCACGTTCTTTATGTCAGCATACTAGATTTGTATTTAGTTTAACCCTTATTCACCGCTCAACCTACATTGGCAGTTTGTATGGTCTACATATGTATTTCTGTTTTGTAGTTCTTCGTCGCTATACAGTCTGTAGACACATTTTTCCGATAATCTTAGCACCATCTGTAATTTTACTAAAAGGTTTCCTTGTTTATCTCTACGGGCCTATGTAAGGGTTTTCTTGCTTTGACATTTTCTTTTCATCTGATGGTAAAACTTTTGTATGTAATTCCTGGAGGCAATCCATCAATATCTTCGAGCGCGCGCTTCTCGTGCGCGTTTTTTCTCATTGGGAGAAGCCAATGTTCTTCTCATTTTTTCTGCTCGTAGAGATCATGACCTCCTATCGTCTTTTGCTGCAGCACTGCTTTATATGTTTCTTGTTAAGCTGGATGTGTTTGCCAAAATTCTTCATCAAACCAGGGTTTCTTGGTGGTAATTGGGGGAAACCCAGCACATCAGTTGCGGCATTGGCAGCGATGCCATTGGTTTTTAGTAACTGATCGGCGAAGATTCTGGCGGTCTCTTGTAATTGTAGTTTCTACGTTATACCTTCTCACAGTTGTTGTTCCTTGCTGTGTCGCTTGGGAAATTCGAACTTGCACCTTGTCCGCAACAAGGTGGTAATTCGAGTCAATGTTGACTTCACGGAACGTTAGGATGTCAGAATACTGGATCAATTTTATTAGACGTTTCATCGCCATATCCCCTTTGGTGTATTTGAGATAAGGAAGTCGCTTGCTTGCTAAAGCAATATTTCATTCTGTCGCAAAGTCAATAAGCCTAAGTATGTTGCCTTGCTATTTGTAGGCTATCCGTATCAAATGTTTTATAAAAAATATTCTCCTTTGCTATCGTGGCGTAAAAATTTCCTAGTACAATTTTAACGTTACACTTCATTTACATATTGTCGGAAAACATCGTCGTCCTGGTTTTTCATAGCAACATAGGCGCATATTAAGAGCTCTTTATTTTCCCTAATGCAAACACCATAGTGACCATAGTGAACCTGATCAACATGCGGTTCCAGCAAGACGACGCCACATCCCACACAGCACGCGAATCGGTGGAGTAATTAAAAAACAGATTCGGTGGGATATTTATCTCTTTTTTTTAACTAATGAATTGGCCGGTTAGATCATGCGACTCGACGCCATTAGATTATTTTTAAATGGCGTCATTTAAAAGGGCAAGATACGCCAAATCATTCGTATATGCCGATAAGCGCGCGTCAATTGCAGCATTGGAAGACAACATTATACGTGTTTTTAGCGATATACTAGCCCATATGCTCGAAAAAGTGACTCAAAATTGGGCTATTCGTTTGGCCCACTTGAAACGTAGTATTTCAACATTTACATGAAATAATATTTGAAAATTATATGGCAAGTATTGATTAATAAACTCAAATTATAAACATCTTTTAAGGTTTCCTGTGTTAAAAAATCACCCACTTTAAAATTAGAAATTGGCACCCAGTTCTGTAATACTTTTAAAATTGCGAACATGTTCCAAACGTGCTACTTATTCAGAACACCACTAAATAACATTTTTAATCAAAGAAAACAATATGATTACAATGGATATCTAGACATCGAAACGAAACCTAAAACACGTCAAGTGACATGTTGAAAATGTCGATTGTTAAGAATATTATAAATATGCCGCACATTCTTTTAGATTTACGCCCGACTAAAAAGTATGAGACATCTACATATGTATATAAATAATTGGAATCTTTCTAAAATGCCTATATAAAAGTACACTGTTTAATATTGTTTGCTTTATTGAAAGGAGAAAACCCTCCTTAATCATATTATAAAATATTATTTCCTTCAAAGGACTGCCTTAGCCGGCCCCTATTACACGAATGGCCTGACCAATATTGTTCCTGTGTGCCTCAAACGCCTCTGGATTGTTCGCGTAGCATCGATTTTTAATAGCACTCCAACTACAATCTTATTGAACTTAGTGTGCAACAGATCGATTGTTGGACGGTTTTTGGCTTGTCTACCCCATCTTGCTGGAGCCATAGTTCGCCCGGGGTTAATACTTTAATTTCTTGGCAAAAGAAGTCGTTTATCAAGCCTCAGTAGCGGTCTGCCCCTCTCTGACTACGTTTCGATTTTTAATCCCCCAGAAAAGGCAATTTTGCTTGTTTACATTGTTAACGAGATTGAAATGTGCCAGATCTGAAAAGATGATTTTTTTTAAACCAAAATGGCCATCATTTTCGAGCTACTCTTAGGGACAAACAGAGAAGCGATAATGAAGCGGGAGGTTATTTGGATTCGATACCCTTGCTATCGAATAATTTGAGATCTTTATGCAAGATTCTGTTCAGGTTACCGCGACTGATGTCCAGTTGCTGAGAGCCTAGCACACATTTTCGGCGGCAGCTGCAACATTCTCCATTGAGCGCACAGGACAGAACACGGAAATGTGTTGAATTATAAATCAGCAAACGAGTCCTACTTATTTTCTTACAATTTCTCGTACAGCTACTGCAACTTTGAAAATTCGCACTGTTTTGGCATCACAGCATCCCCTTTGGGAGTAACATTTATGAAGTCAATTTTATGAGCGCATAAGAGCTGTCAGTGCCGAAATAACATGTGATTCAAAAATAAACCACCCCTAAGGCCCCGACTTATCGAATCTGTTGCACCCGTATCGTCGACGTATTCGACTGACAGTTGGATAGAATACGCACTTTGTTATGAAAGCAGGTCGACAAACAACGGATACGACGTTCACGCATTCATAAATTGAAAGTAAGCGCTTTCATTGGTTTGAGCATTGAGAGATTGAAGAGAAATCGTCATAGGTTAAATAAAAAACACTCGCAGCAATAGCAAAACGTCATGGGCTACTGACGGATTCTATGGGCCGGGGCTTTAAATTTAAACATTTTTTAAGGCAAGAAAGGATACTTTTTAAATGTTATTGAAAATAAAGAACTCTTTAGGTACCCTTCTATTAAGGCATTAAATATTAACCGTCCGAGACTGAATAAACGTACTTCATAACTCTAAATAATAATTGTAGGCAGAAAAAGCCTCAGCTCGGATCCTACGGATAAATTTTAAGAATATACGATGCGGTAGTATGTCTATGGAATTGTTATGATGTTATTATGTGAACATGCAATAGAGGCAAAAAAAGAAGAAGCAGCATGGACAAGCACCATACACAGAGATACACTTAATGAATGAATATCGGACCAATTGAACCATGCCAGAGCAAGCAATCCTGGCTGTCCATAACACAAAAGAATGAAAGGCCAGAAAAAAGGCTAAAATAAACAAAGCGAACTGGTTTTACGTTTCTTTAAGTTATAATATTTCACCTTCGTTAACAAAAACAAAACAGTTTAAGTAAGATTAAATTACTATTTAAACTTGATGACATCCTGAATAAAAAAATCGATTTAATCAATAGTAATCACTTTAATATTATTAGTTCAAAATTGACTAGAAAACTACATTATCGGGGTAATTTTAATGACTTTCAACGCTTTTACGATAGGTTCCTTAATTAACTCAAAGAGAATGCTTGAAATGGTTTCTTTGTCTGCTTTTTCCAGCATATGCTATTCCTTCAATAGTTATTACCAATTTTCAATGCACTAAAATTTAAAACTTTTCTACTTTCAACCCCTGTGCAAAGTAGTGAAATACTAGTATCTTTCCCTGAGACGAATAATGTAGCATGAATTTGACTATGTAAAATTTTGATGCAACGTCTAAGTTGGGTATCTTTATAGAACACACAGTCTCAACATCACCAATGTATTTAATTTTGGATTTTATGAAAATTAATTCAGAAGTTTTAACATTCACCAGCAGCTGTTGCTCTGGACGATTTTAAAAACTTAAAGTTACTGACTTGACTTTCCATATGAAAGTAGAAGGACTTCGACTTAATCACAGGCAACACAAAGAAGGAGATGAAAGTTTCCAAGAACGACACCACTACGAGTTTCCATTAGATCACAGAGTATTTGAAAATGACCCGCCTTTAAGCGAACGTATCAAGGATAGCTCCACCCTAGGGATAAGTTTCCCACAATGAACAATATAAGTTAGCTTGATTTATGCATTGCATAAGAAGTTCCTTACAGTATTCGTCCAAGAAAAGAAAAAAAAAACAAAACTACAAATCTTAAAACTGGAGAAAATGCTCGATTCGAATTGAATCAAGGAATGTAATAAATTAAAAGGGTTCCAGACCATTGCTGATTAAACCAACCTTTCCCCCTCGAAATCGTTATGACACATTTCACAACAATGTCGAATGAGGTATCGAACGTCCTTTAAGTGGGTGAGTGCAAGGAGATTAACTTAGCAGTACCAATTTATTATTTAAGAACACCATCAATGGGAAGCTATACATAAAGGAATAAGAAAGCTCGATTCAAGGAGTAAACTCCGCGGGGAGTCTCTTTCATGAAGGACATTTTACTAAGAATGAGAGTTTGTACACAAAACATATAACTGCAGTGCAATGCGGGCAAGGTGACATTAAAGATTTAATGTGTTGGCTTTTAATGTCGACAATTGGCGGTTGGTTAATGACATTGTCGATTTCAATGACATTTGTTGCGTTCGTGATAAAATTAAGTCGGAAAACACGAATGCCCTCGAATGGTATTTTTCAAATTCCTCTGCAATTTCGTGTTCATATTTGATTTCTTGCTAACGAAGTATGGGTTGTTCTTTTCGTTTAGATACAACTCTTGACGTATAGACACGGGATTTCTTTTGTTTTCTTTCTTTTATCTTATAAAGGAATATGGATCAGTAAGTCCGCGACTTTAGGAAGTTTTATACGTTTATTGGAGTAAAATTTCTTTCAGCTGAACTATTTCTTCAGATTTATAGGTAGAAACAGGATAGCAATTCGTAAACCAATTGATAATATTTCGCTATAGCGGTTATGGACGTGAGGACCAAAAGAGCCTTCCTGCCTGTTGTTATTTTTCTTTGAATCGTCACAGGATCTGCCCGCTAGTGATTTTACGTTTTAAGGGTAGTCGATGTGGATAATGTCGCGTGCGTCCCAAAAACCAATCGCGATGACATTGTTATCCGACATGAAGGAGTTTCTGATTCGCAAGCTTTAGAGTTTCGAATGCAACAAGTATCAAGATGTCCTCGCTACTATTATATTCACAAAAACCCTTTTTTACCACTCAAAAGTACTCTTTTATGACGAATATTTTTCCAATGTCTGTGATAAATATAGGGTCATCCAATTTGTGGTCAAGATTTGGCATTTTTATTTCAATCAGCCCAAATAAGCAGCGATTGGCAAGAGTTATTCTTCATTTGATCTCGGCGCTGGTGTCGTTGTCTGAGTTTATAGCTTAGTTATATCTGTCGAAGATGTCATTCTGTCCTAGGCATCAATGTAAGATGTCCTTTTTGCTTGACAGCATATACCTGATAGTGACCTCGTTGACCGCTGAACCCATTTTCACCGCTTCCGCCTTAATAATCGCGAAAGCGCCACTGACATCACGCTGCTTTCTTCGAGTATTGCGTATGCGAGTAATTGGCCATACTTTTGAAAGATTGTGTCTCTTGTGTTTACGTGGAGTTTTCTACCATTCTTTCAAGTATGATGTTGAAGAAATTGCTTTAAAGCGCATTGCCTTGTGTAAATCCTTTTTGACATCAAAGGTCTCGGTGAGATCTTAACCGAACTTGATGGAGCAGCGTGCATTCTCCATCGTTATCCTGCACAGATGGAAGAGTCTGGCAGGGATTCCAAAACTAGACATTGCTCTGCAGTAGTTACTTTGCTCGACATAATCGTTCATCTGAGCGTACTATAGGCAAAACTGTAAAAAAAAAAAATCGAAGAGACTGGTTCTATTACAGATGTCTTAAGGCTTACTCATCATCGAAATACAAGCTCTACTACAACTATGGGCACCGTTAGTTAAAATGTTGAAGAAGATAAAAATCTATCGATTTCACGGCTAGCAAAGCACTTGGGCTTGTCTGACGGCACATTATAGTGTAGTTTGCATTTGAATTTGCATCCACACCCTCACAAAGTTTAACTCATTTTGCAATTGAAGCCAGCTGACATCTTTGAAATTGAGGATAGTGTAACCATTAGTCAATTGCCATCGCTATAGGCAAATATTAACCGATATCCTTAGAGACCGCAGACAAAAGTGTCCTTCAGGAAATGACTTCCGAATTTCGAAAGTTGTTTCCATCAGTCTCCGAAGTGCCTCTTAAACTTTTCGAAATCATGATGCAGGAGTATGTAAATACAATATAAGATCCCGGTCTTTGGATCTGATCTATGATCTCATCAGTTTAGTTTCACATTAAAGCACATCAAACTGGTCTTAAAAACAAATTGGTTATCCAAATATTTTATTCTTGTTCTAAGGCCACTTAGTTAAGATTCAATTGATTCCTTTTCTGAATATTTTGGTATTATTTATTTAATTTGTTTTATTTAGTTTTTATACATAACATATTTCTTACAAATTCATTACAATTGTGTTAGCTTTACAACTGATAGAGTAATAAAAAAATATATACCTATGTATCTATAAGACATTTTCTACTATATATTATGCACTTAAAGTGTAGAAATGCTAAGAATAAATGCCACTTCAATGGGATTACTTATAAATAAAATTAACAGTGGGTGGGGTGACCTTAGAAAGGCAAATTATAATGTTTGAAAAGAGAAAAAGGAAAGAAGATATCCTTTTTATACCAGGATGTCAGAGCATATGCATTACAAAGCAGTAAAATCAATACTAAGAAGTCAACGCTTTACAGATTTCCAAACTTTCTAAGAGTTCTAATTGCTCTGATCGATTTTGGGAGTTTATTTTAAATTACATAAACCGGTGGTGCGAGCAAAGGGTACAACATTTAAATAGTTTTTACGTTTATTTCATTTCAATTATTTTTTAAATATGATTTCCGGCATATGCCCGCCGCGGCTACGAGTTTCATGGTCCATTCGATCAGTCCAATTATTCACTACTTTTTCCAATAAATCTGGACGTATGGCGTCAATGGTGGCTTGAATATTGTTATATATTGAATATACAATGACTTAACATAGCCCCATGAAAATTAATCGAGAGGCGTTAAATCGCACGAACGAAGAGGCCGGTAAACAGGACCACTTCTGGAAATAAAGTTAACACCAAATTGATTTTGCGATAAATTGATGGTTATGCGCGCTGTATGGCAAAACGTCGTCGATTTTTAGCTGATTAATTTTTGGAAACAAAAAATCAGTCAGCATGGCTCGATAGCGCTCGCCATTCACCGTAACGGCAGCTCCTTCCTCATTACCTAAGAAATAAGGAATAGCAGCAATATTCTCCTCGGTACGCACATTTCTTTGTTTGGTTGATGGTTTTGAATCGAGAAGAGTAAAATTAGTGCGAAAACGATCAATAACTGCACGAATTGCTTGCTCGCCGATTTTGTTTACCGTAAAATTGACGAACTGCTCTATGAACTTCACTAACAGATTTATTTTTTCAAAGTTAATTTTCACAATTTGGAAGCGTTGTTCTGACGTTAATCGATTCATGATGAATTGAAAAACCATACTGAACAGAAATGTCAAAACAGTTTCACATTGACAGCTGTCAAACCATAGGAACTTCTCATGCAGCTAAAAAAACACCTCTGATTTCTCAGATTTCTCAAACATTTTCAAGTTAGAAAAACATACTAAGAGTCCAACAGAAATTTTTGTTCACAGATCCAATGTGGCTTACAAAGCTCATCTTAGAATCAATGAATTGTAAAGCACTGCTGGACTCATTAAAAAGCCTACATCATCTGCGAAGGCCCTGAGAGTGCTTTCAAAATAAAGTCTAAACAGAGAGTCGATGTAAATGAAAAAACGTTTAGGTCCTTACACTGAACCCTGAGTCACTCCCAAATTAAGAAACCGGATTTTGCAAGAACAAATCAAGAACAAATCTTCGAAAACAGTTTTTTCAACGATGTGATATTGCTGACCATGTCAAATCCTTCAGTTATATCTATACACTGAACTTTTTGGCCCCAAAGTTAAAGAAAACTTGGTAAAAGAGCATATTCAGTTTATTTACATTTTTAAAAGGAATTAAGGAAAAACGATGGCTTTCCAAAAATGAACTTTTAGTGGTCTTTACTATTTTTTTTTAAAGATTATGCTGAAACCCAGAAGAAGGAACATTGGCCTTTTGAAGCTTATAACAGCTGCTGACCCTTTTTTAGACAATAGAACAACATCCGCGCGTTTGAGAGCGTCAGAAAACACTATAATGCTTCGATTAAAAATAGTTGCTACGTATCGGTTACAAACTATCCAATATAGTTAGTTAGTATCCAAGCTTAAGTATTCGAGTTTATCAAGGCACCTATAGTCCACAATACTTCCGACGAAGTTGTTGGTACAAATGCAAAACAATAACTCTGGGACGGTTCATCAACAAACAATATCACCTACAAGGGGCGGTCATGTCATATAAAATCATTTCTCATGCCCCGTGAGAAGTTATATAATTGAAAAATTAACGACGTGTGTACTCTCAGTAAAGTTTCATACATAAAGCTAGATAAACAAATTTGCTCAAATTTACACCTAAGTAAACTGGCAAAATGTGTTCGTAAAAATGTAAAGTCAGATGACAATCTCCATTATTGTAACTACTTCTACGAGTACATACATATTCTGCGCCCTAGCCAATAGTGGTTTTCACAGCACAGCTACTCACAATGTTTAATAATATATAAAGATAATACAACTTGTAAGTTACACGATAATGGTACTTCTAAGATGAGGTACACGGTATCCTTCTCAGAAACAGGTGAGCGAACACCTTAAATCATTTGCAGTTCCATACTGCGAAAGTTGTAAGTCTTTATTCAAAACATAATAACGAATAAATTTTCCTGACAAGCAAACAATATTCTTGCGATTCTAAACTAAATTATTTATAGTTCTTATTTAAGTATCTAAGCCGACTACTCATAAATACAAAGTTATTTTGGAAGTCCCTAAAGAATACCACAAAATGGCCTAACATGTCGTGTGGACATGTTGATTAACCTATCCCAAATAAACTCTTCCTTTTTTGGGAGGGCTGTAATAGGAAATCTAATACATAAACATTAACTCTTACGTTTCTCCAAAATAGCAATCATTTACAATGTTCCGTATGGACAACGAAGAACCAACTAAGATGAGTTCATTGTCCACTTAATAGAAAAAACACAAGAGAGGAAACCAAATTTCCTGTTTCCTAGAATAGTGCCCATATGAGCTAATAAAAGGTTATTTACATCTACTACGTAACATTTCTCCGCGTGTACATGAATACTTGTTAATGTAACACGAGATGACTTACTAATTGCTTCCCCTTTCGTGGATACTATTGTGAATAGTGAGTTTGTCCAAGGGAAATGACAGGACAAATACATGAATTGACCTCCTTTTCAGTTGCTACAATGAAAGATATCCAATTTGGTTTCGCTAAAAACTTTCAAAAACTTACTACGCATCGATGCACTACTTCAGAATTCTTCTGTTAACTTAAACAAAAAAACTTTACTCTGCTATTAACCCCCCTCAATTAAGTACAATGACAGTATAAATAATTGACGAATCCAAAGATCTTTACTGTAGTATAGACGAATTTTTAGATTGCAGTGTCCTTGGTTTGGAATTGCTTGCACATATGTACATATATTTATATAGCACTCGTAAGCAGATTGAAATTGCTACTTGCACGGATGTGTAAATTGTTGAGAAAGGGTAAATACAACATGCCACTAGCAGTTGTCATCTATTCGATAATAACTTTTAAACTTTAAAGTTCAAACTCGTATCCAGTGCGGAGCGTGAGGGACACAAATACAAAACCAGATATCTAGGAAGCAACAAAAGAACCCTTATCCTTTGGATGGCTATGATACCCAACAAATTTAAGACAGTAGTTAGCAAACAGGATACACAATTTTTCAATCTCAAATAAATCAATACTTGAAGATAACAATATCAAAGTGATTAGTCGATCTCGAATAAAGTAAATATTTTATGTGGTAATTTGTTCTCATGTAAGGTTTGATTTCGGGTTAATGTAAATGTAAATGCGATGTTTAAACTAAAAACCGCTCCGAAATTGATTTTCGTAGTAGATGTATTCCTATCCGATCGAACCGCATCAGTTTAGTTCTAGATGTCAAAGTAATAGAACAGGAGAACCAAGAATGAATGTTAAACAAAAACGAGTTCTTGGCCACAACGTAACGGAGGCGGCCACAAACATCAACAGAGCGTTTGGTCTTTCCACAGTAAACGAATGAATCCTACAGTGATAGTTCGAAAAATTGCGTTCGGGTGACATAACTCTTGAAAGCGAGCTACGCGGACACGTAGCACCAGCCATCGACAACGACGAGCTGTGAGCATTACTGTAATGGACATTGTAGAGAAAATGTGTGTGCACTAGGGTGAACCCCATAAAATGATAAGCCTTTGCAGATTTTTAGATAGCCAAAATTTGAGCTCGGTTTGATTACGGTAAATGGTGCCGACTCTCGCTCAAACTTTCAAAAATCGCAGTTTTTTCAGTGTTATGCGAAGAAAAAAGCTCTAGCTCCCGAACTACTGACCCAATTCTCACTATTTAAGTATTAAATAATTTGCGTTGAAGCAGAAAGTTCGGGCAAAAAATTTCCTTTGTCATAAAAAACGAACCACATAACACTTTTCTTGTACAAAATTTCGTTAATAACATGTTTTACATAATTGATACCTTATTATAAATGAAATAAATATATAAAAAAAAAAATAATCTAATCCAGAGATTTACATAAAGTGGCTTTTGAAACATTGGGATACAATTTTCGGCACTCACTGACCACTTGGAGGACATATTGCTTTTGATCTTTATCTTTTGTTAAGAGGTCATTAAAATCAGTTATTAATTTTACTCCTCGTTCTGCCAAATCATTTACGACCTTAAATGATTAAACTATTCTGCAACCTTCTTTAAAATTCGAGTTTTCAGCCCAAACATTTGGAGGTTCTTTCAAAGAATCTGCATTTATTTTTAAGCGGCTAAAAAAGTTTAATGTCTCTTTGTTGACAATGTTTTTTAATCCAGCTGCGACAAATTGTTCAAGTTGATGTTTCTGAAGCTGCCTCATTGCTTGTTAAAAGTCTGTTGGCCATTTCTGATTTTTCCCCGTCAGATAAAGTTGGGTCAAAAAACGCCAGACCTACCAACTCTGAACACAAATACCATAAATGATTTGAGAATTTCGCAAGAGCTTTCTCAGAGATATCCTTGTCTATATTCTTGTATTCAACGCAACTGCGCAATAGGTCAAGATCTTATTTTGGCGCCAGATAAGCCCTTGGGGCATTAAACCAAGCTTTACAGTAAATTTTTACAATGAAAACGCAGATATTACCCAGAGCATTTCGTTCCTCATTACTCATTGTAAACTGGTTTCGAAACAGAAATATTTTCAAACTATAAATACTCGTAGCTTCAGCCATCCATCTAGCATGATGATCAAAGAACAGTAGAACACAATAAATAACTGTAAAATCCTTAAAATTACTAAAAGTACTATAGAAAACACAACAGAAATAAGACTCACAATTTATTATAAGTTAATTTATTGTATTGAAAAAATAATTACAATAAAAACCGCGAATTTATTTTATTGAAATGTTAGAACTTGCACTATTGGTAAATAATCAAAATTAACCACTCGAAAGCTTTTTGGCAACTGACAAGATTGTTGTAAGTGACAGTAAAATTATTTCCAATGTGAATTGTGTGTAACGGGTGTAAGCATGTAAATAGTGAATATGGGATTAACTGTTTGGGAGCAAGAGCTTATTTACTTCGCAAAACAGGAAAAAAAAATGAAATTTTAGAAACTTTGACCTAGAGTCGGCACCATTTATCGTTATCCAATCGATCTCAAATTTTGGCTATCTTAAAATCTGCAAAGTGTGATCATTTTATGCGGTTCCCCCGTAAAAAATCATAAAAAACAATTTTCTTCGAGCGTTGCGGTCACCCTAGTGTGTACTAAGGAGTGCCATCGAAAAAACGTATCCACCGAAAATTAATAAAAAATACAGTAAAAATAGAACTTAAAAAATTAAAAAAAAATTAAAAGTATTTATTTCACGTCTCCAAATCTGTAAAAATTAACAAAAAAAAATAATCTTTATTTTTTACAAATTTTTTAAGTTTTTCAGGAACACCTTCCATCATTGTTTTTATGGTCCCATCTGTCACCTTTTTAGAGCTATTTTTCCAACATTTTTTGAACACTTCCAGGGTGTTGACAGCTTTTTTGTTGGCCCTTAACTCTTTATTGACCAGGGCCCAATATCTTTTAATTGTTCTTTCAAGTTTTGGCAAATTCGGAGGATTGGTCTTTCTGGGAACCACCGAAACGTTGTTTAGCTCATACCAATATATCGCTCTCGAAAGATCAGGCCAAAATAAGGGGAGTTCTCGATGATTGTTCATCATTTACATAAATTTTGGCATTTATTAAGTCAGTCGTGAAAGAAAGTTTGGCTTCTGAGCCCGCAAGAATGAATTGCTTGCAAAACATGGATTTTTTTTTTAAATTTCGCTTAAGGTTGGGTTCGAAACTTTGCTTCAACATCTCCTCTACCTTTCTTCGTCCATTACAATACGTGAAAATTTGGTCGAAAAATTTGATTGCAAAAGTTTTTCCCGTTGTTTCGTATCCAAATTTGTTTTGGCGTTCCGATCTGGAACCTTTTGGACTTTGTACGTTTTCAAGTACGTATTTCTCCTCACTTTATGAAATAAAAAATTTTAATATTTTGCTTTTTTTTGCAAATTACGTTCAGAAATGTTCGGATTTTCTTCAAAAAATGCTCAAAATCTAAATGACCTTTTTTGGGTTCATAAAATCGGCTTTTCGACCAGACCTCTCTTTTCTTTCAACTGACAGGTTCTCTTTATAATTCTTAGTAGCAGTAGCAACTGTCTTCCTTTCCTCTGCGATTTTTATATATGTACGTCCACCCAGGGTGTGCTAAGTGACACTTAATAATATTTTTCTTACATCCAATTCAGATTCCATATTGATTATGTTAACTACCAAACAGAAATGACATAAAATTTAAAAATAAAAGAATCATTCCCAGCATTACGAAAAAGAAGAATTTGAGTGATTTTTGTGTAATTTTTGGAAGTAAATTCGAAATGAGAGTGGGTAAATTTTGTCGTTGGCACTCCTTAATCGACTGACATTGAACTCGATAAATTGGCTTTTCATTGAACAAAACATGATGAATCGGTTGAAGGTTGCACTTGTCTGCTTTCGCGGCATATGAAAGATCCGTTTGCACACAAGCTAGTGACATGTGATGACAAGTGCATTCTCTATAAAAATCTCCGCCGCCGAGATCCATAAAAGCTTAATGCTGATGAGGCACCAAAACATTGTATTGTGGTCTTCTGCTGGCATTGTCTACTATACCTTCTTAAAACGGAGTGAAGCTCTCAATTCTAAGAAGTACTGTAACCAGCTGGAAGAAATGCATCAAACGATGTGCGAGAGATTTCTTCGGAACCTACCTTTGCTGCCTATTCTTCAAGAGTGATACGTGCTGTAACGAACGATTTACAATATGCACATATGTCTACGTATCCCTAAAGTTGGAATGATTTGAAGAAAATCTTGGCAAAATCCTCGGCACGTCTGAAAGTGTGTCTGTAGGCTCTGGTTCTAAATTGCACGGTTTATTATTATTGTTTTAGAGCCCACTGAAGGGTGCAATAAAAAACCTTCTTTGAATTTAATGTTCGAGAATTTTACCAAAGTGTAAAATGAACCCGCCAAGGAATCAACACCGATAAAAAGGTTGCGAAAAATAGCCACATACAACAGGTTGTCAACAGTAGCGACAATCAATACTCTATTGTAAGGCAGCATGAACCATCATGAAATGAAAGATAATAGCTATCATTTCTAGATATGAATTCAATAATAAGAGAATACACATATGTAACATAAAATCTAACAAAGGGCTGGATAGCCTCTCCAGTTGCCAGTAAGCTAGCACGAAACCGAAACTAGCTAAAGTATTTGCATTGATTTCCAACATCGTCAAACTGATACACAAGAAAAAAGAGCTCTTTGAAAAGCGCTAATTACAGAATGTCGTTTTTAATGTGGCGCGCAAAAAACTGTCCTAATGACGTCTTCGAAAGAACCCCAAATAAGGAATTTCGCTAGTCTATACCGTTTTTGAATACATTTTATAGAATTTCAAACGTCAATGCTAAAGGCATAACTTTCAAAAACCAATCCCAATCCTATCGCGAATGCGGGACCTATTGATATTGTCGTTAAAATGACATTGGTTCCGCTTTGGATAAGCATGTAGCTTGATATGTAAAAATCACCACCTTATGGGTTAAGACAACAATTCCCACAAATAACAGCTGAAGCGCTCTCTTTATTAATAAAGAACCGGGTGACAAGTGGATGAAATTCTATTTGGTTGCTTCAAAAATGTGCTTCATAAAGGCTATTCATTCAATAAGTTATAAATAGTCCAGGATAGTGCATTGAAATCGGATAACACCGTCAGTTGTAAGGGACACCTTGTTCTGGTAGTTTGAATTCGCACCTCAGTACACTTAGATAAAAAAACAATCCTTCTAAATACTTCCCTAAACCAAAAATCCATTCAAATGCTCCTGTATAGTAACTTCCTTTTTACGTTCAACTAAAACATTGACTTGTTTTAAGAATGCGTTAACAAGAAAACCTCTAAAGGATACCAACGGTGACACAAATAGTTCAAAGGGCAAACAAATCTATTTCTATTGTACAATACTCGTATTTAGTAGCCCGATGACGAAAGCGTCCCTAAAGTTACAATTCCAGACTGCGACTAGTCGATACAAAACAATAAAGTACGAGTATATACAAAAGACAATAACAGCTATTGATGCAACACGTGCCAGTCTGTCTTTTTTGTTCGTCCTTTTTCTACGACTACGTTATTCTGAATTATTTTATTTAATGATGAGTCTGCTTGCCAAGGAAAATCCTCTGTAATCACGCCTATTTGGAATGTAATGACACAACAATCCGATCAACAGTCGCAGACGAACTTTTTTATTTTGTTTTACAATATATCTGTGTTTACTACATGTTACATATTATGTTTACTGCCCACGCATTTTTTGAAACTCGAAACGAAGCAAGTTTATGTGTTCTTTTGTATTGTATGTGGTCTGCCTCGAGACGTTTTGTTTGTCTTTAACTTTTGTACAGTATGTCTAATAAGTAGTACTTATGTAAGTGTTACGAGTTTTTTTTTTAAATTTGGAAAAGTCAATATGTTGTAATTTGATTGAAGTGAAAAGCGTCATTTGATTGAATTTGCTTGAGCATCGACTAGTAGAACGGGAGACTGGGAATAAGAAGTCTAAGGAATTCCGCGTCTTTCTTACAGTTGAAAAGTAGCAAGAACTTTTTCTTGTCTGAATAAAAATCATTTTCCAATATGTAGGTAGACTATTACTCTGTATTATTCTGTATGGACGACATGTTTGGTAAATACAACTGAAGAGATGGAAAAAGTATCGAAAAGGATAAACTTGCTACTTTATGTCTTTACCAAAATAGGCTGATAACTGGCCAGAGAGATTCTGTTGATGGTTTGCCATAAGCAAGGCCGTTAATACTTAGAGAAATCATACTTTCTGAGCCCTTAACACATTGAATGTAATTCGAAACTATTTTCTAAAAAAATTCTAATAGCTAACAGCACTTCTTAATCAACTGTTGCTAAGGAAAGAAGACGACAAGACAAATTACCGCTATTGAAAATGTTAGGTTGGAGAATTTTATAGTTACACTGTCTAACTATACTAAATACTTTTTTTTTAAAGCGAGAATGCCACTTACTTACGTACTACAGCGGTAGCACCAAACATAGGAAGATTCGGAACCTACTTTTGCTAAGGGAATTTTGTAAAAAAAAAATTAGATAAGCCCCAACGAACACGAGTATCAGTTGGAAAACTTAGCCTGTGGACCTTAAAAAGCGGAAAGAAAATGGTAAGAATTCAAGGAGTAAAAGAAGTAAGTAGCTACTCGAAGACCAAGTGTAATAGCAGTAGAGAGACTGGAAAGGATATTATAAGAGGTATCTTGCAACCTACGAGTATACCAAACATTAGTCTAGTGCATCGTTGGAGCAAGCTCATACAATGAAAAAAAAAATTAAGAAAAGCTTCAACCACCTAAATATAATGAAGACGAGTAGGAACACAATAAGGAACATTGAAATTTGCAACTGATAGAAAGAGTATATTAACCCGCGCACAAAGAGGCAATTTTTAAGTACGAGTACGCTGAAGTTTATGAAGGAGAAAAAATAACAAATTGGGGTTGTGCAGTCAGGGAGGATCAAATAGCCTACGAAAAATGGGCGACGACTTTAAATTTTTGATGGAAATGGCCTGCGCGCTTCGAAATATCTATATTTCAATGGCATAATTTAGAAAAAACGATTCACTAAGTTCATACGAGTATATGGGTGGCGCCAAAATTTGATTAAGAACTATGCTATGCAGGATAACATTAAATCGAAAGTTAAACTCACTCAGGCAGTGTATAAAGTCAGTTGTTTCCTAAGGTAGTGTACAATTTTTCATTGAAACAACACACAACACAACGAAGTAACAGCCTTACATTGCAGTTTTCCGAACCCACAACCCTAAATCTTGACACTTGTTTAAGCGTTCCATGCCAAAGTGCGAGGTATACTGGCGGAAATCGTTAAGGAAATTCCGAAGATGATGTCGCATTTTGAGTACTTTGTAAAGAAAAATGCAGTCCGGAATTTAAATATTGGTTACGACTTTTATCATATTTAGAAAAATGACATCTACATTTCAAAATATTAGGAATGCCAGAAAGTACGACAAAAAGTCTTCTAGTAAAAAATACGCGTATTCGTGAAAGTATTTATAAATAGTGGAAATACTTCACCAAAGTAGGTTGATCTGAAAAACCATGTTCGGTTCAAAAATATAGACGACCTTGTAGCTCTGAAAAGCAATGTAGTTACAAAGCTTTACATGTTTCAATGGTGAGTCAAAGAAGTCAGACCGTAGAAACATTCTCCTTAAGGGCTGCGATTGTCTGAGGCTTGTTGGCAAAAACCCGCGACTTCAAGTAGCCCCAAAGAAAGAGGTCAGGAATGGTTAAATCGGGCGATCTTGCTGGCCATGCCAAATCGCCAAAACGGGAGATTACGCAACCAGGAAACAATTCCTTTACAATATCCATTGTAACTCGTGCTGTGTGTGCGGCTGCACCGTCTTGTTAAAACCACATATTCACCAAGCCCCTCTCATCCAATTCCGGCAGTAAGAAGTCGTTAATCATAGCCCTGTAGCATTCACCAGTAACAGTGACCGTATGGCCGATGGCATCCTCAAAAAAATACGGCCCAATCACTCCTCCCGCGTGAATGCCGCACCACACAGTGGCTTTGAGTGGATGTAATGGCTCTTCGTGCATCACACGCAGATTTCAGTGCCCCAGAAACGAAGATGTTGATTATTGCCGTAACTGCTTAAGTGGAAATGCGCCGCTCATGATTATTTTCGACACGAAATCGTCCAAGATTGAGGATGGCTTGACAGTAGTTCACACGAGACTCACGGTCAGTAGGCATTGACTGATTCCCCGGTTGCACTATACGGAAATATGTGTAAGTCTTTCACTAAAATTCGCTGTATGGTTCGTCTGCTGATGCCCAATTGCGTGGCCCGTCGTCTGATTAATGTTTCTTCGTTCTTAGCGACATCAGCCGCCACAGCCGCAATATTCTCGGTCGAACGACTAGTCCGATGGCGGCTACGCCCTGCATGGTCTCCTGTGGTTTCAGTCTATTCGAGTCGAGTAGCTACGCGCCGGAATGTTTGCCCAGTTCGCGCGACACGATTAGGAAATCGAAATTCACTCTGCGCTAACACCACCGACAGATTGTTGGTCAAAAAAATCGACACAATTATTTCACGCTCCTGGGGAGTATAGCGCTCCATTGCTTGTCTGTTTGTATACTGCAGTTGTCCAGTTCACAAATGTGAAATATGATTGACATACGACGCCATTTACAAAAATTATAACATCTTCCGTGGGATGATTAATTTTGCGGCACCTTGTACAATGTGATCAGAAAATTTCAATATCTTTTTGTATCTAAGATTGTATCACTTTTATTTTCTGTTTAATGGAACATTATATTCATGTCGGTTTCTCTGTTTGTGTGTGAGTATATGTCCGTTTTTTGGGGTCGCGATAACTCGTGAACGAATGGTCCTATCGATTTTTGTCAGATGGTGGGTCTCCATGCAGAATTGCGGCCATTAGATTTTGATCAGAGTCCGGTCATGGTAAGTTATTAAAAAAAAAACCTGTACAAAATACAATCAAGTTTTCTTAAAGTTAGACGAAATTAATTTCTGCAATACCAATCGATTTCCAAAATTACGAGGGCGGGTCAATAAGTCCGTGACTTTTGGATTAAAACACAGATTTTTTGATAAAAAAATAATTTTATTTTTCAACGTAGTCTCCCTTGAGCTCTATACACTTTGTCCAACGCTTCTCCAATTTTTTTATCCCTTCCAAAAAAATGATTTGTCGAGGTCCTCAAAATAGGCCTTTGTTTGCGAGATGACTTCATCATTGGAGTCAAATCTTTTTCCACCAAGCCATTTCTTCAGGTTTGGGAACAAGAAGTAGTCGCTCGGAGCCAAATCTGGAGAATAGGGTGGATGAGGGAGCAATTCATAGCCCAATTCATGGATTTTTGCCATTTTTGCCACGATTGCGTTTGTGGTCGACTGTGAGCAAACGCGGCACCCATCTTGCGGAAAGCTTTCTCATGCCCAAGTGATCATTCAAAATTGAAACCACTGAGCCATGCGAGATCCCTACGGCTTCCACAATCTCTCGCACTTTCAATCTTCGGTCGGCCAACACCATATCGTGAATTTATTCGATTGTTTCGGGTGTAAAGACCTCAACTGGGCGTCCAGGACGTTCGGCATCTTCAATGCTTGTACGGCCACAACGAAATTCAGTAAACCACTTTTTTACCATTGAAATCGATGGTGCAGAGTCCCCATAGTATTTATCAAGCTTAGCCTTGGTCTCGGTAATGGTAATTTTTTTTCGCAAGAAATAATGCTTAATAAGCACACGAAATTCACTTTTTTCCATTTTCTCCTCAAATTAGTGAGTAGTCTGATAAAAATAGCTGTCAAACACAAACTAACTGACGCAGCAAGTTTAAATTTTGACAGGAGTCAACTGACAGATGCCTGTTGACAGGAGCAGTGTTGCTGTTTCAGTAAAGAGGTCAGAAATTCAAAAAGTCACGGACTTATTGACCCGCCCTCGTATCAGAGTTATTCAAAGAATAGCAACAATTCTAGAAAGGATCCAGCTAGCTGGAGACGATTGTTGACTGAGGCCCAGGTCCACACCGAACTGAAGCACCATCTAAAGTAACTTAGTATAATAGTTAAGGAATAAATACAATATGTAAACTTTAGCAGACTCGCTGAATCCTGATTGTCTTGATTGTCTTTGTTTTACGCTCGAAATTAGTTTTCTACCGAATCAGATAAAAACCGGCTTCTTTCTATAACTGATGACTTCGCTCACGTTCAAAATAAAACAAACTTGAGGGCACTGTCATCTGCTGCAAAGTGTGATAGACTATATATAAGAGTCACTGCCAGTTCATTTGACATGTGGCTTTCTTGGATATTTTTATAAAGCGAATTTTACCGATTCAATTTTGGTCACGTCCACCAAGTACTTACGACTTTGTATCACACATAATGTTGACTTTCAAGGACTAATTAATTTGCTGTTTATCAGCATACCTTAAGGACTTCGCAGAGTCCGTCAAGAAGCAATCGAGTGGCGTCAAATCGCCCAATCTCGGTTGCCAGTTCACAATATATTTCACGATATAACATACATATATAAAATTGCGTTTTATTTGGCTTGTCAGTAAATCAATGGATTTATGAGGAGTACATGCCATAAAGCAAAACTATCGGAGCCACACACAATCCGTGTCACTGTGGTTAGCGTTTCCGAAGGAATAATTTACAATCATTATCTGATCAAATTGGCCATTATTGAAACGTGATTTTCGGCCGTGAAGGCAACAAAAAACAATGTACTTCTTCCCATTGAACCCAAAGTGCGCCTTGTTATGATACACGATTCTTTGATCAAAATATGCTCACCTTTAAGATGTAAACACACTCGCCTTTTAGAGTGCAATAAGAAAACAAGAGTTGCAAGACATGGTTAAGTGGTGAACCTCTCTTACATTCTAATTAACTGCTTTCCCAAATAGTAAAGTTATTTAGTGAAGACATATTCAGTAAGGCAACTTTTTGACAGACTTGGATGTTCCACACAGTACCAGTAAATCCTGCTCTATCCTTTTTATGAAATGGGAATAAAAAACGGATTTTGTAAAGTAAGCACTTTGCGCAATAAAGATATGTTAAACACCTTAAAAATAAATACTTGCTTTTATCTTTGAACATACACGCTTTCGTTAAGACGATAAAAGAACCTACTTTTATGAAAATGCAACAACTAGTTATTTAGTAGAGAAGAGCGGCCTAAGGTACGGGTATTGCTGAAGTCATACGATTTCACAAATTTGATTACAATTTAGTCGACCCCACTTCTGCGTAGGACTAGTATAAGTGCCGATGGTTATTATAGGTTTTAAACAGAAATTTGAGTAATGCGCTATTTCTTGCATTCTCATTGAATCCGATGCAGTAATTTTCGTTGGAAAATTCGGAGAATAGGGGAGATGGCCGAACAAAACGTGCCCCAAATCCCGCAGTTTTCCCATCGCCAACGCACCATTGTGTACTTTTGCATTGTCCTGGTGAAAGATGATTTTTTTCTTCTTCAAGCCAATTTCTTCTTCTTGCGAATTTTGCCAGCTAGTCAAGAAGGTTGAAATAATGTTCTGGCTTTTCAAGGTCATAAATTAACAATATCCCTTTCGCATTGCAAAACACGCTGAACATGACCTTTCTGGGCAACTACCGGCTTCCACTCACTGCTTCGTCTATTGTTCCGCATCTGGCGTGTAGTGGTGGACCCATGTCTCAGTCATGGTGAGAAACCATTGCACAAAATCGGTTGGATACCTATTGAATCGGTTCAAAGATTGCTGCGAAAAGCCTTTCCGAATTTGCTTTGGTTGGCAGCCAAACACATGTTTCGCACCTTTTCTACCGATATCCTCACAGCCTCAGCTATCTCACTCACCTTCACTCGCCTATCGTCCAACACGATACCGTCCACTTTTTTCATGGAGTCGTGTGCAGTTGCGGTTTTCGGCTATCATTCACGTCGGTCATCTTCGAGGGACGTGCCACAGCGGTTTAATTCAGCTGCCAACTTTTTAAGGGTAGACATGGGACAGGCAAGAAACATAAATTTTTGCTGATTGTAACGCCATCTCTGCGTCAGGCCTATAACTTGTCTATAACTTTCCCCTTGCCCGCGTAGCTTAGAGTTGCTGTTAGGCCGGTTATTTATTATTTAACCTAGTTTGTACCAAAATTTAGCTTATTCTTTGAAATTATTTAGGATTTTCTTGTCACAAGGTTGGTGCATTGATTTGTCAGATAGACTGTATCATGTATATACTTTGCGTGGCCTTGATGGTTAAACAAACACTGGCCGCACATTACATATTACGGACTCGTTCCTAAGTTACAACCAATCGATGTGATCTCATACTCGTATATCGATGGTCGTCAAAACAATTATTAGAGTTCTATGTATTGTATGTCCACACAATTAAAGTATTTTGCAATAATTTATGTGGAATTTGACTCTGTGGCAAAACATCTCCTGCAACTTTTAGTCCATCTAGTTTGCGCTTTGTTGAATTTACGTTTCAATAAGTATTAACTCCGCGCTAACTAAGTTATTATCATCATACAGAAAAGAGCCATCAGTTGCTTGATTGCGAAGTTTCTGGTTTTTTAATGTTTTTGAACATTCGTCACAAATCATGTATTCATAATTCATTTTGTAGCGCACGTGTTTTCAATCTCATTCTTTCTGTTTGTATAACTGATAACAGACAGTACTGTCAACTAGTTCGTAGGTTTTGTTTAATTTCAGTAGCCTCAACAGTGAAGTTTAGATGATTGCTCGGATCGCTTCTAATTCTGGTTTTCAGCTATCATTAAGAAAATTTCCGGACACTATCGTGCAGTTTTATTGTTTCAATGTCAAAACTATTAGTTAACCTAGTTCGTACACATCTATTACAAAGTTGATCGATATTGGCTCATTCCGCTGCTGCTATTAACTTGTAGAAATCATCTTGACTTTATTATCACTAAGGGGACTTTCAACATCGTGAAACATTGTGACTTTATGGTACAGTCTGGATTTAACTTGACTCTCAGTCATACTTACGTATGCGTTTCTGATATCACAGCACGTTCTTTTGATTATATCAGTATATGTAGTCGACGTTAGCGAATTCATAAGAAGACCTTTGGATGATTGTGACTCTGGGTTGGTGTGCGAGTTTTGCACAAATTTTTAGGAAATCGTTTAACGCCGCATTGATCTTATTCAATTCCTTTTTAATATCAAAAATTTGGTATTTGGGCAAATAATGCTGAGGTTCTTTCGCTACTTCATATTAGATCATCTGCTGCTCGGCGGGTAGAAAGTCGGCTCCAGCGGCTTTTTTGAGCTTTACCTCATATATGGCTTTCTCTATTACACCTACCGTAGGTGTATACTCGTATATTTCCTTGTAAAGTCGTTTATTTTGACTATCATCGGTGTTTCAACACTGACTGCGATTCTATTATTCTTTTCCTCCTCGTTTGACATTGAAGGCCTTAGCTCTAGTTCTCTTATGTTATTCTAAAAGGCTGGTAATATTTTGATTTTCATTTCTGTAATTATTCTCCCTCCTTATTCTTCCAAGACGTCTTCTGCACGCGAAATTCGTTGGCTCTTCTTTTCGGCATTGCACCGTGCACTTTTTCTTCGTTAGACCACCGCAGATTTTGGTGGCTGAGATAAGTTGTCACTGGTCTTAACTAAATGTTGCTGATTGCGTATGACCTCTTGAGATGTTAAGGAGCAATTGATCAGGAAAGACTATGTGATTGTTGCCGTCCCACATAAAAATTCCTCAAAGAGTGGGATGTTCGAGATACCCGCAATCGTGTAACAAATTGGCCACATTTTCTATACCCCTTGGAAGTACTTATTACCTACTAGGCTTAGTTCATTATCAGAGATCATGCCGTGCAGTTTATGCTATCCAACAGAACTGTTGAAGATTGCGATGTTTCTAAGTTTTTGCATTAATTTTGCCGAACATCATACCTAGCGCTCTGTTTCAACATTTCGTTCAGGAGCTCCTCGATAACATCATGGTTCCCTTTTGTAGGAGCGAAAACGCAAATAAGGCTGATATTGACAATTTTTACCTTCATGAGAACTGTGACTAGACCCGCGTTCATATGCGTTTGAAATCGCCAGTCTTTTGTCTAAGTTCAGCTCAACCGACAAACCGGCAACAAATTACATTTGCCCAGTACAGCCGTGTAGACTACGTATGAAAAAGCTTTTAAAAATGTGTCCTACTCCTCGTTTTACATTTGAATCGCCTAGGATTGCCTAGGGCATCGCTCCTTTGTCTGTTCGAAAGACTCATAGAAATTGTCGTTGGAACTATAATGTTTCTCTTCTGTAGCGACATGGACCCATAACAGCGTCATAATGG
The DNA here is from genome assembly GCA_928272305.1 of Volucella inflata. Lineage (NCBI taxonomy): Eukaryota > Metazoa > Arthropoda > Insecta > Diptera > Syrphidae > Volucella > Volucella inflata. The sequence goes on along the minus strand of OV743720.1, from coordinate 16,318,036 downwards.
TCAATTAAAGTATGAGGGTTTCGTTAAAATGCCAAAAAATTAAGACATCTTCGTCGAACAATAAATTGATATCTAAGTAAGCGTTGCATTTGCTGTCGATAGGAATTGGCGTATTAGATATCGAATTTTTTTAGCTTCCTTTTACCAGGCATCGCACTTTTGAAGTTGCGTCAATATCTGCTTAATAACTGTCTATAATCTCCGTGACTTGGTTGGCTGCTTGTAGTTTGTTGAAGGACCCATCGTTTCACGTCCTTAACCGAAATTTGTTCTTGTTTCAGTGCGTCGTCAACAGTAGATTCGTCTTTATCCTAGGCTTTTGGTTGCTCCGGTTAAATTTTTATGTGGCTCACACAACTCCAGCGTGAAGAGTCAGACATTTTCTCGTACCTATTGGATGTAAGGAGCCAGTATCCATGACTCTGATCGAAAGTTTCATCCAGCACCATTTCTGTTTAAACTCGCCGGCTAGTCCTTAACTTACATGCATTCATTTGACACCACCACCATTGATTCGGTCACGTTATTTTCTACTTGTTTAACACTTGCACTTGTAAGCCAAGTGCGGTTGAAGTAGGGAAACTCAACACAGTTAATGGGGAGTCATGGTAACAAAATTGTGCATCGCCAAATACGTAGATAGTGCCTAATCAAAGAGTACCCAGCAATACTTAGACCTTGACTCCTGAGCAATTAGTTTACAAGAAGCAGTGCATAAATAAGGGTTTCGCTAAGCACTGAAAGTAATTCACATGGAATCACTATTATGTGCAATTGAGGTGTCCCTCTTAGGAGTGTTTAAGACTCGCTCATTTGCCCAAAGAATGTGTCTGAAGAACTAAAATCAGAACACAATACATCACAAAAAGTTGTTTGTGAATATGACGATTCGTTTTCGTCTGTATAAAATCTACTCAGAGATTCTCATGACCTTAACATTAATTGTTGCACCTATCTATCAAGCGACTTCATGCAAAACCTTAACACGAAAGCACTTGAATCAAAGCAATTTAAGACGCTAAGAACTAATGAAACTGTCTAGGGGTCAATGAATCGACCTTCTGCAGCAAACAACTAATTTGTTGCTCATCGTACCTCACCCGACCTACCCTCACGATCAAATTATTTTGCCGCACATGACCACATCTCCCTTCTGCTGGTTACAAAATACAAGGAAACAAAAAAAAAAAAAAAAAAAAACTGCAAATTTGATAAGATATCCAACACTCAAGTGTTTACTGTAACAAATTTCATACTCGAGTCACTTATCGGTTAACCTAGATTCGCAACTATAACATAACACCAACTCTAATAGAAATTCCATTATATGAGTACTACCGTCACCGTCAAAGGCGCGAGTGTATCACTCCCCGATGGCTCTTGGTCTTGCGTAACTAGTGTGATAGATAAAACCTTTTCTCCCATTTACCTCATAAAATACACTTCGATTGACAAATACCAACTAAGTAAGCATGACAATAATTACCTTAGTTCCACCAGCGCTTGATTGATCTTTCTATGTATGTTCCTATGCTCCGGACTGTGTGGCAGTAGAGCAGCAGTTCACCGACCGCTTATCAATTTGTTTACGACGACGACGATACTACGCAACAGGTTCAATGACTGCAATTGATAGTAGGTCAACGGGCCAACGAAGAACGTTTCCCGCACCTTCTGCCTCCATCCGAAGGGTGTTGGAATGAAAACTTAAAATTTATTACAACACCTGTTCACCCACCGAACAAGAATACCATAAACCATTCCCGACGACGACGACGACGACGCCAACGACGACAACACCGACCGACATAACTCAAAATGATTTGGGTGATCCTCTTACGTCTGCCTTGCGAAACATGACTGCGTAACACCAATAAGATCTGGAGATCAAGACTTTTGATGCGGTTTAAGATGTTTTTGTTTGCTGAACAATGGCGCTGATTGTGAAAGTTTTGGCAGGCACACCAAATCGAGACTCCAATTAGAATCTAGAATAGTAATTCCCGGTGATTTGAAATTCTTATAAGATTATCACGAGTCGAATTGGATCATTTTCTTTCTCAAATTACTGGGAGGAATTTTTTTTTATTATTGCTTTTTACAGTTTCACACGTATTCCATGACACTTTTTTGGCCGACGTTACCGCGATTTTATGCTTGATTTCGAAAGGCCGATTGCGATTTTCCGGTTGGGATACACTTTACTTTATTGTCTTTTACATTTGCTTGCCATATTTAGGAGGTTTTTCTCTTATATTTTAGATTTTCTTTGACACATAACAAAAATAAAAACTTGTATACATGACGAAGACGTCAAATAACACAAACCCTCTTTGACGTTTTGTTTTGTGTCGCTGTTTTAGTGGGGATTTTGCTTTCGTTGTCATCGTTGGTAATGAAATTTATCGCTGCATGTGACATCTTAAGGAAAACGAGGGTAAGAACGTAACGAAAATTCTTAGATATAGATGGCTCTGGCGGTAATAGAAATGTGAAATTTGTTTGAAAATTTCTGTTTGAAAAAAAATTAAGAAATTTGAAACAATTGAATCATCAACTCAGACAGGAAATGAGTTTTTTTTTATTTATTCCTTATGATATTTTCGTAACTATCCATTGGGTGCATTGGCCCGAAATGTAAGTGGAGTCGTTCGTATTTGCCGGTTTGAAGAAAAACATTCCAATCATGATGCTTTATGTATCGAAGAGTGGATGTTCCATATTTGTCTAGGGGCAAATATTTTCGTATTACGGTAGCGTTAGCACGTAGTATGCGTTTATGAAGAGTGAAAATGTAGTACGGAAAGTGAGCAAATTGATTTATTACAGGAAGAATTTTATTAACAATATTTGCTTTTATCTTTATAAGCTAAACTTCGGAAAAAAACATTTAATCCCGACTTCGTTAAGTTTTTAAAATGGACATCAATGCACTTGACCTACGAGCAATGCTCGCCGAGGACAATTTTAATGCAAAACTAGGCATAGTGGGCATCTTTGGTAGCACCAGCGGAAGGTATAGCCTGAACAACACCACCTCCGATAACGGATTCAGGCTAGTCGACTTTGCGGTGGGAAGAAACATTGTCGTAACTAGCACGCGGTTCCGCCATCTCGATGTTAATAAGGGGACTTGGAGAACTCCGGATCAATCAACCGTCAATGAGATTGACCGCCTTGCAGTCGATGCGAGACACTTCTCCAGTATTATGGATGTCCGAACGGCCATCAGAGATGTTGCTTCTGATGTGCTGGGTTTCACTCGTCCACCACAACGAAACCCCCTGATGAATACCGGCAAGCACACGCAGCTAAGCAAAAGGCACACAATGCGGCGCTGCATTGGGGGACTAGAGCTGCTCACGAGCTCTATGAGCATAAAAGAAGAGACAAACACCGGCTTCTCAGGAGGAAAAAGAAAGAGCATGAGAAGAACGCGGTCGGGGAAATTGAGAGATGCTACTCCAGGAATGAGGTTCGGAAGTTTTACCAAAAGGTAAAAATAACATGCCGCGGAAACAAACCCCGAACCGAAGCCTGTAGAGATGAACAATGGAACATCGTAGCAGAATCGCAGTCTATGCTGAGAATTCGGAAAGATTAATTCTGTAGACTGTATAACGGCGATGACGAAACAAATACCGGTGTCAGTTAGAATGAACCTTCCAACCTGGATGGTAAATATCTAAGCTGAAGTCCAACAAAGCTGCTGGAACGGACGGCCTGACTGCCGAGCTCTTCAAGGCAGCAGGCGATGTTTTGGTAAGGAGCATACACCAACTCATCTGTAAAATATGGTCGAACGAAAGTATGCCCGATGAATGAAACCTCAGCATTGTTTGTCCGTTTCTCAAGAAACGAGACCCTCTGAACTGCGCCAACTACAGAGGGATCAGTCTCCTTAATATCGCATAAAAGATCTTATCTACCGTATTGTGTGAACGCCTGAAGCCGTTCGTCAACAACCTGATAAGTCCATATCAGTGTGGCTTCAAGCCGGGAAAGTCCACCACCGATCAAATATTCACACTACGGCAGCTTTTGGAGAAAACTCATGAGGTTCAAATGGATACGCACCATCAATTTATCGATTTTAAAGCCGCGTGTGACAGCATCTATAGAAACGAGCTATACAAAGCAATCTACTGTTTTGGCATCCCTGCCAAACTCGTCTGTCTGTGCAGGATGACAATGGAGAATGCACGCTGCTCCATGAAGGTCGGTAAACATCTCACCGAGACCTTTGATGTTAAAAAAGGATTAAGGCAAAGCGATGCGCTACCTGCTTCGACAGGTATAACTTTGAGGTAGTTAAGGACTTTGTCTACCTAGGCTCCGCTATGAATTCATACAACGAAAAAACCGCTGGGATTAAACGAAGAATTACTCTTGCCAATCGCTGTTTCATTGGGCTAAGAAGGCAATTGACTAGTAAAGCCCTCTCTCGAACAACAAAAGTCACCCTATATAAGACCTTAATAATCCCACTCCAATCCCATAGATGAAGGTGCTCTTGGCTGCTTCGAGAGTGAGTGAGTGGAGGAGGAGATACAACGACAAACTGTATGGACTGTACTGCGACTTTGACCTAGCCAGAAGAGTGAAGATCCAACGACTGGGTCATGTAGAGCGGATGAACACCATTGCTCCGGTCCGAATCCGCCCCCGAGGGACAGCGCAATAGTGGAAGACCGAGACTCAGGTAGCGCACGAAAGTGGAAGGGGACCTCAGCCAACTAGGCGTGCGAAAGTGGAGGGAGCTCTGGAGGAAACTCTGTCTTTCTATCGTGCAATTGATGTTGTCTGCACTTTGATCTTTGTTGATTTTCAATAAATCGTTTTTTGACTCATGAAAGATATACATAATTTGCTATTATGTTGGTTTAGATTCTAGTACTACGACGAATTTCTGGAATGAAAATAAAACAAAAATCACTTTTTAACTCGCTCGTAAATTAGATGCCTAAACTAGAAAAAGTGCCCAACTGTCATTGTAATATGTTATTTGTATTTGCGTCACTTTGTAGGACTTGGCCAAATCGTACAAACTAATCAACTATTTCGTGGATTGTAGTGTTGTAATTGTCAATGCCATTTTGGTCCATAGGCATGTTAAAATGTGAAGGTGCTCTTGATTTCTCTGTATTGACATCCTTCGCTGGATCAGATGTAACTAGATATGCTAATGCTTCTTAGTCAGGCGCATTTATATTTCCAAAAAAAGACATAGAACCCGATGTGCAAGCTCTTGGCGATCGTTTTCAGTTATCATTAAGGAGGACTTGAACATAACACCTTACTTCTTCTCAACCGCAAGTTAGTGTTTGCAAAAACGACCACCGACTTGCCACTTTGGCAAGTACAAAATCCAAATTCGCCGTAAACTATGTAGGGTTTTGATGTTTCTTATCAACTTGTGTGGCATCTTCTAAATATTTTACACTTTCAAAGAATTTATCATAATATTTCGCAAAATATAGTAACCGTTTTCTTTGATATGTCTCGAAACTTTTAAGCCCAAAATCTACCAAAGCCCACATAGTGATGGCTTTGCATCTCTGAAGGACAATGTCTTTAAAAATTCTTATGGTGGCCTCTGTGTAATATAGATCGGCGAAAAGCCTTTGCCCATTATTTACGTCTTTCCTACAAGTCTTTGAAATATTTGATAAGTTTTACGTTGGTATATATTGCATATTGACTTCCTCTTCGGTCTTAGAAAACATAATGTCTCGAAGCACATTCATGATGAATTTGCGATCTTCTTTGTGAATATTGTTGTCTTTTCACCAGAGCCAACGCCATAGAGCCTGAGTAACATAGAAAATGCACAATTATAATTTGTTGTTCGAAAATACGACTTAAAAAGCATTTCGCTTTGCAGTTAAATCATCAGTCATAATAACTGAAGGTAAAAATGATACTTCGGTATTTTTTTTCCAATGTTTCCCTACGGCATTAAGAACCATTAATTAATTTATTTCGCTTTGACTTGTATGAAAGGCTACCGCAAATGGAGCAGCCCCTACTTGGGTTGCTTGATCACGGAATTAATTCAGAAAATTAAAAATACAATTTTATTCGTCTTAGTCTATATTGTCCCCTTCAAAGTAATCCCCATCGACTGAACACACTTATGCCTGATCCAATCCTCGTGACATTTTTTATTTACGATTTTTCCATTACTTTCTCTCGGCTGCTGAAACGCGTTCCATGTAGTGGTTTTTTTAACTCGATTGAACAGAAAGAAGTCACAGGGAGTCAAATCAGGTGAATTCGGCGGCTGTTGGATGGTATTTGTTGCATTTTTCATCAAAAAATTACGAATAATGATCACACTGTGCGACGGTGCGTTATCATGGTGCAAAATCCACGAGTTTTCTGCCCACAATTCTGGTCTCTTTCGGCGAATAGCTGCACGCAAACGCCCAAATAATACTCTTTGTTTACTGTCTGTTGGTTATTGACAAACAGTTCGTTTACTTCATCAATGTTTTCGTCGGTTTTCGATGTCGATGGTCTGCCACTGCGTTCATTATCTTCGATTGACTCACGACCACTATTGAACCGCTCGTGCCACTGGTAAACGACCGTTTTCTTTAGAGAATCGTTGGCGAAACACTTTTCCAATATTTTCAACGTTCGCGCACCATTAAATCCGCTTTTTACGCAAAATTTAATACAAGTTCGTTGTTGCAAATTTAAATTCATTTCTAAAATTGTAAAAAATCGCCAACACACACAGATATAGATGTACCTATTCGTGTCTACGTAGCTTTTGCAAATGTCAAGCTATGATGCTAAGATTTAGAGGGAATATTAACAACAGATGTACCAATTTAACAAAAGAAACAGAAACATCGGAACAATGGGAGCGCCACACGGGATCATTGATCATTTTGATTGTTGCCCTTTTTAAGGTCTGCAATATCTTCTTATAATTTTGCGTAGAAATAGTTAGCATTCTTTTTATGTACTGCTTTTTCCGCTTTTAGATTATTCGACAAAAATAATCATAAGTAACTTTTGGATGGCAACGATTAGTATAAGGCCTCGTAGAAGTAGCATCTTCCGACAGGTGCTGGTTCCTTAAATGACGAGAATGAGCCTCTGCAGCCGAACATCTTGCAGCTCTGCTAATAAGTCCTACTTCACGCCTCCCCGTGGCGCCATCTGGGAATCTCACTAGAGGTTGCGAAGTGAAGGGGGCAAATGGCGAGTTTCCTGCGCCATTAACCAGGATTAGTGTCGGAAAAACAAAACAAGACCTTATCCGGGCTACTCCGACATATTTGGAGCACAGGTCGGAAAGGATTTCCAGGACTTGGAAAAGAGATGGTGGCGGACGAGCCCTATAAGGGCCAACGGCAGCGCTCACATCCCGGAACGGGTTACTGGCTTCGGTGTAACCGAATCCTCGTCCTAGGGGCACTCAAAGTGGAACTGGTCCTCCAGGTTGGGGGTTGTGCCGTACGTTCCGAGGAGCCAACATCGACTCGGACCATTACCTTGTTGTAGCCAAGGTACGGTTGCGGATATCCCAAACTACGCCAAGACAAACTAATGCTGTGAGAAAATTCGACGTCAGACGGCTACAATCGCAAGAGATCGCCAGGTCCTTCTCCGATCGAGTGTCTCTTAATCTCTTAAGAGGTCCAATGCCGCCAGCATCAAGCATCGAAGACCATTGGAAACACTGCCAAAACGCCATCAGAGATGCCGCTTCTGATGTGCTGGGTTTCACTCGTCCACCACAACGAAACCCCTGGTTCGATGATGAATGCCGGCAAGCACATGCAGCTAAGCAAGATGCATACGAGTATAACGCGGCGCTGCTTAGAAAGACCAGAGCTGCTCATGAGCTCTATGAGCGGAAGAGGAGAGACGAACACCGGCTTCTCAGGAGGAAGAAGAAAGAGCATGAGAAGCGCGCGATCGAGAGGAAATTGAGAGATGCTACTCCAGGAATGAGGTTCGGAAGTTTTACCAAAAGGTAAAAATAACATGCCGCGGAAACAATCCCCGAACCGAAGCCTGTAGAGATGAACAAGGGAACATCGTAGTAGAATCGCAGTCGATGCTGAGGATTTGGAAAGGTCATTTCTGCAGACTGTATAACGGCGATGACGGACCAAATACCTTTGTCAGGCAGAATCAACCTTTCAACCTGGACGATGAAGACCAACAATTCCGTCCACCCGACCTGGATGAAGTGAAGATAGCCATATCGAAGCTTAAGTCCAACAAAGCTGCTGGAGCGGATGGCCTGACTGCCGAGCTCTTCAAAGCGGCAGGCGATGACTTGGTAAGGAGCATACACCAACTCATCTGATGAATGGAACCTCAGCATTGTTTGTCCAATTCTCAAGAAAGGAGGCCCTCTGAACTGCGCCAACTACAGAGGCATCAGTCTCCTTAACATTGCATATAAGATCTTATCCGCCGTATTGTGTGAACGCCTGAAGCCGTTCGTCAACAACCTGATAGGCCCATATCAGTGTGGCTTCAGGCCAGGAAAGTCCACCATCGACCAGATATTCACACTACGGCAGATCTTGGAGAAGACCCATGAGCTTCAGATCGATACCCACAACCTATTCATCGATTTTAAGGCCGCGTATGACAGCATCTATAGAGACGAGCTATATAGAGCAATGTCTAGTTTTGGCATCCCTGCCAAACTCGTCCGTCTGTGCAGGATGACGATGGAGAATGCACGCTGCTCCATCAAGGTCGGTAAAGATCTCACCGAGACCTTTGATGTCCAGAAAGGATTTAGACAAGGCGATGCGCTGTCATACGATTTTTTCAACATCGTACTTGAAAGAATAGTGCAAAACTCAAGAGCAAACACAAGAGGCACAAGAGGTATTGAGACGGAAGCGGCGAAAATGGGTTTAGCGGTCAATGAGGGCAAGACCAAGTATATGCTGTCAAGCAAAAAGGACAACCAACACCGACGTCTCGGACAGAACGTCACCCTCGACAGATATAACTTTGAGGTAGTTAAGGACTTTGTCTACCTAGGCTCCGCTATAAATACAGACAACGACACCAGCGCTGAGATCAAGCGAAGGATAACTCTTGCCAACCGCTGTTTCTTTGGGTTAAGCAGGCAATTGAGTAGCAAAGCCCTCTCTCGGACAACAAAAGTCACCCTTTATAAGACTTAAATAATCCCGGTCCTGCTCTATGGCGCAGAGGCATGGACATTATCAAAAATGGACGAGGGTGTTCTTGGTTGCTTCGAGAGAAAAATTCTTCGGGCGATCTTGGGTCCCGTCTACAACGACGAACTGTATGGACTGTACAGCGACATGGACCTAGCCAGAAGAGTGAAGATCCAAAGACTGAGATGGCTGGGTCATGTAGAGCGCATGGACACCAATGCTCCGGTCCGAAAAGTCTTCGAATCCGCCCCCGAGGGACAGCGCAGTAGAGGAAGGCCAAGACTCAGGTGGCGCACGCAAGTGGAAGAGGACCTCAGCCAACTTAGCGTGCGAAACTGGAGACAGCTAGCCAGGGATCGAGCTGGCTGGAGAAGCTTGTTGACTGAGGCCCAGGTCCACCCCGGAGTGAAGCGCCACCTAAAGTAAGTAACTTGAGGTTTAATTTATTGGCCATTCTGGATTGCAGCATTTTTTTTAATTTTATGTGCGACTGTATGAAGTTAAACCTTCTTTTTGGAAAGCACGAAATTTGAGAATCAATTTGATGTACTCGTATTATGCTCTCAAGAATCATGTTAGGACGATTGGCATGCCTACCACGCATATCTGTGGGGGCAGCAATATTATCTTGCAAATGTTTCACAATAACCTCTTCTCTTTTCTAACTGATGTCGTATAGTGAATAAAATGTTCCATTAAACCCCCTTTGCTTTGTTGTATTAATTTTTATACCGTATACACAAGACCATGAGCATTCCCTCACCAGTCTTAGGCCGCTGTCTTTCAACTGTTTTTACACTTATTTGTCTCCCGATAAAAATGTCTTGCTTTTCTTTGTTGCCGAAAACATTTGAATTTGCAGTTGTATTACCAGTTTATCTTTCTTTTTTCACACACCTTTTTTTATTTTTCAAACCTACGTATACTTTTACTTTAGCTTTTCATATCTTGGCAACATTTCTTTTCCATGAATTCTCATCTTTAATTCGTTTCTTGCAGACTCTCTTTTTATTCTTTTCTGTTCTTGTGAAATGTATCATTTTCAAAATCACTTTCAATCAGTGATGAGATCTGAGCACTTGAATAAAATAGAGAAAATCGCCTTACACTAGGTCCAAGATTATCCGGGGCAAAAGCTTTGCTAAACTAAATTTTAAATTGCGATATTCGCAGAACAAAGAGCCATCACGTAAAAACTCCCGATATATGGCTTTCCAACAGATATTTGAGCGCCAGATGACAGATGTAGGTTTTGACAATATCTCAAGCGCGGTTTGTTTGAAGGGTATATCTGAATTTTGACATTATTCACGAAGATCCAAGAGCAACGCTGTCAATACGAATTAAATTTCAAATAGCTTCAGTAAAAAGAGCGAATTTAAATCTAAGACTAATTGTAAAATAGCATTAATCACTGACTTTGTTGTAATTGAAAAATAACAGGAAACCGAATAAATGCTTTAAATGACTCACATAAGGACGGTTTGATTGACATAATCTTAGGAAAATAAAATTTCATTTAAAGGCTGTTAACTAGGGCTCTCGATTTAAAGCGTGTATGTTATTACACGTGTATTCGTGTTACGTGTACACGGTTAGTAAGAAACTTTTACACGTGAGCATTTAAATACACGTGTTCTCTTTTAATATGCGTGTAAATAAAATAACACATGTAATTACAACACGACGTTTTTTTCGATTATTGGATGTTACGAGTACTTGCCGAAACAGTTATTTCTGTTCAACCCATAGTTTATTTTTCTATGTTTTATTGAGATTAAAGTTTAATCATTAAACCGGCTTATGAATTGATGACGAAGAGCTTCTTATCAGTTTTAGTTGAGTGTTGATCTCGAAAGGCTGATAAGTATATCTTTTGCTAATTCAAATTGTTAAAGTGATAAAATGAAACCAAAGAGTTGGGTATGGCAATATGCACATCGAGAAGGTGATATAGCCTTCTGTGATTTGTGCAGTGAGGACAGGAACAATTCTTTCTCCTGTCGTGGTGGTACGTCAGGGTCATTAGGACGGCATTTGCAAGGAATTCATGCAATTCAAACAAACATAAATAGAGAGAATCCGGTTTCTACTCAAATCAAGTGAATAAAAATAGATTAACACTTTAACGTAAAAAAATACTTTTTGTGATTCAAATTACAGCATGATTGATAGAGATTCGTTAAGAACTGAAACCAACGATGATAGTAGTCCTGGACCGTCCTCTTTCAAAAAACGCAGAATACACAAAAGGAAAGCCGAAGAAGTTAGCAATGCCCGACCATGTTCGCCGGATAGGATGGAAGAGATCCACCAGGCCCTAGGTAAAATGATTGCGTTAAACCAAATTCCAATTTCTTTCTGTTCAAGTCCGGGTTTTCTCCAATTCATGACTGTTGTTGAACCGAACTATAAACCGTTGAGAGAAACGTCTAAAGAAACGACTGCAATCACTTAAAGAGGAAGTTGAACAGAACAGGAATAAAGGACAAAATTGGTAGCGTTAATGAAGTTTCTTGCACGTCCGATTGTTGGACGTCTGCCGCGCAAGAATCATATATGACAATGACGGCACATTTCATACTCGTAGATGAAGATTGGGTACCTCAGTCTTTTACACTTGAGACAAGTGAAATTGCTACACGTCACAATGCAGAAAATCTCATGAACCAGATGGAAGGCATTTTTCTCGATTGGGGACTTAATGAAAAAGTCACAGCAGTAGTCACAGACAACGCTGCAAATGTGGTTAAAGCTGTGGAATCTATGAGGCAAGTAGAGTAGAATGTCGGTTTGACATGCGCAGTACACAGTCTTAAGTTAGCAGTTAGGGCATCCATGTCTTCTGAAAATATAAAAAAAATAATTGAGAAAGCCAGTAAACTAGTTTGCCATTTATTATTTAAACATTAAATCGTTGCCAAATAAGCTTTGCAAGAAAAGCAGAAACAATAGCGTCTACCAGCACAATCCCTTTTACAATCATGCAACACTCGGTGGAACTCAATCTTTTTTATGCTTCAGCGTCTAACACAAAACCAGAGTCCAGTGATAAATGTATTGACAGATCGTACAGTCACTTCCTCAGCTATCGCTACAAAGTTGGAAATTTCTAGAACAAGAATAGGCATTGATGGAAGAATTTAGAAAAATTTAGCGGCCTATGCAAGCGCTTACAAAGATTCTCAGCAATGAAAATTCGTCTACATCCATGGTGCGACCTCTTATGCTAAAAATGCTGGAGCAACATATGATTTTTTCCGCAAGCGACTTAGACACGATTACATCGCTCAAAATCAGTTTACGTAATGATACTCGTATACGAAATAGATTTGATTTAAATCACAGTAACGCAACTGATGTTTCTGCAAGGCAATTAGCATCTTTTTTTGACCCACGATATAAAGACCTAGAGCATGAGAGTGTTGATGAAAAAATGTCTATAAGAAATAAAGTCAAGCAGCTCATGACAGCATATTTACCTTCCGAGAATAATTCGGAAACAGAAACTGAGTCCACTATGAGTTTTACAAGTGACTTAGAGTTTCTTTATAACACACATGGATCTAAGCGAATGACTATCCAACATCAACTGGACACTTATTTAGCTGAACCTCAATTAAAGTTTGACCTAGATCCATATGAATGGTGGAAAAATAGACATGATAAATTTCTAGCTATCGCAATTTTAGCGAGAAAATATTTGTCTATACCAGCTACATCTGTTAGCTCAGAACGCTGCTTTTCCACGGCTGGAAATATTGTCACATCTAAAAGATCTTCATTGCTCCCTGATAATGTAGATTCGTTGGTATTTCTTTATTAAAATAGAAAGTTTTTCTAAAATAAGACCATATACATACTTTACTCAAGAATGAATTTAATTTTTTGTTTGATTTATAAAATAAAATAATTTGTCACAGACTACCAAATAAAATAACTTTGTGTTTTATTTCTAAATAACCAAAATTGGTATCAAAAGAATTTCATAAAAATTAAAAATGTAATTACATACATATACTCATAAATACACGTGCTATACCAAATAAACGTGTTTACACACGTGAAGGTAATTAGACGTATAACACGTGCATAAGTGTACCCGTGTAATAAGCACCTCTACTGTCAATATTGTTTTAATGTGAAAAGTGCTTAATATGGTGTGCAATCTTGTTCGTTCTCAATTATCGCCTCACACCCTTGTCGATAAGTTACAGCCAACTTGCCTAAATAGACTGAGCGATATCCCGAATTTTAGAACAGTTCTATCCTCTTCGTAAGTCTCCAAATGTTTTCAAATAGATTGGCATCTTGGCAGAGCGAATCCAACATACGAGTATTAACATCCATAGTTGTTGTAGAATCGGGGTTCTTGGAGCATACATTGTGCTCATCTTCTCGTGTTTATCCCATGGGTAATTGGGGGGATGAATCGTGTGTCGTCGTAATACTCTTATCTGAACGTCATTTCGAAGATGTCTCCCACTTGAAGGATTTAACCTTCCTCAGCAACATTTCAAAGAGTTTCTTATTGCCCCAGGCAAATATTCCACTAACGGAAAGTACACTTTTCCGTTCTTGTGAAATGTTATCATTTTCAAAATCACTTTTAATCAGTGATGAAACCTGAAATAGACGAAATCGCCTTACACTAGCTCCAAAATCATCCGGGCAAAAATCAGGGTCATCGTCAAAATCGTCGATGGGTTCTTCTCGGCTACTGTTGCTTGACATATTCCTGTCCTTAAATACTGAAAATGTAATTTTGATTTATTCGGAGCATTAACGAAACTTTTAAAACACGACACTGACTTTATCTGCAATAATACGAGTATATCGCGAGTTATTAGGTTAGGTTATATAATGAGAACCTGACACCAACTAAACTTAGACACGAGAGGTGCTATGTCTCGTGTTTTGCGTGAACGCCTGTCGTGTAGTTAGTCTACAGCTCACGGAAGGCGCATACATTCATTGGAGCAAGGATACGCCTTCTCATCGCTCTCCGTCAATTCCTTTGATACCAATTTGGAACTGTGTTGAGGGCATGGTTCCACCCTTGATTGAGTCAAGGCTTACCCAAAACCTCTTACCGATCTTAGGGTCTCATCACCCAGCACTTATAGCCACTCTACTCCGGGTGAGATCAGCAGGATCACCCTCCCTAAGTTTTAGGTTTAAAACACAGCCACCGTGACGCTCCAACAATGGGGGAATACCTCAACAAGCAAAGCCCGGACCGAAGTCCGGGCAGTCCCAAGCTCAATGAGACCTATGACCGGCAGCTTGTAACTGGACAAATTATAGTAACCATCAGTGGCGTTAGGGTCTGATGATGTTTATGATAAGTCTAGTTTTGCTATACCCCCGCTTTTAATTAGACAACGTCATTGTTGAAAGAAGCCTTAATAATTGGGCGAGGGCTCATGTGAGGAGGCTGTTACAAAATGAATTTTCAGGTGTTGCATCGAAGTGGCTAATTCGGAGCAAAAATGCGACAGCTCCGGAGCTGGCTCCTTCTTGCGTCGAATGGATGAAGGCGATTTAAATATGTTCCGTATAGTATCCAAACAAATAAACGGACCTAACTCGTTCCTGCAACAATTGATAAAGCATGTTTTTGTTTATGTTTTTCACCATAAATGTGAGATTTGCCCAAAAGTGGAGCTGCCTCCTTTCTGCACCGGTGTCTTCAATTGCTCGCTGTGTTATTTGGACAAATTCTTTATTACTCGTAAACGTTTGCCCTTGTAATCGTAACTTTCGCCAACCCATTAGTGCCCACCGTATGCTTTATCATACGCAGAGTGGTACTCGCATGATAATTTTTTTGAAATCGGGCAATCATAGTAAGCGGTAAAATTTGAATGTAATTGAGAGAGAAATAGATGAAGAACAGAAAAAAAATGCAATTGACCTCTCATTTACATTCAGTGATTTGCAGTTATCAGTGCAGTGACAGTAAAATTTGAAGCAGATACTGTGGATTCTGTGGATATACGATACCGGCAGCAACAATGATGGGTGGGAAGCGATTGTGAGTGACATTGGAAAAGATATTTTGCGACAGGAAATTGAAATAACTGCTGTGAAATACGAGTATATAGCAGCAAGGTATATTGAGAGGACAAACTTAGACATAACCAAGGATCTTGATAATGTTCCTAGTTTTTCCCGTGCGAATGATTGCTTTCTGTCTAGCCCCAAAAAACGCCGAAAAACAAATGCAAAGCAACCAGAAGAGTCCCGAAAATGGAACAGCAAAGAGCTTGAAGCAGAGGTGGAGCCCGAATGCGTGAAATAGTGGCTAGAAAATAATTTTATGTCTATTGATCTCGCCTGATATTTGACGACGAAATTTTGGAAACAATTTGCAAAGAATCCAATTTATACGCCTTTCAAAAGGGCCAGGAGCTGAAGGTCTTACCGGATGAAATACTTAATTACTTTTCAATATTACTCCTATCTGGTTACAGCTCTAACACTCATCGTCGAATGTATTGGGAAACGAGGGAAGGTGTTCATAATTCTCTTGTTTCGTTTTCTATGTCGGGAAACAGATTTGAGCTAATACATTATTTTTTTCCTCTGAATGATAACGAGAAACTAGATCCCTTGGACAGAGTTTTCAAAGTCCGTCCATTTATTGACCATTTGAATTCAAAATTTCAAGAATTGGCAAAACCAACGGGATAGAAGTTTTCTCTCGACGAACCTATGGAGCCTTTATATGGGCACCTTTACGCCAAACAATTTATTAGGAGAAAACCAATCCGTTTTGGTGCGCCTACATGTCAAGCGGATACCTTTTAAAATTTGAGCCCTAGACTACAGCGGTGCACACAAAAGATATCCGAAAACCTCTGGGGTCAATTGTTACGGAGCGGCTGTGCGTATATTTTCCTCCTCCTTCAAGTACTGTCTACATTCGTAATTTTTTTAATGCTTTTCCATGGCTCGAATCTCTTAAAAGTTATAACATCAATTGCTTGGGCAGAATTAGAAATAATCGAGTAGAAAGGGCTCCACTAAGAGACTTGAAAAAAGAGCCAAGGGGTTCACATCATGCTATTCAAGAAGAGCAAAATAAACTTTTCTTAGTTCGGTGGCATGATAATAGTCAAGTTACAATAGCAAGAAATATTGACAATGAAGCCGTTCTCGGCCGTATCGCCGCTGGGATAGGCAAGAAAGAAAATATTAAAACTTAATACAGCCAGCAGTTATTCAAGAGTATAACCGCTCTATGGGAGGTGTGGATTTGTTTGATAGATTGAGAGGGAATCATACAATTCGCATCGGAAGCAAAAAATAGTATTGGCCACTCTTCCGATTCGGTCTAAACGGAGCAGTGGTAAATTCATGGCTGCCTTACAGACTAGTGGATACCTGTAAATACTTACTGAGTTCGTCACCGCCTGAGGGGACGTATTGAATTACAATTTCAATATACGCTTCCGAACGGCATTTAAGTGAGTGCCAAAATTCCTTATTGCACAATTGGATCATTCCTTGGTTTCTCATTGGTGGTGGGATCACTGTTTTACTATACGCAATCCACGCACTGTTTACAGTTGTTTAGTAAAAAATTAAGTTTCATTAGTAAAAGGACTTTTGTCTAGTCGATATTTTTATAATAATGAAGAGCTTATCTACTAAAGCGCTTCGAATAGCGAAGTTAGAAACCTCTAAACCTTTTCCTAATAATGTCTGCCGTGTCTTTCTACTTATCTTTAACCTTTTTAAATGACCAAAGTTTCTTGTTGTATATCCTTAACACGTTCATGTTGATGAACTCATTTCACTCAACACTTTCATTGTGACTAAACCTTTTCTATTGGCTAAAGTTGAACCTTGGCACTAAGTTTCTCTGCTCAAAAAATCAAGCCGAGTTCAATAACGATCAGCATTTTCAGTTTGCTTTCGTTTTAGCAGTTTATATGTAAAAACATACACTTGCAGATGCAGCCCAGTTTTTAGTGTATGTGACTCAGTATCTCCTCTGTACACAAAGGCTGAGATTCTGTTTTTAACTTTCCCTCTCTCATTTAGGCGCCAAGCCCTCCAAAAACGGCTCCGTTTTCTGATAAGATTTAAAATACTTATGGAAGTTCGATCTATTTATTGCTTTCCTTAATTTATATGGTACCCATACAGAAAGATTCGCCACAAGACAAATTTATGTTAGCCAAATCCTCAAGTGGCGCTTTCGCAAAACAGATCCAAGGCGCGATACATGGTAAACTTCAAGAGATGGCATCTTCCACTTAAATAATATGCGTTAATAAGTCGAAAATCCATAAAATAAACTCATGGGTGGTATTATTTGTCATTAGTTTAGCAGATATACCTACATTCGTATGAATATATGCACAAGTGTCTCCATTGTTTCAATAAACTATACTACAACATTTTGTGTACAATACATAACTAGAAATTAGTGAGCTAACAATTCAGACAAAAGCTGTGCAAGCCATGAATGTGAAGAAATTCAAGCCAAAAATTTGATAGCCAAATTTGGCGGATTTGCGTCACAGAACTTAAGAGGGGATTTAACCGTTTTCAATTTTCTGTTTGGTTAACTAAATTCAATATTTATCCATCAATTTGGGTTCCTTTACTCATGAGTAGGTTAAAATAAAATTTGGGGTTCAATAAGGTGCTAATTCAATGATTCAACGCATGGAATATGACTCACATGTGATACTCGTAAGCCGACGTAAGGTACGAGCTGAAGTTTTCACTTTTATTTGTATACTTCTAAAGAAATTGGTTTTTCGAGTCAGCAAATGTCTTAAAGAGGTGGGAACGGCGAGAACATTGACAACGCAAGCATCGGAAAAAAAACTTATATCTTAAACATCATATGACGAGCTCTGAACGTCTGGTACCTAAAGTGGAGGCTTCTCTTCGACCAGTGTTTGTCGGAGTTCTGGGTTCGACTTTTAGACAATTGGACATCTGTTTGGAAGCGATAAAATCGTAACTGTGCAGATATATGACAAAACGAACAGCTTAGTGAGTAGGATACACTGGTCCCTAACGTCTCCGAACTGTCACGCCAAATATTTGTTGTTCTTGTGCGTTCACTTACTATCAATGAATAAAAGAGGCTATGAAGGAGTAGTCTCATGAATATTGATTCATGACGATATTGAAAAAGAAAGTATATTTCACGAGTTAGTCATCAATACGACAACTTCAAACTGACATATTTTGTGCAAGCCCTAAATACTTTCAAGCTTTTCCAACTGGGGAGTATTCTGGTGTGTAAAAGTCAAGAAAAACATGTGTTTGTAGTTATCCGTAAAATAGCTCTTTAACTGAAAATTCAAACCTGTTTATAAAGGGTATCAGATAGTTTTCAAGATTAAATTATAATTTTACGAGGGTGAGAAGTATGTTTCGAACACATGGTATTTATCGACCTCGAGAAAGCATTCGATCGAGTGCCTAGGGATCTCATATGGGCCGTGCTGAGGTCTCAAAACGTACCGGAAACGTATGTTAGAATAATACAAGACATGTACGGAAACGTGAAAACTGCGGTTAAAAGCTCTGCCGGACTAACGAGAGAATTTCCAGTTAATGTCGGAGTGCATCAAGGAAGCGTACTTAGCCCTTTCCTCTTTAACGTAGTATTCGACTATCTTTTAAAAGACTGCATGCGCGAAGCAAATGTAACGCCAATTCTCTGCTGACGACGCAGTTATACTTAGCGATAACGTCGAAGATTAACAGAACGCCTTAGATTCATGGAGAAACGCGCTAGAGAGAAATGGGCTTAAAATAAGTCGTTCAAAGACGGAGCATTTGACGTGCCCATTTGCGCATCCGTTGCGACCTGTTCCGGATATAATGTTAGACGGAATAGTTCTTCCGAAAAGCACTATCTTCAAGTACTTAGGATCAATCGTTAACATGGAAGCGAAATGTGACGACGACGTAAACCACAGAGTGAGTGTGGGATGGATGAAATGGCGGGAAAATTCGGGAATCTTTTGCGACCGAAAATTTCCACTTAAATTAAAGGGGAAACTTTACACCACGGTTGTTAGACCAGCTCTTATATACGGTTCACAGTGCTGGACAATGAACGAAGCGTTTAAAAACAAAATGACGGCAGCGGAAATGAAAATGTTAAGGATGTCTAGTGGAGTCACTAAACGCGATTGCATTAGATCTACGCGTATAAGAGGAAGTCTACATATAAAGAATTCGGTAACCGAACAGCTTGAGGCGAATAGAATAAGTTGGTATTGCCACGTTCAAAGAAGATCTGCGGAAAATCCGGTACGGTCACTCCAACTGTAAGAAAACGAGGTCGGAAAAAGAATTCCTGGATTTCTCAGATGGCAAATGTGCAACAACGTCTGGGGTTAACCACTGAAGCGATCCAGGACCGAGCATTATGTAGACGCGTTCTGCGGTCTGCGACATTAGCCAACCCCATAAGCGGAGCAGCAGCGATGCAGTAAAAATAGGAAACTCGTTACGCATAAGTTCGTATAACGAGGAAAGGGTTAATAAAAGGATAAGAAGAAGAGAAGTATGTTTCGAAGCGCTTGATTTGCGGGTTTGCCAGACGCAATAAGTCGTTGTTAGAGATTGCACCGCTGCTGGTTCTCGGTGGAGCAAAATTTTTGTTTTTTTGTTGTTGTTGTGGGCAGGTGAGAAATCTCCATAGACACTATAAGCCCGGCGCTTATAGTAGTGTGAGATTCTTACTCACTCAAAAACAGCTCCCGCATGCAGACTACGACTGAATTCACACTCAACCAGCAGTTCTTCTTTCGCGTTTTATTTTACCTTAGTAAGATATTTTGCGATTTTCCATTGAATTTTCCTACATAAGAAATTAAGCGCTGCTGATCCCCGCCCTAGATCGAGAGGCTTAGTCCTTTTCAGACGGCGCAATCAATTTGTTTCGTCAAGGATCTGTTGAAGAGAAATATTCGTATGTCCTTGTAGTTGATTTTTGTGTTTTCGCGCAAACATTTTAATTTCGTTCTGAACGTGTTCGACTCCTAGGTCTCTGTGGATATCATCGTTTTTAATGTACCACGGTGCCTTAACAAACCCTCGGAGAACTTTGTTTTGGAATGTCTGAAAGACGTTAGCGTTACTAGTTTTGGTGTTTTGGTACAACTCCAGAGCTGTATACCAGTAAATGTCTCTATACTTAATCTCAAGCTCTTCACGTTTTTTATTAACGTGTGCTCTCCATTTAAGTTTAGCGTCGAGTGTCATACCAAGATCTATGGCCTCATTCTCGAAAGGAATTTGTACTGCGTTGATAAACACAGGTAGATTGTCAACTTTCTTGAAAGTGAAGTTCACATGGACAGACTTATTTCCATTAAGCGCGATTCGCCAATTTGTCTAATTGTTAATCCGTGTAACTTAGCAGTTGTTTTGCGGTATGTCGCGGGTAAAAAGCAAATATTGCAGAGGGCCAAGTACAATTCCTTGCAACACCCCCGCCTTTATTGTCTTAAAATTGGAATATTCGTTTCCGTGTCTGACACGGAAGAGTCGGTCATCTAGGTTTGAACTTAAAATATGAGACATATTCACATACCTTATCAAAGGCTTGCGAAACGTCTAGGAATGCGCTTGAACAGAATAGCTTACACGCGATTGTTCGTTCCATTACATCGGTTATTCGATGCACTTGGTCGACAGTAGAGTGTTGGCTTCAATAATCGGTTTAAGACGATTAAATAAGATTCATTCGAAGACCTTTGATATAAACGGGAGGAGCGATATTGGTCTGTATGACTTGACTTCAGTCAGCGTTTTACCAGGTTTCGGAACGATAATACTCGTAACTTTGGCAGCTTTCCACTGATGTGGTACAATCTCTAGTCTTATGGTGGCATTTATAAGATAGAGCAGCTTTAGCAAACCTTTTTTCGGTAAGCATCTCTCCAGTAATTAAGTCATATCTGGGGATTTTATTGGCCTAAAGCGTGCCTATAACTTGCCTTAGTACCCTAAGTGTAGCCTTTTCCATTGGAAGGTTCGTCGTCACATCTGGCGTATTGACATTCTCTGGAAGCACTCCCCCGTAGAATGGTTTGAACGTTTCTGCAAGATGGTCGGCGAAGGCGTTAACTTTTTCTATATCTTCTTTTTATTGGCGCCACGTGTATTTGGGGTTTTCGAAGAGTTTTATCGGCTCTCCACACGGAGTAATTGGTATCTTTTGTCGCTGTGATGCTTTCTAGGTAGGTATTAATACCTTGGTTATCAACAAGTTGCAGAGCCTATTAAAGGACGTTTTATCTTGTTGAGCCCGAGTTTCATGCCACTTTTTCTGAAAAGTTTCTTAATAGTTTTTAAACAAATGTGAAACATTTCAGAAAAGTTTTTTATTTCTTTAGTGTGGACACACCTTTAGGTTATTTTATCAATGAAGTCGACAGTTTGTTGATATTTTTGCATTTGTGTTGTTTTTCTGTGGTTGTTTCTTTTTTGATTCAAATATCGCTTGGAATTTGATTTTCTGTTTGCATCGTGTTACATACTCGTACGTTTACGTAGTTATGCTACTCTTTTTCAATATTGTTTAACATTGCATTGTGGAAAGACTTATCCCGGGAAAGTCTCTACAAATTTTACAACAGTATTACGAAAATCAGCGCTCTAAGAGGAATGTTTTTTGTGCACTTAAAGCAATTTTTAGTCCACATAAACGGCTTACAAGACGCACAATTCGCTATACCATCGAGAAGTTTAAGACCTAATTTTCATTATTTGATAATACGCATCCAAATGGACTACATCTGGCATATAGTGAAGAAAATATACCGGCGGTAGCGAAAAGTGTTCACGATGAACGTGATGAATCGTTTCGACGACGCGCCAATCTTAACAGCTTAGCTTGTCATATGCAATAACATGGCGTATTTTAAGAGAGGATCTCTTGGTTTTAAGTCGTATAAAATTCAGTTCGTGCATGGGCTGGTGGAATCACTGGTCCATATTTCTTCTACAGATTTTTTCACTTGCATCTACGTAAAGTCAAGAGTCTACAAGAAAAAGACGGCTACGATTGAGGAATTGGATGCCAGCATTTCACGAGTCATTGCTCAAACAACTTGTCATTTTAAAATTGTCGGTGCTGATAACTTGGAAAAATGAGAAAAGCAATAATCGGAAGGAAAGGAAATTGCAGCAAAACGCAGCTTACCTCTTCTCATACTTACCTTCGATTAGACCGAGAACCTTCAAATTTTAACTAGTCCCTCAGTGCAAACGCTGTCAAGGGTTCAATCACACCCAATCGTTTTGCTTAATAGAGCCACTCTGTGATAAATGCGCAGGAAATCACCTTTCCAAAGAGCCAAAAGCTAACAATCAAACTTCGGCAACGTGTATTAATTGGTAAGGAGAACACCCAGCTTATTATCGTATAGCCAGGGAGCTGCAAAAAGGACGAAATAAATTTTTAACGCCGCAAAATTTAGCACTCAAAAATGGCAAGTAGGGGGAGAAGCCGAAGCCCAGAAAATGAAAAATAGCTAAAGAAATGCCATCTTCGAGATCTGCGCTCGAAAACACTGTCTTTAAAAACATATTTAAGTGAACCAGGAACTTCCATTGGAAGTCAACTGCTAAACGAAAATAAAAAAAAACTGCTTAATGAATGGAAACTAAGTTGCGGTAATGTAAACATTAATATCGTAAGGAGGTGTTCTTAGTGAATAAGAATGGTAATGACCACACACATTTTGAAAGACAAGGAAAGTAATGTAATAAGCATTGATTTAGTGGATTTTAGCTGGCTGAGTTAGTACCAGTACATGCTATAAGAAATGAGTTTATATATTTTTCCTTAGCAAGCCTAATTTTACAGAAAACAGCTCTTTTACTCATTGTCATAAAACAAAACAAAAAACTTGTCACACAGTTGAATTTATGGTATTAATGGATGTTTATGATTAAATCAAACTAATTCAATTCAAAAATATTTTCTAAAGATATTAGATTAGATTGTTGGGTATTGTGATGTTTGTTTGATTTCGATGATTCATTTTCTATGTTTACTAAAAAGAGGTTTCCATGTATGCCACCTGAATGCTAAAAGCCTGAGGAGGAAATTGGATGATTTTTAATGGTTATCCATTAACTACAAGGTGTGCTTGGTTTTCTTTGAAATTCCCAAGTTGTAAATCTAATCTGTAATGCGCCTCTGATAACTTGTTTATTAAGGTAACGTGTTGTCCAAAAAAATGTTTTTGGGAATGATTTATAAGCCAAACAGCTGCCCCCGTTATGAGCATTTTGGTAACCAGTAAGTTTAGTTTATTGTATTTTAGTGTTATTGTTATGTAATGTAAAGTATTCAAACGACTCTCTATGGAAAGCCTTGAAGTCCATAAGTAAACCTGTAATGCACTCGCCTCCAATTAGGAAAACTAACGGGGAATGGGCAAAAGAAGACAAAGAGGATCACTTAGAGGAAACGTTTAAACTGTTCGATGGACAACCGTTGAGCAAAGATCCGAAAGATAATATGACCCGACAACTTTAAAGTAAAAACCGTATCCCTGTCCGAACTTCGAATGCCAATAAAAAAAAGTGGAAACAAAAAAAGGTTCCGGGATATGATTTAATCACTGGCGAAATTTTGAAAGAGCTTCTGAAAAAAGTGCCGGTTAATTTGCTTTACAAAATAAATGCTTCTTTAAGACTTTTATATGTTCCAAGGCAATGGAAAGTCCCCGAAGTTATTATGGTTCCGAAACCGGGTAAATGCGCAAATACCAAAAAATCATATAGACCCATTTCACCTCTGCCAATATTATCTAAGGTCTTCGAGAAACTTCTGCTGTAACGATTGCAACCAGTAATTGAAGAAACACACTTGATACCGGATCATCAATTCGGCTTTCGGGTCAAACATTCCACAATCGACCAGGTGTATCGAATAACGAACGAAAATGAAAAAGCTCAAGAAGGGGAAAAAATATGCTCTAGCACTTTTCTCGACGTATCGCAAGCCTTCGATAAGGTATGGCACGAAGGCATAAGGTATAAGCTAAGGCTGATTTTACCGGAAAAGTTGTACAGAATATTGGAATCTTATCTTGAAAATAGACTTTTCCAGGTTAGACACGGGAGTGAATATTCGGATTTCAAGGAAATCTACGCCGGTGTTCCACAAGGAAGTGTTCTCGGTCCAATCCTTTCCTGCTCTACACAAGAGATATATCAATACCACAAGATGAAGGGACTGTTGTAGGAATGTTCACAGACGAAACGGCTATCCTCGTAACGGATGAGTCAGTCGAATCATCAACGGGAAAACTCCAACGAGCTTTGAACAAAGTACGCGAATGGACAAAAACCTGGCGAATAGTCCTCAATGAGACAAAATCAACGCATGTCAATTTTACGTTAAGAAAGATAAACAACTTACCTATTTCCATTAACTCGATGCAAATACCGTACGCAAACGAGGCAAAATATCTAGGAATGACCCTAGACTCAAAACTTAAGTGGAAACCACCACATTGGAGCTTCGCTTTAAAGAACAATTAAACGAACTTCACTTTGATCCATTACGTATGATTATTTTTATTAATGATACTGTTTCTGATATCAAATATGTCTATGCAGATGACTTAAAACTCTTTTTAGCTTTTAAGCATGTACAAGATTGTCAGTTGATCAAATCGGATCAAAACCTCATTACTGAATGATGCAACGTCAGTGTTTTCAAACTCAACATTATTAGATGCGGTGCTATTTCTTTTATCAAAATACAAAAATACAAAATACACTATTTTTTAAAAAGATAACATTTATTTATTGTTTATTTACATTTTGACTATTAAAAAACAAAAAAAAAACTATTTACAAAAACAAATGCACTTTAAAATTAACATCTACACATAAAGTTCAAATATTAGGAATTAATTAAGTAATTGTTTAAATACAAGAGCTAATAGGACTGCCAGAACAGAACCTGCTAAACCGTTAGCACCATTTTTTTCAGACCAGGTTATGCGGCCTTCAATGCCGGGATACACAATTTCACGGGCTTTTATAAATGCAGAAAATATTTCATGTTCAACCAAGGGAAGCCTCTCACTGGACTCAAGGTTATCATCGAACTTATGTCCATCACCACCATTCAATAAAAATTTCGAAAGAATTATTTTGTATTCTTTGTCGTTTTCTAAGTCAAAGTAGCTTGGCACTTCGCATTCTGTACATAAAGCCTCTACACTTTCAACACGACTTCCCTCTGGTTTTTTCGCATTATACACAACTCGAAGACCGGACATTTGAAGAAAGCCTCCATTAGAATCTTGGTTATAAACAACAGCCGAGCGTTCTAAGGCATTATGAATTGTCTTGCCAAGAACTTTGGTCACATAAACATCATTTTTGAAGGGAAGCACTTGAAGAACGTCACTTGCGGTGATGGTTCCATCTGATCTTTTATCAATTGAAGAACGAATTCCTTAAAAACAAAAAACAAAAACAACAACAAAACTTGAGTGTTATTATTCATTTTGAAACAGGAAACATTCTTACCTCCGCCTTGGATAAAGGCTATGGCCGCATCCGTCCAATACATTCCACCGGCATCTTGCAGAGTCCTTGCATACACCATGCTGTCAGCAATCAAATTTCCAATGTTACATTCCTCAATACGACACAACTTATTATCATTATCAAGATGCACTTTCGTATAACCAACAAGGTCGTTTTCAAGAGCAGTGATGTTGGGTCGGTATACTTCGAGTAGTTCAAGGATATCAGAATCCCTTGGTATTTCCGAGTTCAGTAAGATTGGTTGTCCATCGAATTCGATCAAATTGCCATTTTCGTCAAACTAAAAATGTAAAAGTGTATTTTCTTTTTATTTTTGTACTGCCTAAACACTTAAAATGAATTTAGAAATAAAAGTTTTTTTTTTGTTTAAAAAGGGTGAAAAGTAAGATGGATTTGCTTAAAACAGCGAAGCATACTCATGATATGTTCACAATATTCACAAGATTTGGAGGTTTTGGAATCCACATTATATAAGTAAAATCACCTAACTATCAAAATCAATTTCTTCAAGTTTAAAACTAGTCACGCAACACAAAAAAATTAGACAATGCTTCCAAAGTTAATATCTACGAGCCCTTACAATTGACTCGTAATTCGAACGTTCAAATTAGAAAACCCTGTATCTTTCGTAGAACACTTAAGAAACTTAGCGTACCATAAAATTGTTTTTCTAAATTCTCGCAATCTAAAAGGGTCT
The DNA here is from genome assembly GCA_928272305.1 of Volucella inflata. NCBI lineage: Eukaryota > Metazoa > Arthropoda > Insecta > Diptera > Syrphidae > Volucella > Volucella inflata. Next base: position 16,291,597 of record OV743720.1, on the reverse strand, counting down.
AACAAAGAACCTGAACTCACCAGCTTAACTACTGAACTGTTTAAAGTAGCAGGTGATTTCTAGATTTTGTGCATACATCAACTTGCTTCTAAAACCTCGGCCGACGAAAGTATACACGAAAACAGGTAATGCAGAAAAAATTTCGATACGCATATTTGAAGTGTTTCCACGTAAATTATTACGCAGATTAAAAAAAATGTCTAAGCGTGCATCGGAAATACTTCCGTAATGTATCGATATGTTGCAAAAAACACTTTTTGGAATCAAGGGTTAGCCCAGGTACTTAAAATAGTTTACGCACTCTATCAAAAAACATTTATCACTGCAACATAAACTGCTACAGTTAGTGGAATAGAAAAAACCAGACCTACGTTTACAATTAGATAATTTGTATTTTTGACATTCAGGTGCATGAAAGTACAGATTTACTTCAAATTTGTGTGATGGAGATAAGCCAAAGAATATTAATTTTAATGATGTTCGGAAAACCAATGTCTCAATAAGTTTAAGTCCAAATTGATATCGGAAACCAGTTCTAGACGACTATATAAGCCGTAAGTCATCTGGAAAGGCAGTAAGTGAATTTCTATATACTTAAAATAGTATCAGCCCTAAAACAGAGCCCTGTGGTACACCCAGATGAAGGAATTTAATTTGACTCCTTTTCTTATCTAACCTAGCTCCTTGCGACCTGTTTCAAAGATAAGAGCGTAACCAATTGGGTAATTGGTAACCACGAAACCTCGCTTTTTCTAGTTTTCTTAAAAACACTTGTAGTTGACCATATCGCACACATTAGTTATATAACTAATAATAATAAATAGGTTTGCTGTACATTTTTTGCCATCAAAATTGGACATTATTTGAGAACAAAACTGTAATAGTGCGTCTTCCGTTCTTCCGTTGAAATTTGAAATTTTTTAAAAAATGAAACGTGAAATACTACCCGCTCTACATGATTTCGATCAAGTTAAGGAACCAATGGCTTTTAAGACTTCAAAAGATGTTATGGACTTAAAAACAAAACTTCTACATTCATGTAGAGAACAGAGGAGGGCTCGAATAGCCTGGATTAAATGCCATGGTAACCCTGAGCACATGGACACTTGCGCCCTGAAAGTTTACGACTTCCTCCTAGAGGGACAATGCTATAGAGGACAACCGTATCTTATGTGGCTTGCACAACTGGTAGGGAATCTTAGGCAACAACAAGGCTAGCTGAAGAGGTGTGTTTGTTGAGACACTTATTCTCCCGGGACTGCAGTACTTTCCAAGTAAGTAAGTTAGATTGTAAATATTTTGGAAAAAGTTATTGTCGGGTAAGTGAAATCTTGAGAAGTGACATTAGGTCTGTGCAGCTACTTTCATAAAAATTCAGCTGTCAAACGATGTTTTTTGGGTTAATGCTTTGCTTTCGAGCAAGTGGCTCTGTTTTCGAGTCGCCGAGACCACGAGCTTCAATTTTAGGAGAGCGAATAGTCCGCCGTTATCAATGCGCGATAACGGGAGTCATTCACATTTACGTTCCGGCCAGCCTCAGTTTTAATGAAATATGATTCGATGATTCCACCGTTTTCCTGTACATATAAGAGCATATAGTTGGAGATCTTTTTGAAGAAGTAATGAACAATTTTTTCGACAACACCGAAATGTTCTCTGTTTTGAGTAATGCCTTACTTGCTTATTTTTGATGTAGTGACCACAAATTGATGAAAGTACACGGTAAGCCTTAGATCATTCGACTGTTAGGTGTTTACTCATACTTAAATTAGACGTGATCTACACTCCCAAATGTTTGTTTTCTCTTACGACTTTGATATAATCACCTTGGTTAGTCTATTTCTCGTTTCGAGAATATCGTGCCACTCTTGAATATCACTATCTTCGGCTTCTCGAAGGTGACTTATGTCACAAATTAATAAACTTTTGTGAATTAAAGCACCAAACAGCTTGGTCGAAGTATTTAAAAAGGATATGTGTATGCCTCTTTCTTATTTTCCTTTTGTGTGCAGTTTTCACATTTTTCATTAAATTTTTCCCATCTTGACTGGTAAATAGCGGTGAAGTGTGCTGCAATGAGGCTCTGCTGCTGACCTTGGAGGATAAATGCCACTTTTTATGCGTAAGAAATTAGTTCAAAGTCACTGTTCGCTACTCTATAGAGTATTTTGAACATGCCGGTATTCCACAGTCTTAGCAGTCGTAGAAAAGCGAACGACTTATGACTGGTTTTAGACCACTCACTACCGAACCACTTCTGTTCGTGTGCTCTCCTATATGTACTTTGTTGGTTTACTGGTGGATTCCGCTTTCATAATAATTTCTGTTAATACTTGAATGTTTGGCTGGGTGTTCGCAGTACACAGTCTTAGAAGTAGCGCATTTAAATGCTATACACTTCTGTTTTTGCTCAAGAAAGCTCAACCTGATTTGTACGTATAGTTACCCTTATTCTCAGGATAGATCATGGAAATGTGACATCGTCAATGTGGTTAGAATAGTAGTAATTCAGGTAGGCGATTGCAAAACAGACATCCAATAACATATGTATGGACTGGAAGCTGCCATAAAGTTTCTAGGCTCAAGGCATCAAATTACACCAACTTCGATTGTAGGAAGGAATTATCTTGCGTCGCTTGCGTCGTAATAAGCGTTCAAAACATTGGCCGCTTAGGCAGGAGGAGAAGCAAAAAGCTCTGTTCACAGAATTGTCTACAAGACCACCATTGACCTGACATGTAGTCTAGGCTCTTAAAAATTCGGAAAAAGTCCAGTCTCAAGGATAACAAATAAACAACAGATTCGAGCATTTGCGCTCAATGTACATACATATTTAGAACTCATGCATCTACTAGACAAATAACATGCTAATCTGAGTCAAATATAACTTCATAAAGGACTCTTATATTATGTTAACGATAATATTAAAAGCAAAGAGAGGTAAGCGAAATTATTAAAAATAACTGCCGAGTCAGAGGTTGAAAGAGCGTTACCTCCAATTTTCGGGCGTAATAATCGTCATATCAAAAAGGATTTCCGCGCTCAAATAAAAAAATTCGAGCCAACATATTTACTATTCAATGTTCCTGTGCTAGTGAAAAAAAGCACCGGTCGAAGCACCAAAAACATCGCAGTCGTAGGGGATTCAGTTCAAAATGAGTCAATCAGTCTATTTCACAACGTTCACAGAAATTGGAAATCTCGCAAGCCACATTGTTGCGAATTATCAGATCTTGGCCTACATCTTTGCCAGATAAAATTAATTCAAGAACTAAAACCTCTTCATCATTTGAAGCGCCTAAACTTCTCCGATTGTGCTCTGCAAAAATTTGAGAAGAATCCTAAATTTCATCGAAAAATCGTCTTCAGCGGTGAACCTTAAGGTTGAATGGTTTTGTCAATAAGCAAAATATGCATTATTGGACAGCAACAAACCCACATGTACTTCAGGAGACTCAATTGCATCCACAAAAATTGTTCGTATTTTGTGGACAAGCCGGAGGTGTGTGTGGACCCTATTTTTTTGTCGATAAAGTCATGAAGTTCGCTATTGTGTAAAGTTGGAGGAATATGTTTGGCCAGAATTCGATGGACTTGACATCAGTGATATGTGGTTGCAACAAGATGGTTCCACATGAAACAAATCAAGTCACACAATAAGCCAATAACGTAAGAGCAGTTCAGAAACAATATCGAACGCTAAATTCTTAACGTTCCGGCCGATATGTGTGAAGGTGAAAAATTGGCTTCAAAGAATCGATGGAGATCGAATTCAATGCTCAAATTTAACATGTGCATTACGCTTGGAATAAATCTCTGAATTAGTCTGTGTTTTATTATGATACAAAAGAAGTATGTCCATATTAAAAAACTCTTTATATCGTCATTTTCGAGGGAAATGCAAAAATATATCCATATCCATATACAAAATAGAAGGAATAAAGCCCAGCGTCCAGCTAACAAGCGGAATGAAGCATTAAGTTGTATGGACAAAGATACCAGCGAATACTATAGGCATAAGAGAGTTATATTCGGGTATCGCTAAAACAGTCAGAATAGCGATGGATGAATGTCTCATTTGGTAGTATGGAAATGAATACACTTTTGAATATCACTATCTTCGGCTTCTCGAAGGTGACTTATGTCACAACTTAATAGACTCTTGTGAATTAAATTTAAAAAGGATATGTGTATGCCTCATTCTTATTTTCCTTTTGTGTGCAGTTTTCACATTTTTCATTAAATTTTTCCCATCTTGACTGGTAAATAGCGGTGAAGTGTGCTGCAATGAGGCTCTGCTGCTGACCTTGGAGGATAAATGCCACTTTTTATGCGTAAGAAATTAGTTCAAAGTCACTGTTCGCTACTCTATAGAGTATTTTGAACATGCCGGTATTCCACAGTCTTAGCAGTCGTAAAAAAGCGAACGACTTATGACTGGTTTTAGACCACTCACTACCGAACCACTTCTGTTCGTATGCTCTCCTATATGTACTTTGTTGGTTTACTGGTAGATTCCGCTTTCATAATGATTTCTGTTAGTACTTGAATGTTTGGCAGGGTGTGCGCTGTACACAGTCTTAGAAGTAGCGCATTTGAATGTTATACATTTTTGTTTTTGATCAAGAAAGCTCAACCTGATTTGTACGTATAGTTACCCATATTCTCAGGATAGATCATGGAAATGTGACATCGTCATTTGGTAGTATGGAAATGAAAGTAGAAATTCGTTAAAATCTTCATAGTTACCATCTTCAACTTTATCAAAATAAGAAACTTGTGTGCTTGCATTCATTGAATGATTTTTGGTAAAATGCAAAGCAACATAAACATTCCCATAATATTAGGACATGTGGAACGATAGGTCTGCAAAGGTCCGATTTGAAGAATCTTGAATTGCTTCAGCCCACAAATGAACTAGAACCAAAAGCAAAGTAACATGGCTTGTAAAACAGAATTAAATCAATTTTTCCACTTCCTATTTCGAATAAAAAGAAAAACTTAAACAAGTTGTAGCTTGATCTGAGTCAGTTAAACGTTAGCTAAAAATAATGGAGGGTAGTAAATATTCAATGCAGTACTTATAGATAAGTTAAACTACGAACACGTTATCACCTCTGTTGTTTAAGTTGGCGATATTTCTAATTTATTACCTGCACGTGAAGTTTTCCCAGGTACTTTGTGTAGGCATACGCTTGCACTACAGGTACCTTCTTGCCACTTTTTTGAGTAACTGTCGTTGGATATGGTCCATCCGGTCGTTCTGCATCAGGTTGATTTCCATTATAAAGGAAAGTATTTGTATGTCCACCAATTACAATATCGACTAGTGGACAATTTTCAGCAATTTCTTGATCTTTTTGGTATCCTGAGTGGCCAAGAGCAATGATAATATTAATACCCTGAGAAACGAGTTTTTGAGCTTCCTCACTGCAAACAATTTCATTAGATTTTCGCAAAACATTTCAAAATCTTACATCACTTACTTGATGCATTCTATTTCGGATTTAAACTCAACATTATTTGGGATCGTCAGTGCTTTTGTTTCAGGTGTAACATAACCAATTATTCCAACTGGAATTCCAGATACATGTAGTATTGTAGAATTTAATAAACTAGTTTGTGCTGCCAATTTGGGCTCTTTTGTTAGATCCAAATTTGCAGCTAACACCGGGAAGGTTACATTTTCCAAGAAAGGCACCAATCCGTCAACTCCTTCGTCAAATTCATGATTTCCCAATGACTAAAATAAGATGTTTCTAAAATATTTAATTCTAAAATTTAAATACGAGTATATTTACTTACGATTGCATCTGGAGATAATATATTAAGAAATCTTGATGTTATCACATCCTTAAAAATGGTAAACCATGCAGTTCCAGTGTAAGTATCTCCGGCATTTAGATAGAGAACGGGTGGACCTGTTGTTTTTGCCTCTTCACGGAACTTTCGGATTCTGGAAAAAAAAATTCATAAAAAATAATTCACAATTTGTATGATAGAAGGCATGAAAACGTTCGTAACCTACTCATGTGCTGTTCGTGCAAAGCCGCCATAACACTTATTGGTATTTTGATCCTCTACAGAACACTTGCCACCACTTACACTAGTCTGTTCGAAACGGGCATGCATATCATTGTTGTGCAGGATCAAGAATTCGATTGAGGTAGATTTTGTTATAGGAACTACTTTGGCATTTGTTAGTTGTATGACTGCCACAGTCATTAAGAAAATCAATTGACTCTTCATTATGTGTGCTGAAAGTAAAATAAAAGAGACAATATGTAATGTCATTTTATGTTGAATAAACAATTGTATTGAAATGGAGATTACTGGTGCACTTTTTGTAGATAAAATTCTCTTGACATTCTTGTTTGCTTAACAAAATACAAATGGCGATAATACACTATCACGGATACGAGTACTTGCCTCCAAACAAGTAGAATTGGTCTTTTGTGCGTTGCCATATAAACAGATATTTCTTCTTAAACATGTTTACCTAATCTAAGTGGTTTATTGTTTTCAACGTTTTAACGTTTACGTTTTCTCTTAACAGAAATTCATGCCTCGAGTCATTCAATGCCGTAAAACACCTTTCGATTGTGTTCAAAGATAAATATACTCATACTCAAAATGTAATTCAATTTGAGTACAATCCACTTGCGGTTGTAACTTCACAACAAGTGGATTAATTTTTAAGATATTTACAAAGATAATCTCAATTTAATTTTAAGTCAAGCACTTCCTTTTAAAGTGCGTCGTACTTAAGTTTCCTCGAAAGTAAACGAAATATGAAGATTAACGAATTTTATTATATTTGCCTTGGACAATTATCTAAAAGATATGAATCCTATTTTTGAGTTTAAATCTTCTAATACTCATACATATATCCAATTGATAACAGAAGAATTTATAGCTCTCATTTACTGGCAGTAGTTTTAATTACGCAAGTAATAAACATATCATAAAACACTCATGTATAACTAATAATTGTAAAGAGTAGCTTTTAAAATCATTCTGATTTTGGTTTGTATATGACTACCTGCGCAAGTGGTAAGCGTTTATCTTACCAAAAAATCTGTCCGTACAAATTTGTCCCTTTCATGGTAACAAAATACAGTATCCAATCAGTGGCGATAAGCTCATTTGATCTTATCTTGGCCTGATTTTACTTTTAGTTCACTAGGAAACCCCTTCAGCGAAGCTCGTTTAATTAAGAGGAAATCTTTTTCTTCATTATCTCTAGGATTAATACTCGTAAATATAGGTCAATATGTTTTTGGAAACTTATTCACTGAGTTTGGATTCTCATAACCAGATCATTGGGACTATGCCGTCAGAGTCTTTACTAAATTGTCTTCGAACGAATCCGAATGTAGATCGAAACATTTTTGTTTCTAAAGATCACTTCTATTCACTTTGATAATGTCCTCACTCTTCCTGTGTCATGTTCATAAAGAGACTTGCATGATTGACAATAAAGATTTTTTGTTTTCTTTCTACGAAAGTATAATGTTTGAGATTACCAATAGAGAGCCTTAATAAAAACAGTTGTAAGGTATCTCACTGATAAATACATTTGTATATAGTATAATACAGGGGTGCATGGTTTTATCTCCCTATCGCATGTTCAAAAATATTAAACCGGGTGGCGGTCAAATATATAAATATGCTCAAGAGCTGCTCCAGACAAATTGATCATTTACATGAACTGGAAAAAAATCTGATGGAAAGGTTTATATTGCTGCTAAAAAATGATATTATTTTGAGGCTAAACAATCAAAAAGAGAAATACGAGATGGAAGTCGACTTGTTTAAAAATAAGAAACTCAAGCGATAATGCTACTGTTGACCAACAAACCAGTGGCGTTGAAATTGCTCTGTGTATCAGTCAGCGCAGTTATGTGTCGGTGTGTAGGATCTACAATGGAATTCTCCCTAATCGAAGGTCTTCCTTTCGCACACTCTGCGGTCAATATACGTGGTGTTTTAACCATTGTTTCAAAGGCCTTATGGGGAGATCCCTCGAAATACTGAAAGACTTGCATCCCTTCCGAGATACAAAGGTTTTCAGTAAAGCCTTACCCAGTCCTGCTTTGACCATTCAAATTTCAAACTACAAATTGAATATCGTCGAACGCGGTATTATGAGTGCAATAGATACTTTAATTGTTTCAAAGCAAGTGATGCCCTAAAAAAAAGGAAATTTATTTTGTTTTTTATGAAATTTTATTTTTTTGATTGTTTTTTTTTTTACCGTGCAATATTGATTTTTTATGCAAATAACTCAAAAAAATCTTATTCAATGTATTGATGTACTTTTCTTATTTAAAAAAAAAGATCTAAAGACTTCAACATGACTGCAGTGACTTCATTGACTTCCAAATGGTTTTTGACTTCAAAAAGACTTCAACGACTTCAATGAAATCACAGATGATTGCATTCACTGAATTCACTAAAATGAATTACCAATCAATGATTTCAAAATGAATGGTGATTTCACATTTTGAAGTTGAAGTCTTTAAGTGAATACATGAGTTAAAAATTCGTGGATATACATCAAATGAATTAAATTGGAAAATGATTTAATTCTTTTACAACTCTGCCTATTTGTATTTATTTATTTTTTGCCATAATTTTTTTTTGGAAATTTGAATTTATGATCTTGCCATTTTTTTTTTCCAAAAAAATATCTGATTAAGCCCCACTATTTAACGTGTAACTAGTATTTTATAACAAACAAAATGCCAGGTCATATCATCTGAAGTCAGTAGGTTTCAAGATATGACCCAACTTATTGAAACAGGTAACACATTAAATCAAAAAATTAATAAAGTCATAAATTTAAGGAAAAAAAGCATTTTTATGTCAGAAAGTCTACCTACAGAAACTTTCTACACAATTTTTTTTCGGACTTTCAATTTAATTCAATACAAGTCGCCCAATTATCTATTTTCTATACATAAAAGTCAAATAAGGGTCAAATCCGAAGAATTTGGAGGTCACAGAATAAGTCTATCCCATCCATCCACACCGGTATACACGTGATCTAATCAGCCTCTAACTGCATGGCCATGGTGTACAGGGGAGCTTGTTTTTATACAACGGCTGTTTATTGTTGAAGTGGTATATCAGCTAATAGTTCTAATAATTTGCAAAATACCGGGTAAAGGCTTAATTTGCCTTGAAAGAAGCCGATAAGGTCTGATAGCACACGCGTTGGCGTTGGATTTGTGCAAAAAAAGCTCTGTGTATCATGGAATATGGGTAACTTTCTGTCCAGGTATGTGAATTATAAAACCCAGACTGATTGCAGCAATTTTTGTCGATACTAAATATACGATTTTAATCACATCGGTTGTCCGTGCTTCACATACTTAGGTGATAAGTCTTTTAATGATTCAAGTAGCATTCGAAGTTGAAAGAGTGGCAATCTTAAGAGACCGCTGGAATCTTTGCCGATCGCGTTTCCCTCAAACTCTCTCAAAATCCGGGACCTCCTATACAATTCATAGAACACTAATGGGAATGAGCCACCAGAGAAGCACCACAAAGAAACCTCTGGTTAGATGACGAATTTAGGGAGGCCCTGGATCGCAAGACGAGAGCTGGTCCTGAGCTATACGAGCGCCCGCGCTGTGTGCAATCATTTTAAGGGTACTGAAAACCCGTTGAGCGCGCGCTAATTAAAAGATGGGAGTAACGTAGAGTTCTTAGAAGATAAAACAACGGCACGAGTAGCACGCGGTCGAGGAAATGGAGAGATGGTAAGGTAGGAATGACGTTCGAAAATTTTATCAAAGAATAAAAAGAGAGCATGCCAACGCCACAAAGTCGCAACAGAAGCCTGCAAGGACGAAAACGAAAACTGAAAATATGGAAGGGCCACTGTATAAACGCGACAATGATCATAGAGCAGAATGAACCATCAAAACTGTGATGATGAAGAGAATTCCGTCCACCTGGCCAAGATGAAATAGAGATACAGATATCCAGACTAAGGTCGAACAAAGCTGCTGGCCCAGACGGGCTTCCAGCTGGAGATGACCTGGCTAGGAACATGCACCAGCTCATCAGCAAAATATGGTCAGAAGAAAGCCTGCCTGATGAATTTAACCTCAGCATCATTTCCCTAATCTAGAAAAAAGAAGATCTCTTCGGCTGCGTTTCCTGAACATCGCCTACTAAATTTTCTTTGCAACTGATCATGAGCAGAATGAAAGGTCTATATCAGGGTGGTTTCAGGCCAGGGAAGGCTTTCATCGATGAAACATTCACACTACGGCAGATCTTAGAAAGACGGATTTAAAGCCGTATATGACAGTGTGTACAGGGACGATATTTATAATGCCATGTTTAGTTTTAGCATGCCAGCCAAACTCGTTAGGTTATGCAGGATGACAATGTAGAATATTCGCTGCTCCATTAAGGTCGGTAACGCTTTAACCAGGCCTTCAACGTCGAAAAAGGCTAAGGACAAAGCGACGTGCAGTCATGTGACTTTTTCATGATTGCTTTAGAAAGAATCGTGCATAATTCCCTGGCCAATAGAAGGGGTACAATACTCTACAAGTCTTCCCAATTGCTTGTGTCTGCAAATGAAATCAACGTAATTGGACGAAGACAAAAAAAACGTCAATGAAGCATTCGCAGTTGACGAAGCGGAAGCGACTAGAATAGGTCTCACTGTAAATGAGGAAAAAGCTAAGTATATGCTGTTACCAAAAAAAGACTCCCAACGTCGATAACTTGGCCAAAATGTCACAATGAACAACTATAATTTCGAGGTAGTTAAAGACATCATCTACCTTGGCTCCACAGTTACAAGCAGCAACTATACCAGCATGGCAAAAAGACGTAGTATAGTTTTTGCCAACCTCTATTTCTTCGGGCCCAGGAGGCATTTGAGTTGCCTTTCGCGCAAGACCAAACTGACTTTGTACAAGACCTTAATCATCCCATCTTGCTCTACAGGCATATCATATACGTGATATATTTGCCCCGGCTGACTTAAGAAGGAAAAGACGTAATGTATTATAAATAAAATACATGATATAGATCCGGTATAGTATTTGTGACTTTCCATATTTTTCGGTCCGTAATACATCACTTGCTATCAGATTTAAGTCGTGATAGAAGTAAATAACAAAATACAAGCCACTAAGATCACATTGGATTGTTTTCGAAAAGCAAAGAGCCTGCCAAAAAATTAAAAATATTACTTACGTTGGGATACACTGCCAAGAATAATAATGACAAACCAGAAATATCGTATTGAAACAGGTCGATGTTCATCATCATTTATATATAAAATATTCTTTCCTTTAAAAATAAAAACAAACTTATTCTTACAAAAAAAATTTAAAGCTTAACAAAATTCTCTGGACTTTATTCCATTAAACAATACATTTGGCATTGATCTTCAAATTTAATCTTAATCAAATAAAATATATGACTAAACGATTGTAGAAACATGGATTAATATGTCGATAGTAGTTAGGAAGGTATTTTTGTAGATGTATTATATTGGGTATATAACTTAATTCGTGCGGTTTTTTTTTTCAAAATTTGAACATTTATTTAAGAAAAACATGTACAATAGTATTATTCTAAGTATTGCCCATCTGAAGCTATGACTTTTTCCCATCTTTCTGGCAATTTGTGGATCCCATCCCAAAAGAACTGCGCCGGCTTGGCAGCCAAGAATGAATCAAGCCAATTTTTGATGTTCTGCTCTGATGTGAACCGTATTTCAGTGAGGGCGTTCTGCATCGACCGGAACAAATGGTAGTCAGAAGGGGCAAGGTCTGGGCTATAAGGCGGGTGGGGTAAGATTTCCCATCTACTGTTTTCCAAATAGTTCATAACCAGAATAGCAACGTGGGGCCAAGTGTTGTTATGATGGAAAATTATTGCCCCGAGTCTGGTCGCATATTCCGGGCGTTTTTCGGCTAATGCTGTCTTCAAACGGATTAATTGTGTGCGGTAGCCATCCATTGATGGTTTCACCCGGTTTTAGCAGCGCATAATACAGCACACCCATCTGATCCCACAAAATACAGAGCATTACCTTCGCGCCATGGATATTCGGCTTTGCTGTTGATTTGGCTGGTTGGCCGGGTTTCACATATAATTTTTTGGACTTGGGGTTGTCGTAATGGATTCATTTTTCATCACCAGTAACAATCCGATGCAAAAATGACTTTCTTTTGTGGCGTTCCAGCAGCATTTCGGACATGCAAAACCGCTTTTCGACGTCTCTCGACTTGAGTTCATGTGGAACCAAATTTTCTTGCTTTTGAATATATCCAGCTGCTTTTAAACGTTTTGAAATGGCTGCTTGAGTGACACCCAAAGATTCTGCGAGCTCTCTTCCAATTCTTCATCTTCAAACATTTTTGGCTGCCCAGGACGCTCATCGTCTTACAAACCAAAATCACCACTTTTAAATCGTGCAAACCACTTTTGGCACGTTCGCTCAGCTAGCGCATGTTCACCATAAACTTCCACCAAAATACGATGACTTTCGGCAGCAGTTTTCTTCATATTAAAGTAATGAAGAAGAACTCTGCGCAAAAACACTTTTTCAGGAACAAAGTTCGACATATTTGAGTGAAAAAAAATTATTGTTGTTTACGCTTCAAATGAATGACATATACTCAAATGACATACAATGACAGTAGCTTTCCAACGCATGTTCCAATGGAATAATAACAATGGAATAATACAAGTTACGCCATCTCTTAGCAAACCGCAAGTTATAGACCCAATATAATAACACGCGACTACAATGAGAATTTCTTGCTTGATCGTGGACTTATATTATTTTTAATTTTATTATTGCAATTTCTTCGGAACCAGTTTTTATAACAAGTTTGGTTTAATCATTATATACTCCTAATACAAGTACCATTACTCACTTCTTTAAGGTACAAATTATATTCAATCGTTTATCGTTGTCCCTAATAAAGTTAGTATGAATCATTTTTATTAACTCTATTATCAAACTTTGTCATAATAGATAAAAAAATCAAAAATGTTGCGAAATACGGGTACAAATACGGGTACAATTATTATTTTGAAACTAAGTGTCAAAAATTGTTCGCACGCGGTAAATACATGAATTAGTCAAATTAGCAAAAATTATTTGGAATTGGCATTAAAATTCACGTGTATGTTTGCATCTGTTATTATTCAAACTTATACTCATATTTGCGATTTCTTACTCAACATTTTGCACTCATTGGTTAGTCAATAAAACATTGATTGAATACTTTCTGAATTACGCGTACCTAAATGAAATTTGTTATTTTTGGCTGAATTTTTTTTCCGCAAGATAGTTATGGACTTCTTGCAGTTAATGATGCCACGCAAGTAAAAGCCACCACTTATATTATATATATATTGCTATAAGTGTCCGTTCTTGTCGTTAAACATTTCGTTTGGAAAAGAGGTCAAGATAAAGATCGAGTCAAAGACTGCGCGTCTGCTCGTAATCACCATGCTCTGTAATTTTTGTCGTTTCCACAACTTGAAAATAATTTTCAAAGCCTAATCTTCGGTATACCTAGTACTAACAAATGGTTTGGCAAAAGTGGCAAAGTCGGTCTGGCCACTATTCGATTGCAATACAAACTTCAGGCAGTGCAAAATTTCCAATGCTTGGACAAGGGAGACCCAATACAAGTCAACTGGCGCATGCCATTGTCTTCAGAATGGACCAAAGTTCGTATTGTAATAGATGGATGCCTAGGCTGCCAGATAGCTATTTATCCGTGGAAATGAAGTTCGGAATGTGGTTTTGGAGTGGAGATTTGCTGAAAGATTCTCAGTTTATTTGCGAATAGTGCTCCGCAACGTTCTCAAAAATATACATTTGATAAATTTTCGCTGGTGTGTTGACTGAACATGTACTATATCGTTCTGTTAGTTAATCAAATAAAAATATTTTTGTCAGTAAAAATAATTCGTCTGTGAACGTTCTTTGCGCAATGGCGAAGCAGGGCTTTCGATTTTGTCTTACGTTTCTATTTCAGCGTATGTGAGTAGGTGGTGACCGTATGCCCGTATGACCGTATTCAAATGCGCGACATACTGTCCGCGCCGATATCCATCTCAGGAGACATCATTTCCTGCTTGCATAGCGGCTTTCAACGAATTCGATTTTCTAACGCCAAAAGTCGTTCGCTTCTATCTTTTCCACTTCTGTCTTCAAATAATTTAACATCCGAAAAAAATTTGCCTTTTTCATAGTTTCATATTTGCAGGCAAGTAATGCGAAAAATATGTACGAGCGGGCCGCATTCCAAGATTGCAAACAATTGACGTCAAAAACTTTTCATAAGTATCACTTGTCGAATACTTGTCAAGTTGGAGTGGATACATTCGTTGGTTCTTGAGAATGTATGTGTTCATTTCGTGCACCAAACTACGTAGAAGTAGTACATACTTGGGAGATAAGATTGTTGGCGACAATAATAAAAAAGTTTGCATTCCCTATCCAAAGATAGCTGAGGTAGTTGCCCCAACGTGATAACACATAACATACGCAACCATACCTTTAGAAGGATAATGGCAGGATTCTACTACAAGGGTAGAAGAATTTTTTTTTGTTCATTTCGAGAACAACTCTACCTTCACTATTATGTTTGGAAATCTTGATTAGTTGTCAAAAAATGTGATTACGCAGTCTGTTCTTTCATTTGAAATGCAGAACTTCTTCCTTTGCAACTATTTAAAAACCTCCCTTGTGCCCTTCTTAATGATATTTTAAATTACTTTGAACTCAACTAATGCAATATACGAGTGTATGGCAAAATTTTGTGAGCCTCTCTAAAATCAGGCAGTAAATTTTAGGCAGATATAATGGATAGCCTAAGCCATTAGGTGTTTTTGGATCTCAATTTTATTCATATGTATCATGTTTAAACAGATTTCAAGGTTGTATGGTTCATGGAAGGATTTGTGTGCTAACAAGAGGTTTATTGCAAAAAATTTGCGACTCAAGCCGTGGTTTTGGCGTGTTGTAATACGCCGACTAATACGCAAGACCGACTGTGTTAGAATATCAGCCAACATCAATAAGCAGAAAAGTAATCTACTCCACTACTTTTTCGACAGGCAACAGAAAATTTGCGAAAGTGGTGAAATCATTTGCTTATAACAAGTCTCACCTTCTCATGACGCTCAGCCTCGCAAGAATGTTCGTTCCCTTATCACTCTGTCTGAAATGACAAGGTGTTGGCCTAGTTATTTATTTCTAATCACGTCATGGGTTAATGAGGTAATGGGTTTCTTTCTTTTTTTCACTATCAAAGGTAAGTAATTAAATCGCCTGTGAAATCTATATGCTATCAAGAATATCACCAATCTGAAGCCCTATCAAAATCGACAATTTTAATTGTTGATTCATTTTTATTTGTATTTCTGATAGTGCGAGCCAAATTGAAATTGTTTTCTATAAAAAGATCAATCAGATTCAAAAGATAAAAGACTGCGTGTTTAAGTTAATTTGCTTGGAAATACTAATTAAATAGTCTACAAAAGTATAAACCAACTTCCATCATAGTTTTGAGATACTTCATTATCTGATCGTCTTTCAGCGTATTCATAGTCTGGGGAGGAAAAATGAGAGATTTTTTTCAGTTTCTTTGCCAGTCTGAAAACATATACATATTTTTGTCCCAATGATGCCCCTGTCTCAAATACTATATCATATAATCTTCATTTGTGTCGATTATCTGTTAGGTTTGGACATTTTTGAAGCCAACCAAATTAGAATTTGTGTGAACAAGGAATACAACGTTTTATTCCTGAGAAACGCGGAATAATTGTCACGTTGTCCTTGATGAACAATTCGTCAATAATTTTGACGCAACGTGCATTTCGATCCCATCATTTGGTTGTCCGTCTCCCACTGGTCTTTAAATGCGACGTTTAGCCGTACGACTTTTATAAACGGAAACAACTTTAGATTGAACAAGATCTGGAAGGCCTCGTATCTCTCATTCAGTCAAAAATATTGCTAATCATCAAGATTGACCACACAACGTGCCATCCAATTGACCATTCCACGCATGTCCCTGCAGAGCATTTTGGTGAAAAACTTGTAAATATTTCTTTGCAAAGTGCACATATTTCATCAGCTGATGTTTTCTTGCCTTTAATCGCGTCTAATGTACGCGTATGCTCTCCTGAATCTCAACTACGAAGTGGACAATTTTGATTCAAAAACAATCCTATTTTCAACTTTGTGGATACGTGAACAAACAAAATCTACGAGAAATACACGAAGACCAAGTATATCCGCTCAAAGTTACCGCATGGTGTGCTGTATGCGCAATTTAACAGCGCGGACCAAATGCTCTTTCTGGATGGTGAGCACTACAGAGCCATGAGCCATACATTTTTTATTCCTCAATTGGATAAATTGAGATTGGAGGATATGTGGTGCTAGCAGAACGGCGCGTACTGCAAGAGGCACAGCCGACAATCTGAAGTAAACGTTTTCCGGTTGTCTTTTATCGCGTTTGCCGATTTGCACTAGCCCGCTGACTTCTTTCTATGGGGTTCAAGTTTATGTGAACAAGCCACAAACTCTGGGAGAATATCTGTCAAGAAGAAATGCCATAGATATGATAGTTAATAATAGCAGAGGCAATTTTTATTTCCATTCTAGTGATACAGCCTAGGAAGATTGGGTTATACACCTATTGCACCGTCTTCGTGCGATAGCAGTGAAACAAGTCAACAATATAATATTTATATAATCAGCCTATGCGAATGATTGCATTCATGTAAGAAAAAGAATGCACATATAAGAACGAAGCGACAGTTTATTGTCAATTAGAAGCTATAAGGGAATAGTTTGTTTCAAAGCACTAGTGAATTTGAATAGAAAACAAGTTTGGAGATTTAAGCAAAATTCCATCGATTCTTTAAAATTTAACATTAGTTTTTATCACCCTCTTACTGACTTTATTGGTCAGAAATCCTAAGGTATTTGTGTACATGGACTGCGTTAGGCTTAGAAATCAAACTGGGAACATTACTATACTAAGTTTACTGTTTTCTGAATTTTGGCGTGAGAGCACTAAACTACTACAGATTGCCCTTTTTCTGATTTTTTTTTTTTTTTTTTGTCATAAGTGTGACGGAAAACTGTTTTTAATCTTCCCACAAATCTGTTCTACCTCAAGGGTATGTTCGGAAATATTATTTCATCGGAAAAGAACATAAAACTCTGCTTCGGACAGAATTTGTTCTCATTGAACGCAAAAACTTGGACTTTTCTGTTCTGAAATTCTTAGAATAACCTCATTGAATAAAGCTTTTACATATATTAAAAATTATATTTTAATTGCATCATAGTACATGGTAAAACTGATTTCTATTTCCTTAAACCAAAAACGTTATCAAACGTTTCAAGGTAACCAAAGACAACTCCCCTATCGCAAGCTCATTCGGCAAGAAATTCTTTAACGCGAAATGTTAAAACCAAAAATTAGTTCCCTATAATGCTATTCGACAGTTTTGTTCCCAAGAATGAATATCAGTACATTGACATAATTGGTAGAAGTACACAAATAGTAGGAAAGTGAATATAGAAGTACATACAAAGGGTGCGACTTTTCATATTTGTTCAAATTTGGATGAACCTTAACGTATTTGTATGTACATATATACGAGTACGTCGGTCGGTAACGAATATTACACAGCCTTAATTCCTTAGTGAATTTCAAGCTAATCAGCATCTTTACTTATAGATTTTCTATTCTTTTTTTAAAAAAAAAAACCCACAATGTATAATGCTAAACTTTTTAAAAGAAGTCTAATCGTAACAATCGATTGTTTTTTTTAATTGTCAATGACGTTTTCGCACGTTTCTAGCTACAAATGGATGAAAATTCGCTTTCAATTTTTTTTTTTATCGGCACTGACGTCTGTACTCACCAAAAGCAAACATCTGGTAGAGTTATCACCAACTGATGTGTATATAGATATGACATTTATATCTGTCAAATTAATTTTCAGATTGCGAACTATCAGTATCACTACTGAATAGTGGTTAGCAATTTTATCTTGATGACATATCGCTGAACTGATAGAAAAGTGTCACAACTTTTCAGGAGAGCGGTTTGAAAATTTGAATGAATTTATAAATTTCTAAGGAAACAAAAATCACATTTGCTCCCTTGCGGCCAGGGAATGCTCCTACGCTTGCGAAGATTTTCTACAATGCTCTGACTGCCGTTAGGACCATTTTCGACCCCATAACTCAATAACACCGGATTATAAGTGGTGACACATTTCTATCAATGCAGCGATATGTACATACTTCAATAACACTACCGATCGTTAGAAATTTGGTTTCAAAATTATGGTTTTAGACCGCTTGTACCATATTACACCCGAGACAATCAACAATCTGAGACTGCTATTCGCGGGATATTTGATATTGTTCGCCCACCATTTATTTGGCAGACGCAGTGACGCCGAGTTGCACCGTTCAGGAGAGTGTTAAAAAAGATCCAAATGTATCGATGCGGCGCCGTTCGCAACAACTTGGTCCTTGTCCGTTTACTTTATAGAAAATTTTACTCAAAGATCTTGGTTTTGAGGCTGACAACGCCGTTACATCCCGAAAAATACACGATTTGATGCAGTCTGTGGGCTGGTGGAGTCATCGGACCAGATATTTTTAAGGAAATGAAGCTCATCAGTGTGTTACTGTTAATAATATTCACTTAAGAGCCGTTATTAATAACTTTTTTGTTCCACTATTGAATGGCATAAAAGTGGAAGATGAAGCTACTGCAAACAAAGCAATTAACTTATATAAGTAAACATTCGATTAACGTATAATTTCGCGTAAAAGGCATCTTAGTTGGCCTTCCAACATCTTATGGTTTGACGCGTCTTGATTATTTTCTTTGGGGAACTTTAAGATGCTAGTTTATACCGCCAAGTCCACAACAATCGACGCATTGGAAGACAACATTATTCATATTATCGAGGACATAACGCCACAAATGCTTGAAAAAGTGGTGAAATTGTATGTGTTTTGTTTGAAATTAGATTTAGTATTTACTTAAATAAAGACCCTTAACCCGTGCTCTTAGTTCACATCAACATCACGTTAATATGGTTGTCAAATGAATCTATACCTATATACTCGTATGTATGTCTCCGTAAGCTCTGGTTAACGGCTAATTTAACACCTACTGAAACTAGGCAAAGACTTATACGACCCTTAATAATACCCATTATAACTCATTCGGGAGTAGTCTATAGTAATCTTGACTATTTGTCCCGGCGTAAACTCCAAGTGGTTTATAATGACTTTTATTTATGGGCTTCGTAGACATGATCATGTTTTAGGATTCTCGAGAAAACTGCTGTGATGTACTTCAACACAATACATTAATGCCAGAAATTGTGTATATCTACACAATATCATAAAAAACAGATCTCCACCGTATCTTTATTATAGAATTCATTTTTCACAGTCACTGAGAACCTTAAATCTTATCCTACCGAGTTTTCATTACCTAGTCCATCCTCTTCGGGTATATTATATCATACGGAATGTTGATGTCGATTAAGGAACGAATTTCATTAGTTAAAATTGGATTGCCTGACAGAAGCTCCGCTGGGATCGTACCGTGTCCGATGCTACTGTTTTTAAAGTGACCCAGATTAGTGAGTCGAATCGCACTGTTACCAGCATGTTCATTTGGCGAAAGAAAGTCTATAATTTGATCGCCAAGTACAATTTTAATGTATGTGTTGTCAAGCAACTCGTAGAAACATTCTTTGGTGCCGTCGTCTATATCTTCTGTAATAGCATAGACTCATAAATTTACCCCGGAAACGGATCGCGCACGTGTCGGGAACTCAAGACTGCTTGACTATGTCTGCTGCATGTTGTAAGTCCACTTCGGAACAAGCAAAATGAAGAAACCTCATCTTGCAATTGATTAAGAATAAACTATTCCAAATTTGAAGCAAAAATGTTGTGTTAAAACTGAACAAAAATTAAAAGCCACTTCAATGTACATTGCAACAGGATAATTGTACAAAAGCACACCTTTTACCTTTTACGACACTATGTACTGGGTGGGATGAAAAGTAACCTCCTTGACCAACAGAATGCGCTGCTACTCCAAAAAAGGTTATGGTGCCTTGTAGTTCGTTCATATGACAGACATGCCAAATTTCAGTGCGATACTGTCTTTAGTTTTGTTTTGACATCTGATTGTTGTTGACGAGTTTGGCATCATGTTAAGTATGGACAAAAACAATCTTCGTTCTCTCATAAAACATTATTTTTTGAGAGGCAAAACGGCGAAGAAAACAAAAGAAAAGTTGGATAAATATTATGGGGCTAATGCTCCGTCAGATTACACCTTCAAATATTGGTTTCGAGAGTCTCGCGGTGACCGCAACTCCACTACCGATCAAGTACGCAGCGGCAGGCACTCCGATGCGGTTACAGAGGACAATGTCAAAAAAATACATGAAATGGTGTTGGCTGACCGGAAAGTGAAGGTGCGCGAGCTAGCAGATACCACAAAGATTAGTTCAGAGCGCACAAACCACATCTTGGGCAATATTCTGCATATGAAAAAGTTATCCTGCCGCTGGTTGCCACGCATGCTCACTCCTGACTTCGTGGGTCGGAAAGGTTATGGTGTCGGTTTTCTGGGATTGTCATGGCATACTCTTCGTGGACTACCTCGAAAAAGGAAAAACCATCAACAGCAAGTATTACTGTGCATAATTGGAGCGATTAAAGGTCGAAATCGCTGCAAAACGGCCTCACATGAAAAAAATTTTGTTTTTGCAAGACAATGCGCTGGCGCATAAGAGCATCGCAACCACGGCTAAAACCAATGACTTACAGCTCCAATTGCTGTCGCATCCACCGTATTCGCCCGATTTGGTTCCCTCGCACTTTTATCTCTTCCCAAACCTCAAAAGATGGCTCATCAATAAAAAACTCAGCTCACGCGGGGAAATCATCGACGCCAAGGAGGAGTATTTCACAGACCTTCCGGAAAATTACTTTTCGGACGGGATCAAGAAGTTGCAAAATCGCTGGAATAAGTGTATCAACCTAAAAGGGGACTATATTCATTATACATTAATTATATACATCAAAAAAATTTTTTTTTCATTCCCAAGGAGGTTACTTTTCACCCCACCTAGTATAATAGGGAAAACGCATAATAACGAAAGAACAACAAAAGAAAAGAGAAAATAGATAGAAGATTGTGGTGGACCATCCATGTTTCACAATTTCCTTTATTTTTCAAATCTAATAAATGCGAGAAGAGACATGAAATATTACTTCACTTTCGAAACGTAAAATTTTATTTTTCTTAATACACACGAACGAATTTTACGAATGAAGGAAATAAGCTTGTTTACTTTTATTACAGACACAAATTTTTATAAAAACATTTTCAACAATAATTTTCTCCCGAACTTTGGAATATTGAGGGTTTTTTCCAAATGTTTTCCATTGTATTATTTCACGTTATCTAACTTCAGTCAATTACCGTAATAATAGACCATGAAAAAAACGTGCAACCACTTCAGTGTTTACATTTTTTTTTTCAGATAAACTTTTAACAAAAGTACACTTCTGTACATTAATACATATCAATTCAAAAATAACAAAAGCACTATTTCATTGCAATAAAAGAATTAATTGAACAAAACCGACAAGTTTATTTGACACATAGTACATGTCAACACCCATCACTGATGCACAACACATGATGACATCTTAGGCAATCACAGATCTAATTTTAATTTTTAATCTTACAAACATCCTCACTAATTTCAAAAATATCGTACAACAACTATTACAGATGGAGGGCTTTTGACAGACCATTTTACGGTCGCGTATTCTAATCGATCTTTTAGCACATTTCATCAAAATTCCAACAACCAGTTATTTTTAGACACTAAGTGGAGGATTGAACATGACTACCCACCTGTTATCCTCAAAACAAAAAAAAAATAAAATTCTGCGGGTACACAATATATAGGTACTCGTAGATAGTTTTCTAAAGTCCCTTACGCGTCGATACAGTGTTACGAGTAATCCTCAATGACAGACCATTCTAGCAGCGCCAGACGACAATTCAATGCCGACCAAATATCGCGAACGTCTTGAGCGGACCGGCACTATAATAGTACTATTGTGGCGAACTACTCGTACTATAAACCCTAGCGCTCAACATCGGTGATCGACACTGGTTCTTGGATTCAATACTGAAACACTATTCGACTTTTCAATTTTATATATAGCCACTTTGATGAGAGAAGTTTTGTTTATGTCATACATATCACAGCACTCACACAAGTTCCTATAGATACGAGTACTACTATTTCATAGTGATTGTGTGGGCCCAGTGCAAGAGCATCTAGTGGGAGAGGATTATCACGTTAATATCGTTGGTTTGAATTGTCATCGGGCACAAAATAACGAATGGAAGCGATTTTTATCATGACTTTTGATAAGATACTCGAACTAGATGCGATTGTTCGTCAGTTGATAATATAAACGTGTTAAAGATAAACAATTAGAATTTATTCATTTAGTATAGGTTGTATATTCAAGAATGCCTGATTATACAGACAGAGAGGTAAAGGTATTAACTGCGTCATTCTCCTTTAATTTTAACTTAATGGGCTATTTATGTAATTTAAAACAGATTGTACCTCCATATAATACCCTCTAATACGAGTAGATACGATTTGTCAGTGTTGTCGGTGTATGGTAGAAATTGCCCTTTTCCAAATTACAAGTGATTGCAGAAACACACAGGTATAAAGAAATTAATGCTGTGTGGTGTGTGAAATGTACGAGTTTGTAGTCTTCAGAAATTGACAAGTAAAATACCCTATTGTAGACTAGGGGCAATAAATGTTGGGATTCAACTTAGCAACCTTTCACTGAATTAATTAACTACAATACATTGTTAATAAGAAGCAGAGGCTGAAATTGCATTACCGTTAACGTTTATCCATACCAAGAGTGATTCCTTGCATGTCTTCCGCACTCGTGTCACTATGGGAGACAAGGTAGATAAAGTCCATTACTACGAGTATCTCTAAGTTGTAGCTGTCGTAACATGACTCATACTCATGACGTTTTGTTGTGTATGTCCACTTTGCTTTGTCGACCGGTAAACCCATGTTACCAGCTTCTCAAATTTTGTAAAGGCTTCATTAACTGCTGGCTATGTAGTTCTGATAAGGTTGCCGCTAACAAGTGTAACTGAACAGACTACTTGAAGATGGTGCCTCTAGAGTTGGCTTGCAAGTTTCACAATTTTTTCCAAAAAATTATTGAAGCTCACATCACAATGCGTTTTTTTTAAGAACTTGATATTCAGGTCGGTATGACTACACTTTAAGTGCAGAAGTGCTTGTTAAGATTTTAGTGAAATACGACAGAGATAGAAAGAATGATGCTTGAGCTCAGTAGATATTACGCCCCATACCATCCAGCATTAAAAGGAAACTAAATTATTAATGCCGTTAAAGTTGTTGTTGTATTTTAGGCATTACAAGCCGAAACGTCCTATTAAGAAGGCAATATCTGCTTACTAAGCATTGTTTAGGCTTTTTCATATATTTATTTATTTATTTACAAGACTTGACATTGTTCTGTAGGGATACTGTTATATGCGACTTTGGGCTAAATAGGGACCTGTACTGTGACTGATAGGGAAACTGTTGACTTTCCTTTGACTTGTATTGGGACAGCAGTGCAACGACAATGGTAGTCTCCCGTAATTTCATGAATTAACCCCCACTCTTACAGCCTAAAATTAAAAGGGCATGCTCGGTCAGTAGCAATATAAAAGGAATAAAATGATGTGACAAACCAACTAAGGGCTTCGGATATAAATGAAATCACTCTTAACGACTCTTGCAAACATCAATCTTCCGATGTGCACGGATGTGGAATATTATCATACAGATATCATTGTCATCTAGGATGTGCGATGGTTGGTCATAAGGAGGATGAAACACTTTTTTATACGGAAGTTGCTATAGGGAAAAGAAACAGCGTTTGTTAGAATGCGGATTTGCTATAAGACCCATGCTCTACGGAATAAAAGGACTAGAGCACGAAAGAAAAAACAAGAACACCGGATCGTTATTGGTGAAGTTCATCAAGATAGTTATTACTGGTCTTATTAATTCCAGTAAGGAGTTTGGTACTCCAACGCACGAAAATTGTATAGGTAGCCTAAACTTATTTGGTACTTGCAAAATGGCTAAAAACTATCTGATTGAAAGAACAATTAAAATTATGGTGTCTTATACCCTAAGTAGAGAAATAGTAAGCCAATATGGTTGGCACCAAAGCTATTTAAATCCTATTTAAATTCTTTATTATAAATACTTTATACAAACAAACTTCTTCGCCTTTTAAGAGAGTCCCCTGCTTATACATACGAGTATAAGTCAATCATATTTGATAGTTGTAAACTAGCCAGCTACAGAATACAAACAGATAAGCAATGGAGCACCATACTCCGCTGTCAAGCCATCCTCAATCTCAACAACGAAGAGGACGATTTTTTATCGAAAATCATTATGAGCGGCAAAATTTTCTTTTCTGGGGCACTGAAAATCCTCGTGTGATGCACGAAGAGCCATTACATCCACTCAAAGCCACTGTGAGGTGCGGCGTTCACGCGGGAGGAGTGTAACTGGTGAACGCTACAGGGCCATGATAAACGTCTTTTACTGCCGAAATTGTTACTAAGCGAGGATTGGTGAACATGTGGTTTCGAGAAGACGGTGCAACCGCACACACAGCACGAGCCACAATGGATATTCTGAAGGAAGCGTTTTCTGATCGTGGAATCTCCCGTTTTGGCAATTTGGCATGGCCAGCAAGATCGCCCAATTTAACTATCCCAGACTTCTTTCTTTGGGGCTGTTTGAAGTTGCGTGTTTATATTAATAAGCCTCAGATAAACGCAGCCCTTAAGGAGAATATTCGACAGGATTGCGAATAGCTATGACCGGGAATCTTGCGGAAAGGCATGGAAAATGCGATAAAACGGGCACAAATGTGTATCAACACTGGCGGATATCATTTTTTCCACTTAACAGAAAAAATTGTAAGGGTCCCAATAAAGCTTTCCATCATTTAAAATCATTTTTTTTTTAGTAAAACAAGTAATTCAAAAACAAAGTTGGATGATTAATTTTGCGCCACCTTGTGTAACCTGCAAAATCGTCTGATTAAAATTATTGGAATATAGAGCTATATTTCAGATGACGACACCGATGCACTAAGTATATGGATAAGCAACGGTTTCTCAGTTCATATCCCATACAGTAAAAAAAAAAAGAAGGAGAGCTCTTGGGAAGATTAATGTTTTCGAATTATGTAAACGCGAACCAGGCTGTGGTGGTGAAAAACTTCCTTACTTTTAAAACACATTCCGAACTATTAAAAACGTATAAAAGAGATAAAAAGATATTTGTCACAATTTATTATACTATAAAAAGAAAATAAAAAAAATAAATAAATTTGTAATAAGAAAATTGGCATCGCTTGTTAAGTTTAACAATAACAATATTTCTAACAACTACTTGTAAATATACTTAAACAAATTTGTAATTTAAAAACACTTCAGATTGTAATTTCTTAACATTATAACCAACCACCTCCAGATAAGGTGGGGAAATGTAAACACTTGTTTCTAGTGTTTCCTTTACAAGACATATGAGCAATACCCGAAATATGATGTTAAAATTGGAGTTATCAATTTTAAAACCAGGATAGGAAAGGAGGACAAACAATTGGTAAGCATAACCTACACATCACCACGTTCAGCAACGGACTGTAGCGGGGCGAAATATCACTATACCAAGAACACGATTTCTTCATATTGTACTTTCTTTATACACAATGAAGTTTGTGTAGAGCTTGTACGCTAGGAAAACATACAGAAATCTTACAAATAGGTAAGGAGAACGCGGCAAGATAAGAATACTCTTAAAGCCTGTGGTTATGAAGAAAGTAATATTCTAAAATGTGTTATTTTTAGCTACATGAGAAGTTTCGATGGTTGTTGTCTACGATTTGACAGCTGTCAATGTCAAACTGTCCACAAAGGTTTGGCAATTCATTATAAAAAGAACAACGCTCCCAAATTGTAGAAATTTACTTTGAAGAAAATAAATCTGTTCGTGAAGTTCATAGAGCACTTCGTCAATTTTACGGTCAAGATAATCGGCCTAGTGAGCAAGCAATTCGTGCAGTTATTGATTTTCGCACTAATTTTACTCTTCTCGATTCAAAACCATCAACAAGACAAAGAAATGTACATACCGAAGAGAATTTTGCTGCTGTAGCGCGAAGTGTTGAAGAGGACGCCAAATGTCGATTCGTCGCCGGTCTCAACTTGTTGGCCTTTATCGAGCCATGCTGACTGATTTTTTGTTTCCAAAAATTAATCAGCTAAACATCGACGACATTTGGTTCCAACAGAACGGCGAAACTTGCCATAAAGCGCGCTTAACCATCAATTTATTGTAAAATCAAATTGGTGTCAACTTTATTTCCATAAGTGATCTTGTTAACTGGCCTCTCGATTGACGCCATACGGCCAGATTTATTGGAAAAAGGAGTAAAAAATTGGACTGATCAAATGGACCATGTAACTCGTAGCCGGGGTATATGTCAAAAATCATATTTAAAAAATAAATATCATAAAATTATCAACCAGTTTATAAAAATAAAGAATTCATTCCAATAATATTTCTGTCTTGTATTATTATTTATTTAAAGTTCTAAAGCTTTTAAAAAACACCCTCTACATATATGTATGTATGCAAATGGCTATAATTAGACGTTATTATTTTAATTTTGTTAATTTCTGACATATAATTAAATTGATTTTGAACAATTATAATTAAAATTAAGCTAATTTATTGCTAGTATCTTCACTAAGCTCCCAGTGGTTGCCATGGACTAGAGTTTTTTTTTAATTACAGTGGGTATAGCCCAGTGAGTGATAAGGATTCCTCCCCCCACACACACCTCCTCCACTAATCTAAATAATCATATCATTGGCCGCAAGTACATAGAAACATTGTTTATATCACTTTTTTTATGTTTAAATATTTTTAGAATTCATACTTTATTAAGACACTTTTTGCGTGTACGCAAGTAGATACTCGTACCATTGCACGAATATGTACTGTAGCTACTTACAGTATGGAACATTTTTAATAAACGAATTTGTGTTTCAATAAGCAAATATTATGTTGTAACTTGTTGAAGAATAAATAATTATCTTCTAGCCTGTTTGATATTTTTCCCACGAATATTGTGGCTGAGTGATATGATTTTTTTGCTAAATTTCATGTTTGAGTAAATAACTGCTTTTACCTATGAACGTCGAATACCTTGTTAATTTGACTGGCTGTCAAGTGTGAATAACATTTTGCAAATACCTTTATGACAGGTAATAGAAAACGTATAACATAAAAAACATATGTCCACTCAAAAGTACATTTCGATTAGTGCTGAAATGTAACAACAGCACGAAATGTGAAGTCAAAAGATATTTATTTCAAACACAAAATTGAAATAAATAACATAAAAATGTGTGTCCACGATAAAAAGAAATGTTCATCCTAAATACTTGAAAAACTTCAAGGAAAACATTTTATTGTTGAATTTAAAAAAATATAATTAGTTGAAAAATGTAGATTAAAAATTTACTTAAAATTTACGACAACTTGTTGGTGCGGGTGTTAATAAGAATATAGGTGGCATATGGATCTCCTGCATTTTGAGAATAGAGAACTGATTTTACTTCCAAAGACTCATATTGTTAAAAGATAATAACTTTGATACACTAAAGTGATATAAAAAAAAAAACGCTTCTATAAAAACGACCTTTGGACATAAGAAATTCATAAAATATTCACAAAACAAACTGGTTATCACAAATGGATCATTTTTTGATTGATCGAAGGTACGCATCGAACTTTGTACCTTTGTAGGCCTATGAATTTTACATTGGAACTTAAGACAGGCATACCCAAAGCTGTACCACGATCACAGTATGTTAGAAGCTAATGAATCCTTAAGTTACACATTATCACCATTTCAAAGCGATTGTTGCACTTATGGAGAATGGAAGATAAGAAAAATGCAGCGGAGGCGTGAAGAAAATGTAAATTTCATAAACGACACAGAGTGGATGTATGGATGGCAAGACGCATTCGTATTGTATCCCATACGTCCAGACAAGTTTAAGCACTTACTTGAATAAAATAAGTTTGTTCAACAGGGTGTCCCCTAATTAGTCAACGATAATGTGGGAAATCGTACTCATATATGTTTAAGTATATTCTAAGAAAATAATCGTTTTACAATAAGGGTCTGTCTCCAATGTTGACACCATTTTTCGATGACTAAAGAAAAGGCTTACTTTGGTGAACTCTGACCCATGTTAACGGTAATTTCCCTCTTAATACTAATGCTAGTAACTTCATTTAGGACTGTGTTTTTAGAAGAAATATCATACTAGCCCTTAAAACTGCGTTTAAATAAAGTTGATGTCTTATTTAAGTCTTCAGATATCTATTTTCTAAGCCTCTGTCATTTTTCTTGCCCATGTTAATATTTGACTTTGAGGTCCCTTTTCTCAAGAAAATATGTAATAAGTATAACATTTTACTATTTTTTCTTATGAACAAAACAATAGTAAAATAAAAATCATCAACATGTTTGGAGAAAAACGAATAAATTCTATGATAGTTGGACAAACCTGCAGCAATAAAAATTAAAAAAATAAATTTTTTTTTGCTTTGAACCCCAAAAGCTATGAATAAAAATTGATTATCTGTAGTTTTAGATAATTTTTATTTTATATTTCAGTACAAAGAGTTATAACACGTGCTCAAAGTGTCCTTGTTCGTTTTGTAGGCATCCTAGAGCCCGTTTTTGGATTTCACTGCGAATGTTTTTTGATGCTAACTGCTGCATTACTTTTGATGACGCTTCGAGAATACGCTCTTCCAATTCACTTTAAGTGGTCCTGGGCCTCAATCAACAAGTGTCTCCAGCTAGCTCCATTTGTTGCTAGCTGCCTCCAGTTTCGCACGCTAAGTTGACCGAGGTCCCCTTCCACTTGCGTGCGCCACCTAAGTCTCGATCTTTCTCTACTGCGCTTTCGGGGGCGTATTCGAAGGCTGTACAGTTCATCGGTGTATCTTCCCCTCCACTCATCGTCAATGCAGTCGGGACCGAAAATCACTCGAAGAATTTTCCTCTCGAAGCAGCCAATAGCACCCTCATCAATTCTTGATAATGCCCATGCTTCTGCGCCATAAATCAGGACTGGGATTATTAAGGTCTTATATAGGGTAACTTTAGCTCTCGAGAGTTGTTGTTGCTATTGCAAACAGTTGTTCTCATGTTCTTAAGAATAGAAGTTTTAGAACTAAGCCTCTTGTGAATTTCAACTCCTCAATTACGCTTGCTGATTTTGACCGATTTTTGCTTTTACTTGAAATAAGATCTTAATCTTATTGTGAAATATTTGTTTTAATTATTGTTTACCATGCACCGATTGCACAACGAAATGGTCAGAAAATAAAAATGTGTAAATGTGTTGTTTAAGCCCAAATAAAATTATATTAGATCGGTTAAAAGCACAAATCGTTTTACATAACAAAACATCGGTACAATATTTAAGCCAGATGCTTCTTTACATGTGGTAATTTATATTTGATTTATTTTATTTTCATTATTCATAATTTATTTTTAATAATAGTTTATATTTAAATGATGTTTAATTTATTAATATATCAGCCCGAGAAGTCGTTTGAAATTAAGCATAACAAAATCATTTCGTTAAATCTATTCCACTAAACATTACAGATATAATGGAAAATGCAATTGCCACACATATTATTGTACCTTTGAAAGTTATTTTTAATGAGATGGATATAATATAAGGGATGAAACGTCATCAGAATTACATCGTCTTTTGTTCTCATTACCTATAGTTGAACTTCACTTCACATTCTCTTTATTTTTTTCTTAAGTATGTTACACACTATCATTTTTCAAATGACATTCTCAGATTGTTAGTTCTCATCATTTCATTCTATGCTACACAATATCACTCCAAAAACTACAGATTTTCGAATATTTTCTCAATTTTTGCTGTTCAAGGGGTTTTATTCTGCATACACATATACTATTATGTGTATTACTATTAACTTCGGCTGTGTAGCAGAGGTTTATAGAAAATCCTCGAAAAATTTCAACCCTCATCATTTTCGCCATCATTTCAATCGTCAGTTTTCATTTCAAGTTACACACCATAATTTTTACATCATTCCAGCAAGAATGTCAGTTAAAAAATGATAGTGTTTAGAATACTTTAGGACTGTCATTTATTGGTTTTATGTTTTCGGATTCAAATGAATAAAAATTACTTAGATTTGCAATTATTCTTATCAGAAATTAACAATGAATGAATGAATGAACGAAAATCCAAAAGCAAACCTCTATTAGTCAAGCAAGAGATTCAAACCTTAAAATCAAGGAATATGCTTACACTGATCATTTCATGGCGAATGATTGGATCAGAAATACACTGTCAAGCTGAATTTGAAATTATTGTCATGAAAATGAGTTAAAAGATGGTGAAAGTATGTTATGTTTGGATTAGAACTAAGTAGTTTGTTACATTAATAAAATAAAATATAAATACGAGTATTTCTAAATTTTGGTTTGAATATAAAATTCGTATCGATGTGGTTCTGGCTGCGATCGAGATACAAGTGGACGAGAATATATTCTACCAATTCGTTCGGAGTCATAGCACTCACATAGTTACTTGTGTACTCGTACGTATATGTTTACAGAAAGATAGAAGAATGCAAAAGAGTAGGCAGATATACAAGTATACGTGTTGAAGGATTAAAATACAATTTTAGTTTGTTGATACAAAAGATGGTTCCGAAAAAGAATATTTTTGCAATTGGTCGTACCAAGCAGCCGCACTCATATTGAGGAAAGAATGTTCCCACTAAATATTTGTCTAATAGTAAATCTCGAATAAACGGTGCGAATACTATCTGACTTAGATAATAAAATACAAAAAGAGAACTGAAAAGCTTTTCGGGAAGAGTTGTGAAATGAAATGTACTCGTATCCTGCTTCAAAAAGAGTCAAGATATTATGAAGCAAACACACTTTTTACACAAACACATTAACAATTTAAAACCATTATTTGTCAGATATTAAATATACATAAACCTTAATTTTATTTGTTTTTTTTATGAATATGAAAAGAGAGTATAAAATAAGTGTTATATTTTTATGTTTATATAAGGCTTGTAATTTAGTTTCTTATGTTTTGTTGTTGATTTGCGAATTCGGGTTATACTTCTGCTGGGCATTCTCTTGAAGGTTGCATCCAATGGCACCATTGTAAATATTTAAGAAAATATGCAACAATCTTTAACGTTTAGATTTATATTTATGATATGGTAATCCTTTGCAAGTTGTTAGAAAGCTGGCCTTCAGTTACCACCAACTACCACATCCCTTATTCAGGCCCGAACCCAGGGTATAATCTGCTATTTCAAAGTCTGTTAAAACAAATAATAGTAAGCCAACAGTTGTTGGCATTGGAAAAAGAACAGTTGTTTGGAGTATTTTTAAACACAGTTTAGGGTGCTCTACCAATTTCGAGGCAGTCTTAGTTGGTGATAACACCCACAAAAATTATAAAGAAAGGTTTTAATACCTCTATCCAATGAGAAGAAGCAATCCACCAGCTTTCTGTTTCAGACAAGGAATTTAAGCGATATGTAGAATATCGAATACCATAGAGAGCTCTTAGCAGAGAGAAGACAGAAATGATCATGAAAAATAGTTCCATGCAATTGTAAATCAATCTTAGCTTTGTAGTAAGGAAGCATTCATTAAGGCCGTATTTCGTATGATGAGGTTAACGAAAAACTAATCAGAATTTCTTTTTAAATTTTCTTCAAGTGAAAATTGCTGATTGACTAGATAAACACTATTTGCAATCAATAAAGACTTACAGGTTTGCATAGAATTAATCCTATAAACATTTATTTTTGTAAATAAAATAATAAATTATAAAATTCAGATTACAAGTATAACGACTTTTGGAAAAGAACATTCTAGACGACCGACGCAATACGAAAGTAAGAAAGAACTGCATTCCCGCTATCACATATTTACATTGTTCCTCATGTCAAGGCCCACGCTCTGGCATACCATGAGTATATTGTTTCAACGATATTAAGGCCGTATTTCATATGATGAGGTTAACGAAAAACTAATCAGAATTTCTTTTTAAATTTTTTTCAAGTAAAAATTGCTGATTGACTAGATAAACACTATTTGCAATCAATAAAGACTTACAGGTTTGCATAGAATTAATCCTATAAACATTTATTTTTGTAAATAAAATAATAAATTAAAAAATTCAGATTACAAGTATAACGACTTTTGGAAAAGAACATTCTAGACGACCGACGCGATACGAAAGTAAGAAAGAACTGCATTCCCGCTATCACATATTTACATTGTTCCTCATGTCAAGGCCCACGCTCTGGCATACCATGAGTATATTGTTTCAACGAAGAAGTCCGCAACCACGAACAATGCGATCCTCTTCCAATCTACCAATGTATTATTATGCAGCACTACTGCATGCTGATTCTTTTTGTTTTTGTTATCTGGGTCATTGGCTGGCGGTGCATAAGGGCATCAACCAAACCGGTCGCCGATTTGAAAATGACGTGTCGGCAGTTTAACAAATTGATTAAAAAAAAAAATAATGAAACATAAAATCTAGCTTTGACTAATCCACATATAGTGCGTATCTATAGATATCTTAAATAATTTTTTTTTAGATCGTTTCTGCTTCTTATGGAAAAAAGAAGACCAAGCAGGAAATGTCAAATGATAAGATCTACTGGCAAAAAAACTGTATTTAATAGACTAAATAACAAACTTAAAAAAGGATCGGTGAATTTGAAAGTATATCTCCAACTGAATGTCTTTTAACTAAACTTCTTACAAAGACAGAGACTACTCCCTTTAAAATACTGTCATTCATTTAAATATACCTTAAATGCAAAATCTGTGTTAAAAACATTTGGTGGGAAATGGATCGACGACCAAATAAAAACGGAGCACTTGGCATATGTTGTTAAAGCTTTTTTACCCGTTTCTATTTAAACTAATGTCTTGGATACTTGATAGAGTAGTTGAAGACGAAGTCCCTGTTGTTTTGCAAGGATAGACCATCACACGTATTTACTCGTATAAATTAAAAATCACCAGGTTAAGATTTAATAACTGCTCAAACCCTGACAGATCTAACATTAACAGCATTATTAAAACACTAGCTTTCAATTAATGTTCGTTTTAGACAAATATATGTTTCATATTACTGAACGATATCAGAAGTTATTGTTATATCTAATGCAGGCAAGCCTTCATCAGGAGATACGCCATGCCGGCCAATCCAACTTCTACCAAGAGCATCGTATGTCTAATGTAATATAAAAAGCACTAGAAAAAAATGTAAGATTGTTCGGCATTATTATAGGTTATATAGGTTTTTGGTTATCAGGACTGCAAGATTTATGGCACTGGCTAAAGAAGTACTTCAAAATATAAATGGTATAGCAGACTCACTTTGCCCTCAAGAAATGTGGAATAGCATGCACGAGGAATGCATAACACTCGCAAAGTCCCATCTGGGGAAATACCATCACGTCGGCAAAGAAACGTCGGCAAAGAAACATGGTGGTGGAATGACGAAACCAAACGAGCTGTGGCCGACAAGAAGAGTGCATTCCAAGCGTGGACAAAATGCGATCGGAGCGACGATATCGAAGAAGCTCGACTGGCTCTTGAATACGAGCGTCTTAAAAAGATCGCAAAGAAAGTCCTGGCTCGAACTCGAGCGGCAGCAGCGGAAAACCTGTACCAGGAGTTGGAACAAATATCCTCACGATCGGCAGATAGAAGACAAGCTATACAAGAAGTTCAAGAAGTTCAAACGTCGTCCAATACTAAAATGCCAAATATTTTTAAGCTCGCTACACAGAGGCGAAAAAATTCGATGGAAATAACCTCGCCGAAATACATAAAAAATGCAGACGGTCGCTTATTAACAAATGAAAAGGAACTTTGTGACCGGTGGCTTGAATACTGCAAGGAGTTGCTTAACAAACAGTTTCCACGTGATATCGTGCCGACAGCTGGTCTATTCGAGGAGGAAGTTTCGGACTTTTCAATCGAAGGAATAAGTATAGCAATCGGAAAAATGAAGCAAGGGAAAGCGGCGGGACCGGACAGCATTCCATCAGAGTTTTGGTCGAAGATGGAGGGAATCGGCAGCGATTGGCTATCGAAACTTTTAAATAAATTAAAATGTGGACAACCTATGCCGAATCAATGGAGAAGTAGCTTCTTGGTTCTATTATACAAAGGAAAAGGCGACACTCGAGAATGCAACAACTACGGTTCAATCAAGCTTATGTCACACACAATGAAAATCGTCGAAAGAGTCTTAAACGAACGTCTTCGGCAAATAATAAAGCTCGATAATAGCCAGTGTGGATTTGTTGAAGGAAGATAGACGAAAGCCTACGAATAATAATGGAAAAGCATCGAGATTCGTCTAAGGATTTACACATGGTATTTATCGACCTCGAGAAAGCATTCGATCGAGTGCCTAGGGATCTCATATGGGCCGCGTTGAGGTCTCAAAACGTACCGGAAACGTATGTTAAAATAATACAAGACATGTACGGAAACGTGAAAACTGCGGTTAAAAGCTCTGCTGGACTAACGAGAGAATTTCCAGTTAATGTCGGAGTGCATCAAGGAAGCGTACTTAGCCCTTTCCTCTTTAACGTAGTATTCGACTATCTTTTAAAAGACTGCATGCGCGAAGCAAATGTAACGCCAATTCTCTTCGCTGACGACGCAGTTATACTTAGCGATAACGTCGAAGATTTACAGAACGCCTTAGATTCATGGAGAAATGCGCTAGAGAGAAACGGGTTTAAAATAAGTCGTTCAAAGACGGAGCATTTGACGTGCCCATTTGCGCATCCGTTGCGACCTGTTCCGGATATAATGTAAGACGGAATAGTTCTTCCGAAAAGCACTATATTTAAGTACTTAGGATCAACCGTTAACATGGAAGCGAAATGTGACGACGACGTAAACCACAAAGTGAGTGTAGGTTGGATGAAATGGCGGGAAAATTCGGGAATCTTTTGCGACCGAAAATTTACACTTAAATTAAAGGGGAAACTCTACACCACGGTTGTTAGACCAGCTCTTATATACGGTTCACAGTGCTGGACAATGTACGAAGCGTTTAAAAACAAACTGACGGCAGCGGAAATGAAAATGTTAAGGATGTCTAGTGGAGTCACTAAACGCGATTGCATTAGATCTACGCGTATAAGAGGAAGTCTACATATAAAGAATTCGGTAACCGAACAGCTTGTGGCGAATAGAATAAGCTGGTATTGCCACGTTCAAAGAAGATCTGCGGAAAGTCCGGTTAAAAAGGCACTATCAACTACGGTCACTCCAACTGTAAGAAAACGAGGTCGGAAAAAGAATTCCTGGATTTCTCAGATGGCAAATGTGCAACAACGCCTGGGGCTAACCACTGAAGCGATCCAGGACCGAGCATTATGTGGACGCGTTCTGCGGTCTGCGACATTAGCCAACCCCATAAGCGGAGCAGCAGCGATGCAGCAAAAATGGGAAACTCGTTACGCATAAGTTCGTATAACGAGGAAAGGGTTAATAAAAGGATAAAAAGAAGAAGAAGATATAGGTTTTTCGTTAAGTTTTGTCTTTAGGCTTATAACATAGACTTCATAGGGATCTACCTAGTCAGGTGTTTTATAGATACTTAAATCTAAATAGTAAATCGATTCTTTAGAGTTTGCTTATATATTCTGCATCCACATTCGCAGATGTCACTGCTCTACTATCAACTGATGCATGCGTCGCTAAATCACTAGAGGAGATATGTGCATGGACGGAAAGATGGCGAACAAAACTTAATCATTTCCACCCATATCTATTTTATTAATAAAAAAATAACAAATGTTCCTGTACTTATTATTTTTAATCCTCAAGTACAGAGTCGTTCATAAGGACGCTCGAGTTTTATGTATATGTAAATAAAACATGCTGTTTGTGAGATATCCACTATTTTTTTTTATTTGGAAAAAAATTTTATGCCATTTAGTATGGTTTAAAAATTTGCTTGTGGCACGTATTTGAGTGGTCCAATTTTTGATGACTTTGTCGCATAAATCTGGCAAAAATTACTGGATGGCGTTGGTTATGTTGACTTTGAGTTCACAATTTCTTTTTGGCTTGTTCGCATAGATAATTTTTGAATCATCTTCTTCAGGAAGAAATCTGATAGCGTTAAGTCGCACGATCTCGGTGGTCATTTTGTGATGGCGTTTCTCATGTGGATTTATTTATTTATTTTTGTTTATTACTTTGACACAGTAAGATAAATCTTAATAAATAGTGAAGCCTTAAAAAATAAATAAGCAAAGGCTATAAAACATGTAGTTCAAAAAGTTAATTTAAATTAATACAATATATATTTATTTTAGCAAATTTTATAATAAAAAGAAAGGGAAAAAAAAATTAATACAATAAAGAAAGAACATTAGAAAAAACTTCAAATTAAAAGAAAATTGTTGTATTACCTAATTATATTCACTGTTCAAATACCTCAAAAGTAAAAATCGAAATCGTTTCGAGCTTCTGACTTCTCTCAGTTCAATGGGAAGGGAGGTCCACAGGCGAGTGGAAGACGAAGAACTGGCGCTCTGACGTCAAGCAAGAATATGCAGTTTGATTTAAGACAAAGGTTCTTTGCGACCGAGGAAAGACTAGCCTTTTATACTATATGGGTACTCAGGTTGACGTGTTTGTATAATATCGTGCAAACAAGATAGGGAACGAAACTCTAGCAAGCTATCGGACGAGCAACCGACGATGCGCTTTGAATAGGCGAATATGCGATCACGTCTTCGAATACCATAAATATACCGAGCAATATTATTGTACACAACATTAAGCTTCCTTCTGCAAAAACAGTCAACGTTGCCATATATCTCCCACCCAAACAGTCAAATTGGCAGGAGGAGCGTTTTAGCTAGTGTTTTCCTTACAGGTGTAGGTGTGAGCATTTGGGTTGACCAAAGTAAACGAAGGGTACTGTTAAAAACGAGTCCGAGATTACTAGCAGTGTTTACATGGAGGATGGTTTCTTGACCTAGTTTTAGCAGTGGCAGGCAGACGGGTCTTGTGTTATCCTATATATGGTGAAAGTTTTTGATTTTGCTGGGTTTTAGCACAGGAAGTTACGTCGAGCCCAGAGAAGTATGTTATTCAAATCGGCGTTAATCAAAGCAGCGACTTCGTCTAAGACATCAATATGCCCACTCAAATACAGCTGAACATCATCGGCATATATATGGATCAAAGTCACTCTTGGATAATCTGAGACAATTCATTAATGTACATTGAAAAAAGTATTGGTCCAAGTATTGAGCCTTGGGGAACGGGAACGGATTGGTAATGTTCCAAATTCGAAAATTTTGTTTGCTAACATATCCATTCATCTATAAATGGATGATAAATGAAGTTTTGTCAACTTTTAACTGGTCAATAACATACAAAACACGTTGCCTATCGTCCTTTACATTAAGTTCCTAGGTCAGTTGAATTTTAAACGGGTGTATATCCAAGTCACGATGCAAATTCCTCAAGTTAAAGACGCAGAAATGCCAAGTTCTCGTGCAAGATGGGAAATTGGGTGCCTAGGATTTTCCCGTACACTGCCGCGCACAGCAGCCATGTTTTCAGCTTATAGTGAGTTTCGGTGATGTACGGGTGTCGGCTGATAATTTATTGATCTAGTTGACTCGAATTTGCCCAAATGTCGAAAAGGCAACTCGGCAGGACAGTTTTGGCGAAGATAAGAATTACATAATAAGTGGAAAATTTCTCTCTTGTTTTTACACGCGTTGTTCAAGCCATAACCTTCTATGGTGATTTGTCATTCACTTACTAAACAATTCACAACAAATTTGGCACAAGTTGCTTTAACAACATGCATCCATATTGAATCACCCCTTTGTTTCCTATTTTTACATTATGAGTATGACCACTGAGAATAAAATTTTATTATAAAGGGTGTCCCATAGCTCATGCATAATTTGAATTTTGCGCCATTTAATAGTATAGTGATGACAACGGAAAAAATGGTAAAATGAAAAAATGTGACAGCTGACATCTCGGGGTTAGTAAAAATGGAGCGCTATTTGATGAAGATTATTTTCATCTTGATGGCTTCCTTGACCGTCGAAATTGTCGCATTTGTGGTTCAGAAAACCAATGAGTAATTTTTGCGAAACAATTTCATCCACAACGCGTGACTGTTTGGTGCGGATTTTGGGCTGGAGGCATTATCGGGCCATTCTTCTTCGAAATTGCGGCTGGTCAGGCAGTAACAATTAATGGTGTTCGTTATCGTGACATGATAACCCAGTTGTCAGTGCCTAAATTATAAGATATGGATGTGACCAACATGTGTTCCAACAAGACGGTGCCACATGCCATACAGCCAGAGACACAATTCAATTACTGCATGAGTCATTTCCTAATAGGATAATCGTGTTATCGGCAGTTTTTGCGATTAGAATTGGCCATCCAGATCTTGCGATGTAACGCTATTGGACTTTTTTCTTTTGATTTTTTTAAAGTCAAGGGTCTTTGCAAACAAGCCCACGATCACCAGCGCCTTGAGAGAAGAAATTGGGAGGTGTATTAGTGAAATTCAGCCACATTTATGCGGAACGGTCATAGAAAGTTTCAGTAAAAGATTACGTACTTGCCAGCAAAGCCGTAGCGGCCATTTATCCGATGTGCTATTCCATACATAACCCCAATCTGTATACTCTATAAATCAACACAAAAGATAAGCTTTCTAATTAAAAATCTGTATTTTCTACCAAATTATATTTTGCGTGAATTATGGGATCCCCGATTGTGGGGTCGTACAAAGACAATAGAAATAATTACTTGCGACGTGATTTGCAGATGGATCTTGTAACAGAAGTAATTAAAATGTACACAATTCGTTACAGCAATCATCTGCAGATGCAAAATAACGTTGTAACCAAATTCATTTCTCGATCTTTTATAGTGCGGTTAGAGTCCCACACTACTATAGGCTTCACACGCCCAAGTGTCTTTCCAGAATTTCATCTTAGAAAATACAAATTTTTTTATTTTTCATCTGTTTAAAGAGAAATTAAAAGCATTTATTTTAAATTATTGTTTTTTTCTGTGATAGCAATGTGTTCTGACCTACATCCAGTTTCAAAAAAAAATTATTGCTCGTTTGATGTGACTATATCCGGGTTCGTATGTCATTTATTCAAATAGAAACATTTTTATCTATTCCTGAGATGTGTTTTTTTTTAAATTATGAATGTATCTTTCAGGTAGTATCATATATTTTTTACTCACAAGAGTTCAAAGTCCACGACGAAGCCTGTCTAATATATTGGCACTTAAGACATCTTTTAATGATGAGTAAATAAATTTAAAAAAAAAATTCTTTTTAAACTATGATAAGTGGCTATAATTTCGAAATTTTGACCATCTGTTACGAATTTCAAACTTTCGGAAAAAACTTTCAGCTAATTCTTTTTTTAAAACCGCTGGTTGTTTACTCAAAATTTTGGTTGTTTTTTTGGTTAACAATAATTGTATAAAATAAAATAAACAAATGAGCTCATTGGTTTTTAAGTTGAAAAAACTTCCAAGGTCTCCTGCATTTGATGGGTTTAATTTGTTTGCTATCGTCACGGTGAATTTTTCTTATGGTTTTTAAAATAGCATGGAAAGTACCGTACATTCTCGTTTACTTTTGCCCCAAAAATTATTTTGTTAATGGATTTGCATCAGTAAATACAAACTTTCCACTGCAAAGCCTTAATTATAAATTGGTTGTTTAAAAGGTGGCTTCTAATTTCATTAATTGTTGAAAAATTTAACGGATAATAGCCCTATCTAATGTGTTTTCTACGTATCTGCCTTGATTTTTTCAAAACATTGATTGAGTTGAATAATATTGTGTTGTGGACTATCTTGAATCCTAATATATTTGTTCATAGTGTGGAAAATTAATTTCATCGATCAGTAATTGTTGAAATATCTCGTAATACCTTTGTCTTAATTCAATATAACGAGAAAACTCATTTGTTCTGTAAAGATAATCAAACAATTTTGTCAATAAAGCAAACTATGTGAAAGAAAACACTTCAAATATGTCTATATTATAAAAGGGGCAATCTTAACAGCAAAAACTTCGAGTTTTGTAGCAGACTTCTAGAAAGGCGCTGTAAGCATAAGTGGTAGGACTTATATTATTTCGTCACGCTTATGCTCATCAGAGCTTAGAAGTTATTTAATGAATCCACTAGGCCCCCTCATTTAATTTTCCAATTCCATGATACACCATTCGACTTGTGTTATTCAGCAAGAATAAGAGCATTCTAACTGAAAGATAAACAGTAAGCCAGTACTAACTTCAGACATTTATAACTGTCAAACCAATTGTCAGATTGCAAACTGACAGTGTCATTTTTATTTAGCAGTCTTTGCACTCTCATCATGATGACAACCACGATACTAAATTTAAAAATTTGGTTCCAAAAATATAATTTTGTGCACCAAACTTAAAGAGCTTGCACCGTATTTCACCCGACATAATCGACCACCTGAGACCAGTATTCGCTGTATTGTTGATCGTTTCCGCACAAGATTTTCTTTGATAGATGTGGCACCGAGACGCGTTGAAGAAGATCTAACCTTATCGATTCAACGTTGTTCAGAAGAGCTTGACATTTGTCCATCTACTTTTTAAATAAAATTCGGCGTACTACAGATCTTGGTTAAAGCCTCACAAGATCAAGCTCATGTATGAATTCAACCATCGTTTTGAAAAAACTAGTTCGGTATCGGGTCAAACTCCATATCAGCATGCTCGGCCAGCACGTATACGCCAAAATATCACCACTGTGAGCGAAAATGTTCAAGACCAGCCAGGTACTCAATTCGTCGCCGTTATCAACAATTGGGCCTCACTTATGGCACTTTACGGCAAATTTTAAAAGCTGATCTTCATTTGCACGCCTATAAAATCCAAATTTCACAACAATTGAGGCCTTTGGTCTAACTGCGACGTCGCTGATTGTTGAATCGCCAGGACAATTAGTCATCAAATTTGATCTTCTCCGATGAAGCCCATTTTTGGATAGATGACGACGTAAATAGGATCGGAGAACCCGTAAGATATTCACGAAAAATCATTGCATCCAAAAAAGTCACTGTATGGTGCGGATTATGAGTTGTCGGCATTATTGGCCCGTACTTTTTCGAAGATGAGGCTGAAGAGACAGTTACAATTGAATGAATTGGATCTGGACGATCTCTGGTTTCAGGAGGATGATGCTAGCACCCACACAATCCAGCAATCAATCAATTTATTGCGTATAAACTTGAGGATCACATTATTTCGGTTAGAGGAGAAGTTGATTGGCCTGTAAAGCCAACCTTTAGACTTCTTCCTGTGGAGTTATTTGATGAGCAAGATCAGCGACAATTCAAGATCTCCAACATAACATCCAAACCCACTTACCATATTCTTCAAAAAGTCATCGATAATTTTGACCTTCGGATTATCGCTTTCAACAAAAGCCATGTTGGTCACATGAACAATGTTGTATTTCATTCATATATAGTATACCACAGACTGAACTTTATTAATCAATAAAATTCTACATTGATTTAAAAGAAACCGAGTTAATGTGTGTTTAATTTAAGAAAAACTTCCTCACTAGCTGCTGGTTCATCTTTTTTTATTCATATCTTTCTACTGAAACTTTCTTCGAATTTGGGGATAATCAACATGAAATTTTTAAAATTTCGTTGCATCCCCAAAAAT
Organism: Volucella inflata; assembly: GCA_928272305.1. NCBI lineage: Eukaryota > Metazoa > Arthropoda > Insecta > Diptera > Syrphidae > Volucella > Volucella inflata. The sequence goes on along the minus strand of OV743720.1, from coordinate 16,249,457 downwards.
ACACAGTTTGATACCTTTTACTGTTGCCAGGGCGCACTAGGTTGCCACTAGGTCTGTGGACTAGTGTATTGGTCGGATAATTTTTTTTGTTTTTTTAATTAAGCTAATCAGCTTGTTATGGCCAAGGGTAGTTGCTATAAAGCCACGATTAATGACTTGTTCGTTCTGTTATTAAATGACATGAATGTGAAAGTGCTAGGCAAATATTTCTCTCAGATAACATTCATTAGATAAAACCGTGATGGGCTTATATTCGAAGTTGGATTTAGAAATCTATAGCAGAATGTATCCCCTCGATTGAATAAAAATAAATAACTATTTAATATTTTTTGTCCCAAATCAAAGTTAAACATTAGATATAAAAAATATAATTTACAGGTCAAAAGCACATGCCTCCGTAAGAGCAATGTTTATAAATTTAAGTGCAATCAGCATACTCTCTTCCTTTATGACGTTTACTTTGACAGAAAAAGATTCGTGGGTATGCCTTTGATTATAACTAAAAAAATCAAATAGAATACCTTTCAATGACATTGGTTCTCTTTTTATCTTATAAATATAGGTAATTTAATTTTTTTAATTTTTTTTTTAAATGAGAAGGCGATCTACCATGTGAAAAGCGTTAGGAATACCCAATTAAACGTGACAAATACTATTCCCCAGTCATATATTCAACTAAGTCAAGGTACAAACTTGTTTGTAGAGAATTCCGATTGATAACTGACTGCAAATTTCTGCAAATTAACCAAATATTTTTACATATTATTCATATTCATAAGCAAAAATTGCACTTGCAAAACTAGAATTGAAAGGGAAGCAATACTGATAAAATGACTTTTACGAAAATCGGATTAACCTCATCAACTTCAATACAAACGTTCTACTATATCTGTAATGTCCATTCTTTTAAAACCAAAAGACGTTGGTTTGGGTGGAATACCGCCATCGAGTAAACAGTTAGAAACTAAAATACTTAAGTGTGGATAAGATAAGAACTTCCGATTATGGTTATTACGATCAATATGGCTTAAACAAGTTAATCCTTCTTTATAGACTTCTAGGTTACAAATATTGTTTCATAATTTATGGTCATCTGATATATTGTAGAACTGGGCTGACAGGAGAACACTTATCACTTATCAGTTCCTATTTCACAAGCTTTCGTTTTCTAAATTTACTACATTCACTCGAAAGCACTTCCACAATTAATAGGATTAATAAAGTTTTGAGGACAAATTTTATACGAAGATGTGCCTTAGACTTTTTAGAAATTATAGAGTGCTATCGCAAGCACTGAAATGCTGAAATTTCTATACACACTAACTGCCGAATTCAATTGAATATTTGAAAAAGGAAAAGTTCCAGAATAGTTTAAAAAATTAAGTGTCAGTACCTTCTATGAGTATTAAACTATGAGCAGATTCTTAACTAATGGTACACGTAATTGTTAGCTTGTGGATTATGCATATTAAGTGCAATAGACAGTAAACATGCAGGGAAGAAAGGCATACCACATTTAGTATCTATCCTAAACCATCTGACCTCGAGAGATGTTTTGATTGTGTCACAAATTTTTTTTGTTATCGATCATTTACAAAATAGTAAATTTTAGAGCAAATTTAAAATGTTATAACCTGTGTCATATCCGGGAGAAATATGTGGAATGTTTAAAAGTGGAAGATATCGTTTGCGAGAATAGCTTTCTAGACCTAAGACCCATAAGGAGTTACTTTACAGATAAATTAAACGTGACAAACACGATTAAACATTGACATTGGGTGGCTCCACAGGGAGAACCATGTCGGAGCTCCTGAAGTCAGTGCTTTCACTCTGGCACCTGAGGTAGTGGTGTTCGTATGTGTGTGTGTGTGTGAAAGGGTTTAATATGGGTGGTAGTTTGTTATCAAGAATGCATGTGCCACTGTGCGAAAAAAAAGAAGTTATACAACAAAAAAAACTACTCAAAAAAAAAGAAGAAAAATCCAAGACAAAACAGAAGAAAAATTACACAATGAACAGACAGAAAAACAGACAAAACAAAATCCCACAAACGAACACACGGGATCATCAACAAATAACCACGAAGAAAACATTTCGAAGACATCACATACATATCCATCGATGATCTTAAATACCCAGGAGCAACGTAACATGAACAAAAACCAACGAAAAAAAAAGATCAACCCCAAAGAAAACAAAATATCGAACAGCAACTCTGTAACTGTGGCGGGTAGTTCCCACCGCCTCACCAAACCCGACAATCAGGCAGTAACGACCTCAAGTAAGCAAGAAACAGATAAGTATCCATTTATCTTTTCATATTTGTACGAGTGTATCTGTGTTATCTTCCCCTAATTGGGATATTGTTTATCCGCTTGACCCCATAAGACTCCTTAGCGATTGCTTAGTAAGCCCAAGTTCCCAAATTTGATTGACATCAATATGGGAGAAATATGATTCCAACAAGATGACGAGCCAGCCCAAAAAGGCAATGAAAACACGCTTTGGCCATGCAGTCAGTGTAAGAAATGGACCCGTCAATTGTACACCAAGATCGTACTATTTATCGCTATTGAATTATTTTCTCTGGCGCCAAGTCAAGTCACTAGTTTATGCCTTTAAGCCAGCAACAATCGATACTTTGAAGCAAAGCAAAACAATGAACGATTAACGCCCCCAATTGCTCGGAGAGGTGGTCCACAATTAAACCTCCAGAATGCGATTTGTATAAGCTATCCGTGGACATATACCTAAAATTATTTTCAAGTATTAGATAGCATGGAATATAAAGTAAATTTAATAAATCATCACCAAGTTGATATGTTTTTTTTTTTTTTAAATGAAAAACCTCTTTAAAAAGACCCCTTTCATTAATACATTTAAAAATAAATGCATTACCCACTAATCAAAAAGCTAAGCACGTATAAACTGCTCTTAACACTAGTCTATTAGTGTCAATTTGACAGACTTTTTCTTTTCAAATAAGCAAAACTCCTAATAATTGTAGTGCTGTTGCCAAACGTTCGCGACTCACCGGGCTACTTTCTCGTCTAGTTTCCGTCGCCAGAGGGCTCTGAAGGCTTGTAGAAGAGTTATTACATATCTGATGTTTGGTGTCAATTTGGACACAATGTGTTTAATTCTTCAAATAAGGTTCTTCGCACCAGTGCCAGATTGTTCACCAAGCGAGACTGAAAGTGATTCCGAAGATTATATCAATGACAGCAGTGATGCTGATTTTGTTGGACAAGAAATGCATTTGGAAATCGCTGCTGAACCGGACAACGCTCTCAAGTCAAAAGACAAGAAAATTCAGTATGTGCGTGATCCAATGCCACCATCCCCATCAGTCTCGACAACAGATTTCGCTTGTCGTCAAGGTTTGATTTGAGTTGGAGTTTGAGTTTGAGCGGCAATGTCACTTATTCGCTTTCGAGCCATTAGCCAATCGATACGATTCGATAACCGAGAAACTCTGCGTAATGTTCAGCAGAGTGTGGGTCCAGCACTTGAAAGTTATGTATGTTTCTGGCAATTTTCTGACCGTCGATGAGCAACTGCTGCCATTTCGTGGTCGATGCAGTTTTCAACAATACATTTCGTCTAAGCCTGGAAATTATGGCATCAAACTTTGGATTCTGGCCGACACAGGGTCGTTGTATGCCTACAATATTCAAGTCTACGTTGGCCGTGACAGGAACTGTTCAGCAGAAACCAATCAAAGTCAGCGTGTTGTTCTGGATTTGTGCCAAGTTAATTCTTCTTCGTATACATGCCTTTATTTTTCTCTGATCTGTGATTCTTTTCCATTTTTAGGAATGAACGGACGCATTGTCACTTGTGACAATTTTTTTTACATCTTACAGTTTGGCACTCGAGCCGAATAAGCAGCAAATGACAATTGTCGGCACCATAAAGAAAAATCGCAAGGAGATACCGTCAGCGCTGGTTGACATGAGAAAAACCAGGGCTGGATACTGAAATCGTCTACAACCATGCAGATCGTGTCACGATGGTGTCATACGTGTCCAAGAAAAATCGCTTCGTAACTTTGCTTTCGACGTATCATGCGGTCGTCCCCTTCGATCCAGCTGACCAGGCAAAAAAGCCCAACATAATTCACTTTACAATAAAGTGAAGGCTGGTGTCGACACTCTCGACCAGAACGTTGTTCTATAACATTCTTGACATTTCGACTTTGAATGCCTTCTTGATTGTTCCCATTGTTCCGGGAATGGAACAAGAGTAAGAAAAGTTTCCGCCGACGATTGTTTTTGTTGAACTTGGGCGAGGCCATATGTGAAGACAATATCAAAGCTAGGGCACGAACACCACATGGTATACATGCGGCAGAAGTTTTTCGTCGGGTACGAGATCCAAGTTCGTCGATTTCACCGTGCTCCTTTTGCTCGATTTCTCCATCAACAGCATCACAAGCATCAGCATTGGTCGAAATGATAGCGGTCAACACATTGGTTCATCAGCCAACCACAAAAAAACGGGCTAGATGTCACATGTGCCCTCGAACTCCGAACGCAAATGTTCACAGTGTTCGTTGTGACATGTGCGTGAGACCAACTTGTACGGAACATTGTATTATTCTTTGCGAGAAAAGCGAGGTACTTCATCGCAAATGAAATTTCAGCAATCTCGATTCCATTCGACTTGTCCTTTTTTTCCTTCTTGTTATATTTGCAGTTGAACTGTTACAATATTTTATTTTTTATTTTATTCATAATATAAATAACAAAAATTGAAATTTTCCGCAACAAACCAGCATATTATAGCTTTCTTTTTGACTCTACAATCGGCTCTATAAAACCTTGTGTCAAATTGACACCAAACATCAGATTAGCATCGCAAAACTAAATATAGACTAGCGTTAAAGTAATCAGAACTTAAGATCTTTACTAGTGAATAGGAGAACTAATAATAAAACCAATTGAAGTTCTATACCAGCTGGTTGGTAACAGACAGGGTCAAAAAGAAGCAGTTTACTAAACAAAGCGCTTACTGGTAAGGCCTATTCACTTCATCCCATTAAGCATATCATGAAAACTTAAATTTGCTCGTATTTTCCAAGCAAAATAATAACCTCTTACCTCGACATATGGTGCTCAATCGAAACGAAATTTGCTGCCTACCGAAACTAGCCTTGCAAGCCGCAAGTTTTTCTACATTATGCTCCAGTTTGCACATCAACTTAACACATGCATTCACTGAGCTTAAAGGTCGTCTTTCAAATGCGGCCGGTATCTATGTTACATACCTGACGTTGCATCACTACAAAAAGCAGGGAAGTTGAATAACATTGATTATCACTGACATATTAATGTTCTTTCTAGATTTTAAAGTACAGCAAACGATCTTACTCAACAAAATTTTAAGCTACGTACATAACTTTGCTAATATATGTAAGCTCTGCTTTGATACCAAGTCATGATGACATCAAAAGAAATGAAAGTGCAGATATTGCATCCTTAAAAAACTGACAACCATCTCTTAGCTCATCCGAAGAGTTGTTATTGTAAGAAAAACTTACAGTTTGGCTAAGCAAACAGAACTTTATTCAACACATCTCTGAACTCAATACATTGAAATCGGAGCTATTTTATTATTTAAAAAAGGAATCTATTCCCAGTATTCGATGCCTTACTAAACGCAGTTCGCACACCAATCAGAAAGATAGATCCGCCTTAGGAAACATATTACAAAATATGTGCATATAAAACAAAGTAAAATGAATTATTTAACAAAAATCTTAAGAAACATGTATACCAAACATACTAACACACAAATACTACTATATGTAGTTTGATTGACGGCATAAATAAAAAATAGCCTCGCAAATTAAATCTTGTTAATATCACGACCTAATTACGCCGTGAAGTTAAAGAAACAACTAATAGATCAAGATACTTGTAATTGTTGCATTGATTTACTTAGCAATTCAAATGTTTGTTAAGCAGTAAAAGTTATAATGACTAAGTGATGAATCAGTTTAATAGCGCAATTACCTGGTTCGCATTAAAAATCAGTTGCATTTGTCATCTGAAAATAAAGTTCCCTCTTTTATCGATGCTTTCTAAGAAGATTCATGTCAATTCGACTACGTGTATTGAAAAGTACTAAGAACTTGAAAAAACTGGAATTTTGTATCAAAAAGTGGTTATTTCCTTACGTCCATAATTAATATGTAAATCATAATGCCATTCGCTATCTCAATTTTGTGCTAAAGAGATTTTCAAAAACTACTTAGTACTTTGCCGCATAACATCAGAGACTGTCGTCAGTTAATTTTTCTCCGTTGTAGCTTAAAATAATTATTAAATTTCGGCAACAGTACGGTCAGTATAGTAAAGAGGTTTTTTTTTAAATGAAGTGTCTCAACAACAAGTTGTATCACCTGACTCGTCTTCCTCATTCTTATCTATTAAACAAGAAGTTCCGCTAGGATCAGCAATTGGTCCTAGTCTCACCTCAATGTTCATAAATGACTTACTATTTGTATGTAGGTATAGTTCAAAATATCTACACATATGCTTTTATCGTTGAGCTATACGCTGCTCAATGAATCAATCAGCCTGCTTAATGAAGTAGCTTACCAAACTCCACCATATTGTGATCCATATTCAAATCCGAAATTCAAACTCATGTGGTTAAAATTCTAGGTCCATAAGCAAATTATTTACTACAGCTTTTACCAGTTTGAAGTTTTGTCTGACTTCGTACAAAGAATTGGACTCCTGTATGTTCATACTGAAATCGTTATTACGGGAGTGAGATCCCTTATTCTTCATTAGATTTAAAGTATCAAATCAAAAGAAAGGGAACGGCACGACTCGAGCTGTGAAGCGGCCATTAGGATTAGTGAAATTACTTTTCGGTCATACAAGGTCAAACCAAATTTAAGGGAGCCAGGAGTGATTGCAACGCTTTTCTCAAGCGTGTGAAATTTCAACGCTTCCAAAAATTGAGACAAAAAACTACATTATTTCAAAGGTAGTCAAAATGTGTGAATGTTTGTCAAGATCATAAGAAATTCTGCCTCATCTTTGGGCAAGACTTACTATATTTGCTTGCCTCGCCACTTCTAGTAGATTATGAATTATTTCTGCCTAACATCTTCAATGGGACGAATCCATTTCAACTTCTTGCACATGTAGATGATATTAACATTAATGGAACAAGTCAATAAAAGATAGTTATATAAAACATATGTATTGTGTTATCAAAACTGAGCTACCAGCACCGACGACATTGGCAGGAAATTACAATTTCTGGTGAAAGCAAGATTATTGGACTTGGTGTTTGGCAGGAATTTGACAAGGTTTGGCATCAGACACTTTGGTGGAAAATACATGCACTTGGGTCATAAACGCCAAGAAATTCTTAATTACATTACGGAAATTTCACTTTAAGATATCTTGAACGATTTCAAATCAAATATTCACAAAATAAATCCCGGTATGCCACAAGGTTCCGTTCTGTGTCCGACACTCTTTTTTATCTTTATAAATGATTTCTTGTCTGCTATTATAGAACACTTCTAATCCAATAGAGAGACAAAACTCTCTGCTGGTCATATTCAGTCCCGGATTCATGTCCCTACTATGGAACTTGAACAGCAGTGTATGTTAAGCTCATTTAGTTCTGATATTAACAGCATACACCTACAAAGTAGAATTTGTTGCTTCCAAAACACAATGCTGTCTGGTTTCGTTTAAGTGAGATTTAAAAACTCAGGCATGATCTATGAATGGCAGTTGCATTTTGAAAGCTCAAAAAGTTTAGATTCTACACATAGGTGATGGTAATATACACAGTCAATTATCTTGAACACCGATGTAATGTCTTCTGCATTGCCTTTTTCTGCAGATATTGTCATCACCAGTGCTCCAATGAGATTGCTAGTAACATTTCACTCCTTCAAACATTTAACAGTACATCCGTCTCGCTAAAAATGCTCATCAATATACCTTCAAGCACATCCTCGGATTGGATGGGGGTGCCTAATGATTCCCGACCTATTTTGACCTGACCTGCTACGGTTAGGCTAGAAAACCTTAACCTATTAATGAACGTTTGAAGTTTTTTTTGTGCCAGAACTGCACCCATGCAAGGGTTCCTTAATTCGCTAAGAAACTTCTTTGGCTATTATCTCTGCAATTGCGAAAAGAGCGGGAATGCCTCTCTAGTTCTCACACTCCATAAGATTACCTCGACAATCATTACCTTCTTGCACTCATTTGGAAACCCTCTGTCTGTCAAGCTCTCTCAACAGGAGCATATAAAAGCACCGCTGATGTTGTTGGAGCGGCTCGCAGATGTTCTACGGGAATACAATTTATTCCTACCAGTGTGTTATTGTCCAGTGCGCTGAATGTGGTAGCGATCTCATCTGAGCTGAGCGTAGATGTGCGAATTCGGGAAATTGTTGCTTAGCGTAGCTTAATTTATTACGAATTCCTTTTAAAAATCAATATTTCCATATTTCTCGCTATAGCGCACTGCTTTCCTTTCGAACTTGGAATGTTGTTAACGCATTTACACCGCAAGACCTCTATAAGTAATTAGCACCATATCTAGTCTGCCGCCATTTTAGTAAGATTACAAAAAACAGACACGCCGGAGAATCTTATTGTGAATATACCGACTCAGAGGGAAATGATATATTGTACAAAACCCGTAAAGATTATCATCAACGCCCGTGAAGTGTTTCGTTAGCCAGCATCACCTTTTGCTAATAAAATTTTTCATAATGAAACTATGGTAGTATAAAACCAACTTTTTTCCTTAATTGGTGCTACGTTTGGGAGTGAACTAGGACTAAAAAGTCTCTAAATAAGACCGGTCTTTGGTCCACCAGCTGCGGACCCCAAGTTGGTTGAGGCCCCCGTCTACTTGTGCGCGCCACCTAATGTGAAGTCCTCTGCGTTTCCCCTCCAGGATGGGTTAGAAGGCTCTGCATGCCGGAGCATTGATGGCCATTCGCTCTTCTTGTCCTAACCAGGTTTCTAATGCGTTGGCTCAAGTCAAGACAAAGTTCGTTTCTACCTCGAAATTAGAATTAAAATATGCTTACAAACCTTAGACCTTTCTGTGCTCACTTAAGCCAAGGTCATTCAACAATAAAACGACACATCCATTCTTTATCATGTAATGTAATGGTCAGTCAAGATGATTAGCGAATGGATGAGAGGAATAATAAGATTTACAGATACACGATACCGCGACTATCTTATGAAAACTCTGAAATACATAATAGAATACAGATAATTAAAAGTAAAATAATATATGTTTGATTAACTACGTCATACGAGTATTAGGATTCTGCTTCAATTCATTGATAAGTATCTGCTCATACGAGTATACAAGTATGTTACCCAAACATTAAAGTGGAATAATTTTAAGTTGTGCTATTGAACCTCTCGTTTATGTATTTATATGTGTAAGCACATAATAAGAGAAGCTCAGTTCGTGACCAACAACAACGGACAACTGAAAGCGATTAGAGATAAATGGGAAGCCTATCTTTAAACTTTATATTGTGTAGGCAGCAACAAGTGAAAAAGGCGTTATCTGTTTACGACTCGTCTTAAAGGTTACGGATAAGAATGGAAAACCACCTTAATGTCTTGAATCTGCGACAACAAGATTGCACATGGGATAAGTTTGAGTTCAGTAATATGACGAGAATTTGTTTATGACTGGCAAATACACAGTGTGGCAAATAATATCCCGGACTGGATCTAGAAAACATAATTATAACGAGATTTCTGTTTATTTTTCGATACACAATCTCTGTAACGATTCAAATGCCAATTCTAGCTCATTTTGCGGGATTGCCTTGGGTGGCCATGTCGAAGCTGATTGAATGGTCGGAATGTGGTCAGAAAAGCATCCTTTCATCTTCAATCAAGCACGGTGCCACATCAGGTACATATGGTGGATAATTTAACACACACACTTGATTTCCAGCCAAAAAATTACAAACAATGATTACTCTGTGACTCGGTGCATAACCATGCAGCAGAGACTATCTTTGCGTTGCCCAAATCCTCGTGAATAATATTCTCTTTGTTGATGGTTCAGGTCCGTTAAAGGGTTCCTTGAATATATACGCCTTTGATACGGCTAGCGCATACTTGAACGGCATGTAGTTCAGTTCAGTTCAGAATACACTAGGACACTTTTCCATTGCAATTGATATGCTGTGCCGTCTTGCCTGTTAGGTGATTTGTTGCTGACCCATGCTTCTTTAGTGGGAATCTCCATGGAGAATACTTTGTTGAAGCATAATATTTTTTAAAGGCTGTCTGTTACCGCGCAGATCATGTTAAGTTCTGGTATTTCAGAGAGCAGGTTATTTGGGTCCGGGTGATCGCAAGGATCTACTCCTTTGGCTTGTACCAATCTTGCTGAGCCACGTAAAGCCACTTTACTTATATAGGGGCGTTAAACCTATTGTATAGCAGCTGTGGGTTAGGTCCGAAGGGCCCTGGAACACTGAAATGGCGGTCTTTTACGTTGCTCCTTGTTTCTTTAGCAACTTCCGTTGGACCATGTACGTGTTCTCTGCTTCTGTGCTTGACAATGCAACTGATTTCTGCTTTCCTGATTTCCATGTCATAGCAGCGTTCGCAAGTTTGAAAACAAGTCGTCCTCTGTACGATTTCATCCACGTTTTTACCCCAGTCTGAACCGACAAATCCAATCAATTGCGGCCTATCGGATCAGTCCATGGTTCTGAGTCCCACTCAAATATATGTGTACTCCCTTTGAAACCTTCCAGTGCTCCTGCCCAGGATCAGCATTGTATCGGCGCAAGACATTGAACTTATGTGCAATGTCTGGACTTGTTGAAACAGCGAGGTACATCAGTGACCCAATCAACGATAGACGGAATAGTTGCCATCTTAGTTTTCTCTTTCTGTTTGCTTAATTTTACATAACCGACTAATAGAGTTGCTATAGCTTTTGATTCCTCCATACTATATACTCATGTTAAATAATTTGGATGAATTTTATTTGGTTCATTGTAACAATATTTTGCGATAAAACTTGTTTAAATTCAATGCCAAGGTAATAATGTAACTTACCGAGGTCTTTAATTTTGAATTTCTGTGACAAGCGCTGCTTCATTCTCTGATATGCATCTAAATTGTTGTTTTCGATTATGAGACCATTCAAATAGATAATGACTATCGAATTGGTGTCTTCTGTTTTAATTAAATAAATGCACAGTTTTAGTCAAAGTTCAGAAGTTCCTGCTCCAGCTTCATGTACTATCTTTTTTCCGAATGTTTTAGTCCATATAACAATTTCTTCAGCGAACAATCAAGATGTTCTTCTCCAGCTTTAATAAAACCTTCAACTCATTCCATGAATAAATCTTCTATAAGGTCTTCATGTATGTAAGTCATCTCGATATCGAGTTGGAACCATTTATTGTGCAATTGTGCCTCCCTCCTTGAAGTCAATGTCTGCTTGTTGTGAACAGCTTTTCATAACTAGCTTTTCAGTTTTCGACACTTCCATCAGCATTGAATTTTCCTTAAAATCCATACGCGGCCGATGACTTTCTTGATCTTCGGACGTCCAACAAATTCCCACGCTTTTATGTGACAGAGAGCATTTAATTGTAATTGCGTTGAAGGTCTCCATTTACCGGCATTTGGACCATCCGTTGCTTCTTTCACTGTTGGGTTGATGATAATGTTTACTTGGTCAGCCCCTTCCGATAGCTTAGCTTCTTGTTTGAAGTTTTGTCTGCAATGGACCACACACATCGGAATGAAATAAATTCAATTAGTTTGGATGTTCTCGACAGGGATTCCTTAGCAAATATTGAGCACTCGGCCAGTAACTAAATGTGGAATCCCTGAGACCTTTCATTCAGAGACTACCCTCCTGTGGTCCCTTTCGTTGACCACACACATCGGAATGAAATAAATTCAATTAGTTTAGATGTTCTCGACGGGGATTCCTTAGCAAATATTGAGCACTCGGCCAGTAACTAAATGTGGAATCCCTGCGACCATTCATTCAGAGACTACCCTCCTGTGGTCCCTTTCGTTGAAATGTCCATAACGCTGGTGCCATTTATCAATTTGGTTATGTTCGTCATTTACAATGGATGTTGATTCTAAAATGGATTCGATAAAATAGAGACTACTAATCGTTCCTGTTACAATTGTTTCATTTTTGATGTTTTAAAATATCTACAGCTTCTTTTTCGACAAATTGAATCTTATACGAGTACCCATTTCAGACTGCCTTGGAGGTGGATAAAAGATTTGTCTTAAACTCTCGGACATACTCGTATATATATGTAGGACGTTGTAAAGTCGTTATTGGGATATTTCCATGTTCAACATAAAGGGCGGTGCTTTTTCCCTTAATATTTGTGGTTTTGTTAACAACAAGCCTCACACTTTGATTTAAATTTTAGCTAAGTGTATGAGCTTGTTTCGGTCCTGGCACATGTGTGACGTCGTTTCAATATCTATGTACCAGTCGGTTATCGAATTGGAACTTACGTGCATAACGATACAAAAGGATACTTTTTCTGCTAAGTTTGCAAAAGTATTTTGACGAATTGATACATCGGTCGGTTCTTATTTGCAATTTTCCAGATGTTCCATTATACTTTCACTGTCTCCCGTTTTGATGAACACAAACAATAAGTGGCTTTACGTGGCGGTCCTTTGGAGTGATGGATCTCATCGAGTTACATCCAAACGGCGTTTGCAATGCTGTATCTAGCACAATTTAGATGCCGACATACATAGAAAATTTTATATCTGCCGTTGCTTTTTGAATAGCATTGATGGCTGTTGAATTACTCACTAAACTATTTTTATCCACTGGTTAAAATTTTTGATTTGTTCCATTTACATAATCCTAATGATCATTTTTACCAGGAGCCTCTAAGTGTCGAAATTGTCTTTATGCAATTTTTCGATATGTGCCCTAATAAGTTTACTTTAACTGAGATATTTTAATTTCGCTGCGTAGCTAGGGACTGGGTTATTCAGATAGGGTCTGGGCCCAAAATCTAAATAATAACTTCCCGAAGAAATAAAAGAAACACTTTTAACTTGTTAGCTTGATGAGGGGTCAGTTGTATAGACATTTCATAAGAGAGATATACGAGTAGATACATATACAAGGAAAGTCTCCAACCCGTTCTTCAAATTTGATAAATTTAGAATAACAATAGTGAAGAACTTAAAGTCGCGGAAGAAAAAGTGTAACGAAAAAGCCGACCTCAAAAAACTTCAAAAACACTTCACTGACCTTTGCCTATAAACTTGGCACAAATTTGACGCAACGCTTAAGCAGACAATAAGCATTTTTGAAATTGATAATTTTGAGAATATAGATCGATGCAGAAATATCTCATTTAGGTGTTGAAAAAAATTTTAAAATGATGATCGCGAAGGCTTCCTTCCTATCTTCAAAGTATTACTATTACGGCTATTTCTTGTCTATGAATGGATTACGATATTGAACCAGATAAGAATATTTTTATGAACCGAACTTTAATGTATGAATATGATCGATGTTATTTCGAAATTAGATGAAATAAAACTAGACCACAAGACGGTACTACGTAACACACAAGCGGCGAAAATGTTTCGCTTTTGTAAGAAAATTTTCCTGTCCGAGTCATTTTACGAAATAATAATAAAAATTGGCCACCGTGATCATATTATTAAACACCATGTAATTTCCTTCATTGAGGCCATATAAAGGCAAAGGTCAATTGATGGGGTAACAGCCAACATCCATTCTATCGTTGATGAATTATACCCGTAAATCAAAAAATGTGATGAACAATTTTATCAAAATGTGATAAATGTGGAAGGCCATATGGCTGATATTGGCTTTATTGTTAAGGGCAAACCCTTCTTCAATCGATTAAAATTTGTAGTAAATAAATAAAATCTTATTTTAAGCAAAAGTGTGTATTTTCTTGATAAATTAAAATAAAACCGTTTAACTTCGTGTAACTTCGACCTTTGTAAGTACAATAGATTGCGTTACTGATTCTCTTTTAGTCAATTTGATGAATTTTGTCTTATGATATTTGATCGCTATCTTTTTGAGCTCAACGGTGTCTGTCTTAACATGGTGTTAAAAGGAGAACATTTTCGATATATTTTGCTTTTTTTTATTTCCATAAAGGTTAAACTTAGGATGTTGATAGTTTTTTTTCGAATTCACATGTCAACGTTCTGAGGTTGATGATAAGTAAATAAAAAGCCATAATTAAGTCGGATCTTTATAGTATATGACTGTGTCAGAAATTACACTGGGGTTGAATGCACCACACACACTATAGAAAATCGCTTATATCGTCTTGCAGCTCTTAAAAGCTCCATCTGACTTGAAAAATGCTCACAACAAATCAATATTTGTGAAACAAATTATCGTTTGCATAGTGGATCGTCTTTAATAACATCAATCGTAAACGCTTATGGCATGCATAAGAGTGATGAATCAGAACGAGCCACATAATAAACATAACTGCATCAAAATACGGTTTTGTTAATTCCGTAAGTTGTAATGCATTTTAATATGCTTCTAAAGAACCAAACGATCAGTTCAGATGTTTACTATTAACAACTAATGAAACTGGAGAAAGCAACCAAAAACCAAAGAAGAACGGTCAAATGGAAATAGAGCCGTGCCTCACCATTATAACGCTAGACCACCATATTTTTGTCAAATCGTGAAAAATTATTGAACCCTGTCCAGGAAGTGATTTCGCACTTCATTCGTATAACGTATGACCCCAGTGCATTCGGTTTGAAATTTTTTAGGCAAACAAAATTCGAATTTGTGTAAAAAAGCAACGGAACGCTAGCTATGCTCCTGAACAACGTGGAAAAATCAACACAATGTATTTTATAAACAATCCGTCACGAATTTTCCTAGTCGCCCTACTTCCACTGATTGTTTAATGCTGCGATTGCCAGCGCGACTCTTAGATACTTGAATAACATGGGACCCAACATGCTCTGGAAAGCCTCAAACTGCCGTTGAAAAGACGCCGTGCAATACAATTGCCCGTGAAATGTCATGTTTCTGGGGCACATTTTTCTGAGAGATTTGAAGATGTTTCCTTAAAAAGTGCAGACAGTCGCTCTGCTGTTCTGGGAGGCTGAGTACTGCACGAAGAGCCCTCACTTTCACTTAGAGTCACTCTATGGTGTGCTGTTTACGCTGGAGGAGTCACAGTGTGACTGTGATTGGTAAGCGCTACATAGCAATGATCAATGAATTTTTCATTCCTAAATTGAATGAATTGGGTCCAGAAGACATTTATTCCCAGAAGGATGGCGAAACGGTGTATATTGCACAAGCACCAACTGACTTTCTAAAGCAGGTGTTTCCAAGTCGTTTGATATCGAGTTTTGGCTATTTGAACTGGCCCGTAAGATCACACGATTGGCCATCGTAGACTTATTTTTATATGATTATTTAAAGTCACGGGTTTATATGAAGAGCCTATATAAATGGATGGGCCTTTTAGGAAAATACAAGTCAAAAAGTTGAGAGCCTATCACCTGAAGAAAACAATGTATAATTTTTTAAAGAGTCTAACTAGTAATCGACAATGGCGGTGCCTACTTAAGCGTTACGCAAAATGCAAAAACTGCATTATATTTCTTCTACTTCAAAGATATAGCCCAGGAGAATAGGCTGATACATTACGGCCAACGCAGTATATACGAGGGCGGGTCAATAAGTCCGTGACTTTTTGAATTTCTGACCTCTTTACTGAAACAGCAACAGCTCCTGTCAACAGGCATCTGTCAGTTGACTCCTGTCAAAATTTAAACTTGCTGCGTCAGTTAGTTTGTGTTTGACAGCTATTTTTATCAGACTACTCACTAATTTGAGGAGAAAATGGAAAAAAGTGAATTTCGTGTGCTTATTAAGCATTATTTCTTGCGAAAAAAAACCATTACCGAGACCAAGGCTAAGCTTGATAAATACTATGGGGACTCTGCACCATCGATTTCAATGGTAAAAAAGTGGTTTACTGAATTTCGTTGTGGCCGTACAAGCACTGAAGATGCCGAACGTCCTGGACGCCCAGTTGAGGTCTCTACACCCGAAACAATCGAAAAAATTCACGATATGGTGTTGGCCGACCGAAGATTGAAAGTGCGAAAGATTGTGGAAGCCGTAGGGATCTCGCATGGCTCAGTGGTTTCAATTTTGAATGATCACTTGGGCATGAGAAAGCTTTCCGCAAGATGGGTGCCGCGTTTGCTCACAGTCGACCACAAACGCAATCGTGTAACAACTTCACAGGAAGGTTTGGCGTTGTTTAATCGCAATATGGAGGAGTTTTTGCGCCGTTTTGTAACCGTGGACGAAACATGGAGAACAAACAACAGTCAAAACAGTGGGTTTCTAAGGGTGAATCAGCGCCAAAGAAGGCCAAGGTGGGTTTGTCAGCCAATAAAGTTATGGCGACTGTTTTTTGGGATGCACGCGGGATAATCCACATTGACTACCTTCAAAAGGGAAGCACAATCAATGGGGAATATTATGCCAACTTATTGGACCGATTCAATGACGATTTGAAAAAAAAACGACCTCATTTGGCCAAGAAAAAAGTTCTTTTCCACCAAGACAATGCAAGGGTGCACACATGTGCAGTTGCCATGGCAAAAATCCATGAATTGGCCTATGAATTGCTCCCTCATCCACCCTATTCTTCAGATTTGGCTCCGAGCGACTACTTCTTGTTCCCAAACCTGAAGAAATGGCTTGGTGGAAAAAGATTTGACTCCAATGATGAAGTCATCTCGCAAACAAAGGCCTATTTTGAGGACCTCGACAAATCATTTTTTTTGGAAGGGATAAAAAAATTGGAGAAGCGTTGGACAAAGTGTATAGAGCTCAAGGGAGACTACGTTGAAAAATAAAATTATTTTTTTATCAAAAAATCTGTGTTTTAATCCAAAAGTCACGGACTTATTAACCCGCCCTCGTACTTTATGCGAAGAGAAAAAATAAAGCAAAAGATTGCAATTTTATGTTAAAAAAAAAACAAAATCTTCTTATTTTGTCGTAATCTAACCAAACCTTAAAATCGCTTCGAAAACTATTTGCACCATATACAATATTGGTTTTTAATAGTCTTTCCCAAGTATTTGATGAATTTTAGTTGAAAAAAAAAACAATTTTACATACATTTTTATCAATTTCATAGATACTACCCAATAATATTCAACTTATAATACAAAAAGTTGAAATATAAATATGTTTAAACAATAAGATACTATCACAAGAACAATTATAATTGTTAGCAAAGGGGAAAATCGGATTCACAAACAATTTAATTTGGATTCTTAACAATATATACATTTAAAAAAAAAAAAACATTCCA
This sequence comes from Volucella inflata, assembly GCA_928272305.1. Classification (NCBI taxonomy): domain Eukaryota; kingdom Metazoa; phylum Arthropoda; class Insecta; order Diptera; family Syrphidae; genus Volucella; species Volucella inflata. Next base: position 16,232,041 of record OV743720.1, on the reverse strand, counting down.
TTAGTTAAACGCACCATTTGCCTTTCTTGTTACTACCGACACACACTTCTTCCACTTCACTCACTTCAAGGAACCGGTTAAAAAGAGCAAAACAAAAGTTCATCTACACCGTCCAGCGGCTAAAAGTAAACTAATCGTGCGCGAATGAGACTTGGCAGATGAATACTAAAAATCAAACAGTTTTTTAACAAAAAAAAATATTGTTTTTCGTTATTTTGATTTGAAGAAAATAAATTTTAGAATACAAACACAAGAGATTCTATAATTCGACCACATCAATGAAAAGATATAAAACATTTGTTGAGATATTTTATTCTCTTTACAAAAAAATCTGTCGGAATGGTTGAAAGTCAACGTTTTCATCGACATCTCTCAAATTGAACTTCTATTCGTTGTTATTTCCTTATCGCCAATAAACTAACATACCTACCTACTCGTACAAAAAAACAAAAATCTATACAAAAAAAAACTGCAACGTAAACACTGTGAGTTCAAGGGCAACGAGTAGTCAAAAAAAACAAATACAAATACAAAAATATACCTACATACTCGTATAAATTGTTACTTTTTGCTTTACTTGATGGCTTTACACTTGCGGATACTGTTCCCATAGTACTACCAATTATTCTTTAAAAAAAGGTAATTCGTACAGAATTACTGCGAACATTTTGCAAAAACACCGAAAAGTGGTTTTTCTGAATGATAAGCTTTGAGAGACAGTACACGTGTATCTCCCGGATTAGACTCTAATTAATAAATTTTTTCCGAAAGTCTCTGAGGAAGTCCGAGTTATATTTGATTTAAGCACACAGCTTAAGTCTAAACATGTTCAGTTCAATGAGTACTTTAGTGCATCTTTGAACAGTTGCAAATTTCAAATGTACCTACACTTATGTGTATGTACATATATGTGTATAGATCTACAACTGTGGCTTATTTTGAAATAGATGTAATTATCGAAACACTTCCAAGAGCAACCGGCTAAGTAAAAAGTCTACAATATACCTAAATTATGTTAGCATCTAAGTGCAGAAGGCAACAGAAGGATAAGGGCCTTGCCAGTTTCAGTTGTTTGGTGCACAGCTACTTGGAGAGATATTTGAACCGATTTTTTTTTTTTTTTTAAATTTACGCGCGCCTCAAGGGGTTTATGATACCCTTTTACTGTTGCCATGGCGCAGGCGGAAAGATAGAAGGAGGAGAAAGGAAAGCATTGTTGTGATATAGTGGTTTGAAACTCAGATATATTTGGTTTCGATATTGACTCTCCAGGGGTGGGTGTCCGAATAGGACGGACAGTTTTTCTTCACTCGGAATGATTCAGATTGTAAATTTTAACGGTTGTTTTTGTGCTTGAAACTCTACAACAGCCAAATCTACATGTCAGTGTTATGCCTTCACACGCAGATTTTTCTGACTGAGTTCCAATTACACAATTGAAAAACTTGTCATGAGTAGGATTCGAACCTTGACCCTCCGAGTGAGAAGCGATGGCTAGTACCACTCCACCACGGCCACCCCAGATTTGGTCTAAGTGGCAACCATTACCTTAGCGAAGGTACTGACATCGGGCTGTTTAACTCGAGCCCTTCTCCAATGGTTTTGTTAAGTCCATGGCCGTCCAGTCGAACACTGCTAGAAAACAGAACTAACCGCAATTCAAGAAGTACAAAAGAATGCCCGCCTGAAAAGGTATGAAAAATTACATCTATTCTTTTAAGACTTCTTCAAAAAATGAAGACTATGCTTATTTGTATGTGGGTTTGCTATTCGAGGGAGACTCAGGTAAAAAGCCTTAAGTTACCTGTATATAAGTGATCATCTCAGTATCCACATCATCAGCAGGCAACATTCGAAAATAAAAGCCAGGTTTGCTTTCATACCCTCAAAGAGAATTAAGGATGACAACATCAAAGACGAACACCTGAAGATGACTCGTATAAGACCATGTATGGTATCACTTACGTATATCATATCTCTGCTGTAATACTCGTACATTTAGTATGGAATCCATATTAGAGCCAACCATCAAATGTTCACACTTCGGCAGATCTTGAGAAAGAGCCAAGAACTTCAGATCGATAATCACTACCTATTTGTTGAAATACAAGTAAAATACCCATATGACAGCGTGCATAGAGATGAGCCATACAACGAGATTGTTCAGGATGACTGTTTAGAACTTTAGCTGCTCTTAATGGTACTAGCACATACTTGGAAATCGTGAAACTTTGCTTGAGATGATTCCATAGCCCCTGCAACGTTAGTACATATTTGGGTCATGGAAACTATACCTGTACATAGTCCAATATCCACTTGTCAATTTTAAATCATTATGTTTAACCTCCTACAAACACTTTGATATGAGATCATTTATGAATCATCAGATGAAGCTTTCGAACTCGAATTGTACCGCGAGTTTCATTTCTCTTACTTCTTATAACCACACTGCATTACGAATGGCCAATTCTTTTTTTTAAATATACCTGCGTCTGCTAATGAAACTGGTAGCTGTGAAGCAAATGAGCAAAGCGCCGAATTTACTTTTGGATGTGATCCCTCAAGACATTGCGTTGGTGGTTAATGATTCATGAGTAGGGGATGATCGGTCTAATCATTATTGTCACCCAGTGGGTCAGTTTTTGCGATATCCCTAAGATCTATCAAAAATAATTACTTAAAGCTAAACGGATATAGGATACCAAGAGCGAGGCACACGTAAAACGTAAAATAATTGGAAAAGTGAACGAATCTGAACGAATCTGTTTGTAAATAGTTTTAGCAAAGGTCGTGAGAATAGTTTTGAAGAAGTGATTTATCCAAATTGCCGATTTCTCGATAGGGTCATTGAAGAGGTAATTAGCCAGAGTCTTTTTCTTATAATTGAGCTTGCATACATAATACATCATTTCCACAAGTACTGCAGAAGTACGAGTATTCCGATCTAAGCCAAAGGTTCCAAGTGCAACTACCTAGAAATAAATGGCTTCTATCAAAAATCACTGTTATTTTTATGCAATCGAATGGCGTTAAACCGCTGTTCCTTGTAGGCCAGAGCAGCTTTAGGTGGCCTTAAACAACGGAGCACTTACGTTAATATTGGGATTTAAGAAAATCATTCATCACTACAACCTTGAATTGGTTGTAATATCTTCGGAATACTCAATCCAGAGCAGTACCAATTCAAAGTCATCGTGTAGGCTGGACTAACCCTTTTGTCGATGGTGAGCCCTAGTTAAAACCTATGCCAATCTTAGAGTCATGTCGGCCTGTAGTATTTTACAACGACAGTCCGATAAAATTCTCCCTGTAACTGAAGGTTTCAGCTACTGTACAGAATTGAGTCACTGTTGGGCTACCAGTAAGACCCCTAAAAATCTCTAGGAACGAGCCAATTATTCGTATGAAAGATCTCTGGTTTTAACAGGATAGTACTACCGCTCCAATTAATTAATTGCGTACGAAATTTGAAGATCGTTAGAGGACAAATTGACTTGATTTCAAGGTCATGCTATTCGACACCTTCAGACTTCTCTCTATGAGGTTATTTAAAGAGGTAGGTCTATGCCAACAACCTAGCGACAATTCAGGATCTACAACTTAATATCCAAACTGAAATTACAGCCACTTATTCTTCAAAAAGTCACCGATAATTTTGACCTTCGGATGGTCGCTTGCAACAGAAGGCGTATTAGTTACATGAACGATGTTGCCAAAGACCAACCTTTATTAATCAATAAAATTCTACATTGATTTCGTAAGAAATATGTTTTTAATTAAATGAAAACTTTTACACTAATTGTTGGCTCACACTTTACATTTACTTAAAAGTCGTTCATAAAGTGGGAAGTTACAGCTCCAATTGGTTTGCTCGTTCGAGTCCTCCTCAATATTACGCTCCACAGCAATAAAAGCCTCATCTATGTGCATTGTATGACGTCCCTACGGATGCCTATTAAGAGTTTAAATTGCGATGTAAAACGATCCATGGCTAATAAGATAGTTTCTCAGATGAACGATGAGCAGTAAACCCTCGCGATTGTAATTGTTCAAATGGTCTCATAAAAATATGCATAACCTGACCTTACGAGGAGCCACAGCACTTTCTAACTGTGTAAAAATTTTACTAAAAACAAAAATTTCCATTATTTTCTTACTTTAAATTTAGAGACCTTTGTTCAGGGTGTCATTTGCTTAACAACCTTAATCAAAATAAGAGAAGAAGATTACAATTTACATGAGTAGGTAGGTTCTCATTAGATTTAACTTCAAATCAAATTGTTGGTTCATTCCCGAAATGTAGCTAAGCAAAAAGCACAAGGTCATTATTTTCGCAAAACATCATCTTACACACATACATACCTATATGCATTATACAAATATATTTTTCAACTTTATTTTGTGACTTACTGTGATTTTGGATAATGAAGGGGAATTCCATCAACGAAAGGTTTTGTAGTAATCTGCGAACGATGATAACTTTAAATATTCACATACCCAAATATGTAGATATAGTATGCATGTATTTTAAACGAGATGTTGACAATAATTTCGGTTACTTTACAAAAATATGATAAACACATATTTAGTCATAATATCGTTCAATTACTGTAGGTTATGCCCATTTAAAAAAAAAAAAGGTGGCTCTGTGCAAGTCACGAAAGGGCGTATTTCTCATTAAGCTTTATGTATGTCCAACTAAAACCAAATTAGTTCTCAAAATTGTTCAAGATACAGATAACAACCATGTTTTACTTAACGACATTTACGATGTCCAGGTTATATTATACGAATACCAGAAACAATTCACTGTACATCCCCTCAAGTCAGAATTAATTGTACATATCCGTAGCAACCTTGAATAAGTTGATAACTCATTATGTTCCATTTTTTAGGGCAGCGATTTTTAAATTTGCTATTACCTAACTGAACACAAACTTTCATAACAAATGCATATCTACGTTTCCATGGACTCGTAAGTGAAATTGAGTTGCCGATTTTTTTTTCATAAACGATGGACCAAAACGGTGGAATGACGAAACCAAACGAGCTGTGGCCGACAAGAAGAGTGCATTCCAAGCGTGGACAAAATGCGATCGGAGCGACGATATCGAAAAAGCTCGACTGGCTCTTGAATACGAGCGTCTTAAAAAGATCGCAAAGAAAGTCCTGGCTCGAACTCGAGCGGCAGAAGTAGAAAACCTGTACCAGGAGCTGAAACAAATATCCTCACGATCGGCGGATAGAAGACAAGCTATCCAAGAAGTTCCAACGTCGTACAGTACTAAAATGCCAAATATTTTTAAGCTCGCTGCACAGAGGAGAAAAAATTCGATGGAAATAACCTCGCCGAAATACATAAAAAATGCAGACGGTCGCTTATTAACAAATGAAAAGGAAATTTGTGATCAGTGGCTTGAAGACTGCAAGGAGTTGCTTAACAAACAGTTTCCACGTGATATCGTGCCGACAGCTGGTCTATTCGAGGAGGAAGTTTCAGACTTTTCAATCGAAGAAATAAGTATAGCAATTGGAAAAATGAAGCGGGGGAAAGCGGCGGGACCAGACAGCATTCCATCAGAGTTTTGGTCGAAGATGGAGGGGATCGGCAGCGTTTGGCTATCGAAACTTTTAAATAAATTAAAATGTGGACAACCTATGCCGAATCAATGGAGAAGTAGCTGCTTGGTTCCATTATACAAAGGAAAAGGCGACACTCGAGAATGCAACAACTACCGTTCAATCAAGCTTATGTCACACACAATGAAAATCGTCGAAAGAGTCTTAAACGAACGTCTTCGGCAAATAATAAAGCTCGATAATAGCCAGTGTGGATTTGTTGAAGGAAGATCGACGGTGGACGCTATCCAAAGCCTACGAATAATAATGGAAAAGCACCGAGATTCGTCTAAGGATTTACACATGGTATTTATCGACCTCGAGAAAGCATTCGATCGAGTGCTTAGGGATCGCATATGGTCCGCGCTGAGGTCTCAAAACGTACCGGAAACGTATGTTAGAATAATACAAGACATGTACGGAAACGTGAAAACTGCGGTTAAAAGCTCTGCTGGACTAACGAGAGAATTTCCAGTTAATGTCGGAGTGCATCAAGGAAGCGTACTTAGCCCTTTCCTCTTTAACGTAGTATTCGACTATCTTTTAAAAGACTGCATGCGCGAAGCAAATGTAACGCCAATTCTCTTCGCTGACGACGCAGTTATACTTAGCGATAACGTCGAAGATTTACAGAACGCCTTAGATTCATGGAGAAATGCGCTAGAGAGAAATGGGTTTAAAATAAGTCGTTCAAAGACGGAGCATTTGACGTGCCCATTTGCGCATCCGTTGCGACCTGTTCCGGATATAATGTTAGACGGAATAGTTCTTCCGAAAAGCACTATCTTCAAGTACTTAGGATCAATCGTTATAATGGAAGCGAAATGTGACGACGACGTAAACCACAGAGTGAGTGTGGGATGAATGAAATGGCGGGAAAATTCGGGAATCTTTTGCGACCGAAAATTTCCACTTAAATTAAAGGGGAAACTCTACACCACGGTTGTTAGACCAGCTCTTATATACGGTTCACAGTGCTGGACAATGTACGAAGCGTTTAAAAACAAAATGACGGCAGCGGAAATGAAAATGTTAAGGATGTCTAGTGGAGTCACTAAACACGATTGCATTAGATCTACGCGTATAAGAGGAAGTCTACATATAAAGAGTTCTGTAACCAAACAGCTTGTGGCGAATAGAATAAGCTGGTATTGCCACGTTCAAAGAAGATCTGCGAAAAGTCCGGTTAAAAAGGCACTATCAACTACGGTCACTCCAACTGTAAGAAAACGAGGTCGGAAAAAGAATTCCTGGATTTCTCAGATGGCAAATGCGCAACAACGCCTGGGGCTTACCACTGAAGCGATCCAGGACCGAGCATTATGTAGACGCGTTCTGCGGTCTGCGACATTAGCCAACCCCATAAGCGGAGCAGCAGCGATGCAGTAACAATGGGAAACTCGTTACGCATAAGTTCGTATAACGAGGAAAGGGTTAATAAAAGGATAAGAAGAAGAAGAAGATGGACCAAAACGGTCAATTAACCGATCTGATAACTCGACTTATCAACTTCTTCACGGTTGGTACGAATATATTGTTCTTAATCGATGACACGATTGACCAAAACGTCTTTATTTTAAACTTCCTTTTATCTCAGGGCTCGGACTACAATACTCAATATAGTTTTATTTTTCATCCTTTTCTTGCCCGGCCCATTTCTGCTTTGCTGTAGTCTAGGCCCTCCGCTACTTGTTCGATTGCATGTGATCTATTAAGAAACCTCACATTTCACTTGCTTATCCGAAGTTCGTTGTTGTTGATTTGTTTGCTTGGGCTGTCAAAAGTAGTTGGACATCGATCAGTGCCCAGCAGTTGCCACTTGGTGGTAAAATACGCACAATTGATATGTAGAAACCGTTGCAACACTGGATATCGCCAGGTTGATACCTCTCAACGCCTTTCCTTTTCCTACACCACCCGACCAGCTATGTTTTGTTGCAGTCGATTGTGAGTATTTGAAAAGATCATTTCTGTAGACTGTCTAACAGCGATGACGAAACAAATATTGCTGTCAACCAGAATGAATATGTATTTGAACCTGTACGATGTAAACCAATAATTCCGGCCACCCGATCTCGAGAAAGGAAATTTTGAAGCAGACACCAACGTATCTGTAGAATATGGTCGGATGAAATTATGCCAGATGAATGGAATAATGTTTGTCCCAACCTCAAGAAAGGAGACCCTTCGAACTACCCCAATTACGGAGGCATAAGTCTTCTTAACATCGCATATAAGATCTTATCACTCGTGTTGTGTGAACACTTGAAGCCGTTCGTCAACAATGATGTCAAAAAAGGATTAAGATAAGGCGATGCGCTGTCATGCAATTTCTTCAACATCGTACTTCAAAGAATAGTGCAAAACTCCCGCGAAAACATAAGATGCGCATTCTTTCAAAAGCCCGTCTAATTACACGCATACGCCGATGATACTGATATAATCGGAAGAAAGCAGCGTGATATCAGTGGCGCTTTTGCGGAAATTGAAACGGAAGCATTGAAAATGGGTTTAGCGGTCAACGAGGTTAAGGAAGTAGTTAAGGACTTTGTCTACCTAGGCTCCGCTATAAGTTCAGACAACGACACCAGCGCTGAGATCAAACGAAGAATAACTCTTGCCAACCGCTGTTTCTTTGGGCTAAGAAGGCAATTGACTAGCAAAGCCCTTTTGCGAACAACAAAAGTTACCCCATAAAAGAATTAAATAATCCCAGTCCTGGTCTATGGTACAGAGCCATAGTCATTATCAAAAATGGATGAGGGTGCTCTTGGCTGCTTTGAGAAGAAAATGTCGGTCCTGTCTGCATTGACTTTGAGTTGATGAGTAGGTACAACGACGTACTGTACGGATTGTACATCGACATCGACCTAGCCAGAAGGGTAAAAATCGATCTACTGAGATGGCCGAGTCGTGTAGAGCGGATTAACAACAAGGTTTCGGTCTGAAAAGTCTTCGAATCCCCCCCGAAGGGCCAGCGCAATTTAGAAAGCCCGAGACTCAGGTTGCGCACGCAAGTTGAAACGGATCTCAGCCAGCTTTGCGTGCGCAACTGCAGGCAGCTAGCAAACGATCGAGCTAGCTGGAGACTCTTGTTGACTCAGGCCCAGGTCCACCTCGGACAGTTGCAATAAGAAATTGTGCATTATTCGAATTAACTTTATGATGTCAATAGAATAATTGAATAATGAGTTAGATAATTAGTCTAAAGATCGGTCGTTTATCCTCTTATATATCATCCGGAAACCAAGCAGTGGAAGAAAATATATACATATAAGCAAATCAAATGTGTAAGCTGTATCAGGATATATGTAGATGTAGTTTAGAGAGCAGGTTCAAGAGCTAGTGACCTATAGAACTCGTAGTCTTGGTCTTCTCAAACATACTAATATAAGAATAAAATATATGTCTGTGCATAAAGGCGCCATTTATGGTGACAAAGATAAGAATTTATACACGGACATACCACCTTTCTTTACTCGGAAACATTTCTCTGACCAACTACAGAGGTCTTGAGTAATAAAAAAAACAAATGTTTGCAGTACAGTGATAAACATTTTTCCAGAGTCGTCTTTTTGTTATGTCAACCGTTAACATGTAGATATGTATGTACGGGTATATTAACATATTATTTTCTTTAATTATCTCAGGATAAAGGTCATGAATTGTGATAAATTTTGCAAGTGGTCTTCACGTTAAACTGCTTGCCTCTCACTAAAGTAAACACCCTTCAAAAAGTTCTATAATGCTAAGAAAAAAATGAGTGATAGTTTGGCCATTACGGATAGCAGAAATAAGCCCAATCAGACTTCTTTTTTGTCAATTAAAAGCGAAGGATCGGGTAATATCTTATTCTTCACTAAGAAACCATTGGCACTAATTGGCATTCCAACCCAAAACAAAGTTGATAGAGTAATATACACACTTGTAAAGGATGTGCTCGAAACGGATATTGCGACGAAAAACACTTTCTTGATTGTACTTCTTGTGTTTGTTTGTTTTTTTCTTGTTTAAACAAAACATAATTTAAGCTAATGACGATTTATAAAATTCGTTCGGAAGATTATTTTATCCCACGGTTACTGTGTACAATGCGCATTTTAAAGGTTCAATTTTCGGCCACTTTTTAATCAATTGGAGGCGTATACCGCGTATTATTCGAACAATGGTTTGTACCTAAGCGTCAAATTTGGGAACAAATAATCTTTAATCTTCGCATTATACCGGTGCCTAAGTTTTTTTGAAATAAAGATCGATGATACCACCGGCATACAATGTGCACCATAAGGAACATTTTTCAGAATAAAATGGCATCTAATGAACATCTTAAGGATTGTTCTTACTCCAGAAATGGAGTGCTTGTTTACATTGCCATTTGACAAGAAGTGAGCCTCAGCATTGAACAATTTCGACTGATATCGGTGGATTTAAAGCCCAATTTTTCATTTCATTCATACATTGAGACCAAAGTGTTTCAACAGAGTTTCCAGATAGTGGATAGACAATAGTCAAGCTTCTGCGAACGATGAAAAAAAAAAACCACTGTGGCGCTGGCAGCCCGGTATAGGCCATGGCCAAGCTTCTTGACACTCATTTGTGTTGCTCATGTCTACGAACGATGACAAATAGATAAACTGGAGTGCCCTAAAACACAAGCTTCCACAGCTGCGTAATTCTCTTCCGAACGCAATGTTCTAGTTCTTTTTGGTGTATGAGTACACAATAGAGTGAAAAAATGTTCAAAAATCAAAAAAAGTAAGTTGTTCAGATGGCTGATGAAGTCACAATGGGTCCTATTAGCTTCGCCAACAGAGCAAACCATTTCGACAATTTGAAATCGTTGCTGTGGCGCTAATCTCTCAATGATAAAATGCCCTGAGAATAAATAAAATGGTGTTTCAAAATCGGGTCTGGCTGGCCGACATCATGTGCACAAGTAGAGTCACAAGAACCAAAAAACAAATAAACAAAACAAAACTGGCCAAAATAGATCCGGACTTTCAAGACGAGAACTCGTTCGCCTCTTCGGCTTAATTCGGTCAAAAACGCGAAACATGCTTTTTGGCCTCAAAATGCAATGAAACGAAAGGCAGACTACGGTACAAAGCCTGTATGAAACGTGGTATAGACATTCTTTTTCAACGGGAAAGCCAATGTTTTGGCCAATTGACAGAAATAAAATGCCTGAACTCGTAGACTTTTTTATTGTAAAAGGGATTGCAAAGGACCTCACAAACGTGAACGCACGAATGTTATGACCTTTGATCGCAATAACAAAACAGAAGAAAAATTATTACGTGGTAACATTCTTTCACAACACGCTGTAATATTGCATATCGGTTCTGCTAGCTGAAATCATCTCCCGGAAAATAGCTGACCATCTGACAAGGTGATTGACCTGAAGTCTCCCAACCTAATGTAACGCTGTATAAATACGACCGCCAATAAAAGAAATCATTGCTCGCAAATAATATTGTTTTTTTTAATTTCTTTGCCGCTACGTCTCCTCCTACAGTCGGCAAACACTATGTAGTTTTGAATGCACCGCTTAAAACACCATTCATAAAAGATGACTTAGTTGGCAGAATCGTAAAAGTCCTTCAAACGCTCAAAAAAGCGTTAGTCAAGTTACTCTATATCCCTCTGCGTATCGCAACCCCCGAAAAAATATAGTACGAAGGCCTGAAGTAAAAGCAGATTCTTCCATGCTAAATACGGGACTGAACACTCGTAATTCAAAAAAATTCACACAGGTGTACAATAGTACACCAATAGAAGATTCAATAGTAGCCGCCTTGACAGTTGAATAATCTAGAGGAGACCCGACGAATTTTTTTTAGCAGACCAAGTCAGTGCATGTAAATTGTACATACAGGAAGGTAATAAACTTACCTCTGTTCATGAACCCAGTAAAAAAACCATATAAAAAATAGGCAAAATATCAAGGAATGAGTCTATATGCAAAACATAAATGGAAGTCGCAATTTAAAAAGAAACGCGACGAGCTCGAAACAAGGCTCCGAGAAATGTATCGGCTTATCGGAAAGTAAACATATGTATATAACAAACTGCTTGTATCTATATAGGAAAGTGCTTAAACCATCATGGGCATACAATATACAACTTTGTAACGTACCAAGTAATATTACTTTATTGCAATCATGTAAAAACAAAACGCTAAGAGTAATCGCAAACGCTCCATGGCATTTTAGTAATTATGATATTCATTGAGACCTAAGAACCACTACCATGAGTGATGAAGTAACTTTGCTGGCAAACTTAGCCTCGTTTTCAAAAATATTATCTGAACTTAGAAGAAAACAAATCGTGTGCGCCGACTACAAAAAACAAGATCGTTCAACCTTGCGCCGTAAAGTAAAACCGCAAACAATGGCAATATTAGTAATTAGAAAAGTAACCTATCTATCGCGATTAACACTACCGAAGCGTAAACAACTTGTTAAGGCAGCTTATCGAATCAATAAAACGAGAAAAAACGAGAAGATTTAATCTCTTACTACGGTCCACTGGTCCTCGGAAGTGTGAGTTTTAACACGTAAGCATACTAAATGTCGCCTGAAATTGTCAGGATCAGGAATGCGTGCATTTGAATCGGAAATAATAACTATTGGTATGTATGGAAGTGGGACAACCTTCCCAATTAAGAAAAAAACGAATGTTATAAGAAAATATTTTATAATTTTAAGGTTTTTTTGATAATTTCTAACGTTTTATCCACAAAACATCGGGGAACTACAGTAATCTTCGAATTATTTTCTCTCCCTTATTGAGTCTCACATTTAATTCATTAAAGATTAATCACCTTTTTAAACAAGTAGGTATTTGTTTATAACAATATTCAAAGAAACATATGACATCAAGGGTTGACCTTTATTTGTGGTTAGAAGTTAAAAATTGTATTTTCTTTTGTGAAACAGAAGTAGATTTTGCCCAGATTGAGTATATTTTCTTTTGTGTTCCTTACTTTGAATGTTTTCATATACAAATTTGACATTTAAGAGATAAAAAATGCACAGCGACCCTTACTGATGGGGTGATCAGTAAAACCTTTGATTCAACCATATGTGTTAAGCATTTATACACTGCCAGAAAACTGACATTCCTTGTTAGATTTCGACGAAACACATTTAGTTTAAGTGCTTGCTGCTGCTTCAACAGAAAAATGGATAGCGATCTTTTTGGTACAACATGAGTCAGACCAATTCACAGTCCTTGAATGATTTTTCATATCGGAGTTTCTGCTCCTGAATTTTTAACTTTAGCAAGGCTTGTGTAGACTCCGCTCCTTTAGGATGTTTTTCGAGGAGTTTGGCTTAGTATTTTTTACCAATTTTAAAATATTTGCTTGTTGATACCACAAAATTTTAGGAAAGGAACAAGAACTAAAATATGGCAACTCTTTTATATATCGGTTGTCCCATAATTCACGCAAAATGTAATTTTGATAGAAAATACAGATTTTTAATTAGAAAGTTTAAATTTTTTATTGATTCATAGAGTATACATATTGGGGTTATGTATGGAATAGCACATCGGATAAATGACCGCCACGGCTTTGCTGGCAAGTGCGTAATCTGTTATTGAAACTTTCTATGACCGTTTCGCATAAATGTGGCTGAATATCATTAATACACCTCCCAATTTCTTCTGTCAAGGCGCTGGTGATCGTGGGCTTGTTTGCAAAGACCCTTGACTTTAAAAAAATCCAAAGAAAAAAGTCCAATAGCGTTACATCGCAAGATCTGGATGGCCAATTCTGATCGCAAAAACTGCCGATAACACGATTATCCTATTAGGAAATGACTCATGCAGTAATTGAATTGTTTCTCTGGTTGTATGGCATGTGACACCGTCTTGTTGAAACCACATGTTGGTCACATCCATATCTTGTAATTTGGGCACTAAAAACTGGGTTATCATGTCACGATAACGAACACCAGTAATTATTACTGCCTGACCATCCGCAATTTCGAAGAACAATTGCCCGCTAATGCCCCAGCCCAAAATCCGCACCAAACAGTCACGCGTTGTGGATGCAATTATTTCTCAACAATGACTCGTGGGTTTTCTGAATCCCGAATGTGACAATTTTGACGATTAACGAAGCCATAAAGTTTCATCTTTCTTCATCACTGAAGATGATTTTTTTCAACTGTAGCTGACAAACCTTCATTATTTTTAAAATACTATATTGCTCAACAATGAAAATGCGTTGTTCTTTCGTTTAGCGCTCCATTTTTACTAACCCCGAAATGTCAGCTGTCACATTCTTATCTTTTTTTCCGTTGTCATCACTGTAAAATTTAAATTTTCCATGAATTATGGGACACCATTTATAAGAAAACAAATGGAGTTATTCCACGTTAGAACATGCATCCATTTTCAGCGCTGATTCAGAAATAAGCAGACTTCAAAGCTTTTGAAACGTTTTGAAACGATTTCGAAAATGTTGAATTTTAAAACGCATGCAACGAACAGCGTCATCTATACGTCAATGTCTAAAATCGAATACATAAAATACACAACCGTAGTCTTACAAAGATATTTGAGAAAACGTTTTTTTTAATTATTTTCCTTTTCTTTACAATTTTTTAGTAGAAATCTATCTACAATATAACTATGTTTACTCCTTTTAAAATAATTATTCCATTTAGATAGAAAATGTGAATTTGTTTGATTTGAAAACCTCAGTCAGAGCCCTCTTTCGGAGAATGGATAATAAATCACTTTATCGAATACATCGCTCAAAATGCTTTTGCAATATTTTCGAAATGATAATGTAATATTTCGGCTAGGGTTCGAAATGATAAAACGTTATTCTGTTTCTAAAAACACTCTATTTATTACTATTTAAATACAACTTTTAATTAATTCACAAACAATTTCACTTCTATTTCACAATTCAAATCTCTTATCTTTCACTTAGTAAGACTTAGGTCCTTTTCCATCGCTTTCCAAATATCAACTTATCGTCCGCAGTTTCTCATCCTGTATTTATACTACATTTGTCGGGTTCTAGTTCTTTCTGGCAACTTCTGGTTTGAAACTGGGGTAATAACTGAACTCTCCAACGTGGAGAGTTTGTATGATCCTAAAACTATGCAACACTGGATAATTGATTTAATCACATATATACCACAATATCCCCCTCTTAAACTTGTTCGTCCCGAACAAACTCTTCGCCATTCTGCTCAATATAGCGATGTATTCGATCCACATGAACCACTTTCATCTTGCCTCTTCCTCGTTGAATGCGATAGACAACATCGTTGATGCGTTTTACGACTTTATATGGTCCTTCCCAGTCTTGCTGTAATTTGGGTGATACGCCTTTCCGTCTATGGGGGTTATATAGCCACACTAGATCTCCTTCCTGGAATCCCGTTGTGGTCGCCTTGACATCATACCTCGTCTTCATGCGGTCACTGGCTATCTTGATCTTATCCCTGGTTGTTTGGTGCACGTCCCTTATAATCCGTCTGAGGTCTGCGACATAGTCGTCTTCATTTCTGTTCTCTTCAGACGGCGGTGATCCAAACATCAATTCACTAGGTAACCGGACTGTTCGACCGAAAAAGATTTCCGATGGAGTGTGACCTGTGGTGTTGTGTACTGCACTCCGATAGGCTAATAGAAACATTGGAATTTGCCTATCCCAATCGCATTGCTTGTCGCCAACGACCTTTGATAGGTGTTCATTCAAGGTTCTGTTGAAGCGTTCTACCATCCCGTCCGATTGTGGGTGGAGCGGTGTTGTTCTCGTCTTTTTAATCCCCAGTAACTCGCACACCCCTTGGAAAATCTTAGACTCGAAGTTACGCCCTTGATCCGAGTGCAATTCCATCGGTACGCCGAATCTGCTCACCCAGTTGTAAACGATCTGCTCAACCACGGTTTTGGCTTCTTGGTTAGGGATAGCAAAAGCCTCAGGCCACTTGCTGAAGTAATCCATAACAACAAGAATGTAGCGATTACCCTTTTCGGTTTCAGGAAACGGTCCTGCAATGTCAACTGCGATTCTCTCGAATGGCGCTCCAACGTTGTATTGCTGCATTCTGCCGTGAGTTTTAACCCTCGGGCCTTTACTGGCGGCGCAGGTGACACACTTTCTGCACCAATTTTCTACATCGTCCTTGGCGTGCACCCAATAAAAACGTTCTCGCACCTTTTCTAGCGTCTTATTCACTCCCAGATGGCCTCCGGATATTCCATCGTGCAGTTCCCTTAGCACGTCACTGACTCTCGACCTTGGCACAACGAGCTGCATCACAAGCGACTTTCCATCCGAGCTTTCCCACCTTCGCCTCAAAACACCATCTTGAACTTGAAGCGAGTCCCACTGTGCCCAGTATGCCTTTAGTTCGGGACTTTTATTGGATATTTCCTGCCAATCTGGTTTTTCTTCATGTTCTTTCCAGGCGAGAATTGGCTCGATATCCGCATCCTCTTTTTGGGCGTTTCGCATTTCACTTTCATTCCAACCATCAGTGGGCTCAGCTCTTAGTCGTTGAGTGGATACCGCATCTTTTTCTTCTTGTCGTGCGCAATGTTTGCAATCAGATTTGCAAGGTCGCCGGGACAGAGCATCCGCATTAGAGTGAAGGCTTCCCTTTCGATGCTGTATCTCGTAGTCGTTACTGAATGCTGTCCTAGGGCATGCGGCATTTTCATTCCCGTACACCATCGGAATCTCAACGTTCCTGCACTTAAGTACATGAGTTCCGGTGTCAAGCACTACATTATACGCATTCATAAAGTCAAGTCCAATGATGCACTCGTCGCATATATCGGCCACTAGGAATACGTGGGGGAATGTTAGTCCTGCCAGATTGATCGCAAGAAGAACCTCTCCATACACCTTCGCCGTTGCTCCTGTTACTGTTTCCAGACAGTTGCTACTGGTATTGTGTAGCCATGAATCAGGAGCGATGTCCCTTCTTATAATGGAAGCGGTGGCACCGGTGTCAATGGTGGCCACGCATTTATTCTGGCCAATGTGGGCTTCCACTGTAAAACTCTTCTTACTTCGTTTTGTTTGGGAGACTTGGATTTTGATTTTGGGGGCGTCAATTCCAGAAACCGACTTCTGCCCCTCGAAGTTGGTCCTTACACGTATTCCCGCCTGTTGACTTGATGATGCGCTGCTTGCAGTATAGATGTTTTCCCTGCTACATGCTTCTTTGTTATGCCTCCCAGCAGCGCATTGTGAACAACTGCGTTCTTTAAGTGGAGCCCAGCACTGACGCTGCAGATGTCCTATTTTGTTGCAGTTCCAGCAACGGACTTGTCCTCCACGCACACTGTTCCGCTCCACGACGTCTGCTCGTTGGCATGAGCATTCCACGGCTGTCACTTCTCTCACGTGGTGGATTTCTTGAGATGCTTGGTCGGCAGCTTTCATCGTCAGGGCAAATGCTAGGGCCTCAGGAAGGGTTCGTTTTCCAGCCATTCTTACAGCCATTTGCAACTGCCTATCTTCAATCGCTTGGGTAAACGCCTCTACAGCCATTTCGTTGATAAGGTCTTCTCCGGCATTAGGATAAGATAGATGCGCCAACCGTTCGATATCGGCCTGCAACTGCTGAAGTGTTTCGCCCCTCTTCTGGACTCTGCTGCGCAGTTGGACTCTGTATACTTGCTGCATATGGTCATCTCCGAACCGCATTTCTATGGCTTTAACCAAAGCGTCGTAGTTGAGTTGTTTATCTTCTGAGATGGTTTGCAGCAATTCCGCAGCTGTACCTCTCAGTGCCAGCGTGAGTGCAATCGACTTTTCTTCGTCGTCCCAGTTGTTGGTCATGGCAGCTGCTTCAAATTGTCTTCTATATATTGGCCACGATGTTTGGCCATCGAAGACAGGCGGTTGCATCTCTTTCCTTCTAGGGCTGTCTGTAGAAATTTCTCGGACTTTCTGTTTCTTTACTCTCTCTAGTTCTTTCGCAAGATTCTCGATATTGTGTTCAACCTTCTCGAATTGTGCCTCGTGCATATTTAATTTTTGATCGATTATTTCGAATTTCGCTTCTAGAGAATTCTTGAACTCTTCGACAGTGTCTTTTTGTGCGGAAATAATGGAATTCTTCTGTTCTTTTAGAGAATTCTTCTGTTCTTCTAGAGAATTCTTCTGCTCTTCTAGAGAATTCTTCTGTTCTTCAAACTTAGAATCCATACTTCTCCTTTGTTCTTCTGCGGAATTCTTCTGTTCTTCAAACTTAGAATCCATACTTCTCCTTTGTTCTTCTAACTTAGAATTCAATCCAAGGAGCAATTCCATCATGGCAGACATGTCAACCCCTGTGCTTACAAGCTCCTCTTCTACGTCGAACGACATGGATTTAGGATCTTTTCCATCTTTTTCGATCGCTTCTTGTAGCCGAAGAATCAAATCACTTTTCCCTCCAGCTGCGGAGAGATTCCGCTTCTCTAGCTCCATTTTCAGCTGGGGTATACTTAGCTCCAGCAATGTACGTGGCATTTTTATTTTTTTTATTATTTTCTTTTTTTTTTTTTTCACAGCACTCAGAATAAGTTTTATCCCACTTCTGACACCAATGTAATATTTCGGCTAGGGTTCGAAATGATAAAACGTTATTCTGTTTCTAAAAACACTCTATTTATTACTATTTAAATACAACTTTTAATTAATTCACAAACAATTTCACTTCTATTTCACAATTCAAATCTCTTATCTTTCACTTAGTAAGACTTAGGTCCTTTTCCATCGCTTTCCAAATATCAACTTATCGTCCGCAGTTTCTCATCCTGTATTTATACTACATTTGTCGGGTTCTAGTTCTTTCTGGCAACTTCTGGTTTGAAACTGGGGTAATAACTGAACTCTCCAACGTGGAGAGTTTGTATGATCCTAAAACTATGCAACACTGGATAATTGATTTAATCACATATATACCACAATATCCCCCTCTTAAACTTGTTCGTCCCGAACAAGCTCTTCGACATTCTGCTCAATATAGCGATGTATCCGATCCATATGAACCACCTTCATCTTGCCTCTTCCTCGTTGAATGCGATAGACAACATCGTTGATGCGTTTTACAACTTATAGGGTCCTTCCCAGTCTTGCTGTAATTTGGGTGATACACCTTTCCGTCTATGAGGTTGTATAGCCACACCAGATCTCCTTCCTGGAGTCCCGTTGTGGTCGCCTTGACATCGTACCTCGTTTTCGTCATGGGCTATCTTGATCTTATCACTGGTTCTTTGTAGCACGTCCCTTATAATCCGTCTGAGGTTTGCAACATAGTCGTCTTTATTTCTGTTTTCTTTAGACGGCTGTGATCCAAACATAAATTCACTAGTTAACCGGACTGTTCGACCGAAAAGGATTTCCGATGGAGTGTGACCTGTGGTGTTGTGTAGGAACATTGGAATCTGCCTATCCCAATCTCGTTGATTGTCGCCAACGATCTTCAATACGAGTAGGTGTTCATTCAAGGTTCTGTTGAAGCGTTCTACCATCCCGTCCGATTGTGGGTGGAGCGGTGTTGTTCTCGTGTTTTTAATTCCCAGTAGCTCACACACCCCTTGGAAAATCTTGGACTCGAAGTTGCGCGCTTGATCCGAGTCCAATTCCATCGGTACGCCGAATCTGCTCACCCAGTTGTCACGATCTGCTCAATCACGATTTTGGCTTCCTGGTTAGGAATAGCGAAAGCCTCAGGCCACTTACTGAAGTAGTCCATAACAACAAGAATGTAGCGATTTCCATTTTCGGTTTCAGGAAACGGTCCTGCTACGTCAACTGCGATTCTCTCGAAGAGTGCTTCAACGTTGTATTGCTGCATTCTGCCGTTTGTTTTAACCCTCGGGCCTTTACTGGCGATGACACACTTTCTGCACCAATTTTCGACATCGTCCTTGGCGTGCACCCAATAAAAACGTTCTCGTACCTTTTCTTACGTCTTATCCACTCCCAGGTGACCTTCGGATACTCCATCGTCCAGTTCCCTTAGCGCGTCACTGACTTTAGACCTTGGCACGACGAGCTGCATCACAAACGACTTTCCATCCGAGCTTTCCCACCTTCGCCTCAAAACACCGTCTTGAACTTGAAGCGAGTCCCATTGCGTCCAGTATGCCTTTAGTTCGGGACTTTTATTGGATATTTCCCGCCAACCAACTGGCTCCTCTTTTTGGGCGTTTCGCATTTCATTTTCATGTGGGCTCAGCTCTTAGCCGTTGGGCAGATACAGCGCAATGTTTGCAATCAGATTTGCAAAGTCGCCGGGAAAGAGCATCCGCATTAGAGTGAAGGCTTCCCTTTCGATGTTGTGTCTGGTAGACGTACATCTGGAGTCGTTCAATCCACCTTTCGACTTGTCCTTCAGTTTTTTTTAAATTGCAGCAAGACACATGGTCTGTGCGAAGAATGAATTTTTGTCCGTACAGGATCTTATGGAAATGCTTTGTCGCCAAGACCAATGCAAGAAGTTCCCGCCTGGTGACACAGTAGTTCCTTTCCTGCTTGGAAAGCACCGTACTAAAGTAGGAAACTACTTTCTCTTGCCCGTCATGCATCAGCGAGAGGACAGCTCCAATTCCGACGTTACTGGCATCTGCATCCACAATAAATATTTTTCTTGGGGTAGGGTACGCTAGTATGGGGGCCACACATAGTTGTTGTTTGAGAGTTTTGAAGCTTCTTTCGCATTCACTTGACCATTTGAATTGTTTTCCCTTTTCTGTAAGTTGATGTAAACTCTTTGCGATCCCAGCAAAATCCTTCACAAACCGCCTGTAGTACGTAGCGAGTCCCAGAAAGCTTCTCAGTTTGTGTTTGTCTCTTGGGACTGGCCAATTTTTCACTGCTTCGATGATGGATGAAATGATGTGTCCCAAATATTTGACATCTGGCCGAAAGAGATGACATTTCTTCGGGTTAAGCTTTAGCTGTGCACTTCGTAATCATGATAAAAAAAACTGGGGAGCGCTTGATCAAAAACTTTTATTTCGATTAAGGCACTATTGTGCCTAAGGTATCGATATAATCCTTAATTAATTAGATTAACTTATTATTAGTCTTTTAGATACTTTGAGTATTGGCTGAAAAGGATAAACAGTAGGTTTTGACAATCAAGGAGACGCTGGGGCTCGTTTATTGCTATTTTCCCATGCCCGCAGGAAAAAATGATAGTGGTCATACTTTGTGCGCGTATCACACAAGAACTCCTGCATGGATTATAATAATTTTTTTGTAGCTATTCTCCTTACCTACTTGGTCTCAAGCTCAACATAAAACAAAAAGCATAACGATATCTTTGTCAATACAAACAAATTAAAGTTTAAAAAACTATTAAAGAACTATGGTTTTCATAAGCGTGTTTGGTCAACCCATTTATTGGTAAATTATCGAAGAAGAAAAAAGGAACAAGAAAATAATTTTTAGGTGAAGAGAATGGTGAGTATGATTGAGTATCGCATCGCTACGAAAAACACACCACTTTTCGCACGATTATACCACGACTTGACGAGAGCAAAATAAATACGAGCACGAACGAGGTAAAGGAAAATGCAAAAAAAAATTCTTCCGCACGATACGACCTCGACGCCCACCAAACAAAAATAAAGCAAATAACAAAATAATTTTTTTCTCTGTTCTTACATCTGTTATCTTCCACTTAAAAAACTCATTTATGTGCCACCTGTCAATTTCGCATGTAAAGTTTAGTTGAGCGTTTTTTCAAGAAATTTTAATCCATTTAAAGACCTATCTTCTTCTTCTTATCCTTTTATTAACCCTTTCCTCGTTATACGAACTTATGCGTAACGAGTTTCCCATTTTTACTGCATCGCTGCTGCTCCGCTTATGGGGTTGGCTAATGTCGCAGACCGCAGAACGCGTCTACATAATGCTCGGTCCTGGATCGCTTCAGTAGTTAGCCCCAGGCGTTGTTGCACATTTGCCATCTGAGAAATCCAGGAATTCTTTTTCCGACCTCGTTTCCTTACAGTTGGTGTGACCGTGTTTGATTGTGCCTTTTTAACAGGATTTTCCGCAGATCTTCTTTGTACGTGGCAATACCAGCTTATTCTATTCGCCTCAAGCTGTTCGGTTACCGAATTCTTTATATGTAGACTTCCTCTTATACGCGTAGATCTAATGCAATCGCGTTTAGTGACTCCACTAGACATCCTTAACATTTTCATTTCCGCTGCCGTCATTTTGTTTTTAAACGCTTCGTACATTGTCCAGCACTGTGAACCGTATATAAGAGCTGGTCTAACAACCGTGGTTAGAGTTTCCCCTTTAATTTAAGTGGAAATTTTCGGTCGTAAAATATTCCCGAATTTTCCCGCCATTTTATCCATCCCACTCACTCTGTGGTTTACGTCGTCGTCACAATTCGCTTCCATGTACAGTTAAATTTCTCTTAAGTGGATAGCCACGGGACCAAAGTTTTTTGTCTATATAAGAGAGTGTCCGCTTAAAAGGGAAAATATATATAAAAATGCAAATTTTAAAAGGAACAGAAAATTATCAACTTTATTTCACTTTATGTTCTTTATGTATACATAAAATATGACATAAGCATATATATACATATATCCATAAATTTACATACATAAATATTATTTTTTTAAAAAATATTTAATCCGCCTTTGGCGTAGATTCCAACCTCTTACTACCACTGACTCATAGTGTGATCGGAGAACAAATGTCATTTTCATCTCCAGCTTTAAAAGCAAATTTGCATAGAGTTTCACAAATATTTAACGCCTTTTTGTAGGAATATGATTCCATTTCAGTATCTGCTTTCGCTTCTGCGTCCATATACGAATCGTCGTCACTTTTGTCATTCACACTTATAACGCTAGTATCATCTTCGCCCAAATTCTCATTCCATCCTTCATCGGTTTGAACGTTGTTGTCACATGCGGTATATTCTAAGTAATGAATTTCATCGCAACCAGTTTTTCTGACCAGCGATGACAAGTTTTGCAAACAGATCAGTGGTATGTCGTCCTGTCGTCCCACATCTCCTCAAGCAGTTTTTTATTGTTTCTGTAGAAACTTTTCTCCAGACTGTAGCAGCCTAATTGATCGCATCCAGCACTTTAATTGCAGAAGAAAGCTCTCCTACACTAACAACGTTACCCATTTTAGCGATAATGTGATTTAAAACTTGTTCGCGATAAAATACTTTAAAATTTTTGATTATGCCCTGGTCCAAGGGTTGACAAAAAGATGTGGTGTTTGCTGGAAAAAATATTAAGGTGGTATTACTTAAAATAAGATGAGGATGCGAAGTTGCAATGTCCCGAAAAAGTAAAATCTTCCTGCGTAGTTTTCTCATTTTGGCGTTGAAGCTGTTTAACCATTTCGTCATTATAAAAGTTGTCATCCAAGCGCGCTTATTCGAAAACCATTTCACTGTCAGATTTGCCTTTTGTATATTTTTGAAGCAGCGTGGGTGTGCGGATTTCCCAATCACAACTATATTTTTCTATTAATGACCCAGATATCGCTTTTTATGAAATGTTGTGTCGTTTTAAAAATCGGCGCAACCAGCCGGATGATGCTTTAAAACTTGTAAAATTGATTTTCGTCGCAAAATCTTTGGCTTCCTTTTGAATTAATGGTTCAGAAATAGGGATGCATTTTTCGCGAGCTTTGACAAACCATTCATTTGTCAACGTATCGACCTTTTTACCTTCGCTGCTATGAAACCTTCGTTTTTGTAGCTCATTCGCGCGAGTGCTCCAATCAGCAAGTAGGGATTTTTTATTTTTCAATACGTTGGCCACAGACGATTTATTGATTGGTGACAAAATGGAAAACCTATCAAACACATGAAAATAAAACAAAAATATTTTTAACCCACCTGGTCAGTCCTGTCTTGAATAAAATCGGTTAAATACGGAGAACCAGAATAGAGGCATACGCAGCAGAAAGAAAACAATATCGTCCACCTGGAGACAAAACTGCACTATCTTTTAGATGCAAAGATCTATCCCAACCGAATGCGAAAAAGAGACAGCGTAAAACGTAGTAGCGATTTTCTTGAACAAAATGTGTGTACAACCGTTATGCATACGCTTGCTGTCACACAAATCCGTACGTACATATGCATACAATGATCTTTCGCACAGAAGAAAAGCGATGTATGTATGTGTAAAGAAAAGGGCGCGAATAACTCAAATCGTCCATTTAAAGGAATGTGTTCACCCAAATAAATATGAAAATAGTGTCCGTGTCCAATTATTAGAATCGTCCACTTAAGAGGAAAAAAACTCAAACAAAATCATACTAGCCAACCATTACAGTATATCTTGTCTGCTTAAGAGAATCGTCCACTTAAGAGGGTGTCCGTTAAGAGGGAGTTCACTGTACTTAAAGATAGTGCTTTTTGGAAGAACTATTCCGTCTTACATTATATCCGTAACAGGTCGCAACGGATGCGCAAATGGGCACGTCAAATGCTCCGTCTTTGAACGACTTATTTTAAACCCGTTTCTCTCTAGCGCATTTCTCCATGATTCTAAGGCGTTCTGTAAATCTTCGACGTTATCGCTAAGTATAACTGCGTTGTCAGCGAAGAGAATTGGCGTTACATTTGCTTCGCACATGCAGTCTTTAAAAAGATAGTCGAATACTACGTTAAAGAGGAAAGGGCTTAGTACGCTTCCTTGATGCACTCCGACATTAACTGGAAATTCTCTCGTTAGTCCAGCAGAGCCTTTAACCGCAGTTTTCACGTTTCTGTACATGTCTTGTATTATTCTATTTCTGGTACGTTTTGAGGCCTCAGCGCGGCCCATATGAGATCCCTAGGCACTCGATCGAATGCTTTCTCGAGGTCGATAAATACCATGTGTAAATCCTTAGACGAATCTCTATGCTTATCCATTATTATTCGTAGGCTTTGGATAGCGTCCACCGTCGATCTTCCTTCAACTAATCCACATTGGCTATTATCGAGCTTTATTATTTGCTATTTGAAGACGAGTCTTAAACCTCTTTCGACGATTTTCATAAGCTTGATTGAACGGTAGTTGTTGCATTCTCGAGTGTCGCCTTTTCCTTTGTATAATGGAACCAAGAAGCTACTTCTCCATTGATTCGGCATAGGTTGTCCACATTTTAATTTATTTAAAAGTTTCCCCCGCTTCATTTTTCCGATTGCTATACTTATTTCTTCGATTGAAAAGTCCGAAACTTCCTCCTCGAATAAACCAGCTGTCGGCACGATATCACGTGGAAACTGTTT
Source organism: Volucella inflata (assembly GCA_928272305.1). NCBI lineage: Eukaryota > Metazoa > Arthropoda > Insecta > Diptera > Syrphidae > Volucella > Volucella inflata. The sequence continues at coordinate 16,207,172 of OV743720.1, read as the reverse complement.
GTTAAGCAACTCTTTGCAGTCTTCAAGCCACTGGTCACAAATTTCCTTTTCATTTGTTAATAAGCGACCGTCTGCATTTTTTATGTATTTCGGCGAGGTTATTTCCATTGAATTTTTTCGCCTCTGTGCAGCGAGCTTAAAAATATTTTGCATTTTAGTATTGTGCGACGTTTGAACTTCTTGGATAGCTTGTCTTCTATCTGCCGATCGTGAGGATATTTGTTCCAACTCCTGGTACAGGTTTTCCGCTGCTGCCGCTCGAGTTCGAGCCAGGACTTTCTTTGCGATCTTTTTAAGACGCTCGTATTCAAGAGCCAGTCGAGCTTTTTCGATATCGTCGCTCCGATCGCATTTTGTCCACGCTTGAAATGCACTCTTCTTGTTGGCCACAGCTCGTTTGGCTTCGTCATTATACCACCACCATGTTTCTTTGCCGACGTTGAAAGACCTATATCGTAGTGCTTGCGTTTTTTTAAAAGGACGTGTCGCAGGCTTACAAAAAGGAAATAAATCAAGTACAAATTTAACGCGGATGAAACTTGAAACTGCGGCCACAGTTGGTATGCTAATATACTTGACGATATGCTTTATCAAGGCATCATGGTAAGTTATTTTAATTATTGAATGAAAGTACATTGTTCTAAATCTCTACACATCTTTCAGAACTTGACTACTACAGCTGGTGCATTGACAGAGAAAATGAGAATGCTACTTATAACTTACAAGGCGGCGAAGATAAACACGTCCAAGACTGGTGCGAGCTTTAGCATTGCGCCATACATGGATCAAACGGATGAAATTTTTGGGAATATGAGGCGTTATTAAAAAAAATAATACTTTCTCTTTTAATATACTCCTTTCTGCAACCTAACACAGGAAACACACTCACAAATTGAAGGTCTGCCAAAGCTTACATGACATAAAAGTAATTGGAAATATTTGTTAAAAGTAGATTTTTGAGTAAATTCTAACGTATTTTTTTCTTTATAGCATACGCAATTATTTTCATTTTATACCGACAACTACCTGTACCAAGTGCCTCCAACTACATACAATACGTATTGATTGTGATGTTTTGTTTACTTCCTCTTTTTTTTTTTTGTTATGTTTTTGTTATCTATTTATTTGTTATATTTGTTATTATTAATGAAGTATTTTTGTTCGTTATGTATAAGCATTGTTAATTAATTTTCAATTTAAAATCGTATATGGCATGTGTACACGGACATAGACATAGTCAATTAAATGAATTTTAATAAAATTATTGTACTTATTTCCTAACACCCTTTTTTTGGATTTTCACTCAAAGAGATGTGAATTTAAATTGGGAATCAATTTCTAAATTTCATTCTGAATCGCAACTAGCCCGACTAGGATGAACAAACTTTTATGTTCGTTCGTTATCGGAATTTTGGAATGGAAATGGAATGTTTTCCATCATTTTAATATCTCTCAAATGAGTATTTTGGGGCCCTGAAAAGAACCATTGTTGCTGTGTTTGATAATTCCTATGGTCCATTCAGCATATTTGGTGAAAATGAGATATCAATTTTCAAATTATGTTTTGGTCTTGTAAATAATCAAATAATATTTGGCGTTTGTTGACTAAAGTATCTACTACAGCATTTTCTGCATCTGCATTTTCATCCGATTGCTCTGGCATACTGTCAGTGCACATATCATCTTTAATGTAGAAAACACATGCACTCACAAATATCTTGTTAATGTGTTCACTGATCTGAAATCAGTCTGCTCCGTAAACTTCGAAAGCCTCCGGAATTTACCCTTGAGAAGCCCAAATGTATGTTCTGCAATCATTCTGATCGCTGAGCGAATGCAGTTGAACCTCCGCTGTATATCCGTTAAATTACCATCATCCGTAAAAGGTGGCCCTAACCAGCTTGTTGATGGATAAACGGAATCACCCAGTATGAGCGGTCCATTGGGAAACAGATTAATATGATCTGTTTGGACTTTTGAATATAATTCAGATCTTCGTAGAACTCTGCAGTCGTGCAGTGAACCGGGCTCACCACAAGTAATGTGCATTTTGTGCATCTACGACTGCTTGAAGAACGAGGCTATAACTCTTTCTGTTGTAGTAGCTTTATCTGATTATTTTCGGAGCCTTGATTTTGATGTGGGTACAATCTATAGCCCCAATAACTTCCGGAATTCATTTTTTCTCCTCGAACATTCTCCGTGTTTCTTCTGCATCAGCTCCTTGTGGCCACTTAACATAACTATTTCCAATTGAAATTAGCTAAAAGCTAACACGTTGAATAGCAATCCAAGCAGACGACTTTGGAATTCGAAATAAATTGCCGAACTGACGAAATGTCGCCGTATTACTTACGTACCATATAATCTTCCGATAGACAATTCTCGATCTCCTCCCTTGAGAAGTTTCAGGTAGAAACAAAGACTGGAAATACAATGCGGATGGTTTAAAAAAAAATTATTTGAATATTTTTTAAAATAATTATTTACATATTCCATTCCATTCCACTGTTGACCTCTGTAGCCGCATATGGCACTTAAAGACATCGTTGCTGTATTCCTCAATGCTCCCAATGAAATTGGAGCACGTTATCTGCTGCTCTTGTTCCAGCTCCGATCTTTCGAAACTGCTGCTCGAGGAGCTGTAACTTGAACTAGAGCTTTCCGAGAAAATCATCGAAAGAGCTTCCTCCAAATTGTGTCTATCCCTTTGAGGAATGCTTGCGGTACGCGTCAATAAATTGATTATCTGAGACAATTTCAGTTTATTTAACAGAACTTATATTTAATTTACCCAAAAAGTACGAGGGCGGGTCAATAAGTCCGTGACTTTTTGAATTTCTGACCTCTTTACTGAAACAGTAACACTGCTCCTGTCAACAGGCATCTGTCAGTTGACTCCTGTCAAAATTTAAACTTGCTGCGTCAGTTAGTTTGTGTTTGACAGCTATTTTTATCAGACTACTCACTAATTTGAGGAGAAAATGGAAAAAAGTGAATTTCGTGTGCTTATTAAGCATTATTTCTTGCGAAAAAAAACCATTACCGAGACCAAGGCTAAGCTTGATAAATACTATGGGGACTCTGCACCATCGATTTCAATGGTAAAAAAGTGGTTTACTGAATTTCGTTGTGGCCGTACAAGCACTGAAGATGCCGAACGTCCTGGACGCCCAGTTGAGGTCTCTACACCCGAAACAATCGAAAAAATTCACGATATGGTGTTGGCCGACCGAAGATTGGAAGTGCGAGAGATTGTGGAAGCCGTAGGGATCTCGCATGGCTCAGTGGTTTCAATTTTGAATGATCACTTGGGCATGAGAAAGCTTTCCGTAAGATGGGTGCCGCGTTTGCTCACAGTCGACCACAAACGCAATCCTGTAACAACTTCACAGGAAGGTTTGGCGTTGTTTAATCGCAATATGGAGGAGTTTTTGCGCCGTTTTGTAACCGTGGACGAAACATGGATCCATCACAACACACCAGAGAACAAACAACAGTCAAAACAGTGGGTTTCTAAGGGTGAATCGGCGCCAAAGAAGGCCAAGGTGGGTTTGTCAGCCAATAAAGTTATGGCGACTGGTTTTTGGGATGCACGCGGGATAATCCACATTGACTACCTTCAAAAGGGAAGAACAATCAATGGGGAATATTATGCCAACTTATTAGACCGATTCAGTGACGATTTGAAAAAAAAAACGACCTCATTTGGCCAAGAAAAAAGTTCTTTTCCACCAAGACAATGCAAGGGTGCACACATGTGCAGTTGCCATGGCAAAAATCCATGAATTGGGCTATGAATTGCTCCCTCATCCACCCTATTCTCCAGATTTGGCTCCGAGCGACTACTTCTTGTTCCCAAACCTGAAGAAATGGCTTGGTGGAAAAAGATTTGACTCCAATGATGAAGTCATCTCGCAAACAAAGGCCTATTTTGAGGACCTCGACAAATCATTTTTTTTGGAAGGGATTACGAGTATATTTTAACGCTTTCATACAAGTCTTCGCTATCATGAAAAAAAATAGGTCTGGCAGCATCCGCCTTAATGCCGAAAAATATTTTGCGTTGCGTTAAGGTGGGGCGTGGAAGTTAAGTTGTTAGTAGCTGCGTTTTTCTGCACGCATGTTAGCTAAGTTCGCAAAAAAACGATCCATCCCCGCTTAAGAGTTCATCATAAAAACTTGGTAGCACAGAAATCTCTATGGCACTTTTTTTTTTTTTTTTTGGTTGCGTCCAAAGGATGTGTAATCTTCGAAAGATACTAGTTGCCCGTGCTACTAGCATGCACGATTCGCGGGATATGTTTCTCCAGTGCCTCGCGCCTCACGTACTAAACCACACCCATGTACTCTTCTACCACTCTCCCCGCGGGACTGCTGTTAGGTATTACTTCGCGGGGCTGGTTAGCAACTCATGCTAAATCATCAACGTCAACGTCTGCCACTTCGGCCCTTCTTTGTCTTTCGGCTCTTCTTAGCTCATTTTGTACGCTCGTTATGTATGAACATATTTCCAGCCAGTCGTCTTCTGAGCTCAACATACGCTCTATGAGAAGCTGTGGAATGGGTAAGTTCACTCTTCCTCCTGAAAATCTTCTGCAGTGGAACATTACGTGCTCCGTATCCTCTTCTTCATCTGGGCATTCGGGGCATAGAGGCGAGCTATCGTGGCCGAATCTGTGAAGATAACTTCGATAGCCGCCGTGCCCGGACTGGAACTGCGTGAGGTGGTAGTTGCAGTCCCCGCTTTTTCTTCTTGTCCAGACCTCGATGTTTGGGATCAGTTTGTGGGTCCATCTGCCTTTTGCCGTGTTATCCTTGCCTTATGATGGACTCTTGCCTGTTGACAGTTAGCCTAAGGTAGATCCTTTGCATTTCGTTAGCGAGAATGTCGATGGGAATCATTCCCGCAATAACGCAGGCTGCTTCGTCCGAAATTATTCGGAATCCGCTTATTGTTCTTATTGCGCAGAGCCTGTTTGTTTCCTTAGATGTAAGAGCCCCTGCCCAGACCGGTGCAGCGTATATCAGTATTGAGCTGACCACCCTGGATAACAGAATCCTTCTGGCGTATCCAGGTCCACCGATGTTTGGCATAATCCGGGAAAGAGCTGCCTGCATCTGTGACGCCCTTTTGCTGGCGTACTGGATGTGCGTTTTAAAGCTTAACCTGTTGTCGAGCGTTACTCCTAGGTACATTAATGACCCCTTTGATCTAATTAGTTGGTTTCCAACACGGAAAGATGCATATTCCACAGTCTTTCGGCTGTTTATCAACACAGCCTCGGTCTTGTGGTCAGCTAGTTCTAGCCCTGCAGACTCTAGCCAATTCTTGATTTTGGCTACTGCTTCATCCGTAGCGGACTCTATCTCATGGATATGTTTGGCCACAGTAACCACGGCGATATCGTCAGCAAAGCCTATAATCTTAACTCCTTGTGGCAGCGTTAATCGGAGAACCCCGTCGTACATTATGTTCCACAAGAGGGGTCCAAGAACCGACCCTTGTGGTACTCCCGCGGTGGTGTTGTAGTACTTAACGCCATCGTCAGTATGGTATCTTAATCTCTATGGCACTTAGTGGTGGCTCATTTGTCGTTTGGTGAACAAACTAAAATTGTTTTGAAAAAAATTTGTAGGCGAATGGTTGACATTTTAACTAATTTATCGGAAAAATTCACCCGAAACAAAGATAATATGATTTGGGAGCACTGTTTTATATCCGCTTAAAAGATAGCGGGGATAAATTGACTTAGCGTTGATGCAAAATGCTTTTTAAGCGGATAGCGGATTCGCAAAAAAACACAACTAGTGTAATTTACACGTATATTGGAAATAAGCGCTGATACCGCTGCCAAAAAACACACCTATTGTTTGTGCACAATTTTGTTTGTATCTGTTTTTGTTTTTATACAAAATACTCGTATTCTTAAACAGTTTTTTGGGTAGAGATCTTTTTTGATCCTTTTAGCCACATTTAGCGCATCGTCCGTCTATCTGTTGGACAATACTCATGAAAACGAATATCGTTGGTACAAACAAAAGTTCTCGATACTCTCGTTGGTACACAGCCCAAATGTGTGCACACACCGATCACAACAAGCTACTCTGGTTTCTAAACGCGTTGATCCCTCTGATTGAGAGAAACTCCACGTTCTGTTGAAATTTCACTAGCTGTACGGTGACATTTGTCATACGATTGTAGGAGAGTGGTTGAAAAATGTCGGTGATTAACTATTAAGGGAAGTCAAGTATTTACCACAGAAACATCTAACAGATATGCAGACATTAGGCGCCATAATTTTTTTTGCCTAATCCTCGTTTTGAACACAACAACCAGATGATCTATTTCATCAACCTATACCTTTACTATTAATATGGAGAATTCGTGTTTAAAATCTTCTAACATTCGATATACTTTAATTTAAAAATGCATAGTTTCATTAAGCTATTAGGCCATCCGTTGATGGTTAGCGAAAGCGCGATCGTTCCTTTGCAACGTAACCTTCAGTTATATTCGTGTCCCTTTTTGCGCCATGGGAAGATGTGCAGAGGAGTAAGTTTTTCTAAAGAAATACATTATATAAACAAGAAATAAAACACATTTCAATAAAGTTAAGAGTGTGTTCTTATTCTTAGAAATACATATTAACTTCTCTCTTTCCGGGAGTGGCAGAAGACCGCAGCTACTCGTAAGTGAGGTTATGAACAGCGTAGCACCGGTAATTGCAGAACCACCTTGAAGTGCCAGCAATTACATTACTACACACGAGGCGAGTATATCACCAGCACGCAGTATCAACACTAACAAAATCATAAAAAGCCCAGCGACATTTCAAGAACACAATAGAGCGTACTTTAAGGTGACTTTGGGCCAAACCAGTTGTGTTCTGACGACGCACGGCATGAGTGAGGAAAATGTATCTGGTGAGTGTTTGTAACTTCTCATGAACTTGATAAGGAAAAGGTCTGGTGTAGTAAAGAACTAGGACTTTGAGTAACATATATTGCGAATTTACCCTGTTTTACGGGGTTCATACAATTAAGAATTTGCATTATTTAACGGAGTTTACAATACGGAACTTCAGTGATTGGTTGAAAGAGTTAGCGGACATGGTAACTATGGCGTTAATTAATTTATGTGAACGACACGGTTGGTGAGACGCGAGCTGCAAATGGCTGTGTGATGTGTTTCGATATTTCAAAATTTTTTTTTTTTCAAAAAGAACTTAACACTCAAGTGGGTATGAGTACACTAATGGAGAAGATAATTTTTGGACTCAGTGGTTATTTTGCTCCATGGGTGGCATTAAACATTGGAGATACTGAGAAAGTGCCTCCTTCACCAGTACAGGAAGTTTTCCATTGAAAAAACACCTTATCATCGGTTGCGACTCCAACGCAGCTAATACAAAATGAGGCATCCGTAATACAAATAAAATGGGTAAGTCACTTTTCGTTTTTTTTTTTTATAGTTAGAACCCAGTTATACTCCACTTTAGACCCCACTCTCTCTTCACCTTTTCTACAAAATATCCTCGAAGGCTGGCACATTTTGTTCAGATTAAGATGCGAACTGGAGAACATATCGCAAAAATTAAGCGGTCGGAGCTGACTTGCTGCGTGTCAACACCACTTACAACATTGTATGCCGACAAGTTACAATCCTAGCTCAATGACATCATACTCTCCTCCCTCCTAGCTTTAAAATAAAGCAAAGTATAAGCCGGTTGCAACTGAGAACATAGCAGACGTGGGTCATTCCTAAATTGGACGATTTACTGTTAACCGTGGGGAAACACGCATAGAGTCTGTTACTGGACGTAGTTCATTGGCCTGGTTCTTCAAACAATAGCACAGTGCTGCTGTGGTTGTGGTTATTGCAGAGCAGTTGGTCTTGTTGGCGGCTGCAATTGTTCACTTTTAGGATTGCTTCTTACCTCACTCATCAATGCCGAATCATTTATGAAATATCGCTTTTTTAACCAGTTGGCTATATGCAGGAAGCCATGTACAATTCCAGTTGAAAGTTTTGGTGCGGCCATCACCCACATTCGTGGCTGTGCTACTTTTATTTTGACGTCAATCGAAGACATCTTTACCATTGCAGTGGATTTCTATTTGCTAACTACAATCACTACACCGACTGCAGGAGCTGACATTACGCCGTCTTGCTGGCAACATTTCGCTCATTGGTCTTGGCAGAGCCCTTTGGTAAAACGGGTCGAATTGATGCGCTTACATTATACAAGGAGGAGGCGGCATTATACAAGGAGGCATCGTACGTGGTTCAGCGAGTGGGCCAGATGCAATCAACGCCGTATAATGAGCACCATCAATCCGCTCGTTACACACAGTTCATGGCATCATTGACCATGAGGACGAAGGGTGCCGTCATCATTTTGACTGACTGGTGAGAGAAGTATTCTTCTCTATGACGGAAAGGGATCTCGGCAATATGTATTATACACCTAATCAAGATTCACCACAAAGGTTATAAAACATGGTGGAGCTATTTTATTATATCATCATAGTTCGGAGATGCTATTGCTTCTGTAGTGTTGTCCAATATGTACTCCATTGTTGCATATGCCGCCGACGAAAAGCATCTGAAATAGCAGCAGAATTAAACATGCAAGAATTAACAGCTAAGCAGTGATTTTAAGGCAATAGAACTGTGGCCGTTGAGTGGTGAGCTATTCAATAGTACCGAGAATGTATGGGCCGAAATTAAAAGAGCGCTGTCGGGAATGTAAAAACATAAAATACTCGCAACAGCAAGCGGTCGATCTTGGATTTGAATGCTTCGGAAAAGTACCACCGAATTGTTGACTTTATGCAACAAAATATCAACAATCAGTTTAACTCATATGTATTTGAATTTAATTCGGAAAAAAATGTTTTTATTAAAAAAGCTGATAAAGGAACACAACTATGTTTTTGCACGTTTGCCATAAAAAAAACTTTTGAATAAGATGAATTTATTTATGTTTTACTTCACTGAACCAAAAATGACTTAATATTCTAAAAATATATAAGAAAGTTGTGCTGTTTATACCAATGTTTTTTTTTACAAAAAATTAGTTAATATTTTTTTTATTTTTAGTCAATTCCACTCCATGGACATACTGCGCTAACTTGCAGGATAGTCCCTGAACATAAGAGAAAAAATGGACTATTTTTCCTTTAAATTTCAATTGAGCTGACTAATGTAGGTACATACTACTCGTATATATACTTTCATTGATGTGTGGTTTCTATTATAGGCCATTGTATGTATAATACTCTCTATACATACATATAAATTTTTTACACAAACATATGTAGGTACCTTCATATATTGTATTTGTATTTAATAATTAAAATAATCTGCATTCACATCTGTTCATGAACCTTTTATCTGAAATATGTGCACCACATGCGGGCCAGATATCTGCTTTAATTCCAGCAAACCAACTGCAAATTAAATTAATCATCGTCACCGCCTTATTGTTCGCTTATCACAATCGGCAACTCGACATTGGACCATGCGACAGACGTTTTTATCCGGCTTGAGCCCAACACTCAGCATATTGATAAAATTCAACATCAACCGACTTTAAAACAAACAAATATAATACGAGTATACTTATATGTATACATATGTACCTATGTAACTTTCATAAGAAACTGGACAATAGTTTATTTGCACTCAAAAATTCAACTAAGTAGCATCCCCACATTAAATGAGCTAGAGTGAATACGCACATTGTTCCTAGAATCTAAATTAATCACTTGGAAATCGCGTTGATCGAATGCAGTGAGATGGTAACCGTTTCCCTACTTTAATGCCATCTGGAGTGAATAGAGTTGCCACTATACATTAAATTTTCTCTAAGAATATACAGCAAGCGTCTGGGTTAGTATTTTAAAGGACTGCATTAATTATTTACTCTTTACATCTCGCATCATAAATATATGTATATGTATACACCAGCGACCCACCCCGGCTTCGCACGGGTGTAATTTAGAAAACAAAACATCTGAAGGATATGAAGTACTGCCTTTGATTATAGAATTTCTTTATAAACAATGTTTGTGGCTGACTTTGGGTTATGCAATACGAACAAATCTGATTGGAAGTGACGAGCGAAAGAACTGCGTGGAGCTATCCATTGGCAAAGCTCTTAACGCTCAGTCTAAGCCCTCAACGTTGTATGTCTGATCTTGTGATTTGTTAATAGTAATTAAAAATGACAATTTTATCGGAAACTGTAATATTTTGAACTGGAATGAAAGATCCGTTGGTATCAATGGAATCCGAGGAATTAACACGGTTTTTCCAGTTCCACATCCGGTCTGAATTTTGCACTCTGTAGTAAAAGTTCTTAGACGTTTAACCTGGAGACGTGTACCGTTGCACAATTTGGGTGGATGAAGGTTTCGGAATAAAATAACAGCGCACTCTTCTTTTAAGACGAATTAATGTGGAGGCAATCCAGAAGGCTGCAAGCAATTGAGAAATTCTGTTGGGAAATGTACATCCTCTTGTTTGTCCAGCGCAGTGTCTGTAGAGTAGTATGTTCGCGCCTGTGTATTTATTTTAGAGATAGTCAAGTCGTTCAATTTACCTTATTGATCGTTAGTGTTTGACAAAATAGCTCTGTCCCTGCATCAAGTTATTGTCTTATAACTTATATTATTAATTCTGGCTAAACATTGTTGACTAATTCTTGAAGATCATTTTCTAAAATGCAAAGGATTTGATTATCTAGATTTACTCTCACATTGTTTTGTGACATCACTCCATTTCTTATTTTGAGCAAGAGCTCTGAAAAATGCTGGTTTTCGTGTGCTGACAACGACACTTTCATATTTGTTGAGAAAAGATCTTTTCAATGAAGCATTGATTTCATCACAAATGTCCCTCTTGTTTCCACCGCTAAGATTTGCCAAAAGTCACCAAAGAACAATATCGTCCATCCACCCATAGGTGAATCCGTACTGCGCAGATTGAAAACTTGTTCGAAATGGTAGCTTTGTCCTAAACTATTAATGAGCAGTCACGTATTTCAGTATTACTTTGTTTTAAAATGCTACAAACAGTGTTTGTGTCCTCAGTAACAATTGTCAGTGTAAGTTTGAGTGTTGCATGAGCGGTTCGGCCTCCTTCTAAAAGTGTAGCTGCAATTCCAGATGATGCTACAACTAATGCAATTTTGCCAGTAGATCTTAGTTTTCCAATGAGCAAGTTGATAAAAAATGTTTTTCCAATACCTCCAGGAGCATCAAGAAAATATAACTTTTCTTCGTTTCTGTCAATTGATGTTAATAACGCATCGTACACTCTTTTTTGACCTATGTTCATGTGATGTTCATCTTGGGCTACAATTTGTAACAGTCTAAATTGATTGTAATTGATCTTGTGTATTCGACGTTAGTTAATTCAGATTTCGTTATATTTGTAGACATCGACAGTTCAAAATCCGAAATGGATTTACCCAAAAGTTGTTCTACTACCTCATTCAATTCTAATAACGCTTCGTCAAAAATGTTTTCATCAAATTGGACATTGACATTAACTCTCGTCGCCGATTCAGTATATCTCCGGCTATATTTTTCCTATACTTGTTCCAGAGAGATAAAATATCGGTCAATTGACAAATCGCTATAATAATACGAGTAGCAAACAAAAATCTTAATAACCTGGATAAACTGCAAATAGTAGCTTCCGTTATTGTGCAGTCCTATTGAGACTCGTCTTCCAAGAGACCCATCGCTTTGCATGCTGTTTTATAGGAATTATTAGTTACTCCTTGTAGAGTTCAGATATGTGAAAAAGATGATGGGCCCTTTTCAATGTGAAGTAGCATTCTCAAGTGAAAACATTCACTGTTGTTGGATGAACTACATAAACCCTCCCAAGAGCATAGATTTTTTTTAACTCCAGGGAAACCTTTAAATAGAGTCCATTGTTTTCTCCGTTTAAAGGTTTGGTAGTCTGATTCCACGTATATAAGCTTGGAACTTTGTCATATGTCAAGGTTTTAGCGAAATCGTCTTGAGCACAAAGCTTAAAATATGCTGTAAATGCTGTGTCTTGCGGATTTGTAACAACGTTGCTAATGTTGTTTTCATTAAATGAAATCCTGTGTCCATTCTCTATATGAACGGCTGAATTGACTAAAAAAAGGGGCAAAAATGGGCCAACAATTTTTTTAAACAAATAATTCGAATTTGCCGACCCCATAAACATAGAAAATGATGTTTGGCCGAAATCGGCTGAATCGTCCAAATATATATTTTAGGTACATATATTTTTTACGAATTTCAGGTGAGGTGATGTGCTTTTCCTGGTTATTTTTATTTAATGGGAAACCACTTACAAATCGTAAGATCTTGTATTATACGATCCTAGTTTATCTCTCGTCATTGACCAGTTTTAAGCTCAATTATTGAACGTTGTGTATATTGTGAATAAAAGTTTGACAGTTTTTCTAAATTAGTTATTTTTTTGAATTCCCACTAGTGTAGATTTCCTACAATGAACGTATATACGAGTAGGTTAGCTTTTCAACCAGTTTGTTCATCAATTGCTCTTTACAGGCCCATTCTCTCGTCCATTTAAAGGCCGACTTCTTATACGTATTTAAAAGTTTATATCAACACGTTAAATAATACGCGCCGAGGTCCGGTACATGTTTGAAAGCAAGAGTTGTCTTCAAATTTCATATGTTTTTTTTTTTTTAGTAATTGATAGTAATAGTAATCCGGAACAAAATATGATATTCCCAAGTACCTCTGAAAGTGAGCTTTATTATGTACTGATGATCATCACCTATAAGTTTTATCGTACGGTTTTGAATCCCATCTACAATAGCAAGTGCAAAGTGGTCTCAGGGGGACCGGACCAGATGTGAGCATTAGGTGGATGAATGCCTTATATATTGTGGCCAGATTAGTGGTGTGAAATATTTCTTACATCGATTAGGGAAACCCAGATTTTGTAGCATTTTTGGCAACATCGAATATGTAGTCATTCTAACAAAGGTTTAGATGTTGAAAGTGCCGTTCATGGATTATGGGTCGATGTTCAAATTTCGCAATAAGGCAGCATGATTTCTTGTTCGATTCAATTGAGAAGTTTGTTATAAGCTATAAACTAATAGGAAATAAGTCGTTGAATGCTCTGCGAGTCTTAACTAGTTCCAACTTTGTGTACCGGAATTACTTTTAGTTTCCAAATTTCCATGAAAGACTTCTTGTAATAAAGGACTGACTAAAAGAACAAAACTCTTTTGTTCTTGAAAGGTTGTGCTTGTCCGATCTTTATTTCGGTCTCGAGTCCATTCTCTACAGTGCTCACTTCTAATCTACTCCAAAAAAGTAATAAGATTGTCTGAAAACTTCAAGGTGATGTAACCTCTTCCGACATTTATCGGTTTTAATGAGAGACCAGTGCCTCTAGTTCGTAATTATGTTTAACTGTAATTGTGCCTCAGAAGTATATTCTTGGCCCTATGTTATTCTGTCTCTTTTTTAATAACTTACTCGTAGTTCAAATGTCTTTATTCCCCTTTTTGCTGATTTGTCTTCTAAAACCCATTGGGGTTGTTGAGGATTAGCATAATTGTTTAGGCTTAGTGATAAGCTGTCAAAAATATATTTAAACCGGGGTTGGTTGTAACAATTTTGAGAACATTTGCTGCGAGCCTTTATCAGAGGCAGATTATTCAAATGAAAACTCGTCACTGAAAAGATTAATCCTTTGGCTATAAACTGCTTTTAGAATATTAGCAGATCAATTCATGTGCGAGATACAGTAGATCTCGTAGATACAGTAATAATTAAAAAGAAATAATGTTGGCAATTGGAAAACGAAAGCAAGTTCAAAATAAACATAAAAGCTTATTTCTACAATTTTAAGAAATACAAAGATAACAAACAGAATAAACAAAAAAAGAGACTTCATACTTTAGAAAATTTAAGAAAGAATAGTCGATTAATCTGCATCACAATTGATGCAAACATAATAAGAAATGTTGCCCTTAGTGCACCTAGTGTGAGCCCATTTCTTACAGGTTATGCACTGAATCCAGTGTTCACCGGGCAAACTTTGTCCGAAAGGTTCGCAACAAATTTTTTTTGCTTTAACCTTGACAACTTCTTGTTTTTGAAGCTTTTTGGCCTGTTCTTCTGCCAGTGCTTGCTTTTCTGGGCTGTCAGTTAAAATAGCGGGTTTCCTAGATTTACGTTTACATTTTGACGTTCTTGACGCTGCTTTTGGGTAGGGTCGAACAGCTTCTGGAGAAAAGGTTAAATTGGTTTGACAGAGTTTCGATGGGCCTGATTCTGACGGTAATGTGGATCTCAATTCAGAAACACCTTGGGGATGGAAGCTGCCACAAGTGGTTATTGTCTTTCCAGGTCCTATTTTTTCAGTAGTAAGACAGCTTGTACCAGGTTTAGATAAAGATAGTGGGATGTGAAGTGAAGGTATCAATCCTGGCTGTACATCTCCAGAGTTTAGGACTCCTTCATCTAAAGCTAATGAATTAGGGTCAGCTAATGCTCTATCGGTGACAAAAGATGATAAAAAATCAAGGTCTTGGAAGATTTCTCTGCTAAAAGGAACAACGCCAGTTTTTTTGAATCCATTAGTAATGTTATTTGACTATGTGGGGTATATTGTAACATGTTTCAACCTGCCCCAGGTACATATTACTTTTAGCCCCTACATGGAAATTTAACGTTCAAAGCACGATCATAAAAAACCATGAACTTCTACAGTATAGACAAGTATATTCATGCACAGGTAAAACATGAATGTATACAAAAACCAACAAGAAAATATCGTGCCTAGAAAATGGACAAAAGAAAACAAAACAGAACAAAAAACAAAAAGTTACTTACCCGGTGCTTTTCAGAGCTACACTAACAAGGTCTTCCAACGACTGCCAAACGAAAACTGGCTTGCATGTTGCGGTAGCTATGGTCAACGCAAACATTTTTCTCTTTCAGACATTTTTATATCTCTATCATGACATCTTTTTTCGTGGCTGTTACAACTTGCCCCTGTTACAACTAGCCCCATCCTCGCCTACTTGCACTCCTCGAACCTTTTCTTCATCCACGCATAGGCATAGAAAACTCCCTCCCTACAGCAACAAAATATATATATGAGCTATAACATTTAAAAATGAAGGGTATAACAGATAAGGTAATTACAGCAACTACTTTCTTCTTTCATCGGTTTTTTTTTTCTGCACTTGCTCCTGTGTTATTTTTGTCACTAGTTTTTATCGTTTAACCTATAATTTTGCATCTACGAGTACTTATGAGTTATATTGTGTTAATTAACCTTGAATTAATATACAATACTATAAAAGATTAATTGTAAGTACAGTTTTTGAAATAAAAAAAATAATCACAAGCATTTCTTTGCAATGCAAACTTGTTAAATATATACGAGTACATAAGTATACCTAATCGACAAAATAGTAAATACAGCTTGATGAACTTGTATTCTGTCCTGGAGTTGATTGTTTAGATAGTGAACTACATACGTAGTTGGTAAGTATGCGTATTCCGCGCCGTTATTCATATGGAGAGTTCGTTGAATTTACTTTGAATTGCCAAAGCTCCCTTCTACTTTTCGGCCTTGTTCTGGCTTAAACATCCTTAACCATATTCCAAAGGTTTTCGATCGGATTAAGGTCTGGCGAATGGCTGCTTTGGCTGTATGTTTTGGATCATTTTGTCCATATTTCCTTCTGCAAATAGATACAAGGAGTACACTTTCTAGTATATTCATATACTCTTCTTTCCTCATCCTTTCCTCTATTAAATGTATCGAGCCTATTCCATACTAAGGAAGGCCTACACAAACCATAATATTCCCACCGCCATGTTTGACCATTTGAATTGTCTAGCAGGAATTGTATGCCGAATTTGGAGGTAGTGTTAGAAACCGCCTTCCATCTGACCCAAATAAATAAAATTTGCATTCGTTCGTCCAAAACATATTTCTTAATTTTTGTTGGCCTTCATCGCCAGGCAAATTTTGGGTGCTGAAGTGCAAAGTCCATTCTATGTTTCAAGTGTGCTTTATTGAGAAGCGGTACTGTCTTGGGTAATTTGGTTGACAGGTTATGTTCCGCCAACCTTGCGAAATGGCACCTCACGAGTCGAACGGATCTTTTTTGGCTTCCAGAGTGATCTTTCGGCCCATATTTTTTGTTGTTTGTTTTTAACTCTTCCTCTTCTATCCTCAGGTTTTTTGATTCGAAAATATTCTGCACATTCCCTAAAGAACTGTGGACCGTTGCATAAATTTTTCTGTAACTCCTGCCCTAGCTTTGCTTTCTTTTTATAAGGTACAGTGCTTCTTGTGACTTATTTTCAATTCTAAAATGAAAGTCTTATTTAATATATCGGGAAAAAACAAATCTATGCATTACTTAATCAATTTCATATCGTGACGTTGAAAACCGTAGATAGTTATTATCAATTTCTCTGTAAAAGAGCAATAACGTATTTATTTTACTCTTAACACTTTGCACAGGATTTTGTAACAAATACGATGAACTCTCCCAATGTATAACGATTGATTTAGAGCAGGGCTTGAAATAGATATATATCAAAATAAAAAGTTCCGAATGGATTGGTTTTTGTGGATATTTATATTTATTGAGAGGGAGGAGAGGGAAATAATTTTGCTTCCAATAATTTCTATCGTTCTTTATATTTATCCGAACGGAGCAATTCTTTTATTTCGAGTAAGAAACTGTTCCGCCCCGGAACAAAAAATATTTATCGCAAAATTTGTCGCTCCTTTCAATTTTTTGTACGAAAATGAGCTATAAATGCAAACAAAGGGCACCAAGTTTAATCTGAAATAGTATATTTTCTTATTCAACTTATCAGTATTTATAAAACAACGTTAAATTCTTTCTAAGCAACAATTAGTATGAGTCAGAAATGAAAACAAAGTACATGCCATTCAATACATTATAACAAAAAAGCCCGGTGCAAGCCAGGGTCTAGCTTCATTTGTGCTGCTGCTCGTGTTATTATTTTTTTCACAAACAGCTGAGAGGCTTTTTCACAAAAATTTAGAAAAAATTGATCCTAGGGTTTTACTCCGATCGGAACTTTTCATAAGAGATCATTAAATTTTTGTTCCTGCCCAGGTACAATTGTTTGCGCTAATTTTTTTCTATTACATATATTCAAATTGATTTAAAAGGGAACTTTTCGGCTAGATATCTTCAAGCCCAGGTCGACACCTCTACAACAATATTTCTCCTGGAAGAATGCCGAAGCTGCGATAGCACAGTATAGTTATATGCAGTTGGTCAGGACGTACCCGAAATAACTAAACAAAGATATCCTAGACCCATCTGTTAAATCCCTTCACTACAAGCCAAGTGCAAATAAATCCACAAAATATATTTGAATTAATATATTATGTACGCATGTAAATTTATAGGTAATTGTATGATGCTTTCTTATGCATTTAATTAATTTAATTTTAACAATACACATAAATAAATATGGCAACTCTATGCTTGAAATTCAACGGGAATTCCTTGTATTATTACACAGGAACCTATCATATTTACGACATCTGTGTCGTTTGATTTTCCCTCTTTTTCGTCCTACAATTCTATTCGATTATAAAAACGAGTCCTTTTCAAACAGACTGGTATTTCACGTTCATTGAACTCAAAATTCATGCACATCTGTACTAATTTGAGTGAGAATTTTTATTTTATCCGTTATATTCCTAACAAACCCCTTCTGTGTTGTTTTTTTTTCTTATTCCATCCATAATAGGTTCCCTTGAGCTGTTGCAATGAAATCATGCTGTGTTGATTGCGGTGCGGCTGTCGCTTCATTCAATTTCCACTCGTGACGTCTCCTGCTTTTTCCCCTTTTCTGAGTGATTATTTTTTTTTACTTACTTATAGGAGTCAAAATCCTATGGCGACAACGAGTGCTAGTTGAGCAGTTTTTGAGTTTTTTTTTTTTATTGTGAACTTTACCGAATTGTGCGGCGGCCGGCATTACAGTACTTTCTTGATGTTTGCCTCGTTCAAATTTTGTTCTTGCGTTTTCATTATTACTTGACCGGGGTATAGAACGGCGGCTGTGTCGTGCGCGAAACATATGTTTTTTGTTTGGCGGGCGTTGTTTTTGTAATCTTTGTTGATATCAGCGAAGCGGAGTTCTTGGGACTGAAAATTAAAGAAGGAGCGGAAGTACTGTTTGTGTGCTTCTGTGCTATTGTAGGATTAAATCTACTTAACATTTTTACTTGAAGGATTGTTGCAGTTTTTGGGAAGACGCAGTAAGTCACTTTCACACACACACTGTGAAAATTGTTTGTTTATTATTTTGTTTAAAAATAGATTATTTATTCTAAGAAATTGGGTCTCATTAAAATTTTCAATTGAGTTAATTGGTGGTGGACCTGCGCAGTTCAAACTCAGATACTTTTGACATTTGTTTGGTTTCACTCAATTCCTAGAGATTTAAGTTGTAAGCTAGTTGCTCTTGTATAACATAAATATCTTAATCTGCACCAATTATTTTTTAGTCATACAGATGTATGTACATATGGAATAGTGTTATGTTTCCATCTTGTGTGGGGCGATTTTTATAGAATTTTCATTCTCTTGAATAACAAAATATTTCGTAAATTAGGTACCTACTAAAAAAAAGAAGGGAGTGGAACAACATAGTCCTTTGTACGTTTGTTTTTGAATATTGAATCATTATGTCGCTACTTCTATCTACGCTCTTTTCTATTTGAAGTATGTGCTCATAGTAACGGTTAGCGAAGTTAAAGGGTTTCATAACTTGGATTATAGAGTACTTTGGCTGAACCACCGCTACCAGTTTGCTAAATTAAGGTGCCTGGAGATAGTAATTGCCTCTGTTCTTTCTTCTCGTACCAATTGGTTAGGAATTAAATACACTTCTTCACAATATGCATCTGTCTTGGAAATCAAAAACGGATAGAACAGTGGATACGACAGCAAATCGTACCGTAATTCATGCAATTTGATAAAGGGAAGTCCAAAGAAATGAGCAGTTGTACTACCTTGTGACGGTGCTTTTTTTCACAAAGCCTATGAGTATTATTCACATGGAATCATAAAAAAAATCTAATCAAAAGTCTTTCCTGCCAGAAAGGCTGTCTTCGCCCTCTTTTGAGCAGATTCGGCTGGTCGCTTAGCCTTTTGATGAATGGATCCAGGCTACATCAATGGTGATCACTCACGTAAACTGTGGATTTCGCTTGAAGACATATGAATACTGGCTTAAAGTTGACAGCAGTATCTGCTTGTTAAGCATTGCCGACAGCTTTCTTAAGCCTAACTTTGCATGCAAAATGTTGATTGCTGTTCCGAAACGATACGACTACGGCCTTTGCTACATAATGAATTTTCGTTTACAGATCAGCTTTTTCTCCCATTTCCTCAGTAATCACATCATCAGGGGGTGCATGCTTCCACATCAAAAATCAAAAACAGATGAACGGCAAGGTCTAAATTTGTTAAACCAATATATCGCGTTGTTATAGATGGTGAAGGGTCCCAGTAGACAGCATCTATCTTTGCACGTTTTCCTTCTATTCACAGTTATAAAATTGAATTCATACTAAGAGAGAGGGCTGTTCTTTTCTGCTCTCATCACTCTCTTAAGCTGATTAGGTATATGTGTTTTAAACACATTTACTATCCATTCTGTTTCGGTAAGACTCAGTTTCGCAAAGACTGAGTAAATAAAAGTTTCCCCAGCTCTTTATCTTTCGTAAAAACATCCGGATATTGCTTTTATCAAGTGAGTTATCAAAACTCTGAAAGAAAATGTTGTGTATGTTTATGTTATGTACATACATATATGTTGTCGATTTGTTAAGGTTGTGTGTTTCAGTCTCAGCTATAGTTGGTTTCCCTACCGATTTCGACATTGAGATCGCCAAGTAATATTTGTACATTCATCAAGTGAAGATCATGGTGTTGAAATTCCTTTGAGTACAAATAAGATCCAGTTGACGCTTCATACCTCCATTGCAGAGTCTGGGCGTACTTAGTCTTTTTACCAGTTAAACCGGTTCCCCTTTATCCGCTTTTCCGATATACACCACAAGTTGCCTATAAAGTTTAAAACGAGCGGTTGTGGAGGCCAATCTGAAACTTATATTGCCCTTTAAAATCTGTGAAACAAACTTTAAAGAATGTTTTTGATGTTGGAACTTCCAGAACAATGGAAACTCTTTCTCAGTATATAAGCGGATGATTGGATCTAATATGTCTTTATCCACAAAGCTGTCTTCAAGTCTTGTGTATAATGCATTCCCAAATCATAACTGAACCGACTCCATGCTTGAGAGTATCATTTAAGTATCGCCAGGTTCTCGACGAATGTAGGTAATACCACCTGAATACAAGATATTTAACTTGATCTTAACATTAAACAAAATCATTAACCATTAATTTAGTTGAATATTAATAAGGTCAAATAATTAAATACCATGTAATGTATTTATTTACATTTTTTAAATTTTTGACAGACGAAACAGAGTACTCAGGCTAATAACTAAGTACCACTGCACTTCTTGTATATTTTTTTACACTTTCGTAACTTACTTATCCCGACGCTCGTACGTAGTCTGCAGTCTTTCCTACTAAGAAAACGAAAACTTTCCTTAAACGAAAGATGGCTTTGACAGTGCAGCCCATGATATTAATACAAGGGATATTCAGTAGTGTGTCTAGAGCAGAGCTAGTCGAGATAGACTGTTTGGGGCCTTATTAGAACAGCAGTAACGTACTCTTGTTCCGCCAGACAGCGACGGCTGTCGCAATTTACTTGATCCTTTAGAGGATTTTCGGAAAGCATATGATTCGAGAATTTTGAATCGTTCTGTTTTCTCTCTTTGCTCCTTTTTTTAAGGCTTACTTACCAGCTCTCTTGTTTGGGTTTCATACCAGCCAGCCATACTAAATGACAAAAACCGTCAATAACGTAATTTTTTAATTAAAAGTATTGTTTTGCTAACCCAGGGTGTTTACACCCTGCAAATCAAAACAGAAACTTGCATGTGTTGCGGAGCTGTTGACATTTTCTAACAAACCTGACACTGTGTCCCAAGTTTTCTAGCTTCGAGTGAAATATGTAAACTGTCAACGAGAATAGATTTATCTTAGATTATTTCAAATATTGGGTTGTACCACATGAAATGTCCGATTTTACAGTAAAAATTTAAAAACCATGTTATCTTTGCGTAAATTTTTATTCAATCAAAATAGGATCCATTGGCATCTATGACATTCTTGCAACAAGATACAAAGTCAAATATTCCTTTTTCGTAGAAGTGCTGAATTTTTGAGGCAAAGAAATCTTCAAGGGCTTTTATGACCTCTGTTCGGTTCTGGAAGACCATCTGCTAGCAAAATGAATCCAGTTTGCGTAAAATGTGGTTGCGAAGGAATTTCAAATCCCAACTGCAAAAATTTCTGCACCGTTACTTGTGAGGTATGGGGTCTAGCATTGTCATGCAAAAGCATCGAACGGTGCCTATTGACCAACGCAGGATACTTTTCAGCCAATTTGGCATGTAAAATGTCGATTTCCTTACAATATTTGATAGCGTTTATTGTTTCTCCTGGTTGAAGAAATGAAAAGTGGATTGCTCCTTTCGATGTCCACAAAATTGTCATCATATCCTTTTTTGGGTGAAGAGCGGGCTTGAGGGTGTGTTTTAGCTTTTCATCTGCATCCGACCACTGCACAGATCTTTCACGATTATCATACAGTATCGACTTTTCATCATAGGCGACTGAACCGTTTTTGCACCGGCTAGTTTGGTTTCTTAATGAAAGCGACGCGCAGATTTCGTTCAGTTCATTGGGTACCCACTTTTCGAGTTTTTACCTTTCGTGTGAGAGAAAGGTGTCGACTTATTGTCATTGGGGATACTCCCATGCTTTGTGCAATCTCCCGCACTGATTTCTTTGGGTTCGCATCCATTGTTGCTCTTAAAACATCGTCGTCAATTAGGGTTTCCAGCTTCCCACGTGGTTCATTTTCGAGGCTGAAATCTCCCGAACGCAGCTTTCCAAACCAACACCGTATAGTGCGTTGTTTTTCATTGCCAATGACGCATTATGTCCAATTTTAAATTCTTAAAGAAAGAGGGTT
Organism: Volucella inflata; assembly: GCA_928272305.1. NCBI lineage: Eukaryota > Metazoa > Arthropoda > Insecta > Diptera > Syrphidae > Volucella > Volucella inflata. Next base: position 16,184,978 of record OV743720.1, on the reverse strand, counting down.
CGAATTTGAACGGCCGACATCATGGTAAATAATTCATAGAAAAAAAATAACGGTACTTGTAACGAACCCCAAAATTCTCACACGTCAAGCATACATATTTTATTTTATAGAAAATTATATAAATTAAAAAAAAAATTAACGTTCTGGCACGGATGTTCACTCGAGAATTTCTTATTTCCGATTGAGCGAAAATCGAACATTTCACGTAGTACAATCCGATACGATCAAAACGACGACCTTAAAGGAACCGACGAATAAGGCCTTTATAAAGAGTAGGTCACTGTAGTCGGTATTAATGTTATATAATCCAGAACGGTGCTAAGCCAGGCGAATACGGTGGTGGAGGAACGATATGAGTTGGATTTTGGCGAAAAATTAACGCACTCACGTCTAAGGGCTTGCTTCATGTGTGAGACAATTATCCACTCATTACTTATTTAAAATTGCTCATACAGCACACCTTTAACAACAATTGACAAAAAAGAATCAGACTAGATAAATCTGAGTTATTCCACTCAAACTTTTATGGTTAATAGGTTTCTAAAATTCCAATAAAATACGAAATGTCATCGAAGATTACTACAAGTTCTCTTTATCAGATGGTTCTTCTTGGCGTGACTCATCGGTCGGAGGGTTGCAACTACGAGGGCGGGTCAATAAGTCCGTGACTTTTGGATTAAAACACAGATTTTTTGATAAAAAAATAATTTTATTTTTCAACGTAGTCTCCCTTGAGCTCTATACACTTTGTACAACGCTTCTCCAATTTTTTTTTATCCCTTCCAAAAAAAATGATTTGTCGAGGTCCTCAAAATAGGCCTTTGTTTGCGAGATGACTTCATCATTGGAGTCAAATCTTTTTCCACCAAGCCATTTCTTCAGGTTTGGGAACAAGAAGTAGTCGCTCGGAGCCAAATCTGGAGAATAGGGTGGATGAGGGAGCAATTCATAGCCCAATTCATGGATTTTTGCCATGGCAACTGCACATGTGTTTGTGGTCGACTGTGAGCAAACGCGGCACTCATCTTGCGGAAAGCTTCCTCATGCCCAAGTGATCATTCAAAATTGAAACCACTGAGCCATGCGAGATCCCTACGGCTTCCACAATCTCTCGCACTTTCAATCTTCGGTCGGCCAACACCATATCGTGAATTTTTTCGATTGTTTCGGGTGTAGAGACCTCAACTGGGCGTCCAGGACGTTCGGCATCTTCAGTGCTTGTACGGCCACAACGAAATTCAGTAAACCACTTTTTTACCATTGAAATCGATGGTGCAGAGTCCCCATAGTATTTATCAAGCTTAGCCTTGGTCTCGGTAATGGTTTTTTTTCGCAAGAAATAATGCTTAATAAGCACACGAAATTCACTTTTTTCCATTTTCTCTTCAAATTAGTGAGTAGTCTGATAAAAATAGCTGTCAAACACAAACTAACTGACGCAGCAAGTTTAAATTTTGACAGGAGTCAACTGACAGATGCCTGTTGACAGGAGCAGTGTTGCTGTTTCAGTAAAGAGGTCAGAAATTCAAAAAGCCACGGACTTATTGACCCGCCCTCGTATTTTAGCTAGTTACTTTACTATTTTCATAGTAAAACCCCCATAAGACCAACGTGTAATTTGTAATTTTACCATCTATTGTTGACACACTCAAAAACAATAATTAGGTATCCTTTTTTCTAAACTTCGGACAAAAAAAAAGTTTTTAGTATTTTGCCTCGGAGAAAAATAAATTTATAATTGTAAGTTGGTAAATATGTGAGTCTTAATTAATACACGTATGTGAATATTTTAAATTTTAAATACGATAAATCCAGAATCATTAATTTTACGCAATTTGTTTTTGTTTTTTTTTTAGATGCTGCCTCCAACATCGGAAACCATTTTTAGTACAGCCGACAGCAGTTACACTTTTCAACGGCACGAACCCCACAATTTGGAATCAAGTAACTGTGCTCGACCACAGATGGCGTGGCAAATGTACGAACAGCTGCTTCGAATTGCAGCAAATCGACAAAAGCAACAAAGCGCAGACAACGAACAAATAGATACGAAAAGAGTTTGGCTTGCTGCATTCACCGGACCCAGTCTAAGTTATAGTCCTGGAGTAGTAGCAGGTGCTGCCGAACCCCTCTAAATAAAAAAGCAAAGAAAGAAGAAAAACCCACCTAAACCATTAAAATTTAGATGGTTGCGGCGGATATCCTTGTTTGTTTCTGATGAATTTCCTTCTGCCATGACTGCTGCACAGATTCCAGGTGCAATGAATACTTTTCTTTTTATTTTATTTTGTTTTCTGTAGTGTAATTCGAATTTATGTTACCAAAAATGTATTTGTTTTCAAATTAACTAGTCAACTGATATTATGTATGTACATAGGTGTGTATTACCAAAACAAAATGCCATCGAATGAATATGATTTGTTTTTAGTTTTAATGTTCTGTTAATTATTACCTAGAAAGTAAATGCAATAAAAATTAAATTAAAACACATCTTGTGGTATTTTTTGAAGTTTAATTTCTTTCGATTTGGTTTGCAGCACTATATACAGGATAACTTAATAACTATGACTAGATTTTGTGTAAGACTAGAGAGGAGAGAACCAGTCTTGTGTATACACTAAATGGGGATGCCTTCTTCCATTTGTCCAACCAGCTTTTCACGTAGAGTTCTATAGACGACGCTGTCTTGGGGTATACCTTCCCTTTGCAGAAACATGAGCGTTTCCCTGGCACACATTGCAAATCCTAGAGCTTCAGCTTCATGTCTTTGACATTGTAGTTCGATTTGTTGATGATGTTCATTTAGATATTGAGATATCTCTAAATCATCTACATCGTTATCCTCATCTTCATCGGGCAAACCATGTTCATCAATATAGTCCAAGTCATTCTCGAAGTCGTCCAATTCCTTCTGAAGTTCTACGATTTTCTGCAGAGCTTCAAGAAGAATCTTATTCCTAGTATTTGGTATAATTACTGGGTTGTGTTCCATTGGTGGTGACGGCGGTGGCGTATCATTATTTTCACAAATCACCGATGGTCTCTGCTGAACGTTACGTTCGGTTTCGAGTCGCTCACGTTTAACATCTTCCGAATTCACAAGTTGCTCTTCGCGTTTCCTTTTCAGAATTAATTTTCCGTTCATTTTTGTTAACTTAATTTTAATTTAAATATATAAAATGCAAACTATTGAAAGAGAAAAAGTTATAAATATTCGTATATCATCACAGCCGATGTGCGTATTCCTATCCGGATTAGACGAAGTGATCGCGACGAATGCTAAAATCGATTTGGTGCAACCCATGATGAACTTGTACTATCAAACCTACCCCGACCCCGACCCCTATTGAAAGTGACTGACAGACACTGGTCGAACTGCTATTTAGTCGTGTGCGGCGGCTGCAATTTAAATGTGCGTGTGCTCTTGCACCATCCTCGCATCGAACAGGAAAGCCGAACGTGCACGCTTCCTATTTTGGAACAAGTTTTTAACATATGACATAGTGCTCGTATTCTTTCGTGTTCCCTTCGGTGTATTTGAACGAGTGTTGAATAGGAAAGGGAAATGGGGAGGAATTTTGTCTGTAGGGGAAGAAGTGGTGTTGTTTTGTTTTGGAAACCAAACGCACTCGCATCTGCCTGAGGTGTGTGCAGATAAAAAAACAAGGAAAAAAAAATCAATGCATCAAAAAGGGAGGGCACGATTTTATTTCGGTAGACATTCTGATACGAAACAGTATGTGGGACAAGTATGGCAAATATTTTCAATATGCAGGATATTTTAATTTTATGCAACCCATAAAGCTTTAAAGCTGGGTTTTCTGGTGATCCTAGAATTTTTGAATACCAATACCAAATAAGTAAAATTCTAAGTTAATGGTAAATCCCTACCCGATAAAAATAGTTTAAACTTAAACTTAACTGAATCAGTTCCGGCAACTTGAATTAAGTTATCATCTGTATGCGATTCATGTGATGAATCTATGCTGCCGTATGGTTTCAGAAAGTCATTGAAGAAGTGGTGGAAAATAATAATAATTTTTTTTCAAATGTTTATTTGGACTTTAAGATTTCGAAATGGCATCATTTATGTGATTGCTGCCATTGATGAATACCATTTTGGCTGCTTTTGTGGCAATGTTCTACTTGTCTTTGTGCCTCATATATTTCTGTGACTGTAAATAACTCCATTTAAAGAAGTCTAGGACGGTCAAATCGTGTGGTCTTGCGGGTCAGTACAAATCGCCATTACGCGATATCAGAAGACCAGAAAATGTCTGACCTAGAATGTCGGTTGTAGCTCGTACAGTATGCGCCGTTGCTCCGGCCTGTTGCAACCAGATGTCTTTAAGTCCCAATTCATATAATTGAGGAATGAAAAATTCAGTGAGCATGGCTCTGTAGCGCTCACCATCCACAGTGATCTCCAGCCTAAACAGCATACCCTGTAGTGACTATGAGTGAATGTATTGGATTTTCAGTGGAAATGGACCTCGAAACTCATAATTAATTAGGGTAGACACGATTCACGGTCAACACCTGATGGACTGTCTGTATGTACTTTGTAAATAAACATCACCAGGTTTTTCGCGAAAATTCGCCACAGAAACGTACGTGGATGGTTTATTACATGGCACATCATCTGGTCGATGTCGATCAAGCCTCTGCGAGGTCTTTAGCCACAGCAGCGATATACGAAAAATGTCGTGGAATAATGCTGTGGGAAAAGCAATTGAACCTTAAGTTACAATTATGGTTCGGAGAAGGCACTCAAGCAAAACTGATTTCATCCCTCAAAAGCAAAAACAAATGTATTCTTTCCACCTCACTGGCAATTTTAGTCCGAGAATACAGGCAGTAGCAATGCAGTAATTTAGGCGAAATTAGGGGGAGAATCGGGTTTATAAAAACTATCCTCGTTTTTTCGACGGAGAATATCTGCTTCGAATAGCTAAAATGAAATTGTTTGATCACTGTTTGACCCACCCGAAGGTACTCCGAGTGAACAACACCACAAATATCATAAACACAGTTAGCAAAGGTTTTCCAGGTGTTGCAAGTTTTTAAATGCTCTTGCTCTCAATATTATAGAAACCCCATAGACTTTCTCCAACAATTTTAACGGGCCGAAAGAAGAAATTCCGTTTGTAACACAAACAAAATTAACTAATGTCATTCGCTACCGACAACAAACTAGTTGACAGATGGCGCTGGCGCTCTAACTTTGTGCCAAAATAGGTAACAATTGTACCATCTTTAATATATTTGGTAATAATAAAGTTAAGCAATAATTCATTTTGAATATTGACAATTTTAGTAATTGCCTTTAATCTTATATAATAAGTATATAATTGTTAAGTTAGTGTGAATTTTCTTTCCACTACATACTGTATAAATAATTTACCATTATGAAGGAACATGTGCAGCCGGCATTTTGTCAACACTTCTACATATAAGATTTCCTATCTAAAATTCGTTTGATACGCTGCAGATAGGTATGCTCTTGCTATTACAATTCTGTTTTGAATGGGTGCACGTTCATGCTAAATAAAAACAGGGACGATAATGCATTTGTGAGTGAAAATGTTCTATTAAGAATTTAACACGAGGGTCGGTTCCCCTACGTCAATGGCCGTTGCATGCAGCGACCCTTAATTCGCGGCGGCGGCGGCGCACGACCAAAAAGATATTATTCTATTCTCGGGCGTATAACTGCGGGCGAGAATTATAATACTTAAAAGATATAGCTGTATGTTTGGCCGCGTGGCAGTATTCCCATCTAATTTTAAGGTAGCACTTTGACAAAGCTTTGATTGAAGTATCAGGCAGGGTGTGTTATTGAGCAACAGAAATAAAGGGGGTTGCGAATCGCTCAAATGGAGTGAAATGAATCAAGTATATACTATGCATATGTTCCCGTGAAATAATATTTAAATGTACCTACATACAAATGTCAATATACAATATACTTATAATAAACAATTAAACAAGGTTTTTTTGATGTACCTACATAATAATGTTTAATCATAAAAAATGTGAATATAAAAACAAGTACGAATATGAGTACATCTTTATCTATTTTGTCGATATTCTATTCAAATAAAGTGCTCTAAAGATAAGTTGTTATGTGCTATTTTGAACAGGGTTCTTAAAAGAATTGTGTGAAACTCGTAGATAAGTCTAAAAGCAGCATCTTTTCAAAGTAATGCTCGTACTTTGAAAGTTTTATGCCCAAAACACATGAGCAGAATTTTGTGTGCAGTGAAATTAGAATACACATGTTTTTATTCGCGAAGCTGCATTTAAATGCTGCACGCAGCGCTGTTCTGCAACACATCTCTATTTCTAAATTCGCTGCAATCGATAGTGTCACACATAAGTGATAGTAGCTGTAAAATGACAGCAACCGATGCGATTGCCTTCAAAAAATATTTGCACATCTGTTTCACGGGCAAAGCTGCCAGCAGTACTGCAAGTAGATTTTCTGCACATGTATTTTTAGCATTAGGGGGAAATGAATGAAAACACAGTATAGTCTATTAATAAGGAACTGTATCTACCTGATCATCTCATTTTCAACAAATGAAAATGTTCTCATTTCAACATAATTGTTTTGCCTGCAATTTTCAGTTCTGTTTATAGCGACGGACAATATAGGAGACCTTTCTATAGTACATTGCATGGGCGGTACAGCGATGGTGACTCCATTACAAAAGCTTAGAATGCCAGGCTTAGATAACTAAGGCATCCTAAACGCATGGGCACAAGCCCCTTGGCCTTTAAGTTGTTGGCTCAAACCCAAAGGGGCAACGCTGTAAAATACAACTGCATCTTATTGTATCGGGTTTTCCAATAGGGACTTGACAACTTTGAATTTAATTTGTGAACGCACTCCTTCACTAATCATCAAACTGTCACTGTCAATTTATTCAGTAAACTCAAAATTTTCGTCATGGTAAAGTACACGAACGAGCAACGTCTGCCAATTATAAAAATTTTCTAATGAAATTCGGAGTCGGTGACTGCAACTTTAAGAGCGTTAATTCCAATTTTCGGTCGTAAATCTCGCCCTAGTAGACAGGCAATAACAAGTTTAGTGCAAAAATTTGAGTCTACATATTCGTTGTGTGATGTTGCCGTGTCAGTGAGACAACAGGTTGGTCGAAAATATTGCAGCCGTTCAGGCGTCCGTAGCAAACGATCCAAATCAGTCAATTCCATACGTTCTCAAGAATTGGGATACGCCACATTATGGCGTATTTTTAACCCGAATTGGAAGATATGGACTTGGACGACATGTGGTTTCAACAAAATGGTGCCACAAGCCACACAGCAGACGTTACAATCGATTAATTGAAGAGTAAGTATGGTGAGCGTGTTATCTCAAGAAATGGGCCAGTCGATTGGCCGCCTCGTTCGTGCGATTTAACACCGCTTGACTATTTTCTGTGAGGCTACGTTAAGTCAATGGTTTATGCCAACAAGCCGACGACGTTGGAAGAGCTCAGAGCCCACATTGAACGCGAAATAGCGGCCGTTTCGGCTGAAATGTGTGGCCGAGTCGTTGAATATTGGGTCCAACGTATCGACCGCTGCAAACGTGCCCGCGGTGGCCATATGAACGGAGTCGAGTTCCATTCATAAATGTTTTGATTGTACTTCGAGCCGATAATAAAGTTTTTGAAATATCTCAAATGGTTTGCGTTTTATTTAAAAAAAAATTTGTCAAGTCCTTATTGATAAACCCATTATGTATGCTATCTTAAGAGTAATAGTAGCTGAGGCCCTGGTTCAAACCTGATTGTAGCGCCATTAGTACAACTGCTGAACGTTTTGCAATATCGAAAGTTCAGGTCCACAAATTGTAAATTGTAAACTCCGACATTCCTACCTGCATATGACGATATGTTTAAAACTTTTTCACTAATCTTAGAGAAGGAGGAGGCAAAATAGTTTGGGCAATCAACTCATCTCAACACTTCAAAGCCCCTGAAGAAGTTGAAATATTCCCAGCTTTACTACAAAATGTCATACCGCAACGGCTACCTGTATAAATGAACCTATTCAGCGCTAGCTACGCGTGGGAATATATACCAAAAAAGTGATATTTACAAGGTGGAAGCAGACATGCCGAATTTCCAAAGTCATATAGACCAATCAGCTTCACTTCCTTCATTTTTCCTCAAAACTATGGAAAAATTCTCTACAGAAATACTACTCGTATCAGAGGCATCACATCACAAGTATCAAACTGAAAAATCTTTCAGAGATAAAGAGGTAGTGGTCGGTTGTTGAGATATTCAAGCCACTAGAGTTTACACTACATTTAAATAGATAAAACGTATACTAGAGGATAAAACAATAAAAACATCATCAGGCAGTGATAAACTCGCTCGGTCCATCATAGTAAATGATTGTTCTCAGTAATGATGGCTTCTATGTCCAAGGAAATGCAGATGACATACTCGTAGCTATCCTCGCCTCCAGAGTGCTCTGAACTTAGTTGCTTAATGGTGCACAAAAATTGCCCTGTTAAATATCTAGGAATCGCATTGGATGAAAATCTTGCATGGAACACTCACCTTTCCAAGGCTACCGACAAGACCAGGACTCACAATGGAGCAGCAAAAATCTACTCGGTAAAAATTAAGGACTTAACCCAAAATGACACTGTGGATGTACACGGCAATAACGAGACCTATCATCAAGTATGCAGTCTCCGTTTGCTGTTACAAAGAAACGCAGTGTCGTTTGTTGTATGTTAGCACAGGCTTAGCTCAACAACATACAGAGATTTGTATCTGTGCAACTGGTGCAATGAAAACCGCACCCACAGCTGTACTTGAAGCTATCCTAAACGTTCCACCACTTCATGTAGAACTAATGAAAGGAGCAATGGTAAATGCTTATATATGCTCATCACAAAGGATGAACCAAATTACAACCTGATCTATACTGTAACCCTACAGTAAGTCAGAAAAAATTAACTACTCTTCACCAAGATATAACTTTCGGCACAATTTTAAGGTAAAAATTTCCAGAGCGTCTAAACTGGGAACACAACAAACCAACATTTGCCAAGGATTTAAATGTATGGTACACAGATGGTTCCAAAACAAATGAAGGAGTTGGAGCTGAAGTATACGGTCCTCGCACTTTAACATCCCTATACGCCAGCAGCTCCGTGTTTCAGGCTCAAATCTATCCAACAGAGCTTTGGATTCGAGACAATCTAAACAGATCTTAACAAATAAAAATATTTACATTCTCTCCGATAGAAGGGCAGCCCTACATCCGATTGACGTCTTTTAAAGAACATCAAAACTGGCTTGGGATTGCCATTGCAAACGAAGTCCATATTATTTGGGTGCCAGGACACAGTGTATACTCGTATGAAGGCAATAGAAAAGAACATAAACTAGTCAGAAGAGGATCCGCATCTCAATTTATGGTGCCAAGTCCATTACTACTACAATTAAGTAGAGGTCAGATTCGACTGATCACAGGACACTGCCATGTCAAAAAACACTTGATGGCCATGGGTATAGCACAGACAATACCTGCAGATTGTGCAGCGAGGACGTAGAAACAGCAGAACACATACTATGTGATTGCAATTCTGTAATCAAAACATGACAACGTTACTTAATTAAATTCTACCTCGAAGCAGCGAGCATAGCTCCAACAAATTACGGCGTTATAGACGAGCTCTAAATGGAGCATATCACATTAGACCCACTTGTGGCCGCAGTAATTTAAGACTCATTTTACCACCTCCCAAACAATCTAATCTAATCTTATTGTAAAGCGTGTGTAGAAATTTAAACATCCTCTGGCAATGGTCATATTATTTTTTGAAAAGCAAACGTCGCAGGAAACATGGATGTTAACTTTTTGACCAACTTTCTGAGGTGCTCGGGCCGTATATCGGCAATAGTGGGACGAATGTTGGCTTTGAAATCCCCACTGTTTTTGGTGTATCGGTGGTGGCCTCATTTATTATATATAATAACTTAATTTATTACAAAATTAGCAAGCAAAATTTTTAAACCAAAGGCGCTCTCTGAATGTTCCTTAAATCTTGTAAGCTCTCGGTACACGGGAGTCCTGAGAAATGAAATCGAATCTACAAACGCTTGCCGGATTGTACTGAATATTGGATATAAAGAATTTAAATAAATTATTCACTGATCTATGTTTTTTGTTTTAAACTTAAGTACCAATCATAAAGTGTAATGGTCGTTTCCAACTAGTTACTTACGAGTGTGACTTTACATTTTTATTCTAATTATGCGCGTTTGTAAGTTAATTATCTACTAAATACTCGTACTTACTGCACTGTCTCATAGCAACCATTCAACCTTGTTTAGTTGGTTACCATGACAGCTGCACTTGCATCCCTCTATCTCGAATGATTGCAGTCGAATAAAATTCACCCCTAAGGATAAAAGAAACCGTTTTACGAGTAGGTCAACATGTGTTTCAAATATTTCGACGGAGGGATCTATAATAATTTTAGGGATACGTACATATATTCATGTTCATATTGATGAACTGGCAGATGCATACATCTAGATATTCCAGTCGAGGAAAATGGCATACAAAAAAATACACATTGAAAGATATTTGTATCTGCATACCTTACCTACATTTAAGAAGGCATATGAATTTTTTGAATAAAATTTTGTAATTGTTTGTTTATTTTTTCGTGTAGGTTCATATCTATGAATTAGTATAAGAGTTTAATCTAATCTACATTCATAAAAAATATTTATTTTATGGATTTTATCTCTATTACTATCTTCGGTACCGGATACGCTGATTGTTCTACATTATCATCTAGAACCTGGGGGTTAAAGTTCATAGACAGATCCTCTCAGTTTTTTGTTTTTTATTTTTTGAATGAAAGAACATGCAGTATGGGTAGTTACATTTAAACTGTGCTCTAATTTTGATAATTTTTTTTTTATTTTTATTGTTCGATAAACAATCATGAATAAAAAAAATACTAAAAGTACAGAAGCGTTTAAAATTTAAAAAAATCCGCGTTCAACTCTTTGAATCCACCTGTAAATTGTGACCATGTGAGTTTGCTATTCGTAAGTTAGTGTACTTTGACGCAACTCGATCACTTCCTGCAGGGCTATGGGATATGCTGATCAACCATGTACAACTTTTCAACCAAGCAAAAAGCACTTGAAATGTGACTGAATGTGTAAGGAATCTCTCTAGATTTATTAAAAAGAACAGAGACCTCTGAGGCATCTAGGCTAAGAAAAATCCTCTCTATGAATCCTCCGGGGCCGAGCGCAGCATAGCTTCAAACTAAACAGCCAATGTAATACTTGCCGAGCTGCAATGATCCTCCGATATCATCCGGCCAACGCTAGGAAAACTGGGGAGAAGTGACTCACATTCCCCTGTCATGGACAAAAGTTAATGTAGTTTTAATCCCAAAATATCTTTTAACTATCGGTCTATCATCCTTCTCTCTACAATCCTTCTAAAAATTGTAGAACGACTGATTGGTATCTATATACGATCAAGAAATGATCCATAATTTTTCTCAATGGCTCAACATGCCTAATGTAAAAGAAAATCGACGGAAACGGCCATAAACTAGTAACATCGAATGATTCCTACATAATAGAGAGTACACAATGCTCGCGTTCCTGAATTAAGAAGGTGCCATCAATAATTCTAACACATTCGCAATAACGACGGCGCTGGCAGCTCTGAAGGGAGATGACCCACTTGGGAGTTGACCAGTCCTATGCTTAAAAGCAGAATAATCAACTCCAAGCATAGTGGGGATTCTCTTAAAAGTTATATCAGCAGAGGCATGCAGTGTCCTTTCATCCCTTCTTTCAATTAAGTGGTCAATGAAATGCTGATATATCTGGAATCGTGTGGTGCAGGGTGGTTGCCTATGCGGATGATCTCGTTATAGCCGTGTCAGGAAAGCATTTTCTCAGCAAAACCTTGAGAGATAGCACGTCGTGGAGATAAGTTTGGAATCTAGGAATCATTCTAGTGAAAATCGACTCCACTACCCCACAACATTGGTTTGATAAAATATTCATGCTCCCGTCTGCTTTAGATTTTCCTGGGAGAAAGATGCCGACAAGTCAATCTATTCCCGTGCGAATGGATGTATAACTGATATTTGAGTTGGTGGCAGTTTTTTGGGAATTTGGGAATTCTATATGTTTGGTGCCCGGGTAAAGAGGTATCCAGCGATTTGTAGGGCGGAGGAACTCTCCAAAAATGGAACCTATAGTATATACTTATCCTATTTGAAAGGGTGTCATCGGTATACGTGTGAAAACTTTTGTTAATGCTGGATGCAAATAGAGGAACAAACCAGGGATGCACTTTTTTATCAATATGTCTAGAGACCAAACAAATATGGCCAAAGCTCGATCTGAGTCGCTCCAAAAGTTTGATCTTTAAAAACCGAAAATATATCAGCGCCATCATAAGTGCCATCGCAAACACTGTATTATGGGTAAACATGCAACAAGGCTTGGCATTTTACAAACGACTACTGCAGAAGCTGTGTGGAAGAGAAGGGTAAGGAGACAATCCTACACCTGCTTTGTACATGCCCAGCCATCTTTCAAAGAAGCCTTCTTCAACAAGGAGTTAAGTGATCTAAACAATATAGACGTAAACAGTCTCCTACTCGTCATAAGCTTCAATTCTTTAAGTTGGAGGATTACAGATCTTCGTGGCATCCCGGTTTGGTGGTTTGGTTTTTCTTCGACATCCAGCTTATTTAACTTTACCTTTCTTCATAATTTAAAAAAAATGGCTATGATTTTATGACCACAAACTGTCAACTGTTGCTGATTTATCCGTCCAAAGAAAATAGTTGAGTATCGCGTGGTCTCGACCAATTGTGACTTCAATAAACCGATAGTTCGAGTTTGTGAGATGTATCCTCATTCTGTTGAAAGCACATTTCGTCCGAATCAAAATCGGCTATACTTCGAAAGAGCGTGGTCCGATAAAGATCTGCATTAACACCACAACTTTTGCCGCTTAATGAGAACTTTGTACATAAATCTCAGATTATTCCCTTGCAAGGTTCAACTGACTCAGCAACTGAACGGAAATGCCCAACCGCATCGTTATCGCTTTTCCGTCTTCAGCACCTCGAAATGGACATAGAGTTTGACTGACAAATAATTGTACTATATCCTGACACGGCGCATTTTCATCTCGGTGATTATGATAGCAAACTAACTTGCCACATCTGGGAATGGCAAAACCTGCACGTGATTGTCGAAAAGCAAATTCTCTCGCCGTGAGTGCCAGTTTGGTAGAGATTTTGAAGTGATGGCATCATTGGCCCGTTTTATTTCGAAAACATTGCTAGAAACGCCTTTTCGTTCAACGGTGAGGACTACAGAGTCATGATAACCGAATGGCTTTAAATGATGATATGACGCTCCAGAAATGATTTAAGCCCTTAAAGTGAACGTGAAACAGAGTCAGAAGCAATCAACAAGGTTCTGGGAAAATTTAGTTGACAGGATGCGTTCAGCGAAGCTAGCTGGAATGGTGTTCTTCCCAATAAATTCAAAACATACTGAAAATAAGTAATTTTTGTTGTTTTATAATTTTTTTTTTAAGAAACTTGTATTTGGATATTCCCGTACACATAACAAATGTAGGTGAATGTTTACTTATCGATAGTTCGTTCTTTTAATAGCTTGCACAGATAGACGGATATGCAGATCAAAAAGTTGACGAAGCACCCTATAAGCTCAGCAAATAGAACCTAAATTTAGGGAATTAAGTTCGGCAAGCGTTTTAAGGTGTTTTCTTGTGAAAATTTGTCATAAATATGCACATATGTCTAAAGAAATATATCGAATATATCTATGAAATTTGAAGCTGGTCTTACAGTTATATCTATGATAAGTTATAACTTTACTTTAGATGGCGCTACAGTCTGAGGCGGATCGGGATCTCAATCAACAAGCGTCTCCAGCTACCTCGATCTTTGGCTAGCTGCATCCAGTTTCGGACGCTAAGTTTACTGAGGTCCGCTTCCACTTGCGTGCGCCAACTCAGTCTCGATCTTCCTCTACTGCGCTGTCCCTCGGGTGCGGATTCGAAGACTTTTCGGACCGGAGCACTGGTGTTCATCCGCTTTACATGACCCAGCCATCTTAGTCGTTGGATCTTGACTCTTCTGGCTAGGTCGATGTCTCTGTACAGTCCATACAGTTCGTCACTGTATTCCCTCCTCCACTCACCGTCAATGCAGACGGGACCGAAAATCACTCGAAGAATTTTCCTCTCAAAGCAGCTAAAAGCACCCTCATTCATTTTTGATAATGTCCATGCCTCTGCGCCATAGAGCAGGACTGGGATTATTGAGGTCCTATATAGGGTAACTTTTGTTGTTCGAGAGAGGGCTTTGCTAAACAATTGCCTTCTTAGCTCGAAGAAGCAGCGATTGGCAACAGTAATTCTTCGTTTGATCTCAGCGCTGGTGTCGTTGTCTGAGTTTATAGCGGAGCCTAGGTAGACAAAGTCCTTAACTACCTAAAAGTAATATCTTTCAAAGGTGACGTTCTATCCGAGATGTCGGTGTTGAGTGCCCTTCTTGCTTGATATAAAGGTCATGAGTTTTCTCCAAGATCTGCCGTAGTGTGAATATTTGATCGATGGTGGACTTTTGTGGCTTGAAGCCACACTGGTATGGTTCTATCAGGTTGTTGACGAACGACTTTAGGCGTTCACACAATACGGCAGATTAGATCTTGTATGCGATGCAAAAGAGACTGATGCCTCTGTAGTTGGCGCAGTTCAGAGGGCCTCCTTTTTGACAATCGGGCAAACAATGCTGAGGTTCTATTCATCGGTCTTACTTTCGTCCGACCGTATGTTAGAGATAAGTTGGTGTATGCCCGTTTCCATCATCGCTTGCCGCTTTGAAGAGCTCGGGAGTCAGGCCGTCCGCTCCAGCAGCTTTGTTGGACTTTAGGTTAGATATTGCACTCTTCACTTCATCCAGGTCGGGTGGACGGAATTGTTGGTCATCATCGTCCAAGTTGAAAGGATGATTCTGCCTGACAGCGGTATTTGGTCCGTCATCGCCGTTATATAGTCTGCAGAAATGGTCTTTCCAAACTCTCAGCATCGACTGCGACTCTACTACGATGTCCCCTCATTCGTCTCAACAGGCTTCCGTTCCGGAGTTGTGTCCGTGGCATGTTTTATTACCTTTTGGTGAAACTTCCGAATCTCATGCTCTTTCATTTTCCTCCTGATAAGCCAATATTCCTCTCTCCAATTTTCCTCACAGAGCTCGTGAGCAGCGCCACTTTGTATGCAATTCAAATGCAAAGCTATTCCTCCGTGAGGTTTCAGAAGGAACAGACACTACAAGACATTGGTTGTAATTTACGAGTACTAACAATTGCTGTAAAGTACTTATTAAATTCTTCTGCAATAGCTAAACACAATAAATAACACCAGGACAAATGACTGTAGGAGTTTTTGAAGACGACGGTTTATTAAGAATGTTATTTACAACTTGCCATTCACTTTTCAGATTTCCTTTGGGTTTGATTGAGTTGCATATAGTAACGGTTATTCCGACAAACAGGAATTTATTTTTTGAGCTCTAGGCACAACTTTTTATATCTTTTTTTCATATTAAGATTGGATGGATTAGACAAATATTTCAATTTCAATTTATTTTTATATAAGGTTAAAATTATCCAATAAATTGCTAGCTGAAGTTTTTTTTATCAGATTTCCTCAAACGGACCTTGTAGAAGAAACTTTCTGTATTGTACTTTAATGTACGAGTATTGATGAAAATCGAATAGCATGTAGATACATCATCTTCTGCGAAAACATCTCCGCAAAGTTCATAAAAGAGATTATTTTTGAGTTTTCTAAAATAAATTTTTGTAAATTTTGTATTGTTTTTACCAAAAGGAATGTCCTTTAATCATTGAATCAAATATGCCTTTTCAGAAATGCGAAAGAAGTTAGAGAAACACTCATAGATATGGTCTAAGCAAGTATCTGCAGTTAGTCTTGTAGGATCGTTGATAAAGCAGGCTAGGCCGTGGTAGCTTCCCAAAAAGCAATATATGTTGAAACAGATTCATTGCTTTCTAATATCTTTCTCTTGATATCACCCACAATAATAAGGTTTTTAGTCATATTACTTTCTAATAAAACAAAACAAAGATTTCTTTATCTACTGCAAGGGAAACTTTCCAGACGTCACCACATAGAAAATCAACTTCAGACACTTCACAGTCCATAAATCTTTCTTTAATAAAACATCTCACAAAAATTTAAATCAGGCAACTTGTAGTCGCTTTTTTCACAGTCATAGATCCATATTTTGGAGACAAATACGATATCTGTGAAACATTTAAACGACTCTAGATGTGCGGCGAGAGAAGCAAAGCTTTGGCGAGCAATAAATAGCTTGTCGTTGTACCAAGTGGGATTGGGAAACAATAATGAAACAATTATTATTACTGAAAATGAAAGGCTAAAGGTCATCAATTAAATCTCTTTCACATTCAAAGGAATAGAACAATGAGTGTAAAGTGAATAGTAAAGCAAATAGCTTGTCGTTGTACTAAGTGGGATTTTGAAACAATAATGAAACAATTATTATTACTGAGAATGAAAGGCTAAAGGTCATCAATTAAATCTCTTTCACATTCAAAGGAATAGAACAATGAGAGTAAAGTGAAGAAAAAAGAAAATTTAACAAATCTAAATACCAACTAAGGTTGAGGACGTATCAGCTTTCAACTACAACATGTAATTAACCACAATGCATACAGTTCAAAAATAAGTCGATGACTGAGAAACAAGCACTTCGAAAAGTTTTGAAAAAAATTCTAACAAAAACGAGCAATTCTAACTGAATGTGAAAAAGGGTTGTATTAAATTTTGTTCCCATAAATCCTATAATAAGAACAAGCCTTATTCTATTGGTTAAATTCTTATTGAAAGGGTGTAACTGCTTAGTTTTGAGCTCTTAAATGAAAAAAATTACTCTTAATTATAACTTTTGTTGTGAAGCCGCGTCTTGCATCAATGCAAATTGCAGCTATTATAAAGGCGTGAGATAATTTTTTATGAAAGGTGACGAAATTCGCACGCAATTATGTAAGTAAAAAGAACAGCTCATTGAAATTAATTCGTTATTGTTCGCGTTGCCGCTTTAATAAGCTTTATCTGGTCCTTTTAGGTCATCGCCAATTGACAATTAACTATTGTAAATTTACTAAAGTAATCTTGCTTAAGCTATATATCAATTACAATAATTCTAAATTGTTACAAAATATAGTTCTCGTAAGGAGTGGAAAATGTTAATACTGTAAATAATGCATTCTTAATAGTTATCTGCTAGTTTCGAAAAAGAGCATCACTAAGAATAAGACCGTCCTATGTTAAGAGGGAGTGAATTCCAGAGACAAATAGCGTGAATAAAAAAATGCCGATCCTCAACTTGATATGCAGTATGCGGTACAAATAAACTAAACAAACGATTAAATTGCAAGCCCTAAGCTAGTCGTAAAAATATTGAGGCTGTTTTACTGTTTACTGTTTACCTATCATAAATAAATATTTAAATGTGCAATAGTTCAAATATATATCAAGTGTACTACCAAAGCTATTTTTGATGTACGCCGACTTATGAGTTTAGCGTTTCAGGCCATATACATAGCGAACAATATTATTTAAAGCAACATTAAGCCTGCGTTTAATAAGAGCACCAGGACAACAAAAAATCTAGCAGCCGTAAGTTATCAAGGGAATTACAATATTAAGATCTTCACCAACAGTATCTTCGTTTTAACTGGTGTGAAGCTTTTATATTGGGCCAAATATCTAAGGCAGCCGCATATTTTTCTGATGACTGAACGGATATGGTCATCCCAATTTAATAATGAGCTTAACCAGACGCTGAGATTTTTAGCTTTGCTTACAAATATCAATTGGTACATTTCCAAGTTGGACTAGAGGGAGACATTTCTATTTTTTTATTTATAGGTATAAACTAGCTTCCCCACCCGCGGCTTCTCTCGCGGTTTGCTTTCGGTTCGGGGCATTGGTCAGGGTCTAGGTCATTGGTCAGGGTGAATGGCATTGATTGAGGTATAATTTCTAATTGACATATTTGATTATAATTTTCGATTAGCAATTATTTATCCTAATCAACTTTCCAACTCCAAATCATTGGAGGATGGCTGCATCCTGTACATTTGGAATTTCGTTAGACTATTAAATGAAACTTGCCAAATAAACTCTTCGTTTTATACTACATTTATATGTAAAGTAAATACAATTATTCAATGTAAAGTTTTATGATAAACTACGTTTTTTGTTTTGTTTTGTTAATATACAAAGATGATGCCTTTCCAACACGCAAATATGCGACATATAGTTGCCCATGCGCGGAACACGGACACTCCAAGTTAACTCCACAAACTTCTAACGACTGGCCTTGTGACTTATTTATGGTCATCGCAAAGGCTAGACGCATGAGGAATTGGAGCTGCTTAAAATTAAATTGTAAGACCGTTGAAATCTTCGGGATACGTGGAATCAAAACATCCTCTCCTTTGTATTTTCCGGTGATGAGCGTTGCCTCGATGACGTAATTCATTAGCTTTTTCACAGCCAGTCTCGTGCCATTACATTGTCGAAATTGATGTTGTTACGCAACATGATGATGACTGAGCCTACTTTTAATTTCAAATTGTGAGGTGGTAGTCCGGGATACAATCTTGAATGATCGCGTTGAATTAATCGACATCATTGTATTTTGCCGCCAATATTGCTCGTTCTCTAAGCAAATTATGGTTTTTGAATTTTTGCCCCTCGTCTGGAAAAACACGCTGAATGAGCTTTTCCTTCGATTTTGTCAACCGGCAGAAATCTGTGGGTAATGTGATGAATCCGGTCGAGGTGTCAACTGCTACTTTTCTATTACTAATATCCATCAGTTGTTTCGGAAACACATCTGCACTTTGATCTTGTTGCAAATATACTCGCATGTTAGTTGTCAATCGGAGTGTCTACACATGTTGCCATAAATTTGATTGTTTTAAGCATGCGTTTAGGTCGTCAGCAACAGTTGATTGGGGAATTACTGGAAGAGTCTGACGAAAAGCACCGGACAATAGAATCATGGCTCCACCAAAATGTTTTGATTATCACGTAGATCTTTCAAACTTTTGTCTAACGTCTCCAGCGATTTTTTGTATGTCATCGTGCATTCGTCCCAAACGATTATTTTGCACACTTGTAGAATCTTCGCCATTCTCCTGTTTTAAGCGATGTTGCAAGCTGGTGTTTCGTTGACTTGCATGTTCAGTGGCAATTTCAAGGCAGAATGTGGCTTCTAATAAAGTTGCTGCTATTCCAGATAAAGCCAATGCTAGGGCAACTTTATTCTGCGATCGAATCCTCGCCAAAAGTAGTGATATTAAAAACTTTTTGCCAGTCCCTCCAAGAGCATCCAGGAAAGAAATTCCACCAGTTCTATTGTTCAAGGCTTCTATCAAAGGGTCGTACGCAATCTTTTGTAGTTGATTCAATTGTGGAACATTCGTACGAACTTCTTCGGCTAGTGCTTCGGTATGGTATTGGGTCATATCATACCCAAACACGACAATACTTTATTCGCCATCAATAAACACATGTCTTCTATCGTCATTTTCATTTTCATGTCTTCTATCGTGATTAATTTCTCATTGTAAATTTCTGCAGTCATTTGTAGTGTTGAACTTAAAGTTTGGCAGCGCACACGATGCAAAATGTTCTCAGACATGTCGTCCTTATATTTGACCCACAAATCGTATAAATATATATGTAGGTAAATATAATGGATGGCAACGATTAGTATAAGGCCTCGCAGAAGTGGCATCTTCCGACAGGTGGTTCCTTAAATGACGAGAATGAGCCTCTGCAGCCGAACATCTTGTAGCTCTGCTAATTCCCTACTTCACGCCTCCCCGTGGCGCCATCTGGGAATCTCACTAGAGATTGCGAAGTGAAGGGGGCAAATGGCGAGTGTCCTGCGCATAAATCAGGGTTAGTGTCGGAAAAACAAAACAAGACCTTATCCGGACTACTCCGACATATTTGGAGCTCAGGCCGGTAAGGATTTCCAGGACTTAGACAGGGTCTTGGAAAAGAGATGGTGGCGGACGAGCCCTATACGGGCCAACGGCGACTCATATCCCGGAACGGGATACTGGCTTCGGTGTAACCGACCCCTCGTCCTAGGGGCATTAAAAATGGAACTGGTCCTCCAGGTTGGAGGTTGTGCCGCCGGGGTAACTTCCCGGCCATTCAAAAAAAACATAAGTTACGAAGCAGCAACAAGCCTCGAATAAGGACCGATCTACTGTTGACAACCCATGCAAACGAATTAAGGACAATGAGCTTCGGATATGCACGTGGAATGTTAGATCCCTTAATAGACTACAGCAAAAGGAGCGCTTATTTGGATTCGGATTTGCTGTCGGAGGCAGACTAAGACAAGAAGTTCTCAGCTTTCGGTATGTGAGCGAGCGCCTCGTAGCAATCCGCATCAAGGTTAAATTCGCCAACATCAGCCTTATATGCGCGCATGCCCCCACAGAGGAGAAAGATGACGACACCAAGGATGCCTTCTACGAGCTCCTTAACAAGACCTACGAGCAATGCCCTAGCTATGACATTAAAATTGTCCTCGGTGATTTTAATGCAAAGCTAGGAAGAGAGGGTATCTTTGGTGGAACAATCGGAAAATATTGCCTACACAACACCACCTCCGATAACGGATTCAGGCTAATCGACTTTGCGGCGGGGCGAAACATTGTCGTGGTTAGCACGCGGTTACCACATCTCGACATACACAAAGGGACTTGGAGAACCCCTGATCAATCAACAGTCAACCAGATTGATAACATTGCGATCGACGCAAGACACTCCTCCAGCATTATGGATGTCCGTACGTTCCGAGGAGCCAACATCGACTCGGACCATTACCTTGTTATAGCTAAGGTACGGTTGCGGATATCCCAAACTACGCCAAGACAAACTAATGCTGTGAGAAAATTCGACGTCAGACGGCTACAATTGCAAGAGATCGCCAAGTCCTTTTCCGATCGAGTGTCTTTTAATCTCTTAAGAGGTCCAATGCCGCCAGCATCAAGCATCGGAGACCATTGGAAACACTGCCAAAACGCCATCGGAGATGCCGCTTCTGATATGCTGGGTTTCACTCGGCCATCACAACGAAACCCCTGGTTCGATGATGAATGCCGGCAAGCACATGAAGCTAAGCAAGATGCATATAACGCGGCGCTGCTTAGAAAGCCCAGAGCTGCTCATAAGCTCTATGAGCGGAAGAGGAGAGACGAGCACCGGCTTCTCAGGAGGAAGAAGAAAGAGCATGAGAAGCACGCGATCGAGGAAATTGAGAGTTGCTACTCCAGGAATGAGGTTCGGAAGTTTTACCAAAAGGTAAAAATAACATGCTACGGAAACGAACCCCGAACCGAAGCCTGTAGAGATGAACAAGGGAACATCGTAGTAGAATCGCAGTCGATGCTAAGGATTTGGAAAGACCATTTCCGTAGACTGTATAACGGCGATGACGGACCAAATACCGCTGTCAGGCAGAATCAATCTTTCAATTTGGACGATGATGACCAACAATTCCGTCCACCCGACCTGAATGAAGTGAAGATAGCTATATCGAAGCTTAAGTCCAACAAAGCTGCTGGAGCGGATGGCCTGACTGCCGAGCTCTTCCAAGCGGCAGGCGATGACTTGGTAAGGAGCATACACCAACTCATCTGTAAAGTATGGTCGGACGAAAGTATGCCCGATGAATAGAACCTCAGCATTGTTTGTCCGATTCTCAAGAAAGGAGACCCTCTGAACTGCGCCAACTACAGAGGCATCAGTCTCCTTAACATCGCATATAAGATCTTATCCGCCGTATTGTGTGAACTCCTGAAGCCGTTCGTCAACAACCTGATAGGTCCATATCAGTGTGGCTTAAGGCCAGGAAAGTCCACCATCGACCAGATATTTATACTACGGCAGCTCTTGGAGAAGACCCATGAGCTTCAGATCGATACCCACCACCTATTCATCGATTTTAATGCCGCGTATGACAGCATCTATAGAGACGAGCTATACAGAGCAATGTCTAGTTTTGGCATCCCTGCCAAACTCGTCTTTCTGTGCAGGATGACGATGGAGAATGCACGCTGCTCCATCAAAGTTGGTAAAGATCTCACCGAGACCTTTGATGTCCAGAAAGGACTTAGACAAGGCGATGCGCTGTCATGCGATTTTTTCAACATCGTACTTGAAAGAATAGTGCAAAACTCACGAGCAAACACAAGAGGCACTATCTTTCAAAAGTTCGTCCAACTACTCGCATACGCCGATGATATTGACATAATCGGGAGAAAGCAGCGTGATGTCAGTGGCGCTTTCGCGAGTATTGAGACGGAAGCGGCGAAAATGGGTTTAGCCGTCAATGAGGGCAACACCAAGTATATGCTGTCAAGCAAAAAGGACAACCAACACCAACGTCTCGAACGCAACGTCACCCTCGACAGATATAACTTTGAAGTAGTTAAGGACTTTGTCTACTAAGGCTCCGCTATAAATACAGTCAACGACACCAGCGCTGAGATCAAGCGAAGAATAACTCTTGCCAACCGCTGTTTCTTTGGGTAAAGGAGGCAATTGAGTAGCAAAGCCCTCTCTCGGACAACAAAAGTCACCCTTTATAAGACTTTAATAATCCCGGTCCTGCTCTATGGCGCAGAGGCATGGACATTATCAAAAATGGATGAGGGTGTTCTTGGTTGCTTCGAGAGAAAAATTCTTCGGGCGATCTTCGGTCCCGTCTGCATTGACGGTGAGTGGAGGAGGAGATACAACGACGAACTGTATTGACTGTACAGCGACATGGACCTAGCTAGAAGAGTGAAGATCCAAAGACTGAGATGGCTGGGTCATGTAGCGCGCATGGACACCAATGCTCCGGTCCGAAAAGTTTTCGAATCCGCTCCCGAGGGACAGCGCAGTAGAGGAAGGCCAAGACTTAGATGGCGCATGCAAGTGGAAGAGGACCTCAGCCAACTTAGCGTGCGAAACTGGAGGCAGCTAGCCAGGGATCGAGCTGGCTGGAGAAGCTTGTTGACTGAGGCCCAGGTCCACCCCGGACTGTAGCGCCACCTAAAGTGAAGTAAATATAGTGGCAGATCAAAACAAATGAAAGCAGTTATACCTAAATTCACTTTAACTAATTTTTTCTTTACATCCATATTGACATCTTATCACCTATAGCAGCGGAGGCCACGAAACGCAAATAGATTATCACCTCTGCAAAATGTCGATGAGAAACCGTGTTAAGGACTGTAAAGTAATACTTGGAGAATCGCTAGTAAGCCAACACCGTCTGCTCATTACAGAATTTTTCACAGCGGAACCACCGAAAACACGGGCATAGTTTGGAAAGCCAAAAATCCGGTGGTATAATCTATCCAAGGAACGAAGCGCAAGATTTATCGCACTGGCTAAAGAAGTACTTCACAATATAAACGGTATCGCAGACTCACTTAGCCCGCAAGAAATGTGGAACAGCATGCACGAGAAATGCATAACACTCGCAAAGTCCCATCTGGGGATTATATCGAAATACCATCACGTCGGCAAAGAAACATGGTGGTGGAATGACGAAACCAAACGAGCTGTGGCCGACAAGAAGAGTGCATTCCAAGCGTGGACAAAATGCGATCGGAGCGACGATATCGAAAAAGCCCGACTGGCTCTTGAATACGAGCGTCTTAAAAAGATCGCAAAGAAAGTCCTGGCTCGAACTCGAGCGGCAGCAGCGTAAAACCTTTACCAGGAGTTGGAACAAATATCCTCACGATCGGCTGATAGAAGACAAGCTATCCAAGAAGTTCAAACGTCGTACAATACTAAAATGCCAAATATCGTGCCAAATATCGTGCCGACAGCTGGTCTATTCGAGGAGGAAGTTACGGACTTTTCAATCGAAGAAATAAGTATAGCAATTGGAAAAATGAAGCCGGGGAAAACGGCGGGACCAGACAGCATTCCATCAGAGTTTTGCTCGAAGATGGAGGGCAGCGTTTGGCTATCGAAATTTTTAAATAAATTAAAATGTGGACAACCTATGCCGAATCAATGGAGAAGTAGCTTCTTGGTTCCATTATACAAAGGAAAAGGCGACACTCGAGAATGCAACAACTACCGTTCAATCAAGCTTATGTCACACACAATGAAAATCGTCGAAAGAGGTTTAAGACTCGTCTTCGGCAAATAATAAAGCTCGATAATAGCCAATGTGGATTAGTTGAAGGAAGATCGACGGTGGATGTTATCCAAAGCCTACGAATAATAATGGAAAAGTACCGAGATTCGTCTAAGGATTTACATGGTATTTATCGACCTCGAGAAAGCATTCGATCGAGTGCCTAGGGATCTCATATGGGCCGCGCTGAGGCCTCAAAACTTACCGGAAATAGAATAATACAAGACATGTACAGAAACGTGAAAACTGCGGTTAAAAGCTCTGCTGGACTAACGAGAGAATTTCCAATTAATGTCGGAGTGCATCAAGGAAGCGTACTTAGCCCTTTCCTTTTTAACGTAGTATTCGACTATCTTTTAAAAGATTGCATGTGCGAAACAAATGTAACGCCAATTCTCTTCGCTGACGACGCAGTTATACTTAGCGATAACGTCGAAGATTTACAGAATGCCTTAGTTTCATGCAAAAATGTGCTAGAGAGAAACGGGTTTAAAAAAAGTCGTTCAAAGACGGAGCATTTGCGCATTCGTTGCGACCTGTTCCGGATATAATGTAAGACGGAATAGTTCTTCCGAAAAGCACTATATTTAAGTACTTAGGATCAATCTTTAACATGGAAGCGAAATGTGACGACGACGTAAACCACAAAGTGAGTGTGGGTTGGATGAAATGGCGGGAAAATTCGGGAATATTTTGCGACCGAAAATTTCCACTTAAATTAAAGGGAAATCTCTACACCACGGTTGTTAGACCAGCTCTTATATACGGTTCTCAGTGCTGGACAATGTACGAAGCATTTAAAACAAAATGACGGCAGCGGAAATGAAAATGTTAAGGATGTCTAGTGGAGTCACTAAACACGATTGCATTAGATCTACGCGTATAAGAGGAAGTCTACATATAAAGAATTCGGTAACCAAACAGCTTGTGGCGAATAGAATAAGCTGGTATTGCCACGTTCAAAGAAGATCTGCGAAAAGTCCGGTTAAAAAGGCACTATCAACTACGGTCACTCCAACTGTAAGAAAACGAGGTCGGAAAAAGAATTCCTGGATTTCTCAGATAGCAAATGCGCAACAACGCCTGGGGCTAACCACTGAAGCGATTCAGGCCCGAGCATTATGTAGACGCGTTCTGCGGTCTGCGACATTAGCCAACCCCATAAGCGGAGCAGCAGCAATGCAGTAAAAATGGAAAACTCGTTACGCATAAGTTCGTATAACGAGGAAAGGGTTAATAAAAGGATAAGAAGAAGAAGATCCATAACGTTGTTTTTTACATGAAAATCGATTTGAAATTTAAAGAAGAAAAGCACTAAAGAAATGACAGCCCTAGTATTGATGCCTGTGGAACACCTGTCGAAATTTCAACAAAATCCGACCTAAGATTGTTCGTCGCGAAAACTATGTGTTTTCTTCCAACTAAATACGAGCGCATGAAATTCCCGGCTGATGAGGAAAAGTTATATAAGCTTGTTAGCTTGAATATAAGTAACTCGTGATCAACGGTGTCAAAAGCCTAAGAATAGTCTAGTAGAGCAA
Organism: Volucella inflata; assembly: GCA_928272305.1. Taxonomy (NCBI): domain Eukaryota; kingdom Metazoa; phylum Arthropoda; class Insecta; order Diptera; family Syrphidae; genus Volucella; species Volucella inflata. The sequence continues at coordinate 16,159,079 of OV743720.1, read as the reverse complement.
AGAGTGTTATTTTCTGTCAATTGCAACTCGCATGTCGTCAGATATTTTAAGAAGATCTGACCTACAGCTATGGTGCTTTTGGTATCCTCATTGATGAGCACTAATAATTCGTTCGCACGCTGTAGAAAATTAGAGATTTGTTGGTGTATAATTTTTCCGAAAACTTTTGATAAGTATGAAAGAATGGTAATTGGTCTGTACTCCATTGATGAGATATGTACGAGTACCTGTTTTCTCATTGGGTTTAGTATAATCTTTGCCTGCTCCCAAGCACTCGGAAAAATTGATTTCTTTATAATATTGTTGAAGAGATACGAGTGTGTAATTACAGGAAGTACATATGGTATAATATTATAATAAAATGTGAATGAATATTGTCGATACCAGCAGCCTTAGATTTGATTTGTAATTCAAATAGAATACAGCTGTACCAATTTGTATAAAGCAATTCTTAACTTACTGAGTGTATAAGTTTTTTGTACAAATTTCTTAGAGTAGTAGTATACAAATTCAAATAATAGATACAAATAAAAAACTTCAACGAAATTGGTTAGGGATAGTATTTGCTTTGGAACCAATTCCTTTTGAATAGAATACAAATAGTACTATAATTAAGCTTTTGGATAGTAACATATCGGTGGAATACGGCTATGGCATCACTGGTTGTATTCCCATTCGATGTAATCCGCGGTTTTTCTATAAAAGCGCAAATAATACAATATATCTTCAAATTTAACAACATGGTTTCAGAAAGAAGAATCAATTCAAGCTTTTTCTGGGCGCCCTTTTATAAATTAACGTCGTATGCTTTGACACCCATACGTAAGTGAATAAAAAAAAAAATTGGAAAAGTATAAATTATGTTATACGACTATATTAGTAATTAATTTCTTGTTGCAGAGCTGAATTATTTTTCAGCCGGTTTCTGCGATAAGTTATGGAAGAAAGTTCTTCTGTTCGTGGTTTTTGCATACAACATGTTTATTATTTGCTTATGCCAAAAAGGATTAATATTGCGGAAAGGCTATGATCTAGAAGACAAAATAATGTGTTTAATTATATTTTTTTTCGAAATCAATGTTGGATTAAAAACTTTAACCATCTTACATTACAAAACAGTACTTAAGCAATTGACTGACGAAATCCTAGCGGAAACAAATTGACGTGTTCTTGAAATGTGGGAATTTAAGTTGGCTGAAAAATATTACAGCGCAGCAAAGTAAGTGATCGATAAGATTTCAAAAACGTATACTTATATAAAAATTCTTGTCCTTTTGTAGGTTTATATTTGTCTTTGGCTTATCTTCATATATATTAACAACGATTCGATTTATTTTACTGCCAGTGTTCTCTGAAAAAGATTATATGATGCCGATTTTGATGGATTTTCCAGGTTCTAGGTAATTTAAAATGGGCCTACTTTAGTAACGATCATATATTTCATTATGTATCTCTTTTCTTATATTTTAGTCGCTTTGGAAAATACAAATATTCGTTCAATTATTTTATTGGGACATGTACTGTTCTCTACGGAGGATTTCTTCAAATAGGTAAAATTTAAATTAATTTAAATAGAACAATGTGATAAACATCAATCCATTATATTGGTTGGTGGTTAAGACTAAAGTGTATTTGGGCATCTTCCAATTAAACCATCTAGTATGCATTCCAAAGTAGATAAGTCCCCTCCCACTTACGAGTATGTTGAATCGAGTTTTGTAAGAAAGTAAACAAAATTAATGTTAATTTTATTTGTAAGAAAATTATGTCGTTATGTACTTATTAATTGTTGCTCGAGAAATCCCAGTTTATGTGCCTAAAGATGTGTTTCCTCTTAGTCCAGAGAGAGGGAGAGTGTTGATCTGGTGACTCAAAACGAGAACACCTTAACCGCGCCAATTAAAGAGGCATTACTCTCATCAACACTGTGTGAAAGCCTGAAACCCTTCGATAACAACAAGATTGGTTCCTATCGGTGCCGTCCAGAATCGATTAGATGTGTGAAAAAACATATGTGTATATCTAAAGGCCCCATATGACATCGCTTATAGAGAGCCATAGAGCCATGTTTTTATTATTACGAGCATTTATTTGACCTGAATTAAAACCACTTCTTGACATCTGAAATTTTGCATGCACTTTAAGTTCCGGTTACAATATAGTATGCAACACTCTTACTTACTTACTTTAGGTGGCGCTACAGTCCGGGGTGGACCTGGGCCTCAGTCAACAAGCTTCTCCAGCTAGCTCGATCCCTGGCTAGCTGCCTCCAGTTTCGCACGCTAAGTTGGCTGAGGTCCTCTTCCACTTGCGTGCGCCATCTGAGTCTTGACCTTCCTCTACTACGCTGTCCCTCGGGGGCGGATTCGAAGACTTTTCGGACCGGAGCATTGGTGTCCATGCGCTCTACATGACCCAGCCATCTCAGTCTTTGGATCTTCACTCTTCTAGCTAGGTCCATGTCGCTGTACAGTCCATACAGTTCGTAGTTGTATCTCCTCCTCCACTCACCGTCAATGCAGACGAGACCGAAGATCGCCCGAAGAATTTTTCCCTCGAAGCAACCAAAAACACCCTCATCCATTTTTGATAATGTCCATGCCTCTGCGCCATAGAGCAGGACCGGGATTATTAAAGTCTTATAAAGGGTGACTTTTGTTGTCCGAGAGAGGGCTTTGCTACTCAATTGCCTTCTTAACCCAAAGAAACAGCGATTGGCAAGAGTTATTCTTCGCTTGATCTCAGCGCTGGTGTCGTTGTCTGAGTTTATAGCGGAGCCTAGGTAGACAAAGTCCTTAACTACCTCAAAGAAATATCTTTCAAAGGTGACGTTCTATCCGAGATGTCGGTGTTGAGTGCCCTTCTTGCTTGATATAAAGGTCATGAGTTTTCTCCAAGATCTGCCGTAGTGTGAATATTTGATCGATGGTGGACTTTTGTGGCTTAAAGCCACACTGGTATGGTTCTATCAGGTTGTTGACTAACGACTTTAGGCGTTCACACAATATGGCAGATAAGATCTTGTATGCGATGCTAAGGAGACTGATGCCTCTGTAGTTGGCGCAGTTCAGAGCTCCTCCTTTTTGACAATCGGGCAAACAATGCTGAGGTTCTATTCATCGGTCTTACTTTCGTTCGACCGTATGTTAGAGATAAGTTGTTGTATGCCCGTTTCCATCATCGCTTGCCGCTTTGAAGAGCTCGGGAGTCAGGCTGTTGGACTGTTGTTGGACTTTAGGTTAAATATTGCACTCTTCCCTTCATCCAGGTCGGGTGGACGGCATTGTTGGTCATCATCGTCCAAGTTGAAAGGATGATTCTGCCTAACAGCGGTATTTGGTCCGTCATCGCCGTTATACAGTCTGCAGAAATGATCTTTCCAAATCTTCAGCATCGACTGCGATTCTACTACGATGTTCCGCGGCATGTTATTTTTACCTTTTGGTAAAACTTCCGAACCTCATTCCTGGAGTAGCATCTCTCAATTTCCTCGATCGCGCGCTTCTCATGCTCTTTCTTCTTCCTCCTGAGAAGCCGGTGTTCGTCTCTCCTCTTCCGCTCATAGAACTCATGGCCAGCTCTGGTCTTTCTAAGCAGCGCCGCGTTATATGCATCTTGCTTTGCTGTATGTGCTTGCCGGCATTCATCATCGAACCAGGGGTTTCGTTGTGGTGGACGAGTGAAACCCAGCACATCAGAAGCGGCATCTCTGATGGCGTTTTGGCAGTGTTTCCAATGGTCTTGGATGCTTGATGCTGGCGGCATTGGACTTGGCGATCTCTTGCGATTGTAGCCGTCTGACGTCGAATTTTCTCACAGCATTAGTTTGTCTTGGCGTAGTTTGGGATATCCGCAACCGTACCTTGGCTACAACAAGGTAATGGTCCGAGTCGATGTTGGCTCCTCGGAACGTACGGACATCCATAATACTGGAGGAGTGTCTTGCGTCGATCGCAATGTGATCAATCTGGTTGACTGTTGATTGATCAGAAGTTCTCCAGGTCCCCTTGTGTATGTTGAGATGTGGGAACCGCGTGCTAGCCACGACAATTTTTCGCCCCGCCGCAAAGTCGATTAGCCTGAATCCGTTATCGGAGGTGGTGTTGTGCAGGCTATATTTTCCGATTGTTCCACCAGAGATACCCTCTCTTCCTAGCTTTGCATTAAAATCACCGAGGACAATTTTAATGTCATAGCTAGGGCATTGCTCGTAGGTCTTGTTAAGGAGCTCGTAGAAGGCATCCTTGGTGTCGTCATCTTTCTCCTCTGTGGGGGCATGCGCGCATATGAGGCTTATGTTGGCGAATTTAGCCTTGATGCGGATTGCTACGAGGCGCTCGCTCACATGCCGGAAGCTGAGGACTTCTTGTCTTAGTCTGCCTCCGACAACAAATCTGCATCCAAATAAGCGCTGCTTTTGCCGTCGATAGCAATTGCCGTAGTAGATGTCGCAGTTTTTCATCTTCTTTTTGTCCGGCCCATCCCATCGCATTTCTTGGATGGCGGTTATGTCTGCTTTGCAGCAGTCTATGGCCTCCGCTAGTTGCTCGGCTGCATGTTGTCTATTAAGGGATCTAACATTCCACGTGCATATCCGAAGCTCATTGTCCTTAAATCGTTTGCGTGGATTGTCAACAGTAGATCCGTCCATATCCGAGGCTTGTTGATGCTTCGTAACTTAATTTTTTTTTTTAAATGGCCGGGCAGTTACCCCGGCGGCACAACCCCCAACCTGGAGGACCAGTTCCATTTTGAGTGCCACTAGGACGAGGGGTTGGTTACAGCCAGTAACCCGTTCCGGGCTTAACCCTTATAGGGCTCGTCCGCCACCATCTCTTTTCCAAGACCCTGACTAAGTCCTGGAAATCCTTTCCGGCCTGAGCTCCAAATATGTCGGAGTAGCTCGAATAAGGTCTTGTTTTGTTTTTCCGACACTAATCCTGGTTAATGGCGCAGGAAACTCGCTATTTGCCCTCTTCACTTCCCAATCTCTAGTGAGATTCCCAGATGGCGCCACGGGGAGGCGTGAAGTAGGACTTATTAGCAGAGCTGCAAGATGTTCGGCTGCAGAGGCTCATTCTCGTCATTTAAAGAACCAGCACCTGTCGGAAGATGCTACTTCTACGAGGCCTTATACTAATCGTTGCCATCCAATATGCAACACTCAATATTGTTATATTTTCAAAATAGCCGCCGCCACAGCATGGCAATGAGGTATTTCTTGTCAACCTTCTGTTTGCTTTCTGATGGCTCTTGTTCTCAGGGTTGGCTCTCAGCGAGGGAACTGCTCAATGGTTAACAGAACAGTCAAAAAATTGTGTATTCAATTATGATAACCCGTTTTTAAATCTGCCATAGCTCGAATATTGCACCTTTGCTGGCTGTCTAATTTTGTGAGATGGGTGTCATAAGCATTGGCTTGTAACCTGTCTAGGAAAAGGAGCCTCCAAAATCAAATCCGCAGCTCTGTTTAGTTAGGCACAATTAAGCTTCAAGCTGAAATAAGTGGCGCATGGATCTGTGGTGAACTTCACACAGCACAAAGCCATGTGTTGTTAAAAAGCAACAAAACAAGAAACCAATTTTAACACCGCCAACCAAATAACATTAGATAATCTAATCAGAAAACTGTGACATCACATCCAAAGTATGCCTCCGCACATGCAGATTATGATAGTGTAACTAGTAACAAAATAAAAACATAAGATAATCTAATAGATTGTACTCGCTAAAATTGCAAAACCGATCTAAATAATAATATATATTAGAAATATTCGTTGGGGCCAAGGTCATGCTGCGTTACAATGTAGATGTCTACAAAGGTCTGGTGAATGGTGCCATTGGACACATAACAGAAATCATATGGTCCAGCTTTCCGAGAACACAAATATATGAAACTGATATACCATCCGTCCATATAGACTTCGCTAAAGATGGTGTCCACATTATTCAGCTCAAATCTGTGCAAATTCCGTGAAATATAGTCATGGCACTACTGAAAGAGGGATGTTGCCATTATTGTATATTATGCTGGGCTTGTACAGTACACAAAATGCAGGGTAGTACTGTCGACCATGCCGTTGTCTATTTAGGCTCAAAACACTTCACTGCTGACCAAGCATACTCGTATGTGGTTTTGCGTAGGTTTAAGCCACTAGAAGGTCTCCTTGTAAAAGAACTTGATTATAGTAAATTAACATGCAAGCGGCGACATAGCAATGAAACATTAATTTAAATAAACAGGCTTAGAAACATGTCTAACGAAAGCTAAACAAATAAAAAATAAATTAATGGTAAAAAAAAATATTTTTAATAACAATCTTTTATTTAAGTGCTTTAAAAAGATGAGAATAAACTTTGAAATAAATCAAACCAAAGCAAACCCATAGTTTTATGACATTATATAATTTTATATGATATAAAAGCTTGTCGCAAGAATAAATATATTTGAAAGTAAATATTTTTCTACAAAAGAAACGTATACATGAATACTCGTATCTTGCCGAAAGTTATTCTAAGTAGAAATCGTTTTTTTCTATAAAAGAAATTTATGCGCGAAAATTTCGCGACTTTTCCTCTTTTATTTCTTTCACCCTAGGACCCGTCATCTGAGGTAGCTAAGAACACCCAATTCTTTTTTAAGAATTTTGCGTAATCTCAAAGCCTTGTCAGTTACTGCGATAGATTCGCAGTACTTCGGCCATGAAACCTTTTTTGACCTTCTAACTTGGTATTTGAATTGTTTTTTATGTTCGTAGTACTCATTTCATGTACTGTCACTCCTGAAAAGCTTGGGTCTATTGCTTTACGTGTTGTGTTAGTCGGACAAGCTTTCTTGCCATTGTTAATGCCTTACTAATATTTTCTACCGCCCTATCTAACTTCATAATATTATCACAGGTGATAATGTTCCCTTATTTCTTACCCTTATGTTTTTGAAGCAACTGTGATATTTAGCACCTCCTGGCATGAATTCGTTTTCTTACACAAATTTTTTCTCCAATAAGTGATCATAATCTATGACTAATTTGATAAATTTTCTTTTATTTCTAGGATTTGACATTTCGGGCTTTTTGCAAACCTGTTTTATAGGACTTAAACTTGAACAATGTATTCACTACTGCAGCATTATTGGAGATTTCGATGGCGAATACAATACAGACGAAAAGCAATCGATGCTTCTCCAAAAATGTATTAAATTGCACACGCATATCATCAAGTAAGTTGGTAATTTTTTTTAAAGAAGTTATTAAAAAAATGTACAGCATACTCGTATACGAGTATATGCGTACTTAGTTTCGTGACCTCAAAATAATTCTTTGACATATTTTGAGAAATAAATTGAATACAAGGAAAGGGGGGTTTTAAATACCACTTAATTAATAAATGTTAGCGTACGCATGTCCAAAGATTAGCTTACGACCATTTGATGATAGACGCGCGGTACGACTTTATTTCCCTTAAGTACTTATGGTGAAAGTAGCAACCATTTAGCATAAAATGAGGCAGGTTGAAGTATTTCTTATATCGTTTGAGGGAATCTGGGAGTTATGTATCATTTTCAGCGCCACCAACATGCGGGAGCCTCGTGGTCACTTAGACGAGCTCCTTATGAAGGAGGTTCAATATTTTTGCGACATTGCACTCAACAAAGCTCCAGAAGTATTTCAATCTGAACTTCTCGTACATTTTGACCCTAAGGAAGAAATTATAGTGGCTGAGGGTGTTATCCGAAACCAAGCAGAATTACGGCCAAACGGGAAATGAGTGACATATGGGTTTTCCGTAAAAAAAATTGACAAACTGATTTTTGGAAGAAGATTTTTACTTCTGACAGACTATCAACCCCTCTTAGTTTTACAATATTCAGGTCAAAAATATGTATTCCAGTCTATACAGCACGTCGGTTGTAGACAACAATCATGCTTACATATGATTTCAATATCGAATACCTTAACACAACAAAACTTGGATATGCCGATGCCTGAAATCGACTTATGAATTGCCAAATGTTTAATCAAGAAGATGATATTCAAATTGAGAGTGAATTGAATAGATTGTTTTGAGACCAAATGCCCTATTACCTAAATCAATTACACCAGTTGAATCTACGCAAAATACGAGTAAAATTAAAATACATCTGGACTTATAGTACACCACATTGCATAAGGACCAACAAAGAGATCTTTACATGGAACAACGAATTAACCGAAAACACGATACAAGACATAAGGAGTTTCAGGTAAATGTACTATAACGCAAAAAACTACATCCGCAATCACACCCTTATGTAACAGGGATCGCATCAAAGAAAATTGGAATAATCAAGTATGCTGTACAAGTCGGCACCAAAGCATGATGACGAACTAATTAAAACAGAGTTGTTAATCATGAAGGCGAACCATATCCGCGGCAATTTAAACCAACAGGGTCTATAACTCCAACGGATTATGACGATCTGAATTCAAGCCAAGTCATGAGTAAAGACTACGTTTTCAATAGAAGTGAGCATTGTGTTTTGGAAGTCCTTAGTACTTTAGTAATTCATGGTAGGAATATTGTAATTGAATAAACATCCACACGACTTCTTTCCCGTTTTACAACAGAAAAACAGCGATGTGGGTCTGAGAGCAAAGCAGACACTACTGGATAAAAATTAACAGGCAAAAGATAATCGAGTATAAAAAATAGTAATAACAATAGTATTAATAATTAGGGTGTACCTATAGTATCTACACTGCGACCTTGTGTTCTATTGTGCCCCCTACTTATACCTTGGAGAGGTTTGCTCCCTCTTCCAGAGTCCCCTGACAGCTTAATTGACCAGAAATTATATTGGAGCGCTTAGGTTATTTTTGCTAAGACTGATACATGCTTTAAATCTTTTGAGTTTCTCCTAAGTCTCCTAAGAGTTTTCTGGCTTGTCTCAGACCTTGGAGATTCCGAAAGGTTCTAGCCCTTTTCTCCTTTTCCGATTTCCTGAATTCTGCGCGTAGGGTGTGTTCCTCTATCCCGCAGAATGGTTCAGGTCCTATGAAGGGTTCTGCTGCCCCTTTTCTCGCTAGAGAGTCCGCCGCCTCGTTACCAATAATGCCCACATGGCCTGGTATCCGGCAGACAGATACTCTATCTTTCTTGCTCAATATGTTGAGACTTTGTAGGCATTCCAATACAAGTTTGGATTTAATGACAAAGGAGACCAGTGCTTTGATAGCTTGACTATCTGACATTGAAATTGCGAATGGGGTGGAGTGCGTCAAGCATCAATATCAGTTTGACGTAAGCATCAAACAAGAAACATATTCACCTGATGTCATATTTGAAATGGGGCGGACGAGAGAAAAGGGCAACAGTGGACAGATGTTGGCAAAACAATAAGATAGTAAAAACAGCTATAATGGTGTGTGCGATTTGCGGACTCTTAGATCATTCAGTGAGCTCATGCCGATTTAACAACTATCGGTGTAAGCGTACATCTTATAGTTATCAGCATGATTTAAAATATATTGCAAGATCCAACTTATCATTGCATAATATTTGTTCCAGCTTAAATTCGAATAAACCAATCCAAAAAAAATTTGCATGAATATTCGTAGTATTCCTATGAGTATGGAAATTGACACAGGTGCTTCCATTTCAATGATTTCCCTAAAAACGCATCGCGGTCATTTTAATTTGCATGCATTGGAAGAATCTAATTCAATTTTTAAACTTGTTGGCATTTGTGTAATGGATGTTTTATACAATAATGTGTGCAAAAAGATGGCACTGAGTGATGACAACCTGCCGATATCCAGTGTTGCAACTATCTTCTACACATCTTTTGTGTTTATAATATCTCCACGGGGTAACCGCCGGGTACTGGTCAATGGCCATCTGAACTGAATGCAAAGCTTATAAGTGCAAGTGCTGACCAGCAGACAAAAATAGCAGCACTATAAACGAGACAGCGGATGGATTCCCCAGATAGAGTCAACGGTGGAAACAATCCCGGAACAAATAAAACCTTATCCGGGCTACTCCGACATATTTGGAGCTCCGGCCGGTAAGAATTTCCGAGACTAAGTCATGGTCTTGAAAAAGAGATGGTGGCGGGAAGAGCTTCGAGGTAGTTAAGGACTTTGTCTACCTAAGCTCCGCTATAAATTCAGACTATGACTCCAGCGCTGAGATCAAACGAAGAATAACTCTTACCAATCGCAGCTTCCGTTGTCCTCCCTTGAACACCTAAAGTATGGAAAGTGAGTGTGCAAAAAAATTAAGTTTGTTGCTGTCGATAATAGCGATTTTACTGCATGCAAGGGTGAGTGAGACTAATTTGTATCTCTAAAATTTTGCGAGTGGGAAACTTCAATCGTTTTCATTTTTCAAAATCATCGTCAACCCGGAATTGTAGAGTGATAAGTATGTTCTTCCAGGAATCGAGGAATTATTTGCACAACCGCAAAGTGGGGAAAAATCTTCAAAGTTATATTTGTCAATGGTGTACCAGCAGTTGGTTCTGGACAATGAGTCTAGGATATTTAAAACAATTTCTACAACAAAAGGTCTATTTCGCTACACGCGCTTAGTATAAGGCTTGATATCCGCGCCAGCAGTGTTTCAAAAAGTTATGGATAGTTTATTGATGGGCATAAAAGGGGGTGGTCGTATTCTTACATGACGTGTGAGGAAAGTTCATAAAACTCGAAATGATGCTAGATGCAGTAAATAAATAAATAATAATAAACCTTCTTAGCTAGATCAATTAACTATTAAGGTTATGTTATTCATAAGTCTGGGTTAAGAACTTGCCCATAAAAGGTCAAAAGTATTCGAGAACTGCAAGATTTCGCTTATTTGAAAGAACTTCAATCCTTACTTGGAGTTATATATTTTTATAGGAAGCTCTTATCTAATATTACAGCACTTTGCGAAGCATTATATAACCTTTTGAAAAAGACTCCGAAATTTGAGTGAACGAATGTACATCCCAAAAAACGTTTACATAATTTAATCCATCGCTGGTTGTAAAGCTTGCGGTTGATGTGAGTTGATGTGAGTATGGAAAGGCCAATAGAGTTTGCATCGCGAAAGTTATCTTAGATTGAAAGGAAATATTCTCAGACTGATAGGGGAGCCTTAGCGTTTCTTTTTGGAGTAAAACGTTTTCACCACTAATTGTATGGTAGAGAATTCACGTTAGTGACCGATTATAAGTCGCTTATGCATATCTTAGGTTAAAAAAAGGGTAAACCACAAATGGCGGCTAAACCCTAATAACGAATTGCATAAGTTTTAGCACGTAACACATTTAAAATTAACTGTATTCGGTCGGAGGAAAATGTAGCCGATTATTTTTCTCGATATCCAACTGAAGAAGTTGAATCGTTAGAGACTCAGGTAGGTGATGCGAGCTCTCCATATATGAACTATTATTAGGAAATCGGTAGTTTACCTATCACAGAACAAATTTTTGAAAGAGAATCTATAAAAATTGATATGAATCAAGCGTGGATACAGGCTGTTTTTGATTTGGGGCTACCGTATAATAATTCCCGTACCATTGCAACTAGCAGTATTAGATGAATTACACAAAACACAGAGCAGTCTAACAAAGATGAAATCTATGTTAGAAACAAGAAGTTATTGTTAGTGGCCAAAGCTGGATTTTTTTTTGTTTTTTTTTTTAGGTGGCGCTACAGTTCGGGTGGACCTGGGCCTCAGTCAACAAGCTTCTCCAGCCAGCTCGATCCCTGGCTAGCTGCCTCCAGTTTCGCACGCTAAGTTGGCTGAGGTCCTCTTCCACTTGCGTGCGCCACCTGAGTCTTGGCCTTCCTCTACTGCGCTGTCCCTCGGGGGCGGATTTGAAGACTTTTCGGAACGGAGCATTGGTGTCCATGCGCTCTAGATGACCCAGCCATCTCAGTCTTTGGATCTTCACTCTTCTGGATAGGTCCATGTCGCTGTACAGTCCATACAGTTCGTAGTTGTATCTCCTCCTCCACTCACCGTCAATGCAGACGGGACCGAAGATCGACCGAAGATCTCGAAGCAACCAAGAACACCCTCATCCATTTTTCATAATGTCCATGCCTCTGCGCCATAGAGCAGGACCGGGATTATTAAAGTCTTATAAAGGGTGACTTTTGTTGTCCGAGAGAGGGCTTTGCTACTCAATCGCCTTCCTAACCCAAAGAAACAGCGGTTGGCAAGAGTTATTCTTCGCTTGATCTCAGCGCTGGTGTCGTTGTCTGTATTTATAGCGGAGCCTAGGTAGATAAAGTCCTTAACTACCTCAAAGTTATATCTGTCGAGGGTGACGTTCTGTCCGAGACGTCGGTGTTGGTTGTCTTTTTTGCTTGTCATCATATACTTGGTCTTGCCCTCATTGACCGCTAAACCCATTTTCGCCGTTCCGTCTCAATAATCGCGAAAGCGCCACTGACATCACGCTGCTTTCTCCCGATTATGTCAATATCGTCGGCATATGCGAGTAGTTGGACGGACTTTTGAAAGATAGTGCCTCTTGTGTTTGCTCGTGAGTTTTGCACTATTCTTTCAAGTACGATGTTGAAAAAATCGCATGACAGCGCATCGCCTTGTCTAAGTCCTTTCTGGACATCAAAGGTCTCGGTGAGATCTTTACCGACCTTGATGGAGCAGCGTGCATTCTCCATCGTCATCCTGCACAGAAAGACGAGTTTGGCAGGGATGCCAAAACTAGACATTGCTCTATATAGCTCGTCTCTATAGATGCTGTCATACGCGGCATTAAAATCGATGAATAGGTGGTGGGTATCGATCTGAAGCTCATGGGTCTTCTCCAAGAGCTGCCGTAGTATAAATATCTTGTCGATGGTGGACTTTCCTGGCCTGAAGCCACACTGATATGGACCTATCAGGTTGTTGACGAACGGCTTCAGGCGTTCACACAATACGGCGGATAAGATCTTATATGCGATGTTAAGGAGACTGATGCCTCTGTAGTTGGCGCAGTTCAGAGGGTCTCCTTTCTTGAGAATTGGACAAACAATGCTGAGGTTCCATTCATCGGGCATACTTTCGTCCGACCATATTTTACAGATGAGTTGGTGTATGCTCCTTACCAAGTCATCGTCTGCCGCTTTGAAGAGCTCGGCAGTCAGGCCATCCGCTCCAGCAGCTTTGTTGTACTTAAGCTTCGATATGGCTATCTTCACTTCATCCAGGTCGGGTGGACGGAATTGTTGATCATCATCGTCCAGGTTGAAAGGTTGATTCTGCCTGACAGCGGTATTTGGTCCGTCATCGCCGTTTTACAGTCTGCAGAAATGATCTTTCCAAATCCTCAGCATCGACTGCGATTCTACTACGATGTTCCCTTGTTCTTCTCTACAGGCTTCGGTTCGGGGTTTGTTTCCGTGGCATGTTATTTTTACCTTTTGGTAAAACTTCCGAACCTCATTCCTGGAGTAGCATCTCTCAATTTCCTCGATCGCGCGCTTCTCATGCTCTTTCTTCTTCCTCCTGAGAAGCCGGTGTTCCACTCATAGAGCTCATGAACAGCTCTGGTCTTTCTAAGCAGCGCCGCGTTATATGCATCTTGCTTAGCTGCATGTGCTTGCCGGCATTCGTCATCGAACCAGGGGTTTCGTTGTGGTGGACGAGTGAAACCCAGCACATCATGTGCTTGCCGGAATTCATCATCGAACCAGGGGTTTCGTTGTGGTGGACGAGTAAAACCCAGCACATCAGAAGCGGCATCTCTGATGGCGTTTTGGCAGTGTTTCCAATGGTCTTCGATGCTTGATGCTGGCGGCATTGGACCTCTTAAGAGATTAAGAGACACTCGATCGGAAAAGGACTTGGCGATCTCTTGCGATTGTAGCCGTCTGACGTCGAATTTTCTCACAGCATTAGTTTGTCTTGGCGTAGTTTGGGATATCCGCAACCGTACCTTGGCTACAACAAGGTAATGGTCCGAGTCGATGTTGGCTCCTCGGAACGTACGGACATCCATAATACTGGAGGAGTGTCTTGCGTCGATCGCAATGTGATCAATCTGGTTGACTGTTTTGATTGATCAGAAGTTCTCCAGGTCCCCTTGTGTATGTTGAGATGTGAGAACCGCGTGCTAGCCACGACAATTTTTCGCCCCGCCGCAAAGTCGATTAGCCTGAATCCGTTATCGGAGGTGGTGTTGTGCAGACTATATTTTCCGATTGTTCCACCAAAGATACCCTCTCTTCCTAGCTTTGCATTAAAATCACCGAGGACAATTTTAATGTCATAGCTAGGGCATTGCTCGTAGGTCTTGTTAAGGAGCTCGTAGAAGGCATCCTTGGTGTCGTCATCTTTCTCCTCTGTGGGGGCATGCGCGCATATGAGGCTAATGTTGGCGAATTTAGCCTTGATGCGGATTGCTACGAGGCCCTCGCTTACATGCCGGAAGCTGAGGACTTCTTGTCTTAGTCTGCCTCCGACAACAAATCCGCATCCAAATAAGCGCTGCTTTTGCCGTCGATAGCAATTGCCGTAGTAGGTATCGCAGTTTTTCATCTTCTTTTTGTCCGGCCCATCCCATCGCATTACTTGGATGGCGGTTATATCTGCTTTGCAGCAGTCTAGGGCCTCCGCTAGTTGCTCGGCTGCACGTTGTCTATTAAGGGATCTAACATTCCACGTGCATATCCGAAGCTCATTGTCCTTAAATCGTTTGCGTGGGTTGTCAACAGTAGATCCGTCCATATCCGAGGCTTGTTGATGCTTCGTAACTTAATTTTTTTTTTTAAATGGCCGGGCAGTTACCCCGGCGGCACAACCCCCAACCTGGAGGACCAGTTCCATTTTGAGTGCCCCTAGGACGAGAGGTCGGTTACACCGAAGCCAGTAACCCGTTCCGGGATGTGAGCGCTGCCGTTGGCCCATATAGGGCTCGTCCGCCACCATCTCTTTTCCAAGACCCTGACTAAGTCCTGGAAATCCTTTCCGGCCTGAGCTCCAAATATGTCGGAGTAGCCCGGATAGGTCTTGTTTTGTTTTTTTCCGACACTAATCCTGGTTAATGTCGCAGGAAACTCGCCATTTGCCCTCTTCACTTCGCAACCTCTAGTGAGATTCCCAGATGGCGCCACGGGGAGGCGTGAAGCAGGACTTATTAGCAGAACTGCAAGATGTTCGGCTGCAGAGGCTCATTCTCGTCATTTAAGGAACCAGCACCTGTCGGAAGATGCTACTTCTACGAGGCCTTATACTAATCGTTGCCATCTAAAGCTGGGTTTAGAATCCAATATTAAATCTTCCGATCAATGCTTGGCATTAAGACCTGATCCTCCAAAAGAGAAGCTTTTTTGCTGAGGATGGCCGGAAAAACCATTGGCTCGGATTTACATACATTTTTTGGAGCAAATATTTAATAGATGGTTTCTATAAATAGTGGACAGTCACAGTAAGTGACCAGAATGTTTTGGATATGGGAACTGACACAACTGGTAGGGCAATCATAGACAAACTGAGACCAAAAACAGTAGTTTCCGATAATAGTATCGCCTTCGTATCAAACGGCGTTAAATTCGTTTCTATGAGATTACAAAATACTATTCATTCTAGCTGAATTAATGTTAGGTAGACAATTCAAAATTAGGTTAGACTTACTTAATCTTAAGCGAAGCATGCAAATTGAGCAAAGCAAATAAATTAAATTGTAATAGTGAGAGATTATTCGGTACAATTTTTTGAATCTGAAAAGACGTGGAAAAGACATTTAAATCAAATAAATAGTGCTTGCGAGAAGAAAATCATAATGCCTTCTAGTTAGCTGTTGTCCTCACTTGCATGAACCACATGCTAACCAAACTATTTGTATCACTCCATTAAAAAAGGTATTTTCATACATAGTGAGTTTAATTCGTTCATTCAATACGAAATAGGAGTGCAATTATTTTACTTTTACCATATTTTCGCAGGCTGAACGGCAATACTATGCCTACGATATCCTATTTGTACACAGCACGTAGTTGCGTTGATTTTTGATAAGCTTGAAGTATAGTATATATTCAAATGAATCCTTAAAGGAAGCAGATATGGCCTGATTGATTAAATGCTCGTAGAACCATACTTTATTGCAAACGGGTAAATTCTGGAAACGCTTGAATTTGCTGTATTTAAGATCATTGTATCGCGAGGTGTAAGCATTTTTGGACAACCCTCCCTTAAACAATATTTCTCTCGAAATGTATCAATGAATTATTGCTTTAATGTTATGGATATGTAATACTGATTGCTCTATTTATACATATTTTTCAGTTTTATTGATCAAGTGGGAATGGTCAATTCTGCTGTTATAGGTGTCATTTTTGGAACCGGAGTTCCCTTATTAACACTTTCGTTGTACTCTATGTTATTGGTAAGACAGAGTTTTCTTGCTTTTGTAAGTTTCTTTATATTCGTGTTGCTTTTATAGGAAACTGTTTGCGTTTCACCATTGGTAATCAGTGCTGTTACTACTACTTTATTTGTATATTGCTTTTTGGGTGAGAGTGTATCCCATAAGGTTTATGAAGGTTTGTTTTCGATTTTACATATTTTAATTTGGTTTAATTTCAGTGCAGAGAAGTGAGCACAACTATTTACAACAGTCAATGGTATAGAATCAACAATATTGACGAGAGACGCAAGTTTTTACTTTTCTTGACTCTATCACAACGTCAAATGCAGTTTTCTGCTGGAGGGCTTTGTTTCTTATCACTGGAAACATTTACTGAGGTGATTTTTTAAATTCGAAGTAAAATATAAAAGGCTATAAGTTAATAGATAGTGATGAATTAACAATCAACAGGCGTTAATGTTATCGGACCAAGAAAAAGGTTTTAACACAAATGACATTCATTCAGTAGGAACACGTAGTTCACAAAATAAAGAAGGAAGGTATGAATGGATAAGAAATAATGATGAAGGCGTGTTTTGCCTCGTTCCACTATTTGACTCGAAATGTCTGTTTTTTTTCTTCTTTTGTGACTCATATTAGAAGAACTAAGAGATACCAAAGGACAATCCTGAAGGTCATTCTGTGATCAGATAACTAAAACCTCTGAGGTATTGCAGCTAAGAAAAATCCTTTCCACAAATCCTGCGATGCCTAGCTGTTTCAAAGAAGCTAAGGCTACTGGTAACTAACTTTCCAGGTAACTCCTTATTCACTACCGCAGCTGCGATTAAAAATGATGACTCTGATAACAAGGCACTGCATGGCTTCAAATCATACAAGTCTGCTGGGTCTGAAGATACCGTGCCGGCCGATCATTTTGCCATCGCTTGAGACTATCATGAGAAGCTGCATAGGATTGACTCACATTCACCGGAAAATGTTTTCATGTCGTCCCGAAGGACCTCAGACCTATCAGCCTATTATCACAACTCCCTCGTTGCACTGGATGTTCTGTTTTACTGGACACCCTTCGATATTTTCAGCAGATAAGTAGCTATTTGCCTCAAAGCAAATTTGCTGTAAACAAATAAACTTTTATTCTTAACACAATAGGAATCCTACCAGAGAACATTGACTTCACCATGCCCCAATATTGGTTTGACAAAGACTTTCATGGGAGGGAGATGCCTTCATGGATGACGATCAATCCATATTTAAACGGATGGTTCTACGACTTACATAGCGTTTGGTGGCGCTGATAAGTCTAACCTAAACTTTTCCTTCCGTCTTCCCAATCACTTCAGCCCTGTGTTGGCTGAAGAAAAACATGATATGGATATTCACATCTTTTCTGACAGTCAGTCAGCTATCAAATCCCTCATGTTTGTTAAACTTGAAAACCGTTATGAAGATAGCAGAGCAGTTCAACATTTAACCGGGGGTGGCGGGGCATAGAAATAATCCAGGGAACTGTACGGCCGACGAATGTTCCAAAATTGGAACCAATCGTCACGTGCAAAAAACACCAAAGCTGGATGCTATGTATAAGAAGGATCAACCTCAAGTGGACTATTGGGTCAACATGTCTAGGGACCAAACAAATCTGGCAAAATCTGAATCTGTTCCGCTCTAAAAGTTTGATATTTCAAAACAGAAAATATCTCGGCGCTGTCATAGGTCTTATCACTGAACACGGCCTTCTGCAGAAGCTGCCTTCTTTTTACACGTACAGTTCTTTCCCAAAGAAGAAAACCCCACTTAGGAATCATCTTCTACAATGACTTAAGCGATCTAAAGAGTGTAGACGTAGAAAGTCTCTTACGCTTCTTCAAAAGGTTCAATTGGTTTCTAGGGTAGGAGAATCGCGGATCCACCTCGGGTCTCATACGACCTGGCCCCGTTCGGATTGTAACTTTATCTAAATCGTCCCCTTCATCGTCGCCATACTCTGTTCCTGAATGGTAGGACCTTTATGCCTGTCATCAAACCGTCCACCCTTTGATATAAAAAAAAATTCTCATTTTTCCGCAACCGCGATTCGGGGTCATCAAAAATGTAACTTTCAAAAAAATGTCAACCTCTTCTTCTCCTTGGCCATTTGTTAGACGACTTCTGCACGTCGTTGTTCCAAGTTGGCATCATCTTGGTCATATCGTCTTCTACGTCTTGCATAGCTGTAGAAAACACGTCACATTTAGATGAAGATCTAAAAGCTGAAGAAAATAGTCAAGCGGGGGAGTTGAGTTGAGTGATCGTCGGTCAACACACCAGGCAGTGCAGCAGTATCACACAGTGTTTTGATTTTTATTTCCTTAATTTGTACCAAATAAATGCCTTCCTTTTGTTAATATTCAGTTTCCTACATATTTGGGGGCTCAACTAAAAACCTGTTCCGCGGATGAAATATGATAAAAAATTTAACTGTTGAACATTTGAGACAAAGGCTGGCTGATCTTAATCTCGATACAGCGGGTACAAAATCAGTTTTCATCGAGAAACTGCAAAAAGCTATTGGTGAGCAGAGTGAAGCGGAATTTGAAAGCAGTGAGGAGGACGCGGCGTTGAACATTACAAGAGCGGAGAATCTAATCAAAACGATGCCAAAAAACGATAACGTGGTGAGGCCGAATGCAGAGAATCCGGAGGGGAGTGAACCAGAGCCTATGGGCCGGATTGCAGTGATGATAATATCCCAATTACGGTGTGGCTGTCCGAATTTGAGGAGTTTGCTTCATTATTAAAGTGGTCAGAAATTGAAAAATTTATATTTGCTAAGAAACAGTTGACAGGTTCAGCTCGTAGTTTTATGAGAACATGTGCATGCTCCTCTTATGCGGATTTAAAGGCAAAACTGTGTGATGAGTTTAATAGACCGATATGCAAAGCCGAAATATACAACAAACTGCAAAATAGAAGAATGTTTAAAGGGGAGCAGTTTCGCGAGTATGTCTACAAGATGCAGGAGCTGGGTCAGCTGGCAGATGTTGATGACAAATCTCTAATATGGTATATTGTAAATGGCATGATGGGAAGGGCGGAAAAAAATGATACTGTTTAATGCCAAAACTATTTCCGATAGTGGTAGGAAAGGCAGCAGTGTGAACTCTGAAGGCGGCTACTTATCCTCTTCAAAAAACAACAAGGATCGTGTAGAATATAATTGTTTCAACTGTGGATCAACACAACACATGCTGAAGGACTGCACGGCTGAAACAAAATGTTTCAGATGCAATGGTTTGGGACACATGTCAAATGCTTGTCCAAGAAAAAATTATCAAAAACAAACAAATTTAATATCAGTTTTAAATACAAAGAACGTCTCAATTAACAGTGTGTCATTTCAGGCTCTTATCGATACTGGGGCTCAAGTGTCCCTGGTGCGGGAAGATGCATTCCGCAGAATGCACAACATGTCTCTCAATAGTGCTCAAGTAAGTTTGATCGGATTAGCATCAGCTCAGATCAAAACAATAGGAAGTTTCATAAGCGACATTTTACTTGACGACGTCTGCATCGAGTCAACACTACTGGTTGTGCCAAGATCAGCCATTAGCTTTGACTTTATTATTGGTAACGACATCATCTGTAAAGCAAAGGTAGTTTTTGATAATGGGGGGACAACATTTTACAAACAGGACGATTTTCCTTACAAAGATGGAGAAAATTTTGTAATGCAGATTGAAATTAACGAAAACGCTGAAATGAACGTACCTTTTCCATACACTGCAGAGGTTAAACGTCTAGTCGAAAATTACAATCCAATCAAGAGGAAAGAATGTCCCATAGAACTGACTTTGACGCTGACAGATGACACCCCAATTTTTTGTCAGCCGCGCCGACTTCCTATTAATGAAAAATTAGTAGTTAAGCGGCAGGTGGAAAATTGGCTGGCGGAAGGAATTATACGCCCGTCAACTTCTCGATACGCCAGTGGAGTAGTGGTGGTAAAAAAAAAAGATTGAAGCCCTAGACTTTGCATTGACTACCGCAAACTTAATACAAAGGCAATCCCTTCCCAATGCCACTGATAGAAGCATTTTTGGAAGATCTGGAAAGTGCAAAGGTGTACACAATGCTGGATTTAAAAGACGGATACTTCCATGTTCCCGTTGCAGATGCAAGCAAAAAATACACTGCATTTATCACGGAAGATAATCACTTCGAATTCAATTGTGTCCCATTTGGATTATCAAACGCTCCTGCAGCTTTCGTGCGGTTTGTTCACTGGATCCTCCGAGAGTTGGTGCTAAGAAAAGTTCTTAAGATGTACATAGACGATATTTTCATAGCAACAGAGACAGAGGTGGACAATTTAGAGAAGTTGAGAACTTTCTTAGAAACAACAGCCGATTACAACTTAAAGATCAACTGGCCGAAATGCAAGTTCCTGCAAAGAAAAGAGGAATTCTTAGGACACATGGTAGAAAATGGCCGAGTAAGTCCATCACCTGGTAAGATCAAAGCGTAGAAAATTTCCCAGAACCTAAAACCATAAAAAATGTTCAGGCGTTCCTTGGTTTAAGTGGATTTTTAGGAAATTCATCAGGGGGTATTCAGTGGTGGCAAAACCACTTTCAGACTTGACTACAAATAATGACAACTTTCAATTTTCTTCTCTACAGCGAAAAGCCTTCAATGAACTGAAGAAAGCCCTAATTAACAACCCCGTTTTAGCTATTTACAGGCAGAACACCTATACTGAGGTGCACACTGATGCGTGTCAGGACAGAATCGGAGGGATATTAATACAACAAGGTGAGGATAACAATCTCTATCCCGTCTTCTATTAGAGCAAACGATGCACAGCTACGTACTTGAAGTTTATGCAGTGTATAAAACTATGGAGAAGTTCCGGGACTACCTTCTTGGAACAAAATTCAAAGTGGTTACCGATTGTATAGCATTCCGACAAACCATGATGAAAAAAGAACTGCCGAATTCCGTGAGAAGATGGATAATCTATCTGCAGGATTTTGATTATACGGTTGAGCATAGGCCAGGAAAAAGAATGAAACATGTGGATACATTAAGCAGATACGCCGTTTATCAGTTGCAACCAGAACTCTTAGCACGCCTAAAAAAATCACAAGAAGAGGACGAGTTTATCTCATCAATCAAAGGAGTACTTAAGCAAAGGACATACGATAACTTTAGGATGAAGGGTGAGTTCCCTTTTAAAGATGTTGATGGCTTTGAACTTCTGGTGGTCCCACGTACCATGGAAAAAGAGGTAATAAAGCTTAAACATGAAGAAGGTCACTTTGGAGTTAACAAGACACTACATTAAATAAATCAAGAATTTTTTATACCTAATGTAAAAGAAAAAATTCAAAATTGTATCTCTAATTGTGTTAAATGCATTTTAGCCAATCGAAAAGGCGGCAAAAAAGAGGGTTTCATCGAACAGTTGGAGAAAGGGGATCGACGACTTGACACCTACCATCTTGACCACATAGATCCAATCGATGTTACTAAAAAGCAGTACAAATATATATTAACAGTCGTAGACGGTTTTTCAAAGTACACGTGGATATATCCCACTAAAACGCTGAGCGCAAATAGTCCGTCGTCTTTATGAACAGCAGCATTGTGTTTGGTAACCCACGAAGAATCATTACGGATCGTGGTGGGGCATTCACGTCAGACAGTTTTAGCAATTTCTACAGCGAGGAGAAAAATGGTATAAATTTGTGTCCAGGGTCCACATTGCAATTAATAGCACGATATAGAGATCTTTACAAACTACGCCTTTTGAAGTTCTTTTTGGGTATCCAATTCAGAAAAAAGACGATTTGGGACTAAGCGAGATAATAAAACAAGAGCTGCTAAAAGATTTCAACACGGAAATAGAACAAATTCGTTTCAAGGCCAGACAACAGATAGAAAAAATACAGGAAAAAAACAAAAAAACATTCAACAGAAAACGAAAACTTCCCAGCAATTTAATATCGGAGATCTTGTGGCTATTAAACGTACACAGTTCACAAGTGGTAAAAAGCTTTCTTCTCTCTTTATAGGTCCATATGAAGTCATTTTCGAAGGCCGAGGTAATCGTTACACAGTTCAAAAAAGTTGTTCATCATCGGAATGACCAAAATCAACGACTACAAGCAGGGAATATATGAAACTATGGAGACAAGAAACTGATACTGATGATCCCAAAGCAGACTCGACCGAGGTGGACAATAAATAGGGAGGCTGGATGTAGAAAACATGTCACATCACACCATAATCATGCTACAATGAAACCATCAGCAATAACCAATCACCATCATCATCATTAAACATGCCATCTCCGATTTGAAGATATAAAAGCTGAAGAAAATAGTCAAGCGGGGGAGTTGAGTTGAGTGATCGTCGGTCAACACACCAGGCAGTGCAACAATATCACACAGTGTTTTGATTTTTATTTCCTTAATTTGTACCAAATAAATGAATTCCTTTTGTTAATATTCAGTTTCCTACATAGCTTGTGCAAAAGTGAATGATTGAAATATTCTTGACCTTAAAAACGAATACGATTTGGTTCAGACAATACCCTGAAGTCGGATTGCTCTGAGTAATAACTGCTCATTGGAGACTAGAAGATCTAAGTCGCAATCAACGACCTCAGTGTTCGAGATTCGTCCGTAATTTTTTTTAAATCTTTTGACCGCTGTGCTCCAGTTCTGCAATCACTTATTATCGTATCGGCTGGACCAAACTACAAAGTCAATTCGGTTAATATCTTCATCACTGGCTAAGGCTTCCTGTTAATTTCACTTTGACGTATTTGTTAAACGCATGTAATACAACTACTCCCGATGGGAATGTGTCTTTTGTGGTATTTTCAAACTTCTAAAAAGTATTGAATTTCAAAAACTGCAATGCATGTCAGACACAAGTAGCTTCAGATGTATGGCTGTGAAATGTATGTTAAAAGGCGGCCGGTTATTTGGTTGGAGAAAAGGGAAACGCAATAACAGTGTATTATGTTCAACACACGTTCGCCAATATCTTCGACAAACATCCAAAGTTTAATTTACTCTAATGCCATAAAACATATGTATGTATATCCCTAAAATATTGGTTTAATTCTTCGTTCCTCGTTATAGGGTTCTAATATTTAAACTACTTTTTAATCGTTTCCACAGTTCATTAGCTTTTTCCCTAGCCTCCACAGATTGCAAACGTCCACCAAACTCGAATAACAATTTAGAGTAAGCAAATTCTCAGGAAAAAAAAGCCACTTTCGAGTTGAGGAATACAAACATTTTTACTCGAATAAAATTTGGTTTTTGAATACCAATATTGCGTAACGTGAGTACAAGAATTGAATTTCGTCACTGTCACATCACATGTACTGGTCTGGGGGCCTAGACTGTGGTTATAGTCTTTTTGAAAATGAGAGTACGGTGGATGGTGAAGATTTTAAAATCCCGACTGTAGCGGCTTTTGCATCGTTACGCGTGACTTATGGGGTTTAACATTGCCAAGCAATAGTATCGTTCCATGCCTATCTGCCAACGCTTTTGGTTTCCCCTGATCGATGAAATGAAAAGCGAATTGGTCCCTCCGATATTCACCAGATTATCACCATAACCTACTCTGAGTAAAGACCTAGTTTGGGGCTATGTCTTGCCTTTTCTTCTGCATTCAACTACTGCCTAAATCTTTTACGTTTGTCACACAAAATTCACTTTTCATCAGACGTGATTTAACGGTGCAATAATGGTTCAATTTTAAGCCTAGTGATGCACAGATTTCTAAGCGGAGTCGTTTTTGTGCCTCCTTCATGGTACACCGACTTTTCCAGTTTTTTCTTATGTTTCCTATTAGAAATAAGTGTCGACTTATTGCCATGAGAAATACTGTGCAATATCCCTCATCTTACTTTTTTAGGATTCCGGACGTCCGAATGAAAAACGGAACCCTTATAGGAACACTCGTGTGTCTGTCTGCCTGTTTGTCACGGCCAATTTTCTCCAAATCCACTGGATCGATTAAGTTGAAATTAGGTACAAATACGTATTTCTGTATTTTTTGTAGATGAAAATTTACCATCCACCCCCCACCCTTATCACTGAAACTACTGAGCCTAACATTTTTTTAGAAAAACACAGAAAATAGTCTTTTACTTATATTGTAGGAAAACCTACAAGAACTCTATGATCTAAACATAACGTGGGCGTACAAATTTACATACTATTTGCGGTTTGAATGTATGAATGTAGAACATGTTTCTTTTCAACTAGGATGTTAAGTTTGTTCTGGGGATAAATTAGTTTAGTTATCACGAACAAATTTGGATCAGATTCAAAAAAACCATGGTACTTACGGAATCCTCTTTTATTTTGTGTTTAAATTAAAAGTTAATTGAGGGGAGTCACAGGTTATTCAATTAACATTGGAATAAAGTTACTGTGTCCTCTATCTATTGCACAATTCATACGAAAGGAGATTGAAAACAATTTTAAAATTCTTGTAGATGTTTTGTTTTTCATTTAGTCTGGTGAGAAAGATGGTTTATATATGTATTTTGGAACAATTTATGCAAAAATTACTGTCATAAGCTTAAGGATTTCTATTTTATTATGCAGCAAATAACTGATTTAAATTTCGTAGAAAATTACCTAATCTATCTTTTGCAGTGCATGAAACGTGTGTACGGAGTATATGCTTGCTTAAAGGAAGTCCTCTAAACATGGAGAATATTAACAAAAAATAAATAATGTTTGCACGTTATTTGTAGCATATTGCACTTAATATTTGTTCAAATATGAAATACATGTTAATTGTTTTGATTTTAATACGGATTTGTTATTGAAGTCAGACATAAACAAGGAAGCAATTTTGAGATCGGAGGTAAAATGTATGAAAAATAATTAATGTCAAATTTAACATATCACAAGCTGCGTTGCAAGGAAATAAAAAAAGCGGTGTTACGCCAGATCCAGTGGCTCGCGTTTTCTCCCTGATTCTAACGACTCTTGAGGAGCAAGGCAGAACAAATAAACTTCTAGTTGAAAAATTGTGCAATCTCGAGAAAGAAATACGTAAAACTCAATTCCAAGCATGAATATGAAACAAGTGCTTAAAATATTGACGTGGAACGCAAACGGCCTTATTAAAAAACTCGACGAACTGGAAGTGTTCTTACAAAAAGCCAATATTGACATTTGCTTGATTTCTGAAACTCACTTGAGGAAAGGACCTCGGGTAGAACTAAAGGGATACTGTGCTTATCATGCATACCACCCATCAAAAAATGCCAGAGGCGGATCCTCATTGTTCATTAAAAATTGTATTGAACACTCTATAAATATGAAGATTGAATGCGATGCAATGCAGTTAAGTTCGGTTCGTGTAAAATATAACCACCTGCACTACAACATTGCATCCATTTATTGTCCCCCGCGATGCAAACTAGAAAACAATGACTTTAAAGGTATCTTTGATTCACTCGGACCGAATTTTATAATTGGTGGTGACTTTAATTCGAAACATACCTTCTGGGGCTCAAGATGTAATTAAACGAAAGGCAGACAACTCTATGAAGTCGGAATGCAATGTAAAGTTGACTTTTTCTCGACAGGAAAACCAACATATTGGCCTTCGGATATAACAAAGACCCCTGATCTTGTAGACTTCTTTGTCACAAAGGGAGCAGCCAAAATTTCTACAAACATCGAGGAAAGTTATGATCTCTCCTCAGATCACTCACCAGTCATTTTGACACTAAGCATACTCTTAATTAAGAAAGAAGTGGCGCCTAGATTAACTAACAACAAAACTAACTGGGACGGTTTTAGAAATATACTGCAATGAACATATTGTTCTAAACGTGTCGCTAAAAACACAAAACGAAATAGAAGACGAAGCCGACAGATTCATCAAAGTCCTGCAGAACGCTGCCTGGAACAACACTCCAACTCCAAAAAGAAAAGAGAAAGCAAGTAATGAAATAAAATATCCGCCAGAAATAAAAGAACTGGTGAGAGAAAAGAGGAGAGCGCGCAAAAGATGGCAACAATCCCGTGCTCCCCAGCATAAAACATACTTAAACCACTTATGCAACGAGTTGAAGGAAGCAATACGAGATTACAAAAATCGGAATATCTCTACATATCTCGAAGGTCTGACTGCCGAAAGAAGTTCAAATTACTCCCTCTGGAAAGCCATGAAGGGAATCAAAAAGCCTCAAATGCAATTTCCTCCCATAAGAAAAAATAATGGCGAATGGGCAAAAGGAGATAAAGAGAAGGCGGATCTATTTGCCGAGCACCTAGAAGAAACGTTTAAGCCTTTTGATGGACAGGCGTTAACAGGAGGTTCTAATTATATAATTACGGCACCGGACAATTTTAGAATAAAAACAGTATCCCTACGAGAACTTAACCAAGCAATTAAAAAATTGAAAAATAACAAAGTCCCTGGTTATGATTTGATAACAGGTCAAATTCTCAAGGAGTTGCCAAAGAAAGCCCTTATCAAACTGCTCCAACTTATAAATGCCGCGCTAAGATTATTAAACGTTCCAAGCCAATGGAAAGTTGCCGAAGTTATAATGGTCCCGAAACCAGGCAAATCTCTAAATGAAAAAAACTCCTACAGACCGATATCGCTTCTGCCGATAATATCTAAAATATTTGAAAAACTCCTATTGAAGCGCTTGCAACCGATCATTGAAGAGAGGCGTCTAATTCCTTATCATCAATTCGGTTTTAGAACTAAGCACTCCACAATTGACCAGGTCTTTAGAATTACGAATGAAATTGAGAAAGCCCTAGAGGGGAAAAAGATATGTTCTAGCGTGTTTCTTGACGTGTCTCAAGCCTTCGATAAGGTATGGCATGAAGGCTTAAATTTTAAGCTAAGTCAGGTTCTTCCGAGAGAGCTGCATACGATTCTGAAATCGTACCTGGAAAACAGAATTTTTCGTGTTAAACATGGCACCGAATACTCGGAATTTAAAGAGATCGCTGCTGGAGTTCCGCAAGGAAGTGTACTTGGTCCGGTATTGTTTTTACTCTATACTCGAGACATACCGGAAGAATCAGGTACCAAAGTAGCCACGTTCGCGGACGACACGGCGATACCAGCTACAGATACTTCAGTCGAGTTAGCTACTGGAAAGCTACAAACGGCTTTGGATAAAATCTACGAATGGACAAAGATATGGCGAATTGTTCTCAATGAGACCAAATCTACTCATGTTAATTTTACTTACCGGAAAATAAACAACCTTCCCATTTTCATTAACTCGGTACAAATACCATATGCAAATGAAGCAAATCATCTAGGAATGACAAGCAAGCAACCAAGCAACCGAAATATTCTCCAAGGCTATCAAAACAAAGTTCTAAGACAAATCGTGAACGCCCCATGGTATATCAGAAACAGTGATATCCACAGAGACTTAGGAATAGTTACCGTCGAGGACGAAATAATGAACTTTGCTCGCAAACTCCATATTCGTCTTCATGGTCATTGTAATAATAAAATACTCCAAATTCTGGACGAGACAAACTTGGTGCGTCGATTACAAAGAATGAGACCATTCGATCTGGCGCGATAAGCACTATCCGCATATAATAGCGGTACTAACAGGTGCTTTTGCTGGAAAGCTACCTGCCCCACGCGAACGTTATTTGAAACGGAAACTACTTGATAAGGTTACTTAGTAGTAGTCGATAAGAAGGGAGGCGTGTTTTTAGTGAGTAAGAATCTCACACTACTATGGGCAACGGGTTCATAGTGTCTATGAAGATTTTCACACCTACCCACCAAAAAAAAAAAAAAAAAAATTTAACATATAGTAAGTACTTATTTCATACATTTTTATTTGTCAAAATAATTATAAGATTGCTAGCTGTTTTATCTTGATTCAGGAGTCTTTGCAATTTTATTGCGAAGACATACGAGTACACATCATATTAAGATCAACGCAGACCAGGTGGGAACATTGTCCTCAATTAGTACCTTCTTATTATAAAGTTACGGTTGCTGATATATCAAACATCATGTGGCTACAATTGCAAAAAATGCTTAAGGTCCTTCCCAATATTCGTATGCAGGGTGAGTGGACATATCAGATCAGGTCCACATACTAAAAATCCATGTTAGATAGAAATTCTAGAAATTGGATAGCAACGATTAGTATTAGACCTCGTTGAAGTAGCATCTTCCGATAGGTTCTGGTTCTTAAAATAACGAGAATGACCCTCTGCAGCCGAACATCCTGCAGCTCTGTTGATAAACCCTACTTCACGCCTCCCGGTGGCGCCATCTGGGAGTCTCACTGGAGATTGCGAAGTGAAGGGGACTAATGCGCCATAAATCAGGATTAGTGTCGGAAAAACAAAACAAGACCTTATCCGGGTTACTCCGATATATTTAGAGCTCAGGCCGGTAAGGATTTCCAAGACGGACGAGCCCTATATGGGCCAACGGCAACGATCACATCCCGGAACGGTTTCCTGGCTTCGGTGTCAAAGACTCCTGGTTCTAGTGGCATTAAAAATGGAACTGATCCTCCAGGTTGGGGGTTGTGCCGCCAGAGTAACTGCCCGGCCATTTAAAAAAAATTAACAAGCCTCGGATATGAATGAATCTACTGTTGACGACTCACGCAAATGATGAAAGGACAATGAGTTTCGGATATGCACGAGGAATGCTAGTTCCCTTAATAGACCACGTGCAAAGCAGATATAACCGCCATTCAAGAAATGCGATGGGATGGGCCGGACAAAGAGAGGATGAAAAACTGCGACATCTACTACGGTAATTGCTATCGACGGCAAAAGCAGCGCTTATTTGGATGCGCATTTGTTGTCGGAGGTAGACGTAGCAATTCGCATCAAGGCTGAATTCGCCAACATTAGCTTTATATGCGCTCATGTCCCCATAGAGGAGTGAGATGACGACACCAAGGATGCCTTCTATAAGCTCCTCAATAGGACCTACGAGCAATGCCCTAACTATGACATTAAAATTGTCCTCGGTGATTTTAATGCAAAGCTAGGAAGAGAGGGTATATAGTATTTAGTGGAACGATCGGAAAATATAGCCTGCACGACACCACTGCCGATAACGAATTCAGGCTAATCGACTTTGCAGCGGGACGAAACATTGTCTTAGCTAGCACGCGGACTTGGAGACGCAAGACACTCCTCCAGTATTATGGATGTCCGTACGTTCCGAGGACAAAATAAACCGATTTCAAAATATTGGCAGACTAACATTTTTCTGAATCTGTCACAGACATTTATTTTTGTCGTAAGGACAACTTTTTATATTATTTCCTTTCGACAATGATGGTATACTCGTATATTCACTTCATTTGTATGGATTTTGCCAAAAGAATTTTCTAAGGGGCTGAGATATAATTACCTTTTAAAGCGTATCTTTAGGAAAAGAAGAAAAAAATCTTGCACGGAGTAACGAACTTTGTACAACGCTTTGATGAGCTCCAACCTTAAACCTTGAATTTTTCGATTATTCCTAACGAACATTTAACTTTTGTTTTAATGTTATGTTATGTTGCTTGTAAAAAGATACTTTATATTTCCCTTCGTTTATAATAATTTTTAAACGAAAATCACGATCCAAATAAAATTCATTAATTGTTTTCAATGCCTGGTAGGCCTGGGTAATTTCTAGTTATGGTTTCCTCAAAATCTTATACATTAGCTAAGGGTCCGGTATTACGTAACGCGTACAACCAATCATCTCATCTGCAACAAAGTTCGCTACTTCCTGTTTGTGGAAATCTTAAAAATATTCGGCTGGTTCCCTAGTGATTGGGCGTCTCTTGCCTCTTCAGCAATTAAACGTACTCTAGCTACATCTTTCCTTGGTTCTTTTCTTGTGATATCCATCGAATACGTCGTTTCAAAGGGTTGTCCTTTGTTCTTTACCGACATTTGCGAAGTGTCAATTATGAACGGGAAACATTGAAACGAGAATATTGACCAAATGATGATACCTGCAAAATAGTATCATAATTCAAAAAATAGAACAGCGATACTTGCACACAGTATTTTTTTCGTACCTATTAAAGTACGGTTTTTCCTACCAGCAATGATTTACGAGTAATTGACGGCGAAAACACAGAGCTTAGGTTTCGAAAGAAAAGTTTTGAGTAAATATCTAACAAATACCAGTCACTGGTTCTTGGAGATGAAAAAGTATTAAAGCTTTAATAAACTTTTTATATAAAGCTTAAAACGTTTTATCCACTAGATGTCATCATTCCTCATTTATTTGATTTTTCCCAGCTCTGGGGGTGGAATTGGCTAAGTTGATAGTCGTTAGTTGATTGTCGATTTTGATTATTCACTATTCCTTGCTCTGTGTAAAACGATACTCAAATTTTTCTTCATTCTTGGCAAAGCAACATAATAATTATGTTGTCCAGGCTGTTGAACTGACAAAAAAAAAATCCTTTTTGAAGGTTTTTTAAATTTTATACTGCGTTCTTGAGTCAATTTTCATGTTTGTGAGGTGTTTTTGGTGAATTATTTAAATGTAAGTACATAAAATATTTATTAACTAAAGTTTGATAATCTTCATCTTGAAGGACAGAGCTAACAAAAATGAAGTGGCAATGTTAGCTAGATTCTTATTCTTAGTTGACGCTACAATCCGGGGTGAACTTAAGTTTCAGCCGACAAGCCTTTTCAGTTGACACGGTCTTTCACAAGGTGCTTCCATCGGTGCTGCATTTCAAGTTGATTGAGGTTCACTATGACCTGTTCGCACCATCACAGATTCTCCCGTCCTCTGCTACGTAGTCTAGACGATTGTTCGGGACGGAGCTGTGGTGTCCATTCGCTCTAAATGGCTCAGCCATCTTGGGTATTGAATCCGTTGACGTCTGACTAAGCCGATGTTGCTGTACAGCCCGTCCAGTTCGGGGTAAAATCTCCTCCTCTATTGCTTGTCAATACAGACCGGATCAAAAATACAACGTAGTGTTTTCCTCTCGAAATGGCTAAGGGCTTCTTCATCCTTATTCCAGGTGCAGCGCCGATATTCGATATCGTTTTTGAGTTTGCTGGGGTTATCAACATTCAACGAGTATTGTTTTATACGGTTGGGAAGTTTACCCTACGCGCAACGCTCAATTTAGAGGGCCAGTTCCTTAGTTTTTCCCCGAGGACAACGGGGGTGCGAGTATCCCAATTCGGGGGTATATAAGCTGCCATTGGCTCATGATAGAGCTCGTCCGCTACAATAATTTTTCAAGAACCCTGAATAGTCCTGGAAATATTTATGGACCTGGACTCCGGAACATATTGAAATAGCTCGTATAAGGTTTCGCCGTCCAATTTTTGACTCCGCCGTAGGTGCTTCTCCTAAGATTCTGCTTCACCTCCAAGACGCATATTTCAGGCATCAGGGGAGCAGAATCAGCCTCATTTGGTATAGTCCATGCGCACAGGAGCTCACAAAGCTGTGCTCTCGCAGGTCCAAGTGTCCAATTGAAAACACCGGTGCAAAAAAGAGACAGCTCCACTTTGCCTCTACCAATTGGTGCAAGAACGATTTCGGTCCGTTAATTTGTTAACCATTACCATTGGCCATTGGGCCATTACCTCTCACGTGCGCTAAACATCTCCATGTAAAATAGATGGCAATGAAATACGTATCTGCAGATACGTATGTGATTTTACAACAGGCTATGTTACCAAGGAGAAGAACAGCCTACCCAGTCTAAAGATAGCTTCACGAAAAATTATATACTTTCTAAGTTAAACAATTTTTACAGTCCCCTGAAAAATTTAAAAATATGGAGCAACGGTATCTTCAATTACACATGTACTACAATCAGACTAAGCATAGTTCTCTATAAATAGCTATCCAGGTGAGGTGATGATGCAATTTTACCCCTGGAACATGGAACGCAAATGCGTACAACACCATATCCAGCGTTTAAACGCGAATCGCTATCACACAAAATGAAAGTTCTAAAATGTAAATCAACTTAATAATCAAAGAGCAATACAAAGATGTATTGGCTTTCCGGAAGATTTTCGAAACTTTGTATACCTACTGGCATATATAAAAGCAAGCTACTCTTAAAAAGCATGTGCTAAAAGCATCCTGGACGATCCACGATTTCATTTTCTAGGCTAAATATGATTTAAAAAGAAAGACGAAATTATATCGCCAAGATGCTCGTACATTGCTGATTTTTCTTATTTCCCATACGTGTTAGATGGCAATATTTTTGAATGGCAGTTGTTCAACTGGATAAATAGAGGATATTTTTGTAAGCTGATCTGAAGACCTGAAACGCAACGGATGTGGCGAATCTTATCTAAAATTTTATCTAAAGAATATGAACTCAAGTATTTTGAGTATATAATATTTTTTTTAATTCTGTTTCAACTCTAATTTTCATGGACTTAAATCTAATCTCTACAACATATGAACAATGATCAATTCCATCTTATCGATTTGATTCAATCCAATACGCCATAACCAATGCAGGTCACGTTCTCACGCAATTAACAAATCATCCATTCATTCATTTGACCGATAACTACCATCAGAATAATATACCGAAATCCCCTATAGCTTATTACCATTCCTGCGGAGTCGAAAGCTAATCCAATATTAATGACAAGTCATCGTATTCATTTTCATTTGTGCCCAGGCAATGGATAGAGTAATGGAGATTCAGTTGTTACGTTGGATTTTAGTTCCAATTAGTGTTTAAAAATTAAAACAAACTGGACTACAGTGTGGATGAAGTAATTAATGCAACACACATCCAATTCCATGTGTTGAACAAAAATTTTATTTGATTAATTAGTTATTCAATCGCGGTAAATGTATCAAGCACAACAATGATATCTGAATAAGAAATAATTTGTTTTAAGGAATAATATTAACTATTAAAGCATTTTGTACCTTTACACAAGACCGTTGCGATGGAAATTGCATAGACCTTGAATTTATCTGTTTCAAACAAACGTTGTATGTACTCGTATAACAATGTATTCTATCCTTGCGATATAATGGAATGGAATTGAAGTCTCTTCGTTTTTCTTCCGTGTTGGATAGTAGGTTACAAAGCTGATGAAAATGTTCGTCATTTATCCAGTCAAACACTTCGCATCTAGTAACAATTCACCAGACCGGTTTCTCGTTTTTGGGAAAAGATACCGCAATACGGTAATGGAACTATTGTCAGGAAGGCGCCAAGAAAAATGATCTCGCTTTGAGTCGGATTTTAGCCGATGTTGCTCAGAAGTATTATGCTTTATTTTTCTTGGTTTGGAAATATTATAAACTTACTACCGATGTTCACCTGTTAACGTGCTCACTTAAACTTATCAAAGGTCTTATTTTATCGGAGTGGCATTCTCCAATTAATGCCGAATGTCAATGCTTATAGTCAAGTCAGTGTATACAAAAAGGTAATAAAACTCGTTTTTCTATCAAAGATGTTATCCCTTGTATGAAATATCCAGCCCATAGATCTTTTGTTGAATTTGTCTCCCAAACAACGGCGATTGACATCGTTAAAAATTCAAT
Source organism: Volucella inflata (assembly GCA_928272305.1). NCBI lineage: Eukaryota > Metazoa > Arthropoda > Insecta > Diptera > Syrphidae > Volucella > Volucella inflata. The sequence continues at coordinate 16,125,166 of OV743720.1, read as the reverse complement.
GCTGTGCACTAATGTAGGTATGATGAGGCGCTTATAGGGCTTCAGCTTCTTTTGGTGGAAGTGCCTCTAGTTTTCAATTGCCTACTGAGTCCAAAGTAACATCAATTGAGAAAAACTGTCCTTTATTTGATTTCAAGGCAGATATCAGTGCATAGCCTAAGTTCTACTTTAAAATTGTTATTATCAAAACTGACGTGTTATTTTAGATGTAAGGATTCTATGTTTGGGGACGCAAATAGCTTTATCTTTTGCAGTCGCTGTGCCTCATTTTCAGGCCAGAAAATGAAGAGCATGCGTTGTAAAGGCTGATGATATAATATTCAAACAATATTATCAATATGACAGTGGCATGAAACAGCAGCAAAAGACAGTACCATCGAGCAATAGCTCAGAACTGCATTAGGGCGTTATCTTGTCTAAAACCCAGTTTAGAAACAATCGGCCCGGTAAGTTCGCTCCAACTCTGACAATTTTGTAAGTAGCTAAAAGAAATTCGACGAAAATATATTGTATGTTGATTTGCCTTCTGTTAGTTTTTTTTCTTTCTTGTATTCGGCATATTGTAAATAGTTATTCCATGGTGAAAAAAAAATCAGGGCTAAAGATTAAATCCCTTAAATAATATTTTTAGAAATTCCGATGTGATATTTATTTGGCTGATCACACGGCATTTATCGACATTAAAGCATTACTCTCATAGTGGTATTAGGTTTCAGTCGTTGACCATGCTTTCTTCCGAACATATTTTGCAAAGCAGCTGATGCGTGCTAGCGATATTGCACTTCCTCGCTCTAAGTTTTCTTATTTTTTAGTCGCCTTATCCCTTTTCGCACTTCGTTACCATCGGGTGGTGGGACCATAGTTCCATCATCAGAAACTGGGGTTTAAGTACAATCACCGTCATTGATAAGAGAATTCCCACTGATCATCAGCTGAGAGAAATGGTTTCTTCAAAATGCAATGTCACCAGATCTTCTATTCCATTCTTCATTTCATTTCCATTCTTACAGTACAGTTTCTCCCGGTCTTGAAACCATTATTGAGGCGCTTTATTTTACAGAGATATTTCCAGTCTTATTCTAATCGCTCAATATCTCGAAATCTTCGTTATGAAGCGAGTGAAAAGGAATAGGTCCCTCTTCTCTTTTTTTCGTAGTATCGCTCCATTTCGCTCGCTAGCTCATATTGTCATGGTTTGTAATGTAGGACTGTATACCAGTAATATTCAATCGCTCTTTTGAAAGGAGCACTAATAGAGCGATGGCAAGGCGCATCCTTACTCCCATGAATGTGTTCACGTAACTTACAAGACGTACTCTCTTTCTCCAATTCCCTGTAAACAACTTCTTCTGCCGTACGAAAACTACTCGTACTTAACATGGATACGCCTGGTCAGAGAGATTGGTTTCGTTTTGAGATTTTTATACGAGTAGTAATGCAAAAAGGAAAAACATTTGCCTGCGTACTTATCCTCTGACAAACTCGTTGAAGCGGAAACATATGCATTAGTTCAGGAACTTACAATTCGAAAAATTTAATAATGAAAACTGCTTATTGCAGAAGGCCAACCTGTGCTTTCAACATATAATGTAGCTTAGTTGCTGCCTTTCCTTGGAGATGATGGAATAATGATACTGCGTGGTTGATTGCAGTTAGTACAGAAGAAGAATAACTTTCCGCACTAAAACATCATATAACGTGGCATCAAATCGTCTTAAGGTTGATCTTCTTATCGGCGAATATCATCAGAATACTCTGCATGGAGGGGTAAATATTGTGCTTCCAGAATAAAGGAAACGGTTTTGGATACTGAGAGGGCGGCACGTTATCAAGAAAAGGATAAAAGGTGTGTCATCTGCCAGGAGTTATGGGGAAAGTGTGCTGCGCAACCATTTGGAACTCTTCCGATTGAAAGAACAACGTTGCTACGTCCCTCTGATAACGTTGGAGTGGAATTTGTGGGAAACTGTTTTGAGCAAGGCAATAGTGACAAAAACAAAGCATACATATATATCTTATGGTCTTTACACGTGCGGTTGTGCAGTTTGTGCACTTGGAATTAGTTCCCAGCCTATCCACCGAGTTTTGTTTAATGGGCCTTAGACGTTTTATCACTAGAAGAGGAATACCATCCGCAATATTATATATTCCAACAATGCACGGACATTTCGAAGGCCGGCCCTAGAATTATATGTTGTTAGCCCAGCTTTTGAAGATTAGATTTTAAAACGTTTTCTGATGCATTAAATGAAAGTTTATTGTTGAACCAGCGCCAAAGTAGAGTGGCTTTTGGAAGCGCCTTATACGAAGCATAAAAAAACATTTTAAAGGTTGTAATTGAGAGAGCAAAGCCTTCAAAGCAGTTGAGATACTCTTATTGTCGAGGCCGAGTATATGGTGAATGTCCGGACGCTAACAAACATCAGTTGTGGTCCACTTAAAGCTGCTCCCCTTATTCCAGCAGCTGCTGTGAATACTCTACTATCAAAGATAAGGTCTTCAGTTTGGAAGCAGTTCACTATCGTGTTGTAGAAGCGATGGCGTATTAAATACCTGCATCTTCTACGCTTGTTTCGTCATAACATAACCATTTTCTCGATGCAGTTGAACCCGAACGATGTTGTTGTTTTCGATTCGTCAAACCTCAGCATCAGTGGGAAATTAGCTTCGTTGGTCGTGATGGCAAGGTCAGAGCTATATATTCAGACAGCAAACACACTCAGAGACCTGTTCAACTGTTGTAACGCTTGGAGCTTCAACATGCTGTCCCGGGCTTAGGATGTTAAAAATTGTAAGACTTCACTTCCCAAGGGGCAAAGTACCCTTTTTTGTTAATCGCAGAAACTTACAATCTATTACTATTCTCATACTTTTATACTAATGTACTTCAAATGAATTAATATACATAAATACTCATTTTCCCATACTCTTATATTATGTATTTACTTTGATCGAATTCACCGTCGTTTAATACATTAATTACTTTTGTTTCGTCTTCAAGGACGGTTGTTCCAACAAATATAATAAAGAAAATATATTTTTACTTATAGTCTTTCTATTAAAGTCGATCGTTTTCTTTGTAAAGATTTTCCACAATAAAATTCTTAATAATATGTTTTGGTACTCACGAACCTTTTCGTTGAAATATATCTCACACGAATAATTTTACAAGAGAAAAAGCCACGCAGAGAAGAAAGTTAGAATGGGTCTCCTTCGCGAATTGGCGCAATGTCTTGCCCATCGATAAAATTCTCCAATTAAATTGCCTAAGTTAGCCAGCAGAATACGTTACCAAAAGCGGGGTTAATATTGAACGATTTGCTTGGCCGATTTACTTGATAACCAAATAGCTTTCAAATTTTATATGTAATGTAAGCTTGATATACTTTATTTGTGATATAGATTTTGAACTGTGAACATGGCAGCGAATGAGACATTGGAAACTGAGAAAAATGAAAGAAAGTTATAAAGATAATACCTTGGATAAAATGAAGGAATAAGATCCATAAACTTGTTGAGAGAATAGGAAAAAATACGCGGTGAAGTATGAGTAACAAAAAAAGCCTCATATAAAAAGACAAAATACATTTTGAGGAGACACAAAACCGCCTCCACTACTGGAAAAAGTTTCTAAGATTTAAAATTTAGCACCCGCATAGCCAAATCAATTCCTGCCAAACTTTTTGGATGCGCTTGACACCATATTTCTATATCTACTACGTGTCGATGTTTTCTCGACGAAATCTGAAACACAAATAAAAAATGCTCTGAAATTGTATAACAAATATTTTTTCTCAATTTTTCATTTTGCTCTTATCGAAGAAAAGTTTCAAAAAGTTTACCACTCCCACACACAAAGGAAACTCCTCCAAATTCGAAGACCTCTTACTTAAGCCCGACTTACAAAAAGAGATCAAAGAATGAAGTATCTAATTGCCATCCCATTGCTACATTTTTTCACATCCCTAAAATATTTAAAAGCTTTAAGTGAAAGTATCTTTTATATCCCATCTAACTAAAACTACAAACGTAGTTAAATTCGTATCCCTTGAGTTTTTAAACTTGTGGCAACGAGCTCCATGTTATTGCTACAGATTTGTAGGCCTTTGATAAAGTCATCTTCAAATTGTCTTTCCACTTTTATTAAAATAGATGTCGTTAGATCTTAAAAATTAACGCGCTTGCTTTAAATCAGCCTTCTCATTCCTGTTTTAAGCCATTTCTGGTGTCCCAAAAGAAAGACATCTAAGTTAATTTTTTTTTTATTTTTAAACATAGCTCCCTGCCCATTTGCGCCGACGTTCAAGTTCTCCAAGATTCTATATGGTTTTGAGAAGACCTTAATAGGTTTTCCAATAACCAACTGCTTAGAGATTAATATCTCTAAATCTTAAACTATAACTTAGTCATGTAAGTGCTTTTAGTAAGTGTCCCTTCTACTATATAAACTAACCCGTCGTACTTCTTATGGTCCAAATAAACCAATCTACCGAGGTCTTTGTCTCCACCAAACAGAAACTTACATGTAGTGCTATCTGTACCCAACTGTCTTTGCCTTTTTTCACGTTCTAGAGTAATGCTAACATTTATCTTTGGTAGGCTTTCTTGAGCTTAAGCCATAGACATAGATAAAAGCCGATTAAACTGTTGCCAATAAGTGGGCCTCCAGCCATATTATCCAGGCTCCTATTGACAGTAATGAGGGGAAAGTGCAGATATTGGTCCTATCGTAAACATTTTACGCCACCGAGGGTTGCTACGATTTGACTAGTAAGAAGCTGCCAGTCATAGGACTCGTTGAGTGGGAGAACAACAGGACTTAAGATACGGTTCCGTGGGAATCAGGGGCCCCCGGATTTGAAGAGGTAGTTCCCCTAGTCGGAACCACCGTGATGGCTGTGGTTTAAACCTAAAACACAGAAAGCGGTTTTCAGTTGGTGTCAACTAGATTAAGAGTTGCAAAATGTACAGAGTGGCTCCGCCCGCATCAATTCATACCAGGGTTGTAACCTGTGCGCTCAATACGGAGAGGATTGAAGAGGACTTCACTTTATACGCACAGGCACATCTGTTGCATGGGCTAAGACCTTTAAAAAATACGAGTATCTAAATGAGATATTTAGGATCTCTTTAGGATAAAACATAATATTGTTTAATTTCACTCTTCGGCCATACATACATCAATTCAGGTGTTAGAAATAAATTGATGTTTGCTCCGTATCCAAACATAGACACACAAGCGATCGATTGGTATATTATTCTGTTTTGGGGTTGTTCTTTAACTCCGTTTAACAGGCGGAAAAAATCATATTTGCTGATTCTCAGCATTAACTGTGTTCTGGTTTGCGATTTCTTTTTCTACCCCTGAAAATGTTTGTCCCAGCTTTACAGACTTTCTGTACACTTTATGTTTTCACCGCTTAAGCTCGTGGCATTAGACTATCTGTTGTTTTTTTTTGGAAAGGACCCTGGAGAGTTTTTTGGATTTTAGCTGTTGGATGTTAAAATTCCTCACAATGCCTTTTTGACTTTAGACTGTTACGGATACTCGATTCTACGAGTACATACATCTCCACTTCAACAAGATATTATTCCGAATAGATGTTTGCTACTTGCAACGCTGAGTCATTTAAAACAATGGAGGAGTATCTTGCTCTGACTGCAATATGATCAATTCGGTTGACGGTTTATCAGGTCTCTTTATGAATAACATTGTGTGCAAATATGTATGCTTCAAATCATTCTCTGTTAATATTTTGCTACCGACAAAAGCTATATTTTGGGTGCGTTTGTACCGCTCTATCAAGTTAATCCATATTCTGTTAAACTAGTCCTCATACAAAATGGTCTAAAATGTCACAGATTTTTAGATGTTTTAAGCAGATACTCTCTGATGAATTGGGACCTCCAATTGAATCTACTGTGCACTTTAACACCCAAATAAAATAAAAAGCCTGTACGAGGCTGTAAATTTTCCGAACAGCTTTGGCTAGTGTATGGACTTTGAGAAAGATATTTACAGAACGTCAGAATTTACCAATGTTGTTGCAGAGAAAAGTAAAAACTCGAAATTAACCATTTAGAGCAGACATATTCTGGGGAGAGCAACAATCGGCATTTGAACGCAGATCACTAAAGTTGTGAGTCTACAATATAACAGCATGTTGTCGGTTCATGAATCCTTGAGAGAATAATTTCAAGTTTTCTCAGCTCACTTGTGTATCTTTTTTACACTCGAAACATACCAAAAGAGAGGGGACCGTTCTGGCTACATTTGCCGATGATAGAGCAATACAGAGCAATGCATTGGTTATTCAATAAACATTCCAAGCTGAGTGTCGAAAACAACAAAAGCCGATATGGACCTATGGTATACAACTTTGGGGTTGTTCAAAGGAAACGAATACATATATTTTACAAGCTTTTGAAAATAATAAATTGCTAAGAGAAATTTTCCGTGCACCGTGGTACTTAAGAAACAACAAGTTACACCGAGACTTCGGAATTCATACTATCGGAGATGAAACTAAAATCAGTGATGGAAAAACTGCCATGAGTTTCATTTGTTCTGCTCTTACTGCTGCTTATGCTTCTGAAATAATCGGCAGCATCAGTCGAAGCAGCATTTTACAAGTCGACAGCAGTCAACTGATTTCTGCTATTGCCTTTTGCTTCCTTTGCAAGAGCAAAGCAAAATGAGAAATTATCAAACGATGACTGCTGTAACTGCTGTGCATTTTATCAGTGATCGTTATCTGCTTTTGCTTCGACTGTTGCTGCCGTTTTTTTTTCGGAAGCATAAGCAGAAGCCAAAGTTCATTTTAAAGAGTTGAAGTTGAAAAATTATACAACTTTCGCTACTTCGTCTGAAGCAATTCCAACGCTGACTAAAATCATCGCAAGAAAACACAAATTTTGGAACAGAGGAACCTATTGCACCGTCTTTAAAGGACAAAATCTTTGGACCTAACGCGATAAAATTTAACGGCGTTAAAAAGCGGAACATGCAGTAACTTTCATTGGAAAGCCACTTGCCAAACTAGCTTATTTTATGAGAAAAAAATTGCCTTATAAATCGAAACTTAGTTGCGGCAATATAAACATTAATATCGTAGGGAGTGAGTACGAATCCCACACTCCTTTGAGCACGGGCTTACGACCCTCATAGTGCCTGATGGAAGATTTTCATCCGCCCTCGTCAAACTTCCTGAGTCATTTGAAAATCCGCTCATATGGTTGGGCACAATATATGTTTTCTTTTCCGATAAAGTTTGGCGAACATCTACCAATTTCTGAAGCATAGTCAAATCCTGTTCACCAAGGTCAGAAAAGATGCTATGAACTTTAAAATTTTCCCTTAAAGCGTAGAAGAAAATTGCTGCTGCATGTGGAGAAAATTGAAAAATTAAAATCAAATAATATAGTATGTCTTAAATCAGGAACTTAATAAAAAAAACAAATTTCGACCACACTTACAGGGTTTCCACTTCCTCTTTTATGTATCCGAAGTTATTGCTACTGCTGTAAACTTTTGTCCAGTGGTTAAAGTATGTATATGCAACTTTCGGTGTTTGGGTGGTTGGTTGTGGTGTAAGTTTTTTTTGTTGATTATTCCAATTGCCATTGAAGCAAAAGCCCTGCGGAAATTTGTTCGTGAAATCAACGTTGAGACTTACTCTTAGAGCTATTGTAGGATTAGGATATTTCATTGACGTTTTCGTTTGGTTTAATGAACAGACAATTGAAAAAATTCTTTTTTCATTTAGCAATTTGGAAAAAACATGTGTCTTAGTCGTCGAATTTAAGTTGATTGTCAAAGCATGTATGCATACATCGATTTAGTGATGTATGCCTAAATACAACACAACAAATTGTACCACAAAGGAACAACTGTTTCTATCCCGAAATTGATTTGATGCAACTGTATCTCTAGAGGTCGTGTCGAGTTGAATTGCCAGTGGTTTTTTAAGAACTGACAAATGGACATACAGTGGTGGTCACATAATCAGCACACTTTGCCTTGACCACATAAAATTCGTTGTTTGTCCCTAAAAATATAAACCTAATGCGAAGAATTTGATCTGAAAACTTTGCTGTGCCGTCAGGCGAGTATGCTGCTAGCTCTCATTGCATTCCTTTTGCTACGATGATCTTGGCAAGCAACTGGTTTCTCCAGTTGCAGCTTATGATCAAACTTAAAGCGGTTGTGCTGACATTTATAGCAAATTCAAAGACATTAAAATGCCCCAGGAAAATGGTGTATTATGGTTTTGAGCATATAGAGACATATTTTTATTTTTTTTATGACTTACGCGCGCCTCAAGGGGTTTATGATACCCTTTTACTGTCGCCAGGGCGCGGGCGGAAAGATAGAGAAGGAGGAGAGAAAGGAAAGTTGTTGTGATGTAGTGGTTTGAAACTCAGGTGTGTTTGGTTTCGATATTGACTTTCCATAACATAACAAAAAGGCGTCGACGAGCTGCAGTACCTCGCTAAACGGCTGTTAGATAAGATTCTTAAATAGTGAAATTTACTCCAATAAAACACGAAATGGAGGGAAACCACGGTATTTTTGTATCCCCAAAAACAACCAGGCACAGTTTGAATGAGAAAAGGCTATGTGGTTGCATTTTACAAAAGAAATTGTATGTGTTGGATACAAATTAACGCTGAGTCTATCATTTGCTAAGGAGCACATTCAAAAGCCGCTCAGTTTTTGTTTTGGAAAAACATACTTTGGAGCAATTAGGCTAAATGTGGTCGATGGGGATCAGATGGTAAAAGGTATTGTTAATGAACAGTATAATTCAAAGAACATCCTCAAAACCGTGGCACATTGCGTACGAAAAATCATGGTTTGGGGAGCTTTTCCATAGTATGATGCGGGTTCTATCGTGTGAATAACAACCAAACTAAATCAACATATGTTGATCTTATATTACCATATGAAGAAGGTAATTAAGCCATCGTGTGGTTATGCAAGACAACGATCCGAAGAGCATTCTTCGCGGCTGGTGAAACCATGCTTAGAGGTTTATAATATTCATATTTTGCTAGCATTAAGACCCGATCTCAACCCGATTGAGAATTTGTGGAGCATAAACACTTTCACTGTTAACGCAAAACCTAAACCACACACTTGAAACTTCAAACGTTCAGAGCCACCGTCTCTGCAAACTGACGGAGATGAGAGAAGGCACTTAACCATCTCACGTAGCATATGCGTTATCAGCCCGGGACATGTTTAACGAAAAAAATTTTAAAAATTGGATAAACCATGGGACAATATTTGGAGAGCCTATTTGGCTATAATATTGGAACTTTGCAGACGTTTGGTGTGGAGTTTATCACTTAGATGCTCTGAAGTTATTAAAAATTAAGGTGTACAAATGGACGATGTAAACTAACAATTCTGTTCACCAAGTCCAACAAAGCAGTTGAAATAAACGGCCTGACTGCCGAGGTCTTCAAAGCGTTAGGCGATGAATCGGTTAGGAGCATACACCAACTCATCTGTAAAATATGGTCGAACGAAAGTATGTCTGTTGAATAGAAGATCAGCATTGTTTGCCCGGTCCTCGAGAAAGAAGACAGAGGCAACAGTTTTCCATCGCATACAAGATCTTATCTACCGTATTGTGTGAACGCCTGAAGCCGTTCATAAACAACCTGATAGAACCATATCAGTGTGGCTTCAGGAAAGTTTACAATCAACCAAATATTCAAACTACGGCAGATCTTGGAGAAAATTCATGAGCTTCAGATCTATACACACCACCTTTTCATCGATTTTAAGGCCGCGTATGACTGTATCTATAGATTCGAGCTATACAGAGTTTGGCATCCTACCAGTTGCCAGTTTTGGCATCCCTACCAAACTCGTCCCCCTGTGCAATTACTCGCATACTTCGATGAAATTGCCACAATCGGATGAAAGCAGCATGATGTGACTATTGCGACGGAAGCGGCGAAAATGGGCTTAGAGGTCAACGAGGGCAAGACAGAGTACTGTATAAGCTGTCAAGCAGAAATGACACTCAACACCGACGTCTCGGACAGAACTTAACGTTCAACAGATATAACTTTGAGGTAGTTAAGGACTTTGTCTACCTAGGCTCCGCTATAAATTCAGACAATGACACCGGTGCTATGATCAAACGAAGAACAACTCTTCTTTGGGCTAAGAAGGCAATGGATGGAAATGGATGAGGGTGCTCTTGGCTGCTTTAAGAGGAAAATTCTTAGAGTGATCTTCGGTAATGTGTAAATTGATGGTGAGTAGGAAGGAGACACAACAACCACCTGTATGGACTGTACAGCGACATCGACTTAGTCAGAAGAGTGAAGTTCCAACGGCCGAGACGGCTAGGTGTAGATGTAGATCGGATGGACACCAACGCTAGAGGAAGAGCGCGGCTCAGGTGGTGCACGCAAGTAGAAGTGGACTTCATTCAACTTAGCGTGCGGGACTGGGGGCAGCTAGCAAAAGATAGAGCTGGCTGGAACGGTTGTTGACTTAGGCCCAGATCCACTCTGATTTGAAGTAAGTAAGTAATAAAATTTATATTGCAGACGATTTACAAATAAGCACTTTATACAGCCCAGTGGGATCACTCAGTCTTATCAGCTAATTTCTCATAAGAAAGCAAGAGCGTGCTTCTCCAGTCGCAGTATACTGGCCTACGTTGTGAAGGGCTTACATCTCTATACGGTTATCAATGTGACGAGCCAACCGATTGCATCAAATATAACTGGAATCACTGTTGCCGACTCTTGTAAGCGTTAAAGGACAACTGCCTTCTGATTTGCACATGGGATGTTAAAACCCTTAACAAGCCACGTGCAGCAAAGCAATTAGCAGTCAAAGTGGCTGCTATTGTGTATATATTATTGCCATCCAGGATATATTTACATATACGAGTACATGGGTGTATGTTTATATACGAGCATAGTATGGTGCTTCCTTTAGAGAGAAAAAACAGCACTTGTTCGGATGCGGATCTGCCATACGCGGCAGACTGAGGGTAGAAATCTTAAGCTTCAGACACATGAGCGAGTATCTTATGATAAATCCGCATTAAGTCTTAATTCGCTTCTATAAGCCTTATATGCGCCCATGCCCCCATGGAAAAAATGACAGAATGTGCCACGGTTGTTTGGTAGAGGCAAGTGTGTTTAAGCTATCTACAGACAAGGGTCATAATCACATTTCAATGGTGCATATACAGTTGATATATTGTACATTGAATAGGGTACAATCAAATGTAGTTGTTGCAATAAGATTTAAATCGTTAGATTGTAATAGGCTGAGTTGAGTTTGCTGTCTTGAAGAATTTTACGACGTAAACACTCCGCAGCATTTTATGAGAGAAAAACTCCTCTTAGACTTAAGCGTTTTGTTATATTTGGAAGTCGTTTATCCCATTTAAACTTATGCATCTCAATAAATGCTGTACGAAAACTATAAAGAAGAAATAAGAAGGACACAGGGAAGTGAAATTTAATGAATGTCAGCGATCCAAATCATGATCTAAAACTGAAAAAAAAGAAAAAGCTGCGATTAAGTAAATCAGTTGGTTTGCCATGTAACCTATCGAAAAGGTCGTCGGAAACAAAAAATCTTCAAGATTCAGCCGAGATTTTAGGAAGAGTCCAAGATAAAAATTGATAAATTATTCGAATGCGATGACATCAACAAACTCTTGCCCTGACTAGCGAGGTGATTAAAAATAGAGTGCCTGTAGAATGTTTCTAATCAGGCCCTAATTAAGAAAACCTCATAAGCAGTGCTGTAGCAATGCAGGCATGGGAAAGCCTATGTAACATTAGCTCCAATTATGCGCGTTACATTTTGAAAAATTTATTTTGGCAAACACTTTCACAAATCTTTCCAAAGCTTTTTATAAAATAAATAGGATCCTGATTTGGTTGGATCTGTAGAAAATGCTCCAATAAGTTTCTTTCATAGAACGTTCATGTCATGTATTTGGCTTTGACCATCTTTCGATTCGTGCTTTGCTGTTGCAGCGGCTCTTATAATTTGTATTCGATTGACTGCTTTTAAAGCTGCTCTTACCCAGAATTTGAGCAAGAAAACACTTTAGATTGATCTTAACGGGCGCTTGCCAATAGTTCATTAGAATCAATGTGAATGGTGAAGGCGACTGAAACTTGCAACGGGTCTGCGCCTAAGACGAGATTTAAATTGATAGAATCTATAATGAACCAAATCATGTAAGCCAGGTTTCTCAACAGAATTGCTCACATGACTTAATGTTGAAGGACTCAATGCCTGCAAAAAGTTAAAAAGTTTGCAGAATTACTATTGCTTCTTAGCAAGAAATGGGAGCATGCTATGCTATTAAGGTACTAAAAGTGATACCATCTGCTTCGAAGTTTGTTGTAAGAGTGCGGAAGGTTTCCTTTTTAATATTTTATCAGTTTGGTTAACAGTTTCTTCTAGGAGAACTCGATAATAATATTATTAAATTGTAGAATTTTAATGCTTTTGTATTTTGCTGCTCCATGTAATATTCCGGTCAGTTTCTCCACTGTCTTGTATTTTGTGAACCGAAACAGTTTTCCTGACATTAAATGTAATAATTTAATAAGAATAACATCTTCGCAAACTGAAATAGACTCCCAAATGAAGACATACAAAGCAGAATAGAAACCACTTTCAGAATTGTACCAAACACACACGGCATACTTAATGGTGTACGAGTATCCAAACTTCTTAATGTTGCCCGGGGTGTGTGTGCACACAAAAGCAATGGAAAAAAACACATTTTAACCAACAACTTCCGAAATCATTATTCTGCACAGAGTTTCATCAGATGCATACTGGAAAAAAAGAAACAAAAAAAGTTTTTGGCATCCTCCATTAAATTGTAGAGCAGCCAGTAAAGAGCAAGTTCCGCGGGATATTCCTAACATACGAGTAAGTAAATACAAGGAACATTTTTGAATTGCATACAATATCCTACCAATTATCTATTATGTGTAAACAAATTCCGCCCTAAGATCTAGAGCAAAAACACAATAACTTCGAACTAAATTCGAAGTAAAGCAATTAATGTGGGCTACCCTATAAGCACATTTTTCAACATCTGGTTCTTACGATGTATGAGTATAGGAAATTATCTATATCCCGTCGGTTAATTCGCTTCAGAGAGCAATAAGTTAATTCGTTTCGATTTAGCTCCTTCACTATTGTCTTGAATATCCCAAATTGCCATCGTTTGATAGTGTAATAAAGCAAACTTTGATCGATGACCTCCCTTTAATATGGTACAGATGCTTTCGAAAATGATTTTCAACCTCCCCAAACAACAGTGCCTAAAGCCAAGAAAATAAAAATTGTCACCACCCAACAGAATATTTGCACACTAGGCTGTACGGATAAAGTCAATGTTACGCAGCTCTAACAATGTGTATCCGACGAAATTTGCCGGAGACGGCTGCAAATTGAGTTTAATAATTACAAAGGAACGAAGGAAACGAAAGATACTTGAACTATCATATACTTGTGCTTTTAGATTGTTCACAGCCTAAAGTTGGGTATGTCATTAGTCAACACTACTTAATGTAGATTTGCTGAAAGTACAAAAAATCAGGGCAAGGCCAATGTTTTGCAGGTTGATACTGTTAGAACATGTGCTGATAACAATGATAAGAACTGGGATTTTCGACCATTTCTGAGAGGGGCAAGGACATGCGCTGTACACATTGGAGAAATATGCATAGGTTTAACTGTTATACTGTTTTCCTGTCGATGATTATACGACTATGTGAATAAGAACATAGAATTGCAGACTGTTAAGGTTTTTTTTTGTTTTTATTAAAACATGCATATGAGTAGCCACATGCAGCAGCACTTAATCAACAGGTTGATGTTCGGTTTAAAAGAGTAGCGAAAACTCATATGTTCTGAAGGGATACCACCGAAGTAAGTTTTTTGGGTTTCAGTGGATTCAGTGGATTCAGTTCCTTTTAATTAATCTTTTTTTGATTTTGTTTTATTTAACAAGTGTTTGAATTGAAAACAAATATCGAAAGCATGATTCTTTAAATTGTAAAGGATGTTATACAGATGTCTTAAAAAGACAGTAAGTTAGTGATTGTTTCTTCAAAAATATGGACAAAGTTAGCCCGGATAATATGTGGGTCTAGCAGAATGTTTCTTCAAGTCATAATGCTCGCCTAACCATTCACTTACTTAGCATTCAATTCGACGTCAGCATTATATTGCAATATACACCACTGATTTGGGCACTTATATCGTGTTGGGCCATGTAAAATAGTAAGTGCATGCTGATAAGTTACATGTTTTTCAAACCTTAAAAGCCAATATTGAGCCTCAAATGGTCACAAAAGGCCCCAAGAACAGACTAATGGGAAGACCTCCATCAAAAATACTTGAGGAAGCCACGAGTCATTCTTAACTATAATTAAACATTTCTAACCAAATTCCTGTTGCTATTTAAAAAAAAAAATCGAAACTCAAAAAATACGTTTTACCATAGATGGTACTGAAAATGTTTTCGTGTTGTGTTTTTTTGTTGTGTGAATTACGTCATGGGTACTCTACTGTCCATGATAAGAGTTTTTGCATGTTATGTTTAAGGATTTGCTATTTGCTTCCCACCGACCTAGCATAATCCTCATGCGCTGTCTCCCACATGCATTTGCTCTGGGCTCATGGTTTTGCATACTTCTCCTTTAAGGCATTTCTATGTATCTACTTTTGATTTTCAACACTCCAGCAGCACATGCTTAGTATTTTAGTATAAATGAGTCATCTTTATAAAAGTATTCTTGATTGCATTAGAGAATATGTGGGTGAATCGCCACAAAGATGTGAATCTAATAAAGCATTTTTTTTTAAAACCCAGTAGTATCCTTAGACATTTATATCTGTCAAACCAACTGTCAGATTGCAAACTGTCAGTGTCATTTACGCTTCAACAAGATCATCATCATCAAGACGGATAAGGAGAGTGTGCTCTGAATAGAATATTTTATCCATTCAGGAAAGTGTTACGGAACATACAAATTAATCGTTTCGATGTCGTTTTCTTGGTAGACGCACAGTCTACTTTATGAAAAATTGTTTGCAAGGAATTTGGTCTGAGAGCTTACAAGATCCAGCTCATGCGAGAATCGAAGCCGAATGACCATCGTTTGCGTCGAAGTTTCGGTGAATGGACCCAAAGTCGACTTGCATTGGATCCCCTGTTTTATCGAAGAATTTTGTTTAGCGACGAGGCTTATTTTTGGGTTAATGGGTTAATGCCAATAAGCAATCCTGGGCAATGCACAGTTTGGTGTGATCTGTGGACTGGTGGAGTTATAAGACCATATTTGTTCAAAAATCAAATCAGCATGTCATGTCTAAGGGTGCTCGCTATAGAGCCACGTTTTATGACTTTTCCGTTCCCCAATTGAATGTCATGAATTCAATTAACCCATTATTTCGCGTAATAGCCCTGTAAATTGGTCTCAAAAATCTTCTGATTTGACGCTTCTGGATTATATTCTTTGAGGATACCTTGAGGACACACAGCCACAGACAAACTTTGTCTATTGGAGGACATTGATCAGATCCAGTCGTGATAGGTATACGCCGGAAATTGTATTTAAAAACTGATTGCACAATAAATTCTCTCAACTCAACATAAATAAATGACAATTTAGTAAAATTTCATGTGTCTTGTTTAAAATTAAAGTTGGTACTGGCTTAAGAAAACAACCTTTATTTGAAGACTCGGCTTCTTACACGACAAAAAAAAATCTTCACTTCATTAAGCATTACTTTACCAACACTGGGTAAATGACACACAAATCAATCTTACAGAAGACCCCAAGTCTTTCTCCCATTTCTTTCCCTATATCCGGTAGTTGGACAGGTTCTAGACGGTCTCTAGGCCATATTCCTGAAAAAGGTTTTGACTAACCTTAGTCCCTACTTTAACAACATATTTTGCCACGCAAAGACTATTTTGTACGAAGTTTTGAAGGAAGTTTTGCATGATCTCAAAACACAAAGGAATTAAAAGTTCCTTATACTATTAATGTTCCTTTGCAAAATTAGCTCATAGTGTTATCTCTAACTAATAGGTGTGTGAATATGAAAAGTCGATTTAACAGATGGTTGAACTTCACACCAATTACTTTAATCTAAGGACTTTTATACGAAGCCTTGGGCTATGAGTACAGAAAGGTTTTTGAAATCGACCTAGGCCTAGCTACTGTTACTGCAACTAAGTTCACTAAAGCTTTTAATAAAATATCTCAGCAACGTTTTCAAATTTTTCCTTTCATCTTTAAACACATATAAATGATGAATTCATCATTTAAGAGTGGTCCCCCCTTTAGTGAGTCCATACTCCCAGAGTCTACCACTGTTTACCTGTTAAAAGTGAAATCAAACTTTAATCGTTTAGATTTCCACTGCATTACTGCTTTCTTTAAACTAAATCGCCTTCACCTTCAAGTCTAAATTGCACTCAACAAACCAAATGCATCCTAACAAAATCAAAAAGCTAAGAAACGATAACACCACTGCTAGTATCTTCAAAATTTACGTTAAGAAAAAACTTAGTTGACAAGGACAAGAAAGCTACAACCCTACCATGCCTGACACAGTGACTTTTGGCCCATGAGAGACGATTCAGTAACAGAGAGAATCAGAGAACAGGCTTTTCTTAAAGCTTTTATCATATCCTCAGGAATGATAGTCTAAAAAAGAAATGAAGATCAACACCTGGGTATCCAAAGCATGCCAAATAGGCTCAATGAGTAGTTCTGCATTGTTAGCCAGTACTTACTTACTTCAGATGGCGCTCCAACGCAAGGTGGACCTGGGCCTCAGTGAACAAGTGTCTTGAGCCAGATAGATCTCTTGCTAGCTGCCCCCAGTTCCGCGCGCTAAGTTGGCTGTGGTCCCATTCCACTTGCCCGCGCCATCTGATTCTCTGTTTTCCGCTACTGCGCTGTCCCTCCGGGCGGATTGGAAGACGATTGGATTGGAAGTTCGTCGTTGTATCTCCTCCTCCGTTAGTGCAGACGGGACTGAACATCACTCGAAGAATTTTCTTCTTAAAGCAGCCAAAAAGCACACCCATCCATTTTTGATTATGTCCATGGATTGGGATTACTAAGGTCTTATATAGGGTAACTTTTGTTGTTCGAGAGAGTGCCTTGCTAGTTAATTGCCTTTTTAGCCCAAAGAAGCAGCGATGGGAAAGTGTTATTCTTCGTTTAATCTCAGCGCGGGTTCCGTTGTCTGAATTTATAGCGGAGCCTAGGTAGACAAAGTCCTTAACTAGCTCAAAGTTATATCTGTTGAAGGTGACGTTCTGTACAAGACGTCGGTGTTGAGTGTCCTATCTGCTTGACAGAATATACTTGATCTTGCCCACGTTGAAAACTAAACTCATTTTCGTCGTTTCCGTCTCAACACTCGCAAAGTTCTGCTGACATCACGCTGTTATGTAATGCGAGTAATTGGACGGATTCCATGATCATCCTGCACCGGACGACGAGTTCGGTAGGGATCCCAAAACTAGACATTGCTCTCAAAATCGATGAATCGAATCGATGATCTGCCATAGTGTGAATATTTGATTGAAGGTGGACTTTCCTGGCCTAAAGCCACACTGATTTGTATTTACCACAAAATACGGCAGATAAGATTTTGTATGCGATGTGAAGAAGACTGATGCCTCTATAGTTGGCGCAGTTCGTACAAACAATGCTGAAGTTCCATTCATAGGTCTAAAGAGGAAGGCAGTTAGGGCGTCTGTTCCAGCAACGGTTTTGGACTTAAGCTTAGATATATCTATCTTCAATTTACCCAGGTCGGTTGGACGGAATTGTTGGTTCATATCGTCTAGGCTTAAAGGTTCATTCTGCATCGACATCAGAGCAGGCGTTTCGTTGTGGTGGTCGAGTGAAACCCCATTATATCAGTAGTGGCGTCTCTGATAACTTATTGCAGTGTATTCACTGGTCTTCGATGCTTGAAGCTGGCGGCAGTGGACCTCTTAAGAGATTAAGAGAGACTCGATCGGAAAGCATTTGGCGATCTCTTGCGATTGTAGCCGTCTGATGTCGAAATTCCTCACGGTATTAGCTGGGCTGCAACAAGGCATTGGTCCGTGTTGATGTTGGCTCCTCGGTTCGTTCGGACATCCATAATACTGGAGGATTGTCCTGCGTCGATCACAATGTGATTATTCTGATCAACGGTGAAGTGTTCTTCAAGTCCCCTTGTCAATATCGAGATATGGGAACCGTGTGCTAGCTATGCCAATGTTTCGCTTCGCCGAAAATTCGATTAGCCTGAATTGATTATCGGAGGTTGTATTGTGCAGGCTATATCTTCCGACAGTACAACCAAAGATCCCTTTCTTTCCTGTTTTGCATTAAAATCGGCGAGGACAATTTTAGTATCATAGCTAGAGCATTGCTCATAAAAGTTCATCGAAGGTATATTTGTTAGAGCGAAGCCAATAACCCGTCTCTTTTAAAAGTCTCGGAAATCTTTACCAGCCTGAACTCAAAATATGTCAAAATAGCCTGGGAATTTACTTTACCGCTGATTCGATCTAGGGAATTCATCCACTGTCCCGTTTATAGTGCTGCTATACTCGTATTTGTCCGCTGTTCAGCACTCGCGTTTATAAATTCAGCAAGTCGAATTGGAATGGACATCGACAAGTACCGGACGGTTATCACGTGGAGGTATTATAAGCACAATTGATGTGCGGAAAAACTATTTTTTGAAAATATCGCTTCTGAGAGAATGTATGAATAGTAAAGTCAAAGAGCTGCGATGATTACATTTACGTAAAATGTTCTTTATTCCTCATTGCCCATTTCCATTGGGGGGGATATTTAGTGTAGATTTTATGATACTGAAACAGAAGACCGACTATTTTTGTTTTAATATACATAATTGTGTTAATAACTGTGTATATGACAACCAAAGTTTTAATTAAACAAGAGTTTGTGCACTATAAGCAATGAACGCAAATATTGAACTTATGGCAACACACAAATATTTTTATAATTTATCGAAAAATTCAAAAACTATGGAAATGACTGAGCTGAATTCGCTTGTCAAAGATTAATAACAATTAATGAATGTAAATGGAGGAAAAAACAAACATGTACATTTGACCATATACCACTGCATCGTATTCAAATCAATAAAAACACGTAGAGCAAGAAAATGTATTATATCCTAAAGCAAATAGGACCGTTGTGTACAGTGTGCAGCTTTCAACCTCAAAGTCAAAACGCGAAATGAAAGGAGTTATCACTTAGCTAATGGGTTTGATTCATGCAACAGTTTGTTTGTCCAGAGGATGCAGCAACCGTGAGTAACGAATAAAATTCGTATATATCAAAGCCGACATAAGCCGAGAAAAATGTAATTGTGTTGGTGGACTAATTAAATCTGGAGAATAAATCCTTTTTTTTAAATTTGTTCATACAAAATGTAAGGAAGTTGCTTGCGGGTATTTGTTCATAGATAAGGAAGTCATTCTTTCTATTTATTACGAGTATGATAAAAATTGAAGGTGTAGCTCTTAATCGTTCGATTTGTGTTATGTTCGATGCCGCAGTCCTTTAGGAAGTGCTTGCATCTGATAAAGTTCAGTAGCATTGCCAAGCATATACTATTAAATTCAGCTAACTCTTTTATTGAATTGGCTGTTATGTTAGTATTACTGATCTGTAGAAAGAAATAAACTCTCTACAAAGAAGGGACGATTTGTGTTGTATAGCGTTAAGGTATTTGCACACATCACGGGTGGAAGGAAGAAAGGAAGGAAAAAAGGAGATACCGATGTGCGTTGTTCTTAAATGTTTACAAGATATAATTGTTATAAAATAAGGAACACAGCGGGCATCTTATAAGCGAGTTGTATGGCTGATGGGTGGGCGGATAAGTATTTATTGCTTGACAGGTGTTGAAGATTTGTTACAGCACTTCACCACCAGCGATAGAACGAAGTGGGATGTAAGACATTACGTCGATGTTCGAAGGTGTCAATTGACTGTGTAATATTGAGTTTTATTGGATCCTAACTAGCAAGTACGAATAAGTCTTAGAGGCCTTATTTATTGTGGCCAGATCACCTGGGGGTGAAATATTTCTTACATTGTTTTAGGAGACCTAAACAATTCGTTGCAGTTTTGGCGACATCAGATATGTGGCAACGTAGATTATCATGGACACACATACCGAGAATAGAAAGATTTTCGGTCTCGACGATGCATGTGTGCATGGATATCGGTTGGATGTTTAAATTTCGCTTGAACGGCAGCAGACACCATGGTATTTTGGAAGCAATAATTTTCACTTTGTAACTAGTCCCCCATTTAGTAATGCTATTTATATCGGAATTTAATTCATTCGCTGTCCCTCCCGCTATGCAGCTGAAGGAAGGGGGGCCTGGGTTCGGGAACGAATATGAAAAGCAGAAAGTCCTGTCGTCAGCAAGGAAATATTGAATTGGAATTGGATTACCAAGAGTGTCGGAGACAAAATGGGGCCCTGGGGCACACCAGCATTTGTCATTATCGATATCATATTTAAAACCTTTCAAATTAATGTGAATTTAATGCTTCGAAAGGTACTCGTAATTCCAAATGCACGCATTTTTGACAAAAAATTCTGATGCCAAATTTTGTCAAATACAACTATCTTGCTTTCACTAGACTGATTGTACCTTTGCTTCCAATTTTCGGTTAGATATTACATCAAATGGCTAGTGGTCCTGTTGCTACGAAAACCATACTCCTTGAATTGAAAAGTTTTAATGTTTCGAGATATTTCATTATCTGACAATATTTCCTTCAGCTTTCGTCGGTTAAAGTGTGATGCAGCTATTGAGCTTTTTATGAAGCTAATAGGAATCTTACGAAATAGTTTTGGCCTCATCATTATTGAAGCACATGTTTTTTGGCGAGTGTAATTGACACTGTACTTTGTTGTATCAAATGGGACACACCGATTATTAGCGCTGGCTAGTATTATAAATAGGTAGTTTGTTGCAGCCATATGTATGTGTAAAGTTTGTTTTTAAGAAGTCCCTCCAATGGATATTTTCACAGCAATAAATCTTATATTAAATTTTTCTGATTGCTTGCATTCACATGTAGTACTGCCACTTATTTTTTAACTTATATGACTGTATACTCGGGGATGGAACCTCAGCTAACGTGCCTCTCCAATTAGCAAGGTAGTTTACCTGCAGTCTCCATTTGCGTACACAAAGTTGGTTGAAGTACTCTTCAACTTATGGTCCTTACTACGGTTTTATGCGTAGTAACAATATTCACAAACGGCTCGATATTATCTTCCTATTATGTCAATTTTTATGTGAGTTTATTTTTGTAGTTACTTTCGTCTGGCTTCCAAATCAGAAGTTTCGGCGTTCGAATCCTAGCTGTGCCTGAAACACTTGCATTTTTTCAATCAACAAAAATGAAGTAAGATGTGTAGTTGACTAGAATACAACAAAAAGCCAGCTCTCACTAACAATTTAGTCTCCCCATTAAATGTGGATGCCACCCATGAGGCAAAATAGCCACTGAGCCCTAACATCTTTCTTCTCTCTTTTTGTCCAATTTTCCAAAAGACTTAACACCTGCTGAGGCATTATAACTCTATTTCATACCCACTTGAGTGTTAAGTTCTTTAAAAAAAAAAACAACAGCTTACGAAGATTCTTAGGTGTTCGGATAGTACGGCAGATGGATTTTATATGAGAAGTTGATGAGACTTATTCGCCTATATAGGTAGTTGTTGTAGTTCATCTACCATTTTTCAGATCAGACAAATAATGTTGAGGCATATTTCCGTCGACCCGGATAAGTTGATGCTCCACATCCACATTTTCGCATCCTGCTTTCAACAACTCAGCAGTTAAGCCTTCGGGTCAAACGGATTTCTTAGCCTTCAGCTTTTTGGGTGACGATTATGTCTACTTTGTACTTATCGAGGATCTTCGCTTGTTGATTAGCTCCACGAGATCTGTTAAGGGTTTGAATATTCTACGCGCAGATCCGAAGATCATTGTCCTTTAATTATATTTTATAAAGAAAAGCCTACAGATACTGTGCAATTGTGTCACTTGGAGGAAATAGAAGACGCCATGCACTTTGTTGCACACTCTCCAGTTTTTAAAGAAATACGAAGGCATATCTTCAAAGGCACAAACATATCGTGCTCTGATCAACTTCAGCTCTTTGTAAAACCAATATTAATCATTTCTAATTTCACAAAGGGATCGTTCATATACACAGTGAGGCAAAATATATCTTTGACTTGCTCTAAAAACATAATTTGATAATAACGAGGTCATTTTTTCCCAATTTTAAACCGTCGTGAAGAATGATTCAAATAGTCTCTTTGATGATATTTAAGAACTCTTCCATCATCCTTAGTGAAGCATGTCGGTTTTCTGCAACAAAATTTTACGTTCTTTTTGGATCATTTTAGGCGTTCGAATTGAAAAACAAAAACTTTATGCCACTCGAAAACAAATGTTCTACCTAAACAATCATCACGGTACACTTCCCTCATCAATCGGAATGTTTCTAATGCATTTTTACCAAAACTTGCGCGAAATTTAATGACCGCTCTTCATTCCATTCTAAAATTTCAATATCAAATAAAAAGGTGTTCTGAAAAATGATTTTTAAATGTCAGCCAAATGTCATAAAATTTCGACAGATAGTAGAGAGAGATTCATGCTTTAAAACGCATGTTCGGACAAATAGATGGCGCTTTTGGGTTACTGAGATACGGCTCTTGTCCGGGTTATTATTTGGGTAAGTCGTTTCGGGAAGACACTGTTGGACCCACTTACCAACTGTACGCAACAGATCTAGTGTTACTATGTAGCTGATGCTGTCTTCCCGTTATCAACAAGCCTGATACGAGCATATTCCGGAACACTGCTGACATCGAAAGGAGAAAATCTCAACAAAACGATTTCTAGAGCTCGTCACACAATTGAAAAACTCTTTTGGAATTAAAGTCTTTCCTTATTTCTAAACAGTTGATAGGTACATACTACACATATGTTACTAGAGAATCCGGAGAAAATGGGCAAATCTATTAGGCGAAGCATAATCGAGAGACATTGCGAATCACCGTCGTCGTCAATCGCTTGTGAAATCGGCGCCGGTGGTGACTTTTGTTGTTTTAACGTTGCCAAACTGGTGGAACAGCCCATCTAGCCCAAATTTCCGTACTGCAGGTCAATAATCAGGTATACCCTCAGCTGGATTGCCATCTTAAGCTGAATTACATATGTTTTTAGCTTCCGTTGATTCGTTCCAAAGAGTCTTAAAATTAAAAAAAATAGAAAAATAAAACTTTTTATTACAAAAGAAACAAAAGTTGCTTACTGATGAAGCTCCATGGGATCTCTTAGGGAGCTAAGCTCCTCGAACAACTCCTAGTCAACATCAGCTGGTGCTCCGCTACCGGAAGGCATGTCCTACTTCCTTAGTTCCAGTGAATACCTTACCCTTGGCATCTTCCATTTGTTTCTTCATTTGGTAAAACAGGAGACTAAAACACGTTAGCTGAGGATGTAACCGCATCTCGAACAAGATTGTGGTAGCTCAAAAATTATTCCTAAGATAATTTAGTTTTTATAGAGATAATATAACATTAGTAATAATTCAAAGTTTTCGAAGAAGAACTATTTCGAAAAGCCGTGTCAGTTAGTATTGTGGAAAACAATGTTGCAATCATCCCTAGAGAACCAATTTCCCATATACCTATGTATGAAATATTACAAGTGGATGCGTGGAATTTCTAAAATACCAAAATTCTCAGTCCAATATGCATGTTAAGAAGTCCTCTCAATTTTCAAAAATTTAATTTGTTCACGTCCTGCTACTGCAACTTCCATTAAGTTTGGGTAGATTTGGGAAACTTTGAAGAACATGTAAAAATTGCTTCATAGGTTTTTACACACTGAAAATCACAAGGACATCACGGTTTGCTGGTCACGACAAATACTTTGAAAATCAAATAAAAAAAAGGAAACTGAAATGATCCGGGTCAAAATAACAAAATTGCTAGGTCAGGTCAAATCAATGGTTGACCGGAAATCTACGTGGCAATGTAATCAAAAAGAATACTTTGAAAGTTTTTTTTATTGAGTTGATGTGGCACAATAACTTGGAATACACGGGATATGTAAATTACTGACGCATAGCTTTTGTTTCGTGCTAAATGACATTAATTTGTTTTTTGTTTTGTTTTGTTTTTGTACTCTAAAAGAGTGAGAATAGATATCACTTTAAAGAAATTATTTAAATATTTTTCTAATTAATTAATAGCTCTCTTAGGATATATCATTTATTCCACTGCCTTACCCATTGGGATTTTGTAATATCGAACAAAAAAGCCGTCCTTTTTATTGAGATCACTTACTTACTTATGTTCTGTATCTGATTGGTTTAAAGTTACCACTTTACTACACCTAAGTGGCACTGTATGAAATTTGGGAAAACTTACTCTTGCCACGTACTTGCTTAGAAGGATCCCATTTCTAAATCGTAGTCCACCGCAGTTCTTAAGTGAAACACCTCATAGGTGGGCTATCGGGCGCTCAAAATAAAATACAAAAAAAGATCTATCCCTATTAGTACTCGTACATAAGATATGTATTTTTTTTTAAAAAAAAGTCTATTTTTTCCATATGACCTTACGTTTCTTAACAGTAAGACATCAAAAAAATTAAATATATCGATTTTCTTACGTTAAAACATTCTTCATACACTATTTCATTTGATATGCAGTAAATATTTTAAGTAGCTGTTGCTCCATTTTTGAAAAAACCATTTCAACTTCAATTTTTAGCATGAAATTTGCAAAATGTTTATTTTCTGTAAATTCCAAACAGTTCGGGTGTAAAAAAGTGTATGGAAATCTAAGTAAACCTCTTTTTGTAAGCAGCCCCAATAAAAAAAATGGCGATGGCGCGATAGTTAGCTCGTTGGACTATCACGCAGAGAGTCTGGGTTCGATTCCTGGCTGAGTCACCAACAATTTTTCAAATCACCATCACCCTTTCGGCGGGCAAAAGCAAACTCCCGAAAGTAAAAATTGCTTACGAAAAAGCTTCTAAGGAGTGCCGTTCGGACTCGGCGATAAACCGCAGGCCCCGCTCAGATGTGACAAAAATGACAACATGAGCAACACAATTGAGTGGGAAGACGCTAGGCCATGGCCCATACTTGGCTGCCAGCGCCAATGGGTTTGGGTCCGGAGAACGTGGAGGTTATAAAATAAGCCCCAGACGGCCAATCCATCTTCTCTAACCTCCTCGGGCACCTTCTTCTTCTTCTTCTTCTTCTTATCCTTTTATTAACCCTTTCCTCGTTATACGAACTTATGCGTATCGAGTTTCCCATTTTTACTGCAACGCTGCTGCTCCGCTTATGGGGTTGGCTAATGTCGCAGACCGCAGAACGCGTCTACATAATGCTCGGTCCTGGATCGCTTCAGTGGTTAACCCCAGACGTTGTTGCGCATTTGCCATCTGAGAAATCCAGGAATTCTTTTTCCGACCTCGTTTTCTTACAGTTGGAGTGACCGTAGTTGATAGTACCTTTTTAACCGGATTTTCCGCAGATCTTCTTTGAACGTGGCAATACCAACTTATTCTATTCTACTCAAGCTGTTCGGTTACCGAATTCTTTATATGTAGACTTCCTCTTATACGCGTAGATCTAATCCAATCGCGTTTAGTGACTCCACTAGACATCCTTAACATTTTCATTTCCGCTGCCGTCATTTTGTTTTTAAACGCTTCGTACATTGTCCAGCACTGTGAACCGTATATAAGAGCTGGTCTAACAACCGTGGTGTAGAGTTTCCCCTTTAATTTAAGTGGAAATTTTCGGTCGCAAAAGATTCCCGAATTTTCCCGCCATTTCATCCATCCCACACTCACTCTGTGGTTTACGTCGTCGTCACATTTCGCTTCCATGTTAACGATTGATCCTAAGTACTTAAAAATAGTGCTTTTCGGAAGAACTATTCCGTCTAACATTATATCCGGAACAGGTCGCAACGGATGTGCAAATGGGCACGTCAAATGCTCCGTCTTTGAACGACTTATTTAAAACCCGTTTCTCTCTAGCGCATTTCTCCATGAATCTAAGGCGTTCTGTAAATCTTCGACGTTATCGCTAAGTATAACTGCGTCGTCAGCGAAGAGAATTGGCGTTACATTTGCTTCGCGCATGCAGTCTTTTAAAAGATAGTCGAATACTACGTTAAAGAGGAAAGGGCTAAGTACGCTTCCTTGATGCACTCCGACAATAACTGGAAATTCTCTCGTTAGTCCGGCAGAGCTTTTAACCGCAGTTTTCACGTTTCCGTACATGTCTTGTATTATTCTAACATACGTTTCCGGTACAATTTGAGACCTCAGCGCGGCCCATATGAGATCCCTAGGCACTCGATCGAATGCTTTCTCGAGGTCGATAAATACCATGTGTAAATCCTTAGACGAATCTCGGTGCTTTTCCATTATTATTCGTAGGCTTTGGATAGCATCCACCGTCGATCTTCCTTCAACAAATCCACACTGGCTATTATCGAGCTTTATTATTTGTCGAAGACGTTCGTTTAAGACTCTTTCGACGATTTTCATTGTGTGTGACATAAGCTTGATTGAACGGTAGTTGTTGCATTCTCGAGTGTCGCCTTTTCCTTTGTATAATGGAACCAAGAAGCTACTTCTCCATTGATTCGGCATGGGTTGTCCACATTTTAATTTATTTAAAATTTTCGATAGCCAAACGCTGCCGATCCCCTCCATCTTCGACCAAAACTCTGATGGAATGCATTTCTTGATGATATGGCATTAGCATATAATAACAAAATTATTTTTGACTTTGCAATGGAGTTATACAACGACTTTAGTATCCTAAGCCAATGGTTCGCTAAGCATAAGTTACTTATAAGTAATAAAACAAAGTTAATGATATAAAGCCGTAAATAATCCTATCTACTTGACTCTGATGCCATCTTCCATTCTACCCCTTGCACCAAAATATCGTTATCTGTTCATAAGTGTGGGAAAAAGAGCTTCAATAAGGATTTTGTGTATAGTCCAAATTGCTCTAAAATAAAAGGTGTTGATAGCTATAAGTACATAGGCATATTAATGGCGACAAAAAATGTGACTTGGAAAGTGCACGTGAAAGACTCAAAGCAAAATATGTTGTCTGTAAAATATATATTGTTCAAAAAAATGTTTGCTAATGTTTTATTAGCTCCAGTACGATATTGGGTTGGGGCGGTACTTACAACAATACAATTGAAGCTAAACCGATTAGCTCATAGTTGGCCACTATTCTTCACGCTAAATATACCTCCAACAAAACATCTTTACACTTCGAAATCTTTTTCATGAGAAGCTGATACAGCGTTAATCTAAGAAGTTCTTATATACTCGTATTCAGTTTAAGAATTTGATGATATGTCAATATCTAACATTCCTATCTCTAAAAAACACTCGTTGTTCAGTCAAAGTCTATTGTTCAAATATATGTAATTTTTATGAAAAATAAGGAAGACATATTTTTTTTATTGTATTGCAGTCAAAACCACTTCATAGGAGAAACTAAAGATGTTTACAGCATCGACCGACATACTCGTACACATTCATGACCCCTTGCGGCAGTTCACTTCCATCGATGACACGCTGTGCAGCGCAACGCACGACTTTTATCAGATACTTATTTTCTCCTTTCCACCGTGGCGAAGGGCACAGCCAGACGAAATCATCGACGATCGCAGCTTCATTCTAAAGAAGGTCGAGAAGAAGATGAAGCGAATTGAAGCCCAAAACAAGAAAATGCTGGAAAGACGGAAGAATGTGAAACGATTAAAGAGAAAATAGAAGCTCAAAGAAAACGCATTCCCCATAAGAAGGAAGAACAATATCAGACATGATCGTTTATTGTATGGATCCGATTCCCATGAGAGAAACTGTGAGAATGAAACCGATTAATTAAGTGACCTAAAATAAAAAGTCATTAGTATTGAAGTCCCCAGTATCTCATCCAAACTTATTTCATCTCTGATTTAAACTTCCAGTCAGGGAAGTTCTTGCATTCACTTTGAAAATCGAAATAGAAAATCATGTGATATCTTTACGTTTTAAGTAAGTTATAGTGTTTCTAGGCAGGGATTCTCTAAAAACAACGTTTGACAGAGAAGACAAGATAGAAATTGGCCAAATTTATCCCCTCTAGAAGTTTTAGAAAAAGGGAGAATTTTTGCAAATTTCCGCTCTGGTATTAAAACAAAATTACGTGGCTCAGATTCAAGCAAAACAAAACCAGTTCTAAATTTGGTCATATTTTAGCTAAAATTCGGTGCAACCGAAGCTAAGTTACAGGCATGGGCAAGGT
Source organism: Volucella inflata (assembly GCA_928272305.1). Classification (NCBI taxonomy): domain Eukaryota; kingdom Metazoa; phylum Arthropoda; class Insecta; order Diptera; family Syrphidae; genus Volucella; species Volucella inflata. Next base: position 16,096,696 of record OV743720.1, on the reverse strand, counting down.
CATCGAAGCTCATTTAAAAGATTACCCTATATTCGGCAAACATGAATATCAAAGGGAATGCACACTTCATACTTTTCTAATCATATATTAAATTCCTTTTTTTTTAGATCTGAAAGCGCGTGTAGATCTGTCCGACGATTGAGTTATCAACTGTTGACTTGCAATGGCTCCCGGTTATAGTAAATTCTTACTCATGCAGGTTAGAATGGTGAGTGCGGCATTACCAAAGACTATCTATACGACCTACTCTACAAAGTAACAATCAATGTCCGTGAAAACCGTCATTTGGTGCCAAGCTAGAATAGAGGGGAGAACACAGTGTGGAAGTACAGCTGCCGCAAACGGACGCAGTTTCAAGTCGGAACGGATGAGCAGAGCATTTCCAGAAACTAACATCGACACGGACCTTTAGACCAAGACACTTATGCTACGGCTGATCCATAGCAGTCAACTGCCACCGAACCATGATGACGAAGTCCAACGTCGAACGACTACAGTTGCAAGAGACCGCTATGATCTACTCCGATCGAATTTTCCTTAACCTCTCGAGGAGGCTGGTGCGAGAGAATGATATGTATCTAGTCCTATCACTACCAACGAATAATACGAAAGCCGACTCTGATGTATAAGGTTTCAATCCAAACCGACAAAGAAAAGCCTGGTTCGACGACGAATGTAGAAAAGCAAATCTTAAAAAAAACCAACAACCGATGAATACATCGTCTCTGGAGGGAAGAGCAAGAGGCGTTTTCGAACTCTAGAACATAAAACTCATGTTAAATCTAATGTTAGAACCACAGTCAGTGCTGAGAATATATTGTGAATAGACTATTTCCATAGATGAAATAAACTATTCAATCTAAACGAAGACAAATAAGAAGAAGTAATACTTTGTCGGACAGACATGTATACAGCATAATTCAAGTTCAGGTCTAACAAAGCTGCTTCTTCAAGCTAGACTGCCGAGCTGTTTTTTTTTTAATGAGCGCACTCAAGGGGTTTTAGTATCCTTAAAATATTTGCGGGCGTACCGATGTAAGTAGGTCTCAAATGTTTGCAAGTTACAATAACTAAAAAATAATCGATTTGTGCTGCTTAGGAAAGAATCACGATATTTTATCGTTATTCCGAAAATGGACTTGTGAGTGTTCATATCGAGACGCATGTTAGGTTTGGAGGGACGGAATACTACTGGCAATTTTGGTGGAGCAGTAGTGATGAAAATAACGATGAAACAAAGTGAGGCAAGAGAAGTTACTTTGTTGTTCAAGCATGTTCAAGCATTTACTATAAAGCATCAAATAACGAGTGGAAATGGACCACAAATTAATTCACCTCTAAAATTCAGGTCGACGAAAGTATGGACAACGAATGAAAGGTCAGTATTATTTTTTCATATCTAAGGAATTGAGATCCAATGAACTTCGTCTACAACAGTGGAATAATTTACCTCAGCTTTGCGTATGAAATTCTGCCTGCAACATTACGAGCATGTGAACGCCTAACAATGTTCACAAATAGTCTGACAGACCCTTATCAATGTGGGTTTATGCCAAAAACGCATCAATTAGATCAGTTGGCCGGTCCTACCACATGTTTCATTGCTGACTGAAAACCTTAAAATTTATGGGCTTGTGGTCATCAGTGGAAATTAGATTTTCTCCGCGCTTGAATGTTTAGTTAAGCAAAAAAACAAAATGTAAAAAATATAAAAATGAAAAAGATAATTACTGATTTAAATGTAAGTTAGACTCAGTGAATATAAACTCGTTCTCCAGCTCATCTTCGTTAAGACCTTAATCTTTTCAATTTAATTCTCCTGCCTTACCGCATCGTTCCAATTTAACTTTCCCAAATTAATTCCAATTCAATTGAGGCTTATTGATGACTTTTCGAGCAGTCAATTATTATCGTTGACATACCCCTGTCACGAAAACACTCTTCCATTACACCACCCGTCGAGCACCGTTTTGAACTTCATTGAAAATTTCATAAAATTCAAATGGAGAACAGCAATAACAACAACCAGAGTAACAACAACAAAAAAAATGGGGATAAGAAGAAAAACGGATTTCACACACGACATCGTCGATTTTTCCTTTGCTCTTTGCGGGTTATTTATTTTTATTTTATATGTACATCCTCAAATGTGATTTTATCCTTTAGAGTTTGGCAAAGATCCACTTCTATGCTCAAGCCATGTGGAAGGAACTCTACACTCATGCAAGTTGTGTTGTATGTGAAACTTTACCGACTACCAAGACTTCCGCGTGAATAACGGTATTGTCGTTGTCGCACCTTAAACACTTGGCCTGGCCATCATGATAAATATGGGGAGGTATAAGGAAAAAGCATGTTTATATCTCCTCATATGGTATAGCCATCGACTCATCCACCAGTTGCAGGATTTTCGCTGGCGTCGTCCTTTCTATAGCCGGCGACCTCGTCGTTGTTGTGCTACAAAATCATTTACGGTTTTGTTGGTGGCGTATAAATTTTCTTACACACGTCCTTAATAGATACATACGAATATGTATGTGTGTATGTTCGTATAAACCGCATACTAAGCTTTTATTCAGCTATACTCACATTTTCCTAAGGTGCGAATGTCATTGCCTTTACCATCGTCTTTATCGACGGCATTGTAACTGGCAAGGGTTTGGGTGAAGGTCCTTGTCGTGATAAAACTTCCATACTCTTTCTTTCACGCCTGATTTCAAAATGTACATCAGGTTTGTTGGGAACTGTAGAACAATAAAAGAGCCAATCGATTTTAGGTCTGTCCATCACAAAATTTTATAGGCGTAAAATAAGGGTCAACATTTTAATCGACACATTTAGGACCTAATAGTGTATTTTTCAAGCTTTAAAAAAGATAAAATTCGATGAAATGATTATTTTTAACTGCTTTCCATTTTTTTTTTTTTTAAATGTATGTTTCTCATATTTATTATTTAAAAAAAGAAAATTTATTATGGTATAACAGACTTTTAAATTCAAATAAGTCTTGTCGGTATTCGGCCCTCGGTCCTGTCACATTGGAAGATTAATTTTTAACAAGGGTATCGGGAATTTCGTCGCGTACAGACTTTAGCTTCTCTATATGTTTTATTTTTGTTTTTGTTTGTTTCTGCAGACTAAATTTGTGGTAACAGCATGTAGTTGAGGCGTTCAAGAGGCCATTTATGTTATTTACATTCCGGTTTTAAAGTGGAAGAGGGTAAGTGTAAGGATTTTCCGCCCTAACGGATTTCAATACTGCAGGTACACATTCATACTCCCATAAACGAGACGACTACATGCTTCTCTTAAGAGTATATGAACATGTAGATAGAAATGAATGGAAAATAAATGTATCTACGTACGCAATGCTCATAACCTCAATTGCAATCTCGGGTATAATCTGCAAAATGTGATTTTGGGATTTTTTTTCTATTTGTAGGCGTTCTCTTTGCCTTAGCGATTTTTTTTCTTTCAGTACAAAGGGGAAAGAAAATCGTTTATATTATCACTTCAAGGTTCACGTATGTACATACAACAATCCAGAATTTGTTGAGACACAGTTTGAGCAATGTTTCTATCAAAGCAATTGGTGGCGTCGAATGTGTTCAGCTTCTAAGTTAAATGTGAATTCGTGTTTTCCCAATGGAACTATCTTTGAGAGCCGAAATATTTGCGAAAAATTAGTCTACATATAATACATCCGTAATAATGGATCTGGAGAAACCTTAATGGACGATTTTCTTAGAAATTGGATTTAGCGGCTTATAACAGAAGAAAATTCAAATACGTTTATTTGGACCTGTCTTTATAGATATACCTTCAAAATGGGAACAATGCAATAGTGTGGCAATGGGAAGAATTTTGGGGGAAAACATTTTAGGATTCTTAAATGGTCATTGATGTGACAATGTAAGATGGTAAAAAGAAAGAGGGTTAACACTTCTGTTAGGTCTAATAGCCTCTCCAGAGCATAACATCATTTCAGAGTAAAACCAACATCTTATTCAAACATATTGGTGACATTTCATTGGCTATGTTTTTATTTTGCAAACACATTGGTGATTGTTACAAAAGAATCACCAACCCCCTTTATGAGTTTGTTAAAAAAAAAACTCAGATGTGTCTATGACTTTTAATAACACATCATCTGCAAGGTAAGGTGAAATAAGACCCAACAAAATAAGGCCAAAATAGAAAAAAATTGGCTTAATTTTGTTTTTTGAACAGAAATAAAGGCAAATTGGCTATTTTTATTTTCGATTTGGGTTTGTTACTCTTTCTAAAGCCCCTTTGGCCTTATTTCACTTTGTGCACTTGAGAAATAAAAAAATGTTAGTGGAAATGTAAAAAAGGTGCAGTGACAATAGGTAAAAATTAGTCACTAGCATGTTTGTATCACTAGACCAAATGTGGCTTTTTTCCTTCCATCGCAAATGATTACAAGATTTGAATTAAAATTATTTATAGGGCCCAAATATGTTGTACAAACATGTACACCAAACGTATATAATATTACTTACTGGACATGCATAAACAGTGGAATATGAATATGCAACCTTCTGCTTGGGATCAATGTTGGACTTAGAGTAGTTGCGAGATTTGGTATCCTACCGGAATAACCACTGTGCGGGACGCTCCCGTTGTCCCGACTTAAGTTCTGTTTTTTTTGTTAAGTTGGTACATCTGTTGTTGATATTCCCTCTAAATCTTAGCATCATAGCTTGACATTTGCAAAAGTAACGTAGCCAAGAGTACATCTATCTCTGTGTGTGTTGGCGATTTTTTACAATTTTAGAAATGAATTTGAATTTGCTACAACGAACTTGCATTAAATTTGGCGTTAAACACGGGTTTAATGGTGCGCGAACGTTAGAAATGTTGGGAAAGTGTTTCGACAATGATTCTCTAAAGAAAACTGTCGTTAACCAGTGGCACGACCCTAGACCAAAAAAACCATCATGTGCATCATGAATTTTTGCCAGAAGGCCAGACAGTAAACAAAGAGTATTATATGGGCGGACCAGAATTGTGGGCAGAAAACTCGTGGATTTTGCACCATAGTAACGCACCGTCGCAAAGTTTCGTCTTTATTTGTAATTTTTTGTGGGAAAATGTAACAAATACCATCCAAAAGCCACCGAATTCACCCGATTGGGCTCCCTGTGACTTCTTTCTGTTCAATCGAGCTAAAAAACCACTACGGGGAACGCGTTTCAGCAGCCGAGAGGAAGTAATGGAAAAATCGCAGGAAGCACTGATGGACAAACCGAAAACCGAATATAAAAAATGTTTCGAGGATTGGATCAAGCGCTGGCATAAGTGTGTTGCAGTCGATGGGGATTACTTTGAAGGGGACAATATAGTTTTAGATGAATAAACTTGTATTTTTAATTTTCTGAATAAATTCCGGGAACTATTTTGATCAAAGTGGTATATTGTACATATTCGAAATGCCCCCCGTAAACATATTTTTTCGTTTATTCGGTATCGAATCTACATCTATAAAGTAGAGTAATTTCCTATGAAGAGGTGCTACTTATTCTCAGTTCTAGTAGAAAATCCCGCTAAGGGTAGATGCTTGTCGTCAGGTAGGATAAGAGATGAACGAAAACTTTTACTCCCAAAGCTGCATTTGGTCTTATTTGCATTCCAAATTCGGCTTTATTTGGTTTTTGAAATGGAAGTAGACCCAAACGGGAATTATTTCAATTTCAAAAGCGAAATAAAGCCGAATTTCATATTTGGAAGCAAACGAAGTAAGAACAAAAGCAGGACATCATATGTCTAACTTTATTAACACCACTGAGGCATACAAATAGCAACGATGACTTTAAGTCACAAATGCCTTTAGAGGGGTCAATTGTGGATTAACTTATTCATGTGTTCGAACTAACAATTGTTTTTTTTTTTAACTTTCCAAAATTCAATTCAGAGTCTGTGTTGTCCTGTGCCCTCACGAAAGGGCATTAGGAATTGGTTGTGGGAAGACGGTTTTTATGAACGTATGGTACATAAGTAAGCCTTAACTGTCCACCTGAATTGCCATTCGACGAGTTACCTCTTGGCAAATCACAATTGGTTACGAATATATAAAGTGGCCAGAAGAAGCTACTGCAGAGTAGACAAAAAGGATGTTCGGTTAGAAAACAAATCTGGGAGGTACCTATTGGGGCTATAGATTGTACCCAAATTTGGATCAAAGCTCCAAAAACAAGCAGGGGAGCAGGATTATAGCCTTGTTCAGTTGTTTAAGGATTCGTGGATCTACAAAAAACAAAAAATATAGACAGCACTCCACGACTTCAGAGTTCTTCGAAGATCTGTCCATCATAATAACTTATCCTGGTTAGTGATACGTAATAGTAATAGACCAGCAAATACACGTTTGGTCTATCTACAATCACTCAGTTACCAGAATTACTCTGTTCCTGTTCTGCGCTGCCCAAGAAGCAGACGATGGAGTAGACGAATTTGACGGCAGTGAACAGATTTATAAGGAACGCATAAGTAGTAGTTTGTTAGTTTGGAAGTTGGTTCCCAATTCGAATGTACATCACTTTAATCGAAAGTCTCGAAAAACTTTTGTTTTTGATTATTAGCGCGAGCTTTTCATAATTTGCACACGGCACAAGTTATAGAAAGTTAGGGAAGAAAGAAAATAGAAAATGAGGAACAAATGTACGTTGGTTTTGAATGTCTGCAGGTTATAATGACAAGAAAATAAGGAGCACGGCATAAGCGAGTTGTTGAACTGCAATATGGGACTGATAAATGCCGTTTATATTGAGGCCAGTTCAGACACAGTGAAGTAAATATCTCTGAATTACTTTACTCGTAGAATCTTAGACCTTTCGCTGAATTTTTGGCGCTGTCGAATATGTGACTATTCCATCATAGGTTTTTATTGACATGCTTATCGGGAATAGAAACTTTTTCTGTTTCAATTCAAGTGCTATTTACAAGCTTTTATTTAACTTGCATTGTATGTAAGTTTGTTAAGGGAAAATCTTGCAAGCTGAATTAGAACCACTTCTTGACATCAGATTGAGCTAAAATTTTGCATGCACTTTTAGTCCTGGTGACAATTCAATATACAATACTCAATATTGTAATATTTTCAAATGGCGGATGATGTATTTTTTTTTAACCTTTTCAATATTAGTATCAAATGGAAGGGCTTAACGAGTAGAAAACGATAAAGTATGTGACATCGCACTTAATTCAATGTGGCTACAGCTCCAAGATAGAGGATTAATTTTCTTACTTTCTGGTGGCCCCTGCACTCAGGGTTGGCTCCCAGGAAGAGAACTCCTTGATGGGAACAGCATAGTCACAAAATTGTGTATACGCATTCAGTTGGAATAGCCAATTTTAAAGTAGTAGTTGTAGTATTGTGATTTTATTGAACCATAAATTTGATTATATCTAACAATGTAAATACTTGTTACAAATTTCATAAAATTCACAAAATACAGCATTGGCATTAGCCGTCAGCCTGATCAAAGAGACTTACAATTTGAAAATAAGATTGTTATTTGAGTTTACTTTTACTTTTACTTTTTTTTATATAATATACGTACACATGCAATCAGTTTAAAATGCTTCATCTACTATTTGCTTTCGGTTTTTTAATGATGATTTTAAGTAGCTAGACAGTGTACTCCAATTCTCGCCATTAAGGATTGAAATGATCTCGCTTGCTGATAAAATATGTTTTCCCCAATGTGCTCGTCTAATCACCTTTAATATTGGGCATACTCCGATTAATTGATGCACGCCTTCAATAGCTCGTAGATTGCACAAAGAACATTCTGCTTCTAGTTCGTTTCGGTTGGCAAAATGAGGTTTGTAATTTAACTGCAAAAGTTCTCCTCTGGCCTTGAATATCATCGAAAATGTGGTTAAAGTGTTTTATTCGTGAAAGTAAGTTACGCTAGGTCGTATTCAAGTGTACACAATACGACTGTCTCGTTAGACTCTGCTGTCCTTTTACTCTATACGCGGCACGGGTGGATAAATCTATCTTTCTCAACAAGAGTTTCTTTCCATGTTTTTGCAGTGTAGGCTGTTAGTTGGACGTCATGTTCGTTGCATAATCTTGACCATTCGTTGAAAAATTGAAGTTTACGGCGTATATGATGCGTTTCGACGATCTGTGGTAGACGTTGGCTCAGGAGTGACTAATGAAATATCTCAACGATTTTTCAACTTCTTCGTATTGATGCCCCAAACTTGAGCTGCATAGCACATGATCGACCTCGCTACTGCCTCGTAGATTTTATATTTTTTCCTTAACACGTTCAATGCGGACTACATCTTAAGATGTAATTTCTGTCAACCGTGTCAACCGGCCTACTTGGGGAACCCCGCTTACGGACTACACATTAAGATGTAGTCGTCAAATAACGTTGTTTTAACGGATTTTTCGTAACAAAATCATTTCAGAACCATTAAAAAACCATAAATCCGTACTGAAAAACCACTTTTAGTCCAAAAAAAATCTCCGTACGCGAGGGTAGGATGGCTATTTCATCCCGCATTGAACGTGTTAAGTCAATATGGTATATTTTTTTACTAAGTACCCCTCTCCAACTATAATTAATTGCTCTTTTTGCTTCTTTTAGATTTCCTTGCATGTATTTTTTAAAACTCAGTCGAGGTGTTATTATGACCCAGAGATACTTGTACTCCTTTTCCTTCTCTAGTTCTTCTCTTTGCCAAGTCCATCATTCATCCCTTGTAAATCGCCCAAAACCATTTCGGAATACCATAATTTTGGACTTGCTGATGTTTACTTGCAAGTTCCGCAAACTGCAGTATTGCTCTAATTTATGTATCATGATTTGCTTCGTGGATGGCGTTTCCGATAAAATGACTATGTCATCAGCGTACATAACGAGTTTTACATCTATCCCATTAAATTCAATTCCCCCAGGCAAACAAGTTGGTAGATCATCCAAAAAGAGCGAAAAAAGTAGGGGGCTCATGAGGCATCCCTGTTTAACTCCCGTCCGCGAGTCAAAACAATTTGACACATTGCTACCGTCCCATACTGCAGTTTTGTTCTCTTCGTAGAGACTTTGTATGACGTTTAGTACTTTTGTTGATATTTCCAGATTACTTAGCTATTAGAAAAGCGATAACTCGGATAAATTGCTGGCTTTACACCATGGCTTGTGTAATTAGGTGAGATGGGCATAATTAGCATTGGCTACAAAGCTTCAAGCTGAAATAAGTGGAGCATGGATCTGTGGTGAACTTCACAAAGCTCAAAGCTATGTGTTGGTAAAAAGGAACAAAACAAGAAACAAATTTCAACACCACCAACCACAACTCGGTATGTATGTATATATTGTGTATCATATACAATTTTATAATGTAATTAAACAATGGGTTTGCTTCGGTTTGATTTGTTTCAAATTTTATTTTCAGCTTTTCAGCGCATTTTTTTACCATTAATTTATTTTATAATAAGTTTCTCTTGTCCTATGGATTGTCTTGAAAAGGCATTAATTTCTACTCTGTTGGTTATTTCTCAATTAGTAATGCAAAGATCGGAATTTAAGAAGCTTAAAATACGTTCCTGTTTCCGTTCTACAGAAGAAGAGTATGGACATTAATAAGAGACTTTTCAATTAGAAAGAATTCCCTGCTACAACATACTATAGAAGTCACAAGAATGATGAGGGTAACATTTTCAGAAGCACTTCAATACGCAACCTTTAAATCGATAAAGAAATGAGAGGCATTGATTTGGTATTCTTAGATCCTCCTCAAGATTTGTCAGAGTATTTCGTCTAATCATCCTCTGATATCATATATCTATGGAGATGATAGATTTTTAAAGTTCACATAACTCAAAAGCAAAGATCTATTTAGCAGGCCTATGACTCTATGATTGGTTTATTTCAGTGCACACCTCTCTATATATAAAATTGATTTTATTTATCAGTCATGCGTTCTTCCACCAAATTTTTATACCGGGTGCCACGTCCAGATCACTTATTCAAACTTTAAAAAATTCAAGAATCTTGTACACATTCGCATATTTCTATCCATACTTCGTTTATGTGCTTGGGATATCAATCCGGGCTAAATATAAAATAAGTTTTGCCTTACAGTGGATGCCAGATTCGCTTTTAAATTCTCGACACCTAGTTCGTTTCTTCTACGGCTCTCTAATCGTCAAAAAGTCTGTTTTTTATCTAAATCTAATTTCAGCACATAGTTATTGTGACTAACGTTATCCTAAGTTTTCCCTTTATGTATTTGTATTTGTTTATCGCAATAAGATTGGTCTGCTTTGTTATTTTTTGATTAGCCTACCTCCATGTGTCTTTGTAGGAATTAAGAAGCGCATAGTGCATTCTTACAGCGAGGTTGTTCTGTTCAATCCACTTGTGAAGCATCTCAATCGGTCTCTATTTGCTTACAGATATACGAGTACATAACTTTGTCCAGGCTATGCATTCCCACGGGGCTATCAAAAGTTCATGTGACATGAAAACTACCAACTAAAATTTTTTCACATCATGCTTAATAAACTGCTCTCCAGGAAGGAAGAAGTTTTCCTTTCTAGCGTCTTCATTCTCCTACATCATTGCACCATTCGCTCATATAAAGCTATTGTTATTTCTATTTAATCAAATCGTCTATGTAAATCGACCTTTAAACCCATCGGACGTGCTTTGAAATTCATTCTCACTTTGTCCTGTTAACTCAATCAAAATTTTCTCGTTTGTTTTTATCCAATTATCTATAACTGTCTTCAGTATAACTCTCTGTCATAGCCTTTTTTTTCCTCAGACTGTATTTCGTGTCGGATTTGCATATACATTCGATACTAACCTTCTCCATTCACCTATTAATTATGTATATTAAAATACTATACTCTGACTGTGAATCATGACTGAAATAAATGCTGAATTAGTCATTTGTCTGGGACTTGCGGAAAAGAAGTTTTGAAGATCTTACTTATGCTTTTGAGAAATCCACGGCCTAATGGTATATGTATCCCTACTTGCCGAGATGGTTGAAATTCCAGAGATAATACGTCAGCGGCCTCAACCGATTTAAGAATTCAAAATTGCTTCCTCACCCCCAGAATTCTTACTCTTTCCTTCGACTACGTGATATTGCCTCACATTCATACAATATGTGGGTTATGTTCTACACATTTCCGTATCTGACAATTCGAATCGCTTTGCGTGTTTTTTAGCAGGAGACAGCGTCCTGTCAGGATTCCTATTGATATCCAAAGCTTTTCAATGTTCAGTTTCGATAAGTCCCTAGATTTTTTACCGTCGAGATGTGGCCATAGAGCTTCAAGATTCGACCACCTTATGTTGGTAGTCTTTATGGTCTTTTCCTCGATACTGCCCCTTACCGTGCAGAGGGGTGGTTTAATGTTAGCCACTAGTATCGAATAGCCCTCCTCTCCTTGCATGCTCATCCGCTTGTTAATTTCCCTCTATACCGCAGTGTCCTGGCACCCAGCACAGTCTCACTCGGTTCTGAATGTATAATGCTTTGAGCATCGTGGGACAGCCAGTGACCGTATCAGAGTTAATGTCAGTTGATTCCATTACCGTAAGAACGGCCTGGCTTTTGATATAGATAGCGATATCTCTACCGGATACCGATCATATCTGCATCAGCTCAGCCGCCCTGAGGACAGCCACAACCTCTGATTGAAGGACACTACTTATGTCCGGTAGTCTTAGTTCTGAGTTTTCTGAGAAGATACTGGAACCTGTTTCTTCCTCTGTTTTCGAGCCGTCTGTGAAAATTGCAATCTCACTTGGCGTGATTACTGCATTTTCCTGCTAAGAGGAAGCTCTCGGGATTTATTATATCATACGGAGTTTTGAAGTCGATCAAGGAAGGCATTTCATCCGTTAAAATTGTATTGCCTGGCAGTAGCTCCGCTGAGATCGTACCGTGTCTGAAGCTACTGATTCTGACATTGAGACCATAATAACAGCTAAATAGATGCTGTCTACTTTCTAATAAAATCTTGTCTTCCCTAGCTGAGTTTTCTTGGCTGTTACTATTTTAAACAGAAGTTTGAGATCAACATTTCCATTTGCGAAAAGATGTCACCGGCAAATGTTTTTAAGTCTAGTTCGGTTGAGTGCCAGAATGGCTTCTCCTCAACATTCATACTGGACCGAATTTCAATCAAAGCGAAGATAAGGCTATCTAAAAATATATATTTTTGTTTTATAGAAAAAAGGTATTAACATTCGTTTTTTTCCCGAGCGGACCATCCAGCCCAAAATTCTCCGAAATAAAATAAAACCTTTCCCCCTTTTGAAAAACCTCATAAGTGGTTAGCCTCAAGACGAATTCGTACTCGATTAATTATCACACAACCCCTATTCAGTTAAATGCTAGGACACAAGATTACTCATATTAGTTTTTGAAATGTTCTTCCGAAGCGGATAATTGCATTGTTTCAAAGAACAATCACCTTCTATCTAATCTATATCACTTCCATCAACCTCTATCCTTGACGTTTTCGTATATACGTCGAATACGTCTCAGCCTTAAATTTTTGTAGAGCAGACTACATCAACTAGACAACTTACTAAGTATAACCAGGTTGAACTCTCTCACTGATATGCCTTGCTTTTCTATAGATAATAATCTTACTACTTTTTCAATAAAATTTTAAAATATATTACACAATCGTAGTAAAAAATACGCGCAATCCATAACAAGAGAAATAATCTATGTCACACTTATCTGAGATCGTGCTTGAAAAACTTTTGAACAAATACTTTGCTGGTTCAGACGGTCTGATCGCCATCATTTTAGAAAGATGTGTGAATTACTTGACAAAACCTTTCACAGCGGTTTATTTTGCAAGGAATTTTTCTTAATTTTTGGAAAAATGTAAACATAATCATTCTCCATGAAAGAAATTGAAAAAAAAAAATAAGTAAAAGAAGTCCGCTATTATAAGCCTATGGGATAAACGCCCTTCATTTCTAAGTAGATCCATCTTATTTTAATACGTAGATTGCTATTACATAAAAAAAGAAAAATACTACAATGTTCTGTTTAGGTTTACAGTGTGTAAGCCCACAAAAGCCACTTGTAGCGTACCGCAATGAATCCATCTCGGTCCTCTATTATTTGTACTAATAATTGATGACATTGACTGTATCATTTTAGATTCATTTATATAAATATAAGCAGATGGTATTAAAATCTTTCGACTGTTTTCCGCCACAAGAAGATTTAGACAGGTTTCCCACTTTTTGGCAGAAAAAGCCTCAAGCCAAACACACAGTGGAAATCATTTCAGAACTTTACTCTAAGCCGACTCAACCCTGATAACGAATCTGCCCCCATGGTAACAAAAATGGGAGATTTAGGTGTTGTCTGTGGCAATGAACTGAACTTTCGTGCCCACATAGCCAACTCCGCTCCCGGTTGCTTCAAGCGCTGGTCTAATCTTTGTTGGCCCTTTTTTCGAAAACATCAGGTAAGTTTGATCAACATAATACAATATATCACCCATATATTTCAAAATGACTAGAAAGGGGTATCATCTTGGAATTACTTAGCACTTGTGTAGGCTTTGGAAATAGTTCTTATATTCAAGCTAATTTCTATGTTTCGTATAATAATATTGCCAAATCTTGTTACTGTTACTATACATCAATCTTTCTTATTTTAACTCCAAGTGGAACCCATCTGGTACAGGTTGTTATTTAAATAGATTCGACCTAAGAATCTGTCATAAGTAGTACTTTCAAAGACTATGATCCCACACAGCAACTTGTGTCATTCAAGAAACTCCAATTCCCAACCAAATTAATTAGGTGCGATGCGAGGCATGCTTTGCATGTTGCTGCCACATTCACAGCTCAAAAAGAAGAAGCTGCGACATTGAAGCCTAAGAAGACTGGGATAGCCAAAGCCTACAGAGCGTCCGAGCGACAGAATATCTGCTGTACATTCACAATCCTTTATCAAACAGGTATGGGGAAATGCAGGCATGTCCACTGACTTGTAAGAACTATTGAGGTGCATATGTATGTTCCTGCTAACAGTGGCACTTATCCCGGTTGTCACCTCACTTCAGTGACAAAGTCATCTCACTTCGCATTAGGTATTCTCGTTGTCGCGTGACGTGAGTAGCAAATGAAGTGAGTCCTGAATCTAGTATCGATTGTTTTGACATTTGAAGTGTTAAAAGTTGACGCGACGAATTAAATAAAAAGTGTGATCTGTAGATCTTATGGACGTTTGAGGTTTTAAAGTTTCTAATAAAAAGTGTCAATTAAAAATGAGTTCAGTAGAATTGTGGTTTGACGATACAACTGATGACAGTGAGGAAGAGAGAAGTCGAAATTTAACATTAAGGAGGCGAAAAATAAGAAACATATTTGTTACCTTAACTCTATAATTAAAAATAATGAGCAACTGTAATATCTATTCGAAATTATTGCGCATAGAATCTACATACCGAAGGTCGACCCTAGCTCGATTGCTTGAAACTGCTAAACTCTGCAATTTACTTTAATTTGGGTTTACATTTTGGTATCAGCAGATAATACCCATGCATATGTTTGGATCTATATGACTAAAAATGCTACAATAATAGTTTTATGAAATGCATTATCTAGAATTTGAAACAGACAACATTTTTATGGCAACAAAGTTCTTACTTAGCATCAAAGTTCTAACCCATTTTATGAAGCATCACAAGTAAACTTTGCATCTTTGCAACTTATTCAATCTGTGGCTGCAAAAGATTTTAAATTACGCACTACATATGGCGAAAATTTATTCTACCATTGAAGTGGCATAATTCGAAAACAATCCGTTCCCAGTGCTCCTTTGTATTGTCATAAAATACTTTAACCACCTAATAGTAGATATCCTATAAATCTGGGAAACCTAAAAATCTGAAGACAACTACAAATATACTCGTAAGTTCTTCAATATGTTCATGTAAATACATGTGGGGCATAGAAGGGTTCTCGCTAATGCTCATAATCAAGAAATTGAAACATATAGTATATCAGCACACTATACCAGTTAGTAAAGCTCATAGAAGTCGGCATGACAACATTGGAAATATAATTTCCAATGAGATCAAGAGGTTGTGCCTAATTATGACACCTAAGGCATATCCACAATACAACAGTCCAAAGACTCTTAAGTGTAATAATTATCCTTTTCAATTTTGCATACGAGTTCGTATCTCAGTTAAGTAAGTTAACGGAGGTGTAATACAAATCCAATAATGCAGAAGCATTACTAGAGTACCTCTACAATACTTAAGAGATTGAAGATGGTCTGGAGCAACCAATGGAAGTGGTTTGTAATGTACATATATCCACAAGAAGCAAAACCGAATTAGCAAATTGATATTACTCTAGAAAGGCAATTAATTCTTAGGGTTGTAAATTGTAAATTCCTCTTTAACCCAACCGATGTGGCCTTATCCTCAAATTCTCTACTTAGGATATTTGGATTATAGTTCTATACAGATATGGTAAGTTAGTTAGTTTGAATCCATGAGCCAGCTGCTTTGCTTTTTTCTCTTCCTTTATAGTTCCACATTTGTTTTGTTCAGGGCAGGGCATATAAGGGAATAAGTATAGAAGCTCTAAAATAATCTGCAGGACATGATGTTCTCGATTGGAGCGTGTTGTTTGTTTCAAAGAAATCCTCGGAGCTGTTATATTACCTTCAAATAAATCCTCGGCAAGTTGTGATGCGGATTGAAAAAGGTTTCTAAAAAACTCTCCGGCATTTTCTCTTATGTTTTTAAGAGATTTTACGACTTGTTATGTGTGATTTATTGCAGACATGAAATTCAAAGTTCAAATTATTACAACGACGCTTACCAGTAAATCACTTCTTTGAATTACTGCCAAGAGAGTTGATGCTTCTGAAGACATCGCCCACGTCTTGGTGGTTATTGTTTCAAGACTAGTCACAATACATTTGAAGAGCTCTACAAATCAGATGATGCCTTTCAATAAACCTTGTTTCACAAAAGGAAAGTCTTATTGCATTTGAATGGTTTCGGAAGAAATTTGTGACTTTTATTTCAGACAGACTAAACTTATAATAAAGAACCCTTCCATATGGAGTTTTCGGAATGTTCACATATTAAGATTATATTTCACATTATGTTTTGTATACGTTATACACAGTGGGGCAAATAATATCCCGGACATGAGCCATATCTCAGCAACCAAGAGCACTATTTATTTGTTCGAACGTTTGCGGGTTAAGGCTTGAATTTTTCCATACTATTGACAGATATGTATCTTTAAAAAAAAAACTTCTTCACTTGATGTTGAAATCGTAACAATGAGCAAAGAGCGGTCATTGAATTCCAAAAAAATTTGGTAAAAAAGCATCAGAAACGTTCCAACTGATGCAACAAAAGTACTGTGATAATTTTTTGAGTGGAACATTATAAACGTTTTTCGGGCGGTAGAGAGACGTAGGAAGATGACAAACATACAGAAAGAAAGGACACCTCAAATGATCCAGAAAGTACGTAATTTTGTTGCAGAAGACCGAAATGCTTAACTGAAGATGATGGAAGAGGCTTTAAATAACAACAAAGAGACTATTCGAACCATTCTTTGCGAGGATTTGGGCAAAATAAAGGTCCGTACAAATTTTTTTTTCACACACATTGAATGATGATCAACAATTAATAAGAGTCTGGTATTCCAAAGACGTCATTGCGGTCTCTGGAAATGATCCAATCTTCATGAAAATAGTTGTTATGGGTGATGAAGCATGGTGTTACTAATACGATCCAGAAACCAGAAAAAAATTCAGCACAAACTTAGAAGACACAAAAAGTTCTTTCAAAAATAAATGCAATGCTCATTACATTTTTCAATCTTCAAGGTTTGAATCACTTGATGGCTAGAATCCATTCTATTCGACCCGAAGATCGCAATCCAAAAAGTTGGTCTCCGTTGCACGATATTGCACCGAGTCACACAGTACTCATTATTCGTTAATTTTTGGCTCGCAATCAAGTTTTTGTGTTAAATCATCCGCCGTTGTCACCTGATATGGCACCTTGCGACTTCTCTTTACTCCCTAAATTGAAAATTTAAAAAAGATGACTTTTTGACGACATTTCGACCATTCAAGCAGCTTCGATACGAGCACTGGAGGTTATTCCGCAAAGTCGGCTAGAGCAGGCATTTGAACCGGGTGGAGAACATTTCGAATAAAAATACTGAAAAATTAACAGAAATCGTGTTCTACATAATAATGTTTTCTAGAGCGAGTCCGAGATGATATTTGCCACACTGTGTATGCTCATCACGGCAGGACATTTGCTTCCTTCACTCTGTCATTCTTTTAGATGACGCTGAAGTTCAAGGTGGATAAAGTAAATCTACGTTCAGATGGTGTATATTCTCTTCTTCTGAAGATGAGTTCTTCAATGATTGCAAAACCAATCCTCCTCCTCTGGAAAACAGCGTTTGTCAGCCACGCACGTAAAAAACGCTTGTCCAAAGGCCCCTTGCTCTCACGTTCCTTCTCCTCCTTCCATTGAAATGCTAATAAATTGTCAGCTTGTGAAATATTTCGATTTACGAAGTCTTCTCCTTGACAGTCAGTAGGGTTTTGTAGCAACATGAATGGAAGCTTCATGGCGTATTTTACCGAAAAGTAGAATCAATGTCTACAGCAATTTGGCGAAAAAAGTTAGTTAGACTTAATATTGCTTAATCATCTGGTCAGGTCCTCCTGCAACCTTGCTGTACTTTCTCGATTAGATGTGAAACGGCGCAGCAAAAATTTTTTTGGGTGATGTTTATATTGCATAATCAAAATACGAGTAATACTCTCGAACACCGAAAAAATGTTCCCTGTATTACCTTATAATGTGCTTAACAGCCCTTCCTATTGAGGGACAGAAGAAAAACTGCTGACCTCTGCTCTGCCATCTATCTATATTTATAGCATCTGCAATTAGGCTCATATAAAAAAATAACAGTCAATGGATGCCTTAACCTAGGACGCACCAAGGCCTTATATAGGTTCCCTCCTTCCCCTGAGTCTTCCCTAGCTAGTTCATCGTCGATATTTTATATAGGTATGATCCACTGTGACCTCGGACTCAGGGAACTTAGCCTTTTGACTGCATTCAATTAAGTCTTGCACTATGGATCTAGCTTTGAAACCATAAGAGTGTTGTCAGACCAGTCAGTTTCGTCTTTCTCGTAAAGAGAACTACCTCAGTTTTAACAGGATTGACTGAAAGCCCATTTTTAGAGCACTAATTATGGATCACGTCGCTAGATACGAGCCAAAAGCTACAGTATCCACGTACGCTTGTGCATTGATGTCAAAGCTATTGAGAATGCTAAGCAGCAAGTCGACCAACATGCAGTATAGCAGTGCGAACAGAACGCCGCCGCATTGGTAGCCTTCGTTTACCCCTACCATCACATTTTGCCGGCAATCAGCATCCACAGTCAGTGTCTTATTCATCAGCATTGCTTTTATGCGTTAAAATATTCCTGACGAAAGCGCATCAATGTCTAAGAAAATGCCCAACAAATCCTTCTTGTCTAATCCGCCCTTTATTCTTTCTATCAGATTTTGAAGCCAACTGCTGCATCTAAGACAGGGGGTGCATTTGCAAATCAGTTTTAAACACATGCAGCTCGACCATTCTCACCAAGCTCTTCAACATGAAGGGAGTCATATTGGAAGTCTGAAACTTCCAGAGAGCGTTTACTATTTTTTTCCGCTTTTCGGTATAAAGGTTTATTTTGTTCATTAGCAAATCGGTATATATGCCAATGCGATGCTAGTAGCGAAGATTTCTCAATAGTTACAAGTAGCTGGTAATATAACTGGGTATATGTCATCCGTGCTTTTGGCCCATGAGTTATTCCAGTTAGTGTATGATTCATTATTCAGTATACTGGCATCTTAAGTTTAGACCGCACATCGCTGCAAAGTTTTCGCGTTATTTTGAGAATACATTGACTCTGTCTACGATAACATCATCGGAATTCCCGTGATGGTTACCGATAAAGGCTTGAATTCTTAACTGCTTAAAATTTAGCATGGTGATGACAGGATTTGTTTTAATATATCCAGGAAGATGGCGACATAGATAATTCTTTTACTTTTTAGTGCTTTTATTAAATTATTAAGGGCTGCCAGGTGGTTCCGAGTTGGCCTTATTTCACTTTAAATTTATAAAGACATTCAGATAAGGTGACGTGAAATAAGGCCCAACGAAATAAGACCAAATATAAAAGTTGGCCAAATTTTGATTTGAAAATGGAATTGAGAAAGTCTGGTGTATTTAAAGCATGAGGTGGGTGGCTTGCTTCGCTCGCTAACAAGATTTTAGCCCTTTTTCCCATAAGGTTTAGCCGCTCACGCGACTTCGTCGCTACGCTAAGGGTATATCAACAACTGTCAGGCAGGCGCCTAGAGCTAAAGTCTAAATATATTTACTCTGAGGTATTTAACTGTGTAATATTTTCAGTCAATTAAAAAAATAAAGAAACCATTTCAAACACATTCAACATTGTGTTTTCGTTTTATTTTATTTAATTAATTTTGAGTATACGGCAAGCTGTGTCAATCGCTTACAACAGAATAACGTTTAAGAAATAAATGCTTAGAATATGAGAGTTTAACGATATACTTTGGTGGTACTTTAAACAATTTGCCTGGAAATTGGACATAGAATTGGGTTGTTAATCTTTAAATATTTATCTGACAATCCTGTATAACAGTTAAAACACAGTTTAAAGTGATAACAAGGTTGTAGAAGGATATTTCGAGCATTTTCACAACATATAATGCGCAGTAGAGATGTATCATCAATATTAAAATAACCCGATTCTACTTCACGTAAATTTACATCCTCTTCATCGCTGCTTACATTTTCAACTAACAAATCTTCAGAAAGTAAATTTTGCTTTCATTTATCATTTAATTTAAAAAGTCGTGAATTGATATACGCTTTTTTTTGCTTCAATTTGCTCTCTCCTGTCTTTGTATTTTAGTATTTTTTCTTTGGCGGTTCAAGAAATTGAAAGGTCTTTATCCAGTAGGCAGTCTACGAACTTGAACGGTTTAGTCGACGTATGTATCCCTCAGCATCGCTTGTTGTTCTCATAGGAGCCCTGAATACAGAAACAGCCGAAGGAGTTTCCTAAACATACAAATATATATATAAATATGTACCTTAGTTAGCATTGAATTAAGAAATTCATTTGATGTTAAAGTCTAGAAAATTTGAGAAAATAATAGTTCAAAATTCGGGCGAATTTTCTAAATGGTTAAATAAATAGAATGGCCGAACACTTTGACTATATTTTTGCGAAAACATAAATATTATTTTCTTAAATTCTCAATATAAATACCGATAGTGTTCTTAGCCTTTCTATCCACTGTTTTCTGAAAATCCGAAAATCTTTAAAGACGTACTCCCTTTAACTCCATCTTTCGCCACTTTATTAAGAATTTCAAATGCTAATTCTAAGAATCTTGGCAGCTTATATGATTATTTTCTAATTGCTTGACAAAAATGAAACCAGCATGTTGTATATTTGGCAGACGGAAATATTTTCCAAAAAGCATTTCTCAAGCCTTTTTCAAAATCGGTGACAAAGGAGCTTGGGCAAAATTTTTACCGAAATGCATGTAGGTAAATGTTTTCCGATTTGTTACTCATTAAGTTACTTCCGCCCGGAAACTTCTGTATTTCGCCAGAAATTGTGGGAGACAGGAGTACGAAAATCCTGGTTCTATACCAGTACTTTTGCAGAATGGCTCACTACTTTTATACCGAGACATTCTAAAATTCTGCATCCACATAATTCGGAAGCGGATGTGGGAGTTTTAGGAAACGAACTACGAGTATTTCGTATGTTTATGAGTTGACGCCGTATTTTGCCAAACTGAACAGAAGCACTGGTTTCAACTCTTCCACAAACTTCGTCGAAAACTTTGCGAATACCACTTCTTTTAAGGGAAACGTTTGCACATTAATTTTTTATTTTACTTAATAAAGTTAATTTACCGCGAAGGTCTTCCTACGTCGAATGGTTGTGTGAAGCACTGGCCTTCGAAATTCTCACTAAATGTTCGTTATTAAGTTCTATAATTGCACTAGCACCGCACGCATTCGCAAAGCATGTATATCGTTTACAAAATCTAGATTTAGATTTAATTTTATATCGTTGTTTTGTTTCAGGTATGTATGAAAGTGTGCTTCCCTTCCTAATACTTCATACACAAAAACTTATTCACCATAACTAGCCATTTTAACGATGGGTATCACTCAAAGTTTGTCAACTAATGAGATGTGTGCACATCGAGTTACTCGTACAACCAACAAACATTGATTACGGCAAAGTTCATTTGTTTGTCTAAAGAGTACGAGTACAGTTGGTTTTGCAAATTCGATTGCCTTCTCTCTGAATTCGGCTTTATTTCAAAAGTAATGTTCGACGTTATTTCACTTTATGAAAGCGAAAATTCGGCGTTATTTCACGGCCGCTTATGTAACTGCTATTATCGGTGAAAATTGTGGAAGTCATTCGAACTCAGTAATGACTTACTTCAACAGAAAATTTGAAACTACTGACTTTAAAAACCTACTTGTTATACTCCAACGTAAGCTTCGAATGTACTCGTAACGTCATCGTCCATTACGTGCACTATTCTTTGATATACTATATTCCGGTTACCTGCATTTTGAGGTCTTATCGCTTTAAATGTAAGATCTATGAAAACCCTATCAGACGTAATCTCCAAATCGAGAACAACGATATACAGATATCATTATCCGCATCTGTGAATGAACGAAAGAGCCCTTGAAAAATTACACGTTCGTTTTTCTAAATTTGTAGTAGGAGGTGTCTTGACATTTTTCAAGAAAAGTTTTTGCTTTGTTTATTGACGTTATTGAGTTAAACATACTCGTTTATGTATGGCAAATGAAATCTTATTTAATTGAGTTTAATCTTCACAGTTGCAGTGCTTTCAAACATTCTAAAGTTTAGTCATTCCATTTGTTTCAATTAAAATTTATAAAATCTATTATGGAAATGTCCTGTGTACCTTCTAATAAAAATATCTACTAATGCACGTGATCTGTGCCTTAAAGTCACAAAATACAAAGCTGTCCATTAATCATTTTCGACATGTCCCTTAACCCCTAAATCCAATAAGTATTTCGACAAACTAAAGAAACTTTTTTACTAATGTCTGAGCATCCGTATATTTACAAGTATAAATGTACGCATTCGTATATTTTTGTTTCAACTAAACATTATTTAGGTGGATGGCAAAAAGAAAATTCGAACGAAAACGAGCTAATTAAATCAACAGCAAAAGCTTTTCTGACATTTGTTTAGATTAATAGATGAGCACAGGTCGAATGTCAATTGAGTACTTACGTAAAGGGAATTGTCCAATCGGGAATAAGGTAATAAATAACGGTTAGTCCTTTTTAGACTGACAGTTATATAAATATCCTGGACCGTTCTATGGAAATAGATTCGTATCCCGAACTTTCTTGGTTAATTAATATGAGAGAAACTACGACAAATACCATTTCAGTGATATGGCCTAAAGTGTTGAGATTATTTACATTATCAGTTAAACCATAAAACTAACTAAAGATAGGCTAAATAGCTTTAATTAAAATTAGTGTTTCAAAATGACTAGAAAGGGGTATCATCTTGGAAATACTTAGCACTTATGTAGGCTTCGGAAATAGTTCTTATATTCAAGCTAATTTCTATGTTTCGTATAATAATATTGCCAAATCTTGTTACTGTTACTATACCTCAATCTTTCTTATTTTAACTTCAAGTAGAACCCATCTGGTACAGGTTGTTATTTAAATAGATTCGACCTAAGAGCGCAGCTTCTAATACTGTCATAAGTAGTACTTTCAAAGACTATGATCCCACACAACAACTTGTGTCATTCAAGAAACTCCAATTCCCAACCAAATTAATTAGGTGCGATGCGAGGAATGCTTTGCATATTGCTGCCATATTCACAGCTCAAAAAGAAGAAGCCTTAGAAGACTGGGATAGCCAAAGCCTACAGATCGTCCGAGCGACAGACTATCTGCTGTACATTCACAATCCTTTATCAAACAGGTATGGGGAAATGCAGCCATGTCCACTGACTGGACCGTCAGTTCCAATGATATCCTCCGTCTTGTAAGAACTATTGAGGTACATATGTATGTATGTTCCTGCTAACAGTGGCACTTATTCCGGTTGTCACCTCACTTCAGTGACAAACCTCACAGTCATGTCATCTCACTTCGCATTAGGTATTCTCGTTGTCGCGTGACGTGAGTCGCAAATGAAGTGAGTCCTGAATCGAGTATCGATTGTTTTGACATTTGAAGTTTTAGAAGTTGACGCGACGAATTAAATAAAAAGTGTGATCTGCAGATCTTATAGACGTTTGAGGTTTTAAAGTTTCTAAAAAAAAGTGTTAATTAAAAATGAGTTCAGTAGAATTGTGGTTTGACGATACAACTGATGACAGTGAGGAAGAGAGAAGTCGAAATTTAACATTAAGGAGGCGAAAAATAAGAAACAATTCAAATCCCTTGGATATGCCGGATACAATGTATTTGACTTTATCAGTGTTGAATCCTCCGGCAAATTGCAATCCTCTGGCCACATCCACGTGCTGCTCCATAATAAGAACTCAGCGTTCAAATTGTTTTTTATTTGTTACCTTAACTCTATAATAAAAAATAATGAGCAACTGTAATATCTATTAGAAAACCGCTTTACTTACGTTTTCTCGTTCTCCATATTTCTTCTCACTGAAGTTTTCCTACCGACTAAAATTGTCTCTTCATGACGATGTAAGTGAGAACGAGAATACTACAACTCTCGATTTTTGTCGACATATACCGACAGATGTCACCCAGAGTGACAACGAGAAAACCGAATTCGTAGACTCATGTCACATGGCATGTAAGGTGACAACCGGAATAAGGGCCAGTATAAAATGTGATTCAATGTAGTGTCTGAATAAAACTAAGACAAGTCATGGAAAAAAAAGTATACGCTACAGTATGCAGGGAGGGAGGATGAAACTTTATCACTTGTTTCGAGCTTTACAAAAAGGTAGGTCAAGTGCGTCGACTCGGTCTTATCGGGCAAGCGAACAATAATCTTCGAATTTTAGGTCCACATTACAGGTGATAAAGAAACTCGAACCTCATTGTTAAACATCAAGATATGGTGGTGGCTGGAAAACTGATATTGCCTTCAAAAGGATCGAAGAGAATAAGCTGCCACAGCTCAAGCAAAGGGTTATTACGGGTGGGGAAATTTAATAGTTTGCAGGAAGTATTTGACCTCCAACATAAGAATTGCTAAAATTAAAATCTTAAATCTTAGCTTTGCATATAACATAAGTAGATACAAATTTAATTAAAATGTTTTTGTCCTAGGAATTGAAATATTTTGATGGATTTGATCGTTGCCTCTCCTATGCATTCAAGTTTAATTAAATGTTTTAATATATTGTTCTTAGCTTTATGACTACTAGAAAATTAACATGTACAAATTACAGCCTTAGAGAGGAGTTACAATAGAATTTTTCGCCATTTCTACAATAATCTCAATGTAAGCTAAAATAATCATTACATTTATAGACTTAACGAAAGTCTAATCAAGAAGCCTTAAGGGTGTAAAAAAGTCTAATCAAAAGTTATCGTGATTATGGATCCTGTAGTAAAAACTCGAGTTCACTTCTTTTAAGGCCTAAATTATGGTAAAAAAAAGTCCTTGCAAAGTTGACTAAATATTCATGCTCTAGTCGCACTGACTACTTTTTATGAAAACTTAAAATATAAATATTTATCACTTCTTTTCTATGAAGAGCGGACATGCTAAGGAAAATGCTAAAACGCTTGCAGCTTGGTCTAACAGTCAGCCTTAAGAATAGTCGTAGGAGTAGAGCGCATCTTTAAAATAAGGTTAATACTCGATTCCATCTCTTAAGTTTTGGACTCGATATTGATGGCAAATAAGTTTATTTCCCGGAAAAAAAGATCGCCAAGTTCTTTCCAGATTAACTCTCTCTCTTAGTTTCTTACTGATCCACTGCCGCCATCATCAAACATCGAAGACCAGTGACAAAACTACCAAAAATCTATCAGATATGCTGGGTTTAACTCGACCACCACAACCATGCCCCTGGTTTGATCCGAAATGCATACATAACAGCGCTCCATAGAATCACTAGAGCTGCTCACGAGCTCCGTGAGCAGAAGAGGAGAAACGTATACCGGCTTTTCAGGAGGAAAAAGAAAGAGCGGATGGACACCAAGGCTCGGATCCGAAAAGTCTTCGAATCCACCCCGAGGAACAGCGCAGCAAAGGAAGACCGATACTTAGGTGGCGCACGCAAGGGGAATGAGACCTCAGCCAACGTAGTGTGCGAAACTGGAGGCAGCTGTAGCGCCACCTAAAGTTAGTAAGATTCTAACAAACTTGTACTTACATTCGCTGGTAGTATAGAGGGTACCTCATTTTAACAGTTGCCAGATTAGCTAACTGATCACTTCCTTAGGGAGAAGAATTTTCATTTTAAAGAAGTTGACAAAAAGCTTATTTTTGGTGCAGTTACTTAACAGGTCAATAATGCAAACACGACAGTGACATTATCTGCGTATGCCCAATATCTTCACTATTTGCACTATATGTATCTAATAGAGACATAATTTTCCATTCTAAGAATTTGATTTATAAATATTTTATTTTCTATCGAAACTGAGTACTTTGGAAAATAACTACCCTATGTCCTCTCAAACAACTCCACTGTTTATCAAGGTCATTCATTTTCCGCTTAGTAAAGTCTTGCATTCTAGAGCTAGCTTGGCTACATCAATTCCTTAAGCAGCATATGACAGCTTTGCAGATGCTTCGCCCCCTTCACAGATTCTGTACAATATGGAATAGTCAACCGTCACAAGGATTGCTTTTATCTCCGCTCTTAGAAGACAAGCGCAAGTATTCCAAGTATGGAAATTTTCTTATATCAAATCCATGTCTCACTGGTTTATTACTATTATTTACAAAGTTCAGAGAATGTTCACTAAAATTCATCTAAATATTCCCTTGTGAACCCAATTCGAGTGCGGATTCCAGTCGAGTACTCACTCATGGAGCACAAACAAGTACAAAATTAAAATGTCAGGTAGTGTAGCCCAACGACAATAATCCTTTTTTGCAACATGAAAAAAGCATTTCCATTCTGTGTTTCGTCTGCTTTCCACCACTCCACGGGAACCTTCGGGAGTTTTATAGTAGCATGGTTTATTTTAAAATCGGTTAAATTTAATTCCACTTCTAACTTGTTTCCAGAACATTGCTGGACCATGCAATTTTCTTTTTGTTGAAGTCTCCAACAACTAACATCGAGTGAGCAACCAGCACTGACAGCAGCAGCCAGATATTTTCCACTCCTCTAGAATAAGATTATATTGTTTCCACTGCGTGAACCTTTAATTCTCTTGTGCTGGGAGAATGTGACTTAGTGACTCATTTGTACCACGTTTCCACCGACCGCTAGATCGAGATTAACCAAAATATTTTGTTAATCTCTTGTTTCTGGCTCATAACGAGTTTTTATTTTTAAACTTCATGATATTCTTCAGGAAGCAAGAGTTGTAAAATCAAACTTTTCCTATTCCGGAAAAAAGAAATTTATTATAAATTCAAACACACCTTTTTTATAAACACCTTCACCTTTCAAAAACACTCTGTTTGAACTCTAGAGTGCACTCTAAAAAATGTTCCATTGGCACTTGTTTGACGTTTTCAAAGTAAAACTTTTCACTCCAAATTTCTTTTCAGAGTGCACGAATCATATAAAAACGAAACGTCGAATTGACGTTTGAAATTTCAAAAAAACAAACACATTTGAGAAAATTAAGTTCTTGCGTTCAATTCGAGCAAATTTAAATTTATTTAAATAGAAAAGGTAAAATAAGTAATAAACAATATATCATCATTTGCTCGATTGTAGTAATCGCACATGCGCCTTCTCGAAATTTCATTGTCATTGAACTGACAAACTATTTTTTGTCAATAATTGACGAAAGTGGAAACGACCTGGCAATGTCGTCGTTCAATGACAAAAACAAGAGCTATCAAACTTCGTCAATTGAATGACAAGTGGAAATTCAGCATAAATCGCATTATTGTAAAAAAATGTGGAGCAGGCAACAAGCTTTAATGGTTGGGTTTGTGTTATCAATGTGGTTGTTAAAACAACATCTGTATTTGTTTGAATGTGACAACCAGAGAAGCATTCACCAAATTCATCTTTTTTCTTCGGAGGAAACACTATACTAATTTCGATTCTGATTTATAATTTGGTGGGAGCACGCTATTGCAAAGAATATATTGGTCCGGTATTACACGGTGACTTTTGAGTCACGACTCACACAAGTGCAAAAGAGAAAGAAGATGAGATAAAAAAATCACCAATCTTGTGAGTCGTCGGGCAAAATTGCAATATGACTCTTTTTAAGTTTTCTTCTCTCCTTGTTTGTTATTTTTCTAAATTGCTTTATTTCTATTCGTTCTTCATGAAGGGTGGTTCGCAAAATAAACGGAAGACATTTTTTGGCCAAAGGAATCAGGGAAAAATTCAAAAATGTTTTTAAGAGAGCGAATCGTTTGTGCTTAAAGCGAAAGAAGAAATAAAAGAGAGTTGTCAAAAGGAGTCGTGTACTCAATAGTCACCGTGTAATAGCATGCGCCTCACAGAATAGAAAATTAAAAGAGAACTACCAAAATGAGTCATGACTTAAAAGTCACTCTGTAACACCGGACTTGGGAATACAAAATATTTTTCAGTGTATCAGTTGTTCTAATAATATTTCAAATTACATGACGTCAGTGCGCGCATGACATTCAATACGTAGCAAGCTAAAATAATCAGATTGACAACTGTTTGACATTCCATATTTAAGAATAATTTTGAAGTTCTTAATCATACCGGAGAAAATACAAAGCAAGCACAGGTAAAACGTAAATATTTGTTTATGAAGTGTTGTCTGCTAAAAATTATCTAGTTTCCTTTTTAAATTGTAGTACGAATTGATTTGACACAAGAGATCTTAAAATTTGAATATTATTTAAAAGTTTTCCATTCTGTTAGTGGAGACATTCTATGTACTTAAGTTAGTGATTCAAATAAAATAAAAATAAAAACAAAGTAAAAAATGACTGCTGATATATTAATGGCACAAGACACCACTGAGGGTTCGCATGCAGAAGCACGCAGCCAGTTAGAACAGTTTACTATTCTTGCAAAGACAGCCCGTGGTGCAGCTATTTTGGAGCTCGTCAAACAAGTCTTGGA
Source organism: Volucella inflata (assembly GCA_928272305.1). Classification (NCBI taxonomy): domain Eukaryota; kingdom Metazoa; phylum Arthropoda; class Insecta; order Diptera; family Syrphidae; genus Volucella; species Volucella inflata. The sequence goes on along the minus strand of OV743720.1, from coordinate 16,068,289 downwards.
AGCACCAGGTATATACGTCTTTGCAGAACTTTTGGCGATGCCAAATATCGTTGAGGTATTACTTCCGTATTTTACACATATGTATCTAGATAAATATTAAATTAAAATATTAACTTCCAGTTGAAAGAAGGTCCAAATGCTACGTACTACAACACCCTCGACCTTTTTGCTTATGGTACATATAAGCAATACTCCCAGAATCCATCGGACTATATTGACTTGACAACGGCAATGCAAAAGAAACTTCAACATTTGACTATTGTATCGTTGGCGATTAAGAACAAGTGCATCCCATACAGTGTTTTACTAGAGGAATTGGAAGTCGAGAATGTTCGACATTTGGAGGATGTAATCATTGAGGCGATTTATGCCGGTAAGTACTTGAACTTGTATGTAGGTATATAGGGATGAGGCGGGAAATATGAAAGTAACTTCTTAAACATTTTTTGTTCTTCGCTATCTTTTGCAAAAAGAGAATGAGAATCCACTTTTACAAGTCACTGTGATATGAATAGAATAGGCTCCAGACGTTAAAAGAAAAACTGACTTACGAAAAATAGGGTACATCCAATTTCTTTGTTTCGGCGTCACAGACAACACTCAGACAAACTCTACTTTATACAATGAGCGAAATTTTGTTAGGCGCTAGCCAATACCAATTCAAAACGAACAAGAAAAAAACTTTGCGGAATGGTCGCTTATGATCTTCTTATCCTTTTATTAACCCTTTCCTCGTTATACGAACTTATGCGAGTTTCCCATTTTTACTGCAACGCTGCTGCTCCGCTTATGGGGTTGGCTAATGTCGCAGACCGCAGAACGCGTCTACATAATGCTCGGTCCTGGATCGCTTCAGTGGTTAGCCCCGGGCGTTGTTGCGCATTTGCCATCTGAGAAATCCAGGAATTCTATTTCCGACCTCGTTTTCTTACAGTTGGAGTGACCGTAGTTGATAGTGCCTTTTTAACCGGATTTTCCGCAGATCTTCTTTGAACGTGGCAATACCAGCTTATTCTATTCGCCTCAAGCTGTTCGGTTATCGAATTCTTTATATGTAGACCTCCTCTTATACGCGTAGATCTAATGCAATCGCGTTTAGTGACTCCACTAGGCATCCATAACATTTTCATTTCCGCTGCCGTCATTTTGTTTTAAATGCTTCGTACATTGTCCAGCACTGAGAACCGTAGATAAGAGCTGGTCTAACGAACGTGGTGAAGAGTTTCCCCTTCAATTTAAGTGGAAATTTTCGGTCGCAAAAGATTCCCGAATTTTCCCGCCATTTCATCCACCACACACTCACTCTGTGACTTACGTCTTCATCACATTTAGCTTCCATGTTAACGATTGATCCTAAGTTCTTAAAGGTAGTGCTTTTCGGAAGAACTATTCCGTCTAACATTGTATCCGGAACAGGTCGCAACGGATGCGCAAATGAGCACGTCAAATGCTCCGTCTTTGAACGACTTATTTTAAATCGGTTTCTCTCTAGCGCATTTTTCCATGAACCTAAAGCGTTCTGCGAATTTTCGACGTTTACTGCGTCGTCAGCAAAGAAAATTGGCGTTACATTTGCCACATAGTCGAATAAATGGGTTAAAGAGGAAAGGGCTGAGGACGCTTCCTTGGTGCACTCCGACATTAACTGGAAATTCTCTCGTTAGTCCGGCAGAGCTTTTAACAGCAGTTTTCACGTTTTCGTACATGTCTTGTATTATTCTAACATACGTTTCCGGTACGTTTTGAGACCTCAGCGCAGCACATATGAGATCCTTAGGCATACGATCGAATGCTCTCTCGAGGTCGATAAATACCATGTGTAAATCCTTAGACGAATCTCTATGCTTTTCCATTATTATTCGTAGGTTTTGGATAGCGTCCACCGTCGATCTTCCTTCAACTAATCCACATTGGCTATTATCGAGCTTTATTATTTGCTATTTGAAGACGAGTCTTAAGCCTCTTTCGACGATTTTCATTGTGTGTGACATAAGCTTGATTGAACGGTAGTTGTTGCATTCTCGAGTGTCGGTTTTTCCTTTATATAATGGAACCAAGAAGCTACTTCTCCATTGATTCGGCATAGGTTGTCCACATTTTAATTTATTTAAAAGTTTCGATAGCCAGTCGCTGCCGATTGCCTCCATCTTCGACCAAAACTCTGATGGAATGCTGTCTGGTCCCGCCGCTTTGCCTTGCTTCATTTTTCCGATTGCTATACTTATTTCTTCGATCGAAAAGTCCGAAACTTCCTCCTCGAATAGACCAGCTGTCGGCACGATATCACGTGGAAACTGTTTGTTAAGCAACTCCTTGCAGTATTCAAGCCACCGGTCATAAATTTCCTTTTCATTTGTTAATAAGCGACCGTCTACATTTTTTACGTATTTAGGCAAGGTTATTTACATCGAATTTTTTCGCCTCTGTGCAGCGAGCTTAAAAATATTTGGCACTTTAGTATTGCACGACGTTTGAACTTCTTGTATAGCTTGTCTTCTATCTGCCGATCGTGAGGATATTTGATCCAACTCCTGGTACAGGTTTTCCGATGCTGTCGCTCGAGTTCGAGCCAGGACTTTCTTTGCGATCTTTTTAAGACGCTCGTATTAAAGAGCCAGTCGAGCTTTTTCGATATGGGTCGCTTATGATATGGGAAGCATTTACCTTTTATGGAAAGCTTAAATTGTGTTCTTTTACAACGTGAATGAGTTCGGACTTATGATGTTCTTATGTCGTATCCAGAGAAAAATGCAGATAAAGAACTTATTTTCCAGCAAGAAAATGCTCGTTTTAGAAGCATATAAACTTGACCCGATTTAATCAACTACTTCATTCGGCTGCAAAAATTCCCGACCTTAACTTATGGGGTATAATTGCAAGAGCTGTCTATACAAATAGACGAGATTACACAACAATAGCTGAGCTTAAAATTGCTGTTTTGCCTGCATGGTCAAACGTACGCGTAGAAACGCTTCAAAAGCTTATTAACTCACTTCCGAAGAGAGTCTTTAAGATAATTGGGATAGATAGAAGTCAAACTACATATTAATTAATTGAATTGAAATTATTCTTCTGCAATATTAAAGTTATAAAAGTGGCGTCTTATTAATTTTGCAGCGAATCTACTAACTACTTTCCAAGCTTTCTTCAATCACTGGTGGATTGTTATTCTTTTTTAATAAATCTCAATATTTCTTTTGTAAGAAGCACCCTTCTTGTTTCGTAAAATGCGACTAACAAAATTTCGCTCACTGTATAAGCGACTATTTGAGTTTTTCAACTATTAAACTATTAGATTGCTTTGGTTTGGGGGGCGGTACAGTCCTGGTTGGACCTGGTCCTCAATTAAGAAGCGTCTCCAGCTAGCTTGATCACTGCCTAGCTGCCGTCAGTTTTGCAGGCTAAGTTGGCTAAGTTCCCCTTTCGCGGTCTTTCTCTACTGCGCTGTCCCTCATCCATTTCTGAGAATGTCCAGACCTCTGCGCCATAGAGCAAGACTGGGAGTATTAAGATCTTGTATAGAGCTTTGCCAGCCACGATAACTCCCTCAAAGTTATATCTGTCGAGGGTGACGTTCTGCCCGAGACGTCGGTGTTGGGGGTTCTCTCTGCTTTGCGGCATACCTTGGTCTTGCCTTCGTTGACCGCTAGTCTTTTTTGCCACTTTCATTACATTGCTCACGAAAGATCTGCCGTAGTGTGAATATTTGGTCGTTGGTGGACTTTCCTGGTCTGAAGCTACACTGATATGGACAAATCAGGTTCGTTCGCACAATACGACAAATAAGGTGTTGTATGCGATGTTAAGAAGAACGATGCCTCTGTAGTTGACGCAATTTAAAGGGTCTTCTTTCTTAAGAATCAGGCAAACAATGCTAAGGTTCCATTCATCGGGTATACTTTCATCCGATCATGTTTTAAAGATGAGTTGGTGTATGCTCCGTACCTAGTCATAGGTTACCGCTTTGAAGATCTCGGCAGTTAGACAGTCCCTTCCGCTCAAGCAGCTTTGTTGGACTTAAGCTTAATTATTGCTATGTTCACTTCATCTAGGTCGGGTGGACGGAATTGTTGGTTTACATGGTTCAGGTTAAAAGGATCGATCTGCCTGACAGCCGTATTTTGGAAAAGTCAAGGCGATTTGCATCTCATGACTGCTGAAGCCATTGTGTCGACAAAATAATGCAATAACGTTGTTTTTAACGATTCTTGGTTGACGCTTGCCTTGTGAGCTGGTGGATAGTCTTGTTGGAACGTCCATTCTCTCTCAATAAATTGTTTGGTTGCCCAAGGCTTTCAAAGCACCTTTCAGAACACTTTCGTGGAAATCATTCGCTTTCATTCAACAGGGTATTATTAAACGCGATTCAAAGTGAACATATAATGAAATCACAGCGAAGCTTTGAAAGGTCTACTTATTGTCCTCGTCGATTTAAAATAAATGTTAAGGACAGTTCTTAGAGGTTTTTTTTTAAAATCTCACATCTCGATATGATAAGAACGAAAGTTAAATGCGTAGCAAAAATAACTGGCGAATTTGAGGTAAATGTGATGACAGGCGTTCATCCAATTTAAATACACGCAACTTTCCGAGCAATATAAAAAACCGTGACATTGAGAAAATTGAAAATCTGACTGAAGCCAGCGAGTGTTATATGTTAGATTTCATTTATTTCTACATGTTGTTTGTCGACTGATATAAATTTAGATTAGCGAAAGCGTAAGTTGTGTGTTTTCTGTGTTTGAGAAAAACATTATTATAATTGCTGCCTTTACACCTATATGGAGTGGTCAAACCTAAAAGGGTATACATGAGATGTGAAGTAGCTTTTAGAGCATGATAATACTGTATTTAACATGAAAATCCTCAGATTTGGTCCTTACCGATTATGCTCGGCGGGAAATGACATGCCTGCAATGCAGAGACATTTGCCGAAACTGAAGTGTATTTTGAAGGTTTGGACCAATTGTTCTAAGTTAAAGGCAAGAAATGTTAAAGCGGCGCTGGAAGGGTTCTAGAAGGAGATTATGTTCATAATAAAGTCAAATTTTACCAAAAAGAATTGCTTTTTGTATGTTAGTCTCGAATCTTTATGGATTACATGTTATCTGCGTGCTCGTTATTTTGCAGTAGGAGGATGTTATTAATTTTCAGTTTTTCGGTTTTTATTCTAGATATTAAAAAATAGTTTCCGATGGTTACTAAAAAGCTAACAATATGCATGATGAATGGACGGTTTTCCATTTAGAGGGATTATTTTGTATGAACTATTATGCATTGTTACTTGTTCGCCATTGATTCTGTTTGTACTAGGTTTTAATAATATGTTTGGTCATAAAAGCATAACACTCGTTCTGTATCTAACAAGTATTCGTACGTAGGCCAACGCCGACCGATATTAAGTCGTTTTTATTGTTTTCTATTGAATAATGTGCATAGACTTAGGTTTTATTAATAACTGGTACATTGTACAGCATTCATTGTTTTTTTTTTTCAAAAACTAGTTCAAAATAAGTATGTTTGTGTTTTGTGTTTATGTGCATTTGTGGCCCATTATTTGGCAACAATTTTTCATATCTAACTCATTGGAATCAGTAGAAAAGTATAAGCTTCTATTATATGTGCAATAGTAGTTCTACGCAAAACTTTCCCATTGCGTGTAGAAAGTAAAAAGAGGGCTTAAACATTTTGTATGCTTTTAAAGTTACAACTTTTATTAAACTTGTGTAGCGGCTGCCAATTAAAATAATTAGTATGTCGTTATCTTTTGATCAATTACTTGTATTTTCGTGTTTCTACTTTCTAATATGCAACTAAGGGTGGAGGCAGATTTTAATTACTATCGTGCGCCATACAATGGTAAGCCTGAATGCCACACCAAGCTAAAGGCGGCAGTTCACACAGTAAAGCAATGATTTCAGACTTTAACATATGTTAAAATGAAGGAAGAAACAAAATAGATTTTGTATGTAGTTAGGAATGATGTGGTTTAATTAGGTGACCATAAAACTAGTAATTTAGAATGAAACTTAAAATGTTAAAAGACATATGCACCGCAGTTTATGACGGCACAGAAATGATGCGAATAAATCCATAGCTTGAGCACACGCGGTATCTATACCACTGTTCAAAGGCAAGGACGATATGTAAAACTGTACTTTATCGGTTTAGGCAAATCACATACTAGTCAATACCGCAATCTATTCAATAATTATTGCTGGCAATGTGGCTTCGTAGGAAGCATGTGGGCATATGAAGCGATTCAATAGAGAAACATCGTTTAAGTGGGAAAGATTTACGGTTTAAAAATGAACCCGATACATACGACTGTGTAAAAAGGAAAAGTACGCGATATATACGATGGAGTAAAAAGAAATACACAACGAAGAATTTGATTGAAAGTTCAGTATACAAAGTAAGCCTTTAAAGTCGCTTGCTTATTGATTTCGTACACGATTTCCTACAAGGGGACCAAATTGAAGACTCCGAAACTTTTTGCTAAGGATCGTACGTAGAGAAATAATTGTATAAATAAGTTTTAACAGCTTAATAAAGGTTCTTGAATGTCACGGTTAAGGAATCAACTATGGAAAGACCATATTCAAGTCTGAGTTTTGTTTGCAGCTTCGGAAAAATGCTCTGCCATTTAAGTCTTAACCAAAAATTATATAGATACATTACCATTTTAATCTTAAAGAGAAACTTACTTACTTAAGGTGGCGCTAGAATCCGGGTAGACCTGGGCCTCAGTCAACAAGCGTCTCCAGCTAGCTCGACCTTTTGCTAGCTGCCTCCAGTTTCGCATGCTAAGTTAGTTGACGTCGCCTTCCACTTGCGTGCGCCACTTGAGTATCGGTCTTTCTCTACTGCGGCGTCCCTCAGGGACGGATTCGTAAGCTCCTCGGACCGGAGCGTTGGTTTCCATCCATGCAACCATCTCAGTTTTTGGAAATTCACTATTCTGGCTAGGTCGATGTAGCTGTACAGCGCGTACAGTTCGTCGTTGTATCTCCTTTTCCACTCACCGTGAATGCAAACCGGACCGAAAATCGCTCAAAGAAATTTCCTCTCAAAGCAGCCAAGAGCATCATCATCCATTTTTGACAATGTGCATGCCTCTGCGCCATAGAGCTGGACTGGGATTATTATCAATTGCCTTCTTAGCCCAAAGAAGCAGCGATTGGCAAGAGTTATTCTTCGTTTGATCTCAGCGCTGGTGTTATAGTCTGAATTTATAACGGAGCTTCGGTAGACAAAGTCCTAACTACCTCAAAGTTATATCTGTCAAAGGTGACGTTCTGTCCAAGACGTCGGTGTTGAGTGTCCTTTTTGTTTGACAGCATAAACTTGGTCTGGCCTTCGTTGACCTCTAAACCCATTTTCCCCTCTTCCGTCTCAGTGCGCGGGAATAAGCCACTAAAATCACACTACTTTCTTCCGATTATATCAATATCATCGGCGTATGCGAGTAATTGGACGGACTTTTGAAAGATTGATTTGAAAGGAGTATTATTTCAAGTATGATATTGAATGCATGATAGCGCATCGCCTTGTCTAAAGCCTTTCTGGACATCAAAGGTCTCGGTGAGATCTTTACCAACTTTGAGGGAGCAGCGTGCATTCCCCATTATTTTCTTACTCTAACTTATAGGTATATACAAAAATTATCGTGGGAACTGTAACATACAAAACATAAAAAAATGTATCGTACGCTGCGTTTGTGTCATTTGCGTGTGACGCTACCGCGCAGCGTTGTGTCATTTGAGACCCATGTGCACACATGGCCATAAAAATTTTGTTGTGTGACATTGTTGGTCACAACACGTAGCTTGGCTACAACAAGGTAATCCGAGGTCCGAGTCAATGGAACGTTCGAACATCCATTATACTGAGGGAGTGTCGTGCAATATGGTCAATCTGGTTGAAGTTTATTTGATCAGAGATTATTCAAAGTCGATTAGCCTGGCTATATCTCCTGGCTTTGGATTAAAATCGCCGAGAACAATTTTGATGTCATAGCTAGGTCATTGCTCGTAGATCTTGCCCAAGAGCTCATCATAAGTATCCTTGGTGTCGTCATCTTTCTGCTTTGTTGGGGCGTGCGCGGACAAAAAGCTAATGTTACCAAATTTAGCCTTGATGCGGATTGCTACGAGGCGCTCGTTCATATGCTGAAAACTCATGACTTTTTATCTAAGTCTTCCTCCAAAAACAAATCCGCATCCAAATAGGCGCTGCTTTTGTCCTCGCTTTTGTCGTCCGGCCCATCCCATCGCATTTCTTGGATGGCGGTGTGGCAACTTACCCAAAACTTTTGGTCTGGTAACACTTTTTCATTCTGTCAACGCATATTGACAGTTGTCTTTGTCATTACTCTTCCGCCAATAAATTCATTTTCGCTATTAAATTCATTTAACATTTTCTATTGTATTTTGTTAAGTTAAGATTTTTTTGTAAATAAATTAGGAATTACCCTGCAGCAGTCTAGGGCCTCCATTAGTTGTTCGGCTGCAAGCGGTCTATTAAGGGACTTAGCATTCCACGTGCATATTCAGAGTTCGTTGTGCTTAATTTGTTTGCATGGGTTGTTAACAGTATATTCTCCGTATCCGAGGCTTGTTGTGGCTTCGTAAGTTTCATCTTTTTTCCATTGCCGGGCAGTTACTTCGGCGGCATTTATTACATCTTGAGATTCGCTTTTTAATACCCTCAAAAAAATATTTTTCCTCTTTCTCTGCAGAATATCCATTTATTGCCTCCTTGAGCTCTTCATTGTCAGAAAATCGCTTTCCACGAAGATATTTTTTCAAATCAGGAAACAAAAAATAACAACTAGGGGCTAGGACCACTGGACTATAGGGTGGGTGTTGGATTTCTTCGAAACCACAATCTCGCACAGCGGCCTTGGAAACTCGCGCCGTGTGAACGGGAGCGTTGTCCTGAATAAGCAACACACCTGTTGTCAGTCTAGCCCGTGTTTTTTTTTCTTAATTTCCTCCCGTAAATGATGCCTCATTTAATCTCACTTGACCACTTTTGCACAGTTGATAACGAATTTGCAGAACCTTGGTAAACAGCCACTATCTCTTCATGAATAAGTTTTTGACTTTTTCCCTGTTTTGCAAGAAATTTAATCACAGCGCGGTGCTCAATTTTCACCATCATCGTCTACTCGCCATTTTGATTGTGTTTACCTAGTGATTAAAAGCGAATTAATAATCACATGTATATGAAATCTTACAGCAGCGCACTAAAATAATAGTATTACTTAATTAATAAGTCAATTTACATATATCACCAGAACTTTACCCCGATACCGAGAATCCATGAACTTCCCTCGTACTTCCGTTCAGCAGAACTATTACATTTTTGGTTGCAGCAGTGTGATGGCAGTAGATATGGAAAACAGTTGTCTTTTGAGTGGGGAAAATTCGGAAAACATTTGTACATAGACGCAATTACACCCATTAAAGTGCACTTCTTGGTTGGCAGGTGGCGTCATGGATTCTTATTTTTTTTCAAAAATAAGCTCGTTTTACAGCCAACGTTACCGGACAGTGATCAGTGTTTATGTTTTGAATAATATGGACCAAATTCATCTAGACGGTATTCCAGTCGGATGGCGCTACGTGTCACATTGCATTGATAACTAGTGAATTTACCAACTATTTCTTGTGAACGGATTAGGGCATGTTAATAAACCGATTTTGGAAACCAATTTTACAAGCGTTATTGGTGACAAAATGAGTGGACCAAATTAAGATTGAAACGATGCGCCTTGTCAAAAGCAGCCATATGACTGAAGACGTGTTCAATAGACGAACGAATGAACCAACCCTCTTAACGAAAGACGATTTGGACTCAAACATGATTTCTGTTCGTTATTTTTTAAACTAAAGCTCTTAAAAATCACATTTACAATGGATGAAATAAAAGCTATAAGTTGTTGGGATTGTTGTATAGACACTTACTTTACGTTATGTCAGAAGTGATGGTCCGATCATTCGATTGCTAATTTACAAAATAATCGCCTGTCCTTACCTTGGCAACTATTATAATGCTCAAAACACACCTGAGCGGACATAAAGTCCTGTATTTCTCCGACAAAAGGACAATTTTTATTTCAACACAAACCCATGTATTTTCGCAACCAGTCATGAAACTCATCGACAGGAAAATATGTCGTTTGTCCCGTCGGCTTTGATGTTTGTTGACTCATAAGAATCAATGAGTTATTGTTCTATACAACAACAAAAGACGGTTTGTCCGCTCCGGTGTGTTTTCAGCCTTACAAAAGTTGCCAAGCCTCTATAATACTCACATATATTTTGCCTCTATAGAAAAAAATACTTTCCTTTCATATGGCGAATGTAAACAATTTCCCACTTTTAGACTAATCACACATTTTCATGGTTTACCAAGATAAATAATTTCCTGTTCCTGTAGTCGAACTTATGAAACATCATACGACTACTTTGCGCAAGAACCAATTACTTTTATTTGCTAGTACAAAATAAAAACATATTTATATACTATATACAGTATCGGGCAAAACTAAAGAACCTGAAACGAATATGAAGTTCTGACGATTATAAAAAAGGTAAATGCTAACTGATAATGTTTAAATTTTAAAACAAAAACATACCACTAAAATTAATTTTCTCATAAAGTCATTTATTAAATGTATTCACTAAATAAATCAGTTATTTTAAAGTTAATAAAAAATACAATGAAACTGGAATGGTGAAACGGTGAATGGTTCACAGCGATGGCAGACCAGAAGAGACTACCCCAAAACAGGACCATCTTTTGATCCAAAAAATAAAAGCACAACCTGATATTTTCGCAAGTCACCTTGTGAAAGATTTCAAGTTAAATATCAATGAAAGGATAGTGCGTGGACGAGCTGTCGATATTTATGTCGGATTATTTTCAAAATGAGCTGCTATTTCCAAAAAGAGCGGGAAGCTGGCCCCTATGCAATTGATTAGGGGCCAAAATAAATTTGTTTCCTTCTGATGGAATGATACGAGGGCGGGTCAATAAGTCCGTGACTTTTTGAATTTCTGACCTCTTTACTGAAACAGCAACACTGCTCCTGTCAACAGGCATCTGTCAGTTGACTCCTGTCAAAATTTAAACTTGCTGCGTCAGTTAGTTTGTGTTTGACAGCTATTTTTATCAGACTACTCACTAATTTGAGGAGAAAATGGAAAAAAGTGAATTTCGTGTGCTTATTAAGCATTATTTCTTGCGAAAAAAAACCATTACCGAGACCAAGGCTAAGCTTGATAAATACTATGGGGACTCTGCACCATCGATTTCAATGGTAAAAAAGTGGTTTACTGAATTTCGTTGTGGCCGTACAAGCACTGAAGATGCCGAACGTCCTGGACGCCCAGTTGAGGTCTCTACACCCGAAACAATCGAAAAAATTCACGATATGGTGTTGGCCGACCGAAGATTGAAAGTGCGAGAGATTGTGGAAGCCGTAGGGATCTCGCATGGCTCAGTGGTTTCAATTTTGAATGATCACTTGGGCATGAGAAAGCTTTCCGCAAGATGGGTGCCGCGTTTGCTCACAGTCGACCACAAACGCAATCGTGTAAAATCGTGCAAAAATCCATGAATTGGGCTATGAATTGCTCCCTCATCCACCCTATTCTCCAGATTTGGCTCCGAGCGACTACTTCTTGTTCCCAAACCTGAAGAAATGGCTTGGTGGAAAAAGATTTGACTCCAATGATGAAGTCATCTAGCAAACAAAGGCCTATTTTGAGGACCTCGACAAATCATTTTTTTGAAAGGGATAAAAAAATTGGAGAAGCGTTGGACAAAGTGTATAGAGCTCAAGGGAGACTACGTTGAAAAATAAAATTATTTTTTTATCAAAAAATCTGTGTTTTAATCCAAAAGTCACGGACTTATTGACCCGCCCGCGTACATGTTAGAAGGTGTGTTGGAACAAGACTCAATTCACGCTATTGTAACAATACTATTAAACATGAAGGTGATTACAATATGGTATGCGATATTTTTAATCTTAAGGATTAGGACCTCTAAGATCAATAGAGGGGCGAATAGGTCGGTTCAAATACCGAAATATCCTGGAAGACACAATATTGCCATATGCTGAGGATCACATGGCTCTCTGTTAAAGATTTCAGTAATATAATGATCCAAAGCATAAGGCAGGAAATGTAAAAAATTGATTCCAAGCACAAAGAGTTATGTTATTATCGACCGACCTAACCCCCCCCCCCCCCCCCCCCCCCCCATCAAGAATTTGTGGGAAATAGCTAAAAGAAAGCTGATAGGATAGGATTTTCGTAGCCACGGAGACCTTTTTATTGTGTTTTTAAGAACAATGACGTAAAACACCAAAATCTCTTATGGACAGCTTGCCAAGACGATTTAATCTTACTAAAAATAATAATACTTGCAATTTTATTTTTTTCTTATTTTTTATTTTATTTGTTATAATTAGCGCGCGCTCAAGGGGTTGTTAGTACCCTTATAGTGATTGCACACAGCGCGGGCGATGGAAAGAAAGAGAGTTACCGATGTACGTTGGTCTTGAGTGTTAGGAGGTTATAATAACTAGGAAATAAAGAACTCGGCAGGGCATTCCACAAACAAATTGTTTTGGGCGGATGAAAGCTTTATATGTTAAAGCCAGATCAGAGGGGTTGAAATATTTCATGCATCACTTAAGGAAACCTAGACATTTCGCTGCATTTTTGGCGACTTCGAATATGTGGTCATTCCACCGTAAGTTGTCATTGTCACACATACCGAGAATGGAAAGTTTCTCGGTCTCAACGATGCAAGTGCCATTAATGGATAATGTTTAGGTATTTGAATTTCGCTTAAGCGACAGCGGACAGCATTGTGTTTTGAAAGCATTAAATTCCACTCTGTTGATAGTTCCCAATTGGTTATGCTGTTTATATCTGAATTTAATGAGCTTAACATATGCTGCTGTTCCCGTTCTACAGCCGAGGAGCAGGGACGTGAGTCCGGGAACGAATATCAAAAACAGAGAGTACTGTCGTCAGCAAAGCAGTAAATTGGACTAGAACTAGCAGACAAGAGATCATTAATGAAAATTAAAAAGAGTGTTGGACACAGAACGGAGCCCTGGGGCACGCCAGCATTTATTTTGTGAATATCAGACTTGAAACCATTCAAGACAACTTGAATTGAACATTCCCAAAGGTAATTTCTAATCCATTGAAAAAGAGAGTCGTCGATCTTTTCGACAAAAGAGCCTGATGCCAAACTCTGTCAAATGCCTTAGAAATATCAAGTGCAAATACATTGCTTTCGGCTGATTGATAAACTTTGGTTCCACTTTTCGGTGAGACATGCCATCAAATCACCAGTGAACCTGTTGCTACGAAACCCGTACTGCCGGTCATTAATAAGTTGTCGTGTTTCGAGATATTTCATAAACTGACGATTTATCATTTTTTCCATGACCTTGGAAAGAAGGGACGTAAGTTCAATGGGTCTGTAAGAGGAGAGGGAAGAAGATTCGCCTTTTTTAGGGACGGGCTGGACAAATGCTGTTTTCCATCTGCTCGGAAGAAGTCCGAAAGAGTAGGATTGATGGAAAAGCTTACGCTGTGGTTTTGCCAGCATAGAAGAACACTTATTCATCTGGACCAGCGGGTTTGTGAGCGTTAAGATCTTTAAGTACTCTTGCTACGACACGAGTGCGAAAGTGGATTCTTTCCATTGAAGATTTGGGGCACTCAAATGTAGGTGGAGACAAAGCACAATCTGGAAGCATTGAGCTGCTTACAAAGTGTGCAGCAAGCAGATTGGCTATGTCCAAAGAGCTGACAGCTGGAATGTTATTGTAAATGAGCGAGAATTTCTATTGTTTTCTTTGTCCTTTTAAAATTAGAAATATTTTTATTTTCTTTTTTTTTTATAACAGTATATTAAATGATTGTTAACAGTTTTTGTTTTTGATTTTGAACATTATCAATAAATGTAGTAAATTTATTATAACGAATTTAAAAAGTTTGCATATAACTCGTCGTCAGAACTTCACATTCGTTTCGGTTTCCTTAGTTTTGCCCGATACTGTATATTCAAGAGATATATCTTTCTCAATTTCGTCTACGTTCTGAGGGTAAGGAGAAAAAAAAACGAATAAGTAAATAAAAAAATTTCAAACGCTTTTGCCGAGGCAATTATAAACGGTTACACACAAAACATCGAAATTGATTAATAATAAACAATCCACAGGACAACACAAAAAGCGTTTTAAGTAAATGGTCTATCGCCTCTTTGTAAATCTTTACTTATAGAATCTACATACATACCCTAACTACGTACTCTGTCCTGGTGTCCTTTGCTTACCTTTTCTTTCTTGTTCTGGCACTGTTACATGCTCTCCAAATGCTTCTGTATGTAATCAATAATAAACATTATACCTACCCCACCTGAGTTGAGTCGAAGGAAGCTGTTCTTTCAGTTTGTCTTTTAAAAACATAAGATAAAGGAAGCAACGGTATTCACATCACAAATTGTATTTTATTTACACAGGGGAATCCCCTTGGGCTATTCTTCTAATGAAACTGAAACACGATTAGGGAATTTCTTAGATTACACTGTGCTAATGGCACCGATACCTTAGAGCTTTCGTGGAATTACAAAATTATAATAGAGATCCACACAAGGATAATACACAGTGATACGATACTATGCGTATTTAGCACGTAGAAAAAAAAAATTACGAATTAATTCGAAACGTATTTTATAAATATTTGCACAAATTACCCAATTTTATGAGATTGGTGGTCAGGACTGTTAGAGTTAGCTAAATGGGTCTTTGATTGTCAAAGATAGATTTATCATTCATCCATACATCCAGATCTCAGTCCTGAAAAAAAAAAATTTCATTTAAAGTGATGGTATGGTTTTGTTTAGGTGAAGCATTAAATGAGGCAGCCGTGGTGACTACCACTACTACCATGCAGCTTCTATGTCTCATAAAAACGATAGAAAGTAAATGAAAATACGAGTACGTGTATATATCAAAGAGAGTAGCAGTTGCCCTTTTCGTTACACACATCGTACGAAATTAACCTTAGAAAAAGAATATGGGAAGATTTCTGCCGTTGCCGTAAATTCAGTAATCTTTGATGAGACGGAATCAGATTTTCCAGAAAAATGGAGGGTTTGGCTATTTATGACAATAGTTGTTTCCTCCCAAGTACTGCACCCATGAAACAGTATAGCCTCTCCAAATACGAGTTGTTTAGTTTTTTGTAAAATGACGCGTTACGAAGCATTCCCCTCTTATGCTTAACTCTAACAAAGCACTGTGGTGATCGTTACCGATAACAGGTAGAAATAGAACCACGACAGTGATAACATTATTGTTATGTGGCTTAAACTTAAAATTCATCTGACGATGAATTTAGATGACTTTAACAAAAGCCTCTGGTTTTTCGGTTAAAGCTCTTCTATGCAAGGACGACTCATACTCTACACATTGTTCAATAATGCCTTGAAGAATTTGTTCAATACAAGATGACCCAAAGCGGGCGCCAGCTTATTCATTTTCACACGTTATCTCCAGCTGTTAATTTGTGTATTCAGTAGTGATTTTTGCTGTTATTTAGCCGGGTGCTGTAAGGAGTCCTTACTATGGACACTAATAACATTGTCTGCAAATATGTCAAGTGTTGTTATTGTTGAACTATTTTCGGTTATCACATCATAATTACATCTGCAGAGGTATGATACTGACTGAAAGTCAAGATTTCGAGCAAGAAAGAGCTGTAAATGTCAAAATAACATATGTTTTGAAAAAAAAACTTGTATTTGGACCACCCTGTAAACATGCAGTCGTTTTTATTCGTGACCTTAACACTGAATCAGATATTACTATCCTTGGTATCTGGGCTATTTCCCGCCTTGAAAATGAAAACCAGTTCTTTTTTCAGAAAAAAAAATCGGCAATACTCTTAATGAAAAATTTATTTATATCGCAAGCACGTTCTTAAGCCTCTTTGGCTTTAAAAGTGTAAAATGTCTGTAATCATAGTAATCTTGGTATCACAATAAAGACAACCTTTAGAAAGCTAAGCTGATAATAGGTAAATTTATGCGACTTACTCGTAGTGAATTTGGTGGGAGTAGTAAAGCCAAGAGTTTAAAATCGTATTTTTCTGAACATCAAATACGAATAAATTTATTTTTGAAGCTGATTTTCCAAATTCTTTAAATTTCTTGTTGGAAATTTAAGAAGCCTGCAAAATTTAAAGAATTTTTTGAAGAATACAACATGGCACCGTTTATTGCTCTGGAAGAAAGGATATTGCCGTCATAATATTAAATTATTAGGTTGTACCGCTTGAAGTGTCCAAAGTGTCCGTTAGCATCTTTAACTTTTTTCTAACATGATTCAGGGATGCGAAAAAATTTCAGATCCCGATTAAAGCAGGTTTTGCACTGCTACGCGTGATGTAAGGGGTCTAGCATGACCCTGCATATTTGCCAACTTAGATTGCCTTTAACCAATTTCGGATGCACTATGTCGATTTTTTCTTACAATATTTGACTGCATCGGCGATGGCGATGGCGCGATAGTTAGCTCATTAGACTATCACTCAAAGAGTCTGGGTTCGATTCCTGACTGGGTTACGAACAATTTTTCAAATCGCCATCACCCTTACGGCGGGCAATGGTAAACTCTTGAAAGTATAATTGCATACGAAAAAGCTTCTAAGGAATGCCGTTCGGATTCGGCGATTAACCGTAGGCCCCGCTCAGATGTGATTTAAATGATAACATGAGCAACACAAATGAGTGTCAAGATGCTAGGCCATGGCCCATACCGGGCTGCCAGCGCTACAGTGTTTAATTGACTGCATTTATCGTTTCCCCTGGTTGAACAAATGAAAAGTGGATTAGTCCATAACTTCCCTGAGCGAAGACCTAGTTTAGGGGTGTGTTTTGGTTTTTCTTCTGCATCCAACCACTGCCCAGATGTTTTATGGCATTCATACAAAGTTCACTTTTCATCACACGCGATTTTACGTGGACTTTGGTGCTTTAAGCTAAGTGATGCATAAATTTCTTACAATTTTCCATTAGAGATGTGTTGATTTATTACCATAGGAGATATTCCCATGTTCTATGCAATGTCCCGCACCCTTTTTGTTGGATCTGCATCTACAGATCCAGACCCCATTTACATTACAGTTTCTAGTTTTCCACTTACATACATAGTTCGTTTTCGAGGCTAAGATATCTCGCCCAGAACCTAGCAAACCAACGTCGAATGTGGAGTTTGTTTACCGCTAAATCCTTCGCTGCCAGAGACGCTTTTTATATTCATAAAAGAAGAGAGTCCGACTTTGAGCCGTCGACATCATGATAAACAATTCGTAGAAAAAAATTACCTTAGTTGCAATTAACCCTAAAACACCCATTAAAAACACGTGTCACGTTATCCTATAAAAAAAATTCATTTTCTGCTGCAGATGTTTACTCGAGAGCTTTTTATTGTTCACTGAGTGAAAATTGGGCATTTCATATGGTACAACCTAATACTTACTCTGGCAATTTGATGCTAGACCTAGACCTTCTTTCGTAGTATGGAGTCGGCGAATTCGACAACTGTACCATTGAATTTCCTCTTATCTGTCCCGAGCATCAATAGAATTTAGGAACGACCAGCTCTTTAGTACTAAAAAAGAGCTCATCCCCTCAATCTAAATCTTTAAAACAATTTGAGTCTTTACATGAATCCATGCTCTAAAAAACCAGAAAATATACCCAGTTAGATGACATCAACTTATTAAACGAGGTCACGTTGTGTCACACAGCAGAAAAAAGCAATCTTCAAACTTCCGTAATTTATAGAAAAATAACATCCGAAAGAGATTTCGACAAAAACAAAGTCTCGTTTCACTTAAGCCAAAAGCGTTCATCCATTTATTTGTGCAGCTTGGAAAATTGTTGAATCATTTTCTGCCATGACTGTATGCCATTACTAAGAACTTGTAATTGAAATTTCCGGAAATGTGTTAATGGACTTTGTGTTCCTCAACATGGAGTAATAATGATAGAGAGTTAAAAGATGGCAGTTTCCGTAGATAAATTGTTTTTTTGTCATTAAAGCGAGAAGCGGGGGAACATACAAGTATACTCCTACATATTGTTACTGCTCGCAGTTGGAAATTTTCTGAGTTTATCTTTAGGTTTGTTTATGAGAAAATATCTGCAATTGACAAGTCATGCCATTGATTGTAGTTTTGAAATCTTTTTAATATATGCGCACATCGGTAGTTTTCAATTGATATGTCAAATAGCATGAGATAACGTTAGGATTGTCTATTAAATATTCGATCAGACAAAAACGAAGGACTATAGAAATTTTTCAAATTAAAATGTAATTGATTTTATTCGAGAAAAAAACAAACAATTCTTAGAAATAATTTTTGCAACGTGTTGTTATTTAATCAATAGCATATAGACTGGTTGACATATTGTATATCATTTATGTACATATATAATGTTTATTTGATTATTGTTAGGGCTAAATAGGTTTTATAGAGCAATCCATCTCAGATAGTGTGATATACAGAGTCCTTCAGAAGCTAAAAAAATTAACATTTGTTTGAGGGCTCCTGTGGTGTTATCACAATTATTTTGGAAAACTAAGAAACAGAACAAAACGAAGTTTCGTATCTTAAAGTGATGCCATCCCTATAAGTTGTTTTCTTAGTTTAATAATTTTTTTCTACGAGTATGTTATACTAGGAATACAAATAAGTTGCCGCCGTTTAACAATGGGTGGCCCCACCAGTAAGTTATGGTTGAAATTTTCAGATATATTGTAAAACGCCATATCGAAAGTTTGGATACTCGTATCTTGAAGTATTAGCGATTTTGTATCAGCATCATATAGTTTTGTTCGTACGAAAATTTCTAGTTTTGAGACGTCATTTGTGGGAACTTTTAATTGTCTTTTTTATTTTGAAGAAATCTGCAGCTGATGCGCGTCATCGATTTCTTGTAGAAGCATATGGTGAGGTTGCTTTAAGCGAGAGAAGAGATCGTGAGTGGTTTCAAAAGTTTAAGAAGAATGAGTTTGACGTCGAAGACAAAATGTAACGGAAGGCGAAAAGTGTATAGAGACGCAGAATTGGAGGAAGATTCGTGCCAAATGCAAGAACATTAGGAGTGACTCAGCAAGCAATTTAACATCGTTTAAAATCTTGAGGTACAAGAAATAAGGTATCATATGAACTAAGGCCGACAAACGTTAAACGCTGATTTTGCACATTTGAAATGATGCTTGCCAGGCTAAATGAAAGGGTTTTTTCTTGCATCGTGATAATCCAAAGAAGAAGAAGTCATGGGTACCGAGTGGCCATGCTTCAAAATCGTGGGGCTAGCTTAATATTTATGGGAAAAAAACTAATTTTGTGTATTTTGTAGGATGGGCTCTCTACCGAAGACAATTGGTGAGATTGAGCCGAGCTCTCAAGGAAAAACGCGCCCTCTACTACTCCAGATCATGCATAATACTGTTCGATGCCATCTCTGTAATAAACAACGACCTAGTAGCCCTTCAAGTAACTCCATATAATTGGATAAAGATGTTAGATGATACTAATAACCGTACTGGCGAATCCACTACTCTGTTTAAGAGTTATCGTGCCGAACTACGTACTTTAATTATGTTGCTCTGTTGTTAACCTTCATGAAAATTACGATGATTAAATCATACGTCGAGCCAGTATGTGACAGGTTAAATGGCGCAAAATCTCTGCAGTTTTTTGTGACTGAAAAATAAGTCTTAAACTGACACGACAGTTTTTCAACGTCGGAAAAGAGATTCAAGTTCGAATTCTTCTATTCGAGGGTTGAAGATCGGCCAAACAAAAAGTAATTAGATTATTCAAATCCAGAAACATCAGCAAACTCTTGGCCGCACTAAAGAGCTATTCCAAATATACTCGTAAAATCGGTTGCAGAATGTCGCAATCGTTACAGGTGACATATAAGCAATACGGGTACAGTCCCTTTGAAAAGACGTATACGGCAAAACTCGTTTATGAAAACCGGTTTGGAAGTGGTATTTACATTAGCAGATAAGAAAATACTTCTGCTAAGATGCTTTGAATAAAAAAATTTAAAGAGTGTTCAATTTTTGCCAGAGACGGAAGTATTTTAAAATGAGTGTCGCGTTTGCATCACGTCATGAAGCAGTATTCTTGTGCACGCATCCAAAAGGACCGAAAATGTCATACGGAGCAGTTGCTTAATACATGAAAAAGTCAAAAGCATTTGTTAGCAAGTGAGTGCACCGTTATTCCCAAGTTAAAAATCTGGATGATTTGCCGGGATCGTGGGTCTACGCCAAAAACAACAAAAAAGCAGGACAAAATGATTCTACGTGTGTTTGAAAAAAATCCTCTTCTACCGTTACGTGGGGGACAAGGGATTTTACGTAAAAGGGGTCTAAATGTGTGTTGTGATACGATACGAAGACGTTTACTAGCCAATAATGTAAAATTTCGAAGCACAATAAAGAAACCACTACTGTCAAAAAAACACATAGAAAAACGACTCAGTTGGGCCAAAGAGAATTTGGACAGAGATTGGAACAATGTTATTTTTTCGGATGAAGCTTCTTTTTGGGCATGGTCTCCTATCACTCATACCTAGTGTACACAATCCAATAAATTAATCCAGCGGACCGTCAAACACCCGGCAAAGGTGCATGTTTGGGGATGCTTCGCAAAACAAGGATTTGGCAATTTGTTCATGTTTACAAATAACTTAAACGCACCCAACATGGTCAAAATTTATAAGAAGGCTTTATTACCATCTGCCCGAAGGTTGTTTAAAAGAAGGAATGAGAATTGGTTACTGCAAGAAGATAATGACCCGAAACATCGCAGTCGTTTGTGGAGTGCGTGGAAACAAGAAAATGACATCGATGTTTTAGATTCGCCATCATATTCGCCGGATGCAAATCCCATTGAAAATGTTTGGGCATTCATGAAGCTAGAGCTCCAAAAAAAGAAGATCTCGACGGTCAAACAATTATCACGAAAAATACGAGTTTTATGGAGATCTTTGTCTCAGGATGATGCTATAAGATAAGTAGAAAGCATGCCTCGAAGACTCCGAGCAATTATTGATAATGGAGGAGAGTGGACAACATATTATATAAACAAAATAAACCAGTACAATTGATTTTTTTTTATTATTATAAGTTCTTTAATTTTTGTCGTATACGATCATATCAAACGGACTGTACATATGTATGCCGTAGAAGAACGTGGTATAAAGTTATACGTGTTGGCTAAATCAGTAAAGTTAAAGATTAGTTAAAGACATTTTTGGTTTAAATATAATATTTGAAGGTGCATTTGTTTTTGGAATGTTTTTATGATAGCCTGAAATAAATTACTAAGAAATGCAATAATATAGAATGGTTTAAGTAACCTGTTCTTTAAATTTTTCTTTGTCGTGCTATATAAAAGGATTTTCATGTAAACTCGTCATAAATGCCCCAAGGATATACCAAAAATAAAAATAACCTTTAATAATTTGTATACCTATACAAACATGTATCTTTGCAGGTTTGGTAAAACTCTTGTGGGCTCAGTCATTTCGGTACCCACTCACATTCAGATTTTTTGATTTTCATTGAAAATAATTACCATTTTCCTACAGTTGAGTTTTGCATTCTTTTTTCTGGTTTCATAGCATATCACGCATAAAAGCTTTAAATTTGTCTTAAGCTAATATTTGACTTGAGATAATTGCAAGATAAAGAGAGACTAGGGTGGACTTGATTGTTTTATAACTTAGATACTTGGATGGTTTGTTCAATAGAGTTAATTCGTTGTCAACATCACTTAAAAATATTATCTTAATTCGTTCGAAGATACGCAGTTGGAGGGTGAATTTTTTGATAAAAACAATAAATTTTTTTTAATTGAATCCTCTTTTCGAAAACATTTCATCCTTCGATAGAGACTTTCAATTTAAAATTAATGAAACAATATATTAGGAAACAACAACACAGTTATATTATACGTAATTTAATGGCTAACCTAGGTAGACGGAAATAAATTTAGAAACAATGCCAATTCACCATTTCCTGTGTCTTTGGTTTGCCATCTAAAGGAAAATAAGATTAAAATCGGTTTTATTACCATTTAAAATAAAAGCAATCACTTGGATTTTATGGCCAAAAAGCGGGAAGTGGTTATGGCACCGATGTCATTTATTACTATGCCAAATAAAATTTGTTTTCATTTTAAACAGCACGAATGAAAGTGGAAGCCCCTTCGAAAAGAAAGAACAAAGTACGTAGTTGCTATGATTTTGCTGTCATGTGGGTACAAGGAAATAAATATTATCGCATTGTTAAAATTTTAAAATTTAAGATAACTTGAATAAACTTAAATAGCGGCGACACAGAAGAGATTACGTCGATGTTTGAGGGCATCACCATCGCACGTCTTAGGGGCATCTGACCAGATGTGAGCATTGTACTCCCCAATTTTAGGCTATCAGCACGTATGACGACTATTGTTTGACGATATCGTTTTGATGATTGAACGCTTGCTTCATGTAGCTCGAAAACTGTCAAACACAATCCAAGCGATAGCGTTTGAACGATAGATATTTTAATATCGTTTCGTATTTTGCTGTGTTGTTGCAAAGTTTATTTATTATAAAGAAATGATACGCAGTAAATTATTTAAATTTTTTGAAAAACGAAATAAAAACGAAGAAAACTTAAAGGTGTTACGAACACAAACAATACTAAATGATACATCGCATCCTTTATCAATTCCATCAGATTGATAAGTTCTGATTAAAATGATTCTTTCTGACGTTTGAAAAGAGGCATTTCTTTATATTTTGGGCGAAGTAAACTTGGATTGCGTTGTCCGAAAAAGATATACAGTCCGTTTGATAAGATCATATACTGCAAAAATTAAAGGAGAACTTATAATAAAACAAAAAAATCAATTGTACTGGTTTATTTTGTTTATTTACTTAATTGCTTTTCAATTAATATGTTGTCCACTCTCTTCCATTATCAATAATTGCTTGGAGTCTTCGAGGCATGCTCTCTACTAATCTTATAGCATAATCTTGAGACAAAGATCTCCATACAACTCGTATTTTCCGTGATAATTGTTTGACCGTCGAGATCTTCTTTCCTTGGAGCTTTGGCTTCATGAATGCCCAAACATTTTTAATGGGACTTGCATCCGGCGACTGTGATGGCCAATCTAAAACATCGACGTCATTTTCTTGTTACCACGCACTGCGCAAACGACTGCGATGTTTCGGGTCATTATCTTTTTGCAGTAACCAATTCTCATTCCTTCTTTTAAACAACCTTTGGGCAGATGGTAATAAAGCCTTCTTATAAATTTTGACCATGTTGGGTGCGTTTGAGTTATTTGTAAACATGAACAATATGCGAAATCCTTGTTTTGAGAAGCATCCTCAAACGTGCACCTTTGCCGGGTGTTTGACGGTCCGCTGGATTAATTTATTGGGTTGCGTACACCAGATATAAGTGATAGAAGACCATGCCCAAAAATAAGCTTCATCCGAAAAAATAATGTTGTTCCAATCTCTGTCCAAATTCTTCTTGGCCCAACTGAGTCGTTTTTCTACGTGTTTTTTTGACAGTAGTGGTTTCTTTATTGTGCTTCGAAATTTTACATTATTGGCTAGTAAACGTCTTCGTATCGTATCACAACACACATTTAGACCCCTTTTACGTAAAATCCTTTGTCCTCCACGTAACGATAGAAGAGAATTTTTTCAAAGACGCGTAAAATTTTTTTTTGTTGTTTTTGGCGTAGACTCGCGATCCGGCAAATCATCCACATTTTTAACTTGGGAATAACGGTGCACCCACTTGCTAACAATTGCTTTTGACTTTTTCATGTTCTAAGCAGCTGCTCCGTATGACATTTTCGGTCCTTTTGGATGCGTGCACAAGAATACTGCTTCATAACGTGATGCAAACGCGACACTCATTTTAAAATACTTCCGTCTCTGACAAAAATTGAACACTCTTTAAATTTGTTTATTCAAACATCTTAGCAGAAGTATTTTCTTATCTGCTAATGTAAATACCACTTCCAAACCGGTTTTCATAAACGAGTTTTGCCGTATACGATCTTATCAAACGGACTGTTTTACTATATTTTAGTTTAATAGCTATATTTAGCCAGTAAAATATAGCCTACGTTGTTTTAGACATTTCGCAGAATTTTTGGTGACATCGAATATTTGATCATTCCAACGTACGTTGTCATTAACACCCATACCGAGAATGGAAAGTTACCATGACCTTGGAAAGAAGAGAGGTACGTGCAGTGGATATGTAAGAGAAAAGAGAAGAAGATTCGCCTTTTTTAGGGACGAGCTGGACATTTGCTGTTTTCCGTCTGCTGGGAAAAGTCAAAAAGGGTAGAATTGGTTAAGAAGCTTAGTCAGTGGTATTGCCAGCGTGAAAGAACGCCGAGGGACAAATATAACCATCTGGACCAAAATGTTAAGTACTCTTGCTACTATTCGAGTGCGAAAGTAGTTTTGTTTTACAAGAGATGTGTGAGTTGCAAAACTTTGCTACTCTTTAGCAGTTTTTATTGGTAAAGTTACTCTATACTGATGCCAAAGAAAAATCTAACCATATTTGCGTTATAAGTCTTTGACTAACAGCTTCTTCCATTTACGACAATTCCCTGCTATTCGCCTCCAGTTGCACACTTTAAATTGATTGTCCCATTTTTTATTACTCTCTCTGAAATAGATCCGAAGACTTTTCGATTTTCATGCCAAAGCGGCGTTGCGCATCCACTTAGCATGTCCTGGCTATTGAAGCCAAATAATTTTAGCCCTTTGGACTATATCAGTGTCGGGGTATAGCCATTTCATATTGGTTACGAGTAAATTCTTTTCCAATTATATTTATTCAGTTGGGAGTGAAAATCATTCGAACGATTTCGTGTATCGCAAGCAACCGAAGGTATTTTTATGTACGAGGGCGGGTCAATAAGTCCGTGACTTTTTGAATTTCTGACCTCTTTACTGAAACAGCAACACTGCTCCTGTCAACAGGCATCTGTCAGTTGACTCCTGGCAAAATTTAAACTTGCTGCGTCAGTTAGTTTGTGTTTGACAGCTATTTTTATCAGACTACTCACTAATTTGAGGAGAAATGGAAAAAAGTGAATTTCGTGTGCTTATTAAGCATTATTTCTTGCGAAAAAAAAACCATTACCGAGACCAAGGCTAAGCTTGATAAATACTATGGGGACTCTGCACCATCGATTTCAATGGTAAAAAAGTGGTTTACTGAATTTCGTTGTGGCCGTACAAGCACTGAAGATGCCGAACGTCCTGGACGCCCAGTTGAGGTCTCTACACCCGAAACAATCGAAAAAATTCACGATATGGTGTTGGCCGAGCGAAGATTGAAAGTGCAAGAGATTGTGGAAGCCGTAGGGATCTCGCATGGCTCAGTGGTTTCAATTTTGAATGATCACTTGGGCATGAGAAAGCTTTCCGCAAGATGGGTGCCGCGTTTGCTCACAGTCGACCACAAACGCAATCGTGTAACAACCTCACAGGAAGGTTTGGCGTTGTTTAATCGCAATATGGATGAGTTTTTGCGCCGTTTTGTAACCGTGGACGAAACATGGATCCATCACAACACACCAGAGAACAAACAACAGTCAAAACAGTGGGTTTCTAGGGGTGAATCGGCGCCAAAGAAGGCCAAGGTGGGTTTGTCAGCCAATAAAGTTATGGCGACTGTTTTTTGGGATGCACGCGGGATAATCCACATTGACTACCTTCAAAAGGGAAGAACAATCAATGGGGAATATTATGCCAACTTATTGGACCGATTCAATGACGATTTGAAAAAAAAACGACCTCATTTGGCCAAGAAAAAAGTTCTTTTCCACCAAGACAATGCAAGGGTGCACACATGTGCAGTTGCCATGGCAAAAATCCATGAATTGGGCTATGAATTGCTCCCTCATCCACCCTATTCTCCAGATTTGGCTCCGAGCGACTACTTCTTGTTCCCAAACCTGAAGAAATGGCTTGGTGGAAAAAGATTTGACTCCAATGATGAAGTCATCTCGCAAACAAAGGCCTATTTTGAGGACCTCGACAAATCATTTTTTTTGGAAGGGATAAAAAAATTGGAGAAGCGTTGGGCAAAGTGTATAGAGCTCAAGGGAGACCACGTTGAAAAATAAAATTATTTTTTTATCAAAAAATCTGTGTTTTAATCCAAAAGTCACGGACTTATTGACCCGCCCTCGTACCTTCGAAATTATCTACAAAGGTTTTCTAGTTATATAGTAGAAGTGGAACGATAAGGACTTATTTCGTAGTAAACTTGATAGTCAAGAGATTCTGTCATTGTTGAGAGTGATAAAACCATTCTACAGCGGTATAATTTTTAGAACTAATCGTGTGACCTATATTTACAGACTTCAAAGTTTGAGTGTGTGACGTTGTGGTGTGCTGTCCGAGCTGCAGGTGTCGAAAGGATATACTCGTATTGTGTTTTACCAATAACACATATTCGCCGTTTTTGCTTCAATATTTTTTTCCTTTAATGTCAATCTCAGTAGTATATGCTACCGACAAACGAAATATTGTGTCTATGAAATTTGGGCAGTTCTTTTAAGTATGATGTTAAAAAAAACATATGGCATAACACCTCAATGTTAATACCGAGTTTTATTGAGCCATTCTATGTTACTTCTATGTAGTCTCTATACTCTATGATTTTAGTTATACTAGGCTCGCCCGTCGCCGATATTCGGCGATTCACAAAACCAACAGTTGTCGTGTTCACAGTATATGAATCGAACAGTACGTTCACTGCACAATATGTTCTGAAACATTGCAATAGGGTGCTTGTGAAACAAAATTAAAAAATAAAAATTTTTTTTTCATAAATGTGCAACGCTAAAAACTTTATTTTTGTTATCAGATATTTTAACATTTCTGTTGTACTTCTTAATTAAAAAGTATATTCTCACCCTTCTAAACAAAGTAATTAAATATTTTTTATCCTGTCTGGAACAACATTCATAAATAAACTCTGATTTCAATAATTCGTACAATTTCGCTTCGATGCTACAGCTTGTTATAAGATTGTTGAAATTGGCAGACAGTTTATTTTCCATTTGCCCAAGGGCCTCCATAAATAACCTTGAGGGTCTGACTAAATGTGCATTAACATATTGCTTGAAGATGATGGAAGTTTGAGAAGCACCTTTATCGTCAGCTCGTATACTGTTCTTTATATCATGAAATCTTAATGCAATAAAAAATATTTGCTCCTAATTTAAGGGTTTTTGAAAAACCCATGTTTTTTAAAGGCGTAATTCAATTCATAAAACCAACAAATATCCATTTATTTACTGCCGTCATAAGATGACCTGCATTTTCTTTTATAAAAAAATAAACCTGCCTGACGAAGATCATAAAAGGTTGAATGACATCTTTTATTTTAAAATCCAGTAATAATGCAAGATGTTTTTTTTTTCATTCCAAATTATGCTTCAGGTAATCATAATTTTCAAAAGCAAAGGAGTTTTAACA
Organism: Volucella inflata; assembly: GCA_928272305.1. Classification (NCBI taxonomy): domain Eukaryota; kingdom Metazoa; phylum Arthropoda; class Insecta; order Diptera; family Syrphidae; genus Volucella; species Volucella inflata. Next base: position 16,040,632 of record OV743720.1, on the reverse strand, counting down.
GCAAAATAATAAAATATCATTCCTAGCGGCACGATTAAAAAGGATTGATTTACTTTGTTCTAGGTATCATTACATGAATTCTCCCCGCAAATAAAATAAAATAGAATCATTTTAAATATATATTCTATATTATTCATTATTCAAACATTCTTTCAGAGTGATGTCGTTTTATTTAATAAAACGCATTTGTTAATAACCGTTTCAGATAAAAAATGACTAGCTTAACTTTAAAACATATAAAAAGGTGAATTAAAAATAAATTCATTATACTAAATATTTTTCCAGCTTTTTTCTTAAGTAAATTAGTCTTCTCGGACCACCCAGTAATCAAATACAATCCGATGACAATCGTTTACACGCATTTACTCATAGTAAAAAGTGCCCTTGCAGCCTTTGCAAAAACCCGTCTATTTCCACTTTGACCGTATGCATTTCACAGCATTATGCAGTCTGGGGAGGGAGAAAAATTACTCACAAAAAAGTTTCTGGGACATTTAGAATTTACATGAGGAGAAAAAGACTATCGTATGCATTCTTACTCAGGCAAAATTAAATGGGATTTGGAATTTGATACAAAGCAATAGATCTGCGCTATTTGATCTAATGAGACGTTGTTGTTGGTTTTTTTTTTTACGACCGGTGGATATTTTTATCCTCAGGGGGAGTGATCCTTCTCGTTATGGCTATTCTTTGGTCGTCTGCACGACAAAAGTGTCGTCACTCGTCACTATGTTTCTCTTTTTTTTCATTTTATTTAGTCTCTATCCCACTCAGAGTAGGGAAATTCTTTTGCAATCGTAGTAGTGATTTTCACAGTCACAAACTTACATAAAAAAACAAAACAATACATTTCATGAGTCAAATCAGTCAAACAAATTCCTTATGTAGAACCACATGCACAAAAACGGTTCGACTATACGCTTATCCCTAGCATCTTTCCTTGACTTGAAAATGTTTTTTTTTCCGATCCAATGTTTATGAAAAATTTCAAAATTCGTGGATTTGTATGCGAGCAAGTTCGCCGTGTATGGCGTTGTTCGGAAACATTTTCTTTTTTAAATAAATTTTGTTGCGTGCACATCAGCGGAAGATAAAAAATGGCAAGTTTTAGCAAAACGTTTCCTTTGGAGTTAATCGAAATTGTTAGAAATATTTGTTTAAAACTTTAGATCCTCGAAACTTTGTCCAGTTGCGAGGAATCTTTAAGTTGCTCACAGTCTCTCGTTTGCTGTAATTGCTTCTCGCATTCCTGTGTTTTGTTTCCAATATTTGGACTGACCAAACTCAGCAATTCATTATAAGTTTCTGAATCCATTCTAAGAAATTTTTAAAAATCTTCTGGTGCAGACATTTCTAATTTTTTCAACAATTTTGTATGAGTGCGATGGTTTCTACCATACAGCCACTCGTTTCCTCCCCTCTCGCCTGTTTTTTTTATTATTTTTTTTTCTTGCTTTCGCTTTTTGCATATATACATTGTTAATAATGCAATTGCATCATCCGCGTGACGTTCTCCATATTTTCTTGTCTAAAGTTACAGCAAAAGTGATATTCCGCACACGAACATGTTCGTCGTGTATGGCCAGCTTAAGCTACGTAAAATTGTAAATATTGTAAAATTTCTGCTAGGGTTCGAAAGTATAAAACGTTATTCTATTTCACAACTCACGAATGTCTGTGATGCGAAAATTGTGGTACTTGCCTTATGAGGTTTCTTCTGAGCATTCAGCTGTTTGGTATTCTGACCAATACCTCACAAGAAATAGTTAGTACGGTGTGGTGAATTCATTATTGTGTCAAAAAATTACTTTTTATTTTTTTGGATATCATTATTTAATAGAAGTTTGTGAAATAAATAATAATATAACGAAAAATGGCGGAAAAATTTAATGAAACAGTCTTCGATTAATGAGAAAACATAATTCCTTTCCTGCAAATTCCGTAGAATTTTTTAATATTTCCTTTATTTTTCCATGTATTGAACTTTTGAAAGCTCGATATCAGATGCAGATTCATGCTTCAGATTCGTATTCTGTGCTCCTTTTTTGTCGCTTTCCAAAAATCAACTTAACTCACGCTGTTTCTCATCCTGTAATATACCACATTTGTCGGGTTCTAGTTCTTATTCGTATCTTCTGGTTTGAAACTGGGGTAATAAATGAATTCACCAGAGAGAGAGAGAGAGAGTCAACACTGAATTCCTGATTTTATCACATCTATATCTATAGACATATGTAAAATAACCTGATCTTTTACACGTTTTACCAAGGGTATTCTTAAGTTTGGCAAAAACAAATCTTTCCAATGGTGTAAGTATCATGCCATTCGGTTCAGAAGAACGGTGTAAAAGTGTACGACAAAAAAAGGCAGCACGTATTTATATATAGATACTTGTATGGTCTTGAAATCAATAGAAATGTGATACGTATGAAATTGAAGCTGCTAAATTTTTACCAGATTTTGACTTTTTGCCGTAAGATAAATTTTTAGTCAAAGATGGACTTGCCAGCGGTCTGATTATCAATATAGAGTTAAATACATTCATAACACGCATTGTTAGGGAGATAGATTATTCGATAGTTGGCGCAGTTAAAAAGCCCCCTATACTTGATTGGGCAAACGATGATGGGGGATCCTGAGAAACCCCCTTTTGAGCTTTGCAAATTTTATTTCTTTTGCTCTCATTGTGACCCGGGTTCAAGCAAGAGTCAGTGTATTCAGTCTTTTGGCTGATTTTTCCCGAAATAGGTCATTCCCATCAGAATGGAATCTGGGGCATCTTTAATGGGATTTGGACGTTTTCCCTTCATGGTTCAGATTGTGGCTGAAAACATTCCTGAGTGCAGGAAAGTCGATTTCGTATTTTCGCACTGTCATAACCTTTTTCGATCATGAATTTGCACTGCAAGTCGGAAAAGTTGTCCGCTATACTCGTAGCTGGATGCCTAGGCTTATGTTTTATTTTGGCAGTTTATACTTTTATATTTTATGAATTAAATATAAACCTATTCATGAGGGTTTTTATTCAAAAGCTGTTGATTTTTTTGAATCTATTGCTGTTAAATAGATCTTGTGTTTATCCGATAAAATCAATTGATCAGTACGTTAAGAACTTGTGTTCCAGATGTTCGTCTCATAATTTTCGATTAAGAGATCTTCATTTTTATACACAGTTGTGACATTTATTAGATTAGAACCTTGCGTTTTTCTACCCTTCTCTGTTATGAAGTTGTCAATATTCAGAGACTTAGAAAGCTTATAAAAATTCAATTTTTAATTGTTTATAATCAAAGATCACCACCAAAAGTCCCATCTTAATTAAAACAATTTTTTGATAATCCCCTTGAATGTCGGACACTGGACTGTTAATGACTAACCGACAAAACTCTATCGAATCAAATTAATTTTGTAAGGGCTCCTATATATTTGTTCTTATAGTAAAACAGGTTAATAGCTCTGAACCCTTCCCATTTCCTGCAAATGTAAGTTAACATTCTTTCTTGAGCTGTCCCCATAAAAAAAAAATTCTCCCTATCTACATACTCATTATCAATTTCTTTGTTCACGTTCCAAAAATTTACTACGTGAAACAATTAGCCGTTTCCGCTCTCTTTCCGAAAGTAGTTTCCCCACTTACCTGAAGTTCTGAAATTTCCAACCGTAATGTGGTTAAACTTACCCTCAATCTAAAGAAATTAATGGATACAGTTCATGTCTTTAAAGGCTTTGGTAGGTTCTTAGTGAGAAGTTAAACCGATACTCTACACCTTTTAAATAAACCGCAATTTCCGAAGTACACAGGAGTTTGTGGAAAGAAGAACACTTTGTCTTAACTCTCGTCGTTGGGGGGGTGATAAAAGTGGTTCCTGAATTAGTACTTGCGGCAACTGCAGTTTATTAGCTTTTCGATTGTTCTTACTACGTTAAGTGTTCTTAAACTGAAATGACATTATTTCTATTCAGACTTAGGGGTACATATTTATGCAAATGGCGTACATGTACATAAAATACATACAAATATGCATACGTTCCCTTTTATGAAGGACTAGAATGGGATGAACTTTTAATTATATTTGTCGACGGTTGAAGCTGCACACTTGATATTCTTTGAAGATAGATAGTGGTATCTCTCTACTTAATTAACAAAACCGTATGCTTCATTGAAGTGGAGAATTAATTTAAGTTTATTTTTATCACTTTAAGTCAGGCTCAAAAGTTTTCTAGAAAAAAGAATGACGTCTTTAAGAGAAACTTAAAAAATGTCTAAACAATGATTGCCTATAATGTTACTACTGAATACGTTTATAATAACAAACAACATAAAGTGTAGTAAAAAGAAGTCCGTTATTCTTGTATGAAATTGAAGGCTTTATTCAGCAAAGTTAGTATGATCGGAGTTAGGTCAATTATGCATCGTTTTGCTCGATAAATTGCTGCTAGTTTGAAACTAATTCCGTTATGCCTCTCTCATAAAAGCCCCCCTACTGGCAAGAAACTGGGACAGCCGTTTTTCACCAGCCTCTCTTGGGGCAAATTTCCACCAGCAAAATCGTTCGCCATGGACAAGAACAGGTGGTAATTACTTGTTGCTAGGCTCGGACTATAAGGTGAATGCATAAGAACCTGCAAACTAAACTCCCACCGAGTCACTGTCGATGTGTGTCCTGATGGAAAGCAATTTATCTTATCTCCTATTTACCAAAGCTGGCCGCTTCGGGGTAATGGTTTCCTTCAGACGGTACAATTGTTGACACTATAGAATCGATTTAACAGCGTTGCCGGAGGGCTGTGTTTTTTTTTCTGCGCCGGTTCACTGCAATTCGACAATGACCGTTTTCGTTTGGATGGGTCGATTGTGGTGGGATTCATCGGCGATTCGCGGATGGAAATTTGTTACATAAGGTGTTTTTGCGATAACTCGTGTGGCACTCATACATCGAGGTTCTTTTTGTATCCAGCTTTATTTAAATGGTTTCTAACGATTTTTTGTGCAATGTTTAGGTTCTGGTCAATCAAAACAGTGGTTAGACTCGACTGTATCCATGATTTTATCGGCATTTTCGACAGTTGGCCTTTCAGACTGTGGTGCATCTTTGGAATTGAAATTACTGAACCAGAATCGACGAATAAAAAATTGCGCGTAATTGACTGGTACAGTCTCGGACCATAAATACTTTTTTTTTTACATTTTCAGTCGCCTGGTCTTTGGTTTCCTTAGCAAACCCTAGCATAGGGAATTGCGTGGTCAGTTACAGTTAACCACGTTCAATAGATAAAAAAAAGGAAGCTATATAAACATAGCTTTTACACACTACCGCGAAGAAAAATAACACGTAATAAATACCATCGACATGGGGCGAAATAAGCGAAAAAGGAAAAACAATGAACTTGCGACCCTCCACGATAGTATGCTCTCTGAAGTATGGGCGACAATCGCAAACCTTGGCTTACGATTTCGTTGGACCCTTCTGTCAATGGGTATTTTAGTACGTTTCTATCAATGGAATAGGTCCAGCTGGACCTTAAATTTTTGTTTTGTTATTTTGGCAAATTATTACTTTGGTATGTGGTTTAAAGTTTTACTTATGTATATGATAGTAATATTAAATGGAATTCTCTTCATTTACACATTTATCGCATTTATGTTACGGAATACAGTGATGTAAACAGACAGTGTATGTAAATCTGGTTTTCCTTTGCGATTTTTTCTGGCCTTTTGATGCATGACTACCGCTGGGCTTTGGAATCCAATAGTGCAATGGTATTCAGAAAAGGATTAGATGCCATTCCGAACGGAAAACACTTCTATTACCTTTAGATTGTTTATCCTTGCCACGATCTGAGGGGGACTAACTGCTCAATCAAATAATTTAGAAATTGTCAACATGCAATGGCTTTGTTGGTTGCACTTATATGGCAATCGCTTCGTCTGTCGTTTGTATATACGAGTACATATGTATATTTTCCCAACATTTGGTCCATGAAGTTCGCGCCTACTTTGTGTTTGTTGTGAAACAGAACATCTTGTGGCTTTTTTACTCCTCAAACCAATAAGGTGTCATAGTGAAGTGCTGGTTGTTAAATGACTTTCTCGATTTTTTCTGCACATTATCCGTAAATTCAAAGATAGAAGATTGTATCAGGAAGCATTTCCTCAGGAATGCAGTTCTTATTCCGTTGAAGAAGTTGGTCCATTTTCTAAAAGTTTTTTTTACATCTTTTAAACTTTTAAAAAATTGTCGGAAACAATAGTCCTTTACCCGTATACAAAATTTCTTTGCTAGGGTATCGGATACGTAGCTATTCAGTAGTTACTTCGAATGACTTATTTTTAAACGGATATACAGATATAAGTTATTGACCTGTAAAAGTTATTGCAATGTTCATCGTTCTCAAGCTAACCAAATGTAAAAGGAGAAAAATAGAGATTTCACATAAAATCAATCTGTCTTTCTTAACGTTGACATTGTTAATAAAATTTCCATTAGAAACAAAAAACAAACGACTTTTTTTTGTCACTAATATATAAACTTGTGGGAATACATCTTTTGAGTACATCTTAGAGCTGTCCATCATTTTGTCGAAACATACATAGGTGGTTGAAATCGTGTTGGATTACTTTATTGAGCAATCTAATTCTTTCTTGTCTTCCTCTTCTTCATTTGCTTCCTATTTCTGGTTGTGAGTGACAAATAAAAGTTACCACCTCAGGCTTTTAAAAACAAATTTGGGTTTGAGAACACAATAAGGTCTCTGAGGTGTCTAAGCGGAGAATAAGAAATGATAAATACTTTGTATAGGTATGTACGCCGCGAGCTCTGATTAACGCTTGAATTCCGCGTGATATAGGGTTTATTAAATTTTGACGTTATTCACATGTTTTGTGAACATCGCTAGCCACTACTTTTTCCCATCTTTCTTACAGCATACAGATACCGCGTCGGAGTCATCTGGAGTAGTAGAGTGCGCGTTTTTCCTTGAGTGCTCGGCTCAATCTAATCAATTGTGTTCGGTAGAGAGCCCCAGAAATAGGTTCTCGGATTGGCTCGATGTTGAAGCAAGGCCACACGATTCATCTTTGACGCGCACTCAAACAAAACTCAGTCAACCAATCACAAGAATGTCAGAATGGTCTCCTGGATTAGGCATGTGTTAAGGACCTAAAAGGCCTTAATTTCCTTAACAAACCCTAGCATTTGAAAGGCGGATAGTCCTGTATGAGACTAAGAAAACGAATGCTTATATTTCGTCCTAGAAATTTTTAACGAGAGGAACCTAAAGGACCAAACTTTTGGATCTAGAGCGATAAAATGACAACGTGTTGTAAAGCAGAACATGCAGGAACTTTTATTGGGAAGTAACCTGCCAAGCGGGTTTATTTTATGATAATATCAATATCAATACAATAATACCGTATTGCAGTGTTTTAAGTGAGTAAGAATCTCACACGTCCAACCTTGCAATAAGGCGTTTTACAATACATCTGAAAATTTCAACCATATCTTACTGGTGGGGCTATATTTTGTCAAACGGCGGAAATTTATTTGTAATTTCTTATCTTTCATCTTAATCATTATATTCAGAACGTTCAATTCAATTTGTCTTAGATGGTTTCAAGTCAGATATTCACAAAATAAATGCTGGTGTGCCCCTGTGCTTTTTAATCTTCATCAATGATCTCTTGTCTGCTACTTTTAATCCAATTTACTCCTTTGCTGACGACAGTACTCTCTACTTTTCATATTCGTTCCCGGACTCACGTCCCTGCTCCTCGGCTGTAGAACGGGAACAGCAGCATATGTAAAGCTCATTAAATTCAGATATAAACAGCATAACCAATTGGGAACTATCAACAGAGTGGAATTTAATGCTTTCAAAACACAATGCTGTCTGCTGTCGCTTAAGCGAAATTCAAATACCCAGCTATTATCCATGAATGGCATTTGCATCGTTGAAACCGAAGAACATTCTAGTCTCGGTATGTGTGTCAATGACAAATTACGTTGGAATGACCACATATTCGAAGTCGCCAAAAATGCTGCGAAATGTCTAGGTTTCCTTAAGCGATGTAAGAATTATTTCTTCCCCTTTCATCCGCCTAAAATTGGAGAACAATGCGCACATCTGATCAGGTGCTCCCAAGACTTCTTTGTGCATGCTAGATAGGATTCAAAACCGTGCGGTGAAACTAATAGGTGATGCTAATATTACTCAGTCGATTGACAACCTCGACCACCGACGCCTCCTGTCTCACCCTGTTCTATCGCTAATTTCACCACCAGTGCTCCTCACAAATTTCCAGTAGCATTCCGCCCCTTCAAACCTCCAATCGTAATACTCGTCTCGCTTTGAATGCTCATCAGTTCACCCTCAAGCTCACTTTCGGACGTACCCTGAAATATTGGGTTCTTTCCTAAGCCGAACGATTCACTCATGGAATGCGCTGTCGAGCTCTTTATTTCCTAGTGATTATAACCTCCAAACATTCAAAACCAACGTACATCGGTACCTCTCTTTCTTTCCTCCCTAACTTTCCATCGCCCGCGCTGTGTGCAACCTTTTTAGGGGTACTAACCCCTTTGTGTGCGCGCTAATTATAAAAAAAAATAAAAAAGGGACTTCAAAATATACTTATAAATTAAGACTGACCAAAGATACCGAATTCGCCTATTAGTAGAAAAAAAGTCGACTGTTGGTTGGTACTCGTATCATAACTCGGTATTCGACTTTTGTTAAGCATCGGAATTTGTTGTTGTCTGACATGCTGCATACTATGAGAGTGAAAATGACTCGCCGGAAGCAGTTCATCGGTGAATGTCCGGTTTACCTTTTTAAAAACCTTCAGGTACTGGGACTGCTTCTTCTACTGTTACAGGGACTTCATCGGGAAAGGGAATACACGGGAAAGACTAGAAAATTTAATTTAGTGCTTGAGTCATTAACTAGTTTTATGTTGTGTAGTTAACAATAGCATCCTGGTTCTCATATTTGACTCCCGGACCTCCGTCTTTGCCCTTTGGCCTAACTGCGTTATTTTTATTGGATAGTGGTGCAGGTGTCACCGAAACGACTTTAATATACTACTGCTGTCTTTTTTGATTCAGGTACTCGTTCTCCAAGTAGAAAATGGTGGTTTTAGGCTATCTTCAAATATATGCTGTTAAAGGCAATATACGAGTTATGCCTTGTAAAAGTCCAGTGTATGTTATACCACTACCGTTTTTACACTAAAATACCAATAAGCATGCAAAAATTTGTCGAGTTCTGAAAAACGTTGATTTTCATTTGCAATAAACTGAGTTTGTTTTGCTCGTAACAACTGCAAAAAGTTAGTCCCAAACTCGAAAAAAACAAACTTAAGTATCTCTTACAACGATTTATTTATGTTTCCCAAAAATTTGTGATAATATGAAAATATGATTATTTGGTACTCAGAAAACCTACAGAATTAATCTCATCAGTTCAAACCTTTTGAAATATGATATAATTTGGGACTCCGTTTATTTGTATACATTTCGACGATAGGTTTCTCTTGTTCACTGGGGAAATTTGTCTATGGATGAATTTAATTTATTTGAAATTTATCTGATAAAAGTAAAATAAAAACAGAAAAGTTTTCTTTCTTAACTAACTTTACAGTTATGCAGCTTAACAAAAGTGTTTGCTTATATAGTTTGGTGGAATTTCATTATTTTAAAATAACTCTCGTCTTTATTTTGACACAATCTTTTCAGATATTATTCATGGAAAACTTTTTCAAAACAATCGGTTCCTTGAAATTGATTACGCACAGGGAAGAGACATACCACCAGGGTACACCAGTAAAATTGCACAAACCTTGCAAGAGTGGTCGGATGCATGTGATACCATTTCCAAGTGCATTGAAGAGCAAATAAGTCGTGCCAATTCTGAGAAAGCAAAGCGATTGAAAAATAAGGAACGCATAGATCAAGAAGTGAGTACGTTTTATAGATTGTATTTTAATTTGGACACATGTTTTGAATATTCATTTTTGAGTATGAATACTCAAAAACAAAATTGACATAAGTTATACTTGGGAGGCGAGTTTGCCTCTTTAAAGTGGGGTAAATTAGGGATGAGAAAAAGGGATATGCCGATATACGTGCATTGTAGATTTTAACTAGGAAATAAAGAGTTTGGGAAGTTTAGATGGTGGCGGTCTTGAATACTATCTAGGGAATGCAGAGAGGTCTAAGTAGCACCTGACCATTTGCTGTTATTGCGCTTAAATTTTAGGTAGATGAATGTCATATATATTGTAGATAAATCAGAGGGGTTTTTCTTAAATCATTTAAAGCAACCCACACATTTCACAGCATTTATTTTAATCATTCCACCGTTGTCGTTGGTTGTCTTTAACATTCATACTGAGCATTCAAAAACAAAACTAAAATCGACAAAAGATGCATACTATATAGTTCAGGACCTTAACAAAAGTGACTATCTTTCACAAAAAACATGCAAGCTTAATGCTGGATTTTTTTTCGAACATCGAGAACTCTTGGAAACTTATCATTTAGTGATGCATTACTTGTATCCGACAACTCACAGAACACCGTCCATTGTCCAAAAACTAAGGTGCTACGCAATTTTTTCCCAAGAGATAATTAATCCGTACTTTTTTTTAACAGGGGATGTACGGGGTGTGATCAAAAAGTGTTGTTGTGTTGGTTCACTTGTCACGATCATATGTTTATAGTTTTAACCATATAGCAGTTGTTGTTTTTATGTGAGAGGTATAAAAGTTGGACGTGTTTTGTTTACTAGGCGATTTTTTGTGGTTAAAAGTAATGGAGCAGAGAGTTTGTATTAATTTTTGCGTAAAAAATGGTATTAAGTGCTCAGAAACTCTTGAAATGTTGACAGTAGCGTACGGACAGTCAACTTTAAGCAAAAAAAATGTTTATAAGTGGTATAAATTATTCCAAGAGGGCCGAGAAAATGTTAATGATGAACCTCGCTCCGGACGACCTAGCACGTCAAACACAGACGAAAATGTTAAAAAAGTTAAAGAAATTGTGTTGAAAAATCGTCGAATCACGATTAGGGAAATAGCGGATAATCTTGGCTTATCGTTTGGTTCAAGCCAATCAATTTTAACGGATGTTTTGGGTATGAAACGTGTGTCATCGAAATTCGTTCCAAAATTGCTTAATTTTGATCAAAAGCAGCATAGCATGAACATTGCCCAAGACATGTTAAACGACGTCAATGATGATCCTGATCTGCTCAAAAGGGTTATAACTGGTAACGAATCACGGGTATATGGTTATGCCCATAAAAGGACGAAGATTTGCAACGATTGAGGAGATCAAGGCTGCATCGCTGGAGGAGCTCAAGGCAATACCAAAAAGTGCGTTTCAGAAGTGCTTTGACGACTGGAAAAAGCGCTGGCACAAGTGCATTGTATCAGAGGGGGATTATTTTGAAGGGGATAAAATAAATTTGGATGATTAAATAAATATATTTTTTAAAAATGAAAAGTCACCTTATTTTTTGATCACACCTCGTATATTGCTGAATATTATTACGAATATCTGTTGCCGCAATTTAGCTCTTTTTCGCCTGTGGTACAACGACGTTATTTCAGCGCACACCGCCAAAGTCTCGATGGAAATTCAGAGTAACTTTTCTGTGGAACTTCACATCATGCTATTTTTTTTTCTCGAATGGTTACAATAACATTTTCCGAATGATTCAGGTCCTACAGAAAAATATTCACAGTGATGGTCGGCTATTGAACCAGCGCTTTGCTTTCGCATAGAACGCGAAGTTTTCTCTGCAAAAATGACTTGAAAGAAACAACCATCATTTAGGCAATATTATTATACAGATACAGATAGAGATAATTTCATTTTCTTACCAAATTTTAAATTCGAAATTTCCCATTTAACACCCTTTACTTTGAGTTATGTAAGTGCAAGTGAATTTTTCAACTGACGCTGCATGAAATATGAACTCATTTAAATTCATTATTTCGACTGTAAAATAAATTCAATATTCCGATGATTCGTGAACCTGGACCTTGCTTTTCATAGCTTTGCGCATCAACGAACTTCGTCTGAGTACATCCGATAAATTCCAAGTCATATCACCAGTCGGTACAATATTTCATTTTTAATTGATTTATTTTATGAATTTTTTTTTTGTAGTAAAAATGCAATCGACGTTTAATAGTAAGGATGCTCGCTCCCGAAACTGCATTATTGCTTGTTAAAGAGTTTTGAAAATACCCTTGAACCAATGACTTTTTATTTGAACTTTCTGGTTTTGTTGTATGATTTTCCAGTTGGCTCTATTTAGTTGTGGCTACTTTCACTTTCTTGCGCAACATAAGGCGATGTTTTTTCTACTTTTGAACCTAATGGAACAGAGAGCATTCTCTAATCTCTATTGTTATTTTGTACAATCCGACGAACTTAAAAGACACGAGAAAACTTGATAAGATAGGCCCCAGCTATCGCTGTTTAACAGTATCCGCTGATGGATTTTTAATATTCTCAATACTGTGCTTCTAATACTAAATGTTCTTGCTAATTTCTACAGGTCTCTATGCAAGTTTTATTGGCGTGAAATGTACATTTCAGGAAAACTCCAAACATTGGTTTTGAAATATTAACTCTTTGGAACCAATAAAACGCATAGTAGTAACCGTAGCGCTCGTCACAGTTTTATAGCATCTTTTTCATATATTCGTATATGGGACTATAACATATGTATACTCGTATATCTGCTCTTCAGCCTGCGGTAGTTATTCAATTGCGGCCTGCTCTAGGTCTTAAAAATTCCTGTTCTGAACATCGTTGCCTTTTTTATATTTTTGTGTGATATTACGAATACAAATTGAAAATCGAGAAATTTGGAAGTTTTATTATTAACTGGGAAAATTTTCCTGTTAAAAATGTTTCATTATTTAGTTAGAAAAAAAGCAGAGAGCCTTTGATGCACGCACGCTCACACTACGTCAGATCTTCGAGAAAACCCATGAGCTTCAGATTGATGCACACAATCTAATTATTGACTTTAAGGCCGAATATGATAGCATCTATAGAGACGAGCTATACGGAGCAATGTCTAGTTTTGGCATACCTGCCAGACTCGTCCGTCTGTGCAGTATGACGATGGAGGATGCACGCTGGTCTATCAAGGTCGGTAAAGATTTCACCGAGACCTTTGATGCCAAAAAGGATTTAGACAAGTCGAAAGTGGGTTTAGCGGTCAACGAGGGCAAGTCCAAGCATACGCTGTGAAGCAAAAAGAACACTGAACACCGATGTCTCGGACAGAACGTCACCATCGACAGGTATAACTTTGAAGTAGTTAAGGACTTTGTCTACCTAGGCCTTGCTATAAATTCAGACGGCAATACCAGCGCTGAGATCAAACTAGGAATAACTCTTGCCGTTCGCTGCTTCTTTGGGCTAAGAAGGCAATTGCCTAACAAAACCCTCTTTCGAACAACAATAGGTGCCCTATATAATAATTCCAGTCCTGTCCAATGACACAGATCCATGGACATTATCAAAAATGGATGAGGGTCCTCTTAGTTGCTTGGAGATAAAAATTCTTCGAGTGATCTTCGGTCCCGTCTGCATTGACGGTGAGTGGAGGAGGAGATCGTGCGACTGGTAAACGACCGTTTTCTTTAGAGAATCGTTGCCGAAACACTTTTCCAGCATTTCCAACGTTCGCGCACCATTAAATCCGTTTTTTACGCAAGTTCGTTGTTGGAAATTGTAAAAAATGGCCAAACACACAGAGATAGATGTACTCTTGGCTACGTAACTTTTGCAAATGTCAAGCTATGACGCTAAGATTTAGGGGGAATATCAACAACAGATGTACCAACTTAACAAAAAAACACAACTCAAATCGGAACAATGAGAGCGCCACACGGTGGTTAAGATCCTTTAAGATCCCAAACAGAGTTCCATCAAGAATCGCTTGTAAGTAACAATTTTGGAAACTTTACCCTAAAAAACGTGTTTAAAATTGAATCATTGTTTTCTATTCCGGTAAAAAGAATTCTATATTCGAGATCCAGATTCCACTCAATGGCAATCCAGTTTCTTAGACCTCGCTAAAAGAAATTGCATTGCATCATTATACAAAAAAGGCGAAAATTGTTCTTAAAAACTTGATCTTAACTTGATCTCCTTCTTTATATTTTCAAAATTGTAAGCAAAGAGGGCAGCGTCAATCTAAAAATGTTTAATTTGTTACCAAAGTGTGTTCCAATAAGGACAACTTTTTTTTAAATAAAACACAACCCATTTGAGATATTTCAAAAACTTTACTATCGGCTTGAAGTACAATCAAAACATTTATGAATGGAACTCAACTTCGTTCATATGGCCACCTGGGGCATGTTTGCAGTGGTCGATTCTTTGGACCCAATTTTTAACGACTCGGCCACACATTTCGGCCGAAACGGCCGCTATTTCGCGTTCAATGTGGGCTCTGAGCTCTTCCAACGTCGTCGGCTTGTTGGCATAAACCATTGACTTAACGTAGCCTCACAGAAAATAGTCAAGCGGCATTAAATCGCACGAACGAGGCGGCCAATCGACTGGCCCATTTCTTGAGATAACACGCTCACCATACTTACTCTTCAATTAATCGATTGTAACGTCTGCTGTGTGGCTTGTGGCACCATTTTGTTGAAACCACATGTCGCCCAAGTCCATATCTTCCAATTCGGGCCAAAAATACGCCATAATGTGGCGTATTCCAATTCTTGAGAACGCCATGGAATTGACTGATTTGGATCGTTTGCTACGGACGCCTGAACGGCAGCGATATTTTCGACCAACCTGTTGTCTCACTGACACGGCAACATCACACAACGAATATTCAGACTCAAAATTTTTGCACTAAACTTGTTATTGCCTGTCTACTAGGGCGAGATTTACGACCGAAAGTTGGAATTAACGCTCTTAAAGTTGCAGTCACCGACTCGGAATTTCGGTAGAAAATTTTTATAATTTGCAGACGTTGCTCGTTCGTGTACTTTACCATGACGAAAATGTTGAGTTTACTGAATAAATTGACAGTGACAGTTTGATGAATGGTGAAAGAGTGCGTTCACAAATTAAATTCAAAGTTGTCAAGTCCCTATTGGAAAACCCGATTAGCGATGACGAATCATGCAATCGGAACGTGTTTCTTCTAAATGTTCTGAATGATGTTGTGATTGTCAGGCATTTTCCTCAAAAATAGTGCTAAGTACTATTGGAGAAATCGATAAGTCGTGTGCCATGTCATTCTGCCGGCTCAGCCTATGGTTTTCGATTGCATGTCCAAGCCGAATGAACACATTCATTCTTAAGAACCAATAGATGCATCCACTTTAACTTGGCGGCTATTTGTGAAGTGATATTTACGGCGTAAAATATTTCGAACGTCACGTCACCTGAAACGTGATTGAAAACTCCCCGCATACTCAAACGACCACAAACGAATTCTTCTTAATGACAAGAAAATGTTCACTATTCTTCGTTCAATAAACGGATAGAAAGGGTACTATATGGTCTGTAATCATTCCGAGAATTCGACGTGGTCATTATCCAGCTTCTTTGATACTTTGATTGAGATTCGCCTACTATGGGGTTACCGAAACCGAATTTTGTTACAAAGTTGTATCAAATTCGTTCGTTTTCATTTTATTAGCAAAAAACCGTGTACCAACATTTTTTCTACTACATAATAATAATAATGATAATTTCTACTTATTGATACTTAACTTTTTCTTCTCTATTTGTAATAATAGATAATAAATCTGAAAAAGACTCTGAAGACACAATTGAATGACACTGACGAAGCTATGCAAACGGAGTCGAGGGAATCATCCACAAGCCAAGAGGCCCGAAAGAAGACTTTCAAGCCAAAGACCGCACGTCCATCTGGTAAGTCGTCATGGTTTAAGTCATTTATTTAAAAGTAAACAAGAATCACTAATTATTTACGTTGTTCTTAAGCTTAGAAATGTTACTAAAAATATTTATGTTAACTTGGCTCTTTTAAATAACAAAAAAAAATACTTTATTATACCTTATTAAATATAAAAGAAAAAAATTATTTAAAACGAATTACATTTTTTCCATCGTTCTGTTAAAATACACATAATATATCTTAACTAAAAAAAGTTCATTAATATACAAAAAAAATGCCTAAAAATCATTTCTTCTAGGATCTTTTAAATTTTCATCGCTGGGAAAGTAAATAGAAATAAAGTAAAAAAAGATTAAAGAAATATAGGAAAGCATTTTTTTCACCGAAAAGAAAACTAATCAGCCCACCACCCACCAATTGGATTTCGAAGTATTTTGGGTGGATCTGAATTTTAAAAAATGCAATGTAATATTTTCTGCTTCTTTTTTTTTCAATTAAGTTTTTCTTGTAAAATTATTTTTGAGATTACATTTTTTGTTAATTTTATTTTTATTTTTAAATAAACTCTACTACTTCTCCATATTAAAATAAATGAATAACATTTGATGAAACTTGGATGTGTTTGATAGTTGTTTAAAGAACCTTAATAGATTGCAATAAATTTTGATATTCCAAAAAGTAAGTATGTTTTGAAAGCAATCGGGTTAAGGGTATTGAAGCTGTTTTTGTTTTTTAAAGTAAGTAAATTCTACGTAAAATAATACTCATAGATACAAAAGCTGATTAATATGGTTGTATGGGTCTACTCTTCAATGGATCAACAAGATCTGCAGATGATATTTATGGTATTGGATACATATTGTGAATTTATCTAGAACCACTACCATAATCAAGGGAATTCGTCTCCACAACGGAACGTAAGGTATTCGAAACCATGCGCGAAAGACATGTATTTTTTCGGTCATCTAATATCAATTAAAATGTGTAGTTGACTAGATAACAAATCAGCTCTCACTAACAATTTAGTGTCCCCAATAAATGTTGGATGCCACGCATGGAGCGAAAAAAAAACCGCTGAGCCCAAACATCTCTGTTTTATGTCAGTCCAATTGGTCAAAAAACTGGTGCATCATAAATGTATTTATACCCACTTGAGTGTAAGCTTTTTAAAAACAAAAACATTAATGAGAAAACATATTCACTTTTTGAATTGGATTTTTGTATCTTTAATTTGTTGGCTGTTAATGTATGACATTTGGGTCAGACTGAATAACATACAATTCCCGCTCTTTTGATGTTTCTCAAAGGCTGTGTTGGTTTATCCTCAAAAAAATGTTTATAAGTATTCAAAATTTCCAATGAAGCTGGAGAAACTACTTCGCAATTTGTGAGTGCGACCGCAACTTTAAAAAAGTGTTATTCTTACTAATTATTGTACAAATTGACTGGGTCTAACCTTCTAAACGACGTAGATGACACTTCGTTTTCTTTTACCTACCTTAAAAAAGTTAAATGCGCATCATGATTTAGTTACCGAACACGGAAAGGCAGGGTTTCGGGCTAGATCCTACCTCATCAACCGCATTAATACACTGAAGATCATTATTGAACAGTGAGTAAAGTATACTACCTTGATCGCCAACACACACGGAGATAGATGTACTCTTGGCTATGTAACTTTTGCAAATGTCAAGATATGACGCTAAGATTTAGAGGGAATAGCAACAACAGATGTACCAACTTAACAAAAAAAAAACAGAACACAGATCAGAACAACGGGAGCGCCACACGGTGGTTATTCCGGGAATATTCTGATCAAGGTAGTATATCTCCGGTACATCTGATTGTGAAATCCATTTACACCTTAAATCGAAATACTGAGTGGAGTGCTTTGTGCAAACGTGAAATAGGTAGAAAAAAAGGTGACAATAATCAAGGCTACCTCCGAAGCTGGTCAATGTCGCATTCTATATAATGGTAAGATGTCTCACAGCGGAGTGTGGTAAGGCTGCATTCTTGGATTTACTAACAGTAAATGGACCTTCAATTGAAAGCGGAGAAGTACAAATTTGGGTTCTATATAAATATGCAAACATTAAGGTCCTGAGCATTTCCGAATCAAACACTCAAAATAAGAATAACGCTCTAATCAAATTCGCCGGGTAGCACGTCAAGAAGGTAACCAACTCTCTTTATTTAGAATGATCTCAGTAAATGGCGACAAAGATCTGAACGTGCACAGCAAGATTAATAAAATAAAAGCTGGGATCTGTATAATCACCCCAATCACGTTTGTCGAGAGTCGAAAACGACTCGAGTCGTCTGTCGGGTCGGCTCGATGAAAAATGTAGATTTCATAATTTATTCGATCGGCCAGGCCTGTACAACATTTTTTTTTCGAAAGCCGGCACACATTTTTTTGTTTTTGCCATCTTATTTTTTTTTCGTTGTTTTTTGTGCTGAAATAAATAAAATAAATTCAAAAGCAGTAGGAAACAAGAGAAAGAGAAGGATAGAAAGCGCCTCGAACTATGTAAAATTTGTCAGACATGAATTAGATATGTTTTCATATTAAATAGTTAAGGCAAATATAATTCTTAAATGTCTAAAATAGGTTTGTGCATTATGTATTGGGTATATAACTTAATTCGTGGGTTTTTTTTTTCAAAATTTGAACGTTTATTTAAGAAAAACATGTACAATAGTATTATTCAAAGTATTGCCCATCTGAAGCTATGAATTTTTGATATTCTGCTCTGATGTGAACCGTATTTCAGTGAGGGCATTCTGCATCGACCGGAACAAATGGTAGTCAGAAGGGGCAAGGTCTAGGCTATAAGGCGGGTGGGGTAAGACTTCCCATCCACTGTTTTCCAAATTGTTCTTAACCGGAATAGCAACGTGGGGCCGAGTGTTGTCGTGATGGAAAATTATTGCCTCGTGTCTGGTCGCATATTCCGGGCGTTTTTCGGCTACTGCTCTCTTCAAATGGATTAATTGTGTTCGGTAGCGTTGTCCATTGATGGTTTCATCCGGTTTTAGCAGCTCATAATACAGCACACCCATCTGATCCCACCAAATGCAGAGCATTACTTTCGCGCCATGGATATTCGGCTTTGCCGTTGATTTGGCTGGTTGGCCGGGTTTCACATATGATTTTTTGCACTTGGGGTTGTCGTAATGGATCCATTTTTCATCACCAGTAACAATCCGATGCAAAAATGACTTCCTTTTGTGGCGTTCCAGCAGCATTTCGACGTCTCTCGGCTTGAGTTCATGTGGAACCCAATTTCCTGGCTTTTGAATATAATCAGCTGCTTTTAAACGTTTTGAAATGGCTGCTTGAGTGACACCCAACGATTCTGCGAGCTCTTCTTGTGTTTGGCAGCAATCTTGATAGAGTAATGCTTCCAGTTCTTCATCTTCAAACTTTTTTGGCTGCCCAGGACGTTCATCGTCTTCCAAGCCAAAATCACCACTTTTAAATCGTGCAAACCACTTTTGGCACGTTCGCTCAGCTAGCGCATGTTCACCATAAATTTCCACCAAAATACGATGACTTTCGGCAGCAGTTTTCTTCATATTAAAGTAATGAAGAAGAACTCTGCGCAAAAACACTTTTTCAGGAACAAAGTTCGACATATTTGAGTGAAAAAAAATTATTGTTGTTTACGCTTCAAATGAATGACATATACTGAAATGACGTACAATGACAGTAGCTTTCCAACGCATGTTCCAATGGAATAATACAAGTTACGCCATCTCTTAGCAAACCGCACGATTTAAGTTATAGACCCAATACTTCAGCTTTACAAAATAATGATTTGTTGTTATTCTCCCACAAGTGGAAGGCAAACTGAAGTCGATACATCCTTCAATAAATCCGTCTTTAAAAATTAGACCCTCAAATGCCTTTTATGAGTTAAATCCATTTCAAAAGTTTTGTTTAGTTGTAGTAGAACAATACATATGGAAAAGTTACCTGATTCATATTTATCTGGCCAAAAATAAATTCCTTTATTACCTAAATACCTTAAATTAAATGAAACGCATGAAACATATTTATGCGTGTATCTTTTCCTCACGACTCAAAATAGCATTTATTCACAGCCATCCGCCAAACAGAATAGAAGTTGAAGTCGAAAATATGTTTTATTCCACTAAAAACAAAAAAATACGAAAAATGAAAGTGGAATGTTCCAAGTCGGTTTGTAGTCGAAACCGACAAACGTATTTGGGTTTTCCAATAAGGACTTGACAACTTTTTTTTAAATAAAACGCAAACCATTTGAGATATTTCAAAAACTTTACTATCGACTTGAAGTACAATCAAAACATTTATGAATGGAACTCGACTTCGTTCATATGGCCACCGCGGGCACGTTTGCAGCGGTCGATTCGTTGGACCCAATATTCAACGACTCGGCCACACATTTCGGCCGAAACGGCCGCTATTTCGCGTTCAATGTGGGCTCTGAGCTCTTCCAACGTCGTCGGCTTGTTGGCATAAACCAATGACTTAACGTAGCGCCACAGAAAATAGTCAAGCGGCGTTAAATCGCACGATTTTGCGATGAAATTCACCATCTTGGCGCATCTTCTCCAGAACCCAATCGGAGAACGTACGTCGCTTCAAATGGTCCATCAGCTTCAATTCTTGAGTCAGCTTGATCTTGTATGGGTGTAAACCAAGATCCTTACGCAAAATACGCCATAGTGGTCTGAGCGATGCCCAGTTCTTGAGAACGCCGTGGAATTGACTGATTTGGATTGTTTTCTACGGACGCCTGAACGGCAGCGATATTTTCGACACTTCGACCAACCCGTGGTCTCACTGACACGGCAATATCACATAATGAATATGTAGACTCAAATTTTTGCACTAAACTTGTCATTGCCTGTTTACTATGGTGAGAATTACGACCGAAAACTGGAATTAACGCTCTTAAAGTTGCAGTCACTGAATCTGAATTTCGTAGGGAATTTTTTATAATTTGCAGACTTTGCTCGTTCGTATCCTTCACCATGATGTTGAGCTTTCTGAAAAAATTGACAGTGACAGTTTGATGATTAGTGAAAGAGTGCGTTCACAAATCAAATTCAAAGTTGTCAAGTCTCTATTGGAAAACCCGATAAAACCGAAAAGTAACGTTTTCGGCACTAAGACGAAACTGCCTCGAACCATCATAGAACCCTTGCTACTATATGGATTTAGTACGTAGAATTAGACTATTAGGAAGCTGCAATCCTTTATTAACCCATATCAATGCATTTAAAGGGTATTCTGGTCAGACCGTGTATCGAACGACTAACTGCATGCGATTACGGGCCAGGAACCAATAGATATCCAAATTCGAAGAAAAAAACTGATAGTGGATGGTCGCAGTTCCATCGTGCAATGAAATACACTTTCCCAATCGAAGACGGCCCGTCCAAGGCTAACGTGGAGCAGAATAGTTCAGAATTAATCAAAAAAAGAAGTAAAGCGCATAACTCAAAGTACGATGGCGCGGATTTTGTGGACACCCTATGCCCTACGAGAAATACGAGAAATTCCAGAGTTCAATAGGAGTGGCAAAACAGCATTATTTTGACATTTACTTTTAAAAGGTATTATTAACTCGCATAAGTGTTATCAAGTTTTTATCGCTCTTGTTCCCTAACGCAGCTCCTTACCTTAATCAACAACATTAAGCGTTTTTGCTAATTCACTTTGTGCCTATCTGTATTCTGTGGTCCGTAAATGTAAATGTAAACTTAACCAATTAGATGTACATATATGCTCTGGTCTAAGCCAGTAAACTTTGAGTTGCCAAAATAGTTTATGTGAGTTACCTTAGGGTGGATTTTTCCCTTACTTATTTTTCGCCGCAGAGTTGATTTAACGGTGTGAGGACCCATCATTTGATGTTGTTGCTTTGAAAATGGGCATTTGCTTGTGCAGTCTTTATGTTCCGCATAAGTCTAGCTATCATGATTTTGTCTTCTTCGAAATACAACTTTTTTTGTTCCCTGAATGAGTCAATGTTATGCGTCTATTGTTGACAATAGCATATAGCTTGTTATACCTTGTAATTTTGCTGCCTGACACATACAATTTCATCGATCTTTGGCAACAGGCAAGGCTCAGAAGAGGATTTTTCAAACCCATGTGAGGTTTGCTTGCGTTCTCAGTGCAGCCCTGACAGTTGGCAGTTGTTTTTTTTTTGTTTAACTTTCGACTTCCTTATGGCCTGCAGTTAGCATCCATTAAACATTAGGGACGCTCATTAAAAGGCTTGTTGCGAAAGGCATCACTATTTACAGTTGCATTTATCTTTTGTAAATGTAGTCCATCAAAAATGACATTGTTCGTACAATACATATTGATCTTGTATCCGCATTCGCTCTTATTTGTCTAGTTATGCCCGATAGAAGAAAGAATTTCTAAAATTTTACTTTTTTGAGAATTTTGATCGGGTGTGGTGCCTTAAGACCAAGTAACGTCTGCCTGGTCCTATTGTTCATGCATATTTTGATTGAATTGTGTTTTTTCGTAGTAAGGGTATATCATGGCCATTAACATTCCGTTTAACTTGCTGATACCGTGAATATTTAGGCGTGAATATTGGCGGTTTATTTATCGTTTAGGCTGGCGAGGCTAACGACGAAGGAATCTGTGGATCATGACACACGATTTTATCAACACATCTAAATGATTTTTCGAAATTCTTACATTTAAACTACACTCGTCGGCACCCGCATGGAAAAAGGTCCCTGTGGACTTTTTAAGTCTTAAGTGGTAAAGAAGTCATGGTGTTTGTTTTTTGGTCGATATGAAATCCTGTGTGGCATCAAGCAATGAAGCGCACATATTCCAATATCTATCTACCTACATATGTAAGTCTGTAAAACAAATGTTTTATTTTTCGACGAAACTCCCACTGACAAGCGAGCATACATATTCACATCTGTCCTTTTTGTTGTCGACCGTTTCTTCCCTCCATTAAATATCCGTTCTAGTTTAATGACAATTTTTTTGGTGCTTTCCTCTGAATTCAAGACAGTCATTCATCATCAATCAATTTGTGCTGCTTCGGATCCTGTAGCTTCCTCGTTCGTACGATATTTCTTTTTTGAAATACTTAAAGCATCAGTATGTACGAGTACCTACATATATTGTACATATATTATATGTTTGTGATTTTAAAATCTCAGAGGACACAAGACAGGACTTTTTTGTTGGGGAAAAAAATAAAACAAATGTTGTATCTGTGTATCTTAGAACTTCACACCTTGTTAAATTTCCTTATGGTTTAAACCAATTTTGTAAATTTTTTTCTTCATTTTATCATTTATCAAAATCCCAGAAGACTCTTGGCTTCCATATTTTAACCATCACGTCCCTGTGCTGCATGAATAACCTCCAGAAACAAACCAAATGTTAAAATGTAAGAGTGCTGCTCGAAGGAGCTACGAGTATTAAAACCGAGCTACAGTTTGGTAACGAAGGTACTGTAAGGAAGGTATCCGCAACTGTTCTTGATATTACAATTACTACTAGGTTAGATACTCGTTTCTCTTCTTTGTGTTTGATTTCATTCCAAGGTAAGTTTATCTTTGTTTTGCCATCATTTTCTACGAATCTGGCGGTCTTTTTCGCTACGAGTACGAATGCCTTGCGGTAATACAAACATTGTCTTGGAAATTGACATCTTTGGGGTTTTCTATTGTAATATGATGAACGTTTTCTTTTTTACGTAACTTTATTTGTTAAGGGAATAGGGATGGAATCTCATTGACTATACAAACCTAGTCAGGACGTGTTGCGTCGACATTTCGTTTCCGATGGCGTCAACGAAAAATCTAGTAAAAGAGGGCGCAGAACGGATGCCATAAAATAACATTAAGCACAACAAATTCCCAAATCGGATCAGTTGTCTATTAGTGGTGACAGGAATAATGCGATTCTGTTGCACTTAATTTAAGCTACCGTAGGTAGCATACGTCTTCATACAAGCATATGTCAAATACAAATGTATATTTCGTGATTCTAGTTGGTCGTGTGTATATAGTGTCCGAAGAATCCAATATAACATACACGCGGTACAATATGTACTTGTAAATGCACAGACATAAATATATATGAGTGAATACGTATCTTCATAGAAGGTCGCCTGCTTCGTTTTATTATAAGGTGGAAGAAACGAATTAAATGGGATTGAGGTGATAAATTCACTTTACACGTGGGACTAGGCAAGTAATACAGAGAGACACGTCTTAGTTCAGGAGGAGTAACAGGTCTGGAAATTGCCAATTCCTTGTTCATTGCTTTTCTTTTTCGAGTCAGTTTGCTCAAGGATTTGGTGTTTTCAAATTCGAAAAGAAAATATAATTTAGCAATTATAGAAGGTACGAATACTTACTTCAAAGAATAGAAACATATGTCCACAATACTACCCTAACCAAAAAGAGGTTAACGTTTTATCTAGACCAAATTGATAAGGAAAGATTCACGACATCGAATGAAGACAAAATAATATTTTCCTTGCCGAACATAAGGATCCTAACCTTTCTCAACCCAAAATAAAACGATTTCTCAAGCAAGTCACGTATGATGACTTGACACTAAGTCGATTCGAGCCTGGAAGACAAATTGTATTTTCTAAGACTGCAAAGTACATAGAAGAAATATTCGTAATTGGGGCTGTGTAAATTTGTTTGTATTAGCGCTTGTAAAATAACAATTTGAATTTCTTTTTAATTAAATTTAGAAAAGAAGGACTATCTTTATATTGTAAAAAAAAACAAAAAAAAAAAAAACACTGTGGCGCTGGCAGCCCGGTATGGGCCATGGCCTAGCTTCTTCACACTCATTTATGTTGCTCATGTTGTCATTTTTGTCACATCTGAGCGAGGCCTACGGTTTATCGCCGAATCTGAACGGCACTTCTTAGAAGCTTTTTCATAGGCAATTTTAATTTCGGGAGTTTGCCATTGCCCACCGAAAGGGTGATGGCGATTTGAAAAATTGTTGGTGACCCAGCCAGGAATCAAACCCAACCCCTTTTAATCAAAACATTTTGATATTTCGCTATAGTAATTTTTGATGTTAGCATTTTTGTAATATAGGTACATAGTCGTATATTTTGAAAGGAAACATACGAGTAACAGGGAAAAATAAATTGTAGCGAACAAATAAGTCAAAAGTAATTACTGTTTGAATTCGAAGGATTTTGTTCTTTTCTTTTTTCACTAAAATGAATTCCTTGTTGTATGCGAGGCTACGTATCCTCCGCACTTATTTGATCAAAGAAGCCAATAACAACCAATATCTACCAACTCTGTCACACGATGAGCTCTTTGAATGGTGTGCTAGAGGGAAATACCAGAAGTCTCCTGGTCCCGACAGTATACCGAACCGCGCGTTGAATATTGCGCTAAAAACCCATTCTGATATGTTTATGAACATAAACAATGCAAGCCTTCTGGAAGAGGTTATTCAAAATCAATGGAAATCTCTTTAATATGATCGCATGTTACTTTACCAACAGATTGCTACTCTATGATTCCGATGAAGGGAACAAAAGGTACATAGTTACAGTAGAAGTGCCCCAAGGTTTGGTGCTGGCGCCCTCTCTTATAAAATGTAATGTATGATGACATCTTACGTTTTCCGATTCCCAGAGAAGCATCTGCAATAAGTTTCGCAGTAGTTTACCAAACACCTAAAAGAGTGGTGTTCGCACGATAAAAATGAAAGGCAACCATTCTTCACAAGTTTAGTTTATTAACTTGTTTGTACGTTGTACGTATATATGTATATGTGTATATAGAAAGAGAGTAATTAACACTCCCCATCTCCCTTTTTTTTTGTATTCATAGGAATTCATCAATGATTACTTCAGAATACAAATATAAAAAATTGAAATGCCAAATTAACTTGCTAATAATACGTTACATGGTCGAATAAGTCCAGCGGTGGGGTACTGATACTGTTCTTGCTGATCTTGTCGTATACTGACTTTTAGTAATTGTTGGTAAGCTCTCTTCTGTTGTCTCAGATTCACACTCGTTGTGCACCTTCATTTCGCCTTTTGAAGCGTTAGATCTTTCAGCTGACAACTCTCCTTCCACAACTTCCACCCCGGCTTATACGGAACCTTTCTCCTGTGAGCATTGTCGAGATGAAAACTATTCCTTCTGAATGTTCCGGTGTTTGTTTTGACGTAGAATGAACGAGACGTGTCAGCCTTATCTTGAATTCCGCCCCATTGGTGGATTTCCCGAATCCAAACTACGTCTCAAATTTTTAGGTTTCTTGTATTACAAACTCCGTGTCGCTTGTTAAAGTTGTCTCATTGTTTTTGCCTAAGTTGTTCTTCAGTCATCCTGATTTGATCCACATTAATGGGCTTGGTTTGCAACCGATCGACCGAGCGAATTTTTCGACCCATAAGGTGTTCTGCAGAACTTAACCCATTTGCGAGTGGCGTAGCCCAGTACTCCAATAAAGCCAACTGTGGATCTTAATTATTCTTCTTCAAAAGCATCTTTGTAGTCTTAACTATTGATTCAATGAACCCATTACTTTGAGGAAAATGAGGACTTGAAGTGACATGCTTAAATCCCCAGGATTTAGCAAATCGGTGAGAGTCTGCTGTTTGAACTGGCGCGGACTGTGGACCACGTTCGTATCTGACTTCCTCTGGTATTCCAAATCTTGCAAAAATTTATTTCAGATGTTTGATGACACATCGCGACGTCTTACTTTCTAGTTGAACTACATCGGGTAACGTGGAAAAATAATCGCTTATCCCCAGAAAGGTCTTACCGTGACAACTGCAAAGATCTATCGCTACTATTTGTCAAGGATACTCTGGCAGTGTTGAACTAATTAGTGGTTCGTGCCTTGGGATCAGATATTGTAGGCACGTGATGCAGCGCCGAATAAATTCTCTCAATTGTCTCGATCATCCCGGCCACCAAGCTGATTGACGCATTCGGCTTTTGCACTTAACTAAATGTCCGGTATGAATCGTCGCTAACATCTCCTTCCGCATAGTCGATGGAATGGCTAGGCGATTTCAATGCATTAACAATTGGCTATTAACTGATAGATATTGGCGATCGTTGTTATATTGCGAGATATTTTTGAATGATGTGGCCACCCCTTTTCACAGTATTCTATAACCTCTTTAAAAATTGGGTCTTCTTGCTCTACTCTTCTATTGGTATTTAACTTATCAGTTGATGTTATTTATAAATGAATCCTGAATGGGATGACGCGATAATGCATCAGCAGTTACCAAGTCCTTACCCAATGTGTACATAATGGTGAAAGTCGGGGCATCATTTTCATCCTAGATTGTTGAATTCTAGATGTTCAATCGTCGAGGAAATGGGGATTCGTGGCTTGTGATCCGTTTAAATCGTAAAGCGGATGCCGCTGATATAATTCCGAAACTTTTCGTAGGCCCACTTGATGCTCAAAGCCTCCTTCTTGATTTGCGCATACTTTTCTCAGTTTCTGACAATGTCCGAGAAGCATATGCAACAGGTTTCAGGATTCGGTCTGCATCCGTTTGAAGAAGGGATGGCAACGATTAGTATAATAATAGTATTAGTTCCGACAGGTGCTGGTTCCTTAAATGACGAGAATGAGCCTCTGCAGCCGAACATCTTGCAGCTCTGATAATAAGTCCTACTTCACGCCTCCCCGTGGCGCCATCTGGGAATCTCACTAGAGATTGCGAAGTGAAGGGGGCAAATGGCGAGTTTCCTGCGCCATAAACCAGGGTTAGTGTCGGAGAAACAAAACAAGACCTAGTCCGGGCTACTCCGACATATTTGGAGCTCAGGCCGGTAAGGATTTCCAGGACTTAGTCAGGGTCTTGGAAAAGAGATGGTGGCGGATGAACCCTATATGGGCCAACGGCAGCGCTCACATCCCGGAACGGGGTACTGGATTCGGTGTAACCGACCCCTCGTCCTAGGGGCATTAAAAATGGAACTGGTCCTCCAGGTTGGGGGTTGTGAAGCCGGGGTAACTGCCCGGCCATTTAAAAAAAAGAAAGTTACGAAGCATCAACAAGCCTCGGATATAGACGGATTTACTGTTGACAACCCACGCAAACGATTTAAGGACAATGAGCTTCGGATATGCACGTGGAATGTTAGATCCCTTAATAGACCACGTGCAGCCGAGCAACTAGCGGAGGCCCTAGACTGCTGCAAAGCAGACATTACCGCCATTCAAGAAATGCGATGGGATGGGCCGGACAAAAAGAAGATGAGAAACTGCGATATCTACTACGGCAATTGCTATCGACGGCAAACGCAGCGCTTATTTGGATGCCGATTTGTTGTCGGAGGCAGACTAAGACAAGAAGTCCTGATCTTCCGGCATGTGAGCGAGCGCCTCGTAGCAATCCGCATCTAGGCTAAATTCGCCAACATTAGCCTTATATGCGCGCATGCCCCCACAGAGGAGAAAGATGACGACACCACGGATGCCTTCTACGAGCTCCTTAACAGGACCTACGAGCAATGCCCTAGCTATGACATTAAAATTGTTCTCGGTGATTTTAATGCAAAGCTAGGAGGAGAGGGTATCTTTGGTGGAACAATCGGAAAATATTGCCTACACAACACCACCTCCGATAACGGATTCAGGCTAATCGACTTTGCGGCGGGGCGAAACATTGTCGTGGCTAAGACGCGGTTCCCACATCTCGACATACACAAGGGGACTTGGAGAACCCCTGATCAATCAACAGTCAACCAGATTGATCACATTGCTATCGACGCAAGACACTCCTCCAGTATTATGGATGTCCGTACGTTCCGAGGAGCCAACATCGACTCGGACCATTACCTTGTTGTAGCCAAGGTACGGTTGCGGATATCCCAAACTACGCCAATACAAACTAATGCTGTGAGAAAACTCGACGTCAGACGGCTACAATCGCAAGAGATCGCCAAGTCCTTTTCCGATAGAGTGTCTCTTAATTTCTTAAGAGGTCCAATGCCGCCAGCATCAAGCATCGAAGACCATTGGAAACACTGCCAAAACGCCATCGGAGATGCCGCTTTTGATATGCTGGGTTTCACTCGGCCACCACAAAGAAACCCCTGGTTCGATGATGAATGCCTGCAATAACATGCAGCTAAGCAAGATGCATATAACGCGGCGCTGCTTAGAAAGACCAGAGCTCCTCATGAGCTCTATGAGCGGAAGAGGAGAGACGAGCACCGGCTTCTCAGGAGGAAGAAGAAAGAGCATGAGAAGCGCGCGATCGAGGAAATTGAGAGATGCTACTCCAGGAATGAGGTTCGGAAGTTTTACCAAAAGGTAAAAACAACATGCCGCGGAAACAAACCCCGAACCGAAGCCTGTAGAGATGAACAAGGGAACATCGTAGTAGAATCGCAGTCGATGCTGAGGATTTGGAAGAACCATTTCTGCAGCCTGTATAACGGCGGTTAAGGACCAAATACCGCTGTCAGGCAGAATCAACCTTTCAACTTGGACGATGATGACCAACAATTCCGTCCACCCGACCTGGATGAAGTGAAGATAGCTATATCGAAGCTTAAGTCCAACAAAGCTGCGGGAGCGGATGGCCTGACTGCCGAACTCTTCCAAGCGGCAGGCGATGACTTGGTAAGGAGCATACACCAACTCATCTGTAAAATATGGTCGGACGAAAGTATGCCCGATGAATGGAACCTCAGCATTGTTTGTCCAATTCTCAAGAAAGGAGACCCTCTGAACTGCGCCAACTACAGAGGCATCAGTCTCCTTAACATCGCATATAAGATCTTATCCGCCGTATTATGTGAACGCCTAAAGCCGTTCGTCAAAAACCTGATAGAACCATACCAGTGTGGCTTCAAGCCACAAAAGTCCACCATCGATCAAATATTCACACTACGGCAGATCTTGGAGAAGACCCATGAGCTTCAGATCGATACCCACCACCTATTCATCGATTTTAAGTCCGCGTATGGCAGCATCTATAGAGACGAGCTATACAGAGCAATGCCTAGTTTTGGCATCCCTGCCAAACTCGTCCGTCTGTGCAGAATAGTGCAAAACTCACGAGCGAAAATGGGTTTAGCGGTCAATGAGGGCAAGACCAAGTATATACTGTCAAGCAAAAAGGACAACCAACACCGACGTCTCGGGCAGAACGACACCTTAGACAAATATAACTTTGAGGTGGTTAAGGACTTCGTCTACCTAGGCTCTGCTATAAACACAGACAACGACACCAGCGCTGAGATCAAGCGAAGAATAACTCTTGCCAACCGCTGTTTCTTTGGGCTAAGAAGGCAATTGACTAGCAAAGCCCTCTCTCGGACAACAAAAGTCACTCTTTATAAGACCTTAATAATCCCGGTCCTGCTCTATGGCGCAGAGGCATGGATATTATCAAAAATGGATGAGGGTGTTCTTGGTTGCTTCGAGAGAAAAATTCTTCGGGCGATCTTCGGTCCCGTCTGCATTGTCGGTGAGTGGAGGAGGAGCTACAACGACGAACTGTACGGACTGTACAGCGACATGGACCTAGCCAGAAGAGTGAAGATCCAAAGGCTGAGATGGCTGGGTCATGTAGAGCGCATGGACACCAATGCTCTGGTTCGAAAAGTCTTCGAATCCGCTCCCGAGGGACAGCGCAGTAGAGGAAGGCCAAGACTCAGGTGGCGCACGCAAGTGGAAGAGGACCTCAGCCAATTTAGCGTGCGAAACTGGAGGCAGCTAGCCAGGGATCGAGCTGGCTGGAGAAGCTTGTTGACTGAGGCCCAGGTCCACCCCGGACTGTAGCGCCACCTAAAGTAAGTGATCAGCAACAGAGAAATCAAACGAAAGAAATATGTCGTCTGCTTGATCACCCATAAGATACACTAAGATATTAACATGCTGTTTTTCGTTCCTTTTATTCAACCAAGAAGCTATTCTCAAACGCTCAAACCGACGCGACGTTTCCATTGTGGCCAATCTGTTGGGCTAAAAAAATGTTCTGGACCTTGAACCGTAAAATTGTTGCCCGAAAACGACTGTTTTGCGTCTTCATTTACCAATTTATTTTAATTTTTACGAACGACCTAATCGAAAATTAATTTTCTAACACCGCTGCCACCATGTGGTGTTCGCACGATTAAAATGAAAGACAACCGTTCTTCACAAGCTCAGTTATTAACTCGCTTGTCATACATAATAAGTTTTACTCAGGATGTATACACTATCCGTTGTTCGTATATATGCATATGTGTATACGAGTAGAAAGAGAGTGATAAACACTCCACATTTTACTGCCACGAAAAAATAGCTATGATTAAGGGTTGGCTCTACAGTGCGAACTTAGAACTCGGAGAATATAAGACCGTAGCGGTGCTCATTACGAGCAGGAAAGACCGAAATGCGATAACTATTAAAGTTGGTGAACATAATATCACATCCAACTCGGTTATCAAATATCTAGGAGTGATTCTTGATGCTAGACTAACGTACAATCATCATTTCGCATATGCGCGCTCTCAAGACTTATAGCCAATATTGTCAGCCTGAGGCAAAACAAAAGGATAATGCATATATGAGAGGTTATAAATCCGTGTATAGATTATGCGCATTGTAGCCTTTTCGAACAGTATTCCAAGACGCGATACTTGTCATATGTTCTATGCCACCTATCGATATTCTCGCTTAAGAAGTGAAAAGATTATATGACGGTCGGCCATTTGATAGCCATTCAAAACGGTGAGAGAGAAACCGTACCATAGATATCTGGGAAGGACAGTGGGATGAGTCCCAAAAAGGAAGATGTACCTAGGTTAGGTAAGATTAAAACAAAGGTTGTGCCATCACACAAACACTTGGCATCAAAACGGGCTCATCGGGATCCCTGTGGAACCACTTGAATTTATATTCAAAGGGCTAAAACCTAAACAATCTCTTTTGCAAAGCCAAGAAAGCCTTTGAAATCCGTGGCGTCCATTTTCTCGAGGTATTTAAAAAATTATTTTCCTTAGAATTCCCTTCGACTAAGCGGTATTGTTTCGAATTCACATAACACATGTCTTCAACCGCATGCAGATCACTGCAGAATCTGCAAATGTCCGTATCTGACAATTTAAGTCTCTGCGTGTTTGAGCAGGAAACAGTGTCCTGTCAGGATTTCTATTGTTGTCCTAAGCTTATCCCTGTTTAATTTTATTAATTCCCAGGATCTTTTATAGTCAAGAGGTGGCCATAGAGCCTCCTTGGATACCCTATGTCCATTAAGTCTTGACCACCTTACGTTGACAGGTTTTATGGTTCTCTCCTCGAAAGTGCCACATACTATGCAGAGTGGTTGTTTTGATGTTGGCAGTCTCACTATTATCGAGTATCCCCTCCTCTGATTGCAAGCTCATCGGTTCTAATTGCATAATGCCTTGAGCATTGTGCGACAACCCCTGACTATATCATAGTTGATGTTGGCCGACTCCATTGCCTTAAGTGCGGCATGGCTGTCGATGTGTTGTAAATAGCGATAACTCTTCCGGATACTGATCTCATTTGCAATAGCTCAATTGGCCTGGGAACAGCCATAACCTCTGATTGGAAGAGGAAAAGAAAGAAAGAAAGCCTAAAATTTGCGAACGAAATTCCCTTACTTGCTTATTAGGTACTGAGAGTTTAAACAACTCATTCTTATTGAACGTATTAGGTAGTCAGCACTTCTCGTTAATTGGTCATTTCCGTACTGATTTAAACAAAGGACTCGGCAACTGTTGTAGAAAGTGATGTACTAAAAGTTATACCAGATCTTAAGTCAAAGCGCAGATTATTAAGAATAATGCTTTGATTCCTTAATTTAGTTTTGTCATATTTCTTGGGTTAACTGAAAACCTTTCTCCTTTCCTTGGACAATGGTGAAGTTTAACAAGCAAATTTCTGCCTAAAGTATTGGCATCTCCTTCGGCATCCAGTGCAAAATAAGTCATATGTGTAGCACTGAGCAGCGTCCGCAACCAAATACCATTACATGAAATTAAAATACAACATTAAGTGTGACCTAAAATGATTTGTTATATTTCCATTTACCCTTTGGAAATGCACCATCGTGGTTAACTGGCAAGCCTGTGTTTGCGGTTGTTTTGAAAATATAACCATAATTCTAGCAATGATAAGCAATCCCTCGGGATCCTCCGGACACATGTTTTCTCGAAATTTCAACAATAGATTATCATATTATAAAGGCGGGTCTCTGGAGCTTATTATGTGCATAGGTATTATTCAACATCGGATAATTAAAACGTTGCTCCAATTGAGCTATTGCACCACATTAGATGAAGCTTCATGGATAAACAAATACTCACTATGAAAATGATAATTAGTTTTGATTATTCTAGTACTCGTGGAAACTCTTGTTGCTATCCGCAGTTATACAACTAAAGCCCTTTATCCGGTATAGTATAGATATTTCTGCAACAACAAAAACTATTTATTAGAATAGCTAGGATCCCAAGGGAGGACGCTATTGTTCGGTAACACTATTGTGGCAAATGAAGTTAAGTTGTTCATGTGCCATAAGGGAAAAACATGTTAATGCAACTGTGAACAGGATAATTTGTGAAATTTGCAAATATCTGCTGAGGTTTATATTCACGTGAATGAATACTAAATGGGACAAAATTCGATAGTTTACTACTAATAGAGTTTACATTTTCATAACGTAGTAAAAGAAGTAGATTTGAAAATTATTTGAAAACAGGAATATACCGTGTTTAACAAAAATCTGCAGCGTAGAGAAAATCGGAATTGTTTCCTCTAACTCTTGAAAGTTCGCATATTCATATGTATTAACAGGAATTTCTTCAGATAGTTACCATAGGGCTGTCATCTACTTGTTTTGATTAAAAACAGTGTGAAAAATAATATTCCGGACTGGATCTCGAAAACTAGTTAAAACACGAGAAAAAATTCCCCTGCCGATTCAATAAACTTGTTACAGCGATTCAATAGTGATTCAAATACCTGATCTAGCTCACTTTGCGGAAATGCCTCCAGTGTCCGTGTAGAAGCTGATTGAATGGTCGGAATGTCGTCAAAAATCATCCTTTAAACTTTATTTTCGATTTCGGGAACTAAGGTAAGCTTCACGGTACCAAATCAGGTGAATATGGCACTTGTTTTCGAGCCAACAATTTACGAACAATAAATGCTGTGCATTATCGTGCAACATAGGAATTGGCCTTCTCAAGTGTTTGTCATCCTCCAGCGTCCCTCTGCCTATTATGCCACTCGAAAATGACTGTTCTATTCAAACAATCATCACGGTATACTTTTTGCATCAATCGGAATGCTTATTTTATAAATTTTAACATCAAATGAAAAGGTTTTTGGAAAAATAATTTTTAAACCAAATGTAATGAAATTTCGACCAATAGTAGTGAAATATTCAACGCATGTTCGAAGAAATAAAATAAAAAAGCTCTCTGTTTCGGCAATGATTTCCTCGTTTGCGAGAGTCGCTTTCCGCCAAGTCATTTTTTCATGTTTGGAAACAAAAAGAAATCACATGGGACCAAATTTGGAGAAGAGGGTGAGTGAGCCAGCAATTCGACCAGTTTTGCTGTGGCGATTGCGGACGAGTGAGCAGGCGCATTGTAATGGTGAAAAAGGACTTTTTTTTGCCAAGTGGGGTTTTTTTTTCTATTAATCCAGCATTGTTCAATAAACCAGTATAGTACTGCCCCGTGATTGTCCTTTCTTTCTCCAAATAGTCGGTGAAGATGATGCCTTGCGAATCCCAGAAAACGGTGGCCATGACTATTCCAGCTGATGGAACCATGTTCGCCTTCTTTAGCGCAGTTTCACTGGGTGAAATCCACTGTTTTGACTGTTCTTTCATTTCTAGCGTATAGTGAGGATCCATGTTTCGTCAGCAGCCAATTATATCCAATACATCCGTGGAAATATATCCAATTCTTAACCACGGTGCAGAAATCCGAATACCGTGGACTCACAGTAACATTCTCACGAACTGCTTCGGTGTTTCGTGTTGAACGAATTGTTGAAGTGCGGCCAGGGTATCTAAGATCATTAATTGATCCACTCTCCCCGAATCTTTGAATTAATCTCTTCAGAGTTGATTAAGTTAATTCACTAATCCGATCATATTTTGTTCGAAAAATGCGAAAAGTGGCTGCAAAACCTTTATTACTTTTCGAATATTGCTAATTTCTTTCTGTCATTTTCCTACTCGCCTATAACTGAATATCTGTTATCGGCCAGAGCAAATAAAATATTGTTACTTAAAGGCAATACCCATCGTTTTTCCTTTTGTCTTTTCACACAAAGTTACTATATTTTAATCTTTTCTATAACTACATGACTTTTAGAATAACTCCCGGCTATCTACTCCTTGAGTTTCTGTAGCATGGCTTACTTTTGTGTCTTTCAGACTGTGAAGTGTTATTCCCAAACTACTTTGCAGTGTCGTCCCCTTTTACTTTCGTAGGATTCATTACAACGACTTCCTGATTTCCTTTTCGTTGGACTTCTGGCTCCCTTTCATTACTGTCTGCGTACTAGTAGTTCATAGTTAATATTTTTTTACTATGTGGCGCAAAAGTCAACATTAATCTTCCTATCCAAATGGCGGCAAATGTTAATTTTACTTTGACATTTTTGAAGTAAACAGATAAAAAATACACATCAACAAGACATGAATAGCTACACTCCTAAAGAACGCGGAATAATTGTTACGATTTTTTCGCAGAATACTAAGTCGGTGGTAATGGCGCAGGCTGAATTTCGGCGCAGATTTCCCTGTCGTCAAACTCTTACTTGGTAAACACTACGACGTTTAGCCGCTCGCCTGCCAGTTCTAGCCAGCATCGGACCAGCCATTTTGCTGAGAATATCGCAGAGGACCCGGAGTATGGACCAGACGAAGTGCCACACAATTGGACCAATCGGCGGTCTTTACAGAGAATTTCGGTGAAAGTCTGTAAGATGTTCCCTTACAAAATACAGTGCTGTTTACACTGGAGGCGACATCGGGCCTTATTTTTTCGAAAACGCCGCGGGCCAAATGACTTCTGTGGACGGCGAGCGTTACATAACTATGCTCAACGACTTTCTCCTTTCTCAAGTGGATGAATGAGGACTGGAGAACAAGTGGTTTCAACAGAATGGAGCAACGGCGCGTACTTCACGAGTTACAACCGAAATTCTGAGGCATCCATTTCCTGTTAGCCTTAGCTCTCGTTTTGTGCGAATTGCACCGGCCGACAAGATCGGCTGATTCAACTGTTCCCGACTTCTTTTGTGGGTTTTTTTGAAGTCACGAATCTATGTCAACAAGCCTCTGACCCTTAAAGCCTTCCAACAGAATATTCGTCAAGAATGAAAAACTTGATAAACAGTCCCTAATATAAAACAAAAACTTATGTTTTTTATTTCTTTATTGTCTTTCTAATCACATAATTTTATTTTGTGAATATGAAGCCCTTTTATTATAATTCCAAACTAAATAAATGCATATACGTACGAGCATGTATCTACTTTTACGTAAGTATTTTTATAACTGACATATTTAACCTTTTTTTCATGTTGTTCTTCAACAGATGAAGCCTTAAAATAGATTGCTATTTATAGAAAAAGAAATTTGCTCTTTAAGTCAATTATTTGTTTTGTAGTTAACAACAAGTTTCAAATTAACGTATGTATATCCGTTCAATTAAAAGTTTGTGATACCAACGCACTTGATCTTGATTCCTGCTGCTTTCGCTATCTGCACGTGAAATGTATTGATTTAACTTAACTTTTGAAGAGGAAATTGGATGGAATAAGTCAAACCTAAGTTTGTGGAAGAATTCTTCATAAACGGAGGGCGTAAGCATAGTTTCTCATTTTTCGTATCTCTCAACTGCAGATATGATTTTACTAAAATATGCGATGGTAGTTGAAAACCCTTCAAATTGATTTTCAACGTTGTGGTTCACCTTATAAAGGCTGTTTTTTTTTAACCCAGTACTAACTTCAGATATTCTTTGAGTCAAACCATTTGTCAGATGCCAAATTGTCAGTGGCACTATATTTTTAAAGTAGTCATCTTATCGTTATGACCGCTTAGACATTTTTTTATATTTCCGATTCGCCAATTGCGAAGTGAGGCACTTTTTACTTAAAAATCCTTGTACTGTTTTGTCAAACCAGTAGTTAGGCTATTAGGTTTTCTACCTTCCTAATGAAATTAAAAACGCTACGTACAGATGTATTGATTAATTCATTGGTGTCGATTATTTAACTTTTGTTGTTCAAAAGAGGGCTTTGCTAGTCAATTGCCTTCTTAGCCCAAGGAAGCAGCGATTGCCATTGATTCTTCGTTTGATTGCAGCGTCAGTGTCGTTGTCTGAATTGATAGCGGAGCTTAGGAAAACAAAGTCCTTAATTATCATTTTCGCATATTCAGTCTTAATAATCTCGAAACCGACATTGAGTTTGAAGAAATCGCCTTGTCTAAATCCTTTTTTGACATCAAAGGTCTCGGTGAGGTCTTTTCCGACCTTGATGGAGCAGCGTGCATTCTCCACTGTCATTCTGCACATACGGACGAGTTTGGGAGGAATACCAAAACTAGATATTGCTCTGTATAGCACGTCTCTATAGATGCTGTCAGCTCATGAGTTTTCTCCAAAATCTGCCTTTGGTCTATGTTGACTTTCCAGGCCTGATATGGACCTATCAGGTTGTTGACGAACAGCTTCAGCTGTTCACACAATACGGCAGATAAGATCTTGTTTGCGATGTAAAGGAGATTGATGCCTCTGTGCTTGACGCAGTTCAGAGGCTTTTTTTCATGAAGATCGGACAAACAATGCTTAGGTTCCACTCATTGGGTATACTTTCGCTATATCTATGAGTTTTACAGCACGGTTTTAAAAGTGTAGGGAGGTCATTATTGTGCCGAATATGTGGTTATTCCAACCAAGGTTATTGTCATTGACACACATGCCGAGTATGGACGACGAAAATGTTTTTCATTGACAATGACTGGGGCTTTAATATCATTGTAACGACAGCAAACTGTATCGAGTTTTTCTCAGAAGGTGGGCCACCAATAATACTAATATCAGAATTTAATAACCCTACAGAGCCTATCGAAGCAATGGCCGATAAGTTCGCAATATGAAAAATGATGTCCTGTGATTGATATCCCAGCATAAGCTTGGCCAAGAAAGTAAATCATTTACACTGTATCAACTATAAACTGCTAAAGGCGATGTGCCTATGAAATCCTATTTCCTATACTGTGTGAGCCTGTGAAGTCATGTATCATCAACTTTCGTATCTCCGGCAAATTCATCCAATAGTGCAAAATGATGAAGATGGCACATTTCGCTATCAACGGTGGCAAGGGATAACATAATCCCGCACTGACATTGACCTACTTATAGGAGTTAGTACCATAAACAACAACTATTATGGTATGAACATACAAACATCGTCAGGTTGTATTAATGGCACAAGTGGAAAACGATCTCAACCGACTTGAAGTCCGTAAAACGATGAAGCTTAATTAAAACCGAGCTGGGTTGAGAGGTTTATTAAGATACTTTTACATACATTTACATTTTATGTAACTTCTGATTAGAGATTGGAAATCTTAAATTTTGAATTCCTATACACATAAAGGTATACATTCAGGAAACCGCCATATTGTTCTTCAACCCTCTTTAAAAAACACAATTAATTATAATTATAGTAAAATAATGTAAAGAGTACTTATACTCGTTGCAATTGATTAAGTAGACAGACACGCTTTTGTTCTTCTGATTGAAAAAGGCCTGTAAAGATGAACAAGTAATAGAGTCACAGTCGGCTATGAGGATATAGAAAAACCTCATTTGCAGACTTTTAAATGGCGAGGATAACTCAAATAATATGTGTAGGCTTAATAAAAACAAGACTACAAGACCGAACGGCCCATCTTGCGATCCAAAAGACAATGGGAGATGACTTGGCAGGAAACATAGATCAACTTATTTCCAAGAATTGTTCGATAGAAAGCATTTTCTTTAAATGGAAACTTAGTAACCTCGCTCAGTCCACAAGAAAAAGGAACTGCTCAATTCATAAAGGGTGATTCTTTCAGAAGTTTTTTTTTTATAGAAAAGCAATCAACTAATTCAATTTTACTGGGTGATCTTTACTACATTACTCATAAAAATACCAAAGGGTGGGGCACCTGTTGATTTTTTTTAAAAGGGCCAAACAAAAAAAATTACTGTTCAATATTTTCCAAGGATTGTTTATCTATTGAAAAGAGTAAATCTTCCGATTATGGAGTATTACTATATTTCATTCAAATGACAGGCTCTGCTGGCCTGGCAGTAGGCCATCCAACCATTTTTGATAACTTTGGCTCCTATTTCAATAATAACTTGGCCAACATTATTATTGAGTGCCTGGACCGTCTCTAGATTCTTCGCATACCATAAATCTTTAATCGCACCCCACAACAATAAGTCCAACGGCGTCAAATCGCAGCTCCATAAAGGCCAACCAACATCATCAAAGTGACTGATAATTCTATTATTGAACTTAGCGTGCAATAAATTGATGTCTAACTGCTTGTGTAGCACGTAGCCCCATCAAGTTCGCCCAAGTTCAAGTTCTTAATTTCTGGCCATAAAAACTTTTCTATCATACCTCGCTAGCACTCTTTATTAACTACAAGATTTCTCCTATTATCGTCTTGGCTTCTCTATGAATACGGATGGATTTTCAGAGTTGCACATTTGCTTGTTTACGTAGCCGCCGAGATGAAAATGCGCCCCATCTGAAAAAATGATTTTTTTGACGATAATTCGTCGCCAATTTCGAGCTGCTCTAAAGCCCAAACAGAGAATCGATAACGAAGCGGTGGCGCTGTGAGGTTATCGGGTAAGATGCACACTTTCGGCAACAGCAATATTCTCCGTTTAGTTCACAGAATGAAAACTTTCTTTACAAACCGCTAACTTTAGTTGGTATATTATTTTATTATTTCGATCGAAATTTCTTTACAAAACTTTCACTGTTTCGGTAACACGGTATTCACTTAAGAAGTAACTTTGTAATATTTCAAAATGTTGTTCAAGCGTAAATCGATCCACTGATAACCGCGAAAATATAATACTGAGTTTCTATCAGTTTTTTGAGCGCATAAGAGCTGTCAGTGTCCAAATAACATATGGCCCACTATCTATTTGTTTTTTTGAAGATTATTTCTCTCAAATATTTGCCATAATTGCAACTTTCCATGACACAGTCGAGCTCTGTGGGCTCAGTGGTTGGCATTCAACATTTAATAGGGGGTTTAAATTGTTACAGTGAGGTTTGGCTTGTTTTGAATTTTGTTAACTGAA
This sequence comes from Volucella inflata, assembly GCA_928272305.1. Taxonomy (NCBI): domain Eukaryota; kingdom Metazoa; phylum Arthropoda; class Insecta; order Diptera; family Syrphidae; genus Volucella; species Volucella inflata. Next base: position 16,000,333 of record OV743720.1, on the reverse strand, counting down.
AAAATTAACGTCTTTTGGGCGTATTTGGGACTCGAATAAAGAACCTTTGGATTTGGAAGCAACTTCACTATCACTTCAGCTACGGCTGCCGAATGACCAACGATCGATTGATGTTGGCCTCCAATTCCTCTGTTGTAGCAATCATGCAGATTTAACGCAGCCCCAAAGGAACAGTTTAGAGGTGTGATATCACATGATCTAGGTAGCTAACTCACCGGTCTAATCGTTTGTAATCGCAATTAGGTCCACAGTTTTATGGGATACGTGGCAAGTTGAAAATTAATGTCGCCGAGATCACGGGCTTCAAATTCAAGTTGCAAAAAGTAGTCCTCAAGGCGCGATCATACTCGTAGTTACGTCGCGGCCGGCAATGGTTTTGAACAAATATGAACTGATGATTCCACTATAAACCACATCATACCGTTGTTTTATCTATATATATATCTACTCTGCTTATTACCATAACAATTAAGTCAGAAATGGGCCTGGTATCTGAAAAAAATGTTGATCGAAAACAGTGTATCTTCTTGAAGAGCCAACGACTAAAACGGAGACGATTGGGAAGGTCGGTCGGGTAAGGTTCTTGCACAAATAGAATTTTGAATGTTTTTAAAGCAAGATCCTCGCGTAAAATATGTTAAGTTGTGGTAAACGACAAGCCAAGATGTTGAGAACTGCGCCGAATCGATTTATCTCGGTCATCGCGTACACTTTCCGCTACAGCCGTAATATTTTATTTTAACTATTTGCTGAACCATTTGTTCGCGTATTATTTAATAATGAAAATTGAGTTTCAAGCTTTTCGATGGTATAGCAATATGTTAATAATATGGCATTTGTAAAAATCCCGGCAGCTAAAAAAGCGCATTTTCAGAGATTTTTTATTGTGACTGCACCCAGACTTTTTAATAAGCTACCGCTTAAACCGCTTATACGTATTTTAAAAAAAAAAGTAAAGTTATGGCTTTGTAATATAGATAGTTCTGCAGTCAATTTATTAGTTAACCAAAATAAACAAATATTATTAAGGACTATTACATCGTTCTTTTGTTATTTGTGTACTTTATTATTTTGAATTGGATTTAAATTACATTTTTATCTTTTGTATCTGCCCCACAAGTTCACAAAGATATTGCTGAATTGAAATTATGGTTCATTCGCCACAGCCACGTAAAGTGCTATAGAATGATTCAAGTCATTAAAATTGTTATAGCACAGTGTTAGAAATGTAAAATGTAAATGTAACATATTTAAAAAAAATAAATATAAATAAAATTATGTACGAGTATATGTGAACCATAAGCTGCTCTTAGCGAACGAAATATCAATACGTAAGCTGATTACATTACAGCGAGTTCTCACTGCTGCGATCGAAAGTATTGGAACAGAAGCTGCAAAAATGTATTTTTTTTTCTAGTTTCCCAAGAATCTTTCATACATCTGGTAATGTAGACACTAAGTACTTTTTTTTAGTGCATGAAGTGGGTTCATTATACACTAGGCACGTGACCAGTGTCACGAATACCATTGTTTTGATTGGATTACAGTTTTGCCTTGGTTATTATTTAACAGATAATTTATGTATTTACTGATATTTGGTTTTTTATGTTTTATATGATGAGCTCAACAAATCTTTTTTGTTTGAATCGCCGCGCCGTCTAAGTAGCATTTCCTGACCCAGTAGGCTGTAGATATCGTAGTTAGTATGTGCTTTAAGCTACGATTGAAGAAGGTTTTATAGACTCTTGTGAATGTCGTACTTTGTCACATACCAATCAGCGTACTTAGTAGCTTTCGTTGAATTTCGGTTTGTTGGCTTTGAATAATATGGATACTCGATGATTTATGTAGTTGTGCCCTAGGTTTGACATCCATAAGTCCATATTGGTTTGATATTACTTATATATATGAGGATTTTGTTGTTAATTCATAATGCTGAGTCTGTTCGTAGTGTCTGTATTTTTTCTTGATTTAATTTATCTTTTACTGTATAGGATGCTTCCATATACGAGGGCGGGTCAATAAGTCCGTGACTTTTTGAATTTCTGACCTCTTTACTGAAACAGCAACACTGCTCCTGTCAACAGGCATCTGTCAGTTGACTCCTGGCAAAATTTAAACTTGCTGCGTCAGTTAGTTTGTGTTTGACAGCTATTTTTATCAGACTACTCACTAATTTGAGAAGAAAAAGGAAAAAAGTGAATTTCGTGTGCTTTAAGCATTATTTCTTGCGAAAAAAAACCATTACCGAGACCAAGGCTAAGCTTGATAAATACTATGGGGACTCTGCACCATCGATTTCAATGGTAAAAAAGTGGTTTACTGAATTTCGTTGTGGCCGTACAAGCACTGAAGATGCCGAACGTCCTGGACCGTCAGTTGAGGTCTCTACACCCGAAACAATCGAAAAAATTCACGATATGGTGTTGGCCGACCGAAGATTGAAAGTGCGAGAGATTGTGGAAGCCGTAGGGATCTCGCATGGCTCAGTGGTTTCAATTTTGAATGATCACTTGGGCATGAGAAAGCTTTCCGCAAGATGGGTGCCGCGTTTGCTCACAGTCGACCACAAACGCATGTGCAGTTGCCATGGCAAAAATCCATGAATTGGGCTATGAATTGCTCCCTCATCCACCCTATTCTCCAGATTTGGCTCCGAGCGACTACTTCTTGTTCCCAAACCTGAAGAAATGGCTGGGTGGAAAAAGATTTGACTCCAATGATGAAGTCATCTCGCAAACAAAGGCCTATTTTGAGGACCTCGACAAATCATTTTTTTTGGAAGGGATAAAAAAATTGGAGAAGCGTTGGACAAAGTGTATAGAGCTCAAGGGAGACTACGTTGAAAAATAAAATTATTTTTTTATCAAAAAATCTGTGTTTTAATCCAAAAGTCACAGACTTATTGACCCGCCCTTGTAGTTTTGTCTTCGTTTATTTTTTCATGCCAGTTATTTATTATTTATTTCATAATATCTAATATTTTTGAGTTTCACGTTTTCCATTTGTAGGCATTTATTTGAATATATTGTAGTTGTATAGTGTCGTCGGGAAAAGTAGCGATCATTGATATTGTCTGCGTAGGTAGAGGGATGTCGCTGGTCTGTATATTGTAAATTAGTAGACCTTAAACGTTGCCATGCAGAGTAAAGTTTCGATGATTTATTCTTATACTTGACATAAGACTGTCGATCAGTTAAGTAGGATTTCATTATCAGGTAAAGCGGTTGTAAGATTTTGCAGTACGGTTCCATGCGATCAAATGAAAACCCTTAAAAAATATTCGACAGGATTGGAAGTAAACTTATTAATTTAGAGCATACTGGGCTTGTTAAATCTTTTTGGAATGGGTTGAATTTTAGCTTCTTTCCGAATTTGTGGAAAGTAAAGCAGTTTAGTCATTGAACTGAACACGTTTTTCAAATACAGAAGGGCTTTGTTGAATATAAGAAAATGAAAAAGACGTCGAGTATATTAAAATGGTGAGACACCAAGAGTTTTATTATCTTACTTATTCAACGGTTTAAAAAGACAAAGGAAGAAATGACGAGTGAAAAATGAGAGAAGACAGATGTTTGGAAAAAGGTAAACTAACTGTTTTAAGTGAGTGAGTAATACAACAATATATGCATGTTGAATTTTGACAGGGGCAGATGGTGTGTTCAGTGTCATTACGCAACAGTCTTTCATTGGAAGTTTGCCAATTTATTCTAACGTTAGATGGTCATACCTTTGGAACCTTTTCCGTATTTCATCTTCTTCAACCTTTTTTATCAGAATATTAGAGACCCTATGGAGCGTAGTTCAGGTACATGGTGTCATCATCACCTGGTTCGAGAAAGTGTTCCAAAAATGTTGTGCTAGAGTTTCAGCTTTGTCCCTGGTTTCCTATCCATTTTTTTTAAAAGGAGGAGCAGCATTTCATAAGGAGTTGTCCGTTTTAAGAGTTTCGTAAGTCCGAATGAGAAACGGAACTCTTATGGGATCACTCGTGTGTGCGGAATCTACTATACCGATAAAGTTGAAGATTGGTACACATTTGTATTTCTGTGACCCAAACACGGACGCATAACCTAAATGTATGAATTTGGAACATGGGGGTAATTTTTGGGGGTCAAATTAGGAAATCGAAAAGAAAATGGTTTGCAAACTGTACCATGTTACATAATATATGAAAGGGTTGGTTGTAAAGGTCTCAATATATTTTTTTTGTAATTTCAAAATAAATAGTATTAAAGTTATTTCAAAAAAAGATGAAATTTGACCATTCCCCCGCTTATCTCCGAAACTACTGGGCCTAAAATTTTAAAAAAAATGTACAGAAAATAGTCCTTTACTCAAAGATTACAGAAAAACCTATAAGAAGTCTATGGTCTTAACAAAACGTGGTAGATTTTTATTTTAGTTACCACATCAGATTAAAAAAAACATGGTAACCTATTCAACTTACGGAACCCTCTCCACGCGAGGTTAACTCGTACTTGTCCCTCAGAATTTGGAGTCAGGCTGTTTTCAGTTTTTTCTGGTTTTTTATTGCACGATTTAGATTTTGTTTGTCCGAGGGTGCTTTTGTTGTTCGTCATTTTTTCCTAAGCTTCTCCTTTTCCTCTATCAGATTCTTGATATTCTCAGGGGTATGTTTCAATCTATTTTGGAGTATTTTTTGGTGTTGTTCGGCAGGTATCCCAGGCTTCCCAGTCTGTTTTTCAGCTGTAAAATGTTGTTTTATTCATTGCAACATCCTTTGTATTCGACTATAAAAGGTGAACGGTCAGATGAGAGCTTGAGGCAGGGTTAAATTTTCAGTTTTGAGCTGCTTTCGTTTTTCGATATATAGAAGTCAAGTAGATCGGGTATTTTTTTTTGGGTCAGTAGGGCACTATGTGGATTGTCCAGTGCTTCAATTTTTGCAGTTTTTTTTTATTTAAGCGCACTTAGAAGATTGACTCCTGTTTTGTTCGTAAGTCTTGAAGCCCAGTCTTTTTGTTTTGCATTAAAGTCTACTGTGATAGTAAATCGTGGTCCCAGTTTTTCTTAAGTAATCATTGTATCCTTTTTTCTAGATTGTTTGTCTATCTATGGGCAGCATGTGGCCAACATTTAAAATGGTCTGTCGTTGTCCTCTAATTGTATCGTTATTGACTGAATATGGTTAGTTTTGTGACAGTACAGTACATTTGATCTTGTCCTTCATAGAGATTGTTAAATCTTCGTGCGCTCTCCGTCAGGGTGAGATGTGTTTCAGATTTTAGTAAAACATCAACATTGGTGTCTTTAATAAACTATTATTGGTGCTAGTTAAGCCCGTTTGCATTGTAAAAGTCGATATTTAGAGAGTTATATTTGCGATCTGTTGAGTCTAATTAGTTCAATCACAAACGTTGTTATTGTAGTTATTAAATTCATCATGTTTGTCATCTGGGTTATAAGTTGCTGCATCATATCTGTTAATTCTGAGATGTCATTTGTTAGGTCTTATATAAGTTGAGTTTTTGTTACAGTAGTTGAGACAACTATGTCGATTGTTGTTTGGTTCTAAAAATAGATTAAGTCATGAATGAGGACAAAACTAAGAATACTTACGAGTATATGCATATACAAGAAAGGACCCACAACATCGACGAATTGGATAGAACGTTACTTAACACATTAACCCCGAGGTGATCAGAATTTTTACCTACTTTCCAATGTGTTTATTTATTATGTTATCGGACCAAAAAAATAATGCAATACCTATTCCTACGCGAAATTTGATGCTCTTTCAGAATCTGATCTCAAAATTTCGATTAGACACCGAGAAAAAAAAAATGGTCGATTGAAACGTGAAAAACGTGAAAATTTTCGAAATTTTTTTTTTTTTCATAATGATACCGTAAAGGTATCAAATTTTTATTATGATCAAAGGTAATCATGGCACTCGAACATTAAGAGGAATTTTTTTCAGAAAATTTTATCGACGCGTTTTTTTCCTCTCAATTCTAATCCGGGGGATAACGCCGTAGAAGAAAACGTCACCTTAGGTGAGCAAAGTGAGCTTGAAACCAAAGTGAGTTTCATCATCACACACTTTTCAGGGAAGGCGTATTTGGGGATCATACTTTGCGATTTTTAAATTGAAGCGGTTTATAATTAATTCACACTAAGATGCGAGAGTTTAAATGAGCGTTCGAAAGAAAAGATTCCCTTTATTTATTTAAATAAAACTTAGAAGGTCTGACTATAATATTATATATTTTTTAAATGATGTTTTAAATCTTATCCGACATACTCGTACCGTGCAATAGGTGTGAGCTTATCGTTATGCTTAAATCAGTATCAATGTTGTTTATTTTTATTAAAAATAAAAAATAAAAGACAAACAAAAAAATTTTGAATGAGATTATCGAAACTGATCATTTAATTAGGTCGTTGGACTCATATTTAGGTGACTAAGCGTGAGCTCTGGTGCATGAAGATATGTTTATTTTTTATTGTTATTTTCAATATTTGTCATACTTGTATGTATGCATATGTTTGTATACAAACTAAATAGCACATATAATATTCTATTTAAAAAGAGCTCGTGAGACAATATTCAATCGATGATAAGTAGCACCGATCGGGGTACAAATGCAAATAAGAACACCATTTTAGGTTTTTTACAACCAACCTTATCTTCTAGTTAAATAGGTCATTTATTTGAACGAGCATTGATTTCTATATAGAAGGAAAGAAAATAAGAGGAAATGAATGATAATAAACTCGGGACTTTTGGTAAAGTACACTCTGAAAATTGAATTTTTAAATTAAGTTTCAGTTGTAAGATGTAATCGGTCGTGAAAGAATATTTGAAACTAATATTTCGATCTCGCTGCAGCCATGGCTTTATTTCTTGCTATGTTGTTGGTATGTGTTATAATTGTTTGCGTCTATGCAGTAAGAAGACACCAAATTACTGGAAAATATATTGATAAATTCCAAGGGCCTAGAGCATTGCCAATATTTGGTAACTTGCATCAGTTAGGAATACGTCCTCATGGTAAGATTTGCTGCATAATTGAATAAAATTATTTACACGCTTTTTGGTGTTTAAAAAACAAGTTGAATGAGATATATGTCTTAATTATCAACAGCTTCTTCTTACTTCTTCTTATAATTTGAAACGTATTCATAGATTTGTGGCGCGTTAATGTAAATATTTTGTTGAATATTTCTAGATAATTTATAAAGTTTGTGTTCGAATATACAGGTTTTCTCTTTGGTATTCACGCTATAATATCTGTGTTATTAAATTGTCCCAAGCTTGAGGTTTCATTTTCGGCTGAGTGAACTCCCGATGTTTTTAAGCATTCGAATGCGTTTTCTTAAGCCTAAAGTTGAATATGATAGGTTAAAACCGTATACAGCATTTGCTTGTATTAGAACAGGTCTTTTGCGATATTTTAAGTTACTTAGATGGTGATACAGTCTAAGTCTAAGGTGGACCTGGAAGGTTTTTGACCAACCGCTCCCAAGTGATATCCTAAAGGGTTATTTTTGGAACAGAACTCTTCTCCTTTATATTGACGGTGATTTTTTTTTAAATTAAAAAAGCGAAAAAATGAAAAAATCCCATGAAAGCAGACACATACATATAACGAAAACGAATGCGAACGGGGCTTACATTCAAAATTTGAATTTCGTAAAGTTAGTTTATATTTGTAAGGAAAACATGATTAAATTAAAAAAGCTGTGGTCATTTGGTTTCACCACAAAAGCATCAAAAATATAGTACATTTATAATGAGAAAATTTTAAATAGCAGGCAATTAAATTTGATTAAGCGCTATCTTTTCAAATTTCGAAACTCATGATGGAGAACTTGAATCTTGAATAAAGCCCCAAACAAAGAGGGAATCCCGACATGTTTACAAGTTTTTGCGTTACTGGTTTTACTATTGCTGCAAATTAGTGTTTTACTATGAACAAAGTCGATAACTTAATGTTTTATTTTCGTAACTATTGTCGCCAGCTAGGTTAGATGATAATGTGGAGTTAAGTATGGCAGCATATGATAAGTTCTCATATTTTGTTATCATACTATTTAATGAGTCCGGCTGCCTTTGATAGTGGCAGTATTATTGAATTTAAGAGAAAATATGCTGAAACAACGAAAATTGTTTTTTTTTTAAGTGAGTAGGTGAAAAATCTTCAAAGACACTATGTTCTCGTGGTTTATACGAGGGCGGGTCAATAAGTCCGTGACTTTTGTATTAAAACACAGATTTGTTGATAAAAAAATAATTTTATTTTTCAACGTAGTCTCCCTTGAGCTCTATACACTTTGTCCAACGCTTCTCCAATTTTTTTATCCCTTCCAAAAAAAATGATTTGTCGAGGTCCTCAAAATAGGCCTTTGTTTGCGAGATGACTTCATCATTGGAGTCAAATCTTTTTCCACCAAGCCATTTCTTCAGGTTTGGGAACAAGAAGTAGTCGCTCGGAGCCAAATCTGGAGAATAGGGTGGATGAGGGAGCAATTCATAGCCCAATTCATGGATTTTTGCCATGGCAACTGCACATGCGTTTGTGGTCGACTGTGAGCAAACGCGGCACCCATCTTGCGGAAAGATTTCTCGTGCCCAAGTGATCATTCAAAATTGAAACCACTTCAATCTTCGGTCGGCCAACACCATATCGTGAATTTTTTCGATTGTTTCGGGTGTAGAGACCTCAACTGGGCGTCCAGGACGTTCGGCATCTTCAGTGCTTGTACGGCCACAACGAAATTCAGTAAACCACTTTTTTACCATTGAAATCGATGGTGCAGAGTCCCCATAGTATTTATCAAGCTTAGCCTTGGTCTCGGTAATGGTTTTTTTTCGCAAGAAATAATGCTTAATAAGCACACGAAATTCACTTTTTTCCATTTTCTCCTCAAATTAGTGAGTAGTCTGATAAAAATAGCTGTCAAACACAAACTAACTGACGCAGCAAGTTTAAATTTTGACAGGAGTCAACTGACAGATGCCTGTTGACAGGAGCAGTGTTGCTGTTTCAGTAAAGAGGTCAGAAATTCAAAAAGTCACGGACTTATTGACCCGCCCTCGAAATATGTAGTGTGAGTACTTCGGCTGAGTATTCTTTGCAAGTATAATAGTAGAAGTATTGAATTGGGCAGGTAGCTTTCCAGCAAAAGCATCTGCTAAAGCCCGCATCTAAATACGGGTGGTCCTTATTGCACCTTATCGATTAGTTCTGTTTAGTCGGTCTGTTTCGTCTCGAATCTGTAGAATAAAGTTGTTGCAATGTACATGAAGAGCTACATCGAGTTTTCCAGAGCCAAATTCGTAATTTTGTCATAGTCTGTAGTTACTCCAATGACTGTCGATATCACTGATTCTGATATACTAGGTGGGGTGATAAGTAACCTCCTTGGGAATGAAAAAAATTTTTTTTTAAATGTTTTTTTATTTTATTCAATATTGTCGCTTTTTAGCTTGATACACTTATTCCAGCGATTTTCCAACTACTTGATCCCGTTCGAAAAGTAATTTTCAGGGAGGTCTGCAAAATACTCCTCCTTGGCGTCGATGATTTCCTCGCGTGAGCTGAATTTTTTATTGATGAGCCATCCTTTGAGGTTTGGGAAGAGATAATAGTCCGAGGGAGCCAAATCGGGCGAATACGGTGGATGCGACAGCAATTGGAGCCGTAAGTCATTGATTTCAGCCGCGGTTGCGATGCTCTTATGCTCCGGCGCATTGTCTTGCAAAAACCAAATTTTTTTTCCCTTCATGTTTTCGGCCTTCAATCGCTCCAATAATGCACAGTAATACTGGCTGTTAATGGTTTTTCCTTTTTCGAGGTAGTCCACGAAGATTATGCCATGACAATCCCAGAAAACCGACCCCATAACCTTTCCGACCCATTGAGCCTCCCTCGGCCGCTTCGGAGCACTCGTGCCGTCTTCAGTCAATTGCCGGGCATTCTGTTCTCTGTTGTATAATAGTGGATCCAGGTTTCATCAACAGTTACCACTCGACGCCAAAAGTCCGCCCGATTCCGCATCAGCAAGTCCAAACACTCTTTCGAAGTGCTCTCGCGTTCGTGTTTTTGGTCAGGAGTGAGCATGCGCGGCACCCAGCGGCACCCAGCGGCACCCAGCGGCAGGATAACTTTTTCATATGCAGAATATTGCCCAAAATATGGCGTGTGCGCTCAGTACTAATCTTTGTGGTATCTGCTAGCTCGCACCTTGCGGTTTTTTAAAACGTGTGACCTCTTTTTGAGTTTTTCCTTTAGTGTCGTTTCTAGATTCTTTTGTCCATAGCTCTTGGAAGCTTTAAAGTTGTTAACTCCCTTGATTTATCTGTTGTTCATATGGCGGTAACGTCCCTGAGCATAGCTACGATAGCGCCTTTTTCTTGCGGTATATCTCGAGTGAAGAATAAGAACAAGACCGGCCCAAAAACACTTCCTTGTGGTACTTCGGTAGCGATTTCTTAAATTCGAAGTATTCCGATCAATGTTTAACACGGAAGGTAGGATTTCGAAATCTCATATAATTGTTCCGGAAGAACCTGTCTTAACATAAACTTCAGACTTTTATGCCACATCTTGGCTTGAGAGACATCCAGAAAAACGCTAGAAAATACCGTTCTAAGGATTTCTCTATTGCATTTGTAATCAATAAACCCGGTCAGTTGTGGAATGCTTTGTTCGGAAACCGAATTGGTGATCAGGATTTAAAAGTCTTTCTACAATGATTGGTTGTAGAAACTTTAACAAAAATTGTTCGAAAACCTTAGATACTATTGGCAGGGACGATATAGGGGGCTATGATAATCTTAGCATGGGATTTATAATTTGCATGAGATAGAGCCGAGCTTTCTTTGGCAATTCCTTGAGGATCCGGATTGGAACTGGACAATTTTTTTGTTGTCTAGCAAAGTTCGACCAATGACAGGGTCTTTATTTTAAGGTGGTTATTTGTCGTACTAATCGTTTTACCAATGTGCTCTGTTAGCGCTTGTTCGTTGGTTTCTTCCAGCTGCTCTTTTCGCCAACTCAGCATTGTGATTTGTATGAATAGTGATTTCATTTGGGGTTTTTTAATACCTCTCATAGGTTTTCATAGTAAACAATTCGAACAATTTTTGGCAGTCAAGCTGTCAAGATACATGGAAATCTTATTACGAAGGAAGTCTAATAGAGTTTTGTGCTGGACAGCTCGGGATTGTTGCCATCTTTTGCGGGATCTTCTCTGTTTAGGTATCAGTTCATTTATTTCCGGCGGACAGCTTCGGTATTTACGATTTATTTTCTCTTAACGCGAGTGTTATTCCACGCTACGTTCTGTATGACTTCGATAAATCTGTCGACTTCATCATCTATTTCACACTGTGTTTTAAGCGGCATATTCAGAACAATATTATCTAAAGCCGCCCCAGTTTATTTGGTTGGTAATAAATCTAGGAGCTCCTTCGTTTATTATTAGACCCTCGATTGTTGTAAGGATTTCTAGTGAATGATCTGAGGAGAGATCAAAACTTTCCCTAACATTCGTAAAGTCTTTAGCTAATGAAGAAGTCTACGAGGTCTGGAGTTTTTGTTCTGTCGATGGGTCAGTATTTAGGCTTTCCTGTCGAAAAAAGTCAAAATTAAAATGATTGCCGGCTTCATAAAGTAGTCTGCCTTTAGTTAAATCGCATTCAAAATCCCAAAGGTGTGTTTTGAGTTGAAATCCCCATCAACAACAAAATGCGGACGGCAATAAATCAACACGATATTGCAGTACGAGTGCTTATTTCTTACTCGAACTGTATTTGCATCGTTCTAAGTAATTATATTTAAAGAACGTTCAATACTACCTTTGATGAATAGGGAAGTTTCGCCTATAGCCCTTTTGGATGGATGGTAAGCATGGTAAGCTCAGTATCCTTTTCTTGTTAAACTAGATTCGTTTTTCTTTTTTTTTTCTTTTTCAAGTGCGGTTTGTGTTGTTTTTACTTAAGAATACTTTAAGTTCGTTGGTGTATTCTACGCATCGCGGTTCCTTTGAGCAGTAAGTCTGCGTATGACTGACAACCATTACACTGCGGTGTCGATCTTGTGTTCTAACACAATGGATCGATTATAACTACGATGTTTAGTATACTCTCAATATTTAAGATATGGTCTATAATCTTTCTTCTCGCGGTAATTCACGCTTCACCATGGTTTCTTGCTGTTGTTCCGTCTGCTGCTTCTCCTTCTTAATGATATTTACAGTGTCAAGAGTTTTAAAGCCTTTAGCTTGAAGATCATTCATAATGGCAAGTTAATCTAACTTTCCAGTTTCACTAAGGCCACTTTTGCCAATCTGTCTCTCTTTTTTTGGTTTGTGCTAGAGACGCTCCACATCTTCTCCTTTTGCACTGTCGTTTGAAGGATGTCATTCACAACGTGGCTTTTCTGGACTCGAAATAAATTTTGTTGTTCTCGAGGTGATTCACAAAACCTTTTTGTTTTGCAACCTAATGCTGGTACTGTGAAATAAATGATGTCATCCTCCTCGTATATCGCAACTAATTTCGTACTTCAGATCGTTTATATTGTAGTATAGCTGATTTTCAAGGCCTGAGCTATTTTATTACAAATACCTCATTATTTTGTGAATTCTTATTATTTACTCACCCATTACTGTTTTTGAAAAAAGAATGCGTGTAACTGGTAACGTATAAGAGCACTAAGTCCCTGGCACATCTCATCAATTGCGTAAGGGGAAATCAGTAATCTGAAAAAAAAATGTCTAACGCAGCTTTATCTCATCAGAATTGTTTCTAAGAGATCTTTTAATGATCGCATTTAAAACGTTTTACAAATAAATTACTTATAATCACCCCATACATATTGACTCATCTTTTTCCTACTTTTCATGTTATTTCAACAATTTAAGAGTCATCACCCGCAATCACTTTTTCAGGCGGAACGTTTCATGTAGAGAAATCACGTTCATTCATTATGTGTCAGTTAGATATCAATTTGCAAATGACTTAAGAGATTTTGTTATGGAGACTTCCAAGCAATTGTACTTTCGTTTCTTAATTGCATTTAAATAGGTTGGTTTATGAGCGAACCTAACAGTAAAATACCACTTAAGGCGTAATAGCTTAGCAAGAGGCTAACCTGTTTAATAAACCGGAGTTATTGTTTTCATCGAGGACGATCTCAGTAGCTGGAAGACAACGATTGCAAACGGATCTGGTTACTTTATAAAATCTTAAGACACAAATATTCTTACCGTGATGGTTTTAACTGCGGTGTTTATACTTAGTGTTTGTTTTGCATTTGGTTGTTGGAAGTATCGGCAATATAGAAAGGGAACAGAGTATCTTGATATGTTTCCAGGCCCACAGGCAATACCAATTTTTGGGAACTTACTGCAGCTTGGAACACGCCCTCATGGTAAGTCTAAGACTAAATATAAATTTGTTTTAAAAAAGTACCAAAAGAAAGGTATGAATTCAATTCAATTACAATAAGTATATGTCCTTGGAGCCTTAATAATCATAAACATAAATAAATCTGCCATTGTGGAACACCCTTACAGCTGCATCTTAAGAAAGCAATAAAGCTTCAAAAATCTCAGTCGAAAGTATTTTACATGATAATGATTTTTTTTAAAGTGCTTCTCTATGACGGTCGAAGGTGTTTAAAAATTGGGTCGGTTGCACAACCAGATCTGCAACATTTCATTTGTTTGATTATTATAAAATACTAGCAGACCCACCCGGTTTTGCTCGTGGGCATAAACTATTTTAGATGCAAATTCTTAAGCGTATACATTTATATTTTAAAAGTTTCTTAATTTTATGTTGTACAATAAATTTATTTCAATCGATTTCATATTGAAATTAATTTGGGAGTTTAATTAACTAAGTCTCTGATTAAACATAATTTCTATGAACAATGTAAGAATTAACGAATTCGTACTTATAAAACTGATAATTTTAGTGTTAACCAGAATACACACCCTAACACTTTTCGTTTAAGCCCAAGTGTTAATATGAATATTAATCGAGCTGTCAATTTATTGGTTGGTGTTTTGAAAATCTTAGAGATGCAAATGCGTTGCCTTATTTGTGCAACACCTCCTTGTAAACTATGTTTTGCAATTTTTCCCTCAGGCTCTAGAATGGACAGATTGCGAAATGAGCTAACTCTTTAACATGCCACATACAGTTGGCCAAAAGAAAATCAGTCTGACCTTAAATCAACCCCAGCCTTCTTTAAGGACTGGCCGTGAGAATTATTTATTGTCATGACAAAACAGACTTTAATTGGCAATTGAAGTCATTTAAAACAAAACGGGTAATCAGATGGAATAAGAGGGATGCGACGAAGGAACACAGTTTCTCCTTGACCGCATCCAGTAAGGATTATCGCCACTATCAAATTTTTGAAGTGCTTTTATTTGCAATCTGGTCCCATTGTACATTTCGTAAGAGTATAACAGTATAACAGGTGCGCCTACTTTTAATATCAATTTGTGTGAATGAATGCCTGCGGGAATGCCTATTGAATAAATAGACTTGTATTCAATTTCAGGAGCGTTAGACTTAAGTAAGAGGTAAGGATTGATTTCATTAGCTTCATCATTTTTTGTTGCCATATAATTGGTTTGGCACTGATGTTTTTTAAATCGAGCGCAAACAAACTATGGGAAATTTGTATTTTTCCATCCTTCTCTTCTATGCTTCCCTTGCCAAGCACTCTCATATTTTTCTTAAGGTGCAACTCCTTTGTTTTTGGCTATACGTAGTACGATTTGAGGCAAACCTTTATTTCGCCAGCACGTGAAATGTCTGAATAATACTCCAACACAATTGGTAAGCACAATTTAACAGAAAGCTGTAAAACTGTAAACACTTTTGAAAACTTCATTCGGGATGGTTTTTTTTTTTTCTATTTTATACTGAAGAGATCACGCACTAAAGATCAAAACAATCAGGTTGTAGCTCGCCCATATACACACATAAACACTATTGCAATGGTAATGGTTTTCACTGAAGGAAAATTGTGGGCGATGATTTAATTAATTGTGTTTAGCATTAACCAGCCCCAGGACATCGCAGAAGGATAATTTATATCTTAGCCCCCTTTATGCCACTTAGACCTTGATTATCTGAAAATCCGTTCTAATTTCGCATTTAGGCAAAATAAGGAATAACTAAGGGAAATTTCAAGTCCCTACGTTTAGCAGTTTTCGAGACACCGTGATGACGAGGATAAATGGACTTGTTTTTATAGTATTTAAAGATGTAAGGAGCATTAATGCATTTAAGTATAACCTGTTATATTTCCATTATGACTAAATTTGGATTGAAAAGAAGTATTTTGAATTACTGCATCAGTAAGGCGAAGAGTTTCCCTGTGTTTTTGCGTTTTGGCAATCAAATTATCCTTTTTTTCAGCTTCTTCTACAAGACTTTAGCTAGAACTTTAAATTTTTTGAGTAGAACTTTAGATGATCTTATTTAATCCAGGCAATGCATTCTATTTAAAGTATATTGATACTTTCCCAAAAACGCATACTTTTTATAAGATGAAGTTTTGCAAAACCTACATCCGAACAATTCCATTTTCGTCACTATTATTATTTATGTTCTTATCAAATTATTGACAAATTTTGCTCGCGACGCTATTGGATACTCAGGCACCAACAAGAACGAGAAAAGTTGGCAGCAGCTTGGCCTTTGTCGATCTACTACCTCAAAAAATTCCATATGGGAGCCAAAGCCGCGGGACCATTTATTGCTTTTGATGTTTAGTGATTGAGCTTTATAAGATAAATTGGAAGTGAATCAAGTTTTGACCGTAATATAATATTCGGTTATGAGGCTCATTTTTGGTTAAACGACTTCGTAAGCATGCAGAGTGGATGTAAACTCAAGAAGCTCACCAGATGATATGGCATCCAAAAGTGTATTTTACAGATTACATGCCGGTGGAATCAAGGGTCCTTATTTCTTTAAGAATGAGGCCGGAGTACAATTTTACAAATTCCCAAATTTGGGTAACATGAATGTGGAAGAATAATGGTTCCATCAGGATGAGGCTTCTTCCTATGTTTTATTGAGAACATGTATTGGCAAAAAAGATATTTCAACTAACATTCCAGTCGACTGGCCCTTAATTTGACGTCATGCTTTACCATAGCTTATGCCGGTAAAGCAACGACTAATGTTTTGGGGCGAAAGATTGTTCGAGTAATAGGCGATATACGGCAATTTTATAATAGTGCAGCCATATACAAAGTTATGTTCAAATATCAAATGACATAAAGCAGTCTTTGAAAAAGTCTAATAAATCGTCATCAAGTTGATTTCTTTATGTTTTATTTAAATGAACATCATAGAATCTCTTAAAAATACACCATTTATGTTTTTTATTTTATTCGATGGCCTTTTGTTTTTTTTCAACTTCCTTCTCGCCTTTTTAAGCACAAATCTTTACCAAGTGCGATTTGAGGTCATTATCATTGGTTTACCATTCAACGAGACTTACAAACTTCTATAAAATTGAAAAATATGTAGTGCATGAGTGGGTGGATGCTAATTTTATCCAACTAAGGTTGAGTAATTTTTCACGAGTTACCAAAGATGTGTCATGATAGAATGCAATATACGCTTGAATTGGTAATGTAGGCCATTTAAAATGAACAGAAAAACACATGAAAACTTTATAATCCTAACAAATTGACAAAATAACCTTCTTAAGGGTTCAAAGTGGTTTATTGTGGATTGTTGTAGACAACTCATTTTTCATCGTCAGTAATGATTCGTTAAAAAAAAAAAAATTATTGCGAGTAAGGTGTATATTCATTTCGTTCATGAAAACTCCTACCTACGATATTTTCTTAATGTCTATCTTACCGCAACTAAGTTTCGACTAAGTAAGTAGTTTTTTTTTATCTTAAAATAATTTCGTTTGGCAGGTGACTTTCCAACGAAAATTCTTGCATGTTACGCTTTTCAACACGGTTTCATTTTATCGCGCTAGGTCCAAAGGTATTTTGGAGACGGCACTATAGGTTTCTCTCTACAAAAATTTGTAGGGCTGTATAGTTAGTATGGCGATTAGGCGAATCTCGTGTTTTCTCGCGAATATTATAGTTTCGTCTCAGACAATAGGAATTCCGAGGGCTCGGTGTTAGTCGTCATTTCTTATGTACGACGGTGCATAGACAATCTCTCTTAGCACTTTATTTCCAAAAGATTTTAAAATATAAGCATTCATTTCCTTGGTACAACCTTAAAGTTCCAGATCGACTTTAGCACTTGCTTATAGAAGAGCAGCTTGGTCTCGATATTTAGCTTGGAATGTTTTTTCAAGCAACCAATACATTTCTCTGTATTTGTTCTCAAATTATTTTTACTTTGTTTCGAGTTTCGTTTTAAAGTATTGAGGGTTGCTTGCGAATGGAGTACCAGCTGAGTTTATAAGGATTGGCAACCGACTCGTTATCTCTATGTAAAATTTACATAAACAGGTTTCGTCTCAAATAGCTAGAAAATGAAGGAATAGTTTATGTTCCTCGCTTTATATGCACCAAAAACCGTTTTCATGATAGTTACCTTCCGCTAAGACATCTCTTCTATTATAAATCCTTAAAAGTATTATTTATAAAAAGTGGCTACCTTTCTATAAAAAGAAATGCACGCCATAACTAACGTATTAATTCTGGTGACTTTGTTAACAACCTTACACATAACAAAAAAAAAACATTTTAAGCGCAATATTTATTAAGTTAATCGTTCTCAATTTGTCAAAATTGGATCCTAGCTTTCGAATATTATTTTAAATCACTCTAGTGTTCCACAGGGGAGTCACATAGGCCCACTTCTATTTTTGGTGTTTATGTGTTTCTTATACGTATTCCTTGTTTTGTGGATGATTTTAAAATATTCAAGTTAGTGGACTCAATATTCGATTGTATCGAATTGCAGTCTTATATTATTACTCGTAAATACGAGTAGTATCAGCAATTAGTGTGACAGAAACGTACTACATTTCAATATTGGTAAATGTTTTGTGTTATCGTTCACGCGTAGGGCAACTCAAAATTGTTTTTGATTATATCAGTTATGATTATGGGCAATTCAGTTCTTAATAGGATTGTTTTCAAAAATAACGTATGGGTTATTTATTACAACTAGTTAAGGTATGCCAGGCATTATGACTACATTGTAGCTAAAGATAACTTCATGTGTCCTTTTTTGGAGTTCTAAGGAGTGTGTTGATCCGTATAGCCTTAAATCTCTGTACGTTTCTCTTGTTTGTTCATTACTTGAATATTGCTCCGTAATTTGGTGTCCCTATCATGTGTATAAAATTTGAAGTTTGGGAAGAATATAGAAAAGCTTTACTAAGTATGCGCTTCGCAAAGTATATGTTTTTTATAATGCTCTTGAGCATAATACAAGGTCATTCATTTCGTAGTTTGAAGTTGGTAACGCTGTCATTTGAAGTGTCATAATATTAGTTGAATATTTGCCATTTATAATAATGGATCGCTTAGAAATCAAACTACCCGTTAAAATTATTAAAACTTACTATTACAATAGCGTATTACGCGGTGATTATGGTCGCCATAATCGATCGACTACGCAAGCAATTGGTAAAATTGTGAAGAAATTTAAAGAGAGTGGGAGCGTTACTGATGTCACAAGGCCTGTGCATCATCATAATGCATGCTCAGTCTAAAATATTGCTGCTGTAAGTGCAAGTGTTGCTGATGATCCTCATAAAGTTCAACTTACGCAACAATTGAATCCTGCTGACCATTCACAATGCCGTAGATACACTTCATGGAAGTTAGAACAACAAACAATAAACTCCGATTTTTAAAACAACATTTTCTTTAGTGATGAGGCACATTTTTAACTCGGTGGGTATGTAAACAAACAAAATTGCATCCAGACAAAGCGACTGTTTGGTGTGCTCTATGGTCGAAAGGTGTCATTGGTCAGCATTTCTTCGAATATGGCAATGGGCGGACGGTTACAGTCAATTCGGAGCGATAGGTTTTTTTTTGACCGGCGATTGAAGATCATGACTTTGACGATATGTGGTTCCAGCAAGATGGGGCAACAAGCCAGACAACACGACCAATTATGGCTTTATTGCATGAGATGTTTCTTGGTCGCGTAATTTCACGTTTTGTCGAGACGTCAATTGGCCACCAAGATCATGTGATTTGACACCGTTAGATTTTTTCTGTGGGGTACACAAAACACCGTGTTTACGCGAATAATCCCCGAACTCTAGACGCATTATAAACCAACATTACTCAAGTTATGGCCGAGATACCGACCGAGCCTGCACAACACCACCTCCGATAACGGATTCAGGCTAATCGACTTTGCGGCGGGGCGAAACATTGTCATGGCTAGCACGCGGTTCCCACATCTCGACATACACAAGGGGACTTGGAGAACTCCTGATCAATCAACAGTCAACCAGATTGATCACATTACGATCGACGCGAGACACTCCTCCAGCATTATGGATGTCCGTACGTTCCGAGGAGCCAACATCGACTTGGACCATTACCTTGTTGTAGCCAAGGTACGGTTGCGGATATCCCAAACTACGCCAAGACAAACTAATGCTGTGAGAAAATTCGACGTCAGACGGCTACATTCGCAAGAGATCGCTAAGTCCTTCTCTGATCGAGTGTCTCTTAATCTCTTAAGAGGTCCAACGCCGCCAGCATCAAGCATCGAAGACCATTGGAAACACTGCCAAAACGCCATCAGAGATGCCGCTTCTGATGTGCTGGGTTTCACTCGTCCATCACAACGAAACCCCTGGTTCGATGATGAATTCCGGCAAGCACATGATGTGCTAAGTTTCACTCGTCCACCACAACGAAACCCCTGGTTCGATGATGAATTCCGGCAAGCACATGCAGCTAAGCAAGATGCATATAACGCGGCGCTGCTTAGAAAGGCCAGAGCTGCTCATGAGCTCTATGAGCGGAAGAGGAGAGACGAGCACCGGCTTCTCAGGAGGAAGAAGAAAGAGCATGAGAAGCGCGCGATCGAGGAAATTGAGAGATGCTACTCCAGGAATGAGGTTCGGAAGTTTTACCAAAAGGTAAAAACAACATGCCGCGGAAACAAACCCCGAACCGAAGCCTGTAGAGATGAACAAGGGAATATCGTAGTAGAATCGCAGTCGATGTTGAGGATTTGGAAAGATCATTTCTGCAGACTGTATAACGGCGATGACGGACCAAATACCGCTGTCAGGCAGAATCAACCTTTCAACTTAGACGATGATGACCAAAAATTCCGTCCGCCCGACCTGGATGAAGTGAAGATAGCCATATCGATGCTTAAGTCCAACAAAGCTGCTGGAGCGGATGGCCTGACTGCCGAGCTCTTCAAAGCGGCAGGCGATGACTTGGGAAGGAGCATACACCAACTCATCTGTAAAATATGGTCGGACGAAAGTATGCCGGATGAATGGAACCTCAGCATTGTTTGTCCAATTCTCAAGAAAGGAGACCCTCTGAACTGCGCCAACTACAGAGGCATCAGTCTCCTTAACATCGCATATAAGATCTTATCCGCCGTATTTTGTAAACGCCTGAAGCCGTTCGTCAACAACCTGATAGGTCCATATCAGTGTGGCTTCAGGCCAGGAAAGTCCACCATCGACCAGATATTCACACTACGGCAGATCTTGGAGAAGACCCATGAGCTTCAGATCGATACCCACCACTTATTCATCGATTTTAAGGCCGCGTATGACAGCATCTATAGAGACGAGCTATATAGAGCAATGTCTAGTTTTGGCATCCCTGCCAAACTCGTCCGTCTGTGCAGGATGACGATGGAGAATGCACGCTACTCCATCAAGGTCGGTAAAGATCTCACCGAGACCTTTGATGTCCAGAAAGGATTTAGACAAGGCGATGCGCTGTCATGCGATTTTTTCAACATCGTACTTGAAAGAATAGTGCAAAACTCACGAGCAAAGACAAGAGGCACTATCTTTCAAAAGTCCGTCCAACTACTCGCATACGCCGATGATATTGACATAATCGGGAAAAAGCAGCGTGATGTCAGTGGCGCTTTCGCGAGTGTTGAGACGGAAGCGGCGAAAATGGGTTTAGCGGTCAATGAGGGCAAGACCAAGTATATGCTGTCAAGCAAAAAGGACAACCAACACCGACGTCTCGGACAGAACGTCACCCTCGACAGATATAACTTTGAGGTAGTTAAGGACTTTGTCTACCTAGGCTCCGCTATAAATACAGACAACGACACCAGCGCTGAGATCAAGCGAAGAATAACTCTTGCCAACCGCTGTTTCTTTGGGTAACGGAGGCAATTGAGTAGCAAAGCCCCCTCTCGGACAACAAAAGTCACCCTTTATAAGACTTTAATAATCCCGGTCCTGCTCTATGGCGCAGAGGCATGGACATTATTAAAAATGGATGAGGGTGTTCTTGGTTGCTTCGAGAGAAAAACTCTTCGGGCGATCTTCGGTCCCGTCTGCATTGACGGTGAGTGGAGGAGGAGATACAACGACGAACTGTATGGACTGTACAGCGACATGGACCTAGCCAGAAGAGTATAGATCCAAAGTCTGAGATGGCTGGGTCATGTAGAGCGCATGGACACCAATGCTCCGGTCTGAAAAGTCTTCGAATCCGCCCCCGAGGGACAGCGCAGTAGAGGAAGGCCAAGACTCAGGTGGCGCACGCAAGTGGAAGAGGACCTCAGCCAACTTAGCGTGCGAAACTGGAGGCAGCTAGCCAGGGATCGAGCTGGCTGGAGAAGCTTGTTGACTGAGGCCCAGGTCCACCCCGGACTGTAGCGCCACCTAAAGTAAGTAAGTAAGATTGCTTTTTTATAAAAAAAACTTCTGAAAGAATCACCCTTTATAAATTGATCAGTTCCTTTTTCTTGTGAACTGAGCAAGTCGATCCATGTTTCTTGCCAAGTTATCTCCCATTGTCTTATTGGATCGAAAGGTAGGCCGTTCGGTCTTGCAGCCTTGTTTTTATTAAGCCTATACATATTATTTGAGTTATCCTCGCCATTTAAAAGTCTGCAGATGAGGTTTTTCTATATCCTCATAGCCGACTGTGACTCTATTACTTATTCATCTTTACAGGCCTTTTTCAAGTCTACTTAATCAATTGCAAAGAGTATAAGTACTCTTTACATTATTTTACTATAATTATAATTAATTGTGTTTTTTAAAGAGGGTTGAAGAACAATATGGCGGATTCCTGAATGTATACCTTTATGTGTATAGGAATTCAAAATTTAAGATTTCCAAAATTGGAATGTACAAGTACTTCCGATTTTAAGTTCAATCTCTAATCAGAAGTTACATAAAATGTAAATGTATGTAAAAGTATCTTAATAAACCTCTCAACCCAGCTGGGTAGGTCAATGTCAGTACGGGATAATGTTATCCTTTGCCACCGTTGATAGCGAAATGTGCCATCTTCATGGATGAGTTTGCCGGAGATAAGAAAGTTGATGATACATGACTTTACAGGCTCACGAAGTATAGGAAATAGGATTTCATAGGCACATCGCCTTTAGCAGTTTATAGTTGATACAGTGTAAATGATTTACTTTTTCGGCCAAGCTTATGCTGGGATATCAATCACAAGACATCATTTTTCATATTGCGAACTTATCGGCCATTGCTTCGATAGGCTCTGTAGGGTTATTAAATTCTGATATTAGTATTATTTGGTGGCCCACCTTCTGAGAAAAGCTCGATACAGTTTGCTGTCGTTACAGTGATATTTAAACCCTAGTTATTGTCCATGAAAAACATTTGCGTCGTCCATACTCGGCATGTGTGTCAATTACAATTACCTTGGTTGGAAGAACCACATATTCGGCACAAAAATGACCTCCCTGCACTTTTAAAACCGTGCTGTAAAACTCATAGATATAGCGAAAGTATACCCGATTAGTGGAACCTAAGCATTGTTTGTCCGATCTTCATGAAAAAAGCCTCTGAACTGCGTCAAGCACAGAGGCATCAATCTCCTTCACATCGCAAACAGGATCTTATCGGCCGTATTGTGTGAACAGCTGAAGCTGTTCGTCAACAACCTGATAGGTCCATATCAGGCCTGGAAAGTCAACATAGACCAAAGGCAGATTTTGGAGAAAACTCATGAGCTGACAGCATCTATAGAGACGTGCTATACAGAGCAATCTCTAGTTTTGGCATTTCTGCCAAACTCGTCCGTATGTGCAGGATGACAGTGGAGAATGCACGCTGCTACATCAAGGTCGGTAGAGATCTCATCGAGACCTTCAATGTCCAGAAAGGATTTAGACAAGGCGATGCGCTGTCATGCGATTTTTTCAACATCGTACTTGAAAGATTAGTGCAAAACTCAAGAGCAAACACAAGAGGCACTATATTTGAAAAGTCCGTCCAAATACTCGCATACGCCGACGATATTGACATAATCGGAAGAATACAGCGTGATGTCAGTGGCGCTTTCGCGAGTATTGAGACGGAAGCGGCGAAAATGGGTTTAGCGGTCAATGAGGGCAAGACCAAGTATATGCTGTCAAGCAAAAAGGACAACCAACACCGACGTCTCGGACAGAACGTCACTCTCGACAGATATAACTTTGAGGTAGTTAAGGACTTTGTCCTCCTAGGCTCCGCTATAAATACAGACAACGACACCAGCGCTGAGATCAAGCGAAGAATAACTCTTGCCAACCGCTGTTTCTTTGGGTTAAGAAGGCAATTGAGTAGCAAAGCCCTCTCTCGGACAACAAAAGTCACCCTTTATAAGACTTTAATAATCCCGGTCCTGCTCTATGGCGCAGAGGCATGGACATTATCAAAAATGGATGAGGGTGTTCTTGGTTGCTTCGAGAGAAAAATTCTTCGGGCGATCTTCGGTCCCGTCTGCATTGACGGTGAGTGGATGAGGAGATACAACGACGAACTGTATGGACTGCACAGCGACATGGACCTAGCCAGAAGAGTGAAGATCCAAAGACTGAGATGGCTGGGTCATGTAGAGCGCATGGACACCAATGCTCCGGTCTGAAAAGTCTTCGAATCCGCCCCCGAGGGACAGCGCAGTAGAGGAAGGCCAAGACTCAGGTGGAAGGAAGAGGATCTCAGCCAACTTAGCGTGCGAAACTGGAGGCAGCTAGCCAGGGATCGAGCTGGCTGGAGAAGCTTGTTGACTGAGGCCCAGGTCCACCCCGGACTGTAGCGCCACCTAAAGTAAGTAAGTAAGAGAAAAGTGTAAGGAAATTGTTCAGGACTACCTTAGAAGCTCTTCGAGTTTTCATCAATACCATTAATATTTTAAATGCAATTAATTTATTTATTTTGTTTAATACACAAAACATACTCGTATATATATTTTTTGTATGTTTTAATAAATTTTGTAATAATTAGTTAATCTGTGAATGTTGTTTACTTGATGAATGAAATAAATTGCAACTTTACTTGAGAAGATTTAGAAATTTAACTAACTTTCTTAGAGAAATAAAATCTTAGTTACTAAACTACAACAAACTTTAACTGAAAATATTGTAAAGACACAAAATTAGTTTTAGTTATGGATAAAGGATGTGCCCCAATTTCACATAATTTGTAAATCAATTTAAATTCGCTTAAATCGTGCATTCACTTGTAGCTTCGCGTAAAGCAATGTGTCCTTTAAATAGATCTACTTTATGCATTTTGGTTTGAGGTAATAAAATAAAAAATAATCTTTTGAACAGTTATTACAAAGTTTTTAATTATATTATTTACAATATTTTTTTTTTGATTATAGAACATCTGCAACGTCTGCGCGAATTTTGTCACAAATACAATTATCAGATGTTTCGCTTGTTTGGCGGTATTCAACCGTACGTTGTTTTATCCAGTCCAAAGGATTTAGAAGTATATATTATCACATTTGTCATATAAGTCATTTTTATTTAATAATTTTTAATTTTGTATTTTCTAGGTAGTTTTGTCAAGTACGCAAGTATTGTACAAAGACGATCTTTATAATTTTCTTCGTCCGTGGTTGGGTTATGGTCTACTCACAAGTTTTGGTTCACGTTGGCATAAACATCGAAAAATGATAACACCATCATTTCATTTTCAAATTTTACAAGACTTTCTACAGGGTATGAATGAGACAACGGATAAGTTTATCGAATTACTACGAACAACTGCCAAGAATGATAAAATTTTCGATGTTCAACCTCTGGTTATCAGGAGCACTGTTGATGTGATTTGTGGTATGTATTGCATGTTTCTATTTACTGACAGTTAAGTTTTTTTTTTCGTGGGATTGAAGAGAAGCAAATTTTTCCGGTTTCATGCCATTCTTGCATGAGATAAGTTAAATATATTAAGTGGTTTAGATAAATTTGATAGAATTTTTTCTATTTATTGTTTTTGCATTCAAGTTGTATTTTTATTGAATTCATCTAGGACCTGGCGCACTTCCAACGGTTTAAAGGGTCTGTTCAGAATTACTTTTAATCTCCTTCCTCTACTTTTTTCTCGTGAATGGAAATTGGCTTAAGCCCAACGTTTTCAACTATGTATGGATACGTATACCTTCATAGATGCATAATTTTTTTGAAAGTAATTTGTGGAAAAATATCGTTCTGAAACTGCACTTAATGGGTCGAAAATGAGTGTTAGTTATAAGTCAGAGACTAACAAAAATATGAGTTAAACGCGTTCACAGACATTAGTTGGCGTTAAACAGCAACAGGCTTTTACGTATGCGGCTATTGTATTTGGTATCTAAAGTTCTTAAGTGCAATGAGTGTTTTTTTTTTTTCAAATGAACTTAACACTCAAGTGGGTATGAATACACTTATAATGCTTCAGCATATGTTACTTTTTTTAAAAACTGGAGTGTGGCATCAGCTTGAGAACATACCTATTCGCAGACTTTTTCTTCTTCTGCATGATAAAGCATTGATAATTGAATCAAATTTAGTTTCATACAAGGCGCAGTAGGCCTCCTTCATTTATGACACACACCTCAAATGGAAGGACTTTTGTAGTGTACATATTGCCCACAATGCAGGTGCTTGCTCTTTCTGATAATTTCGTCATCATATTTTGTTTAAAGTGGATATTTATCCTTTTTGAAGATCGCAATGGGAGGATGATAATTATTTGGAATAAAGATAAATATTTTTCGATATGTGCTGCCTGTTTTTTCTTAATTTGCAACTGTCTGAAAAATATACGAGATCAGGCTGAACTCTGTGGCTTTCACAAAAAACAAAATAATCTTGTGACATTAATTCTTAAACTATTCACACTTAAAAGATAATTGAGTGAAAATCCATCGACATTTTAAACTTTTCCACATCGCTCTAATTATCATCTTATGAACGGGCGACGATGTGATCAGATAAAGAAGAATTATGATTAAATAATATAACATCGATCGAAGATTACAAAAACCCAAAACGGCAATGCTTCCGGAAAGGTGTTAATTGATACTCACAGAATGGTTGAGAATTGATAAGGAAAGATGCAGCGGATACATATGTCCGGATGTTTTCATCAATGCAGAGATTTTATGATATTTCAATTAAATTCACATATTTTTGAGTGATAAGAGAATTTTAAGGAAAACAAATAACTATTTTTTCTAGATGCATTTTAGACCATCTAAAAGGCGACTGATTAAAAAAAGCTTAATTTCGCTGAGATCAGGAAAAACACAAACACAGAAAGCATTAAACTTCAACTTTGTCGAAGTCTCTTCGAGGCTAACTGACCTTTACTAGTCTGTACATCCTTCCTATCAGATATGCATCAATCTCCATCGTCGTCTCTAATAAGACTTAGAGCAGTAAACTACAGTTACTCTGAAAAGTCGGTTCACAAAATTCACAGTTCATATAAGATCCAGTCTCGTTGACGTCATTTACTTGGTTTTGATGGGCTAAGAGACTTACCTTACATTATCTGGTACAACTGTGGGATTGGCTTTACAAGCACTATTGTGCACATTATAAATCTGGTGTTTTGGCCAGTGCTGTAGCAAAGAGCGGTCTTGTGGTTCTAGTTTCATGACAACCTTTGGTGATAATGGATTCTGCATATGTTTTGGGTAAAGCACTTCTGCTAGGAGCCTGATCACCCGAGTAAAAAAAGGAAATACTCGATAGTGACCCTTTGTGGGTATATCTCGATAATAGATATCACTAACCACAAGTTACTTAAAAACTTATTCGGTTATGTTTCGGGTGTCGTCGTGGTCGACGTTTCTTTTCATCCGCCTGCACGCTGTTGTCAACAGAAAAGAGATTATACTTGTAGGTCCTTTCCATTTTAGCAATAAGCTGAAAGCACTGGTGCAGCGTTTTCCATAATAGTGTTTAGCATAACATCAGCATCCTCTGTGGGTTCACCCATTTTCAAAGCATCATAATAGGGCACACCCTACGAGGTTCGCATAGATATCATTGTTCTACTACAAGCCACGATAAAATTATTCTGATTGGATACGAGGGCGGGTCAATAAGTCCGTGACTTTTTGAATTTCTGACCTCTTTACTGAAACAGCAACACTGCTCCTGTCAACAGGCATCTGTCAGTTGACTCCTGTCAAAATTTAAACATGCTGCGTCAGTTAGTTTGTGTTTGACAGCTATTTTTATCAGACTACTCACTAATTTGAGGAGAAAATGGAAAAAAGTGAATTTCGTGTGCTTATTAAGCATTATTTATTGCGAAAAAAAACCATTACCGAGACCAAGGCCAAGCTTGATAAATACTATGGGGACTCTGCACCATCGATTTCAATGGTAAAAAAGTGGTTTACTGAATTTCGTTGTGGCCGTACAAGCACTGAAGATGCCGAACGTCCTGGACGCACAGTTGAGGTCTCTACACCCGAAACAATCGAAAAAATTCACGATATGGTGTTGGCCGACCGAAGTGCGAGAGATTGTGGAAGCCGTAGGGATCTCGCATGGCTCAGTGGTTTCAATTTTGAATGATCACTTGGGCATGAGAAAGCTTTCCGCAAGATGGGTGCCGCGTTTGCTCACAGTCGACCACAAACGCAATCGTGTAACAACTTCACAGGAAGGTTTGGCGTTGTTTAATCGCAATATGGATGAGTTTTTGCGCCGTTTTATAACCGTGGACGAAACATGGATCCATCACAACACACCAGAGAACAAACAACAGTCAAAACAGTGGGTTTTTAAGGGTGAATCGGCGCCAAAGAAGGCCAAGGTGGGTTTGTCAGCCAATAAAGTTATGGCGACTGTTTTTTGGGATGCACGCGGGATAATCCACATTGACTACCTTCAAAAGGGAAGAACAATCAATGGGGAATATTATGCCAACTTATTGGACCGATTCAATGACGATTTGAAAAAAAAACGACCTCATTTGGCCAAGAAAAAAGTTCTTTTCCACCAAGACAATGCAAGGGTGCACACATGGGCAGTTGCCATGGCAAAAATCCATGAATTGGGCTATGAATTGCTCCCTCATCCACCCTATTCTCCAGATTTGGCTCCGAGCGACTACTTCTTGTTCCCAAACCTGAAGAAATGGCTTGGTGGAAAAAGATTTGACTCCAATGATGAAGTCATCTCGCAAACAAAGGCCTATTTTGAGGACCTCGACAAATCATTTTTTTTGGAAGGGATAAAAAAATTGGAGAAGCGTTGGACAAAGTGTATAGAGCTCAAGGGAGACTACATTGAAAAATAAAATTATTTTTTTATCAAAAAATCTGTGTTTTAATCCAAAAGTCAAGGACTTATTGACCCGCCCTCGTAGCTTGGAGAAGTAAGCTGTTCGCTACATGCACATAAATACTGACGCTGTTTTGAATGTTAAGGCTCCTTAACCGCAGAGTTTCTATTCACTGATTGAAAGTGGCCGAATTCTACTGATAATTTCGTTGGAGCTCAAATGGCGAAATAACAATAGAAGAAGGTGAAGCAAGGGATATAAAAAATAAAACGTCGGTGTTGGATAATGGCAATAAGTTAGACAAAACCAGTGGTGTATACAATGTTTTAATAAGAACTTTCTATCATCGGTCATATTATTAAGGCAAAATCAGTCAACTTTGTTGTAAATTATTTTGAGAAATCTCCTTGTAAGGTTGTAGCATTGAACACGTGTGCAAATCATAAGGTTTTCTTTTCAATCAGTGCTCCCATTCGAAAAACTTTCCGCATTTCACCAGAATTTCATTCTTGCCACAACCGTTCTGCCGGGCCAGAAGTTCTAATTAGTTCTAATAGAATGGCGCTACGTGCCACACAGCGTATAGTCATGCTGGCGAAGTGAAGTGGCCACTGAAACAGTGCGATTAAATGCCTTTTCACTTTTTTCTTTGGTTCTATCTCAAATCGCAGGTCTATGCGTATAAACCACAAAGAGATATTAGCTGTAGTATAAACTTTAACGGCAGAAGATTTCACTGTGATGATGGTCGGTTGATGTTGATTTCGCAAAAGAAAAAGGCTACCAATCCACCAGCGCGTATAGTATCCACTAACGAAAGCGATAACCCCTCTTTTCGTGTCATACAAATCAACTATAAAAAAATGTTTTTCTGTCCTCAGTCGTTTGTTATGATTTCTGTATTTCTGCCCACCTCCCTAGTAGTCAATATGTAGTTATACTTATATTACATAGTGGGTTTTCCTTGATCTTCTTTCCTTCTTTGGGAGCGGGATTATGTCAAGAACTCACGAAAACCGGAAAGACAAGCTAAGAACGTTGACATTCTTCTTGTGATAATGGCGAAAACTTCCATTTTATGCTTATAAAATATTGAACAAATACCGAACGAAAATTTTGCGTGTTTATCCAGTGCCAGATTAAGGGGAGGGTAGCTTGGGTTACAGCCCCGGGGCTCCACAAAACAGGAGCCCCCACAATAGACTTCGAAAAAAAAAATTTTCAAATTCCGATGAGTAAACACCACACAAAAAACAAATGAAATTCAAAGCGTCATCATCATCAAGAGGATCGACGACGATGAACATCATCTTCAACATCTTCGAACTAGAACTTCAATAGTCTTAAGGTTCCACAGAACTTCAAAATTACGATGAAGTATCTCTGCATAATTCAGTTCTTAAATCAGTCCCCAGATAGTGCCAACTTTGTTTGGAAATGTTCGACGAATATGTTTACATGCCGCAATTATCATCAAGAGACCGTCAATCGATTTTGGCTTTGCTTTTCTCCAACTACAGGGAAATTATATTGTTATGCGTGTAAGTTAATGTCCACTCAAAGCATTAAACTCAGTGGAGAAAACTTAAGTGACTGATCTGATCGTGTATATGAACATGAGATTTCAAAGAATCATTTGGAATCAGTAATGAGTTTAGTGCAACGGGGAAAAGTCACAGGACGCATCGATCAAGAGCTAGCGATAAAAGAGGCACAAAAAATCCAGTATTTGCAAAATATCTTCAGAATTATCGTTAGTACTTTCAAATTCATTGCTAAGCGGGGATTAGCCTTCCGAGGTGACAATGAAATTATTGGTTCACCGATGAATGGAAATTTTCCAGGAATTTTTGAATTACTAGCCGAATATGAACCACTCCTGGCAACCCATTTGAAAGAGCATACAAATACTCGTATGTAAAGGAAGTGGTCTTGTGAAATACTGAAGAATTTCATATCGATCAAATAACAATAGTTTCACGATATATTGAAGGATCGCTGCCGAACGAAAGATTTCTCACCATTTTACCAGACCGCGGCCATACCTGCAAGGCCATAGCAAACGCTTTACAACAGGTTTTTGCTGACCATCAAATAGACATTTTGGATTGCGCCGGCGAATCATATGACAATGCTGCAAACATGAGTGGTAAATACAAAGGAATGCAGGCTCTTATTTTGGAGAAAAATCATTTATCGGCGTTTGTACCATGTTGTGGTCATTCTCTCAATTTAGTTGGAAAGGCAGCTGCTAACTCTTGTCCATCGGCTGTTCAATTCTTTGATTTCGTTCAGAATTTATATACGTTTTTTACAGCAAGTACAGAACGATACCAAATTTTGACTGAAAAATTATCGCTGAAAAAAAGCGGACAATTTAACTTTTTAAAAAAGGTTAGCGATACTCGTTGGTCTTGTCGAGCTGAAGCTACGAAAGCTATTGTCGATGGTTATTCTGAAATCGAAGGAGCTCTAAACAGCATATTTTCTGAAAAGGAGCAAAAAGACACTGTGAGGAATGAAGCATCGAACCTTTTACAAAAGATGCGTTGTTTCGAAACCGATCTATTTGCTATATTTTAGAACGACATCTTGGAGCGATTTGATGCTACAAACAAGATGTTGCAGTATCCAAAAATGATTCTTGAATCGCACCAGAACAAGAAATGTGAGATTAAATCCATTCAATTATTGTACATGAAAGCACAAGACGCAAATCTGTCACCAAAAGAGAAATTTAAAATATCCAGTTTTATGGCAGTGATCAATCAACTATGTGTTTTTCTTACTCAAAGATTGCATGCATACGAAGCTGTACGTTCGAGATTTGGATTTCACAAAGAGAAGATGGATGCTGTAAATTTGCACGCTGCAGCAGAGGCTTTGCTGAAAGTGCACAAAGACGATTTAGAGCTTAGTCTTGGTTGGTCTTGAGTTGGTTCAATTTGTATCTCTGATCGACTTATATAAAAAGGATTATAAAAAAGTCCAATCTACAGAGCTATTTTACTACCACATTCTTGAGAATCAAAATTTCACAGCTATATTCCCAAATTTTGAAATTGCACTGAGGATGTATTTAGTTTTGATTGCACTGGAGAGCGCTGATTTTCAAAAATGAAAATTCTAAAAAATAGGCTTCGAACTACGATGGGACAAAACCGTCTATGAAAGCTATCCCTACTCAGCATTGAAAGCGATTTATTCCGGGGACTGGATTTCAGCGAAATCATCATTTGTTAGCGCTTTAATTTAATTTCATATAATTCTTGTTTTTGTCTATATTTATATATGTATGTGTGTTAAGATAATTTACTTGGTTTCGCAATAAATTGTTGAAAGACTTGACTTGAAAAATTGTTCATTTTATTTGGAAAATAATAAGCTAGGGGGCCTCCGCTCATTTGTTACCCCAGGGCCCCTAGAGCTCCTAATCCGACCTTGTGTTTATCCAGTGAACTTAATATGCTATAGAAGTGTCTACGAGTATATTTAAGGCCGATCTTACAAACCCGGCAATCCTGATTTCACATAGGAAGTATTTTGGTTGAGATAAAAAAGCTCATCAAGTACTTCCGGATTTCGGATTTCTTCAATCGCTTTTCTTAAGAAATAATGAAACATTTTGGCAAATGGTAAGTCAAATGAGTTCTCTGAAGACTCTGCCGAATACTTTTCCAACAAATGTTCATACTAAGAGACTTATTTCCAGCGGGACAAATAGTCCCAGTTCATAAGAACATTCTTGTTTTTACATGCAAATATACACAAACATACTTATAAATTTGTGTATTTTTGTTTCTTTATTTTTCCAGATACCGCAATGGGTGTTCAAACAAATTCTATTAGCGGAAAGGATAGCAATATCGTAACAGCAATCAATGTGTAACGTATTTCTTTTTAAAATCGCTGTTCCTTTTATTTTAACAAATAATTATTAATAATTTTTTTAAGGATGTGTCACGCTGTAGAAGAGCGGGTTTTTAGTGTTGTCAAACGATCTGAATTTCTGTTCAAATTCACGATGCTGTACAGAAAACAAAAGCAGGCCCTAGCCGTTCTAAGAAAGGAGCTATCTAAGGTCTGTTGTAGAATATATTTATGTTTAGTTTTTAAAGGAGAACGACACACAAACTATATTTTCAATTACCCAGATTATAGATAAAAGACGGAGGATTGTCAGCGAAAACAGTTTGCATGAACAAATTGGAGATATGACCTTTAAGAGGCCGAAAATGGCTTTTCTTGACAATTTGATAACAGCTGAAGTTGATGGAAGGCCTCTAACTTTCGAAGAGATATTCGAAGAAGTGTCTACGTTCATATTCGAGGTAAACAAAATGAAAATACTAAGTCGATTAAGGAGTGGAGTAGATACGGCGTTTTTCTTGTCTAGGTTATGGGTGGAGGTAATTGTGTTTCTTTTTTAATTGATTTTGATGTATAATCCTGCTATCGCTCCTTATTAGAATCCTGCAACAATTACTTGACACATTTTCTCTTCTGAGCATAAAACCTGTTTAAATACTCGTATTACACTGCAGGGGAAAACTTAAAAGCTTGTTCATTTAAATAAATTTTAGTCTTAGGGAATATGATATGTTGGCCTTCCGCGATTTCCAGGCCCACATAGTGGTACGGCTGTAGGGTGCTCGCTTGTGCTTATGAATATCTTAGAACTTACAGTGAGGAATTTCAACCATATTGTTTCTTATCCCTTGGATTCAAAGAGTCCGATCTTTTGCTTCACTCGCTTATTTTTTGGAATAGCTGAATTTCATCAAATCGACGATATTTCTATTTGAGGTTCTGGTTCTTTGTTTCTTTTCTGAAGGAACTTAACACCTCTGCTATATCTTCAGTGTAATAGTCAAGTAGTTCGTAGTTTAAATTCAATGGGAAGAAAAGCTGGTGAATTTGCCAAAAGTAGCAGAATAGCAGACATATCGCATCTAAACATGTTATCCCATGTGGCACCCAACTTACGAGCAGATGCAATATATGGGACGTACATGCTTGTATACGGAGTAACCTGTTATTTGCAACGAATGTTCCTTACCTTTGAAACGAACACATATCTACATCATAGTGCACATTATCAGAGTCCAATATTTCATAAATAGGTATGTTAATAGACTTGAATTTTCTTTTATGTGAAGGAGCTGTAGAAACTATCTGATCTGGGGCTGCCTTGTTTTGCATAAAAAGGAAAACTGTTTTAGGTGATTTCCTCGCAGATAATCCTGAAGACCTGAACTTTGGCCTGAAAGCTTCTCGGTTTTGTTTAAAGCACCAAGTGGCTTAGTCTCTATGTAAGCATGCATATCTTCTTGACCGTCTGGTTTTCACTTTCAAAGATGAGGACAATGTCAATTTTTGGTATCATTTGGTGATTTCCCTGGGCTATGTGAGCCTGCTCGATGGGAGACACCACGTAACTAAGTCTAATCTTACCTAACTTGAAGTAGAGTAAAATTGGTCTGCCTTTAAAAAAGAAGAAATAAGTAGACATTAGAAAACAGAATTTACGTATTTTCGCGTATAAAATAACGTACTTCATAGAAAAAATGTGACCTTCTGCCTGGAACACAAAGCGATTAGATTTTTAAAGCCGCAAACAACTGAGTTTATCCATAGTTTAATTCTTTCCTTTAATACGAGTATTGTGAACAAAGTGTGTTGATCAAGAAACGAGTTTGCAACGTCTCATTTTATGAACACCTGCTCAGCAGCTTTCCATATCGTGACTTGCCATTGCCTTACTTACCCGGCAGCATGTACTGCTGTATGTAGTGCTATTCAGTCGTAGACTACTGCTAATCCTTAGCTTTTTGGGTGGCGGTATTTCTATTTTGTTCCAGCTCCCTCTCACCTCGATACAAATATACAGCTGAACCTCTTCGCAAATGTGATTGACGTTATAAGCTTTGTCCTGTTGCACAAATTCTGTTTCCATACTCGTATAAAGAAGTGATAAAATCAATTTCAATGTAATTAGACCGATACCTGAATTCAGATAAAAAAGGGACACCGTAGTTAGACAAAAAGGAAAAGATGATAGATATGCAGACTAATGTTAGACTCTATTCCAAATAAATTAATACCTGAAAAAAAAACAAATATATTTTCTTATAAAACATGTCACGTTAAATATGAACTTGATAAGAGGATTAGAACTGCTATACAGGGTGTCCCCTAACTCGTCAACGATAATTTCGGAAATGATTCTTGGATACATTTTGAAAATAAACTCTTTCTACAGTAAGGGGCTATCTCCAGTGTTGACGTCATTTATAGAGGATCTAAGAAAAGGCGCTCTTTGGTGCACCCTGACCCATGTCAGATAATTTTTATTTTATACTAGCTGCACCCGGCGGGCGTTGCTACGCATATTAAATAAAATCACGTTTAAGAAAAGTCAGCATATATGTGTTCTTATACATATACTTTTATTTTTTATTTTGTTTAATGAAAGCTGTTGGATATGCAATATTTTTTGTTTTTCCGTCTGGTGCATATACAAATAAATCAGAAGGTTTTGAATTTTCCATTCAAAATATTGGCCATCATTTTTTTCACTGAGAGCCTGGTACCGTTGCAAAGTCGTGGTGGATTAATGTTTCGAAGCAAAATGACAGGCACGCCAATTTTCAATGTTGAAACGTGCGGAGGCATGCCTGGTAAATCAAGGGAATTCAAGAACTCAGTTGGATAGTTGACAACTTCGTCTTAATTCATCACAGTATCATCACCGTACGCTAACTCTCTAACTCGCACTCGAATTTCTGATGTGAAATGAATCCTTTTACTAAATCTTCAACTTCAATCAGCGGAGCTGCTTTTCTAGGATTCCTTTTATCTATTCTAATTACTAACCCAATGATAGGGTTATCCCACTCGCGACCGGAAACTACTGATAAACACCCTTTTATGTCATCGCAGTACCGTTATTATATTGAAAGCAACTATTACCATACAAATTCGACTTTGGGCACTCAGTGCCCGAGATATGGTTTCCGGGTCATAGTCTTTGCAGTCTTGTTATAATTACAGTAACATATCAAACTTCTCAAAGATACATTTTTATAATCCAAAACACTTTATCTATGTTTGTGTGGGTCTATTTGGCATGGTCCAGTGTAAGATATATTTTAGAATTTGAATTGAAATCCGCTTTGGGCTCTGATTGCCAGAGATACGGGTCTAGGGCTAATGTGGGAAAACTGTATGAAAAACTCACAAAATCTAAATCGAGTTATTCTTTTTGATACTAAGATCAAGTTTTACATACACTGAAAGAAGTTTTCGAGTATTTTTGCTCTTTATCTCGTCACATGTGCTTACAATCGGAAAGATGCCTACACAAAAATTATAGCTTTCAATATGTCCAACAATTGTTCCCTACTTCTTAATTTTTGCAGAAATAGATAAAAAAATAAACATTTTTGATTGTAACTCACCAATCATGTATCCGATCAATATAATGGTGATTATTTATAACGTTTTGCATAAGAAAAAAGTACAAAATTGGTACCAAAACCTTTTTCACAGAATTTTGAACAAAGTTGCCTAGGACATCAGCGCTCTATCTCTTACCATTTAAGAGTCTGTAAAGGACAAACAAACATTGATTTTTATATATAGAGATGTGTCCTAAAACAGTTATAACAGGTGCTCAAGGTGTTCTCTTTGGTTTTGTATGCATGATAGGGGCGTTTTTGGATTTTGACGCGACGAATGTTTATTGATGCTTACTGTTGCCTCACTTTTGATGACGCTTCGCGAATACGCTTTTCCAGTTCACTTAAAGTTGCCATTTCGGTTGAATAAAGGAAATTCTTTCATTCTAGACAATTCTTAATCTGACGACCATTTTCCTGTTGAAAATAATATGATGAAGCTACAAAGTTGAAACAATGGAATGTCCTGCAATAGGTGGACTTGAAGGGGCTAGGTGGTAGTTTGAATGGGTCAATTAAGTTCTTTCCAATTACACCTTCCCATATATTGATGCTGAATGTCTCCTTGTATGTGGAATGTCCGCAACCGATTTATGAAGATTATCAAAATATGTAATCCCATCTCTTGTAAATTAAGATTCGTCCGTCCAAAAAATCCCGCTAATAAACTCGTGGTCTGAGAAGCTTATCATCTTGCTTTGTAAATGCAGACATTTCAAATAGCATTTCTAAGCAACATTATCCTTGGCATAAAAAGTTAAATAATAAATATTAAAAATAAAAAAATTTATTATTTTATTTTCTAGTCTTTTATACCATTTTTGTTTGGTAAATACCCCAAACCTTAGTCTTTCTGAGAGCTTTTATGGAAGAGGGTAAGGAAATGAGGGTTTAGCCAGGAAGTCAAATAAACGAGCAAGCAATTTAAAAATTTAAAAAAAAAAATATTGGAAAATTGCTTATCCTCGTTAGTAGGTAAAAATCATAAATTCCCTGTTTTACCTGTTACACGTTTTTGCCATAAAATCTAGGGGTTTTTCTGCAACATTGTTGATGATTGTTTTGTTATTATTGTTCCATTCCTAAGGCAAAAATAGAAAAACGTTACGTTTACTACGCATTTTCTGGAGAAAAGATACTCTAAAAAAAATTAGCATAGGAAGAAATGGAACAGGCTTACAAATTGGATATTCGAACAAGATATCGACTTAACTTAAGCGCAGTTACAAAGGCTAGTATTTCTTCTAAAAATAAAGTAAATGAGGTTTCTGCCATAAATATTAAGGGAGGAATTTCCGTTATCATGGGTCAGGGTACACCAAAGTTTTTGTATTTTAGGCATGTGGTACAAGCTAAAAAACAAGCTATTTTCGGATCCGGATATCCGTGGTTAAGTTACATGCAAGATTCTTCGAGTGTTGCTCGGTTCAGCGAATGAATGGTACATCGACATCGACCTGGTCTATCCGGAGGGACAACATAGAGCGAAATATTACTATTGTCTTATGGTGTCGCCCAAGAATTGAGTGTGAGGTAATTTTTAAAGGACTGGAAAAGGTTGTTGATTGAAGGCTAGGCTAACTCTGTATTGTGCTGCAAACCATGTAAGTAAGTAGGTAAATAAGAACTCTTTATTGTCAAAAATGAATTCATCCCAATTTTATTGGCAAAAGCGTAGGTGTAGACACTATATTAGAAAACTCTTAGTTAATGGTAGAGTTCCGTACCTTATACTAATGGTAATAATATAAATTTAAGTGTTTTATTTACATATATACTATCTTATAATAAATTTTTTTATGACCAAAACAAAATTTTGCAATTGTTGGCTGAACGGATTAACGATCCATAAAGAGTCTTTGCATACAAAACGATAGAGTTCCATTCTCTTCCTATTTATCCATGCTGGAATTATCCACATCCGACTTTGCGATGGCTTGATTCTTAAAATAGAGGTTCCTTCATCTTTGTCATCTTGAAACTTGCGGCCGTGATTTGAAGATCCTCTTTACTTGAAAATTACTGTCCATTGTCTCAATTTGGGCATGACTGTGTTCGACAGTACACAGGATCACGCGGAGGAGCTCTAGACAATGAATGCTATCATATATGTTAGTTACGACTTTGAAGTTGTTTTGACTAGGTGCGAAATTTAGTTTAATACGACATGCCTTCAGTCGTCCATACCGGATCGATCTCATAGATCGCTGTAATATCTTCCTGGTATTTCGTGAGGACAGATTAAAGTCAGTACAAGGGAGTTTCCCCGACGGTACTAACCCCAATCTGTAAGAGCAGTTCCATTTTGTAAACTTCAAGTGCTATGGGTGTCATTTATCCTATAAGGGCTCAACAGCCGTCATCATTTTTTCCAAGTTACTGGAGTTTTCTAAGAAATTCATATTAGTCTGAACTCGAACTGGACCATGTTAGGTGTATTTTCTACTTTTGTTTGAGGCTGTGGCACCACCTTTGACTCAGTTTAGGAAATTTGTTCGTTTCCGCTATTTCTCCTTGTTAACACACGTGCCTCAAAGGTGAGCAGATCGAGTTCGGATGGATACAAAACAGTAATCAAAGTACAAGTAACCGGTACACCACTTAGCAACGTCAGGTTTGGCGCCAGAAAGTGTCTTCCTATTCCTAAAATACCTAGCTATCTACAAAAAAATAAAACAAAATAATAAATCACTTAATTTATGTTTATGTTTACAGGGTCATGATACCACAGCATCGGCGATTATATTTTCACTCTATTGTCTTTCACGACACCCAGATATTCAGGAGAAGGCACTTTTAGAGCAACGAGATATATTTGGCGATAATTGCTCCTCCCATCCAACTTACCAGGATCTACTAAACATGAAATATCTCGAAAAGGTCATAAAAGAGACTCTCCGGCTATTTCCTTCTGTTCCGATTATTGCAAGGACAACAACCGAACTCACCGAAATAAGTATGTAAATTTGTGTTTATGAGCAACTTCTTCTTTTTTATTTAGGTACATATATGTATTTAAAGGCCCCTTAGGACCGCCTAGTTTGAAATTTTAACGAAACGCAGTGTTAATTTATAAAAGTTCTTATACTTTTATTTAAAAAAAAAAAACAGGATATGGAGGATTTGTATGGAACACGACATCTGATAAATGGTCGGTTCATAACTGATGTCATACGTTGGTGCTTTTCAAGACGATTTCGATGGCATTTTGGCATAGTGTCGGCTCAATTTAATCAATGGCGCATCGAATCTCGTCTTTCAGTTCAGGAATTGTTCTTGGGTTATTGGTATACTTTTTACCTTACAAAAAAAAAATACAAAACAAAAACATCAACTTGGTTGCCAATTCACAATTCCCTGTAAGCCGAGATTGGCATGATGACCGGGAAATCCCCGACATGTTCGAACCGTCTCCGCAAAAATCTTATCATTTCGAGGGTTATATTCATTCATGACAGCTGTCAAACAACAAACCCGGTCTTAATGGGACATTCTA
This sequence comes from Volucella inflata, assembly GCA_928272305.1. NCBI lineage: Eukaryota > Metazoa > Arthropoda > Insecta > Diptera > Syrphidae > Volucella > Volucella inflata. Next base: position 15,960,665 of record OV743720.1, on the reverse strand, counting down.
TATGTGGTATAGTCGAGTTCAGTCTTATTTTTTAAAGTTCATTAATAAACTCATAGCGTGTCTTATTCTGTATCTACACAATTTTTATACTTCTGAAAAGCCGCTGAAAATCTGGAAATCTTTGTTCTCGCTTTTATTTCGCTGTAATCTGCTTTCTATTAATAGTACTTAATATATTATTTCGCTAGTTGAGTAACCTCTAATCAGTTTACCATTCATGATTTTTGGAGTATATTTTCATGGCCGCGAGATGTTTATTGGATATTGATTATTGATCACCGATCACAGATATGTCACATCAAATTGACGTAATTAATGTAATTGACGCTGATGCAACGCCCAAGACCTCTGATAATGGCCTACGAAAACGCTATGTAGCCCGATTTCTGCAGATCCGTTTGTTTATACTTATTACTAGCTGAGCCGGCATACGTTGTTCCACCTTCTCTGGTAGGCGTCATAAATTTGATTTGCTTAAAGTAGCTTTATAAGAAAGTGAAGACGGAAGAGGTCATTGGCGCGCTTTGCAACATCAAAGAGCTCTGTAAAGTTATTTTTCCAAAATTTGGTTAGCAAAACTAGTTAAAATCTCTTTGACTGCTTTCAAATGGTTTTTCCTACATGTTTGGAGCGGTGTCTGGAATAGGTAGCCGGTTACATAACTAAAGGTTTTCTCTTAGTACAGGGACACACTGATGATTTTAGTCGCCTCTTGTCAAACTTCTTCCTTCGAACCATCTACATTCATACCGTGGCTGCAATCTTGTAGTTATCCTAGTCGCTATCCAAGTTTATGAAACACTCTTGAGCAATCCGTGCCCTGCTTTTAATACTTAAAAATTAACTCGCTGTACGTGGTTACGGTAAGAACTCAACGTTTCTAAAAAGTTTTCCTTGTTTTGGTTAGAGGGGTCATCTACATTTAAATGTATTATTTCCACGCTCTAGAGTATAAGTAAAACATTTGATGGCAGTACCGGGGTAAATCCATCTTCCAAATCCAAAAATTTATTTTTCTTTTGTTCTACTAAAACATTACGGCTTACTTGGAATCTGCTAACAATTTAGTCTCTACCGGAAACGAAGGCATTCTTCTAATGTCTTAAATACATATTTTGTATGATGCAGTTCAATTATAGGCCCTCCATGTTCGATGCAACAGTTGACATCGTTAAACTCTAGCATCAGACGGTACATTTTCTCTTAAAAAATATCCAGATTTAAGCTTAACTACTTGAAATCATAAAAGAGTTATTCCTTGTGTTTAATATATAGATTACATTCAAGTTACTAATTTTAAAATATTTTATTGTATCTTACATAAGATGGAAAACAAATACCACCATCAACTACCATTCTAATGATGCTCATGGGAATTGCCTATGACGAAAGAAATTTTAAGAATCCATTGGAATTTAGCCCTGATCGCTTCCATACTAATATTCGGGAGAAATCCAATCCTTTCGATTATTTGCCTTTCAGTGCTGGTCCACGAAATTGCATTGGTGAGTTAAACATGATTGACCTTTCAAACTGTATTTTCTTAATTTTTTTTGTTGATTTCAGGTCAGAAGTTTGCAATGATGGAACTTAAATGTACACTTTCAAAGATAGTAAGGAACTTTGAAATATTACCTCCGATCGATGGAATGCCTATGTATTTGCAGAATCCACTTGTGGCTAATGATATGCCGAGTAGCAAATATGATCCCTTATTGGCGACTTTTATTACATTAAAATCAGAAACAGGCGTTTGGATAAGGTTAAGAGAAAGAACACAAAATTAAAGTTAAATAAAAAATAAATAAATTTAAATTTAGAAAAGAATCTACATTTTTGATTATAATTTATATATATTGGGGTTCACTTCATTAATGACTTTTTTCTAAATAAAAGTGACACCGAAAATTTGGAATTTTAAAAGAGTGTAAGCAAAATTAACAGTAAAAGGTAAAGGACTCTTTCCATATTCATAAAAATAGTCGAAAATGCGAGCATTCAAACTTGTGCACGTATTTTATATAAGTAAATACATGTAAATACAATAAGTAAGGAAAATAAAGATTTGTGGCTTTTATTTTATTTATTTTTTTGGTGCAAAAATGAGATATGTATATAACTTCGACCTGTACTAATTAACCTATTTATGGAATGAGATCGTTGTCAAATGAATACCCAAAGTAACACGGTCTGCATCTGAATTACCCCAGTCATGTACACCAATCAGTCTCACTTCCATTTTCCTCAAAGCTATGACAAAACTCCTCGATAGATATATGTATAACAGAAGGAGCACTTCAAATAAACCCACTTCACAAGTATCAATATGCCTACTATCCCGAACAATCAACAACATACGCTCTGCATAATCTTACTACAAAAATTGAAAAATCTCGAAGAAACAAAGAGTTAGCGTTTGGCTGCTTCTTCGATAAATATACAGAGGTATTTAACGCATGGGAGTTGACGACACTACATTTAAGTGGATAAAATGTATACTAGAAGATAAAACAATAAGAACCTCATTAGGCAGCAATAAACTCGGTGTGATACGTAGGAAAGGATGCCCCCAGGGAGGAGTACTGCCATGGGTAATGGTGGCTTCTATGTCGACGACATAATCTCCAGAGGGCTCTGAACCTAGTTGCTGAGTGGTGCACAAAAGCACCATAGTTGGATTCACTTAGAGAAGATAGCGAAATAGAAGTTAAATATCTCTATTCGGTAAAAAGTGGGGACTTAACCCCAAAATTACACTGGTATTAAGCAACCCAGTGGTCAGCACAGCCTAAACTCAAAAAAAAAAGAGAATAGCTTGTGTCTGTACAACTGGTGCAATGAAAACTGCATCAACAGCTGCACTCGAAGTTATACTAAACATCCCACCACTTCATCTAAGACTCATGAAAGAAGCAATGGTAAATGCCTATATGCTCATCACAGAAGATGAACTTAATTCCAACCTAGTCCATTCTGCAATCCTACGGAATTCAGAAAAAATGAACTGAATGTCTACCAAGAAATAACTTTCAGCACTTTATGGTTACATTCTCAGATGGTCTAAACGGGGAAAAGAACAAACCAACATTCGCTGAGGATTCACATGTATGGTTCACAGATAGATCCACTTCAAATGAAGGAGTTGGTGCCGGAGTATACGGTCTTCGGACTAAAACATCCCTGTCCGCTATTATGGATACAAGCAGCTCCGTATTTCAGGCTGAAATCCATGCAATTGAGCTTTGCATTCGAGAGAATTTAAACAGTTCTTAAACCAGCTAAAACATTTATATTCTCTCCGTTAGTAGGGCAGCAATACTTGCAATTAATGGCTTTGAAATGACATCAAAATTGGTCTGGGATTGCCTTCAACTCCTACAATTACTGGCCACAACAATTAAAGTCCATCTGATTTGGGTGCCAAGATACAAGAGGAAGTTCCAGAAGAGGAACTGCGTCTCAATTCATGATGCCAAGACTAGTTTGTGGGCCACCAGGAAACACTATAAAAATAAGTGTTAAGACCTTCCTGGAGGAAAGGAAACAGGAAAGCCAATAACTGTATGCCAAACAGTTCCTACAAAACGAAAACGAAACAACTATTGTACTGCAATTAAGTAGTAGGTTAGATTTGACTGATCACAGGTTTTCTAATAGGATACATATCTAAAAACACCTGATGACAATGTGGATAGCACAAGACAATACCTTCAGACTTTGTAGCGAGAAAATAGAAACGGCAGAACACATACATTTGACTTCAATTGTTTAATCAAAACCCGCCAACGTTTGCGAAGTAAATTCTACTTCGAAGCCATGGGCATAGCTGCTAGCTAGCCTAAAAGGTAAGACGCCTTCCTCACAATTTGATGCATCATAGACGAGCTTTAAATGGAGGACATCACAATAGGCCCCCTTGTAGCCGCAGTGATCTGGGATTCATTATACCATCTACCCCCACAATCTAATCTAATCTATGTACGAGTATACAACCACCATTTATTCAATGGCCATAAAAATGCGGCCTTGACGTCCAATGAGTTTATATAATTTTCTGTTATTTCACCCCAAGCTAACTTAATACCCCTGAAAAGTTATTCCTTATCATTGTCCGGCCTTTTTCCCTCGTAGACTTAATGGATAAGCGCACTTCAAGCATTTTCCGTAGTGTTGAGGTCAGAGGAATATGTTGGTCAGTTTGGTAAAGAATCGGAAGAATTCGCTTAGCTTTGGAAAAGACACCTGCAATATTTTCTTTTTTTAGTAGTCTTGACATTCTGGTGCTTTGTAAAATTTAACACAAGATCATAGGTCCATCTTTGGACTGAAAAGACATTCAGAACTTTTGTTGTTCCAAAAAATATGAAAGAAAATATTCGTCTCACAGTCAAGTCAACCCTTTTCTTTCTTTACCTGGGGGTATATATATCTTGATGTTTAAATGGCCAAATCGAGAAGTTTGGTTTGCAGGCGGATGTACTAGCCACTTAGTTCCATCTTTTCCTTCATTTTCCTTCCTTCTAGCACCAGCAGTGGTTCTACGCCTGTTACTCAATCCAGTCAAAGCTTCTTATATTGTTCATCAAGAAGCCGCGGCCTCTAAATTGTTGAAAAAGGATCATGTGATGAATTTCATAATTAAAATAATTTATTTCACTAAATGTACAATCACATATAATTTTTACATGATGATGGCTTAGTCGTGCATAAATTTTTAAGCAACCTTTCAAATTGCGTAAACATATTGTTAGGTTTATTGCTCAAAGTGGCAAACCGATGGAACAAGGTGACGAGTGATGGCTTGACTTTGCCTACCTAGCAGATGTGATATAACACTTGGATATATTAAAGAAAAAGAAAAGATCAATAAGCAACTGTAGTGTAGTGCTCAAGCTTTCGAAATAATATTAAAGTTGTGGGAGACATAGCAGCTAGATTACAAACTTGACCCTTTCTCTGGCATTCATGGGATGCTGATCAATACAGATAAATTATCAGATTTTTCTAATTGTGTGCTTGATCCCATTGCTGAATTCAAAAGCCTTTTTGCGGATTTTGCCGGACTAAGTACGAATTATCTATTCTATTTGCTTTTGATATTGGTAAAGCACCAACTTATGTTCAAATTGAACAACTGGATTTGCATTGCGATACTATTTTGACACTTAACACAAAGCACTTAAAAAATCAAAATATCTAGATACCCCAACTGTTTTGAATGAATGCCACCAAATGTTATGAATGTTTCTAAGTTCACATGCATGTGAACGGAAATGACACTTCAGGAGTTTGAATTTGACACCCCGTGTCTATGAGTTACTATGTATTATTTTTCGTGCCAAAATTTCATCTTTTCAGCCAACAAAGTAGGTAAACAGCTTTCTTCAATAAAGACATCCACGATATATAAAAATTTAGGTGATATGGTTAATCGCTTTTGCGGTGCTTAAAGTTCAAACCAAGCCAACAAAAATCGACTCTTTAAAGTGAATTATCTTTATAATTTGAATTTTGTTTTGAATGTATGGGTTTGAATGGGAGATAAGATAACAACGTTAAGTAAGAAGATATTTGCAGAAACCGTTGCGATCGAATTTTTTATTTTTGAATAATACTGAGAATTCTGGTCAGATATTAGCAGTTCATAACACTACCGTGCATCATAAACATTTGTCAATTACGTATAAACGATATAAAGGCACTTGACTCTTGCTCCCATGTACAAGTATCTAAGAACTAAGATATGTATTATAAAACAGTCAAAAGTGTTAGAGTTTTTAGTGCATTATATATATTTGTACCGATAACGATAAGAAAGTCAGATCATATATTTTGCAGTGGTGACTAAACCTCATAATGGTACCATCACAATGTTACCCTTTGGAATAATAATCTTTTATCACACCATTATTGTGAAACTTCTGGGTGAAATTTTTAATCGTTCTGATAAGTTGTTTGCATGTTTTTTTGTGGCTGGGGTCAAATGTCCAAATGATATGGACAGTTTTTAGATACATTTCGACAGTTTTTTCTATTAACGCGTCAATGAAAGTCGTTTGGTAAAATATAAGTAAAAAATAAAACGCTAACTCAGCCCTTAGGAAACAAGATGTATCTGCTATTGTTTGTAATATTTATACTATCTGTGTTGTTTTATAAAGGGCTACAGATTTTAAACTATGCTGATCATGTTGCTGGAATTATGGAAATGATACCTGGTCCAACACCGTATCCATTTGTGGGGAATATTTTTCAATTTGGATTAAAACCAGATGGTAAGTGCTCTTATTAAATATTTGATAGAGACGCTACATAGATCTCTCGAAGCCAACGATGTTTTTATATCATTATCCATGAGCTTTGAATTGCATTGCTGCACACGAATATGTTGACCTTCTTGCTGCAAGGTCGCATTTATTGCGTTGGAATTAAATAATATGTAATTGCGTCACCTTTGTCTATTTAGACTCTCCAATAGTTAGTTATCCGGTCACCATATATCCATTTATCAAATAACATCGTGAGCCATTTGAGTCTAATATTTTCGAATTTCGCCAATACTTTTGAGGGCTCTCTATCCACGTCCCTTTCTTATTCATTTTACTGATTCGCTAGTTTGGACTTCCAAATTATCAGCATTTTCCTGTTCGTGTGTGTTAGTCAAGGAAATGTTGCTCTGCGAGAATTTTTCATTTATTCATTCATTCATGATCTCTGCAAATATGGCAGCTTTGTTTTAACTTCGGTGATTGAATCTATGGTATTTCAAAATTTTTCTTTGTTGTGCCGCACTCTTAAAAATCGGTCGTTTGCTTTTGGCTCAATGTGGCACTTATTCAAGTTTTAATATTTTGAAATGACGGAATAATTAATATATGTATTTCGTTTGAATCGGCTGCAAGTTCAAGTATTGGGCCCTGTGTCCGACTTTTGAACGCTGTAATACGTTTTCTAGTTCGAAACTTAACATATACCCGTCACTGTGCTAACAGAGAATAATTCACCGGGTGGTAGAGTATACATATACATTCAGTTATATGGCATTGAACCTTCGTACTATTTTACTACCAGCCATGTTGCGCTAGTGTACGTGCAGGTATGAATTTATATCTATATACGAGTATCTATTAGATGTAGAATTGGCTTGAGCTCTTCTTCATTGTTGCGGTTGGCGGTTGAATTTTTTGATTCTATAATTTTCAAAATGACTTGGAAGGGAGTTTAATTTCGGGATATTTCACATTGGAGTTAATCAACTGTTTAGGGGAGGCAAATCCATTAGAGCAGTTAGAGTTGGAGATAAGAAAATTATCTCGTATTAATTGTTGAAGTCAAGATCTGGTTTTGTAGTTCCGGATGAATACGTATGCGTGTCCTAGTATAAGCCAGGTGTGAGTGGGTAAAATATTCCTTGACTTGCTTCATGAAACTAAAATGTTCTAAGCTTTTTTTATTTGACCATGTAGGTAGGTTATATTTTCGGCCAAATGAAGGTCGTTGGTAAGACTTGTAGGCATAGAGAATAAAAAGTTTTTATGTTTAAAGGTGCAAATGCTATGAAGCTTAAATTTAACAGGAAGCTTCAGTTTCATTGAACCAATTAAAAATAGAATTATTGTATGTTTTGCTAGCATATGATAGTGTACTATATTGTTGATGTTTCCCTAATTGTTTATTTTACAATGTCATTTGTAATATGGTGGAAGGAAATGAACTTAAGTCCACAAAAGCTATTGGTGCTGATGAACCGTTTGCTGACTTGCTAGGTAGGCCCGAAGAATACACATTGCTTCCAAATCCTTTCAATCCTATGGGAACATAAAATAGGTATCGTTTTGGATTAAAACATTTTTTTATTTTTATTTTTATACTACATCACCCTTTCCCGCAGCGTGTGATAGCTCTTACGAATATGTAAAAAGGCGACCGAAAAATGATCTACCTTTAACGCTTTAACTAACAGATATACTCGTATGGCTGTTTATTGAAATTTCTCGTGTTTTATTCAAAATCAAAATTATTACTGGCTTAGAAGAACACTTTTTAGAACGGGGGAGTTTGCATGCATTGGAAGGTCAGATACCAGTAAGAATAACTAGTGCTGCTGATTAAGATCATTTATAAATTCTATATGTTGTAACATTAAAGTCCTTCTCTTAATTTCAACTACATGTTATGACTATCTCAACCTTAAAATATATACACAGAATGTTCTGCAAATGTATAGGTATATAATGATTCATATTTCACGGGGGTGTGGCCTTTTTTTTTGAAAAATGGTTTTAATCGCGATTGAATATTTGCTCCTGAAGTATGTGCTCCTAGTGCTGATATCATGGTTTTATCTTTACATTTGTTCAGGGCCCCCGCATGGTTATCAAAGCTTCGCCTATAAATGACGTTATATATTAGTGATCGGGGGCAGAGGTAATACTAGTCGTATCGTAATATACCGCGGGTCAGAGATCCTGTTAAGTTGCAGAACTATAGGTAGTTCACAAGCAGACTTAAAACATTCGGATATGACTTCATAGATGTATGTGACAGCTTGACGGTGACTGTGGCTCAAACCTATAATCCCAAGAAAGGTTTTACAGTTAGTTTTAAACTGGTGTGGTGTTACAAAAAGTACTGCTTTCCCTAACTTTAAGATCGACAAGAGGTTTTAAATCGGTCTCTACTCATACCAAGGGCGGAAACTGTGCCCATAACATGGGCTCCAAATTGGTATCAAAGGAATGACAAAAAGCGAAAGTCAGGTATATCCTGACCACTAGCGGCATACCGTGAAATTAAGTCTCTACAGACAGGAGTAAGAGTTGAAAACAGAGACAGTTTGCATCTTCGGGAAGCCTTAGGGCTCCGTTCTGTCTCCGACACTGTTTTTAATATTCATCACTGATCTCTTTTCTGCCATTTCTAATCCAATATACTCCTTCGCTGACGATAGTACTCTCTGCTTTTCATACTCGTTCCCTGAATTACGGCCGTGCTCTTCGGCTGTACAACAGGAATGGCAGCGTATGCTAGACTCATTAAATTCCGATATTAACAGCATTGGGGGACTATCAATAGAGTGGAATTTAATGCTTCCAAAACAAAATGGTCCCTGATGTCTCTAAAGTAAAATTGAAATACCAAGCAATTTTCTATGAATGGCAGTTGCATCGTTGAACCCGAAAAACTTTCCAATCTCCGTGTGTGTGCCAATGACAACTTGCGTTGGAATGACCGTATATTCAAAGTAGCCACAAATGCTGCGAAATGTCTAGGTTTCCTCAAGCGATGTAAGAAATATTTTCCCCCTCTGATCTGGCTTCAATTTACAAGGCTTTCATTCGCCCAAATTGGATTACAATTCTCACATCTTGTCAATTGCCTCCAAGAATTCCTTCCGCCTATTAGATAGGATTCAAAACCGTGCGATGAAGCTTATCAGTTATGCCAATATTCCACAGTCGATTGAAACTCTCGAAGTAATGTAATGTCTCCTGCCTCACTTTGTTTAATTGCTATTTTCACCATCAGTGCTCCACAGAAATTGACAGTTGAATTTCGCCCCTTTAAAACCTACAACCGTAACACCCGTCTCGCTATAAATGCACAGCACCACTCAGTACAGTAGTCAAGCCATTTCGGAAAAAGTCTATTGTGCGTGCGCGAAATAAAAAAAAAAATAAAGACAATGCATGAGTCCTTATTTAGGAATTGAACGAAACCTTACCACAAATCAAAGCTAATAATTTAGTTGACAGAGATTTAATGTCATTGTGTTTTGATCTTCTTGACAATACTAATTGAGACAATGAGAATTATAGTTTCATATGCACTTATAAGTCCTACACTATATTTTACATGCTCCACAAACTGAATGGAACTCAAAAATACGCCGCTTAGAATTCAGCATCATAGTTATCAAAATGAATCGCATTTTTACCGTGTAATCACGTGCCTGGACAGTGGTTAGATGCAGAAGGAAAATCAAAACAAAAAGGTTATGGTGAGAATCTGGAGGGCATCGAGAGGACCAATTCACTTTTTATTTCTTCAACCATGGGAAACGATATACGAGTATGTACCATATATAGTCAAATATTGTGAACAAATCGAAATCGGCTGAAAAGCAATCTGCGATGGCAGACAGGCATAGTCCGATCCTATTCCATGACACTGCTAGATTCCCTACATTATGCGTAATGGTGCAAAAAGTGCTATAGTCAGAATTCTAAATTTCCTGAAAAATGCGTCAAAGAGAAACGGGTATAAAATAAGTCATTCAAAGCTGGAGCATTTGACGTGCCCATTTGCGCATCCGTTGCGACCTGTTCCGGATAAAATGTTTGACGGAATAGTTCCTCCGAAAAGCACTATCTTTAAGTATCTACTGAGGATCGTTAACATGGAAGCGAAATGTGACGACGACGTAAACCACAGAATGAGTGTGGGGTGGATGAAATGGCGGGAAAATTTGGGAAGCTTTTGCGACCGAAAATTTCAACTTAATTTAAAGGGGAAATTCTACACCACGGTTGATAGACCAGCTCTAATAAACGGTTCACAGTGCTAGACAAGGAAGGAGAGGAAGTCAACATATAAAGAATTCGGTTACCGAACAGATTGAGGCGAATAGAATAAACTGGTATTGCCACGTTCAAAAAAGATCTGCGGAAAATCCTGTTAAAAAGGCACTATCAACTTCGATTACTCCAACTGTAAGAAAACAAGGTCGGAAAAAGAATTCCTGGATTTCTCACATGGTAAATGCGCAACAACGCCTGGGGCTAACCACTGAAGCGATCCAAGACCGAGCAGTATGTAGACGCGTTCTGCGGTCTGCGACATTAGCCAAACCCATAAGTGGAGCAGCAGCGATACAGTAAAAATGGGAAACTCGTCACGCATAAGTTCATAAAACGAGGAAAGGGTTAATAAAAGGATAAGAAGAAGCACCGTACTTTCATGTTGTTTCTCCAACGGACTATTGCCCTTTCCGTAGTCTGGAGTCATTCAGTCGGTAAAATGTATTCCAAAACCGATCACAGGTGATAAAAGCCTTTGAGGTCTTTATATCGTTCAAAAACCAGGTGTTCTATAAAAAAAGAAGTAATGGACCTTGAATCATGTTGGACAAAAGTTATAGGTCCTAACGTTTCATATTTTGATTAGATGAAAAATTAATATAATAAAAATAGTGGCTTTTAAATTTTTATCTCAAAATCTAACATTTTATGTAGCGCAACCTAATACATTCCCTCTATTAGTGCAATCAGTCTTTTCCACGACTTTTTCGTCTCAACGGAAAGGGACTTTCATTTTCGTGTGCATAATTATGTAAAAATTATTCCTTAAAGCAAATTGATATTTTATCTTTGTCAAAGGATAGTGTTAATAATTTGGCCACTTCTACGTGACCAAACCCCTGGATTTAGCAGATATGCTATTTATTCACCTGCTCTTCCCATGTTTTGTCGATTGCGAATATTCTTACGATTTTATCTCATTTAACGTTGTCTTGACTACAATAATTACCGACTCACTGCACTTCTTAAAACTTTAAAGAACCGTTTTCCATGATGATGTGGAAGCTAACTCGAACTTTACCATATCTGATTAAAACCGCTCCTAAACAGGATTTCCTTTGCCATTTTCTCTATTTTAAATTATAGTCATAGTTCTGAATCTCAGTCTAAGATTGCATTAAACTGTTGTTGTGTATTTCACATTGCCTTAAATATTATATATATCCTAGATAAGTTTAATCTCACATTGTTTTTACTTGAACTTATAGAGTATCCGAAAAAGATTCTTCAATACTGTCGCAAATATGAATTCCAAGGATATCGCTCACTGGTGTTCTTCCAATATCATGTTATACTCAGTGATCCTGCTGAAATTCAGGTAAATTATTATACGAGTAGAAATACATATAATCGTTTGTGAAGATTCTATGTAGGAATTCCTAATTTTTTATAGACAATTCTCAGTAGCAACGTTTTGATCAATAAATACCATCTTTACAAGTATATCCGACCATGGTTAGGAGATGGCCTGCTCACAGCTTGCAGCGCCAGGTGGTTAAAACACCGAAAAGCTATTTTACCGGCCTTTGATATGAGTGCTATTCAAAGCTATATGAAAGTTGTAAATCATAGTAGTAACAAGCTCATAAGTAAATTAGAGCAATTCACCAAGACAGGCGAAAAGTTCGATGCCCAGGATTTGGTGTACAAATGCACCCTGGATATTGTCCACGGTAATCTTTTTTTCTGATTACAAAATTTTCTTTTGCAGAGAGTCAATATAATTGTTATTTATTTCAGAGAATGCTACTGGAGTTCCTAGCAATACTTTGGGTGGTGAACAGACTGAGATACACAAGGCAATATGGGAGTAAGGAAAAATGACTTAGTAATAGTTATTGAAAAATGATTAATTTTATATATTTTTAAGTCTTTGTGAAGTTATTCACGAAAGAACATTTAGTATTGTAAAACGATTTCAATCTTTGTTTCATCTGACACCTTACTATTGGAAGCAGCAACGTGCTTTGAAGGTTTTGAAAAAAAATATTCATGAGGTATGTACTCGTTTGTAAAGAAGAACATCTGTACAAAAGTACAACTGTTTGAAAATTGTCCCGATAGATTGTTGACCGAAGACGAGAAGTCCTGGAAAAATCACAGGCTGAGGAACATACAAATAAGAAGCCCTTCATAGATAATCTCCTCAGGACGAAGATAGATCATAGACCTCTCAAGTTTAGTGAAATTTTTGAAGAAATTTCAACTTATATATACACAGTAAGTACGGTAGTTGGATAATAAGTAATCTATGTGCGCATTTTCTGTCCTGACACTGCAAGTCACCATCATCAAATTTTCTAATTAAATCATTTCCGTTTTCATTATAACCTCTTTAAAACCTCCACTGTCAATAATTTCTCTAATTGGTCGGTAAAAAGATTCAGAGAATGCTCTACTTTTAGCGTGACTTTGAGCATCACAAAATTGAGATCTTCATCAACTTCATTAACTAAAAACATAGAATTAGGAGAAAGGCTCATTATCCTGCATAGGCATACCGCTAAATGTTTGCAGTTCTGCTTAAAAAAATAATAATTTGCGTGTTATTTACAACAATGACACAGCGTTGTATGCTAGGAATCCAAGTACTATTATTTTCGTTTGCAATGAATTTTCAGAAGAATCTAATTCTACCTAATATACAACATTTAAAAAAAAAAAAAAATTAAATTTGTTCACCAACAGACAAATGAACGTCATACACATATTCATATCTGTGCTACCAAGTTTTTATAATGAACTTTGGATCGTTTTTTGTTGTGACAATCGCTAACTTGCGTGCAAATAACGAAGCTTTCATTCGATGAAAAAGATAATTGCGACATGGGCTTCAAAATCGTGATCGTGATAGGGGGGTCCTAAGGTTCAAGTGGGTAGTGAAAAATTGCTCTTTTTTTTGGACGATCTGTACTACGTACCTTAAGTATGATCCCCCTATACTGTGGCGGCGGCAGCACACTGGAGTAGGAAATCACATTTCTTAAATGACAAAACCGAATACAAATACGCACTGCTCTACTGCTATAATCGTAGTTGAGTTCAAGAAGATGTGTAGTTACTGTTGGCCGTAAGTGTTTTTATAGTTGTACTCATAGACGCATTTGGATATATTGGTACTTATGTACCCAGTTAGTTTGTCATTTCTATATTGAAGTCAACAACTGGCTTTTAAGACATATAGACTTCAAAGGATAAATAGAAAACTTCAGTTTTATGCAAAAATCCATGCCTCATGACATTAAATTACCACCGATCCGCTCAATTAAATTTTTCTATATTTTTTTAAATTTTTTTATTATTGCAAATGGTTCGCTCTTCATATTTCATGAAAAAATACGAGACGAGCAGAAGTTCTAATATGCAACTAATATTCCTGTGAATAGATTTCAACGGACAGTCTAAGTCCCCTTGGAGGTATCTACGTTTTCGATTTATTAAAAGACTTTTATAAAATGACTCTTTGCGAAAAGATTGAAACTATGAGTCAATGTAGTAGGCTCAAAGTCCTCAAAAAGAATTAATGAGACTTACTTCCCAGCTTACCAGCTAATATGAACAAAGGAACTAGTTACCTGCACAACACAATACACCTTAGCTGGTACTATAGGTGTGTACATATATCTCATGAGGCTATACAACAAGATGTTGCTTTCTGTGATGGCTTCGTGTCAACTGACACCGATGGCATATACCCAGTTATAAAACAAAAAGGTATAGACAAGTTGCTGGCAATTCTGAATTGAATTTTCAGAGCTAGCCTGGCACTGGCATATCAAAGCTTTGGCGAAATGTGAGAGTAGGCTTGACACCAAAAATTAGAAAAGACACTCCCCGTTCGCGAAGGGCTTCAGATCCATAAATCTGACTTGCTTCAAGTTGAAGAGCAATTAGAGAATGGTCGACATCCATGCCCGCAATTCTACTTTGCGAATGCATTCTCTATCTGCGGTGCAATAAGCTCATCAGTGCGGAAGATCCTACGAGAGTGCACTTCACAATTTGGCAGTTAAAATTGTAGGTGCAATTGATAAGAAAGAAATACGCGCTGACAATTTTCGTCGTGCCTTCGACAACGCAACTTTTGACGGTACGTGTAACTCAAGACACCGCTCTGCTCCACTGCTATGATGAATGTTGGTCTATGCATAAGCATACCCGGATGATGATGATGTAGGTGTACTGTCTAGGGACTGAGTTTTCAGTAAAGCGTTCTTAAGCTGAATTTATATCTTTACGAGTTGACTGGTCTGACACATCTAGTGCGTAAACGCGGCACCATCCAGTTCTCCAAATAAGTAAAGTTTTTGCGTGCCATTCGGAATAACCAACTTTTACGTACTAAATATTTTATATCGAAAGCCTTTAAGGCGCTGACGGCCTTCTGGCAAAGCAAAGTAGCTGTCGTATGACATGCAGTCCGTGACCGAGAAAGGACCTAAAGTTCACCATGGGTATAATAAGCCAACAATCTTAAAAAAAATCCTTGTTTCGCCCGCTTCTCCAAGCAGGTCTGACTTCGATCTAGACGCATTGATGAATCTCCATCCCTTTGTATTCATATCATGGGTTCCACTCTTCTGTGCAAAAGGGTTGAACTTGGTAGAACACGCACTGGAGCTTTGATAACTTTACGCGCCGACTGTCTTATGATCCAGTGGCAATGGAGTAGCGAATTTTCTTTTTTTCGAATTTCAGTATACTCTCATTACTACACAAGTAACTAGGCAACTAGTTTTTAGGAAAAAGTCAAATGGAAATGACTGATAACTACGCTGTTAAAGAAATATTTTAGTTCATTTACACATAAAGTTTATTCTAGGCACATAAGCCCAGCTGGAAGATCAGTACCATTTGAAACCTGTTCTGACTGCCATAAGTATCAACTTCGCAGTTCCCAAGATAGAATTCAATATTTGCTGGTTAGCATATTGCCGGGGCTATGAATAGCTGTTCAATAATGTGGTATATACAGTATGCTTTAAAGTCTGGTAACCGGGAGTCTTTATTCGTATACAACTAATGTAGCATCGGACTGCAAAGCTTCTTATGGGGAAGAATCCGGCGAAAACTTTGGCCTGCAAGTTGGTTGTTATTGCAGACTATGGTTAAGTACGGTTATTTAATTAAAACGCATCACCGTTACGGCATTTTCCCTATTAAAAATATGTATTCGCACAATAGATCGTGGCGGAGAAGTTCCTCTTAATGAAGCCAATTCTACTTTACCTGAATACTCGAAACTTTAAAACTTTTCATTTTATTCCTACATATGTATGTGAATGTACATATGAGTACATGTTTCATGCTAACGTGATCAATTGTTTTAATATATTTTTTTCCTATCATCAGTCAGTCGTACCTTCCTCAAAAGGAGCACCTAATTAACAAATGTAATTTTTTTTTCCAGGGTCACGAAACCATAGCATCTGCAGTATCCTTCACAATTTATACACTATCACGTCATCCAGAGGTGCAATCAAAAGTTTTCGCCGAACAGAAGGAGATTCTCGGAAATGATTTGTCTAAAGAACCTAGTTTATCTGACTTACATATAATGGCGTATTTGGAATTAGTTATAAGGGAAACTTTGCGCTTGTATCCCAGTGTCCCATTGATAGCTAGAACAAATCGTAAATCCGTTGATATAAGTATGTTATTTGTTTATTTTGAAATTTCGAAATCTCATCTGATATGAAACATAAATCGTTTTTGATAGATGGAACAAAGGTTGCCGGAAGGACAACAGTTATACTATGCCTATTGGCTATGGGGTACAATGAGAAATATTTCCCCTCCCCAACAGAATTTAAACCGGAACGATTTAAGGATGCAAAGGATTTGGAAGGAATTGATGCATTTAAAAGTGTTCCATTTAGTTCTGGACCAAGGGGATGTATCGGTAGGTTGCCTTTTTGATTTTAACGTGCAATTCCATAAATGTGATAATTGGATGTGTTTTGTTCCTTTCTATTTTTTTTAGCTGAAAAGTTTTCAATGCTGCAATTGAAAGCCATGCTCTCGAAAATTGTGCGTAATTATGAACTGTTTCCACCCGTTGATGGCTTATCGTCGGGCATTAACGACCATACGCGAGTGGATTGTGTCCCGCAGAGCGAATATGATCCAATTTTCAATATAAGAATAACACTGCAATCAGAAAATGGTATTCAAATTCGTTTGAAAAAAAGGGAACAATAAGACTTGTGTACATTTGCATTTATACACTTACCATGTACTCGTATGTGTAAATATGTTTCCGATGGGAAGCTCAATTAAATTTTAGTTTTAAAGTTCAAATAAACTTATTTTTATGTAACGTGAGTGTTGTTAATTAGTTTAATTAAAGATGAAACAAACTAGTTAATATTTTAATGCTGCCTTACCTAAACATGCTTACCTCGAACTATTTTTTATTTTAGACCGAAACAATACGCCAGAATTGAATTTTATTAGGTTTGTTAGTAGTCTGGTCTATTTGATCAGAAGGACGAATGAGAATGCTCCGTGCTCCTTCAACGTCGGTAATGACGTTGATGACTATCTCAAATAGTTCTAATGGAGATCCCGATATTTTTAAGAAAGCAGCTGCGACGCCTAGATGACTGCAATAGAAGTCGTGGAGGACATGTGAATGATGTCGACTTCCACTTGTTATTCGCATGAGACGTACGTTAATGGGAAGTACTGATCATTGCAAAAAATAGTGCCCGATCTTAATACACATTTAAATAATAAACATTTAAAGAACCCAGTTGCAAGGACTATTGGCTCTTACTTACTTTTACTTTTTACAGTCCGGGGTGGACCTGGGCGTCTCCAGATGGCATGATCTTTTGCTGCCTCCAGTTCGTACGCTAAGTTGGCTGAGGTCCCCTTCCACTTGCGTGCGCTACCTAGGTCTTGGCCTTCCTCTACTGCGCTGTTCCTCGGGAGCGGATTCGAAGACTTTCAGACCGGACCATTTGGACATCAAAGGTCTCGGTGAGATCTTTACCGACCTCAACGGAGCAGCGTGCATTCTCCATTGTCATCCTGCACAGACGGACGAGTTTGACAGGGATGCCAAGACAAAACATTGCTTTGTATAGGTCGTCTCTATAAATGCTGTCATACGCGGCCTTAAAGTCGTTAAATACATGGTGCGTATCGATCTGAAACTCGTGAGTTTTCTCCAAGATCTGCCTTGGATATATATGAATATTTGGTCGATGATGGACTTTCCTGGCCTGAGGCCATACTGATACAGACCTATCAGTTTGTATCTTGTATGCGATGTTAAGAAGACTGATGCCTCCGTAGTTGACGCAGTTCAGAGGGTCTCCTTTCTTGAAGATCAGACAAACAATGCTAAGGTTCTATTTATCGGGCATACTTTCGTCCGACTATATTTTAGAGATGAGTTAGTGTATGCTCCTTACCTGACTGCCGCTTAGATGAGCTCGGCGGTCAGGCCATCCTCTCCAGCAGATTTGTTGGACTTCAGCTTAGATATTGATATCCCATTCATCCAGGTCAGGTGGACGGAATTGTTGGTCTATCTCTACAGGATTCGGTTGGGGGTTTGTATCCGTGACATTTCAAATTTCCGAACCTCATCCCTGAAGTAGCATCTCTCAGCAATTCAGCGTTGATCTCGATTGCTACGAGGCTCTCGTTCACATGCCGGAAACTCAAGACTTCTTGTCTAAGTCTGTGCTACTTTTGCCATCGATAACAGTCGCCGTAGTAGATGTCGCTCTATTTTTCCGGCCCATTTCAAAGCATTTCATGGATCGAGGTAATGGCTGCTTTGCAGAAGTCTACGGCCTACGTTGTTGGTCTGCACGTGGCCTTTTAAAGGACCTAGCAATCCACGTGCATATTGTTGCACTTAAATCATTTGCATGGGTTGTCAACAGTAGATCCGTCCCTATCCGATGCGTGTTTATGTTTCGGAATGGCCAGGCAGTTACCCCGACGGCACAACCCTCAACGTGGAGGGCCAGTTCCATTTTTTGATATCCTTCGGACGAGGAGTCGGTTAGACTGAAAGCCAATAACCAATTCTGGGATGTGAGTGCTGTCGCTGGTCCATTAAAGGCTCTTCCGCCCAAATCTCTTTTCCAAGACCATGACTTAGCCTTGGGAATTTTTACCGGCCTGAGCTCCAAATATGTCGAAGTAGCCCGCTAAGGTTTCATTTGTTTCGGGTTCGTTTCCGCCGTTGATTCCATCTGGCGAGTTCATCCGCTGTCCCGTTTATAGTGCTGTTTTTGTTTTGTCACACTCGCGCTTATAAGTTTAGCAGGTCCAGTCCGGGTGGACATTGACCAGTACCCGACGATTACCACGTGGAGGTATTATAATGAAGAAGATAGTTGCAATACTGGATATCGCCAGGTTGATATCTATTTCTGCAGCACCCAACCGGACAATTGGCTCTACACATTTTAGTTTGCATAAGATATGAATTTATTGACATTTTCGATATTTGAGGAATTGGGACTCTTAAGTACATCTTAGATTAATTTATTTTTGAATATTGATTTTATAATAGGTGTTGATTTAGTACAGTTTTCTAAAATATGAGACATCAAGCGCTACTTTACAAATGGAGTAGATTGGGGGGCTGTGTTTACTTAGCAAGCGTTTGTGGGTAGCTGAAGAATTACCACCTCTTAAACGAACGAAATTGGTAGTTTTTACTTTAGATAGATTTGCGGGATATCTTGGATGAGATGTACGAGTACCGACGTTTATTTTTTTGTAATTGTGGTGATAAAGGCTCCACTCGGTTTGTTGTTTGATCTTTGAGAATTCATATACTTATATATATGTTTTATAGTAAGATCTCGTATACTAAATTTGTTGACTGGTGCATCTCTTGCAGATATTTTTGCAATATCGGGTTCCTTACATCCTCTAATATTAACCCTTGATGGTGACGATCATTTGAGTTCTCTTACGACTGTTAGCGACCATGTACCAGCCATGTCCTCCAAGACATATATTTTGTTCTGCCTTTTGACGCCCACAAGATTCTTTCACCCAGACCTCTTGCTGTAATGTTTGGAGTATGCCTGTATTTGGGCTGTTACTCTTAGCTGTATTGGTGCTGGGTTTTGTTCTATTGGAGAAGAAGATCTTTTATAGCCAGAACTTTCATCATCGTAAGGAAAGTACTCCGAACCGGATTTACTGAAATCATGTCCAATACTGTCTTCAGTTTTTAGCCACTTCCTTGAATTTCGTCAAGTTCCTCTGCTAGTCTAGCTTCAACCTCCTTCAAATTAAGTAGTCGACTGTATTCTCTGCGTATTTCCATGATTCGTACAATTTACGAAGTAATCACAATTATGCTTATACGCTTATCGCTAAGTAACTGAACTTGCACAGGAAACATTTTCTGGCCGCGAAGAATGAAGCTATATTGTCTTTCCAAAAGAGTAACGGCGTAAGGTGTTGCCAAATTCAAATTTTAATTTTCCATTCGTAGAATTTACGAATGGTTAGTATTTATGGGTTAAGGGTGTTCCCCTGTGTGACAGCCTGTTTTTTAAGCATTGGGATTTCTGTTTTCGACATCTAATAAAAAGACAGAACTTTGAGTTTTTTATCATTTATTTATTACTATCTAAAGAGTATGTAAAATAAATTTCAAGTAAAAAATATTTATTGAAACGTAATTTGTACCACTCCGAAAACACCCTCCCTGAAAATAAGGACACTCACTTCCTCCAAGATTTCGGCTGATTGGCTTATGTGAAAGAAAAAAAAACAGTGATTTATTTTGTAAGTCTAAATGCATCGACTGATCCAGCATCATTTAAAAATATTGAAAATATGGTTTTTGACAGGCTTCTGAAAATAGGTTCAAATTTCATGATTTATTTTAGGATGATTTTAAGTTACTCTATGGCACTCCACATGTGCTGAATCTACCCTATAAATTTCGAGATATGATGAAGGAAAGATTGAAAAACACAGTTTTAAGAGAAACGCGTTTAAAGTTTCAAGTCCTCAAATTTTAGAAAAATGACTTTACCAGCATTCTCTACACATGTTAAGGAATTATTTTTGCCAAAAAATATGCCAAAAATATTAACATGTCCAGGGGTCTACATCATTTATTTGTTTCAGTTTTTTGTGCATTATAATTACTTTTTGTCGTATTGCGGACATTAGTTCAGTTTTTGTTGCCAACTGCTTTTAAGACTGATAAACTATCTGAGTATATCACAAATGTTCCTTTGCATTTTGTTGTGGTTTTGTTGGCTTGCAGAATGACAAACGCTTCTGCCGTGAAAATTAGTAAAAATTCAGGCAGAATTCCAATATTCATGATACATACTTTTTCATATGTGATTGAGGACGATGTAATATATTGTGATTCTGATCCGTCTGTGAAAATGAATTGTCAGCCCTGTTGTTTGAATTCTGGTAAAATATCAGAGAATAACGAGCCGTATTAATTATGCTTGTTTTCGGTTATAAGGTGGCTAACCTTACTTACTTTAGGTGGCGCTACAGTCCGGGGTGGACATGGGCCTCAGTCAACAAGCTTCTCCAGCCAGCTCGATCCCTGGCTAGCTGCCTCCAGTTTCGCACGCTAAGTTGGCTGACGTCCTCTTCCACTTGCGTGCGCCACCTGAGTCTTGGCCTTCCTCTCCTGCGCTGTCCCTCGGGGGCGGATTCGAAGGCTTTTCGGACCGGGGCATTGGTGTCCATGCGCTCTACATGACCCAGCCATCTCAGTCTTTGGATCTTCACTCTTTTGGCTAGGTTCATGTCGCTGTACAGTCCATACAGTTCGTAGTTGTATCTCCTCCCCCACTCACCGTCAATGCAGACGGGACCGAAGATCGCCCGAAGAGTTTTTCTCTCGAAGCAACCAAGAACACCCTCATCCATTTTTGATAATGTCCATGCCTCTGCGCCATTGAGCAGGACCGCGATTATTAAAGTCTTATAAAGGGTGACTTTTGTTGACCGAGAGAGGGCTTTGCTACTCAATTGCCTTCTTAACCCAAAGAAACAGCGGTTGGCAAGAGTTATTCTTCGCTTGATCTCAGCGCTGGTGTCGTTGTCTGTATTTATAGCGGAGCCTAGGTAGACAAAGTCCTTAACTACCTCAAAGTTATATCTGTCGAGGGTGACGTTCTGTCCGAGACGTCGGTGTTGGTTGTCCCTCTTGCTTGACAGCATATACTTGGTCTTGCCCTCATTGACAGCTAAACCCATTTTCGCCGCTTCCGTCTCAATACTCGCGAAAGCGCCACTGACATCACGCTGCTTTCTTCCGATTATGTCAATATCGTCGGCGTATGCGAGTAGTTGGACGAACTTTTGAAAGATAGTGCCTCTTGTGTTTGCTCGTGAGTTTTGCACTATTCTTTCAAGTACGATGTTGAAAAAATCGCATGACAGCGCATCGCCTTATCTTAATCCTTTCTGGATCATTGGTGGCTAACCACCTCATGCAATTTCATTTTTAAAAATTTAATATATTGACACAAACATTAGTTTCTGAAGTAAGTGCTGCTGATGATTATTTGGTGAAGTAAAGAAGTGGATCGCAAAAGTAGATATGCGTGAAACGAGTGACTCAGTTGCGCCAGACTTATCTTTGCTCTTATTTTATCCTAGGTGATAAGGCCACAAGGCGTTCTGCATCTAAGTTCTGGCGGAGCTGAGATTACTCCAACCTCTCTGTAGCTCTAAGAAATATGTAACGCATAAAAGCGTTGGATTCTTAGAAGTTACAATGAGTACAAGATCACGTAAGACCCTCTTAAAAAAAAAAAAAAAAAAACATCAGGCGACGTAAACAGCTGGGCGCTAAGGAAAATTGTTGAAAGAAAAAGGGGAGTCACAAGTAAGCAGTTGATCTACCATCGAAATACTATTGGTTTTTTGGGCATCTCGTAATTTTGATAATTTTGTTTATTTACGTACCCATCCATCCGAAAAATGCGCTTAATCGGAAAGATCAAATTCAATGACAAATTGTTTTGGCGATCCAACACCCAGTTAATAAATCGGCGACGTCCTCGAAGTGAGGCCCAATTATTATCTTCGGCAACGAATTGAGGTGCCTGGTTTGTTTTAAACACTTTCACCCACAGTGGTAAAGTTTTGGTGTATACATATGTACTGGCCGGGCATGCTAATATTGAGAATATGAACGTTTCATCATTGCACGAAATTAGGACTCACTTGGGCGATTATGTTGAGCGAAAAATTAGTAAATTCGTAATGAGATTGAATAACAAAAATGAGTTGTTGCATGGTTAACGACGGAATTCAGTAAATGACAGTTATTGACATCCAACATACACACCATCTGTGGGGTTACCAACCACTACTTTTACTATTTACGTGAATTTTACTTTTTAGTGGCTTACAGCATTGATGCTTGGCTTTTAGTCAAAAATTGGTTCACTTTGGGATGATCAAATTGAAAATAACTTGCAAAGAATTGCTGATAAGAGTTTTGATGATGAGCTCTATTTAGAGGATGGTGGGATATCCTTTATTGTGAGGAAATGTACTAAGAGGCATGTTTGGTTTTCTATTCTATCGGCCTCGAGTCGAATATCACGAAGAAACACCGAAAAGGCTGCATTCGCAACTTTATTCAGAAAGCCAATCATTGATGCAATCGTGTTTTATACCAATCAAGAAATTGGTAATTTTGTTCATACTGACAGCATACAATACAACTTGAGGCATTGATTTGGCTTCTGTTATCTTCGGTTATAAATAAAGATAATCATAAAAGCGTCAAAGACATATGGTCGGCTTTCAGTGCCTTCATCTACAAAGTCAATCGTTTTCGATTTCTTCTTCTATGCTTACGATTCGATGATAAGGCAAACCGGGATAGAGAGAGAGAGAGAGAGAGAGAAGAAATTGGTACGAGTACGAACCTTGCTTTTTTGTGACAATTGACGAACAAATTTTAATTGTCTGCGGAATGTGTCCCGTGCACGTCCGGATAAGAATGGACTGCTTGTAAACGTAGTAGCCACATGTGATGCTAAGACATTTTATATGTTTGATGCTATCCCATATATCGGCAAAAGAACAGAGGTAAAAGCACCTACCGGTTATGTGACAAAGCTCGTCGAAAGTATTAAGGGTTCCTGGCGCAATGTTACGATGATAATTGGTTTTCTTCTGTTCCAATTACCGATGAGTTATTAAAAGATTATCAACTAACGAGCATCAATACGCTACGTACAAATAAGTCTTTTTTGGACACATAAAAGAAGGAAACCATTCACTTCTCAGTTTTCTTTCGATCAGCAAAAGCCAAATGTTTCTAGTACACCTAAGGAAAATAAGTCTATTTTACTTTTTTCAACAATGCATTATCAGGCAGAAACAAACTCTTAAACAAGCAATCTGGTTATAATATGTGACTATAATTTAAGAAAAGGTGGGTTTGACACGTTTGATAAGATGCTGCATTCATAAAGTTCGATTAGAGGCACAAGACATTGGCCATTTCGTTGATCAAGCTGTTATAAATTCGATGGTGCTTAATGTTTATAATTTTTCAGTAAGGTTATAATTATTCCGATAACACCTTTTTCACCTTAAATTAGTTAGTGCACTTTCTTATTGAATTATTTTCCAATAATTGTAAAGCTAGTAAAAAATAAGAATAAAACGCTATGTACTCGTAAAAACACTAATGATTTAAAGTCTTATAAATAAAGCGGAATATAGCGCTAGAAAATAACAGCGATATGTTTTTTTCGAAAACCTTTCGGTCAACCCGTGAATATTACCATTAAGTTACTTTCTGATACATCTTTTGACATCCGAAGTATAACCATGCCCATGTCTGATATTTTTATTAATTTCATATGTATTGTAGATAACTGAGATCCATATATCGGGTAATTTTTTTTGCTCTTTGGTTTTTCAGTGTGTTCAGTGTTGTTTGCTCAGTAGGTCACATGTGACGTCAAAGTCAAACATGCTCACTTAGCATTGTCATTTTATCATGGAAAGACTTGCGCCCGAACGACGCTCGGAAATTATTCATACTTTTACTCTATGAAGAATGTTTTTCGTGCACTTCGACATTTTACGTTCGTCACAATCGACCTACTGAGCAAACAATTCACGCCATAGTGACCAAATTTCGAATCAATTTCACGCTTTTGGACGTCAATTCACCTACCCGTATGCGTAGAGTACGTAGAGAAAAAAATGAATACATTGATTTATCCATTTGTCGCCGTTTAGTATAGTTGGTTTATGGTCTGGCGGAATTGTTGGGCCTGATTTTTTCAAAGATAACCATGAGAACAACAATATCCGTTAATGGCGCCCGCTTTCGTACAATGATTTCGAACGTTTTGTTGCCAAAAATGCACGAGCTGAGATTAGGACGTAGTCATGCCCAATATTCACATTGAATAATCTTTGAAAAGTAAATGGCAAGTATTGATTTATTAACTCAAATAAAAGTTACATACTTTTTTGCAATTCGACTGTTTTTTTTTTTTGACAATGAGAAATCAATCGCTTACAAAATCACCCATTGTAAGACCGATTGTAAGAGTGCATAAAAATCTATAATTTGTGCGTAATTTACAGAAATCGCCATTGCAAAATTTCTGGCTGGGTAATAATTTTCATACTTAAGCGACTCCAGAAAAATATAAACGAATTTCGACTTGAAATTCAAAATATTTTCATGGAAGATAGCATTACTTACTTTGATCAAGCCGATAGTTGATTTGGTGTTCTGGAAAGAAGGGATCCATCTATGATATCGTATGGCAATGCGAGGAAGCCAATTGGAGCGGATTTAATAATTTTGTTTTAAAATTTCAAGTGATTGTTATGTTTCCTAGAAAACGACGTGGATGTCGCTGCTGATAGGATCACACACTATTCTCCTTAAAATGTTATTCTCCATATCTCATCGGATTAAGAGTATCAGATCAAAAGAAAAGCCTGCTCAGACTTTTCGGTCCTACAAGACGGAACCGGCATACAGGGGAAAAACCGAGAAAATTCAAACGAACTTGAAATAATTCCAACAAATTTTGTAGCGTGTGAAATTTGAAGACGATTAAAAACTGAGGCAAGGAATACTAAAATGTTCAAGGAATAGTAAAAAACGTTGGCTGTTTGTCAAAACATTACAAATTCTAGCTCATCCTCCATCCCAACGTTTATTTATGTAAACATTCCAGCTATCAGCTCTGTAGACAAAGCCAACCTGTTAGCTGCACACTTTGCGGCTGACTTAACACTTCCCGATATGCGTCTCAAGCTTAATTTGCGACGTACCCTGGCTTATGGAATGCCTTGTCAAGTTACTTTAAACAAATAATTTTATATTATTATATATACTCGTATATTTTTTTAATAATTAAAAATATTAGACAAATGTAAACTAGGAATACGTCATATTTCATGCGTCGGATGGAGCAAAATTGAAAAAATTATATAAAACAAATTTACGCATTTCTTAGTTAAATGTCAGTCTTGTTTCCCCTGGATTTTTGAAATGAGTAAAAACATGTTCAAGTTGAAAACCTGTTTTATAATTTTGTTTTCACTCTCATTAACACCCTCCGCTCTTCTGTCTCTACATTTGCCCAAAATTTCAAACTCTCAAAAATCATCAGTTGGAAATCAATGTAAAAATCTATGTGAAATTATAATTTTCGCGCCCAACACAAACATATACTCGTATGTTCCACATTTCATGGTCAGTAGTAGAGGCTCAGCCATATAGTTATGTAACTACAAAAAAAATATAGTCATTCAATGGTCAGGCGATCACAACAAGTTTTGTTAAAAAAGGTTAATAAGATAATCAAAGAAGATAAAGAAAATATTGTAAGAGGTGACATGAATTTTGATATACAAAATGATACATGGAAGTGATGGTCTTAGAATGTCTAACAAACAACCTGCGAAACCAAATGTCTGAACTGTTTTACCAAATTTTTGTAAGTCTAACAGAACTGAATATATTCTCAGCCATTAAAGAAACGCACCTTTCAGATAACTGGGATTATATGGAAAGATTCTAACAATATGAGAATTTATTGTAGTGCTCATTTACCACCAAACAGTTAATAAACAAATAAATTGAAAGACAATAGTAGAATAACTTCTTCTTATCCTTTTATTAAATCTTTCCTCGTTATACGAACTTATGCGTAACGAGTTTCCCATTTTAACTGCATCGCTGCTGCTCCGCTTATGGGGTTGGCTAATGTCGCAGACCACAGAACGCGTCTACATAATGCTCGGTCCTGGATCGCTTCAGTGTTTGGTCCCAGGCGTTGTTGCGCATTTGCCATCTGAAAAATCCAGGAATTCTTTTTCCGACCTCGTTTTCTTACAGTTGGAGTGACCGTAGTTGATAGTGCCTTTTTAACTGGATTTTCCGCAGATCTTCTTTGAACGTGGCAATACCAGCTTATTCTATTCGCTTCAAGCTGTTCGGTTACCGAATTCTTAATATGTAGATTTCCTCTTATACGCGTAGTAGATCTACGCTATCGCGTTTAATGACTCTACTAGACATCCTTAACATTTTCATTTCCGCTGCCGTCATTTTGTTTTTAAACGCTTCGTACATTGTCCAGCACTGTGAACCGTATATAAGAGCTGGTCTAACAACCGTGGTGTAGAGTTTCCCCTTTAACTTACATGGAAATTTTTAGTCGTAAAAGATTCCCGAATTTTCCCGCCATTTCATCCATCCCACACTCACTCTGTGGTTTACGTCGTCGTCACATTCCATGTTAACGATTGATCCTAAGTACTTAAAGGTAGTGCTTTTCGGAAGAACTATTCCGTCTAACATTATATCCGGAACAGATCGCAACGGATGCGCAAATGGGCAAGTCAAATGCTCCGTCTTTGAACGACTTATTTTAAACCCGTTTCTCTCTAGCGCATTTCTCCATGAATCTAAGGCGTTCTGTAAATCTTCGACGTTATCGCTAAGTATAACTGCATCGTCAGCGAAGAGAATTGGCGTTACATTTGCTTCGCCCATGCAGTCTTTTAAAAGATAGTCGAATACTACGTTAAAGAGGAAAGGGCTAAGTACGCTTCCTTGATGCACTCCGACATTAACTGGAAATTCTCTCGTTAGTCCAGCAGGGCTTTTAACCACGTTTCCGTACATGTCTTGTATTATTCTAACATACGTTTCCGGTACGTTTTGAGACCTCAGCGCGGCCCATATGAGATCCCTAGGCACTCGATCGAATGCTTTCTCGAGGTCAATAAATACCATGTGTAAATCCTTAGGCGAATCTCGGTGCTTTTCCATTATTATTCGTAGGCTTTGGATAGCGTCCACCGTCGATCTTCCTTCAACAAATCCACACTGGCTATTATCGAGCTTTATTATTTGCCGAAGACGTTCGTTTAAGACTCTTTCGACGATTTTCATTGTGTGTGACATAAGCTTGATTGAACGGTAGTTGTTGCATTCTCAAGTGTCGCCTTTTCCTTTGTATAATGGAACCAAGAAGCTACTTCTCCATTGATTCGGCATAGGTTGTCCACATTTTAATTTATTTAAAAGTTTCGATAGCCAAACGCTGCCGATCCCTTCCATCTTCGACCAAAACTCTGATGGAATGCTGTCTGGTCCCACCGCTTTCCCCGGCTTCATTTTTCCGATTGCTATACTTATTTCTTCGATTGAAAGTCCGAAATTTCCTCCTCGAATAAACCAGCTGTCGGCACGATATCACGTGGAAACTGTTTGTTAAGCAACTCCTTGCAGTATTCAAGCCACCGGTCACAAATCTCCTTTTCATTTGTTAGTAAGCGACCGTCTGCGTTTTTGATGTATTTCGGCAAGGTTATTTCCATTGAATTTTTTCTCCTCTGTGCAGCAAGCTTAAAAATATTTGGCATTTTAGTATTGTACGACGTTTGAACTTCTTGGATAGCTTGTCTTCTATCCGCCGATCGTGAGGATATTTGTTCCAACTCCTGGTACAGGTTTTCCGCTGCTGCCGCTCGAGTTCGAGCCAGGACTTTCTTTGCGATCTTTTTAAGACGCTCGTATTCAAGAGCCAGTCGAGCTTTTTCGATATCGTCGCTCCGATCGCATTTTGTCCACGCTTGGAATGCACTCTTCTTGTCGGCCACAGCTCGTTTGGTTTCGTCATTCCACCACCATGTTTCTTTGCCGACGTGATGGTATTTCGATAAAGTCCCCAGATGGGACTTTGCGAGTGTTATGCATTCCTCGTGCATGCTGTTCCACATTTCTTGCGAGCTAAGTGAGTCTGCGATACCGTTTATATTGTGAAGTACTTCTTTAGCCAGTGCGATAAATCTTACGTAATGGGGAGAACCTGTATTACACAATGTCCTTTCAGCGAATATGAACAACATACATATGCAATGTACGTAAATATAAAGGGTGTTTTGTTCACAAAAAAAATTGACCGGATGACGACTTATTGAATTCATGAAAAAGATTACTTCATGCCATGTAGTATTCTAAAATTGTGTCGGGCATATCTCTACTAAAGTGCATTCAAGAGACTTATTTTTTTGACAACCAAAGTTTTTCCACATTAATGTCTAATGTTCTCCAATTTGAGAACAAATAATCACTGATCATTTTATTGTACAGATGTCTTCTGTTCTGACCTTATTTTTGGAGAATTAAAGACCGAAGAAATAAAGACAATTCGCAGCATTCGGTGCATTTCTTTGCAGATTACCCTCGCTCCAAATATGACGATCCTTCTTGTTTATGTAACCATTTACCTAGAAATTAGTCTCATCACTGAACGAAGTTCTAGAGTAAAAAAATGGTGGCAACTTTTTATTGATTTATCCGAATTGCCTAAACACCTGAGCCAATAACCGATCACGCGGCTTAAGCTCTTGTCAACATTTTTACGAAAAAGTTTCAGATAGTGAACGGACGAGATGCTGCGAACGACAACAAATTATAAATTTGGGGTCCTCCTTAACACAAGCTTATCCAATTGCAATATTTTTTTCCTAAATCTCTATTGGGTGAGAACTTTTTACACAATCCGATAAAACCACATTCAGAGACATAGTCCGGGGTAGACTTTAGGCTCCACGCTCGCGTCTCAAACTAAATTGATCTCTCACTAGCTGCCTATAGTCGCCATCCGCTTAGGTGCGCCATTTGAGTCCCGGTCAACCTCAATTGCGCTGTCCCTCGGGGGAGGATTCGAACACTTTTCGGACAGCAACTTTTGTGTCAATCCGATTTACATTTCTGTCATTGCGTCTTCAGTCTTCTATCTATCAAGGTCGATGTCGCTGTACAGCCCATACCGTTCGTCAATGTATCTGTTCCTCCTCTCACCGTCAATGTAAGCGGGAGCGAAACCAGCCGAATGATTTCCCTCTCAAAGCAGCGAAGAGCACTCTCATCAAATTTTGATTATGTCCATGCCCTTGCGCCATGGAGCAGGACTGGGATTATTAAGGTCTTATGTAGGGTAATTTTTGTTGATCGAAAGAGGCTTTGCCACTCAATTACGTTCTTAGCCCAAAGAACCTGCGATTGGCAAGAGTTATTATTCGTTTAAGCTCAGTTCTTGTGTCATTGTCTGAATTAATATTGGAGAATAGATAGACAAAGTCCCTAACTACCTCAAAATTAGAACTGTCGAAGGTGATGTTATGTCCTCGACGTCAATGTTGAATATCCTTTTTGCTTTACAGCATATACTTGGTCTTGTCCACGCTGATCGCTTGACCCATTTTTTCCGATTCTGTATAGCTCATCCCTATGGATGCTGTCATGCGCAGCCTTGAAATCGAAGAATAAGTGGTGTGTATCTATCTAAAGCTCATCTTGGAGAAAGATCTGCCGTTGTGTGAATATTTGTTCGATGGTGGACTTTCCTGGCCTGAAGCCACATTGATATAGACCTATTAGGTTGTTGGCGAAGGGTTTCAGGCATTCTGACAATACGGCAGATAAGATCTGGTATGCAATGTTAAGAAGATTGATGCCTCTGCAGTTGGCGCAGCTCAGAGGTTCCATTCATAGGGCATACTTTCGTCCGACCATATTTTAGAGATAAGTTGGTGTATGCGCCTTTTCAAGTAATCGCCTGCCGCTTCAAAGGAACTAGCAAGGAGTACAATGGATTAGAACTTTGTCTCCAATTTCGACGTTCAAAGCATACAATATATGTATTACTCACTTCCAGAGTTCCACATTAGACCATCTCTTTAAATCATGTGTTAAATTATCACATCGCACTATATGAACGACCAGTGATTTGTGCAGCATATATTACAAAATTTAAATGCACGTAGACAAGCTCAGTTGATGCCAGAGGATCCTAGCGTGTTTAGGAAAGTGTAGCTACGTTATTCCAAAAATATTAAATTTAGACTTAATAACAAAAAAAAAAAGATAAAAAGATATAAAAAAATGTTTACTAGAATTATGCTTTAATTGTTTACTACCTTTTTCTTTATCTCTTTAATAAAATTGTAATCAAGTCACTTTAAAATTAAATAAGTTTATACTCATAGTTAATCAGCCAGCTAGAGACAACCAGTTGGCTATATGAGTTTTACTTTGACAAAAAACCTAGGAATTTGATTTGTTTACTCGTATTTCAAAATCCTTACCAAAAAGTCTCCCCTTAGGAATCTCCACCGGAGGTACTGCTTACGATAAAGCCTTATCTTGGGGCTTGGTTCGATGTTGATTACTTTCAAACTTAAGCTTCGGTAACAGAGCTGCGTATAAAATTGTCGAGTCATCCAACCTATTCGTACCAATCAAAGATAAAAATGTACATAGTTAACATGTTCACTGTAGCCATTGAGGTTCATAATCTTTTTAATCAAATAACCATTGTATCTGATTCAGTTTGGGCATATACTTAAGTCCATAGCTATGACATTGCAAAAAAAAAGAAATACTAACATAAAATTAGCCAAGTAATTTTGATACACAATAGTTAAATAACGTATCTATAATGCGAGGCTGTTTTTGGTTATAAAACACTGTTCAGCCAGTTCTTCAGTTTAGTTCAATATTCGACCTAATACAACTCGTATCGGCCGTTTTGTGTTTTTTTCTTTTATAAGTACAAAAATAGGAAAAGAAATACGATGTATACATTTATAATTGCAATTGTCGTGTTAAGTTTGTCTTTACTGTATCTTCAGTCATCGTTTAGAAAACGTCAAATAGCTATTGATAAAATTCCCGGCCCACCGACACTACCAGTTGTAGGAAATGTTCATTTAGTGGGAAAAAATCCGAAGGGTAACAATTTTATAATTTTTTTAACCAGTTTCGGCTCGCGTGTTTTTTTTTTGTTTTTAATCACTAGAAGACATTGCTAGACGTTAAGATCGATTTATCTAAAATTGTGAGGTCAGACTGAATGAGTCGTCAATTTTTGAGAGTTCATAGTCCACGAATCTAGCTTTTGAATTGTATTTGTTTTATATTCTGTGTTGAGACATGTACTTGTAGTTGTATATCCTATTTAAATTTGATTATAATTCGTTTCATTTTAAATACACAGCTGTTGTGATTGCGATGTGTAAAAAGAGTTTATTTTTGTGCTTCATTGATTAATTAGTTGTTTTTGTTTTGGCAATTATTTTCAACAGACGCGTCTCTAAACAATGTGTTTACTTCTTTATTAAGTGAATTTTGTAAAACTAATGTGAATAATATTCAAAAGAGGACGGTTATAATAAAAGTTCCTCCCTCTCGACTTTTTGCTGTTATTGCTGGTGCAATAAGTTGGTATAATATTTCCTGCTGATTTCGTTTCCCTTTCGAATGTTATCGATATGGCTTATGTGCATTCTGTTCATACGACCCTCGCTATGTCCTTGTTGGTTAATAGACTAACCTTGGGCATTTCGGTCCGATTCGCCAGGAAAAACCCACTGTTTCGACTTTGTTCACTAACAATAGGAGAACTGTATCAGTTTGGATTTATTGATCCAGCCATTTAAGCAAAGATTAGTGCAAAACTTAAGGCATATGGCTCTATTTGGCGAAACGCATTTTCATTTATTTTTCATTTATTAAATTCATTTAATGGTTTGTATATTAAGATACATGATTTTTTTTTAGTACTAAGCTTTTTAAACTATAGCATAATTTTACAACTTAATAACTAATTTACAAATAGTACTTAATATAGAAACAGGTGGGAAATGGCTTTCAGGCTGCAAGGAAATAAGAAAGAGGAAGTGGGCTTGTGTAAGGAGTGTAGTATTGAAGAAATGTAGGAGGATTGACCTTTTAAGTTCTCACGGATTTCTGATAGATTCAATCTGGGTTGGTAATGAGTTCCGCAATCTTACGGCAAGAATGAAAAAATACGCGAGGAGTTTTTAAATTAAATTAAGAACTCTGTGGAACCAAGTAAAACATAATCTGTTATACAAGTACGATGGTTGCTGACTATAAACTTTGTATGAAAAAACACAATTTCTTGCGCAGATATATTCTTTAAGATTACAGCCTAAAAAGCTCTCACAAAACCAGATATGTGGTCATATCTACGAATGCCGTGAATGTGACGCATTGCATCGTTGGGGGCCACTTCCAATTTGGTAAGAGATAGGGAATCACTTCTTCAATAAACAACCTCAGAATAAGTTATTAAAGGTAAGATTAGCACTTTAACTAGCTTTATGAGTAAAAGAAGCCTTGGTCCACAATTTTCGAAGGCATCCGTATATACGGCTGATGACCCTTTTGGTATATTTATATCCAGATAAACTGCAGTTTATTACGTAGCCAACCCTAGTGATAGAATCTAAAATTTGAATATTCTTATTGTTAAGGTGGATGTTCGGCAATAGGTTTAAGTTTAATTTAGTCTTAGATATTGAAATTAGCTGAGACTTCGTTGGATTGAATAGTAATCCATTGGCTTCAGACCAAGTTGTAATGAGTTTAAGATAAGATTCATAAGAATAGCTTATTCACCTAGTCTGCAGTGGAGCTTAGCTCGATGAAGTTGGACATCATCTGCATAAAAGTGGACGGAAGCCCATTTTCACACAGATGGGAGGTCATTTATGACAATGCGAAATATCAACGGAGTTCTTTGAGGGAAAAATAACGTTCATCAGAGAGTACCCTTTAAAATCTAAGGTAGAGAAAACTCTTGATTAACTTTATCGCCTTATCGATGAACCAGAACTGGTTTTTAAGCTTCCAACGGAGGATAGAATGGTTTACCCTATCGAATGATTTAGAAATGTCTAAAACACACAGAAACGAAACATATCCCTTATCAAAATCCTGTCTGATCTCCTGTAGTTAGTTGACCATAGCAGTAGAGCAGCTGTGATTTGTTCTTAAACCCGACTGTTTGTCACTAAGCAACTTATTGACTGCAAGGTATTTTGTTATGTGTTAAGTTAATATTTTCTCAGCTGCCTTTGTCAGGCATGGAAGGATGCTCATGGGTCTAAGATCAGGACTCAGGATTCGCTTTCATTTTTGCTTTGCAGTTTTCCATATTTGGAGGAGAGTTGATGTGTTATACACAAATTATTTATGAACGAGGCGAGAAATGATTTGTGGCAAGATTAGTTTTATGAAATGTATCGTAATGTTATCCTCACCTACTGAGTTGGTTTTAATAGATGTTGTGAACTCAAATATTTCACTTTTGCTTGCTTACTTAAAGTCATCCAGTTTCAGTGCGACGTCTACTTCTTCAGACAAAAAATCATGAGTTGCAGAATCATTTTCCAAAAAAAACGTTGTTGAACTCATTGGGGTTGAGAGGACACTTAGCATAGCTACTCTTTGCTATACCAATCGTAAAAAGGTTGCTCCAGAGCTTTTGTTTGTATACGAGTAATTTGTTTCTAGTTTAAATTAAAATTACCACTTCTGATGAATACCACGGGCATACTCTACTAAGAATATTAATGGTCTTGGTTGGCACACATTTGTCAATTAGTTGAAATGTTTTAACTTTTTCTTTAGGATCCGAACAAAGATGGCATAGCTCCCAGCCCAGGGTCGCAATTTGGAGGGTGTTAAAGTCAATGGAACTAAGTTCTTTATAGGTAAAAGTATCTGCAGTAGTAGTTTTGCACAAGTTTACTTCATATGTACAGAAGAGTAGATCGTGATCAGCGCTGCAGCCGCAGTCCGGCTGCAAGTTTATTTTTACGTTTGCTGCAAATATTCTCTCGTCAGCAGCTTAATATTTTAACAGTCGGCTGCTCTGAAATGAAGGACTCACGGCTAACTCCTGTCAAAATATACGAAAGATGTCATTAAAAAATTATTATTATCAAATTCTGCTTTAGAGCTTTTGTCTCTATCTCGAAACAAAAGTTAACATTACAGAAACTACCGTCTTTGCTCATGTTGTTTATGTTATGCAGCCAAAGCAGCCAGAAAAAATTGCTGCAGGAAATGTGCAGCGCTGCCGTTACCATCTGATTATTTGAAAGTAAGGATGCACGTAGCCGCCTTCGAGTCTGAATATTTAAACGGTCAGCTGCACTATATGTGCAGCCGGCTGAATTCTTGAAAGCACCCTATTACTGGTTGACAGAAGCTAGTCTACTTAACTCAGCAGCGGAGCCGACTTGTAGCATTGAAATGGTTCAACAGCGTATTTAATAGCCTCATCTGTCACAACATTAGTAGGAATATAAGATTGAATATTTTTTTTTTATTTTACCTTAGATCAGTAGAGATTCATGTGATGCCTTTCAAGAAGTACGAGTATTAACGTTTTTGTAGCAAGTCGCGCTTTCCTAGCAGAATGTGTTAATTCAAAATATTTAGCAAGAGGACGGTTAGATATACGCCAGATTGTTTGTCCTTTTTTATAGTATTAAATGATAATTTATCTTGGCAAAACCTGGGAGTACTCTAATTGATACAAGTAAGAAGTAGGGCTGTTAGCTAAATGTAGTAAACAAAATATGAAGAGAAGGCCTACTTTTTCGTTTGCCGGGTTGCAATATCACTAGTATAGGTTTAAAGATATAGCCACAAGGCGTTGAAAAATTACAGTATCCATCGGTTATAGATGAGCCCCTCGATTCCATATTATGATACTTCCGACGCAATGAGGGTAGAATGACATCTCTCTTGGTCGTTAGAGTATAATGCCCTCGGTATGATAGAGTCAGATTAAAATGTACTTTTATGGGTCTTTTTTATTCGAAGATCAGCTAAAAATTTCTGTCAGAATTAGCTCCTTAAAAACAACCACCCACATCTACTATATGCTTGTCGAAATCCTATCAAAATTCCCAACTAGGCCTTTTACAGTCATTCCTTTTTATAAATACGAATAGAAATACGATGTTTGCAATTATAATTGCTCTTGTCGCGTTAAGTTAGTCTTTACTGTATCTTCAATTATCATTTAGCAAACGCTAAGTAGCTTTTGATAACATTCCCGGCTCGGCGACGCTATCTATTTTATAAATTTGTTGTACCAGTTTTGGATTGTTTTTTTGTGTTTGTTTTTCAGTTACTAGAAGACGTTGCTAGTCGTCAAGGTTGATTTGTCTTTAAGTCTGAGGTCAGACTGAATGAGTCGTCAATTTCTGAGGGTTCATAGTCCACTAATCCATTTTTCGAATTGGATTTACTCGTATCTTATCTTGTGTGTGATACATAATATTATAGAAGATGAGACATGTATGTGTACATCTTATTTAATCTTGGTTATAATTTGTTCTATTTTAAACACATATCAGTTGTGATTGCGATGTGTTAAAAGAGTTTTTTGAACGTCTGCGCTTCAGAGATTAATTATTTATTTTGGTTTTGCAAATGTTTGTCAGCAGGCGTGTCTTTATGCAATGTGTTTACTTGGTTATAAAGTAAAT
Organism: Volucella inflata; assembly: GCA_928272305.1. NCBI lineage: Eukaryota > Metazoa > Arthropoda > Insecta > Diptera > Syrphidae > Volucella > Volucella inflata. Next base: position 15,924,228 of record OV743720.1, on the reverse strand, counting down.
TTTTCCAAATGAGCACAATTATAATACTGAGAGTTTTTTTTTATTCGGAAGAAGCACTCATCGAAAAAATAGCTCATTCTGCTCCAAGTGTTGTGTTCCATTGCCGATACTCATTTAAGTACCAGTCGCGCACATAGGTATTGTGTGATAGAGTGCAATCCGATGCTTTAAGGATGGCGAGATTGTTACTGTGGGCCAAATTTTAAGACTGCACCACATTCTGTTAGGGAGTATTCTTAGCCCAATTAATGAAACTTTCACATGATTAATACATGCGCCATTGAATTGTATTGATGGATCCTTTCGTCTTTCTTCTGTGGTTTGTTTTTTTTATTTTATCATCGAAATGGTGCAAAAAGTTGGCATAATATTTCCCTTCGAATGCAATTGATGAGAATTATGGCTCTCGCAGCAAAAAGCACTCGGCATGTCCTGGCATTTACTATGGTAGAGTGAAAACTTCTCAGATTCTTAATTTCTCAAGGAATGACTTTTTCGTAAAAAATCCAAAAGCTGTTTTTTTTTTTCAATTTTTTCTACCCTGACCTCAACGCACTTTTCACATCTTTTCTTCAGCTTACCTATCCCTTAGCGAAAGTGGTGTGTCTCAAGGTCTTCAAAGTAGTTGTTTACAGCTGTTATGACGTCATTATTCGTTGAATAATGGGGACCAACCAGGAATATTTTGAGTTTTGGGAACACATAAAAGTACGAAAGAGCCAAACCTTGTGAATATAGTGAGTACTCGATGAGTTGGAAGTTAGGCCAAAACTCACGTTTTTGTTTAGAAGTGAGCATTCGCGGCACCTATCTAGCGGAGAGCTTCCTGATATCCAACATACCCTGGACTTAACGATGAATTCTGGAACAACTACGTTTTTGGAGCGTCTTAAACGGGGGTGATCTTTCACACTTTTTCTGCCACGTTTAAATGCTGCAGCCCATCCATATATTGTGGATCGCGAAGCGCAATCGTCACCCAACACACTAGTGATATCAGCAAAAATCTCAGTTGGCTTCGTTTCCCGATTTTCTCCATTCTTCGAAAGAACTCAAGAGTTGTACGCAAAAAAAAAACCATCTGACAGATCGGCCCTTAACTTCCTGTGTGTGTTTATGAAAGATGTGCTAAGAAAGAAAAAAAAAAAAAATTTGAAAACTCATCGTTGAATAGAAAGTTACGAGTAACTAGAGTGTGATATCGTTTGTATAATACTTTTGCTGGTGTTGAAAAAAATGCCTACCTCGAAAGGGCATGATAAGTGACCAATACATACTATATTCATTGCTACGTGAATTACGTCTTCATGAAAATAAACATTTATCATGTTTTTTTCTCATAGATTTGGCTTTTATGAGAAATGTGTGCAAACTATTTTGGATTTGATGAATCCTAGTTAAAAGCCTTTGGGCCGATATCGCTGTATATTGGGACATAGATAAGATTCAATAAGACTAAAAAAAAGCCACAATAACCTAACACTCTTTCAAAACATCAATTGGGAACAAATGGGGCCTTGAACCTAACATTGGATATATGTCTCGGTTATACAACTGATACTCATCAATGGTGTGGTTTTGTGTTGGACGGCCTTATACAAAGCAATCAACTGCAGCAAACTAAGTCAAGTCTAAGGGACAGCGTGCCATATTAACGACTTATGAGGCATTGGATATTCTATGTCACTTGACACCCTTTATCGTTTCAGCAAGCAAGTAGCTGCAAAAGCGACAATTTTCCTTAAAGCAACTATACGGCGAATAAATAAACTATTTGCCAAATTTAATACTCTTAATACACTAGGAGCTCTTTTGGAGAACATCGACTACAGTACGACCCAGCATTGATTTTGACAAAGACCTTTATGTCAGCATTCGCTATAGATTTTTCTGGGAGGGATATGGTTTCTTAGATCCATTTATACACATAAAAGCTTAACTTATGCCTTTCCTTCTTCTTTCCAAATAACTTAGGCCGTTTTTACGAACGAAGTTGCATGGACGAGGAGGAGGAGTAGACAGTCCTTTAACTACTTTGTACACAATCATATTTGTACCTATCTTCTACAATGACTCAAGCGATCTAAACAATATAGACCTTAACACTGTCATGTGGTTCGTAAAAGCTCATTTTGGTTCTAAGAGCAGGTGGATCAGAGATCCACGTGATATCACAATGAAGAAACAGCCACTCTGACTTAACCTTAACTCAAGCCTTGAGGGAGATCTTCAGTCCTATGTGCAAATTTGTCTTCGTTGTGTATATCATATTTGTTAACATCGTACACAATTGTGTCCTTATCTCCCAGATTTTAATTTTCTAAAGTTTTGGTTTGGATAATTTAAAGTACCAGATTAAAAATTAAAGAACAAGACACACTTTTCAGTCACGTGTACAATAATAATAAATCGATCGATAAGCCGATAAGTAAAAATAAGTAGAAAAAAGCACTTGAAACGAATAAATTATTGATAGAACACGAGTATAATGCCACAAGTTGGAAAGATAATAAAGGAATCGGAACTCATATTGCGCATTGGTAATACTTTTTGAACACAATGTGTTATTTCAATCTTGCCTCTTAGTTTCTACATATGACTTTGATAGATAATGTAAATATTTGGTATATCGGGGTACTCATAAAATCACAATCATTTATCTGAATTTCAGAGAAAGATGATAGAGCCGAAAATATGTAAGAAACATATGTCGTGCTAGCTTAGTACACCAGTGGCTACTTAATTATACAACAAAGTTCAAAACTTAAACCAACAGCAAAGAAGATGATGTAAACATTAAACAATCACATAAAACTGGAAAGCCAGTCCCCAGAATAGCCTATCTTTTAAACTCTACATGACCTGATTTATTGTGACGAAAAGTCGAAACTGTTTTTACTTCACGAAATAGGGACTTGTAGCAAATGTGATTATTTGCTAATATTTTTGCACCTAACTCATTATAGTTATTTTATTAGATAAACCAGCTAACTTCCTTTCTTCAGGTGGCGCTACAGTCCGGAATGGACTTGGGCATCAGTCGACAAACGTTTCCAGCCAGCCCGATTCTTTGCTAGCTACTTCCAGTTTCGCACGCTATGCTGGCTTAGCTGAGGTCCCCTTTAACTTGCGTGCGCCACCTGAGTCATGGTCCCTCGGCTAGGTCGTCCGTACAGGTCGTCGTTGTATCTTCTTCTCTACTCACCGTCAATGCAGACGAGAGCGAAAATCACTCAAAGAATTTTCCTCTCAAAGCAGCCAAGTGTATCCTAATCCATTTTTAATAATGTCCATGCTTTTGCGCGATACAGCAGAACTGGGATTATTAAGGAATTATATAGGGTAACTCCTGTTGTTCGAGAGAGGGCTTTGATAGTCAATTGCCTTCGTAGCCCAAAGAAGCAGCGATTGGCAAGAGTTATTCTTCTCCGCGCTGATGTCGTTGTCTGAATTTTTTGCGAAGTCTATGTAGACAGAATCTTTAATTACCCCAGCTATCAAACAATAAAGTATTGCGGTTAAGGTTTTGTCTTTATAAAATGAGTTTTTGTCTCATAGTAAAATAGAAATAAGTTCTAAGACTGATGACTGAAGATGGATGAAGGTATGATGGATGAGTCCGTGTGATAAAATTAGAAGTGGCTTTAAAAGCCAGATTGGAAGATACTCATACCTTTTATGAGCAAATCCAATGATCAACACCATAAATGTAATAACTGTGTTAAAATAAAAAATAGTGACGGGAGAAACCTAGGGGGCAATAGAAATCTTTAGTTTTTGTAAGTCTCCACGAGCTTGTGGAAAAGTTATTCGAGCAATGACTTCGGCATAATGTAAACATCGTCCAACCATTTGAATGCAAGGAAAGAAAGATATATTGGAAATTTTAATAAGTACGAGTAGACATAGAGTAGTTTGCGCTATAAAACCTCTGAAAAAATCTCCGGTTATGTATTTTCTAAATAAATATTCACAAAGAGCCTTATCCTTAACAGTCAACTGCTAATAAGACTGGTCCCATTCTAATTGATGCAAGGTACCCTTCCAACATTATTAATATCTGTATTTTCGAAGTGGCTAAGATTGATTTCGATCACCATCTTCTGGTAGACATATGTGGATATTGGTATTGTATTGGTATGGTATTTGTGAATGAAGTGTCCCCTTAATTCTTTAAAAATCCTTCGTTAACTCCTGAGTTGTTCGGAATTTACACTGAGACATGAAAAAGGATAAAATTCAATCGAATAAAGCTGCAGTCACGAGTTTATTTATCAGATGGTTTAGGTCAGCCACTAATGAACTGGTCAGAGGTTTGCACTTAAGATATTATTTGAAGAAAGCATGCCTATTTTGGAGTCATTTTTCCAATTCTCAAGAATAAAGAACTTTTGAAATGCATCAATTAAAGAGGAATTAGATTCCTAAGTATCCTATGTACATGAATATGCAATTGTATGTCATTCATTTAAAGTACAATACACGAGTAAAGTGCTGCTTTTGGAGAACCAAACCGATACCCATATGTTTTATCGAATTTAAAGCTATGTACATATGCATGTATGTCTTGCGATTTTGAGACAGATCGCGACCCTGTCAAAGTTGGTAGCTATATTAGATGACGATGGAATGACCTATAATATCGTAAAAGACTTTAGAAAAGACGACGCGCAATTACGAGTAACAGCATCACACCTACTGATAATACACTGACTACTGACATCGAACGACAACCACAGTCATTATTGTTTTATTCTTATAAAGTTACATGAGTTACAATATAATTATCCTGCAACCAGGAATAATATGACTAATACAACCAATATAGTAAATCAACATCTAATAAACCAATATCTTATCTATTCCAAGATAGATGATATTAAGGTTTCGTTAAGTTCGCCATCAGAATGATCGATTTTATATGACCGTTGTACGCTGTGATTGTTTCAATCAATAAACTACCATGTACAAAACGTTTAAGCTTAAAACTCACGTAGTTTCATTTTGATGCTGAAATTACTACAAATTAATAAATGTATTTTATACTTCTTGCACTAAGGATACATTCTTCTACTAGCTGCTGGGAATTATTTCTAACATCATCAATATGTAAGAGCATTTATGAGTGCTGAAGCGCATGTGCCGAAGATGATGGACTTTGTTTGGGTTGATAACTCAATTTTGCTACAAAGCGTTTACTTGCATTATGCATTAAAACGACCCTATGTGTATAAGATTCTAATTATTTTGGTCCTACTTTGTAATGCAATAAACATGGCTGCATCATTTTAGACGAAAAATGCTGTTCACACCCGTATGTGCTGACTTTAAAGGGGGATTTTATTTACGACGGGTTTTACGGGCCTTGTACAGCGACATCGACTTGGATGGGTTTCTTAACTTGAGTGAGTTTTCGTTCCTATTTCCTTTGCCCTTTTACCTGGTGTTTTCTTCTTCCATATTGAGTGTTCATTCGTCGTTAAAGTAGAGAGCTCGGTCTCATCAGTTGCCCACGGCTTCGTATAATCGGAACTATTCGTTGTTATACTGTGATCATCTTGACTTCCAACCCCTTACGTAACTCTTATAGGGTAATTGCGGGAGAGATGCAGCGCTTTTTCAAAAATCGATGTAATTTTTTTTATAAAAGTAAAACAAACTTTAATTTTCAAAAAAACTTAAAGATGGATTTATTTTCTACCATAATAAATAAATTAAATAAGGAAATAAAACTATTTTCGTAACTATGAATAGAAAAATAAAATATGTTAGGTGTGCCATCTCTCCCAACATGTGAGGGAGAGATGCCGCATGTTAATTTAATTTAATTGTAATGTCTATGTTTTTTAGCTCTTCAGACGTGACTGCAATCTGTCCAGAGGGAGGATTCTGGTTTTTTGTAGCGTTTGCAGTTTTCATGTAGCCATTTGCTACATTTCGCGCATTGGATCCAATCCTCCCGTTTTTAGGTCTAAAAATAATTTTCCAAACATTCAGCACAAACATTAGGATTCTCAGCCGGCTAAATCTTCCTCTTTGAAGTCACTTTTTCTGGTTGGGTTTTCGGAGACTTGGCGTTCTTCGTTTTTTCAATTGAACAGGATGACCTCTGCTTTTTACCTTTGTCTTGAAAAAATCAGCGCTGCAATTTTTGTGTAGTGGTAACATTTTTTGAAGGAGATTTGTTGGCGTAGGCTTGAAACATGATGAGGTGTGCGTTTCATTTTCAGAGTGATAATAGGTGTGCGATGTATTGTTGGTCCTTGGAATAACCAGTTCCAAGTTCAAGGTATTACTAGTGGCTTGCACTGCAGGTTCCAAGTCCGATTCAGGATATAAAGTCATAGATTCTGAAGGAAGATCTGTTGATTGGTGAACTTCAACTGCAGTCGAGTCTGATATGCTCAAGAAGTGGTCTGGAGTAGCTTGATGATTAGAGGGGTAGATTCCTGAGGCCCTGAATCCTAAAGCTTCATTTTCAATGGACGCTGCTTTCTCCCATGCATCGTCTCATCTTATCAAAGAAAAAGTGCGGCATCTATCCCTGTATTGAGGGAGAGATGCCGCACCACGCTTCATAACTAACAAAAGACGAGTACAAAAAAAAAATCAAGCCATCCACTTCTTTTAACACTAATTAATGGCAAAAAATACTTACACTTGAGAAATCACGCGATAACCTGCTTCTGGATCGCCAAGTAGCAACTTACTAAAAAATGTCCACAGCCCAAAGGGGTGTAAAAAACAAAACAAGGGAACAAAATTCCCGTTTTATGTGGTATGTAAATATTTTTTTTTCGTACGTTTTCGTTTGAATACCTATCGCACTAAAAGCAAACCAAGACTTTTCCGCGGATGACTAGATGTATGAGTTTGGTTAGGTGCGGCATCTATCCCTATGTTTTTTGGAAGAATCTACTTATATTAACTTGTTAAAATCATCTGTAGTCTGGCTGCATGCGAAAACATTTTCTTAGGTCTTCTATTGACAGTTTTGAAAATATGAATAAAATAATTCTATTTGTGCGAGGGACACCAGTTGTAACCAAAAGGTGATGAATGCAGTCTTCCTTGTAACACTCTTTAAATCTGTTGAATGTGAAGCCTGTGCCACAATCTGAGATGATTCTCGAATGGTTGCCAAAATTTCTTTCTGCAAATTAAGCTCCGTGATCACCTCCAGGCTGAACTATGTTTATACGGGTAGATCCAGATAGATTTCGAGAACTCGTCCACAACATAGAAAATGCAGCGTATTTTTGTCTGTGGGCGACAACGGTCCTATGTGATCAATGTGGTAGGCAACTCATTCTTTGGAATTGGGGTCTCTTAAAGTTTTGGTAGTAGAATTTGATCTAAAGTTTTTATGTGTCATCTCTCTTGCTGGGCCATCTAAATTCAGTCAACAAGTTCACTACCGATCATCATGTAAGTTGGTTTTCGACTCAAAGCGTCAGCGTACTTCATACGAATTGTTGTTTTTTTTTTATTAACATATTTTCTTCGTTTGTTGAGGTATTCTCATATATTTAAGAACATTTTAATCTTGATATCGTAGATGCGAGTTAAGTGTCGGATTCATACTAATCATTAATATCTTACCATGATCCATTTTTTCGGGTACAATGGAACTACCGGACCAATATCAGTTATCAATCTTGACAATTTTTTTGGTCATTGTTCCTATATAACTTACCGACAGGAATATTTTTTGAAAAATTTGAATTTTATAAAACTATTGAATCTTCCCTAATCGTTTATTCAAAAATTGACTTTATTGTACTCAATAATAGGCTACGACATCATCTACAATAACTGTTACACGAAAAAATGAAGTGCCGCCTGACTGTTTGTTTTAAACTGTAATCTTCAATTTAAAAATTATTTGAGAAGGCGATTTAATTCGCTCTGTTTCAAAATATGAAAAAAGTCTTCATAACGCTAGGAAAATTGTTTGTTTTATTTAATTGCAGATGGCTGGATGAAATTTTGAAAACGAGTGGAAAGTTGGTGTTATCGGCAGGTGGACCAGTGGCACTTCAGATTTTCTTGCTCGTTAGACCGGCTATTCTTCTTTTTCAGATAGTCTGTAAGTCTATCACATGTGTTGCCCTAAACCTGATACTCTAAGCAATAGCTCTAAAAGGGTTTGAATACTCTTAGTATGCCTAGGCGTTTGGCTATCGAAACTTTTAAATAAATTAAATTGTGGACAACCTATGCCGAATCAATGGAGAAGTAGCTTCTTGGTTCCATTATACAAAGGAAAAGGCGACACTCGAGAATGCAACAACTACCGTTCAATCAAGCTTATGTCACACACAATGAAAATCGTCGAAAGAGTCTTAAACGAACGTCTTCGGCAAATAATAAAGCTCGATAAAAGCCAGTGTGGATTTGTTGAAGGAAGATCGACGGTGGACGCTATCCAAAGCCTACGAATATTAATGGAAAAGCACAGAGATTCGTCTAAAGATTTACACATGGTATTTATCGACCTCGAGAAAGCATTCGATCGAGTGCCTAGGGATCTCATATGGGCCCCGCTGAGGTCTCAAAACGTACCGGAAACGTATGTTAGAATAATACAAGACAAGTACGGAAACGTGAAAACTGCGGTTAAAAGCCCTGCTGGACTAACGAGAGAATTTCCAGTTAATGTCGGAGTGCATCAAGGAAGCGTACTTAGCCCTTTCCTCTTTAACGTAGTATTCGACTATCTTTTAAAAGACTGCATGCGCGAAGCAAATGTAACGCCAATTCTCTTCGCTGACGACGCAGTTATACTTAGCGATAACGTCGAAGATTTACAGAACGCCTTAGATTCATGGAGAAATGCGCTAGAGAGAAACGGGTTTAAAATAAGTCGTTCAAAGACGGAGCATTTGACGTGCCCATTTGCGCATCCATTGCGACCTGTTCCGGATATAATGTTAGACGGAATAGTTCTTCCGAAAAGCACTATCTTTAAGTACTAAGGATCAATCGTTAACATGGAAGCGAAATGTGACGACGACGTAAACCACAGAGTGAGTGTGGGATGGATGAAATGGCGGGAAAATTCGGGAATCTTTTGCGACCGAAAATTTCCACTTAAATTAAAGGGGAAACTCTACACCACGGTTGTTAGACCAGCTCTTATATACGGTTCACAGTGCTGGACAATGTACGAAGTGTTTAAAAACAAAATGACGGAAGCGGAAATGAACATGTTAAGGATGTCTAGTGGAGTCACTAAATGCGATTGTATTAGATCTACGCGTATAAGAGGAAGTCTACATATAAAGAATTCGGTAACCGAACAGCTTGAAGCGAATAGAATAAGTTGGTATTGCCACGTTCAAAGAAGATCTGCGGAAAATCCGATTAAAAAGGCACTATCAACTACGGTCACTCCAACTGTAAGAAAACGAGGTCGGAAAAAGAATTCCTGGATATCTCAGATGGCAAATGCGCAACAACGCCTGGGGCTTACCACTGAAGCGATCCAGGACCGAGCATTATGTAGACGCGTTCTGCGGTCTGCGACATTAGCCAACCCCATAAGCGGAGCAGCAGCGATGCAGTAAAAATGGGAAACTCGTTACGCATAAGTTCGCATAACGAGGAAAGGGTTAATAATAGGATAAGAAGAAGAAAACTCTTAGTATGCCTAAGCACGTGTTAATTTTTTTGTTTTAAAATTGTTACCTCGCTCCCTGAGTGGTATTCAACTAGATTTTATGAGGTTCTTAAATTTAAGGTTGCCTCAGGACAAATAGCCAGGTAGAGTAATGTCTTTTCCATCTTTGAAGGTCCTCAAGCGATAAATCAAAAAAACAATCTCTGCGCACTTGGTTTTAAAAAGACATAAGTCTTCTGAAGTTTTGTTTTTAAGTCAGCCCTAGCTCTGGGATAAGATAAAAATGTGTTGACTGTTCTCGCCGAGGCAAAAATGTTGGACTTGTGCAGGTTGATCTTTACTAACTTTGACTGCTCGGCTAGAAGTAACAGGAACTACAACGATGGCGCGTCTTAGTCGTTTAGAGCCGGCACAGGTTCAGGTTGGCAGGCTCCGATGGGGTACCCTCGATGGCCGATATTAAGATCAAGTAGTGTCATCATTAATCCCTTAGTTAATAGGCAAACATCTTCTTATGACTGTAGGAATGTATTCTGCTCTTTACTTAGGGGCTATGGCAGTTCACTTATGCTTGGATTTCTATTACCAGGGACCTTATCCTGGCAGATGTGTTTGAGACTTTTTCAGGGATCTTTATAGCATCCTAAAAAGTACTGAGTTCTGGTTGTATAAATTTTTGTGTAGTTCTTTGTTTGAAAGAGAAATGTTGATTTTTCGAGTAGATTTGTCCCAGTTTATCACAGGTTTTTTTTATTTAAACCTTGTACCTTGTTAGTACAGATATCTTTAATTCATTAAATTTTTTTTGTATTTTCAGAGTTTCTTCACAATCTATTTAAATGGTGGCGTGAATATGGACCATCTGCATTTCGAATTTGGATTGGGTCCAACGCAAATGTGATGATATCTGATCCAAAAGATGTTGAGGTGGGGATATGTGACTGAAACTCAAACTTATTTATCTTTAGTTTTTAAACCAAAATAAATATTTCCAACAGAACGTCTTAACAAGTACTCAGATTTTGAAGAAATCGGTCTTATATGATCTCTTGCATCCATGGCTGGGCCAAGGACTGCTAACCAGTTTTGGACAACGTTGGCACAGTCACCGCAAGATGATAACTCCATCGTTCCACTTCAAAATCCTTGTTGATTTTCTAGAAACCATGAATGAAAATTCCAACAAATTTATTGAGAAATTAAGGGATGCATCGAAGGGAGAACGGATTTTTGATTTACAGGCTTTAGTTTGTTATTTTACATTGGACGTTATATGCGGTAAATATAGGAATTGATAAACAAAATCATCTAATGCATCAAAGCATTTTCATTTAGATACTGCCATGGGTGTTAGTATAAATGCAATGGACGTCAATGATTCGGATGTTGTTAAATCTTTTCAACAGTAAGTGTTGTCATACAAAATTTTTAAATTATTTAATTAATTGTTTCTTAGCATGTGTTATTTGGTTCAAATGCGTATATTCAGTCCCATTAAAAGGAATGAGTTTCTGTACAGATTTTCTCCAGATTATAAAGAATACAAGAATGCCTTGAATACTTTACGAAATTTTACTATGGATGTGAGTATTTTTTTTGTATTAAAAACTCGTTAAAATGAAAATAATAATGATTCATAGGACTGAGTATTTTACAGTTAAGATATGAAGCTGGTAACTTTTAGACTTTTTAAAGTGTCCAGTTTTTGAGTAACACACCTACGATTACATATGCTTAAGCGCAGATTGAATAGTGGCCTACAGTTTATTTGATTCTTCGTTGAGACAAAGTAATAAACATATTCAACATTCCACCGATTGTCAGGTTTTGCATAGTTGAGCTAATTAATTTTTTAATATATATTGTGCCAATTTAGTTCTCAACCTTCATTCCTGGTCTCCGTCCTATACTTACTCATATTAAGCGTGAAACCAAATTTCTAGAAGATAGTAGGCACCACATTCAGGATCAGAATCGCTCTAAGTGTTTGAACATTTAAAATAGAAAACATCTCAGTCCCATAGTAGGCGTCGTCGATAGCAATTCCAGAAGCCCAAGAAAACCTTGCCCAGAGAAGAATAAACAGGACGCAAAAACTCTTTTAAACCCTTCAAAGCCCCTGGTGAAAACGGAATATTTCCGGCTTTACTACGAAAGGGCATCCCATAATTGCTACCTGTGCTAATCAACTTATTCAGGGCTGCACGTGGGACGTATAGGACGCAAACAATCTGATTTACCAAAATCGTATTGACCTATCAGCCTCATCTCCTTTTATCTTAAAACTCTGGGAAAAATCGTTGATAGATATATCAGGGTCAGCGCACTTCAAGTGAACCAACCTGGAAAATCTGCCACATTCGCTCTACAGAATCTTACTACAAGGACTGAAAAATCTCTCAGAGATAAAGAGCTAGCGGTCGGTTGGTTCCTCAATAAAAAATGAGCATTTGACAGCACGGAATTCTCCCAGGTATATAGATGTGAATAATAAAAATCTCATTAGGCAGCAATAAACTTGGGATGCCCCGAAGCAGGAGTACTCTCACCCCAAATGTGGTCCATCGAAGTTAATGAACTACTGATTATTATTAATAATTATGGCTTCTATGTCCAAGGATTTGCAGACGACTTTGCCATCCTAACCAAGAGTAAACTCGAAGACACAATGTCGGATCGCCTTCAGAGGGCTCTGAATCTATTTACTGAATGGTTCACTAAGGTTGGCATCAAAGTTGCAATTATTAAGAGAAGAAGGCGAGGCAGACTCAGAAATGCCACACTCTTCGGTGAAACAATAGAGTTCTCAATGGCGGTCGAATATCTAGGAATCACACTGGATGAAAAATACATTCTCTCTAAGACTATCGACAAGGCCAGGACCTCACTATGGACCAGCAATTGCTTTGTCGGGAAAAATTGGGGACTAAATCCTAAAATGACATTGTGGATGTATACAGCAATAACGAGACTTATCGTCACGTATGCTGCCACCGCCTGGTGATATAAATCAACGCAAATGTCAACACATGCTAAACTCAACAAAATATAGCTGGATGGAGGCTATACTAAACATCCCACCACTTCATCTAAAATTCATGAAGGAAGCAATGGTGACACGTTCATAGCAGAAGATGAATCAAATTCCAACCTAGTGCTGCAATCCTACATGAATTGAGGGAAAACGAACTACTTGGAATACACTTAATAGAAAAATCAATCTTATCACTGACCAACAGGGAATTGTGGATGTATTTAAGCAACACTTCCAGGAGTTGCTTAGTGGACATGACCAAGAGAGAGTGATAGGGCAGGAAGAAAACACATCTACAGTCGATAAATTAGTTCTCCCGCCCAGCTTAGGAGAAGTCGGCACAGCTATACAAAAGCTGAAGAACAACTACGCCGCTGGCTTGGATGGCGTGCTATCTGAGGTCTTCAAAACCTGAGACGATATTTTGACAAGAAGCATCGACCAGATCATTTGCAAGGAATGAGAAGACGAAAGCGTGCCCGACGACTGGAATCCCATCTACAAGAAGGGCTGTAACAACTAATGGGGCATATCTCTACTTAACGTCTGCAACCGTTAAGGTGTTGAATCCCAAAACAAAGTACAGTTCCCCGTTAATACAAAGGGGACCAAAAATAACACGTAGCATTTTCCTCTAGAAACGGCCAAGGGCTTCTTCATCTTTTTTCTGCCAATTGTGACACTCTGATCAAGTTGTCGATGTTGGGAGTCCCTTTTTGAAGACAGCATATACTTGGTTTTTGCCTCATTAACCGTGAGATCAATTTTAGCCGCTTCCGCTTTGATAGCTGCGTATGCTGACATATTGACGTTTCGCTGTCTTCATCCAATAACGTCGATGTCATTTGCGTACGCAAACAATTGGGCAGATTTGTAGAGAATTATTCCCCTTCTATTGTCCAGTGCATTTTGTACGATTCGCTCTAAACTGATGTTGAAAAAGTCACATGCCAGCGCGTCGCCCAGATCCGTATAAGTCCTACGAGATTGGGAGGAGTGCCAAAACTAAACATGGCATTAAACAGCTCGCCTTTGTGCACGCTGTTATATGCAGCTTTAAAGTCGACAAACAGGTGGTGGATGTCGATCTGGAATTCCAGGGTCTATCTGCCGTTGTGTGAATATTTGATCGATGATGAAGTTTTATGGCATGCAACCACCTTGATATGGACCTATCATGCTGCTCATGATCGGTTTCAAACGCTAACACAAAGCGACAGATAAGAATTAGTAGGCGATGTTCAGGAAACTGATTCCGCTTTAGTTCGCGTAGTCGAAGGGATCTTCTAGTGGATTAGGCAAACGATGCGAAGGTTCATGGAGCATGCTTTCTTCTGACCATATCATGTAGATGAGCTGGTGCATGTTCCCAACCAGCTCATCTCCAGTTGCTTTCAATAGCTCAGATGGAAGTCCGTCTCGGCCAGCAGCTTTGTTCGACTTTAGTCTCGATATCGCTATCTTAACTTCGTTTAGGTCAGGTGGATGGAATTCTCTGCTTTCATCGTCCAGTGTTGATTGTTCATTCTGCCTGACAGCGGAATTATGGTCGTCGTCGCAGTGGTATTTCCATATTTTCAGCCCGACTACGATTCTACTACTGGGTTTCCATTTTCGCATTTGCAGACTTCCGTTCTGGCTTTGTAGCCTTGGCATGTTCTTTTAATTTTTTGATTGGATTTCGAATGCCATTCCTGCCGTACCATACTTACCATTTACAATGATTTTGCGTCGTCACAACAGATAAAATAAATAGAAATTAAATCTATCTCAATAATGGATATTTATCTGGGCCTACTCTTCTATTTTAATATTCAAAATTTCCACTTGGACTTACTGCAAGTATCCAACAGTCGATAGTTATAGGAGACATCGGCCGTTCTCATATTTTAAATCACTTCAGCCAGGAGTTTAGTTTATCATGAAAAAATATTTTAAATAATTTGTTGGCTTTAATGTCGCTTGTGATCTGATGTTAATGGACCTCGCTGGACTTCGGTGAAAGCGTGATCAGGCAAATTTTCGACAGAATTCTATTATTAAAGTCTATTTCACCTGTTTAAGTTAGTATGTATGGCCTCTTCACGTCGAACTGTATCAAGATATTCGTTTGAGCTGGGGACATACTACTCGTAAATACCAAATATTGTTCTTTGTATGAAGGGAAAAATCTTAAATGATTTCCGATATTAATAGTTTTGACATTCAGGTAAACAGACACAGGATTGAATATGAATTTTAGAAGGAAGGTTTTGTAGATAGCACCATGATATTAATGATCTTAATTCTTAAGGAACTAAATACAATGTATTTTGTGCTCTATATGTATTGTTCCGCAGTTTTACAAGCTACGAGTATTTAAAATGTAAACATATTTCCCTCATCTCTATAGGTTATATCGAAACGTCGCGAAGCAATGCAAGAATACACCAAAGCCAGCAATCAGAACGTGGATGCAGATGATAAAATTAATATTCGTCCAAAGCAGGCATTTCTCGATACACTTCTTACAGCACAAATTAATGGCCAACCCCTGACAATTCAAGATATTTACGAAGAGGTGTCTACTTTTATGTTCGAGGTAAGATTAGACTTGGATATATGAAAGCAATTAATTGACAATTACACGTACTCAGGGTCATGATACAACAACTTCGGGAATAACTTTTGCATTATATTTACTATCGAGGCATGCTGATGTACAGGTATGTAGATTCTCGAAGTCCTTGTCTTTTTGGAATGTTCAATTATGAGTTGATTGTAGAGAAAAGTTCTGGAAGAACAACTGAGGATATTTGATAATGATCTAACACGTCAATGTACATACAATGATGTTCAAGAAATGAAATACCTAGACATGGTAATTAAAGAAGCACAACGTTTATACCCAAGTGTGCCGATGATCGGGCGTTTCACTCAAGCACCATATGACCTAAGTAGTCTTCTAATTAGTTTTCATTTAAAAAATAATAAAATATGTACCTATTTAATTTTCAGATGGCACCATAATTCCCAAGGATGTGACAATAAATGTTTTTATCTTTGCCATGGGGTATAATGAGAAATATTTCCCCGATCCGTATAAGTTTGATCCAGAGCGTTTTAATCCAGAAACACGTGTTAAAACAAATCCGTTCGAGTATGTCCCATTCAGTGCTGGGCCAAGGAATTGTATAGGTTTGTAGTCATCGTTTCGCTTTCACAAGTTTTACATATGTATAAGTTTCTTAAAACAGGACAAAAATTTGCCCAAATGGAAATGAAAACCGTGGTGGCTAAGGTTGTACGATCTTTTGAAATTCTCCCACCCGAAGATGGACTTTATAGTAAAGACGGTTATGAGCCACGAGAGCCAAAGAACAAATACGACCCAATTTTATCTGCTGTTTTGACACTAAAGTCAGATAATGGAATTCATATTCGACTAAGGGAAAGAAGCGCTTGAACAAACTTACTTAAAATAATTTTATATACATACGAGTATGTATTAAGTATACAAATGTAGTTTTAGATACATGCACATATGTAGATATATGGTAAACTGTAGAGATTTTTTAATATAAGTTTTTCATTTTAATACTCATTTAGAGTGAACTCTTAATGCCAACAACAAATTAAGATCTTAACGTCGCTGTTTTAAAAGGTGTCTATAGTGAGACTCCTGCTCTCGCCGAGACGTAGGGTTTAAAGGCTGCGATGCAACACCCCACAGCAACAATTTCAGAGTAAACCCAATACATACAAATTCTAAATTAACCGGGTAAAAGCTGGTGTAGTCTAGTGGAAGGAAACCCGACGGGAGTGTTGCAAGTGCCGAACCTGGTTGAAAATGCATATGCATAAACTCGGCTTTTATGTTAGGCTTCCAAGTGGAGAGCTGAGTTTTTTCTAATAAAAGCATTTGGCTTAGAGTTTGTTCTAGTTTCTACTTAAGCATAGGGTGCACCTTTGGTTGTCTGGCATACTATAATAATGTTAAATATTTATAATTCACTTAATAGAT
This sequence comes from Volucella inflata, assembly GCA_928272305.1. Classification (NCBI taxonomy): domain Eukaryota; kingdom Metazoa; phylum Arthropoda; class Insecta; order Diptera; family Syrphidae; genus Volucella; species Volucella inflata. The sequence continues at coordinate 15,907,569 of OV743720.1, read as the reverse complement.
TTGAAACATAATAATGAAATAATGTTGAAATAAAGAATAATAAAGTTGTTAAGCACTATAATTATTATATAAAGAAGATTTTAAATAAGTTTGTGGTGTTATTATAAGGGAGAACACTGTCTTCTGTGACAGTTTTTGGTTGTTTCGAAGTTAGTTTTGTTTGGCAATTCATCATGAATAGACTCACGCCGAGGCAAAGTTTATAAATTGTTCGGATTTGTTTTGAAAAAGAGGATTCAATTCTAGAAACTCATCTGGTATTCCGCGCATTTTATAGTGCTCATAATCGTCCATCAGAGCGATTAATTCAAGAAACTACTGATAGCTTTGGCAGTACGTTTACTCTAAACGATAATTCGCATTACGTAAGACTTCGTACAATTTGCACACAACAAGCGATGGTGCAGCCTAATGTTGATGACGATCCAAATGTATCAAATTGTCATAGTGGTCAAGAACTAAACTTGTTTCCCTCCACTTCATGGACAATTTTGCGTAAAGATCTTAGTTTACGTGCTGACAAAATTCAATCGTACAGGAATTGGGCGATGAATACCAACAATTCCATCCACCCGACCTGAATGAAGTGAAGATAGCAGCGATACTTAAGCTGAAGTTCAACAAAGCTGTTGGAGCAGACGGCCTTACTGCCGAGCTCTTCAAAGTGGCAGGTGATGACTTGGTAAGGAGCATATACCAACTCATCTCCAAAATATTGATACGGTCGGACGAAAGTATGTCCGATGTATGGAAACTCAGCATTGTTTATCCTATTCGCATGAAAGGAGACCCTCTGAACCGCGCCAACTACGGAGGCATAAGTCTTTTTAACATTGCATAACAGAATTTATCAGCCGTATTTTGTGATCGTCTGAAGCCGTTTGTTAACAACCTGATAGGCAAAGTCCACTACCTACCAAATATTCACACTACGGCAAATTTTGGAGAAAACCCATGGGCTTCAGATCGATACACGCCACCTACTCATCTATTGTAAGGCTGTTTATGATAGCATCTATAGAGATGAGCTACACGGAGCAATGTTCAGTTTTGGTATCCCTGCCAAAGTCCGTCCGCAGGATGACAATGGATAATGAACGCTGCTCCACCAAGGTCGGTAAAGAACTCACCGAGACTTTATGTCAAAAAAGCATTTAGACAAGGCGAAAATGGGTTAATGCCGGCAAGTCTACGTATATGCTGTCAAGTAAAAAGGATACTCACCGACGTCTCGGACAGAATGTCACCTTTGACAGATTTGACTTTGAGGTAGTTCAGAACTACGTCCACCTAGACTCCGCTATCGAATCAGACAATAACATCAGTGATGAGATCAAACGAAGAATAACTCTTGCCAATCGTTGGTTCTTTGGGTTAAGAAGGCGATTGACTAGCAAAGCCCTCTCTCGAACAACAATAATAACACTAACTCTGCTGTATGGGGCAGAGGCATAGAGATTATAAAAAATCCGCTCCAGAGGGAAGGGGAAGGGGACCTCAGCCAACTTAGCGTGCGAAACTGGAGGCAGCTAGCATAAGATCGAAGACGCGTTTTGACTGAGGCCCAGGTCTACCCCGGACTGTAGTGCCACTTCTTCTTCTTCTTATCCTTTTATTAACCCTTTCCTCGTTATACGAACTTACATCGCTGCTGCTCTGCTTATGGGGTTGGCTAATGTCACAGACCGCAGAACGCGTCTACATAATGCTCGGTCCTGGATCGCTTCAGTGGTTAGCCTCAGGCGTTGTTGGGCATTTGCCATCTGAAAAATCCAGGAATTCTTTTTCCGACCTCGTTTTCTTACAGTTGGAGTGACCGTAGTTGATAGTGCCTTTTTAAGCGGATTTTCCGCAGATGTTCTTTGAACGTGGCAATACCAGCTTATTCTAGACTTCCTCTTATACGCGTAGATCTAATGCAATCGCGTTTAGTGACTCCACTAGACATCCTTAACATTTTCATTTCCGCTGCCGTCATTTTGTTTTTAAACGCTTCGTACATTGTCCAGCACTGTGACTGTAGTGCCACCTAAAACCGAAATAGGAACTGAAGCCACACGATCACCGTTCGCGCCGCACATTTGATGAATGGGCCAACGGAAATATTGCTATTGATCCTAGAAAATTCTGTTCGGGGTTGATGCACAAACAGAGCCGCCACATTTGGAGCGATGTTAATCCAAAAGTCATTGTCGAAACAATAGAAAAAGTCACGGTTCGGTACGCTTTATGGGCCGGAGGAATCAAATGTGAGCAGTACAGAGACGTGATTACTTACTCTTTTATGTCTCAATTGGAGGCCATTAATGCTGTAGAGATGTGGTTTCAGCAGGATGACGTCACATACAACAAAGGCGCGATACAGTTAATTTACTGAATGAAATATTTGACGAAGGATTAATATCACAAAATGAACATTTTAACTGTACACCTTGCTCGTGCGGTTAGACGCCATTAGATTATTTTCTTGGAATATGTAATGGCGCATGCCTATGCTGAAAAACCGGAAAAAATTGAGCACTTTGAAGCCAACATTCGATTCATTATTGCCGAAATACAGCCGGATTTACTACTAAGAGTATGTGAAAACTGGACCTCCAGATTAGGCCTTATGCGATCCACCCAAGTCATATTTTAGCATTAATGTCATACGATTATTATATTTGTCAATCAATATTAAAAATATTTTTCTGTATTCTATTTCAAACAAAACACCGTCTACATACAGTGTGTGACAAAACTAAAGCAACTTTCAAAAATCTACTTGTCTTTCTACTTGGCACGAGAACAAAAGGATATGTAAAACGATGTAACTTAAAACTTTAAAACATAAAGATACTTCAAATATTCTTTCTTAAAAAAACATTATTTGTTATTTATTATACAGAAACATATAACAGAAAAATTTAATGGAGAACAAAACCATCTTTTCGTAAGGCGTTGACAAAACTAAAACAACTTAACAACTAATCTTAATTCGGAATAAATATTGACTTTTAATTAATATTTCGCTGGATATCCGTTATTTTGAAGGACTGCATAACATCGACGGGGCATGGATTCAATTAAATTGTTTATTATACCCATGGGGATTTTCCACCATTCTTCTTTGGTGCGAAAAGAGAGGCCTCGGAGGAGTAATCTTGAGCCCGAATTTTGCGATCTACAATTTTCCATATATTCTCTATGGGATTGAGATCAGGTGATTGCGCTGGCCATTCCAGAACACACACTCCGGCCACAGTTATCCATTCACAGTCACGAGCATAGACTTGTGTTTGGGGTCATTGTCATGTTGGAATATCCAGCACAAGGACATGCTGTCACCCGCGTATGGGTACATAATGTCCTCCATTATATTTCTGTACCCTTAACCATTCAAAATGTCCGTAATTTGGTGGATAGGCCCCACTCCCTGGCATTTCTGCGCTATCCTGGTTTTCTTTGACACAAATGGTTTCATTGCAGGCCTATAACACTTAATACCCACCTCGTCACATCTTCTGCTTGCGGTTCTTGGATGAATGTGGAGTCTCAAGTCATTGACAACTTTCCGTGAAGAACACCCGTACTATGAGATGATCCTGCCTTGCAGTTGTTTTTCGGGGTCTACCGCCAAGGTGAATTGTTAAACGACAAACAACTGATTTTTCCATGGAATATTTAGAACAAATATCTTTTTGTTACATTCCACTGAGGAAATCTTCAGTAATCTTATTTTTAAGTTCATTTCCAAATTTGTTTCTGGCCATTATCCTTAAAAAAAATCTCTATATATAAAATTTACTTCTTTTTCCTAACACTTAATAATGGGTAATGAATAAAATGAATAATACAATAGATGTTAACAGACAACAGCAAGTATTGTTTAACGGAATGTGACCTAACTGTACCCAATTGTTTATGTACTTTTGATTTGTTTGACCAGATGCTCAGGTTCAGTGTGAGTTGCTTTAGTTTTGTCAATGTCGCATTTTACGACTACATTGGTTTTTTTTTTTGTTATTTTTGATATGTAAGACATTCTAAAATAAATAGAAATTTGATATTTTTTTAATAAATAATATTTGAAGTGTTATAAAGACGAAAAGTTGTGTACAGAAATAACTTTTCATCATATTTCTTTTTGTAAGCAATAATAGGAGGTAAAATATTAAAAGTTGCTTTAGTTTTGTCACATACTGTATATTGTATACATAAAACTTTATCTTTAAAAGGCAAAGACAAAAAAAAAATATTCGCAGACAAAGTAGTTGAAAATTGTATATACGAGGGCGGGTCAATAAGTCCGTGACTTTTTGAATTTCTGACCTCTTTACTGAAACAGCAACACTGCTCCTGTCAACAGGCATCTGTCAGTTGACTCCTGTCAAAATTTAAATTTGCTGCGTCAGTTAGTTTGTGTTTGACAGCTATTTTTATCAGACTACTCACTAATTTGAGGAGAAAATGGAAAAAAGTGAATTTCGTGTGCTTCTTAAGCATTATTTCTTGCGAAAAAAAAACCATTACCGAGACCAAGGCTAAGCTTGATAAATACTATGGGGACTCTGCACCATCGATTTCAATGGTAAAAAAGTGGTTTACTGAATTTCGTTGTGGCCGTACAAGCACTGAAGATGCCGAACGTCCTGGACGCCCAGTTGAGGTCTCTACACCCGAAACAATCGAAAAAATTCACGATATGGTGTTGGCCGACCGAAGATTGAAAGTGCGAGAGATTGTGGAAGCCGTAGGGATCTCGCATGGCTCAGTGGTTTCAATTTTGAATGATCACTTGGGCATGAGAAAGCTTTCCGCAAGATGGGTGCCGCGTTTGCTCACAGTCGACCACAAACACATGTGCAGTTGCCATGGCAAAAATCCATGAATTGGGCTATGAATTGCTCCCTCATCCACCCTATTCTCCAGATTTGGCTCCGAGCGACTACTTCTTGTTCCCAAACCTGAAGAAATGGCTTGGTGAAAAAAGATTTGACTCCAATGATGAAGTCATCTCGCAAACAAAGGCCTATTTTGAGGACCTCGACAAATCATTTTTTTTGGAAGGGGTAAAAAAATTGGAGAAGCGTTGGACAAAGTGTATAGAGCTCAAGGGAGACTACGTTGAAAAATAAAATTATTTTTTTATCAAAAAATCTGTGTTTTAATCCAAAAGTCACGGACTTATTGACCCGCCCTCGTATTATGAAGTTGTTTATGCAGCAACTTGCCTCAACGATTTTTGAAAGTTAATCAATAATTATTAATACAATATTTTTTTATGTCAAGTATGAGCATGTAGATACAATATGTATCTATAAGATACAAGAAAATATATCGTCGCTGCGGAAAGTACTTAGCGATGTAAGAACCTGTCACAAAGTGTGTTCTAAATAATAGTTCTTCAGCACTCAATATAGTCAATTTCTGTATAGATGACATTTAATTCGTACTAATATGTACAAGTATTTTCAAGATGCATTTAGATGCGCTTAAAAAACTAACACATTGTGGCTTATCAAGCAATTTACCAGTTAATCAAAATATTCCCTTACGTGGTCTTAACTCACATTAAAAGTTAGCTGAGCAAGACAATGTTGCATTTTACGCCGTTCATCTAACATACATATATAGAAATCCACAGATATTCACTCAATAAAACAGAAAATGTTTTGGTGACCCAATTATTACTAAACTCTTTTTTTTGGGTCAGTTCAGGTCATAAAGAAAATCCGAAAATTGAATTATGTAAATATTTTCCAAACGCATCAGGTTTTCTTATTTGCATATGTAGGTATACACCATTTGTATGTATACCTCTTTATAATGACTTACGGGGCCCTACCTAGTAACCTTACTTGTAGTCTTGTAATTAGATAGACAATTTTCCCATCAAAGTTTTTCTGGTTCCTTAGTTTAGTGTCTATCATGACGCGAAAAGTGGCGTATTTTTAAACTAACTTTAATGTGATCTTAAATTGCGAGCACATGAGATAAATCGGTCAGATTTACGAGTACGTATTCGAATTTATGTACTTATTGGTGTTAAGTTGTTTCTGATTATAAAACATTATACACTGCTACGTAGAGTTCAGTCCGAAACTTGACATCGTACTAGACGTATCGGGCCCGTGGAGTCTGTCGAAAATAAAAAATAAATAAACTATGTTTGTTCTTGCTATACCGTTGATAGTGCTGGCTTTATCAGTGTGGTATTTACAGTCATCGTTCAGACAATTTCAAATAGATGTCAATAAGTTACCTGGTCCACCCACATTACCTATTGTGGGAAATGCTCATTTAGTTGGAAAAAATCCGCATGGTAATCATAAAAATTTGTTTTGCTTATATTTTGTTTTGTGAGTTAAAAAGTAAACAAATTTAAGTGAAGAAAACTAAGAACAAGATAGTGCTTTAAAAGTGAACAGAATAGAACAAGAAGGAATTAATTCGAATACATTTGTGTATGTGACTGGATTTAAAAGCTTTTAGTGAGAAAACTACGTTTTAATATCCAAAAATGTTCATACATACTCGTCAGGGTCATTTCAAAATTCTGTTGTTGTTAATGTTTGTTGTGTAATAAACCGTGGAAAACACAAACCTAGGCAGGTTTTTTGGGCTGTATTTAGCAATTAAAGGGCAATTCTAAGAGTAATGATGGGTGATTGAGCTTTGGAGAAAAATACGAAAAATTCATTTAAACGTGTATGTCGTCAATGCCATTGTTCAACTAATTGCGTATCTGTCGTTGGTATTGTTATTTTTGTCATGTATATCTTATCAGTATAAAATAAAATAAAGTTCTCTGTACTTGAAGTGTATAATTGATATAACAAGTGATGATAAAATAAAATTATAAATACACTCGGTGGCAGTTGAATGAGGTCAGGTGTGAGACCTGAGAATTAGAGTGCTCATCTTGAAAGTAACTTGACTTTATATTTATTTATTTTTTAATCAAATACAAAGATGAGTGCATTTTTTTATGTAAATTGAGAAAGGTCCACAAAAAAATAGAATTTGTTTTGTTAAATTTTTAGGATTATCTTCTGATGGTGATCCCGCATTTGGAGGTGAAACTCAAACAATACTAAGAATTCGATCGAAATTGGTAATTAACTTGTTTGAAAAAACAAAGCTCTATATAAATCAGACCAATGATTCCGCTTTCTTGCAAAGGGAACAGCCTCAGTGTTACTTAACCCCAAACAGGATCCCATTTATCAGCATTGCTTTAAGCAGGAAATGAGTGCTTCATCAGATCCATGTTGTCACGTGGTCGAAAGCATCCAAAATGTCTATGTCTAATGTGTTCTTGTTGAGTGTACCATTAGTTGCGCCCACAAGATTTTGAAACTAAATTTCGTTAGACCTTCTGAATTGGAACCTATATTACATATTTGACAGACGAGGTCTATTTCCATGCATGCAAGCTACCTGCCTCCAATGATGGTTTAAGTCATCTTCAGCTTGTGCGCTCCACATAAGGTGAGTTGCTTACCTGCTGCGTAGTTCTTCCGGACTAGATCTGAGGATTCTGTGGAACGAAAAATCGGTGTCCATTCGATCTACGTTACCTAGCCTTCTCAGGCGTCTGATGAACAGTTATCTATCTGATTAAGCCCATATCGTGGAACGTGGACTCGATGGAGTCCATGCTTCAAAAATCAATCTCATTAGTTGTTCTTGGGGTAGAGCCTTACTACTTAATTGCTTTCTTATACCAATGAAACATCGATTGACAAGAGTGTTTGTTCGTTTTATTCCCTCTGAGGTGTTGTTGTATGGAATTTATGGCATAGCCAAGGTAAACAAAACCTTGAAATTATAGCTGTCGACTATGACGCTCTGCTCAAATCTTCAATGTTGTATGTTCCCTTTTATTGGCATTATATACTCGTACTTAGCTTTGCCCTTATTTACGTGCAAACCCATTTTGGCAGTATTTGTTTCAATAAAACCGAACGCACTAGTGACAATCCGCTGTATTTCCAATTGTGTCGATATCGCCGGAGTATGCTAGTAGTTCCACAAACTTTTGAATGATTGTGCCTCTTGTGTTACAAAATTGTTTTGGTATGATGTCAGAAAGTCACATGACAGAGCACTACCTTGTTGAAAACATTTTTTGACATTAAAGATTTCGGTTAAAACGTCGCCGACTTTTATAGAACAGAGAGCGTTCTCAATCTTCATTCTGCACAGACAGACGAGCTTGGAACGGATGCCAAAACTAGATATGGCTCTACATAGCTTATGTCAATAAATGCAGTCATATGCGGCCTTAAAATCGATAAAAAGATTGTGGATATCGATTTGGACGATTTAAGTTTTTTCTAAAATCTGGTGGAGTAGGAATGTTTGGTCGATTGTGGACGTCGTGCGCTGAAACCACATTAATAGGAGTCAATCAGATTGTTGAAGTAGGATTTCAGTCGTTCACACAATATTACAGAAAACATCTTGTATGCTACTCGTATGTTGAGAAGACTTATAACTCTATACGTGGCGTAGTTGAGGGGGTCTCTTTCCTTGTGAACAGGGCAAACAATACTAAGATTCCATTCATCGGCCATGCATTCTTCTGACCAAATTCGAGAAATAAGTTGGTTTATGCTCTTTACAAAGTCATTTCCAGTAGCTTTTAATAACTTGGCCTGTAATTCGTCAGGTCCAGTTGTTTTATTTGATTTAAGCTTCGAAGATACCAACCCTTACATGGATGTGGACAGAAGATTTGGCCATCATCGTCTAGGTTGAATGGTCTATTCTGTCTGACGGCGGTATTTATTAATAGTTTAAAGTAATAGTACAATGTTTTTCTAATGGCTGTTATGAATGTTTTGATATCCCTAATTTGACTTCCTCTTTCGTAGTGCAACGAAGGTTGAATCACAAATGGCGAAGAGTTTCACTTTTGCGTAGAACAACTTGATAAGTACTGTTGGCAGTGGGTTCACAGATAAGCGTGAGTATTGAAATGAGAAATAGGATGTTTTCGAATATGGATTCCTGGAATCGAAGGATTATGCCTTTGGGTAGGGAATTTCGAAACAAGAGTTTTTCGACTGAAGGAACGAAAACCACTTGAAAAAATTGTCGTAGGACTTTGTTTAGTCGGCGTTGTATTATGTATCATACAATTCCAAAATATGGAAGAAAAGCAATTTCATTGATTCAATAAGATCCTTTGCAATTAAAAATAATGCAAATAAAAATACGAAATTTCAACATTTGTAAACGTTGTTCGTCCATTTTTTCACATTATACCGAAAACATAATCCGCAATATATGTAATGGGATCCTTTGGAGGTCGAGAAGGGTACTATTCTATCTAGATATTTACAATTTATTAAAAACAATCTTGGTTCCCTGCTGTTTCTGGACTTTTCGTCCAATCCGCTGGTCCTGCACTCTTAAAGTTCATATTAAGCGCACGAAAACCAACGTACACACCAGTGGCCTACGATCTAGTTGCCTAATTATGGATCAACTTTAACTTCTGAATTGAAAAAATCTTTACCCTCCGATGTTCACCCAGAAGTGACTAATCTCTTCATTTATACGTTTTTCTATCTCCCATTTTCATTACTCACAAATTTCTAAATATTCTCAAACTTGTAAGTTGATCACATCTACACCATTGTTTGTGTCGAAGTAACCTTTCTTCGGTTCAGCAAAATCGTTTCTACCAATAATTGTACTTGAAATTCCAAGTGCACCCAAGTTATTAGCTTTCTATATTTATGCTAAAAAATTACCTAAGCCGGGAATGCTTTTCTGAAAAAAATTATCCTCTTTTCCTTAACTTTCGATGTTCATTTTTCTTTTGTGTATATAATTGGAACTGAATTGCGTGCTGTGTGTGTCCTTTTCCTAAGAACTACATCTTTTGGTTTCTTTTCTCATTTGAGCCACCGGCCAGTGAATTCTGGTTTGGTCGTCACTCGTCTGTGACCTTCATCCTCTCGGCGTTTCTTTTGTTTCCGTCTGGTTTGGTCAAACCTCTTTAACTTGTCTGGTAAGCGAAAACCATCAGTTTTAAGGAATCTTTGCAAAAATAGGGTACACAAGTGAAGGGTCGAAAAGCGGTATGGGTTAATAGGGATAATTGTGGGAAAGAATACTTTTTGCGACGGAATTTCAAAAATAAGTACCATTTCACCATTTTCCCAACAATGGTTTGCCAAAAACTGTGATATTTTGGGAGAACTTTGAAGTAACACTCAAAGGATTGTCTGACATTATTCTCTCAATACTTTTTTATTGACTACTTTCAGGGATGTCCACCTATTTCCATTTAATTAGGGGAAGAAATCGTTGTTGTATAATTGTTTAAATAAAACAGGAAATGAGTTTTTTTAATATCCCAACACTCACGTATGTATATTCATTTGGTGCTATAAGGCCTTCAACTTTTGACTTCACCTAGAGAAAACCGTTGGCTTACTAGTACCTGCGCTCGAAATAATGTAAATCACACTTCATCAACATTGCTAAACTCATATTTGTATGTATTTCCTATAACAAAAGATTTTGATTGTTATTATGTCTGAGTGGAGCTGATGTTGATAATAAACTATTCAATCTGACGAAGAGAATTCATTAATGTAGTACGTGAGAGTGCAAATAAAATAAATCAAAGAATTAAACAAGCAATGTGCGTACAATAGCCCGACACAGTATCGCCACTTATTAAAGACATACTTAAATACATAGTCGTGACAAGGTTCTTAAAATGTTGACTCAAAGTGTCGTCCCGTGGCATGATATCATTATTCTTCGATGTACAGCAACAGCAGCAGTGACCTACAATACATAGTGTATAGTTTAAAAATGTTAACATTACTACTTGGTATAGCTATCATTGAAGGTATAAAGTCGCTCGTATAATATCCAAAACTGCAGCTTCAGATACTGCTTTGATCAGAATATCTGATCAAAATCTATTGATTTGTTCTAGGAATAAATCAACCAGTTTCACAAACCATTTTGATACACATCGTGATTGCCTTGGTTTGAAGACTTACAAGATCCAACAACAGAAGAGTTGTGTTCGGCAATAAGGCTTATTTTCGGCATAATGCATATTCCAATAAGCAAAGTTGTCGCATTTGGTGAGAAGACAATCCACACGAGGTTATCGAAACATCTTTATATCCTTTCTCGATTAAATGGCATCAATGTAGAAGAAATGTTGTACGATGGCGCTGCGTAACATTCAGCAAAAGAAACAATCAACTTATTGAAAGAAACATTTGGTGAACGCATATGCCATGATTTCTGTATTTTCATTTCGTCCGCCATAAGAACACAAACTTTCTAATAAGTAAATTAGCTGTTTAATCAAAGCAAAAACAGATGAAAGATATCCAGGGTTAGGATTAAACTTCGATGCCCACACAACTTACGACTGGAAGTGGATATTTTCTTTTAAGTAAAAATTTATACTCTTCTGTTCCGCTGGAATAGGCACTTATGCCATTGTTTGTTTTCGACTAGTTTCTTATTTTTTGTTCAACCAAATTCTCTGAAGTTAGCACGTTTGGACCTTCGTCTGCTGAGACTCGCAAACAAAAGCAGTTTTATTACAAATCTTCAAGCTTCATACCAGCTCTAAGACTCGAGATCTTTGGAAAATGTGCGCCACTTGGGCGTTATTCCTACTAAAAATGGTTTCTCCAACTATGCGGACTGGTGTCCGGATCTGTTTAACAACTTTTTTGCGACAACAACTGTTTCAGACAGTTCTATTCCTTCCACTGAAGCTAAATTATACCGTAGTTCCACAGACCTTTTAGGCCCAACATTTTCTTTCCAAACTATAAATAGCGTCGATGTCATTTTTGCCATTAAATCTATAAAGTCTAATGCTATAGGTCTAGATGGAATATCTCTAAGATTTATTAAAATAACTTTTTTTACATGTGGTTGTAACGCTTACTCATATTAATAACTGCTGCCTTGTTAAATCCTGCTTTCCCTCCGCCTGGAAACTTGCAAAAGTAATCCCTATTCCGAAGAATTGCAATCCGTCTGGATACGCTGACTTTCGCCCAATAAGCACTCTCCCGAGTTTATCAAAAGTTCTGGAATTTATCATTAAGAATCAACTTCAAACTCTTGTTGACTCACTCAATTTGATAAGCCAGCATTAATCTGCCTATCGTGCAAGTCATAGTTGTGCTACTGCACTTTTCAAAATAGTTGGTGATATTCGTCTAAGTTTTGACAAATCTTATATAACCCTACTATGTCTTTAGATTTCTCAAAGGCATTTAATTCAGTAAATCATAAAAAATTGTATTGGAAAGTCATTAATAGCTTTGGTTTGGGTAATGGAGCTGCTGAGCTTATTCTAAACTAACTTAGCGGTGGGTATCAGCAGGTTTCATTAAACGGAGAAAATGTCAAGTAAGGTAAGACTATATCATGGTGTTCCTCAAGGGTCAATCCTAGGTCCATTGCTTTTTGTCCTATTCTTTAATGACCTACCCCTTGTTTATAAACATCCCAATGTACATCCATACGCTGACGATGCACAATTATATGTTTCCTGCCCGCGAGCTAAAATTGATAGTTGTGTCAGTCAATTAAACGATGACTTAGAGGCAATTCGACTTTGGGCTTCTTGTAATGGGCTTCAACTTAATGCCAAGAAAACCTTATGTTTGCCTATTGGAAAGAACTTAGGGCATGTTGAATACCCATATGTTTACCTGTCTGGAGATAAGATTAGTTATTCTAATAATGTCAAAAACTTTGGTGTCACCATTAATAACTCTCTTAATGCCAACGATCATATTAACGCTTCTTCTTATCCTTTTATTAACCCTTTCCTCGTTATACGAACTTATACTTATATACGTAACGAGTTTCCCATTTTTACTGCATCGCTGCTGCTCCGCTTATGGGGTTGGCTAATGTCGCAGACCGCAGAACGCGTCTACATAATGCTCGGTCCTGGATCGCTTCAGTGGTAAGCCCCAGGCGTTGTTACGCATTTGCCATCTGAGATCATATTAACGCATTAGTTAGAAAAAATTACAATGGCTTGCGGTTGATGTGGAAATCTGTCCGTTATACTCCAGTTGAAATCCGGCTAAAATAAGTTAGATCCTAACTTGTACCACACATAACTTACTCTAGTTTGGTTTACAGCTCATTAGACTCGGCATCATTCAGAAAATTGGTACTCGCTTTTAACTCCATGATAAGATTTGTGTTTCACTTGCATAAAATCGACCACGTTTCTAGGTTTCTAATGTCAATATTAGGGTGTTCATTATTACAGTATTTGAACTATCGAAACTGCCTATTCATTGCACGACTTATAAATTATAAGAAGTCACATTACTTACATATATTGCGAGATACAGTTTCCTAGATCATCTAGCACTTTTACTATTAATAGTAAATAGTAGCCGTCTGTTTTTTGTTAACTCTGGTAGGCTGTGGAATTCGCTTCCATGGGAAATTTGGCGTTTGGTCGGAACAAGAAATTTCAGTGTGTATCTATTCGGGTTTTTTTCAGGGATCTTTGGGGCATACATGACACTAGCATTAATCAATAGACATTTGGTATATATATACACAAATATATAGCACTGCTTACTTTGTAAATTTTCTTTGTAACATTTCTTTGACAGAATACGTTTTTTTTCTTTTTAAATTTCTTCAATATTTACATTTCATTAATATCGTTGAAAAATTATTATTATTATTGTTTTCTCCTGATTGGAATGAAATTATTTTTATTTTTTTTATTGTTATTATAATAACGACTTTTTTCTTTTCCCCTTTTTTTAATTGAATTATTTTTCCTCTATGCATGAACTTGTAAAAGACCATGACTCTTATTTGTACAAACCGCTGTTATTGTTAATTAAATAAATAAATAAATAAAATAAAAGGTTCCTTTCAACGTTACTATAAATAGAAAACCTCAATTTACACAAATCGTTAAAGTTAGCGTTAAGTATTGGGTATATAACTTAATTCGTGTGGTTTTTTTTTTGAACGTTTATTTAAGAAAAACATGTACAATAGTATTATTCAAAGTATTGCCCATCTGAAGCTATGACTTTTTCCCATCTTTCTAGCAATTTGTGGATCCCATCCCAAAAGAACTACGCCAGCTTGGCAGCCAAGAATGAATCAAGCCAATTTTTGATATTCTGCTCTGATGTGAACCGTATTTCAGTGAGGACGTTCTGCATCGACCGAAACAAATGGTAGTCAAAAGAGGCAAGGTCTGGGCTATAAGGCGGGTGGGGTAAGACTTCCCATCCACTATTTTCCTAATAGTTCGTTTGCATTTTTCGGCTACTGCTCTCTTCAAACGGATTAATTGTGTTCGGTAGCGTTATGCATTGATGGTTTCACCCGGTTTTAGCTGCTCATAATACAGCACACCCATCTGATCCCACCAAATACAGAGCATTACCTTCGCGCCATGGATATTCGGCTTTGCCGTTGATTTGGCTGGTTAGCCGGGTTTCACATATAATTTTTTGCGCTTGGGGTTGTCGTAAGGGATCCATTTTTCATCACCAGTAAAAATCCGATGCAAAAATGACTTCCTTTTGTGGTGTTCCAGCAGCATTTCGGACATGCAACACCGCCTTTCGACGTCTCTCGCCTTGAGTTCATGTGGAACCCAATTTCCTTGCTTTTGAATATAGCCAGCTGGTTTTAAATGTTTTGAAATGGCTGCTTGAGTGACACCCAAAGATTCTGAGAGTTCTTCTTGTGTTTGGCAACAATCTTCATAGAGTAATGCTTCCAGTTCTTCATCTTCAAACTTTTTTGGCTGACCAGGACGTTCATCGAATTCCAAGCCAAAATCACCACTTTTAAATAGTGCAAACCACTTTTGGCACGTTCGTTCAGCTAGCCCATGTTCACCATAAACTTTCACCAAAATACGATGACTTTCGGCAGCAGTTTTCTTCATATTAAAGTAATGAGGAAGAACTCCCCGCAAAAACACTTTTTCAGGCACAAAGTTCGACATATTTGAGTGAAAAAAAATTATTGTTGTTTACGCTTCAAATGAATAATAATACTGAAATGACGTACAATAACAGTAGCTTTCCAACGCATGTTCCAATGGAATAATAACAATGGAATAATACAAGTTACGCCATCTCTTAGCAAACCACACGAATTAAGTTATAGACCCAACAATTTGCACCACACCCTGTTACCTATTTGTGCCTCCCATGAGTTTTTTTATTCGACAAAACGTACTTTCTTTTAAAAATGTGCTAATTTGTATGCTTAAGACTTTTTCTGGTCTGCGCTTCAGACATTGTGGCTTTGCGCATCTTTGTGAATTTTTTTACACCTCTGATCCGCATAGCGCATCAAAATTACCTCCAAATATATAATTTTCTGAAAGCTGCTAACAATATTCCACGTTTCGTGTTCAATAAACAGTTAATTGTTTTTATGTCAACGGTTTAATTTAATAGCTTCTGTGTTAAGATCGCGCCCTGCTTCCGCTATTTCGCTTCTTTGTGAACGTATATTATATACTTAATCATAGTAGTTTACTCTGTTCTAATAATTGTTTTAAAATTGAGTTGGTGCATCATTCATGGTATGATTAATTGAAGTATTAATTGACCATAATTTATATTGGAAAGATCATATTAAAACTGTTAAAACGCATATGTTCCTCGTTACGTGCAAAATGTATCTCATCAAAGTATACTACTATTTTAATCATCAGCACAAGTCAGTGTCTAAATTTAATGTCATTTCATTGACTAACTGTGAGGTGGATTTTTCTAATGGTAAAATTATTTTCAAATTGTATGCATCTTTTCAAAATTGCTCTTTTCATTTCCTTGAACTGTATAAGAATATAAGTTATGAAGTCCAAGACCAATTATTTAATTATATAAAAACCGATGTCTCCCCCCTATAAAATTTATACTTATATTGCTAATTAAATCGCTGTGTCATTTTATACTTATTATCAATATTATCTTTATGAAGTAAAAATAAAAAAATATTGATTTTATGTACCTCTTATTCATACTTCTAGTATTTAGATCCTTACGATGATTCAATGAATATTTAAGCAGTTGCAATAAAATTATATGTATTCCAATTTGAAGCTTAATTAAAGAGAAGCTAACGAAAAGGTTAAAATAATCGATGCATCCTGCATTTTTATATTTTGGAAGCGAAAATTTAGTGAATAAGTCCTTAGTTTTTGGTGTTTTAATTCTATAGCGCAAACCAAAATTCATTTAAACATTAATAAACAATAAACTTAAACGCAAAATATGCTCTTAAAATGGGAAATATGCCCTTAAAATATGCATTTAAAGCCATGGCGAAGTCACCTGTAATCACGTGGTTTATAACGATTAGTCGCTTTTAACGACCAATTTTCCCCCACGCGGTTAGATTTTGCACATGTAATCTTTTTATTTTTGAAAAGTCGGATAAAACAACCCTTGGCTATAGCGACCAGTTAAACTGTACGACTGTAGTTAAACTTTGAATTTTTTTTAATGAAGAACAAAAACACATGTTATCCAGTTTTTAATAAAATTGGGTCTTTTTATTTTAAGAACAAAAAAAAAAAAACAATAATGTTAATTAAATAAATAAAAGGGTTAACAAAACATAAAGGTTTTCATTTGAAAAATTAAATAACAGAAGTAGCATTATTTTCAAATTTAATTTGGGTTTTCAAAATTCTTATACAGGGTGAGTTTTTTAACGTGAGACATCCAAATTACTCGAAAAATACGCGATATCGCGAAAAATGTTTCAGACAAAGTCACAAGGTTCTGAAGGGGACATAAGATGGTGACCACGAGTTTGACCATGAAACCCATTTTCATTTTTTAAATGATAATTCCTGATTTTCATTGCTCAGTCGTATTCCTCAATGGAGCACACTACTTTGTCTGAAAGGTCTTATTCATTCAGTGCTAGATACCACTGCGCTGGCACGCCTAAATCATTAATCGGTTTCCAACGTTGTTAGGGTGTTAGAAGGTTGATATTTGTTTTGAGGAACTGATTATTATTAGTAACGTTTTCCAGATTAATAATGCAGGCTATTTCAATTCAAGAGAAAATTGAAATGATATTCATTTATGAAGAAAGTGGAGCACCATCGATGTTCCTGTTGCTCTTTACACTCAACGTTTCCCAGACCAGATACGATTGCGCGCTTCCTTTTATCGGGTCATCCAACGATTCACTGGTGAAGGAAGTGTGCAACCAAAGAAAAGGAATCGGTCAGATAGGGTGGCTGCTGAGGACAATAAAATAACAGTGTTAGCTGCCGTTGCACATGATCCTCACATTAGCACTCGCCAAATAAGCCGTGAATCAGGAATTTCTCAAACGATTGTCTGTAAGATACGAGGGCGGGTCAATAAGTCCGTGACTTTTTGAATTTCTGACCTCTTTACTGAAACAGCAACACTGCTCCTGTCAACAGGCATCTGTCAGTTGACTCCTGTCAAAATTTAAACTTGCTGCGTCAGTTAGTTTGTGTTTGACAGCTATTTTTATCAGACTACTCACTAATTAGAGGAGAAAATGGAAAAAAGTGAATTTCGTGTGCTTATTAAGCATTATTTCTTGCGAAAAAAAACCATTACCGAGACCAAGGCTAAGCTTGATAAATACTATGGGGACTCTGCACCATCGATTTCAATGGTAAAAAAGTGGTTTACTGAATTTCGTTGTGGCCGTACAAGCACTGAAGATGCCGAACGTCCTGGACGCCCAGTTGAGGTCTCTACACCCGAAACAATCGAAAAAAATTCACGATATGGTGTTGGCCGACCGAAGATTGAAAGTGCGAGAGATTGTGGAAGCCGTAGGGATCTCGCATGGCTCAGTGGTTTCAATTTTGAATGATCACTTGGGCATGAGAAAGCTTTCCGCAAGATGGGTGCCGCGTTTGCTCACAGTCGACCACAAACGCAATCGTGTAACAACTTCACAGGAAGGTTTGGCGTTGTTTATTCGCAATATGGAGGAGTTTTTGCGCCGTTTTGTAACCGTGGATGAAACATGGATCCATCACAACACACCAGAGAACAAACAACAGTCAAAACAGTGGGTTTCTAAGGGTGAATCGGCGCCAAAGAAGGCCAAGGTGGGTTTGTCAGCCAATTAAGTTATGGCGACTGTTTTTTGGGATGTACGCGGGATAATCCACATTGACTACCTTCAAAAGGGAAGAACAATCAATGGGGAATATTATGCCAACTTATTGGACCGATTCAATGACGATTTGAAAAAAAAGCGACCTCATTTGGCCAAGAAAAAAGTTCTTTTAAACCAAGACAATGCAAGGGTGCACACATGTGCAGTTGCCATGGCAAAAATCCATGAATTGGGCTATGAATTGCTCCCTCATCCACCCTATTCTCCAGATTTGGCTCCGAGCGACTACTTCTTGTTCCCAAACCTGAAGAAATGGCTTGGTGGAAAAAGATTTGACTCCAATGATGAAGTCATCTCGCAAACAAAGGCCTATTTTGAGGACCTCGACAAATCATTTTTTTTGGAAGGGATAAAAAAATTGGAGAAGCGTTGGACAAAGTGTATAGAGCTCAAGGGAGACTACGTTGAAAAATAAAATTATTTTTTTATCAAAAAATCTGTGTTTTAATCCAAAAGTCACGGACTTATTGACCCGCCCTCGTATTACATCGCCATAAATACCATCCTTATCATGTTTCAATGCATCAAGAACTTTCTAGTGAGGATTTTCGCAACCGGGTTTCCTTTTGTCGATGGGCACTTCAGCAAATTGAACGAGACCCCCTTTTCTTCGCCGAGGTGTTATTCTCTGATGAGTCGACTTTCACCAATCACGTTACAGTCAATCGACATAATATGTATTGCTGGGCTACCGAAAACCCTTTTTGGTTGCGACAAGTTGAACGCCAGCACCCTTGAAATGTTAATGTTTGAGCAGGAATTATTGGGGATAAATTAATAGGTCCATATTTTATTGAAGGCCCATCTTCCAGTATAACTAGAAGAATTGCCATTGGAGTTGCGACAAACAATGTGGTTTCAACATGATGGTTGTCCAGCCCATTATTTCCAAGTAGCCCGGGGCGTATTAAATAATGTTTACCATCAACGATGGATCGGACGAAGGGGTCCGAGGCAATGGCCTGCTAGATCACCTGATCTTACGTCACTTGATTTCTTCTTGTGGGGCTACTTAAAAAGTGAGGTTTACAGAAAAAAGCCAACAACACATGAGGACATGAAAAGACGAATAACTGAAGCTTGCCGGAAGATTACGTCAGAAATACTTCTCAGTTCTGTTGGTTCATTTAGAGCGCGGATAGACAAGTGTATTGAAGTGAATGGTCACATTTTCCAGCATTTTTTAAAATAGTCTCGGAAATAAACGTCGATTCAACAGTGGTGGGCAAGGGGTCCCACTCAAATTAATCACCCTGAAGGAAACAAAATACTGCTACGTCCACGTCGTTGTTTCTGGGCTATGCTTAATGCAGTATGTAAAAACAAATGACAAGCCTACGAGCTATACGACTCAGCAATGAAAATCAGGAATTATCAAAGGTCAAACTCGTGGTCACCATCTAATGTCCCCTTCAGAACCTTGTGACTTTTGTCTGAAACATTTTTCGCGATATTGCGTATTTTTCGAGTAATTTGGATGTCTCAAGGTAAAAAACTCACCCTGTATTTGTTATTAACATAAATTATAAAATTTTTCTTAAAATTTTTAAAGGTGGAACTTTGGCGATTCGGTCTTTCGGAAGGATCGCTCGACGTCAACTGACGAAATAGGTGCATTTTTTCGATTTTTTTGTTTTAAATGTTGAGTTAATTTTTTTTCGGAAATATGCACAAAATATGCATTTATAGTAAAATATGCAAAAATATGCTTTAACCATTGTATGCCAATTTAAAGCAAAATTCATGAATCAGAAAGATAACTTGCTATATTGCTTCTAATGTATCTCAAAAAAAATATGAAAATGTATCGAAATCCTAGCCCTAATAATAACACTAACATGGGAATCTGATTCCATAATAATTCATTAAATACTAAAAAAATAATCTGTATCTTTATAGAAATTCTTAAAAATCTCTTCAAGTGGTGGAGAAAATATGACTACAACAAATATCGAGTTTGGATCGGCTCTAATGCAAATGTGATTGTTTCTGACCCTAAAGACATGGAGGTTGGAATTTTTTATGTTCATACATCATTACGCAAATGTTTTCAAAATTTTGTTTTTGCTTTACAGAACATTCTGTCTAGTACGCAAATTCTAATGAAGTCAGATATATACCATCTGTTGCATCCTTGGCTGGGCCAAGGTCTATTGACTAGTTCTGGATCGCACTGGCATGCCCACCGCAAAATGATTACTCCGTCGTTCCACTTTAGTATCCTGGTTGATTTTTTAGAAACTATGAATAAAAATTCAACAAAATTCATAGAGAAATTGCGAGATGCATCTAAAGAAGGAAACATATTCGATGTCCAAACCTTGGTATCCTACTGCACATTGGATGTCATTTGTGGTAAGTTTTAGCATCGTATAACATACTCGTAGTTCAAAGCAAAAAGTTTGAGCGCAATTTCTCTTAGATACTGCTATGGGTGTAAACATTAATGCGATGGATTTTCATGATTCAGCTGTTGTTAAGGCATTTCAACAGTAAGTTTCAAATAAATGCACAAAGCAGATAAAAATAAACTAAATTTTCGTTTTTATTTCCCCTTTCAGTATGTGCTACTCAATTCAAATGCGCTCATTCAGCCCCATCAAAAGAAATGAGTTTCTTTTTAAATTAACACCAGACTACAAGCATTTCAAAAATGCTTTGAACATTTTGAAAGAATTTACCTATGATGTAAGTTTCTTGAATAAAATATTTCCAAAATATTTTCTAATCTTCTAGGTTGGTTTGAAGAAGGTGCTGACGTATATATTTTTTTGGTTTTGAGACAAAGTATTTTCAGGTTTCTTGCTGAACAACTTTTACACAAGAATTGTTGTATGTTGTTTGAATGTTGTTTTGCCCCAGAAAGTTTCGCAAATCTCAAACACAGGAAAACATACACTAGTTATTTGTAGTTGTTTGTCGTTTCTTGCTTTTAGAGTTTTAACGTAGATAGCCCATAAGAGAGACATTTTCAGATCATATATGCTATGGCCCTGGAACTTTATTGGATTCTGCTGCTAACTAGTTGGATGAAAGAATATATATAATGAATATACTTAAGCATTAATTAAAATCTATGGATTTATATATATGAACAAATTCATTCGATTTACTTAAGCAAGAGAAAGGAAGAACATTAACAAATCTATATGACTTGACCAAAGCAAAAATCTTAAATTAAAACTAAATCTGAAGCAAAATTACACCAGAATATTAGAAAGAATTGCTTCCAAACCAGTATAGTTAAAATTAAAAAGCCAAGATTGTGCATGTTTTAGGAACATTTCAAGCATTGATATTGCCCTTATTGGCTGCGGAAGTTTATTATACAATCGACAAGACGATATAGAATAAAAATTAACATACGATATGCAGTAGTACGGAAATTGGGGGCAGATACTATAAACAAAAGGTTTCCACGTAAATTAAAATTAGGAAGTAATCGAAAATTACGATTACTAGACTTCATGAAAAAGGTCTTCAATACTTTGAAACAGTACAAATGACGGCCTGGAAGAACCTTAAGGTCAGACAAAAATGGAAAACAAGGATGTCTAACGTGTTTTCGGAAAATATTTCTTAAAACATGTTTCTGCAAGATAAGTAAAGGTTGTACTTTGTTCAGATAAACACCTCCCCAACAAGTAATTCCATACTGCAGTTTGAAGTGGAAAATTCCATAATAAATAGATTTTAAAAGCGTTTTCGAGCAGGTGTTTCGCAAATAATAGAAATTTCGAAGTGTGCCATGGAAATAGTTCTTCAGCGATTCTGTGTGATTCGAGGAACTCATTCTATAGGTAGAGCCGATGATGAGTCCCAGGTATTTAAATTCTTCTACTTTTTCAATCAAGAAACATTTATCACTGCAGCATAGGCTGTTGTTAAAAGTAGGAAAATAAAAATCAGACGTGTAGGAGCAGTTGTACAGTTTGGTGCGTGGAAAAAAAATTAGGTTCAGAATTGGGTAGAGATGAAAGACTAAAAAACATTATTTTAGTTTTGGGACTAATCACCAACTTATGTTCTGCTAACCAATTCCTCAACAAGTTAGGGTCCCATCACAATTAATATTAGAGACTAGATCCAGAGGACTATTCAACTTAAGGTTATCTATAGAAGTAGCATCTGATGGTGTTGTTGGGCTGTTTTGGCTTCTTCAAAACTGGGTTTGGAAATGTGCAATTCTCCATATTCCATTTTATGAGAACATGTTTTAAGAATTATTTTACAGTTTTAATCGGCCCTAGATTCAAATGTTAAAAGACTTCGGTGCTTAAAGGGCTGCTGGGCTATCTTAGAGGAAGGAATTAATTTTTTTGTGAAGAATTTTCTATTTTTATTTTATTCGATGACCTTATCTCATTTTTTGCTTACTTTATGATTCCGTGCTTAAAGAATTGCTGGCTCTTTTTAATATAAAACTGGACCAAGTGCGTTTGTAGGTCACCATCATGGGTAAATGTTTTATTCTTAAAGTTTTGCGAACCTTGGAATAAATGAAAATATGATGGTGGAATGTCGGGCTCTTCGACTCTTCGATCGATCGTTTTAGACGAGTTACCAAAAATATGTGTGGTCCAGCATTTTCATGGCGGAAAACGATTATGCTTTACTGAATTTTGTCATTTCTCTTTGATTTCACCATCTACTCTTATTAGTCTTTTTTTACAGAAAACGTCTGAATTAATCGTTTGGTTTGGAAGCAGCTCAAAATTCAAGACAAGTGCATATGCTCACCAAATTGATCAAGCGACGCTCTTTGAGTGTAGTTCAGCTTTCGATATGGTTAGTGCTGGTATCATATCATGATGGATAGGATGAAATCAATGTCACCAGTGGTTATTCATTTCGAAAAATAATCAATTTTTTTGTGTTTGAGATGCATGTAGGTATTGATTTATCGATTTGAAAGGTTCACAATTCTAAAGCTTCGTTGTTCTATCTAAAATGTACTAACTATTTCTAGCTCTAATTAGCCAATTTTACAAACTAAACATCTTTTCTTGTTAAACAATGCTAATGATATTAGGAAATAGCCCAAATTATATTTAGAAATATGTGACCAGATGCTTGCTTGCAACTACCACTTCAGATTAGATCATCAAAGAGTAGACCAACATATTGAATTTTCCAGGATTGACTGTATCCGAATCCGATATGCATTTATATCTTTTCGCCATTATTGTATTGCGCTTCGTTATAACCGTCTGAGTTGCGTCTAGACTCAGTTTTTAGAATTGTCTCATCCCATCCGTACATTCCAGATATGTTGCTCGTCACCCACTTCCATGGGGTCATGGGGTGTTAAGAAGTAGTTTCCCTATGAATATATGAACTTTTAATAAATAAAAATGTCTGCACTTCACATGTATTATGGTACACTAATTTTTTTTTGTCATTCCTGAAGGTAATATCAAAACGTCGTGATGCCTTACTGAATGACAGCAAACTGAGTAATATCGATTTCGATGCAGACGACAGAGTAAATACTCGTCCTAAGCAAGCGTTTCTGGATACTCTTCTAACGGCGAAAATTGATGGCCAGCCATTAACACTTCAAGATATTTACGAGGAGGTGTCGACGTTTATGTTTGAGGTAGGATAAGGTTTCTAAATGAAAACAATTAATTTATCATTAAATATACTCAGGGTCATGACACAACTGCCTCAGGGATAACTTTTGCAATATATTTACTGTCAAGGCATGCTGATGTACAGGTAAATACTCGTATTTAGTTTTCCTTCATACGTTCCCGAGTATTTTATTGTTGTTTTTCTTTTAGAGAAGGGTATTTGAAGAACAAAGAAGTATATTCAACGATGAATCAGGGCGTCAATGTACTTATAGTGATATTCAGGAAATGAAATACCTTGACATGGTATTAAAGGAGGCCCAACGAATATATCCCAGTGTACCAATGAT
Source organism: Volucella inflata (assembly GCA_928272305.1). Lineage (NCBI taxonomy): Eukaryota > Metazoa > Arthropoda > Insecta > Diptera > Syrphidae > Volucella > Volucella inflata. The sequence goes on along the minus strand of OV743720.1, from coordinate 15,883,448 downwards.
TGGACGGTTTACTCAAACACCATACGACTTAAGTAGGTTACTAAGTTGTTTCAATTGCTAAAACACATCAAGTAAATTTTTAATTTTTCTTTAGATGGAACAATAATCCCTAAAGGCGTTACCTTGAATCTCTTTATCATTGGAATGGGATACAATGAAAAGTATTTTCCCGATCCATATAAATTCGATCCAGAACGATTTAATCCGAAAACAAGTGTTAAAGCCAATCCATTTGAATATGTCCCATTCAGTGCGGGCCCGAGGAATTGCATTGGTTTGTATACCTATACACCAAAGATGTTTGATTTGAATTTTAAAACTGTTATTACCCGCAGGGCAAAAGTTCGCTAGAATGGAGATGAAGGCAATTGTGTCAAAGGTTGTGAGGATATTCGAAATTCTTCCACCTGAAGATGAACTCTACAGTTTAGATGGTTATGTGCCCAAAGAGCCAATGAACAAGTACGATCCGATTCTTTCAGCTGTTTTAACATTGAAATCGGACAATGGAATTCATATAAGACTAAAGGAAAGAAAAATATGAAGGAGTTTGAACGAAGAGAAAGTGCAATGTTTCCCATCTAGTTACCTGTTGAATTTTTTAACAATTTTTTTTAATTTAAGACTAAGTAAGCTTGAATTAAAGATACCTTATAAATTTTATTTAAAAGCTCACAGATTTAAAGAAATAAATAAATTATAAAAGAGTACTAATTGTATTGGTGGCTGCTATAGAGTGGGGAAGTACGCTGTTAAGACAATGTGACGACTTGTTATCCACAGTTTTTGGCACAATGGTTAGATGCGCTCATATGTATTTCTGTGCAAAATACGCTAATCATCCTAAGTAAAAGATGTCCGGGGGAAACTTTTAAATTTTAATATTTATTTTAAAAAAATGCAGCGTTATTCTCATATTTTATTGATTCAAAATGGATATGAGTTTGTCTTCCAAAAATAATATCGTCTAAGTCCTGTCTATTCCTTTCAACATTCTCTCGCAATCGGACTCTTAAATGTGTGAGGACCCGTGAGGAAACCTTATGGCGGATATTTGTTTTTGGTATGATTGAAGATTGTTGCTGTAAGCGCTCGGCTTAAGGTATCCCTGAAAAAACATTCGCAGTATGATCGAGATGTCTGATTAATTTAATACACGTCAGTAAGGACTATTTCTCGCTGGTTAAAAGTATAAGGACCAATAATCCCTCGATCAGAAAAAACTCCTTTTCTAGAATTTTTTTTTCTGAATGTCGAGAGTATTGTGTCAAAATTTGAGGTAATGTGGAGCAAAACTAACGAAGATACATCGTTTCGACATGCCCAATTGTTATACCTGCTGGGCAGCTGAGCGACGCGCCTACCTGAAAGCTGCTTCAACTGCATAGGACGTGTGCAGAAAGGAATGGGTACTCATTCACGTGAACTGGAAAAAACAACTTTGGTTGATAGTGAAACTAGAAGCCTATCTGGAAAAGGTAAACTCACCGTATATTATGAACTGGGCATGCAACGCAAAGGTAATTTTTGAAAAAAGTTGTTATGCGGTGAACATCATAACTCAAAATCTATTTAACCGATCCTTTTGAAATTTTATATAATATTTCTACACATAAATCAACAGGTAATTACGAAGAAGTAATAACAAATACAGCGAAATTGTGAAAATTCGCGTTTTTCACTTCAAAATGCTGCGAAACTCTTCCTGATTACCTGTTGATTTATGTGAAGAAAAAGTGTCTAAAATTTCAAAAGGATCGGTTAAGTGGATTTCGAGTTATGATATTCACCGCATAACAACTTTTTTCGATGCGCCTCCGGAGATTTACTGTCACGGACTTATTTATTGGTATTTTTAATTGAAATTTTTTCCGGAGATACTTCAGATGTTATACTATAACCTGTATATGAAATAAATAAACCAACTTAATTCAGATCTAAAAAAAAAAATTAAAATATACCCCTTTTTTGCCTTTAAAACCTTACCCCTCCCTTAAATCTTTAAGCTTTAACTTTAACTAGGAGGTTCCTAGTAAACGCACTTCGCGATGGTTACAGTGTGATTGATTAACTCTCTTGAAAAATTCCATGGGTATCTACGAGTAAATTAGTTTGTTTTGTTTTGATGACAATGCATCGAGTAGCTTGCTCGTGGGAATGGAATGCAAGTGTCAAATGGTAATGATTTGTCTACGCTGTATTTGCGAAAAGGCAGCCCTTATACATAACGGGGAAATTGGGGTGCAATTGAACATGTGGGATGCGGGTGTTCATAGCGCAATATCTGAGATGCCTGTGTTCAAGGTTGAACATTTGAAATTGGCTTATTGCGGGAGGGGTTGCGGGAGGTAAGCTTTGCTTAAGGGTAGTTCCGTATTCAATGTAACTTCTTACTCCTTAGGATTCTGCTCCGAAGAATCTGTATTTCTAATTTCGACTTTAATATCGGCTCTATTTATAATTTTTCTAAAATAGTAACCAATCAAATATGTTATCAATATGATTGACAAATAGACCAATGTTCTAATGGAAGCGTTTTCATGTAATGTTTTTTTAGATTTAATTTCCTCGATGAAGTTCCTGTTTTCATTGTATTTTATGTGAAACTCTTTCATACAATAATTCTTTCTCATAGTTATATTAATAAAATTTGGTTTTATAATTTTTTCTTTTCTAACAATAAAGGGCAATGATAGTTTTTCCAATTCTTATGTTTCTGCAGCTGTCAAAGTTTACAATGACATCGCACCGTGGAAAAGTCCCCAAACAGACAAAAATTGGTGCGAAGCGGCCAGTATCGAAAAAGATCCAGAAATGTCGATTTAGTGGCGATTAGCTCGAATGCATCGCCAGAGAGTCAACCGGGCTTATTTTGTAGTTGAATTTGGGTTTACATTCACATATAAGATTGTGCTGACGCAAGAATTGAATAGGATAATAGATAAAACCGTAAGTTCGCTAAATGGGCGATGAAAAATATTAACCGTAGATCCGAATATTGGTTAGTAATCATCTTCTCGGATGAGACCTATTTTTGACTCAGCGGCGAAGCATCAATGCATCCTCAAAGATTGATTTTTGGGTGCGGTTTATGATGTGGCGGCATCATCGGACCGTATTTCATTCGAAATGAGGAAGGAGACACCGATTCCCGATTTTCTGTGGTCAGAGCTCGAGAACATCGATATATCCCAGCATCCTAATATGGATATAACAAAACGGCGCTATATACAATACTAGCGACGCAACGCCCGAAGTTGTGAAGGAGAAATTTGGCGACTGGGTCATCTCATGGCGGGCGTTCATCAATTGGCCGCCGCGATCATGCGATTTGACAACACTTGATTATTTTCTCTGGGCTAAGACAAGTTCTTAGTCTACGCTAACAGGCCCCACTTTGAATGAGCACGAGAGCAACATTCGATACAGTATTGCCGGAATAACGCCGCACATATTGGACTAAATCATTAAAAATTGGATTTAACTTACAATGTATGTTAGTTTGTTTAGGTCAAATCTTCAAAGCTAAATTAGAACCATTTCTTGACATCCGATTGATCTGAAATTTAGCATACACTTTTAGTTCTGGTGACAATATAATATATATTTTTTTGTCAACCCTGTTAATATGGGCATCAAATGCAAGGGCTTGAAAATTAGAAAACGATAAAGTAAGTGACATTACAATTAATTCAATAAAGCCGCTGCTGAAAAATAGTGGATTGACTTTCTTGCTTTCTGATGGCTCCTGCACTCAAGGTTTGCCCCCAGCGAGGGAACTCCTCAACACAGTCACAAAGTTGATTAAATTACACTCTGTTGATAGCTCCTCTAGTAATTATAATTACCATAAGCAGCATTTCGAAAAACAGAATTTTGCGCAATACAGTTTTTGAAATTCAGAATTATGCCCCGCTCCGTTCTTTTTACCCTTATGTAATCCTTCAGAACGTGCAAGTTTTTATAACTTTTATCCCCATTGATTGCGGGGATATAGCGCTTGTAAACCGGAAATCCTCGAAAGTATTCCCAGGATCGTAGTGTAATTGATAAACGCTGGCTAGGAGGAATAGCTTAAAGTTTATAAAACAATGTACCTACCGTCTGACTGCCGAAAATTTCAAAAATCATTGGGTTTACCTGCTACTTTTACCTACTACTATCTCATTTAATAATTTTCATGAGTAAAAACATTTTTTCTTTGTACAACTCTTTCACCCATATCCACTTTCTCCTTTCTTTCTTTTTAAGGCACACAGTCAGTTCAATAGCCATGCAACACACTTCAGTATCTCTCAAGATGTTGTCTACATAAATATAGGTCTTCAACTAAATTATTTTGGAAATATCGCACCGTCTGGAGCACCCAGGCAATAATATTGTGCAATATATAACATCGTCTAAGGGCGACTTCAAAACAAAATTGGGAGAGAACACATTCAAAAATGACAAATCTCTAACAAGATCAGCAGTGTCCAAGTAAAAAGCTTACGAGATACGAACTTTGGTCAATTTCACACAAAAAATCGAAGAACCGGTTAGCACACCACAGTCGGCAGCTAGAAATCTCCCGGCCAGCAAACTCAACGATTCAAATCCGGATGCACAATATAGTACAAAGCCCCCTCATGTGGCGCTCACAAGTAGACGGGGACCTTAATCGACTGAGAGTGCACAACTGCAGAGAATTAGTATGGATCGGGCTAATTGAAGCGCCAACTAAGTAAGTTAACTTAGGTGACGGGTCTAGGACGCTAGCAGCGACAGAATAGTACTTTTTTCTGATTCTACGCATCATTTTATGTAAATGTGAAGTTTTGAGCGGGGCTTAACAATTTTCTTTCCGTCGTGATTTCAACATAATAAGCCTGAAAATTGTGGGATTGTTTCTTTTTCTCGCTCGTGTACTCGTATTATAGCCGACGCACTACATGACCGCATAAATTCAGATTAGACTGGTTTGTGTCGAAGTACTCGTAGTATAGTAGTTGTATAGATAAGTCCGAATTGGTGAAAATATGTTAGTTGTGTTTTTTTGGCATCTGTATCACCGCTTATTTCCATCTACCAGACCTATTTTTGCATGAAAGCGAAGACTTGTATGGAGACTTTAGAACATATGTCACTTTTAGGACAAATTAAATCTAAGTACTCCCAAATTAGTCGAACGTTGATACGAGTAGTTTGTTTTTTGGGCCGATAGTCGCTTTTTGGGCTCTGAAATTTAAGCGCTGATACCGATGCAAAGAAAAGCAGATCTAATATAAGTGATTACAGTTTAGGTATCTGTGTAGAGTCTACACTGTAGGCATTAGATTTTGACGTTGGACATTTGACTTTTTAAAGATTTCATAGCATAGTTTGAGGTAGTGTGATTATCTTCCAATAATTCCAATCGGACTCTAATTTCTCATTTATTTCGTCCAAAAAGGTTTGTGCATGCATTTAAAAGAAGGTTTTTAGGCAGTGGTGTGAAGCGTCAATATTATGTTAGAGATGAGTTAACGCTTGTTGTATCAATTCTCCAGTTTGATCAGCACCAGTTTGAGTTGGACATGATAGAGTGGGTATGGAGAATAGGTTTGATTCATTGAATAAGAGAATTATTCTAACAATTGCAAATTAATGAAAATCAAATAAAGTTTATGTGTTAGTGCGATTCAAAATAATATTGGTTAGTCTACTACAAAAACTCAAATTTCGAAAAAGAGAACTACGAGTACATAACTACAAATATACGCTAAAGATTACAGAAAAGGAAAAATAAGCGGTAGCGAACGTTCGAAATCTAGAATGTTAGACTCATCACGGCTGCAATAGGGCTGATCAAATGTGCTTAACCCTTACATTACCGAACCTTATTTTGTTCCAAATTATAATATTAACTTATTTGGCTAATTAATTATGGCCAAGGCACAAAGGAAAAAATAATGAATGAAATCCATAAACCCACGAAAATTGAGAAAAGCGGGAAATGTCGTAGGACGTATTGTCCCAATTGTAAATAGAAGTCGGATAATATGTCCCATTGGTATTTAGAATCGTATAATGGAAACATTGAGATAAATAGTCATTTATTTATAAAACATGAAACCATCAAGTAATATTATGATAATTTGAAAATGCAGAAGTAAAAATAATGTATAACATTATAAAAATACATACATATAAATACATGCAATATTCTGAGTGATATGGAATAAAGCAATCTTGGCAAAGCGGTTTGCAACAAGCTGAACAAACGAACTTAGTCATTTTATCTTTTTTTTCTTCTGCACATTCCATGCAACGTCGTCGGCCTGAGGTTGGGACTGGCAAATGATCTCCAATATTCAGTTTAATAACATAGCATTGAAATTTGTTATTTAATAACAGTGGGATATAATGTCCCACTAAAAAATACCATTGGGACGAATTATCCCAAAATATCCATGCAAAACAAAACTTGCGCTTACCTAAGTCAACTTTATTATATCAAAACAAATGTAAATATCTGTAATAATGGATAGTATTCCAAAACAAAAAACACATAAAGAAAACACCATAAGTGCTATTCAAACAAAAGCTCCGCAAAAATCTGAAGGAATAGTATGTAGGGTTACCGTCCTTTTTTTAGATTGAAATTTTAATTTAAATAATTTGTTTTATTTATAAAATTTATAAAATAAAACAAATCAACCTTTTTCCACACCACCAAGAGGTAAGATAAAAGGCGCGGATTAAAAACACAAATTTCACAAAACTCAGAAAAAAGTTAATAATACTTTCGAAAGTAAAATTTACATACTTACTTACTTTACTTTAGGTGGCGCTACAGTCTGGGGTGGACATGGGCCTCAGTCAACAAGTTTCTTCAGCCAGCTCGATCCCTGGCTAGCTGTCTCCAGTTTCGCACGCTAAGTTGGCTGAGGTCCTCTTCCACTTGCGTGCGCCACCTGAGTCTTGGCCTTCCTCTACTGCGCTGTCCCTCGGGGGCGGATTCGAAGACTTTTCGGACCGGAACATTGGTGTCCATGCGCTCTACATGAACCAGCCATCTCAGACTTTGGATCTTCACTCATCTGGCTAGGTCCATGTCGCTGTACAGTCCGTACAGTTCGTTGTTGTATCTCCTCCTCCACTCACCGTCAATGCAGACGGGACCGAAGATCGCCCGAAGAATTTTTCTCTCGAAGCAACCAAGAACTCCCTCATCCATTTTTGATGATGTCCATGCCTCTGCACCATAGAGCAGGACCGGGATTATTAACGTATTATAAAGAGTGACTTTTGTTGTCCGAGAGAGGGCTTTGCTACTCAATTGCCTTCTTAACCCAAAGAAACAGCGGTTGGCATGAGTTATTCTTCGCTTGATCTCAGCGCTGGTGTCGTTGTCTGTATTTATAGCGGAGCCTAGGTAGGCAAAGTCCTTAACTACCTCAAAGTTATATCTGTCGAGGGTGACGTTCTGCCGAGACGTCGGTGTTGGTTGTCCTTTTTGCTTGACATCATATACTTGGTCTTGCCCTCATTGACCGCTAAATCCATTTTCGCCGCTTTTGTCTCAATACTCGCGAAAGCTCCACTGACATCACGCTGCTTTCTCCCGATTATGTCAATATCGTCGGCGTATGCGAGTAGTTGGACGGACTTTTGAAAGATAGTGCCTCTTGTGTTTGCTCGTGAGTTTTGCACTATTCTTTCAAGTACGATGTTGAAAAAATCGTATGACAGCGCATCGCCTTGTCTAAATCCTTTCTGGACATCAAATGTCTCGGTGAGATCTTTACCGACCTTGATGGAGCAGCGTGCATTCTCCATCGTCATCCTGCACAGACGGACAAGTTTGGCAGGGATACCAAAATTAGACATTGCTCTATATAGCTCGTCTCATAGATGCTGTCATACACGGCCTTAAAATCGATGAATAGGTGGTGGGTATCGATCTGAAGCTCATGGGTCCTCTCCAAGATCTGCCGTAGTGTGAATATCTGGTCGATGGTCGACTTTCCTGGCCTGAAGCCACACCGATATGGACCTATCAGGTTGTTGACGAACGGCTTCAGGCGTTCACACAATATGGCGGATAAGATCTTATATGCGATGTTAAGGAGACTGATGCCTCTGTAATTGGCGCAGTTCAGAGGGTCTCCTTTCTTGAGAATTGGACAAACAATGCTGAGGTTCTATTCATCGGGCATACTTTCGTCCGACCATGTTTTACAGATGAGTTGGTGTATGCTCCTTACCAAGTCATCGCCTGTCACTTTGAAGAGCTCGGCAGTCAGGCCATCCGCTCCAGCAGCTTTGTTGAACTTAAGCTTCGATATGGCTATCTTCACTTCATCCAGGTCGGGTGGATGGAATTGTTGGTCATCATCGTCCAAGTTGAAAGGTTGATTCTGCCTGACAGCGGTATTTGGTCCGTCATCGCCGTTATACAGTCTGCAGAAATGATCTTTCCAAATCCTCAGCATCGACTGCGATTCCTCTACGATGTTCCAGGCTTCGGTTCGGGGTTTGTTTCCGCGGCATGTTATTTTTATCTTTTGGTAAAACTTCCGAACCTCATTCCTGGAGTAGCATCTCTCAATTTCCTCGATCGCGCGCTTCTCATGCTCTTTCTTCTTCCTCCTGAGAAGCCGGTGCTCGTCTCTCCTCTTCCGCTCATAGAGCTCATGAGGAACTCTGGTTTTTCTAAGCAGCACCGCGTTATATGCATCTTGCTTAGCTGCATGTGCTTGCCGGCATTCATCATCGAACCAGGGGTTTCGTTGTGGTGGACGAGTGAAACCCTGCACATCAGAAGCGGCATCTCTGATGGCGTTTTGACAGTGTTTCCAGTGGTCTTCGATGCTTGATGCTGACGGCATTGGACCTCTTAAGAGATTAAGAGACACTCGATCGGAAAAGGACTTGGTGATCTCTTGCGATCGTAGCCGTGTGACGTCGAATTTTCTCACAACATTAGTTTGTCTTGGCGTAGTTTGGGATATCCGCAACCGTACCTTGGCTACAACAAGGTAATGGTCCGAGTCGATGTTGGCTCCTCGGAACGTACGAACATCCATAATGCTGGAGAAGTGTCTTGCGTCGATCGCAATGTGATCAATCTGGTTGACTGTTGATTGATCAGGGGTTCTCCAAGTCCCCTTGTGTATATCGAGATGTGGGAACCGCGTGCTAGCCACGACAATGTTTCGCCCCGCCGCAAAGTCGATTAGCCTGAATCCGTTATCGGAGGTGGTGTTGTGCAGGCTATATTTTCCGATTGTTCCACCAAAGATACCTTCTCTTCCTAGCTTTGCGTTGAAATCACCGAGGACAATTTTAATGTCATAGCTAGGGCATTGCTCGTAGGTCTTGTTAAGGAGCTCGTAGAAGGCATCCTTGGTGTCGTCATCTTTCTCCTCTGTGGGGGCATGCGCGCATATGAGGCTGATGTTGGCGAATTTGACTGTTGATTGATCAGGGGTTCTCCAAGTCCCCTTGTGTATATCGAGATGTGGGGACCGCGTGCTAGCCACGACAATGTTTCGCCCCGCCGCAAAGTCGATTAGCCTGAATCCGTTATCGGAGGTGGTGTTGTGCAGGCTATATTTTCCGATTGTTCCACCAAAGATACCTTCTCTTCCTAGCTTTGCGTTGAAATCACCAAGGACAATTTTAATGTCATAGCTAGGGCATTGCTCGTAGGTCTTTTTAAGGAGCTCGTAGAAGGCATCCTTGGTGTCGTCATCTTTCTCCTCTGTGGGGGCATGCGCGCATATGAGGCTTATGTTGGCGAATTTAGCCTTGATGCGGATTGCTACGAAGCGCTCGCTCACATGCCGGAAGCTGAGGACTTCTTGTCTTAGTCTGCCTCCGACAACAAATCCGCATCCAAATAAGCACTGCTTTTGCCGTCGATAGCAATTGCCGTAGTAGATGTCGCTGTCTTTCATCTTCTTTTTGTCCGGCCCATCCCATCGAATTTTTTGGATGGCGGTTATGTCTGCTTGGCAGCAGTCTAGGGCCTCCGCTAGTTGCTCGGCTGCACGTGGTCTATTAAGGGATCTAACATTCCACGTGCATATCCGAAGCTCATTGTCCTTAAATCGTTTGCGTGGGTTGTCAACATTAGATCCGTCCATATCCGAGGCTTGTTGATGCTTCGTAACTTAAATTTTTTTAAATGGCCGGACAGTTACCCCGGCGGCACAATCCCCAACCTGGAAGACCAGTTCCATTTTGAATGCCCCTATGACGAGGGGTCGGTTACACCGAAGCCAGTAACCCGTTCCGGGATGTGAGCGCTGCCGTTGGCTCTTATAGGGCTCGTCCACCACCATCTCTTTTCCAAGACCCTGACTAAGTCCTGGAAATCCTTACCGGCCTGAGCTCCAAATATGTCGGAGTAGCCCGGATAAGATCTTGTTTTGTTTTTCCGACACTAATCCTGGTTAATGGCGCAGGAAACTCGCCATTTGCCCCCTTCACTTCGCAACCTCTAGTGAGATTCCCAGATGGCGCCACGGGGAGGAGTGAAGTAGGACTTATTAGCAGAGGTGCAAGATGTTCGGCTGCAGAGGCACATTCTCGTAATTTAAGGAACCAGCACCTGTCGGAAGATGCTACTTCTACGAGGCCTTATACTAATCGTTGCCATCTAAAAAAATAAAAATTTACATAATAAGACTTAATTTTACATTAATATCACAATCCAAATTTATAAAAATACACGTAACATCAAAAAACTGACCGCGCTCTACGAAAACCTAAGCAAATAAACTCTTTTTACGTATTTTCCCCATATTAAAAGAAATGCAAAAGATCAAAATAGATCTCCACGATAACACTCATCATTAAAAAAGCGGGTAAACACTTTTATGGGGAGTTTAGTATGGTGCAAAAATATGGCACGCTACTGACTTGAAAAAAGCTTCCTATAAGACGTGTACTGCCAATTTATGTATGTTGGACACAGTATTGTTGGAACTTGATCGGAACAGTGTGTAGTGATATATGACAATAAAAACATCAAACAATAATGTCAATATGGCTGACCAAGGTAAACAGCTAATTTTTGTCATTGGATATACCTTACACTACCATTGAGATGGATCGTAAGCCTGTTTATAGCTACTCTAATTCCACTGGTACTAAATATATTTTTTGTGGGAAGTATTGTCCCGTTGGTAGTTTAAGGGTTAAAGAAGGAGAAGAAGAAACAGAAAATCTTGGCACATAGGTACTTCACAATTTTGCTTTGAAGCAAGGACTTAAATTTGAATATAATGAAACCAATATTTTAGTAAGAAATCACTTTTTTTTTATAGAAATATAATACCTAATCCAGCCATAAGTTCTGTTACATTTTAAAAGTGCAATAAAAACAAGTCTAGTAAATTTTTTACCACGAAATTTATATCTTACATTAGTTCACAATATATAAGTTTGAAGAAAAAAAAGTTTTACTCAAAATGGCCGCCTTTAGCTTTGATGCAGGCTTTTAAACGTTGTGGCCATTTTTCTATAGCGGCACGCACTGTCTCGATGGGAATCGACGAAGCTGCTGTTATTAAAGCTGCCTTAAGGCTGTCCAAATTTCGATGGGGGGGGTCTTACAGGCCATGCTCTCTAGCTCTGACCACAAACTTTAGTCCAGCGGGTTTAAATCTGGACTTCCTAATGGTTAATCCGCAGCATCAATAAAATCCGGAATGTTGCATCTCCGCCACTCTTGCGACATTTCGGCTTTGTGTGCCGGAGAAGAGTCTTGTTAGAAGACCCATATTTCCTCGTTGAAGGCGTATTTGTTAAGCCCTTGACAACATCTTCGAGAACATTCTCCTGGTACACTTTTACACCTGTTTTCACATCTTTTTCGCACAAATGCAATGATATGACACCTTGATGCGATACCCCCCACCAAACAATTACAGAATCGGAATGGTGCCCGTGCTGAACCACCGCAACAATTTTTTTTGCTTCTGTAGATGACGTTGCATAAACTTTGTCATTCTGTTTGTTATAAACTTCTTCTATGGTAAAAATTGTTTCATCAGTAAATAAAATATTTTTATGTCTATTAACCACGTGCCACTGTAACAAGTTTTTGCTTCTTTTGGGTCTTATTTTCTTTAGGCTTTAGGCTCGACGATAGGCTTTCATATGGAGATCATCTCGAATAAGCCTTGACATGGATCTAGCGGATATATCCAATTCTCTGGACATTATCTTTGTTTCCGAAGAGGATTTCTGCGAATTCGTTCACGCACAGCTTTAACTTTCGCGACGCGACGACTACTTCTTGGTCTGCCCTCTACTTCTGAAAGATCATTAAAACATTTTATGATAAACAAATATTTTCGATATACCTAGTGGTGTGAAAAGTTCAAAAATTTGGTTCGAATTTATTCCATACTTATGCAAAGCGACTACCGTGACACGTTTTTTTTTATGTCGCACTCCATATTAATTGATCGAAAGCTTAAACCGAACTAACTTATATTCTTTACTTATACTCGTAAGTGCATATGTTGGGAAAAATATAGTTAACGGGATTATTCCTATTGAATTATGAGCAAGGGGTACTTGAAATCTTGTAACAGAATTTATGGCTAGAATAGGTAAAATATGTATCGTAGTGGACACATAATTAACACACTTTCTCGCTCATTTTTTTTAATTGCATACTTAATATCTTATCTCAAAGTAACGGCATTTCTGATTTGTTTTAACACGTGACAATTGGGGAAAATACATCCGTTACAATAACAAGGTTTTATATAACTATGAGTTTTATAGAGAAAAGTTCTGAATTGTCACTGCTTAAACTTGGCCACATATTGTTATTAGCACAACGAAAATTAAGTTAGCTTATTTAAGGGGGGGAGGTCCTGAAACAAGGTATATTTTTAAGAATTTTTTATTTTATTCATATTTTATTAAAAAAATCTTTCATTGTCAGACAGAAACACTTTTAACTACACTGAGTTACAAAGAAAAGTGGCGCACCTTGAAGTCTTGCGATAACTTTAAGTAATTAAAAAAAAACGCTTCTTTTTGTTATTGTCTTTTTTATTTATATAAAAGTAAGTAATTCATGTACAAAAAAAAGGAAGAAAAACAAATAAGCCATGAATTCAGAAAAATTGACAATAGCTTCGAAAATACTTGCTTTTATCTTGTATTTTCTATTATTTTTAACAAGTCTACGTTGCTTAAATAGCGCGTGTTGCCTCCTAATACTAATACTAATGCCGTCATTTGCCGGGGCATACCTCGGATAAGGTTTGTGACAAATGTATGGTCCAAATTGTCTGATCCCTGGATGAATGCGGTTCTCAAGACCTTGAGTGTGTCTGGAAGGACTGGTCGCATCCTTCGTTTTTCCGGACATCGAAATTCCTGCCCATACCATAATGGAACTTCCCCAAAAATGTTCCCGCTCCCAGTTGGCTTCGGTCCAATCCTGGTGAAGGCGAGCAAACTTCATACGACATTGCCTATGCCGTACCGTTAGTCTCGATACACGAGTAGGTCTTCCTGCTCTCAGGCCATTTTCCACCAATCGTCTCCTCACTGTTTGTGCATTTACAGCTGTCCCTCTAACGGTTTGTAGCCTGTGGGACAGCTCGACCGCTGTTTGGTATCGTTCCCGTAGACTTTGCAGTACTTAGAATCGGTGATCGCTAAAAGAAGTTATTCTGGCGGGACCTGATCCTGGATGCCGGATGAAGGAGTGCCTTGCCCTGTACCTTGTAAGGGCTCCTCTTAAGGTCGTTTCTGGTTTGCAAAAATAAAGCCCTGCAAAAACATAGCGGTATATTACTAAAATGATAACGAAACATGAAAAAATATGGGTGCGCCACGATTTTTCTAACTCAGTGTATAAAAATTATTAATTCTTTTTTTTCAACATAGCGCCGCTGCACGGCGTCAAAATCGAGCGATTATTTTTCATCTGTAACAAAAAATCAAAAAATATAGGTCTTTTGAAAACACTGTTTCTCCTACTCCAATTCTTTGGAACCCAAAACATATTTAACTTTGCAAAAATTATTGCGCTTTCACTGTGTTTTTTACCAATTGATTTAAACATTTTTTTTTTTTTTTAATTTGCACTGAAAATCATGTTTCAAAGGATTAGAGTATAGCTTAAAGTGTCAGCGTGCACCTGCCGCCGAAAATACGCTGCAATTCCGAAAAGAATAAAGATTTTGCTTTGAAATTTTAAGGAGACACTCTTGAGATGTTGTAAAATAAATAGAAAATTTTTCAGAAAATAAAAAATAAAATAAATTTCGGGACCTTACCCCCTTAAATATTATACAGTGAAATTCGCCATGCGGATATAACGACGCAAGTTCTGAGTGCCTTGATTTCACACCGTACCTATTTTCCATACAAATTCATCCTGATATATGGACTTTGGATATAACGATGGCTTCGGGTACAGCGTCCATTTTTTGCAAGAATTTGAATTTTCTCCTCCGGATATAGCAAAGAAATAAAAAAAAATCATCCAGTTGCCTGTGTAAAATTGAAACCTAGCAATAAAAACAAATTACCGTTTATTTCGTTTGCTTGGCTTCCTTCTTTGTTTTTTTTCTTCAGTTATTGCAAACGAATGTAGGTGACATTCAGACATTCCTTGGTTATTGATGCATTTGCCTTTAGTTTTCTTATGTTCTGGGGAAATCCATTGCATTATGGCCCCACCATCTGTTAGACGCACATTGACTTTTGAGGAATTGCAGAATGGTGAATCCAATGCCGACTTATGCGAAGAATTCAATATGTCGCATTCCTCTCTTTCTACGATTTGGAAATATCGAGAAAGAATTCAAAAGGTTTTTGAATCGAATTCTTTAAAAATAAAAAGGAATCGTAAATCCGAATATGAAGATATTGAACATTCGCCTCTCATATGGTTTAAATCGCAACGAAGTAAAAATATCTCCTTTTTCATCTTACAAGAAAAGGCAAATCAATTTGGCATCCTACTAGGGAAAAAAGATTTCAAATCTTCTGAAAGTTTGATCTTTCGATTTCGACAACGTCATAACATTGTGGTCTGCAAAATTTGTGCTGAAGCAGTAAGTGTTTCTCAAAGTGACTGCAGTGAATGGTTAAAAAACTTTTTCCGAAATTAAGAGAAGAATATACAAATTCTGAAATTTATGATGCGGATGAAACAGGGTTATTCTATAAATTACGAGTAACAACTGAAGAAAATATTAAAGCTGCATTATGTTGAAAAATGTGTGAATGGTAAATTTTCAAAAGATCACGGTGTAAGTTGCTGCAAGCATGGATGGAGTGAAATGGAAGCTACTTATCATCGGCAAGTCGAAGAAACCTCGAAGAATGTTAAATGCTTACCAATTTACTACGAAGCCAATAAAAAGGCGTGGATGACTTCTCTAGTTTTTGAAAAGACTTTGAGAACATGAAACTCTGCGACATGCGACAATAAAAAATTTCGTTTCTTTTTTGATAACTGTCCTGCTCATCCACGAATTGACAATTTGATAAACATTAAATTGGCATTTTTATCACCGAACAAATCATCCGTTCTTCAACTCATCGACCAGAGATGATTCTTTTAGACGCAATAGAAATGATAGCAACAGAGTGGGAAAGAATACACCCAGAGACTATTAGAAAATGTTTCGCACATGCAGGCTACTGTAACTCTTCAGCTTTTCCTGCATATGTTGAGGATACCGATGATGTACTGGATAGTTTGCCTTTAGCACAACTCGCTGAAATTTGGACGAACGAGGAAAACTCCTATAACTGGGAGACTTACATTGATGTTGATAACCACGTTTTGACGGCCCCTGTTCCTACAGATCAGGAGATTGTTGAAAGCGTAGACGTAAGCAGTAAGTAGTAAGCATGCATGAAGTCTTATCTGATAAGGAGGGGTCTGACGATCCGGAAATTGCAGAACGAATTCCCACAGTCACAGATGCTTTAGTTGCTATCTTATAAATTAAAAAAATTTATGAAAACTGTTCCGAATTCGTTTAGCCGTTCTATCCAACTGTTTTGTTTAATTTTTTTTTTTTTATGAAAGGCATTAATGCCCAGATGAATCATCAAGCATTGGATTACATCTACCTTTCGTCTTTCTCAAGTTATCAGGGAGAATGTGAAAATTCCCCCTACCCAAGCTACTCGAGCATCCATATCTCGGATTCTAATTATAATATCAACTCTTGCTCTAAGAACACTCAGGACATACTCTTCTTTCATTTGGTATACTTACTTCTTGTCATTGGTTGGGTCCAGAAGAGGTGGAAGGTAACATGTAACTAAAAACTTGAAAATTACCTCCTGTTTAATTTTGTTTTCCCATATTTCGTTCTATTCGACATCAGATTTCCTTTTTCCCCTTTCTCCAAATGTTAGTCTAAGATTCTCTACGAAATAGGGAATTGCGCACAATCTGGTAACTTTTTGCCTCAGTGCCTTCATGTTCTTTATCGTTGATCCTCTTTATCATTTTATTCAGTGTCGATCAGACTGTTATCCTGTGTTATAATTTTGGGGCTTAATAAAATTTCTTCAGTTCTTTTCACTCTTTGTGTGTGTGAGTGGTTCGTATGTTCAAATGTTATTGATTATGGGGCCTGGTGGTAAGACAAAGCGTACAGTGAAAGTGTATGAGAAGAGAAAGAGAGTGACCAATTTGGAGACGTGTGGTCCTTCAACTACCAAGAAGAGACGACTTCTTGTGGATGAGGATTATGAAATGACGTGGGTCTCTTCAAGTGCCAAAAAAACACAACTCTCTACTGGGGTAAGGTGTATGAAGATTTTGAGTTAATTTCAATTATTGGTGATGGAAATTGTTATTTCCGGACAATTTCTCATTGTTTAAAAAAAATTCCTCCTATCGCCAATCTCCCGGGAATCGAATTTCCCCGGGCAAATAAGTTCGAATCATTTTCGAAATATTTTGACAGGAATATTTTGTGAAATGACTTAAAGTCAACGTTTATTGTTTATAATTTTAACTTCCAAAATGCACACGATAGCTTTCAGATTAAGGACATAATTTTAAATACATCGGCAGGTTACTCGCTAGGAGGACTTGTTGCTCCAAGGCAATCAGCCTTATCGGCAATTTTTTTTTTCCTCTGGAGACAATTCCTCCTATCGCCAATCTCCCTCGAATATAATTTCCCACGAAATTAAGTTGGAACTAATTTCGAAGTATTTTAAATGACATAATTTTTGGAATGACTTCAATGTCAAGTTTATCGGTAATAATTTTATTACTTACGAGTATAACGTGCGAAAGCAAACATTTGAATTTGCGAAGTGTTCTGTATAGCTCTAAGATTAATCGTGGAACAACACGAGGAGGCAAATAAACAGAGATCAATCCGTACAAAATTACGAGATTGTTCTAATCCAGTGGAACTGCCGGAGCCATTTTAAGTTAATACAAAAATGTACTTGGTCTAACTTAAAATACATTTTATTCAGATTCAAACAACATTATCGTGTTAACAAACCAGTCTTCAAATATTTGTTGGATACCCTGCAATCTTCGGTGCCATTCCCTAAAAAAGAAATTGGCATACCGACTATTATTAAGCTAAGTGCGCACTTAAGGTTTTTTGTGGAAGGTGGCTACCAGAAAGGTGTTACAAGAGATAGTGAAGTTGGACTGGCTCAATCAAGCTTTAGTGAAGTATTGTCAGAAGTTTAGCATGTTTTCGAAAAATAACTATGTCCAAAATGAAAATTTAATTGAATAAAAAACGAACAATTGCAACGGCTTTTTATGAAAAATATAGGATACACGGTGTGATAGGATGCATTGATGGAACACATGTTCGAATTGTGGGCGCATCAACAAACAAGCAATTATATTATAATAGAAAACGTTTCTAGGCGTTTCATTTAGGCTAAATGTTATGCTGGTAGGTAGGTAAACTCTTCGTTATTTAGTACTACCAATTTATGCTACCCATAGCTTAAAACTTGAAAATATGTGACCATAAAATGATGAAAATTCTAGTGAAAGTAAATTCAACACTGCACATAAAAGCTGCAGAAATATAATTGAGCGGACGATTGGTGATCTCAAACGCCAGTGGAGGTGCATGCATATTGAACGTGTGTTGTAGAATGTTTAACATATGCAAGCATTTCAAGATTGACTCTTTTTGGGACAATTTAATAGTGAGCTTCCCTCTTTACAGCAGTCTCTGTATTTAACAATAAAAGATAAACTAGATAAGCAAAAACAAATGGTTATTCTTTATTTACTTATCTTTCATTTGACGTAGATGACCTTATTTTACAATTATGAAATAAGAAGAAATCTTAAATTCATTAGAAGAAAGTATACTTACATTTTAAAATTCCTCCAAACAAATATCGGAGAATTTTTTCGAGGAGTGTCAATTATTTTCCCTCGGAAAATAAATTTGCGATGCCTCCTTTTATCCCGGGAATAGTTTTTCACTTTTTCGAAGTTGCTTACGATTGGAGAGTGTCGTATGGAGGAAAAATGCCGGGGGAAAATTTGTTCGCGATAAGGCTGAATATTGTTAAGACATGGCGTGTGTACAAGAATTTTATTATTTGAGATTAGTCTTATGGATAAAGCATTTGTAGCGTGTGAAGGTTATTAATGGGCAGAATGGTGGACGTGCTGAATTCCAAAGTGCAAGTGAGCTATTTCG
This sequence comes from Volucella inflata, assembly GCA_928272305.1. NCBI lineage: Eukaryota > Metazoa > Arthropoda > Insecta > Diptera > Syrphidae > Volucella > Volucella inflata. The sequence goes on along the minus strand of OV743720.1, from coordinate 15,864,774 downwards.
GGAAGATATGCTTCGAGTTCATAGCAAAAATAATGATATAATTCCTGACTGTGGTTCTGGCCACATAATTCATGATATACTCTTTGTAGGATTAGACCCAGGGTGGAATCTCTAAGCAATAAGAACGGTCTACGTCGAAACACAAGTCTCTCGAGGATGTTTGATAGAGATCTGAAGGACTACTCATGGAAGAAAAGAAATACATTTTGTTTAAGATGCAACGTTAGAATTTTCGCCTACGTAGGAGGAGGGTACCTCATGTGACCGTTTTTTTTTTAAATTCATATCCGAAAAAATAAAGAAAAAATTTAAAAGAACCAAATTATCTATCAATTCTAATATATCAGAATGGAGTTATCTACTTTAAGTCTTAAAACGATTTGCTCTATTTGGTGAAGGTGAAGACGACATGGAAGTTTCGTGGCTTATTAGAACTGAGAAGCGTCTAGAAAAAGTTTTTGCTAAAAAGAGTAGGCTAAAGCAGAAAAATATTACGGATTTCTTCAAAGAAATGACTTAGATGCAAACCAGTGCACGTACTCATACTCTTATACTCGTAAGTTGGGATATTTTTCATTACATTTATTATATTTTATGTTTTCTTTTTAATTCTGCCTGAATAATAAAACTATAAATACAACATATGTATGTATGTATGTATGTATGTACAAACCTACTAATAAGGAATTCGATTTTTTTTCTTACCTTCGGTTATAGCGAAATTCGGCTATACCGGCCATTTGAGGCTGGTTCATTCACCGTCGTTATATCCGGATTTCACTGTATTACATTTGAGCTTTGAATTCATAAGGTAAGCTTGTATTTGTTTACAAAATATTATTTTTTACCAAAATAATACCCTAGGCATGGGACAATGACCGCATTGAACAACAGATAAGAGAACTTCGATTATTGAAAAGAAATCTGAGGGAAAAACGGTTATGGCAATGATCTCTGTATGACTACGGGCATCTGCTCGGCTGAACGTGGTTTCTTCAAAGCTTTTTGCTCAGACTATAAATTACCTATCATTTCTCATTTAGTATCTAACTAGAACTCCTTAGTCCATGTTTTTTTTTTACAAAAGGCCGCACAGGAAATAATTTTAATTCTATTTGCAGATTTGAGTGATTGGAAAAAGAGTTGCTGTTGTGTTGTTAAATGAAAGTATGATTCAATCAAATAATATCAATTACATTTGGCATTAATTACTTATGATAAAAGTGTTTATCGTTCTGTTAATCGAATACTGATTGTACCTTCATTATTGCTGAAGTTCTACTACTACCCTCTCTTCTCAGGTAATGTGCTTTTAATGTCTTCCTTTTTAGAAGGACATACTTCACTGAGGTACCCAGCGGTTTATTTTTAATAACTCTCGTTATTTCTATTAACGACTTTGTTTAATTCTGTGTTTATAGTTATTCTTTTTAAACTCAGAAAAACTACCATGATTACCAATTCGTGTAATCTATTCTTTTGTGTTTCCCTTGTCCATGTAATAATTTTTTTCTCTTCTTTATACTCCAGCGATCAAAAATTCTTATTCCCACTTAAATAAAAACTTCCTAACTTTTTTGTATTGTACAATTATTCTGCTAATGCCAATGCAAACAGACTCTAAGTGAGCCTAATCGACGAGCACACTTTCCTCCTTAAGTGTTGGATAAATTGCAATTGGTTTTGAACTCATTCAGTAAAGATGCAATGCATGCCCTGATCCAATGTCTCAAATTTTTGTACCAATTGAGTCTAGTAAGGGATTAGTTTAACCCATTAATACCAAGGGGTGGAAATAATAAGAATTGTTTTAGTTTTATCATTTATTCTAGATTAAAATACATTAACTAATAAGATTTGATGAAAAAAAAATACTTCTTGTAATGTTTAGCTTACACAAAATATTGCGTAAACGCAACGTTAGGACTAATAAACTTTAAAACGTACCAAAATTAACGTGAATGGAATATTTCAAAACAGTCAGCATGAAGGTGCACTTGCCACTTTTTACATATGTAAAGTGTTGTACTTCGACATTGTCGACATCTTCTACGAAATTTATTTTCATTTTCCACAATAATATGTCCAATATTGTCGTAGCGTATATTAATAGGAAGAGCATACTTGGAGAGCCGTCCTAGACTTGGATTTGATATACCAACAGCAGAACTACAATAGTAGCAAGTTCCCCATGTCGTATCTCTTCAGCATGCATAAGAGCTAGCGAAACATGAGATTTGAATTCTATCTGACTTATATTGTGCTCATTTGCGATGTTTTAAATTTTCCACGAATTCAGTACAACGCTATGTATCTTTTTGATAGTGGCCATCACCACTTTTTCCCTCTAATTCGAATTCTGTGGTTGGCTATTCCATTATCGTGAAGATCTCCACCATTTTCTTGTTGTAATCTGCTATTACCTGTCAATGGGTCTATTTTAGCATTGTTTTGGAACCACAGACAAAAGCTCTAAGTCCTAAATCATTTCTTACCCCCATATGGAATGAATTTATATAAGTAACCATTTGCACTACACAAACACCACAGTTTGAATCCGAACCGGACAGGGTTTCCTTTAAACATCTTACAGTCATGTCGTCCAAAATATGGTACCATTTCCTCGTCAATTAATAAACGTTTGAGTTCAGCAACAGTCAGTGTAAACGAATGACGATTGTGATCAATGGCATATTTTTTGAAAAATCAATTATTAGTTCTCACACTTCATCACTGAAGTAGAGTAGAAAAACTTCATATGGTGTTTTTATGGCAACACATTCTTCAATGCTTTGTGTCTTGGTTTTTTCTTCATTGCTTGGCAAACTTGAATAAATTGGATGCTGGTGTTTCCATTTTGGAACATACTCTTGTGACTTTTAGATCTTTTTGATTTTTTTGACGTCGATGGGATGGGTTCTTCAGATAAATTTTTATTCTCTACAGGTAAATCTGTGTGAATTTCGTACGTTCCAGCAATATCAGTAGGGATGTTATTGTCGTAGCCACCGAGCGCATCGTCGTCTACGTCTTCTTCATCTTTCAGATTGTCCACTGTCGGGGGAATATATACTGCACCGATGTTATACGCATGATGTAATTGATCGTCTTCTAATATTCCCATAATTTCTTGAGTATTGAGTGACCGCTGCCAAGCTATAACGTGTTTTTAAGATATGTAATCACTGCATAATAGAATTAATACATTTAAAATAACGAATAGTATAATGTTTACAGTATCGTATTCAACGAAATACAAACCAAAAGATTGTTGAATATATTCAAGGTTGTAATTCCCGATTAATACTATTTTTATTCTCAAAATTTCCTTGCCTCATTATTATTTTTCACGTTCACCCTATCATCCTACTTTTATCCTTTTTTTTTTAATTTTTTAGGGTTATTTACAGATAACCCTCGGTGCATTTATATTTATTTAGGCACTGGGTTCTTCTTCTTTAAGTGGCGCAACAGTCCGGGCTAAACCTGGGCTTCAGTCAACAAGCTTCTTCAGCGAGCTCGATCCCTGGCTAGCTGCCTCCAGTTTCGCACGCTAAGTTGGCTGAGGTCCTCTTCCACTTGCATCCGCCACCTGAGTCTTGGCCTTCCTCTACTGCGCTGTCCCTCGGGAACGGATTCGAAGACTTTTCGGACCGGAGCGTTGGTGTCCATACGCTCTACATGACCCAGCCATCTCAGTCATTTGATCTTCACTCTTCTGGCTAGGTCCATGTCGCTGTAAAGTCCATACAGTTCGTCGTTGTATCTCCTCCTCCACTCACCGTCAATGCAGACGGGTTATCTTGTTGATAACTGTTGCCATGTATGTACTTTTTTTCTAGGTACCCATAAGTTGTTCACAATATGATTTTATAAGCACACAAGGCGCAATTAGTTACAATAACAAAACATGTTTCTACCCAATTACTCCCAACGTTGCGTATACGCAACATTTCATAATTCTATAATTTCATAAAATTCTATTAGTTTACAAAAGTTTTCGGCCGTATGCCTCCAATAACACCACAATTGTTTGCTTTCAATGCATCGATTGTTTATAGTTTGTCAACGTAGACAATACTTATGTATTCCCAAAGAAAATAATGAAATCAGAAATCGTCAAATCACATATGGATGGATTCTAATTCACAGATCGAATGTTTCTTTTAATTAGTTGATTGTTTAGTTTGCTATTTGGTACGTAACGTTATTCTGCTCTAATCATATCTCTTCCACATTCAAGTCATTCAATCGGAGAACAAAAATTATATTAGTCCAGGTTCTATATAGAAATTAGCTTGATTCTTAAAAAAAATATGGTCTGATGACTCTACCAGCCCACAAACCGACCAAACTGTGCATAAGAAGAGATGAACTGGAGTGTCGATAATCTCATGTGAACTATCCTCGCTTCAAATGCGACAATTTTGCTTATTAACATACTCATTGAGTCAAAAATGGGCCTCATAGCTGGACACAATTTTTCTAAAAAACGGCGGAGCCCATATGAATTGATTTTGAAACCATTCGTCGAAATTTCGAAGCCAATGGCCAATGGTCATTTGGCTTCAATACTTACGCGACTGGATATTATAAGCGCTCAAACATGGATCTTTGCGCAAAACTTTCTATTATGCAAAGGTTGTTGTGTACGACATCTAATCAATCAATTTCGTTCGTCCTCAACACTCTCCTGAACGTTGTAAAAGAATGCAATCATTTTGGATTGCATTCCTCTATGAATGCAGTTTTGTGATTTCAATCATTGACTTTATTTTAGACTTAAAAAAAAAACGCAATCAAAATTCATTTGACATCAAAAAATTGCATTCTTTTTTCTTCCCATTCAATTGAATGCAATCATTTATGAATTCATTCATTTGCATTCTTTCCAATTTTTCCGATTTTTTTTTAGCAGATATTTGCATTCTTTAGCATGTATACAATAAGAAAAAAATTAACTTTTTACTTTTTTTTTTATTTGAATAAACGAGAAAATAATTATTGTATTGGTATTTGGTATTTTATTACACAGTCAAGAAAAACATGTATAACATAAAAAAGGTTTTCAATTAAATAAAACAAATAGATTATGATACAGATACAAGGTGGCGCGAAATTAGTCATCCTATCGGAAGATGTTATAATGTTTGTAAATGTCGTCGTACGTCAATCATATTTGACATTTGTGAGCTAGTCGGCAGCAGAATACAAACAGAGGAGCAATGGAACGCTATACCTCGCTGTCAAGCCATCCTCAATCTCAACAACGACGAGGACGATTTTGCCGAAAGTCATCTTGAGCGAAGAGGCTCATTTCCACTTAAGCGGTTAAGTTTGGTTTCGTCATTCCACCACCATGTTTCTTTGTAGACGTGATGGTATTTCGATATTATCCCCAGATGGGATTTTGAGAGTGTTATGCATTCCTCGTGCATACTGTTCCACATTTCTTGCGGGTAAAGTGTGTCTGCTATACCATTTATATTTGAAGTACTTCTTTAGCCAGTGCGATAAACCTTGCGCTTCGTTCCTTCGATAGATTATTCCACCGGATTTTTGGCTTTCTAAACGATGCCCGTGTGTTCGGTGGTTCCGCTGTGAAAAATTCTATAATGAGCAGACGGTGTTGGCTTACCAGCGATTCTCCAAGTATTACTTTACAGTCCTTAACACGGTGATAATCCATTTGCGTTTCGTGGCCTCCGCTGCTGTAAGTGATAAGATGTCATGGATGTTTAATAAACATTGTTTTTAAGACGGTTAAGCCGTAAGCCCTAAACGCTACAAGGATGTCTTCGCCAGCTGAATTTCTGGTTCCAAAGCCTTTACCTCCGTGGCAGTCCTCATAATCAACATTTGTTTCTCCGACGTGGCCATTTAAATCACCGCCTACGAAGAGCATCTCATCGATAGGTATATTTCTAAGCAAATTACCGAACTCTGACGAAAATTTATGTTTTTCCAATTGGTCGCATCCATTTTGTGGAGCGTACGCGCTAACAATGTTCCACGTTTCATTGTGTATGACGAGTTTAACACTCATCAAGCGGTCGCTTATTTTCAAGATACCAACGATGTTGCTTAGAAGATCCGCTGCAACAACGATACCAACATGGAGGACTTTCCCACCGAAATTATAACTACCGAAGTAAACATACAGAGGCGGAGTGACCTAATTCCACTTCCCTCGCTTTTTATATTTACTACATATATACATATGCACAATAGAAGCAGTTTGGAGGACTTTGGTCTTCTTAATATGTGACATCGTGCTGTCGTGCATTCGTATGTTCATGTTCAATAATGTTGGAGAGCGTTTTGAAAATCTACGACAAACAGCGCTTTTCGCATTTTATAATTTAAAAAAATATATTTTCGCCAAAAACCCTGAAGTACGAAGACGGACCATCGCACCAGACGTATAATAAGAATGACTTTGGTGGTGGGCTTCCCTGGGGTTTTAAAGGACAATACATTGGGTAGGGTATACAAGATGTATCTTGATAACAGCAAGTGCTTTTACTTGCCCCTACGAGTATTTTTTGGATACGGTTCGAGGCTCATGTAATTTTCGTTCCTGAGGACATTTGTTGGTAAGTCAATTACTTGACTAATATGTACTCTCACGAATATTTGCATGAGCTGCAGTCCCAGTGACATCCGACATTTGTTTGTTGTCATGTTGATGTTCTATAGACTTAAGTAGTAGAGAAGGGTTGTTGGACAAATATCGACATCATACGAGTATGTACATGAGTCAGAAGAGATTCTGGAAATCTAGGAGTCTCTTTTCGACTTAAAATATTGTCATTTCCTTCAGCGGTCAAGTATTGAGTGATTACGGACTCCCGGCCCCTATAAAACACAAACTGAATTACACCCCAGGGGCGATGATTAATGACTGCATTCTTAAGTTCACCTTTGAGCAAAGATTGATTTATAATCTGATAGAACTGGTACGATGAAATCGACGGGTGTTTAACATATAACCTGGGCAACTTATTTTCGTCAACTAACGCTTTTAATTCTTATGTAATGACTTTTATAAGTACATAAAAATAAAAGAATGAGCTGTAGATGGGCAGGGTGGGACCAGCATAATTTTCCTTATAATGGTTATCCTGGCGGATTTGGGAATACAAGGAACGATATCATTGATTGAACCATTTTCTGGGTTGGCTGCCATACTGCTTGTTCGCTGCAAAACTTCGCACTCCATGTTTAAAGTTTCAATAGACAAATACAGCATTGAAGCTTCATTGTGTGCGTTTTTCTGTTATAGTAATAAGGGAAAATAAATTTTTCCGTACAACCTATAATTGTCTGGGATGATTGTACAATATCAAACAGGAAAGCAGTAAAGGCTGCAGACTGAGCACTGCATTTATAAAATAATTGCATGAATAAAAGACTTGAATTTCACACTTTACACATTCTTGTATTGCAACGTTTAATTAGCTCTTATAAACTATTCACAATTGTAAGACAAATATATATTTTTAAATTTTATTCTATTGCAACTACAACAGTGCCAACTTGTCCTTGTGCATTGAATTTCATTGCATTGACTACATCTCTAGATTGTGGAAAAAATTAGAAAATAAATAGAAAAATGTAACATATTGTAGCCCAATTGTCTCTTTGTTATTTCTTACCCATCATTGTAGCTCGACTGAATTGAAGAGGTAATAATCTCAACTTTATCTCCTACTGGGAAATATGTATTGATGTCAAATGTTTGATCATTCTTTCCAAGATTAAGAATTACAACATATAAATCGCTGCCTTCAGTGTATCTATTAAATTGAGTACATAATAATTATATGTATGTATTTTGTATCAAAAGAGAGATGTGTATAAAACAAAGTAATTTCAATGACAAACCTGCTGTAAATAACAATGTTGTCCAAAATGGATTGAATTTTTAAATTAGTCCTGTCCTCAAAAGACGGCTCCTTTCTCAGTCGGATGAGCTTTTTGAAGATCTGCAAATGACTGTGTGGAGCTCTTGCCTGACCAACTGCATTTTTAGTTTTATAATCTTTACTAATTGGAAGCCATGTCTTTGATCCAGTTGTAAATCCTATTTTAACAAAAAAAAAATTTAAATATATAGAAAATTTAAGAAAAAAAAAAAATTGTCTTACCTGCATTAGTAGATGCATCCCATTGGAAGGGTGTTCTGGCTGGATCACGAGAATAGGAATCGAAGTTATCGGGATTTGCATTGCATGCCTGTGGATCAACTGTCTCTTCCCAACTGATATGTACATCTGTCATACCCAATTCTTCGCCATTATATGTAACAGCAATACCAGGAAGTGTTTGCAGTAAAATATTTAACAAGTCCGCTCGTTCGTATCCAAATCGTGAAGCTAATCTTTTGTTATCGTGATTTCCCAGCACCCAATTTGCATAGACATCCTTAGGCATTGCTTTCAACCATTTATTTACACTTTGAACTAAAAATTCTGCATTTGAATTTGTATTAAAATTTGTCAGCAAATCGAAGTTGAATGGAACATAGGATCCATTGCGTTTTCCATCACCATAATATTTTATCATATTTTCAAAACTTGTGTAAGCTTCGGTGAGTAAAATTTTGGTGTCGCCGCCATTTTCCTTTTTGTATTTATCAACAAGTTCCCGCCATTGATATATCATATCGAGAGTTTCAGGTTGATCATTGGTATAGATATGCTCCAAGTGGCAATAATCGTTTTCATCGCAGGCAGTTGTAATTGGCTTAGTAGGTTCATCCTTGTAATTGTTGTTTTCGTCCACATCAATTTCAAATAAAAATGGACAGGCATCAATACGAAAACCACTTATGCCTTTTCCTAGCCAAAAGAGCATTATGTCTTTCATTTGATTAACAACCGCTGGGTTACGATAGTTAAAATCTGGTTGTTTGTCTACAAACTGATGAAGATAATATTCCTGACGGATTTCATTCCACTTCCATGCGCTATAACGGAACGCACTGATCCAATTGCTTGGTGGAACCCGTTTTCCGGATGAGTCTAATTTCCCTGGGTGCCAAACGTAGTAGTCCTTGTAGAGGGGATCCTTAAGGATTGATTTTTGGAACCATTCACTTTCGTCACTTGAGTGATTTGGAACAAGATCGAGAATAATTTTGATGCCAACTTCTTTGGCTTTTTTGATCATATTTTCAAAATCTTCCATAGTACCGTACTCTGGATGAATTTTATAAAAATCTGCTATATCATAGCCGAAATCTGCCATTGGAGATTTGAATATTGGGGAGAGCCATGCTGCAGTAAATCCGATATCCTTGAGGTATTGCAGTTTTTGAGTGACACCTATGTAGAAAGGAAGTTTAGGAAATTTATTAAAAATTCAGGGTAAGGCAATCAAATTAGAATTTGAAAGACATTTCGTTTGGAAATTAAAGAATCAGGGGTATAGCGTCGGTATATCTGGCAGCAACTTCATCCTTAAATACAGAAAAAATAAATAAAAAATCACAATATCTCCTACTTCGCACGAATTACTTCACCTAACTTAACGTGCAGTCTCAATTCATTATTCTACTTCAGAAACTTCTGCATTGAGCCAGGTTATCCTTTATCGTTAATTACTTTCGCAGCTTACAAAAAGGTCTTAGATTAATACGACCGAGTGCTTTCAGTGCATCCCCCGATAAAATCTGAGAAATGCTCTTTGAAAATCGTAGTTAGAGGATTAGCGCTACAGAGAAATCGAAAATGCCACACCTTTGAGATATAACGAAGCAAAGCATGAGTTTAAAGTTATTATTGGCCTGGGTCTACCCCGGGCAACTTTATTTAGCTCGTTAACAAGCAAAAACTTAAACCTAGGCTTAACAACTAACAAAAATATTCTTAACGTAATGGGGCGAGGGAGAATATTAGTCGGGGGAGATGTTATGGGCGTGGCATATTCAGCAGGGCTTTTTTGGTTTCATGTTTGCTGCTATTTAGGTTAAAGACTTCGGCGTAGCTGTTTGTTATACGCTATATTCTTCATAATGATTCGAAGTGACCGTAATTGGTGCGGTAAGTTTGGATGAGGATAAGTGCGACAGATGTTAGGTTACGGGGATTGGGAGTGAATAAAATATTTTGTGTTATCGCCGGGCAGTTGATGTTTCCAGTCAATAACTGGTATATTAAAAATACATCAGCGTCTTCACGACGTTTTTTTAAAGTATGCATGTCAATAAGTTTTAACCCATTTTCATAGGGAAGGAATCCATATGGATCGGCACAAGGTAGACCACGAAGTGCAAATCGGACTGCGTTGGACTGCTTTGATTCACCCTATAGGTGACCAACCTTGGCTGCAGTATTTCAGAAGAGGCCTTACAAAATTAACGTACAGACCCCTTGTAACGTAAGCGTTGGAAAATTCTTTTGACCAGCGTTTGATAAAGCCAAGTGCAGAGTTAACTTTATTTATAATGCTGTCAATATGTGAGTCGAAATTCAATTCCCTGTCATATATTATTTCTGGATCCCTTACTTCGGTAGTGGGGGGAATAGGCTCATCGCAGATAAAGCAGTTTCTTGGAAGCGGAGAAAGACGTTTGCGGGAATAGGTTATCGCTTGCATTGCACCAAACCGAAAACTTATTTGAGTCATCTTGCAAGCAATGGGAGTCAGAAGGCATTGAAATGACTTTGGAAATTCTCATGTCGTCAGCGAAAATAGAAAGATCAGAATTCGTTAAAACTTGATTTATATCGTTAATCGTTAGGATAAAGATGATTGGTCGAAGGTGACTACCTCGAGGGACATCAGATGTTGCTTTAATGGGGTCGGATATTGAGGATCTGAAGATGAATCTGTATTCTCGGCCTTCTAAATAGGATTTGATCCATGCCACAAACGGAGGGGAAAACCCGAACTCCGTGCGGCATCGGATAAAGAATAGTGCCGCAGTGCGTCCCAGCTTGTCGTAAGAGGCGACTAAATGGGACACCAATCATATACAGACAACTATGACACCAAAAATGAGCCTGTGACACTTTAACACCTTAAAACTTTTCCACAAGTTTGTATGCAATCAGTGGGTTCCCACGTCAGGAGACTACCGGTGGGGTAAAAGAACAGTCAATCAATTCGAAATGAGCATACAAGTGTCAAACCACTCAAACTTTAAACTTCATGGAAATGATCGCAATTAATAGCACTACCCCGCTGGGCACCACGATTGCAACGCACTCGGGTGATCCCAGAGCAAGCAGAAGTGCTTGTGTCAGAGCCCGACGGATTCCGGGGGCGGGCAAAATGAAGTTTCCAAAATATTTTCCTAAACTTCGGTTTGCAAGTTGGAACGTCGGATCGATGACCTCAAAAAGTTTAGAACTGGAAGCGATTATGCGTCGCAGAACTCTACAAATCCTGTGCGTACAGGAAACGAAGTGGTGTAATACAGGAAATAAAGCGCGTTTTCTAGATTTAAAAACTAAGGCATTTAAGATGTTCTACCATGGAACGGTCAATGGACGAAACGGTGTTGGAATCGTTGTTGCAGCGGATCTTCTAAGCAACATCGTTGGTATCTTGAAAATAAGCGACCGCTTGATGAGTGTTAAACTCGTCATACACAATGAAACGTGGAACATTGTTAGCGCGTACGCTCCACAAAATGGATGCGACCAATCGGAAAAAGATACATTTTGGTCAGAGTTCGGTAATTTGCTTAGAAATATACCTATCGATGAGATGCTCTTCGTAGGCGGAGATTTAAATGGCCACGTCGGAGAAACAAATGTTGATTATGAGGACTGCCACGGAGGTAAAGGCTTTGGAACCAGAAATTCAGCTGGCGAAGACATCCTTGTAGCGTGTAGGGCTTACGGCTTAACAGTCTTAAATACAATGTTTATTAAACATCCATGACATCTTATCACTTCCAGCAGCGGAGGCCACGAAACGCAAATAGATTATCACCTCTGCAAAATGTCGATATGAAACCGTGTTAAGGACTGTAAAGTAATACTTGGATAATCGCTAGTAAGCCAACACCGTCTGCTCATTACAGAATTTTTCACAGCGGAACCACCGAAAACACGGGCATCGTTTGGAAAGCCAAAAATCCGGTGGTATAATCTATCGAAGGAACGAAGCGCAAGATTTATCGCACTGGCTAAAGAAGTACTTCACAATATAAACGGTATCGCAGACTCACTTAGCCCGCAAGAAATGTGGAACAGCATGCACGAGTCATGCATAACACTCGCAAAGTCCCATCTGGGGACAATATCGAAATACCATTACGTCGGCAAAGAAACATGGTGGTGGAATGACGAAACCAAACGAGCTGTGGCCGACAAGAGGAGTGCATTCCAAGCGTGGACAAAATGCGATCGGAGCGACGATATCGAAAAAGCTCGACTGGCTCTTGAATACGAGCGTCTTCAAAAGATCGCAAAGAAAGTCCTGGCTCGAACTCGAGCGGCAGAAGCGGAAAACCTGTACCAGGAGTTGGAACAAATATCCTCACGATCGGCGGATAGAAGACAAGCCATCCAAGAAGTTCAAACGTCGTGCAATACTAAAATGCCAAATATTTTTAAGCTCGCTGCACAGAGGAGAAAAAATTCAATGGAAATAACCTCGCCGAAATACATCAAAAACGCAGACGGTCGCTTGCTAACAAATGAAAAGGAAATTTGTGACCGGTAGCTTGAATACTGCAAGGAGTTGCTTAACAAACAGTTTCCACGTGATATCGTGCCGACAGCTGGTCTATTCGAGGAGGAAGTTTCGGACTTTTCAATCGAAAAAATAAGTATAGCAATTGGAAAAATGAAGCGCGGGAAAGCGGCGGGACCAGATAGCATTCCATCAGAGTTTTGGTCGAAGATGGAGGGGATCGGCAGCGTTTGGCTATCGAAACTTTTAAATAAATTAAAATGTGGACAACCCATGCCGAATCAATGGAGAAGTAGCTTCTTGGTTCCATTATACAAAGGAAAAGGCGACACTCGAGAATGCAACAACTACCGTTCAATCAAGCTTATTTCACACACAATGAAAATCGTCGAAAGAGTCTTAAACGAACGTCTTGGGCAAATAATAAAGCTCGATAAAAGCCAGTGTGGATTTGTTGAAGGAAGATTGACAGTGGAGGCTATCCAAAGCCTACGAATAATAATGGAAAAGCACCGAGATTCGTCTAAGGATTTACACATGGTATTTATCGACCTCGAGAAAGCATTCGATCGAGTGGCTAGGGATCTCATAAGGGCCGCGCTGAGGTCTCAAAACGTACCGGAAACGTATGTTAGAATAATACAAGACATGTACGGAAACGTGAAAACTGCGGTTAAAAGCTCTGCTGGACTAACGAGAGAATTTCCAGTTAACGTAGTATTCGACTATCTTTTAAAAGACTGCATGCGCGAAGCAAATGTAACGCCAATTCTCTTCGCTGACGACGCAGTTATACTTAGCGATAACGTCGAAGATCTACAGAACGCCTTAGATTCATGGAGAAATGCGCTAGAGAGAAACGGGTTTAAAATAAGTCGTTCAAAGACGGAGCATTTGACTTGCCCATTTGCGCATCCGTTGCGATCTGTTCCGGATATAATGTTAGACGGAATAGTTCTTCCGAAAAGCACTACCTTTAAGTACTTAGGATCAATCGTTAACATGGAATGTGACGACGACGTAAACCACAGAGTGAGTGTGGGATGGATGAAATGGCGGGAAAATTCGGGAATCTTTTACGACTAAAAATTTCCATGTAAGTTAAAGGGGAAACTCTACACCACGGTTGTTAGACCAGCTCTTATATACGGTTCACAGTGCTGGACAATGTACGAAGCGTTTTAAAACAAAATGACGGCAGCGGAAATGAAAATGTTAAGGATGTCTAGTGGAGCCACTAAACGCGATTGCATTAGATCTACGCGTATAAGAGGAAGTCTACATATAAAGAATTCAATAACTGATCAGCTTGAGGCGAATAGAATAAGTTGGTATTGCCACGTTCAAAGAAGATCTGCGGAAAATCCGGTTAAAAAGGCACTATCAACTACGGTCACTCCAACTGTAAGAAAACGAGGTCGGAAAAAGAATTCCTGGATTTCTCAGATGGCAAATGCGCAACAACGTCTGGGGTTAACCACTGAAGCGATCCAGGACCGAGCATTATGTAGACGCGTTCTGCGGTCTGCGACATTAGCCAACCCCATAAGCGGAGCAGCAGCGATGCAGTAAAAATGGGAAACTCGTTACGCATAAGTTCGTATAACGAGGAAAGGATTAATAAAAGGATAAGAAGAAGGAGGGGAAAACCCGAGTTTTTTTTAGTTCGAAAATTATAAGTTGATGGGAAATTTTATCGAAAGCCGTGCTGAAATCTGTGGAAAATGAATCGACTTCATCACCACCAGCACAAAGCATCGTAGATACGAACTCTGTTAGGCTAGTGGTAGTGGACTTACCTTTCATGAAACCGTGCTGGTTTGTGCAGATTGATGGCCTACAGTACTGAAGCAATTGTTGACAGATTATGCTTTCGAACAGCTTGGGTACCGAAGAGAGTTTTACTATGGGCCTATAATTATTGACTTCGGCCTTGTTCCTTTTTTATGAACTGGGATCATGTAAGATTCCTTCTATAGGAAAGGAAAAGTACCTGTTGAAACAGACAAGTTAAATAGGGCAGCGTGGGGAGGACCGAGATGGCTTAGACACTTTTTTATTACAATAGCCGGAATTCCATCAAGGCCGGACGGAAAATCATCTTTAAGTTTGGTAATGTTTTCAGAAACCAAAGATGTTGTTTCATTTTAACATTAGCAATGGCTTTTATGTCGGCAGAAGATTCACTAAGAAATTTGAGAGATTTGAATCTAGGTAGCCGTCTGACTTTCTTTTGGTATTAACAAACTGGTAGAAGCATTTGGGGTCCGAGACTAAGCTAAATTGGATGCGGTAAAGGTACTCAAGGTAAAGAGACTCACAAAGTCTAGAAAAACGATTGTATACAAATCGATAGTTAGTGAAGTCGGAATCAGATCGAGTGCATAAGAATTTGTGCTTAAAGGAAGGCCCTAAGTTTTTTTGTTTGCCTAATTTTATGTTATTTTTTTTTATAATTTATAAAATGGAAAAAGTGCCTGATTTTACTATTCGATTCCTTTTCCGGCGGCAAATCTCGTAGGAAAAAGTAGAAAAGGAATGGTTTGTTAAAAGGGAGATAAGCTTAATGCAAAAAATTGCGATACTCATATCCACCTAAAGCGGAAGGATTTCGATAACATTTCTGTCTCAGGAGCTAGGCATCTCTCGAACATGCATGTAGCATAATTTGGAAAAAGATTTGGTTAAATGTCCATATAAGATCGTATTAACCAAAGAGCTAAAGGCTGATTTCAAAAGTGACGATTATAGTTTATCGTGAAATTATAATAGGCAAATTGGCCTAAGTGGCCAGTGGCTACTATCGTCTAACCTAATCTACGTTAAGTACAAAGAAGAAAGTGTTTTAACACAACTCGGAGGCAAGTAATGTGAGTGACATGAAAGTAATATAATATCGATCATATTTCATAACTAATGGTATCGATTTTAAAACAAAAAGATGTTTGTTGATGCGTTAAACATACGCATTTAAAAAAAATATAAAAATGTGCAAAAATATAAAATGAATAGAAATACATTATATGGAAAGTACTCTTCATTTTGAGGTATAAGTGAAAACTGTAAAATTGTTTCTAGGACACAACTCTCGCTTGCATAAATTTGCTATAAAGTTCGCAAATTCATTTAAGCTGCAGCGCAATATTGCGTGGATCCCAAGCCAAACACAAATTTTTGACACAAAAATTGGGCTAAGAGTAAAATTTCAAATCTTGGAAAAGCTCATAGTACTCAAATGAAAACTGCACTTAAATTGCATAAATTCAGACTTTAGATAGTGAAATGCCTGGCGATGGCGCCAAGTAATACCAACTTAACTAAAGTGTTTTCTCAAGGGCAAGTGCTTCAAAATACAAGAAAGCTTGTATATACGAGTACTCATACTCACTGTTTAATCTCATATTTAATCGAAAGCCTCCAAAACTACTTTCATTTCGAAATACTATTTAAAACATATAACAGCACTCATTGGAATCTTTTAAAAAATAAAATTTTTTCTTTCCTGCAGCACTGTGAATTTTGACTCAAACTGTGTTATTGAAAGTCGCCGATTGCTTTCTGATATTGTTTCATAGTTTCGGTAAGTTCTAGAATTGCTGCATTTTTAACAATTAAATTTTGTCGATCACATTTATTTAACTACACACCATTTAAATCACCAATTCCATCACCATCACTGTCTTTGAAGGATCTTGGATAGATTTGGTAAAAATTTGCATTTTCCCACCAGTCTTCCGCACTTACAACTGAAGTAGCGATCACAATAGCAACTATTACCGTGAATTTCATTCTTACTACATACACATACGTTGAATTAAAAAATTGAACCGAAAAAACCAAAAAAAAAAAATTGTTCGTGTCCTTCTGATTTCGGTGTGAACTGTTTCGGTTGAAAAGAGTAACACGAATCACTTATATGTACGAGTAGTAAAGCCGTTTATATAGATGCGGTACTAAAAGTCCTTGTCCTGTTATCTTCTGATGTATAAATCAATACTTCAATTGCATTGCAAATAAATATGTAGATAAATTGCCCTTGTTTTGTATCTCAATTTTGTGTAACTAGTACTCTAGATACTGAACAAGTTGTCAAAGTACTTGTGAGATTAATTATTCTTAGGTTGGTATGACAAGGCATACTTTAGAGGATTTAAGAGTAAGCTTTATGTAACGTCCTTATTTTCTTTCGAATGTCTTCAAACCGAATGGAGATTTTTAACAAAAAAACAAACAAAATAACTTAACACTCGTCAAGTTTAGTGTTTATATGAAGCTAGCGCACTCAATACTTATTTTGTTAAGCTATTTGCAGAAATTAATAAATTCTATAATATAATACATTTGTCATATATTTTGCATTTGTTTTCTGTAATTTAAGATATCTTACTGCATTCTTTTTAATCCTATAAAGTATTTGATATTTTTACTTACAATTTAAGTTTATCGTTGATAACATTTTATTTCAATTTTTTTTTATAACTAATGTGCAATAAAAAATGAAACTAGATACAATGGAATCTAGAGAATTAGGATCGAAAACATAAAGAAAATTAGGTGGCGCTACAGTTTGCTGTGAACTTGGACTTCAACTACCAAATTTCTTCAGTTTGCTTAATCCTTTCGTGTAGCTAACTGATTCAAATTACACTCTCCAAGTCAGTCGAGGTCCATCAACGCTCCGTTTCAATACCAGCGAACGTACTGGTGACAACCTCTAATGACTGCACAAACTTTTGTATTTATTAACCTACTTTAGGTGGTGCTACAGTCTGGGATGGACCTGGGCATCTCCAAGCGTCTCCAGCCAGCTATATGTATTCCTATTTGGTCCAGTTTCGCATGCTAAGTTGGCTGAGTTCCCCTGCATTGTCCATCGGGGCCAGATTCTATTCGAAGACTTTTCGGACCGAAACGTTGTTGTCTATTTACTTCACATGACCCAGATATCTCACTCCTTGAATCTTCTCTCTTATGGATAGATCGATGTTAATGCAGACGGGGCGAGAATCACTCGAAGAATTTTCCTTTAAAAGTAGCCAAAAGCACCCTCATCTATTTTTGACTATGTCCATGTTTCTGCGCCATTGAGCAGGATTGGGATAATTAAAGTCTTATATTGGCTAACTTTTGTTGTTTGAGCCAGCGCTTTGTTAGTTAGTTGGTTTTTTAGCCTAAAGAAGCAGGTTATATCTGTCTGTTGATGTTGATGAAATCGCCTGACAGCGCATCGTCCTGTTTAAATCCCTTTTTGACATCAAAGGTCTTGATGGGATCACTACAGGCCCTGAGGAAGTAGAATGCATTTTCA
Organism: Volucella inflata; assembly: GCA_928272305.1. Lineage (NCBI taxonomy): Eukaryota > Metazoa > Arthropoda > Insecta > Diptera > Syrphidae > Volucella > Volucella inflata. The sequence goes on along the minus strand of OV743720.1, from coordinate 15,846,815 downwards.
ACAGGCTGTCCGTTAAAGCAGCTTGTTGGACTAAGATATTGCTATCTTCGCTTTATCCGGATCGGATAGAAGGAATTGTTAGCCTACATCGTCCAGGTTGAAACCCACCGTCCAATAGGAATTTATCAAACGAGGAGATCGATAAGTACCTTAAACGAATGGACGAGACAATAAAACAAACTATGGACACTACAATACCGCGGTATAAACAAACGACTAACGAAAATCTGTTCCGCAATCCTACTATTGACGCACTGCACGAACAGAAAAGTAGACTTCTGAAAAGTGCATTGCCTGTCGGAAACTGTCATATTCGTCAAAACGTCTGCGTAATCGACGCTATTGGTCATACATTTGATCGACATTAAAGTTCCACGACCCATGAAAGTGAAACAACCGCAAAACATTACTTAGGGAGGGGAAATATGACCAGATCAAGGTTTTGTCACGCCTTCTAAGAACAATTATCGGGTCGTCTTGAACTTTGAAGAGGATCTCGTCTAAAAAAATCAATTCCTCCCAATATCTCGCAGACCATTGTCTGTCTGTCTTGGCCCATAAAGGTCTTTTCGCACCACGCGATCAGTTCTGCTTTTTAAGTTGTCTTCTAGCCAAATGCTTGATTTAGAAACTTTAACAACAGCCAACATTTCGCTTATCATTTTACCAGTGTGCTCATGCAAAGTGATGATCTTAGCCCCCTCATTCCATAAGGAAAATCCGTATCGAAAGAGCCCAACAATTAAGCAAGAAATTAGATAAAACCTTCGGACCCTAAACATTTATCAAATGTACAGAATATGCAACCTAGCTTTGCAACAGCCAAAAAAAAATTGTGTCATAAATATTAGGTCAACATCGATTGATCACATGAAATAGAGTGGGCGTAGATTGCCAAAGCGTTGCTAGTTAATTTCTAAAAATTAAATAAAAAATTATAGTGCATTATAATGTCAGGCAGCAAGTTTCTACAGCTAGTGCTATCCCCCATCAACTACATCCAGTGCGTTCTACTCTTTTTCCGTCGTCACCTTAGATTCAGTCGTAATTTCCTCCGTCATTCCTTTGGGCTAATCTCGAATTCCCCCATTATTCCCCATCTTAGCGCACCGTTTTGAAATAACTGGAGATTTCAACATCAACAGCCTTGACTCAAACGATACAATCTCCAGCTATTTTTCGTTACTTTCGTCACACGGTCTAGTTTCCTATATAAATGAGCCGACCAGGGCTGCTTCTGGCAGGTGCCTTGACCACATTTATGGACGATTTAGAAATGTTATGACCAAATGCGAAAAGTGTGTGCTTGACTTAAATTTACTGACCATGATATGACAGGACTTCTAGTGACATTAAATAAAGACAAAACTTGTAGACTCTCTAACTCCGTAAAAAGTAGTAATAGAATCGACTTTCTTAGACTTAAACATAATTTATGTTATGAGTTCTGGGATAATATTCTACAACATATATACTTCGAATAATGCATCTAGTGCTTATTCATTGCTTATTGGCTCTCTAAAAAGGCACATTCTTTGTTGTTCTTACTCCTTGCCTCCCAAAAAATTATATAAAAAACTGAAGCCATGGATATCGACCAACTTAATGTTTAAAATTAGGAATAAAAATAAACTGAGGATCTTGTGTAAAAAGTATCCAGATAATTCGGATTTAAAATGTAAATATAAGCAACTGTGCAAGAAAGTGAAAAAAGAAATTCCGTTGTGTCGTGATAAATATTACCGTGATTTATTTAGATCAGCAAAGGGAAACTTGATATACGAATGGCAAGCTGTAAATAGCCTACTAAACAAATCAACTACGTCTCAAAAACCCAATTTTTATTACTTGACAACTCTGAAAAGTATGACAAATTGGTTATGGCTAATGCTTTTAATTGTTATTTTGTCAATATTGCCTCCAGTCTACAAACCAGTCTTGTCAAATCGGTTTGCATTATTTGTCGTCCCTTTATTGAGAATATAGAAAGAAATACTTTTGTTTTTCAACCCATTACTCCTCTGGAGATTTTGAATGTTATTGGGTCCTTACCTAATTCAAATACATGTAGTGGTGATGGTATCTCTAATTTAACTTAAAAAGATTGCATGTTTTTTGGTTGATTTCTTGTCTTTTATTTATAACCGTTGTGTTACTTCCAGTTTTCAGTAAAATATTTGAAAAACTGATGAAAAATAGAATAGTGAATAAGACTAATTTCTTCAATTCAAATCAATGTGGGTTTCAGAGAGGGAAATCAACGGAAGATGCATGAATGAAGAATTCTGTTCCCAAATTATGTCACACCTTGATGCTAAAAAATTTACCGCAGGACTATATATTGACATCACCAAAGCTTTTGACATGGTCGATCACAACCTTTTGTTGAAAAAGTTAGAGAATGCTGGTTTTCGTGGATTTATCCTGGATTGGTTTGGGTCCTATCAAAGGGTCAAGATCGACGGTATTAGAAGTGGAAAGATGTTTTTTAATATCGGTGTTCCTCAAGGTTCTGTCTTAAGTCCCATTCTGTTCTTAGTCTTTATAAACTCAATACTTTCGCTTAATTTCAAAGGTTCACTCACTGCATTTGCATATGACATTGGCTTTTCTTATGGCTCGAAAAGTGCTCTAGACTTGGTCTCTGACATAAACTGGGATCTTGATTTATTAAGGCATTGGTTTTCTGCTCATAATTTAGTTTTGAGCTCCAAGACTAAATTAATGTATTTCAGTCTCTCCTCGAATTGCAATTACGAAAATAATATTTACTTTCACTCACAGGAGTGTAGAAGATACTGTCCGCAATCATGCTCGTGTTCGTCTGATTCCTCCGGTTACTCGAATAATAGTAATATAAAATGTAGTAAAAATTGTTTCTTTGTAGAGAAAGTTGTTGAGTTCAAATATCTGGGATGAGCTTTGTTAACCATATAAATATATTAAAAAATTACTTCCGATACATCCTTCGTCATTTTTACTATTTACGAAACGTTTGTTCACTCAGTCTTTTAAAGACTATACTACTATGGCATCTTCCAATCTAGACTTCAATATGGACTTGCCTGTTGGGGCGGTGTGTATCTAAGTAATATTCAATCATTGCTGATATTACAAAAATATGTTATAAGAACAATTTGTCGTAAACCTGCCAGACATTCTAGTTTTCCGTTATTCTGTTACCTGAAAATTCTTCCTATTCGTCAAGTGTTCTATATGAAGTCCGGTAACCGCAATTTTCGTTTAATTTCTAGTCACAATCTCCGTGGAAACCTGTCTTGCACTCATTCCATTCCTTATTTTCGAACCTCTGCATTTCGTAATTTTTATACTATTTTATCCAACAACCGAGTAGTTTAATAAACTTCCTGTTTCCACTAGAACAATATTATTTACGTCTACCTATCTAAAGAGAGTAAAATGCTGGCTTTTTACATTTGATCTTAATCAAATTGAATTTCTTGCTTTTGACGTTTTGGTTTAAATATATTTTTTGTTCCATCAGTTAATGGTTTTTGATTGTAAGCTTTTACATTTTGAATTATTATTAGTTTTATAAAAAAGAGTCACTTCACCCATAAATAATTGATCACTCCTATTTTATTAATGTAATGGATGTCATTCAATTCTATTTTATCTAAAATACTGAATGTTAATCTATTTCTTATTATTTAAGTGTTATTTGAATTTGTAAAAAATTATATGAAATATTAATTATAAGAAATAAGAAATAAATAAATAAAATAAAATAAATAAATCACTCATCGTATTTTTGCTCGATACAGATAAGTGCTTCTTCTTAAAAAAATGTTTGACAAAGTTCAAGCCTGTACATCATAAGGCAGGTATCCCAGTCCTGCATCTTGATTACAGCCAGAAAAGTCCACTTGTTTGTTCATCTAAGTATGGAGACGGGATTACCTGATGTTCTCGTTCAAGGTGAATGGTTCAATTTGCCTGGCAGTAGTATTTTAATCATTGTAACTCTTTACTTATGTCAGCGAAGAGTATAATTCGTTTACCACTTAACCAGGCTCAACTTTACAAGCTCCTATTTTCCTACGTAGTTTTTTCTCTGTTAAAATCTTTAAACTTTATTCCCATTGTACATTCTCTCCATTTCCTCGATCGCTAGTTTTTCTTATTACTTTCTGTGCAGCGTGCGCTTCTTGTTTAGCTGCATACATAAGATGACCCATCTGCTGGTCTCTAGGTAGTGCGCAATAAATAGATTGCTGGTTGGATTGTGTGGCACGTGCCTCTATCTTGCTGTAACCATAGCTCACCCAAATCCTTAATTGTATCATAGTTTCATGGTATCATGGTATCATCAAAGTAAAGTATAAAATTGTAGGATCGCACATGTTCTTTTCTTCTGATACTCTAAAAGTTCTTAGACCAAATAGCATTAGATAAAACAATAAATTGGTTAAATGACATTTTCTTTTCGAGCGCCTTTTGGAAGAATTTTTAATCTGATTTGTAGGCAGACTTCTTTCTTCTGGATTTACTATACTTTGAAATTGTTACCCTAGTTAATTTAAATAGTTAATTTATTATGGAAATACCTGCGCAAGTATCATTTAAAAACTGTCGTTTTGTTTGACTCTCGTCAGATTGTTTATCTTAAATGTTTTTTTTATATTTCATTTTCCCGTACATCAATGTCAAGTGCCAGTTATTTACTCTTGCTGGTGGAAAATTTTATTCGATGGAAGCAGATCTACCATCTGGCTAATTACGAGTAAGCAAAACTTATACTCAACAAACAAATTCAGCAAGTGTCACCGATCCCTTTATATTGACTTTTAATCTAATTAACCCAACAGATGTCGCAATATATTTTTAAAGTTATTCCCTGTGATTACACCTATAAATACTCGCGCAATTTGTTAAGTTGCATCTAAACAGTTCCTGCATGTGTACAAGAAACTTAAGCATGAAGATTACATTATTTCTTATAGTTCTAGTTATTGGCACAACTGCCAGTGCTAAGGATTGGTGGGAGAATGGTAATTTCTACCAAATTTATCCGCGTTCCTTTAAAGATAGTAATGGCGATGGCATTGGTGATTTGAATGGTAACGTACAATTTTAGCTCTAGTCAGACGGATGCTTTTAAAAATATTTGTTTTATTCTTAACAGGAGTTAGTGAAAAACTTCAATATCTCAAGGATATTGGAATGACAGCAGCTTGGTTATCCCCTATTTTCAAGTCTCCAATGGTTGATTTTGGTTATGACATTTCAGACTACTATCAGATACATGGAGAATACGGCACCGTCGAAGATTTTGAAAATTTACTCAAAAAAGCTAAGGAAGTTGGTATTCGTATAATTCTTGATTTTGTTCCAAATCATACTAGTGACCAGCATGAATGGTTTAAACTTTCCGTTGCTGGGCATCCAAAATATCGTGACTTTTACGTCTGGCATAATGGAACAATTAATGCCGAAACTGGCGAGCGCCAACCACCAAGTAATTGGATTGGCTCATTTCGGTATAGTGCCTGGGAATGGAATGAACAACGTCAACAATATTATCTCCATCAGTTTAGTGTCCATCAGCCAGATTTGGACTTCCGAAATCCGGCTGTCGTTCGTGAAATGAATGAAGTAATGCTCTACTGGTTAGGAAAAGGAGTTAGTGGCTTCCGTGTGGATGCGGTTCCATTTATCTACGAATATGTCGATGAACATGGTAACTTTCCGGATGAACCAGTTACAACAGACCCCAAATGCTCAGATCCTAATGATTATTGCCATTTGCAACATATTTACACTAATAGTCAACCAGAAGACGTTGGCTTGGTTTACATATGGCGTCAGTTAGTTGATAATTGGAAGAAAGAAAACGGTGGCGAGACCAAAGTCCTTTTAACTGAGGCATACACAAGCTTTGATAAGTTGATGAAATACTATGGAGATGGTGTACATAATGGATCACAGGTTCCATTTAACTTTGAACTTTTAAATACGATAAATGCTCAGAGCACAGCAAAAGATTTCGTCTATCAAATTAAACGATGGATTGACTCAATGCCAAAAGGTGTATATGCTAATTGGGTTTTGGGTAATCATGACAACAAGAGAATAGCTTCACGTTTCGGACCAGAGAGAACAGATTTAATAAACATTTTACTTCAGACTTTGCCTGGTATTGCTGTCACCTATAATGTAAGTTGTTCATAAAAAAAATTTTAGATTTCCTTCGATTTGACACTTAAGAGAACAAACAATTTCATAGGGTGAAGAAATTGGAATGACAGATGCTCCAATTTCTTGGGAGGATACTGTAGATCCACAAGGATGTAGTGCCAACCCAGATAACTACAATGACTATTCTCGTGATCCAGTCAGATCGCCATTCCAGTGGGATTCCTCAGAAAATGCTGGTAAGTACTATTAGTGTAGTTTAAATGTCTATTTTTTAACGGAATTAGATAAGATATATCTAACCAATGAATAGCTTCTCTATTTATTCAATAAGGTCACCAATAATGCAACTTATATTTTGTTCTAAAAATTTAAAACTATTTCAGTTTTTTTCCATTATCGTCCTGGCCGATTCAGTTTAGATGTGTAGATCTAAATAAAGTTTAGGCTTAGGCCTTGTGTTGTTTCTTGTCTCTCCTGTAAGACGTCTTGTAATTACAGGAATATAAAGCATCTATTAGCATACTCATTCAGAGTTTCGCGTTGAAGGCATATTGGCCAAGTAATGCTTCCTCTTTGCAGAGAAAGACCATTCGTTGTTAAAATAAGGAGTTTTATAAATAATTTAAAAAAACATGGGCCTAACTTTACGTGCTGAATAGCTTCCAGAATTAATTTATTCTTTCGTTTTTATGTTTGGAGGTATACTACACTACATTGTCAGTGTTACAAATATCTCCCTGACATTGGCATTTGGCTCTCAGCTCTTTTGGTATGAGTATTTTGAGAAAACGCCGAATGATATAAAGACGTTCTAAAATAAGGTTACGTACATACTCCACTCCGAGTACATATTGCTCAGGCCTCTTCCTTATTTCAGCAAAGTACTTTGAAAATATATAAAAAAGAATCTAAATTTCAGCAGATCTATATCAATATTTGGGAGTTGTTGCTGCATATTGAAATTTAGGATAAATATTTATTTACACAACGCTTGTTGGTGGGAGACTTTCTCTATTTCTAAATATGATTCATAGTACTCAAGCTTTACGAAAACTGCTGACTTGACCTTTCATATTCATATCATCATTTTGTTAGTGCCTCACATTGTTTATCTTTCCATATTCCATATGGAAGATCTTCTGACTATTATCTTTTGAACAAGATTTCTAACTGAATATTTTTTAAACGGTAAAATCAGTAACAGTGCTTCTAGAGGTACATACTTATAAATACTTGTGTCTAGTCGCCATCATCTCAAATCCAGTCCTAAGAAACAACACCAAAATGCCATGAAAATGAACCAAATCTTTTAACATGACTCGGCTTAAACTTGGATATTTTACAGGCATTTACTCAAGTTACTCAAGCTATAGAGTCGTTGGAATCTGGAGGTCAAGCAGATCTACACATTTTGAAATGGACGGAAAGGTATACGAAGATACTTTCTTATAAGAGACTTGATTTTTCCGAACTCTTTGTAACGAGTTTTAATGCTTCTTTGATTTAATTTAAACTTTTCTCCTCATTTTCAATGTGTCAATACAATAATACTCGTATTTAAGCTGGTTTGCCCATGTTTGACGTTACTTTTAATGCCCGATACAATAATCTTGCTACTATTGCTCGTAGTCTAGCCAGCTATCTCTTGGTAACTTGTTCCTTCACAATACGCGAAGTGAATTTTGATTCCCCAATGAGACCATTCGAATTTTTATCGAAGAATTTTTTTTCGAAAATCCATTCTGAAGTTCCAATGACCGGTATTTGACCAATGATTCAACTAATGTTGGCCTCAATCCATTACAATTACACGATACCAGGTGCCATTCACGGTTCCATTCCGGCCGGCCTCAGTATGGTAATTCCGGCAATTCCATTGGCCCAAAAATTAAACCAAACCGTTCTTTTGGCTGAATATATTGGCAGCTTTTGTACCTCTTCGAATCGATTTATCTCAGTCATTGCGAACACTCCCCACTACAGCCGCCGCTGTTTTTTATTTATAACGTGCTAGCATAAAAATAGTCTCAAACTTTTTAATGGCACGGTGAATTGTCGATTAGTAGGTCGATTATGCGGACTTCGTAGAACGCTGATTGTCATAATACAACTGAATATTTTGTAGACATTGTACCAGATTAAGTCTTTCCATAATGAAATGTCAAACAATACGAGTTCTGAACGACGCATGAGTGATTTCACATGAAATCTTCAAAAATGATCCATTAGCTCGCCACTGGTAACTTTCGAGTCCGGAGCCTAAGAAAGCATTTAGACTTTATTAGATGTTAATATGCCTCAGCCAGCAACATTCAACGCTATGCTAAGCTACGTCTTCGATATACAAAAGGACGATCACATTTCTACCTTCTGGTTCAAACAATTCCTGTATCATCCAAGCGTTTATTCCTTGAAGATTTGACAACCTGTTAGAGACGTAACACCGTTAATTCAAGTTGACTTGATATTTTGATCTTTCAAGACAGGGGTCGTAATTTATTTTCCATGTCATGTTTCTAATTTTAAAATTACACGCAGCATTTAATTCCTGCATTCGATTTATTCACTCGTTAAGAATTGAAAAGAATTTTTGTTCACCCTCGAGAACTCTTAGCATAAAAACTTAAAGGGCTTTAACATTGCAAACATGTAGATCTTTCTTCCCATTATGTGCCAAAGTTTTGAATTTATTACCAACTCAAGTAAAAACACATACTATCCAATTGATTTTATCAGCTCATTTAAAAAACACCTTCAAAACCCAGACAAGGCTTAAAGTTTTCACTCTATTTTTTGTTTTATTGATTCCAAAACTTTTTCTGCTGGATTTTTCTACAACTATACCTAACTTTTTTTAATATTGATTACCTTAAATTTAATATTTAAATTTCAATTTAAAAAAATCGATTTTTTTAAAATCTTTATAAATAGTACAATATGTCTAGAATATTCTAACTAAATTCTAAATCGATCAGGGCACAAATCTAAGAGATAGACCTTTCGGAATTTCCGCCTATCAGGCTACGTCTGCCGGTCATATTGAAGTATCTGCTTAGCTATTGTTTGCCTGTCTTTCTCGCTTGCTTTAACTTTCTAAGGCCAACCAGTTTTAAATATTTTAGCTGATTGCTGCTTCTTGAGCGACGAGGTTTCTCTGAGGTTACATGTGATTGTTATTTCAACTTAGAACTTCAATCTTAGTTTTCTCGAAGCTCTAGTTTTGAAGCCGGTGGTCATGATTTCTCAAAAAGCTATCAACCGATCTTGTTCAAATCTTACACCCTTCTTCAAAATAACATTATCTAGTTCTTGAACGAAGGATTTTTTTTTTATCACAAATTAATTTACAAGGCAAAACGTGGTGAAAATTTACCAAAAAAATTGAATTTTTTACTCACAACTTCGCCAAGAATTCGAATATCGATTTTTTTTCCTTTGTTCAAGTACGAGATTTATAAAGGGTTTTCCAATAAGGACTTGACCACTTTTTTTTTAAATAAAACGCAAACCATTTGAGATATTTCAAGAACTTTATTATCGGCTTGAAGTACAATCAAAACATTTATGAATGGAACTCGACTTCGTTCATATGGCCACCGCGGGCACGTTTGCAGAGGTCGATTCGCTCTTAAAGTTTCAGTCACCGACTCCGAATTTCGGTAGAAAATTTTTATAATTTGCAGACATTGCTCGTTTGTGTGCTTTACCATGATAAAAATGTTGAGTTTACTGAATAAATTGACAGTGACAGTTTGATGATTAGTGAAAGAGTGCGTTCACAAAGTTGGCAAGTCCCTATTGGAAAACCAGATACATCTACTAATAGAAAATATTTGTTTTTTTATTTCGGATGAACCAGTCATGAGTTATCCTGACCACGCCGAGAGAACTTTTTTGAGAGGTCAAGGGAAATAAGGTCCAAATGGCTGAAAAAAATAAGTAAAAATGTGTTTTTTTTAGCCTTCGAAACCCATGTAACCACTTTAAAAAGAACATTTTTGAATAGAAAATATTGATGTACTTATCGTGTCTTACTGTCAAGTATTCCCTCTTCAAAAACACGGTAAACATTGATAAGACTTTTCACTCATTCGTTGTAGGCAATGCCATGTTTATTTTGCAATATATTACAGATATATGGTTTAGCTTTTTATCATTCTTCTTTAAATCTATTCTAACCATCACAGCGGAAGATAAAGTTAAGTGGACTTTTCTTCACTAATGCTATAAGAAATAAAAAAAATTCAAAGAGCCTTAGTAACTAGCTTAAGGGTATCTACCATTACAATAATACGTTTTCTGACATACCTCGATGTTGAGGTTTACTCCAGAGAAACCCAAACCTAATATTTTTTCGCTGCCGTCATTTTGTTTTTAAACATTGTCCAGCACTGTGAACCGTATATAAGAGCTGGTCTAACAACCGTGGTGTAGAGTTTCCCCTTTAACTTACATGGAAATTTTTAGTCGCAAAAGATTCCCGAATTTTCCCGCCATTTCATCCATCCCACACTCACACTGTGGTTTACGTCGTCGTCACATTTCGCTTCCATGTTAACGATTGATCCTAAGTACTCGTACTTAAAGATAGTGCTTTTCGGAAGAACTATTCCGTCTAACATTATATCCGGAACAGGTCGCAAAGGATGCGCAAATGGGCACGTCAAATGCTCCATCTTTGAACGACTTATTTTAAACCCGTTTCTCTCTAGCGCATTTTTCCATGAATCTAAGGCGTTCTGTAAATCTTCGGCGTTATCGCTAAGTATAACTGCGTCGTCAGCGAAGAGGATTGGCGTTACATTTATTTCGCGCATGCAATCTTTTAAGAAATAGTCGAATACTACGTTAAAGAGGAAAGGGCTAAGTACGCTTCCTTGATGCACTCCGGCATTAACTGGAAATTGTCTCGTTAGTCCGGCAGAGATTTTAACCGCAGTTTTCACGTTTCGGTACAAGTCTTGTATTATTCTAACATACGTTTCCGGTACGTTTTGAGACCTCAGCGCGGCCCATATGAGATCCCTAGGCACTCGATCGAATGCTTTCTCGAGGTCGATAAATACCATGTGTAAATCCTTAGACGAATCTCGGTGCTTTTCCATTATTATTCGTAGGCTTTGGATAGCGTCCACCGTCGATCTTCCTTCAACAAATCAACACTGGCTATTTTCGAGCTTTATTATTTGCCGAAGACGTTCCTTTAAGACGATTTTCATTGTGTGTGACATAAGCTTGATTGAACGATAGTTGTTGCATTCTCGAGTGTCGCCTTTTCTTTTGTATAATGGAACCAAAAAGCTACTTCATTTTTCCGATTGATATACTTATTTCTTCGATTGAAAAGTCCGAAACTTCCTCCTCGAATAGACCAGCTGTCGGCACGATATCACGTGGAAACTGTTTGTTAAGCAACTCCTTGCAGTATTCAAGCCACCGGTCACAAATTTCCTTTTCATTTGTTAATAAGCGACCGTCTACATTTTTTATGTATTTCGGCGAGGTTATTTCCATCGAATTTTTTCGCATTTGTGCAGCGAGCTTAAAAATATTTGGCACTTTAGTATTGTACAACGTTTGAACTTCTTGTGTGGCTTGTCTTCTATCTGCCGATCGTGAGGATATATGTTCTAACTCCTGGTACAGGTTTTCCGCTGCTGCCGCTCGAGTTCGAGCCAGGACTTTCTTTGCGACAGTCGCACTTTTTCGATATCGTCGCTCCGATCGCATTTTGTCCACGCTTGGAATGCATTCTCCTTGTCGCCCACAGCTCGTTTGGTTTCGTCATTTCACCACCATGTTCTTTGTCGACGTGATGGTATCCCGATATAGTCCCCAGAAGGGACTTTGCAAGTGTTAAGCATTCCTCGTGCATGCTGTTCCACATTTCTTGCGGGCTAAGTGGGTCTCCGATACCGTTTATATTTCGAAGTTCTTTCTAAGCCAAGCCTGCGCCTCGTTTCTTCGATAGATTATACCACCGCATTTTTGGCTTTCCAACCTAAGCCCGTGTTTTCGGTGGTTCCGCTGTGAAAAATTCTGTAATGAGCACATGGTGTTGGCTTACTTGCGATTCTCCAAGTATTACTTTACAGTCCTTAACACGGTTTCTCATCGACATTTTGCAGAAGTGATAATCTATTTGTGTTTCGGGTCGCTTATTTTCAGAATACTAACGATATTGCTTAGAAGATCCGCTGCGACAACGATAGCAACACCGTTTCGTCCATTGACCCTTCCATGGTAGAACATCTTAAATGCCGTAGTTTTTAAATCAAGAAAACGCGCTTTATTTCCTGTATTACGCCACTTCGTTTCCTGTACAGTTCTGCGACGCATTATCGCTTCCAGCTCTAAACTTTTTGCGGTCAACGATCCGAGGTTCCAACTTGCAAACCGAAGTTTAGAAAAATATTTTGGAAATTTTACTTTGCCCGCCCCCGGAATCCATCGGGCTCTGACACAAGCACTTCTGCTTGCTCTGGGATCATCCGAGTTCGTTACAAGCGTGGTGCCCAGCGGGGTAGTGCTATTAATTGCGATCATTTCCATGAAGTTTATATTGAGTTTGAGTGGTTTGGCACTTTTATGCTCATTTCAAATTGATTGACGGTTCTTTTACCCCACCGGTTGTCACCAGACGCGGGAACCCACTGATTGCATACAAACTTGTGTAAAAAGTTTTAAAGTGTTAAAGTGTCACAGGCTCATTTTTGGTGTCATAGTTGCCTGTATATGATTGGTGACCCATTTAGTCGCCTCTTACAACAAGCTGGGACGCACTGCGGCATGTTTCTTTATCCGATGCCGCACGGATAGTTACTCCAATTGGCTTATGCAAACAATTAGCAATTATAGCAAATTAAGCTGCTGCGTATAGTTCTCGAAGTGGAAGATGGTTGGGCCATGTTTTGTTTCGTGTTATTTTCTTTTGCCTTAACAAGTGTTTGTATAAGATTTAAGACGCCGATATAAACAGTTTTGACCAGAGCTCCATGATGTTAAAATCTGTTCGCTTTTTTTTTATACGTGTACTGTACATCGCGAATTTTCTGATCCGGCTAGGTACATGCAGTTGTTCAAAAATGTTGGTACTGCAAGAGATTAACTCGGAAAATGTCCATAGAATTCGATAAAATCTTACTTACAGTTCTTTTGGTAGTTAACTATCTGTACTTTTAAATAAATGTTTTTTTTTTTTAAATTACCGTTGCATTCCTTTCATATACATTACCCATCTAAACATTTTTTAATTATTAATTTTTAGGATTTAGTACGGCTAATAAAACATGGCTTCCTACCAACCCTAACTATGTCACTTTGAATGTTGAAAGCCAGTTGGCTGCGCCTAGAAGTCATTTGAAAATTTTCATGAAATTATTAAACCTACGAAAAGAACTCTCATTCCAAGATGGAGCATTCGATATTAAGGCACCAAGCAATGGTCTTTTACTTTACAAGAGGTATAATTAGATACGATTATTTCTACTTGAATTCAAAATTAAAAAAAATTTATTTGAATTTGTTCAAAGGGAACTAATTGGCGAATCTGCTTACATTATCGTTCTCAACCTTGGCAAGCAAGATACTGTTGTAAATGTTAGTGACTTTTTCGATATCAGCGGTCAGCAAGCGGAAATCGTTACAGCATCTGTGCAGTCAAACCTAAGTGATGGGTTAGTATAAAAAATGTTTTTTCTTAAAGATTTATTTATTTTTTATTTTTAATTGTGACAATTTTTTTTTTTTTTCAGATTGATTGTGAATACTAACGAACTTGCTATTGAGGGTTCAGTTGGAGCAGTACTCAGGATTATTTAATCAACAAAACATAATAATGTAATAGTTCCTATATTTTCAATTTATCAATTATTAAAGGGTTGAGCTTGCAATATAAATTTTCGTTTTATTTTTAAGTGTATGATAGTGAATCGATATCATTTTCATTCTGAGTCAAATACGAATTCAATGAGTTATCAAGATGTTATTCGTTTTAGCAAAGGCTTTCGAGTTAAATATTAGGTATACGTCTATTCGCGATAGTAACATTTCACTCTGAGTTGTAGATTTCAATATCATAAGAGTGAAATCTACTCACGTAATAAAAAACAATTTCATACATACAAGTATGTACTCAGATACCACTTGTATAAAAATTTCCGATTGTCTTTGGTATATTGACCCTATTTCTTGCTTGAGTATGGGTCTTAATGGAGAATAAAAAAAATTAAACCAATTTTTGTGAACAATAGATATAATTTTTGTTTTAATCAAAAGAAGGAAGATCGCCATTAGTAATGAACAACAGCAAAGCTAACTTTAATACTCGTATCTCTGTTGGACACCTAGAAAAATGAGAACCAGGAATTGGACATCGATACCGGCGCTGATGTTGGCTATGAGTGTTTCAATTGACTGGGATGCATTGTTGTAAACTTTAAATTTTATATGATATGATTTTATAGAAGGAAACTATGGAATTATCGATGACTTTGTGAAGAATAAGTGGGTCAATAGCAGCAATTTCCATTTGGATGTCAAATTCGAAAGCCTGAATTGATGCTCGGTTATTGGCATAGACCTTACTCTTCAAATAACCCCACAGGAAGAAGTCTAAAGGTGTGAAATCGCATTATCTTGAGGCAAACCAACTTCTTCTCTAACAGAAATAATGCGATCTTCAAATTTCGTACGCAATAAATTGATTGATCCATGGCTTCGGTGGTCGGTAGTACCATCCTGTCAAAACCAGAGACCGTCCAGATCCAATTCATTAAATTTTGGAAAGAAAATAGCCGGTCAGCATATTTTGACAACGTTCGCCATTCATTGTAACTTTCTCTCCAGCCTCATTTTCGTAAAACTACGACTCAATGATGCCGCCAACCTATAATCCGCACCATACAGAAAGTTTTTGAATTGCTTCTTCGTGAGTCTCGTATGGGTTTTCCGATCCCCGGAAACGGCAATTTTGTTTTTCTATTCTTCCATCCATCCAAAAATGGGCTTCATCGGAAAAGATTAAATTCAATGACAAATTGTCCTGGCGATCCATCATCCAGTTAACAAATCGGCGACGTGGTAGGTGGTCCAAAGGCTTCAATAGTTGTGTAATTAGGATTTTATAGACGTGCAAATGAAGATCAACTTTCAAAGTTCGGCGTAAAGTGGCAGAATTGGCATAATTCCTGACTTCGGCGACGAATTCAGATAGGTATCTGGCCATTTTTGAACACTATCGCTTTCAGTGGTGACGATTTGGCGTGTACGTGCTGGCAGTGCATGCTGACATGGAGTTTGACCAGATACCGAACCAGTTTCTTCAAAACACTTCACTTTTGCACGTATTCCGGACTCACTAGGGCGATTATGTTGACCGGAAAATTCGCGAATTTTACAAAAGGTTACTTTTACAGATGGTAAACGACAGCGTGGTAAACGACTTCATGACGTAAATTGCCAAATTTTATGATTGTATGACATCTGTCAAAAAGATCAACCACATTGAATTCAGTGAATGACAGTAATCGACAGCCAACACCCACACCATTTGTTGGCTCACTGTTTATATCGAATGATCTAATCGGCCAATTTTTATCGCTTATTCGAGAAATAACTTAGTCAGGAAACCGCTTTTTATTTACATGCTGTGGGTGCGGTATTAATTCCTAACTACGGTTGTTCTGAGCCCACGATTTCGGTGCTTCGAAATTTTTATAGATGGCGTTGTTAGTACTTGTCATAATGTAAAATAACCTTTCATTATTTGACAGATGGTGGTGAAAGGCCCTATGTGTTTTTTTCGCAAAGGGTCTTAGGGCACAATCACGCCAGCACGTGCCATTCGTTTGATGGTGAGTATCATGCCATACTTTCGCACAACATTCTTGCTGATTTATTTTACTGCATCGTTATCGGTCAGTTAATTCAGTAAGGTACTATATGAAAAATGTCTATTATCACCATTCCATGCTTTAGTTTTATCCGACACTGTAGGTAAGTTTTTCCTTCGTGTAAGGATACTGAAACTAGACTCTTGCTCCCTTAAAGTTATTCGTCAAAGATAATATAGATAATAAATCTAACGGCAAACAAAACTTTGTAGTTCATTCATCATATGAACAATTTCCAGATCCCGCAGCCATAACTAAACAGAAAGCGGAAGCATTTTAAATATCTTTCAATGTCATCGTCGCTATACTAATATATATAAATGTGTATATATTTGTTTATAAGTTGGGTAGAAAACCCAAAACTTTATCCCGACCTGTTGAATTGACGGTTGTAGACTACTGTATAATCAATTAGATGATGATCACTTTGATTACAGCTGCAGTTCAGTAATCAAAATCGCTTGAGGTGATTGTAGATTAGTAATGGACTTTTTTGTGACAGCAGTTTATATCAATTGCTTTTAATTAAGCAGCATGAGTGGTATAGGATTCTTTTAATGATAATTTAATCAGAAAAGTGATATATGGAACGTGTTACTATCGTGATATTTTATTATTCATTTCTTGCATAAAATAATAGAAAACGACCTTGTGAACAAGATTTATATCTAATTATGGGTTGTTCAAAGAGTCATGGTTTTGTTTTCATTTGAATTTCAGGTACGTTTATTCAATAAACATAATGAGCATCAATCACTGGTGTATTGACCTACGCCCATATCTCGGGCAATTTCATAACACTGCGTTCATGATGTGTGATGTAACATGATCTAGATGGCCGATTCTCCGGTCCAAATCATGAGATTAACTATTCACCGAATCGTTCTTGCAATAAACTCATAGTTTCATGGGCTGTGTAGAAAATAGCGCCATCCTGTTGGAACCAAATATCGTTGAATCCACGGGTTTCAATTTCAGGCAGTAAATAGTCTGCTTACAGGAAATGTGAACCGATGATTCCATTAGCCCATACACTACACCAAACCGTTGCTTTTTATGGTTCTGATGACAGCTCTCGATTTTTTTCGAATATCTTCGCATTCCAAATATGGCAATTTCACTTATTGTCGTAGTAATTAGGCCAGAAATGGACCTATTCGCTAAACAAAATTGCTGTCGAAAACAGTGATTTTCTTAAAGTTTTTTTATTTTTTATGCTTTTAAACTAAGATCGTCACTTCAAGTACGTCAAGTTGTTGCATAAGATTAGCCAAGCTGTTGGAAGCTGCGCAGAATTATTTCATCTCGGTCATCTCGTACACTTTCCGCCCTCGCCATTATATTGCCTTCAAAATGCGGTCGTGTGAAAATTGTTTTTCAAAATTTTCAATGCTATAGCGAATTGTGTGTTCGGTGGGGTGATTATGAAGACCATAAGTTGCTTTAAGTGCATAAAATACATTCCTCGTACAACTCTGGGTTAATTTGTATCCTTATGCCGGGCTTAATATTTTCATAGTAAAATGTCGAACAGCAATGAACTAAAATGTCATTATCTCCTAAAAAGATACTCGTATGTATACCAACATTTGTAGGCCAGTAGAAACGAGTTTTGAAACACTTATCAGCAGCAACAGCCTTAGAATAGGTAGCATTGCACAAAATACATAATTTTGTTGATGACAATGAGTGATTATTGAATTGTATGTAAATATTTGCGAATACCTTTTCCATGTGTAAAAACACTTTAGTTGCGGGTTCACAATCGCGTGTGGGCTTACTACAATCTTTAAATTGAGGTGAACACTTTGTTGACCGGTACTTGTTCCTATTTTAAGGGTGTCTGAGGGTTAGTTTGTGGACTTGCCAGTACGCCTCTCTGCTGTAGAAAATTCCCGAAGTTCATTTGAAACTGTTTCCTTTTTAAGCCTTTGGCTCTTTTTGTACAATGCCGGAGGTTTAATAGATACATATCAGAGATAGATAGATAGTTTACTTCGTAAAAAATTTCCACTGATTTTGTTATAACACACAGTACTCGTATGAGATTTGATAAGTTTTATCTTTTTACTGGACAACTTCTGATAACAGTGTGGTCGTAAGTTGCAGGAAAAGAAAAACAGTTTTATGAGTTTTTTTTTTATAAAAAAAGTGCAAAAACAAGAGAAAAGATAGAGTTTGGAATTTGGAATAAGTTAATTAAATATGAACAAATAATTATTGAAATCCATGTAGGCGAATAAATAAATAATTTATTGGATGCAAATAAATTATAACATAAAAACAAAATGAAGTAAATAGATTAATAAAAAAGTAAATAAACAAATGAATAAATAAATATATATTAGGACCTTGAATGAGTTCTCGCTGTTTCTTGAAAGATGGCAGTAGAAGTACTCCGTGCATGGAATTTCGAATGAAAACGCACCTGGAAGGAAATATTGTATGTAACCTTTAATTTCAGTGTAGGGTACTTCACTTTAATGTAAACAAAGTAATTTTTTACTGGGTCTGAAAATGTGCCAAATAAAGTGTATTTTCGGGGAATTTGATTCAAAAGAAATCTGCAGGTGACAATGCTGGGTACGACATGCTTCAAAAATAAGGATTTTAAACTTGAGGATAAGGAACGTTCTGGCACACTGAAAAAAAATTAAAAATGTTAAGAATGATCCAGAAATAAGGACATTTGGCGCCTTATCAATTGAAGCCGAGAGACGTCGAACGGCGTCTTCTCACGTGTCAACTAATCTTCAACGGCAGAAAAGTGGATACACATTGATAACCCAAAGCGTAAAAAATCGTGGAGTAGTCCCGGCCATGTATCAATATCGTCCGCAAAACGAAATATCCATGGTTCGGAGCTTCTTCTCTGCATTTAGTTTGGCGGGATCAGCAGGGTGTAATTTATCATGAGCAAATGTGACTATCACGGGAGATCGCTACTTCAATTCAATTCAACTTCAATTGATACGTTTGAGTCGAGCCGTAAAAGAAAATCGGCCGCTATACGAGCAGAGACACTTTTGTAAAAAAAACAGCGAGTACTTATTCAAGGTCATAATATAAAAAAAAACACTGTGGCGCTGGCAGCCCGGTATGGGCCATGGACTAGCTTCTTGACACTCATTTGTGTTGCTCATTTTGTAATTTTTGTCACATCTGACCGGGGCCTACGGTTTATCGCCGAGTCCGGCACTCCTTAGAAGCTTTTTCGTAGGCAATTCTACTTTCGGGAGTTTGCCATTGCCCACCGAAAGGGTGATCGCGATTTGAAAAATTGTTGGTGACCAAGCCAGGAATCGAACCCAGGCTCTCTGCGTGATAGTCCAATGAACTAACTATCGAGCGATCGTCATCGCATTTATATATTATTAAATATAACTAGCCCTATCGGCGATTCCGCAGAAAATCTCTTTTCCCGGGAATTTATTTTTTCCCTGGAAAAAATTCCTCCTATCGCCAATCTCCCGGGAATCGAATTTCCCCAGGGAAATAAGTTCGAATCATTTTCGAAATAATATTTATATAACATCGCCATTCAATTTTCAAAGATAATTTCATGTAAATGTTAACCACGAATACGTCTTGAGTGGTCCATAGGAAAAGTCCAATTTAAAGTCAATTTGTGACGTCATGTTGTGTCCCCAGGCTGAAATTGACGCTGGCTAAAATCCAAGACCGTCAAAGCGCATGATCGAGTCGGTCAATTCACCTGTCCAAAACGAAAGATAAATTTCTGTGGCGCCGCCTTGCTGGAACCACACATCGAACAGGTTAAGCTAGGGTATTTTGGACAAAAAAAGGTTTGGAATCGTTAAACGATAGCGGACACCATTAAATGTAATGTTGTTCTCACGGTCATCTTTAAAAAATACGGGCCAATGATTCTGCGGGGCTTGTAACTATGCCATACAGTGCGTTCGTGCATTCTTTCGGGTGCATTGGCAGCTCTTGTATTCCCTGGGGTTGCTCATCGGAACAACTTCGAAGTTGAAGCATTTATTATCAAATGAAAATGGGAAAGGATAGCCTTTGAAAATAAAGAAAGAAAAGTAGTGCCATAATGTAAGTGGGCTACCTTTTAGCTAGAAAAACAGTTACGGGTAACATTTATACGAGTATGTACTTTTAAATTTTTTTTACAAATCCATTTCTGCTTGAATAACCGTCGCTACTTAGCAAGGTAACACCAATTTATCACAATTATCTCTTTGACTTATTCTAGAGATCAATTATTATATTCCTAAAGTTAGGTTACTTCATCATAAGTCCTTCTGGCAGTGCCTTTTACCAATTGCTAAATGGAAATACTGCCAAATGTAAAACCTTTTTTTTTTATTTTGTATAGGTAATATCTCGTTCGTCATGGCTATCACCTCGAATTCCGAAGCTGATTTTTTAATCGCGCTTTTTCGGGAACATCATTTTAGTCTTTTATTTTATAAAAATAAGTTTCTAATCTTATCATTAGAAAACAATCTAATGAAAGCTAACTGACAAAGAAGATTTAAACTATGAGTATATGTGTATGTACGTTATTGATATCCACAATTCATTCCATCAATAAGGTTTTGGGTATCTGCTAATAAATTCAATTCCAAAATCACTTTCCGACAGTCTTTCGGTAAAGTCTAAAAAGAATAGGCTGTTATAATGAGAGCGGTTTTTGCCTTCACTTTGACGTTATTAACGTTGGCTTCCTTGACTGTAGCTGACAATTGGTGGGAAGATGCTTCACTTTATCAAATTTACCCACGATCATGGAAAGACAGTGATGGCGATGGCATAGGTGATCTTAATGGTAAGTTTGTAGATATTTCCAATTTTGTTAGCTTGTAATTGTTTTATATGTTTGTGATTGTATTAATCTTACAGGCATTACTGAAAAATTGGAATTTCTGAAGGAGATCGGCATGACAGGCGCTTGGCTTTCTCCGATTTTTAAATCACCAATGTCCGACTTTGGTTATGATATTTCGAACTTTTTTGAAATTGATCCAATTTTCGGGTCTTTGGATGATTTCGATGCTCTTATAGCCAAGGCCAAGACGATTGGTTTGAAAATTATTTTGGACTTTGTTCCCAATCATTCAAGCGACGAATGTGAGTGGTTTCAAAAGTCAATTAAACGTGAGGATGGTTACGATGATTTCTATATTTGGCATGATGGTATAGAAGATCCAGAAAATCCTGGGAAAAAACTCCCTCCAAGTAATTGGGTAAGGATGGTGAGCCTAAGCTTGAAATTTAACCTTATTTGGAGAATTTCGATGTGTAGCTAAGCGTTTTTGATGGACCAGCATGGACGTGGAATGAACAACGGGAACAATTCTACTTGCATCAGTTTCAAGATAAGCAACCCGATTTGAATTATAGAAATCCGAAAGTGCATGAAACTATGTTAAGTGTTTTAAAATTCTGGCTTGATCGAGGTGTTGATGGTTTTCGTGTAGACGCAGTTCCATACATGTACGAAGAGGTCAACAAAGATGGCTCCTATCCTGATGAACCTTTAAGCGGTTGGACCACGGATCCGAATGATTTTAACTATTTAAACCATACTTACACAAAAGACCAATACGAGAACGTGGAGCTAATGTACGAGTGGAGAGAATTCATGGAAATATATGATGAGGAGCATGGGGGAGATGCTAGGTTAGAAAAAAAGATGAAGCAGAAGAGACAATTTTTTCATTTTACCACCTTGATGCATTTAAAATATATATTTTCAGAATTCTTTTGGCAGAAGCGTATTCCCCCATTGAAGTCATTGACCAATTTTTCGGCAATGCCACTCACAAAGGCGCTCATGTACCATTTAATTTTAATCTTATGTCATTAAGTGAATTTTCAACAGCTAAAAACGTAGAAGAAAATGTTGATAGTTGGATAAATGTTATGTGGACAAAACATCAAACAGCCAATTGGGTGGTAAGATCGAAGTACATATTTCGATTTCAAGTTTTAATGTGTACACAATTTTAGTTGGGAAACCATGATAATCCACGAATTGGAAATCGTTTCGGAAAACACAAAATCGATTTAGCTAGTGTGATTTTGACCGGCTTGCCAGGAACGACAGTTACCTACTATGTAAGAGATTTTTATTTATTTAGTTAAAAATGAAATATGGAAATAATTTCTGTTTCAGGGTGAAGAAATCGGTATGATGGATGTTGAAACTGAATGTACCGAGATTTCCTGTGATTTTCGTGATCCCGTACGTACTCCTTTCCAATGGAATGATGGGATTTCAGCGGGATTTTCGACAACCACAAACACTTGGCTGCCAGTTGCGGATAATTACAAGGAACTTAATGTGAAAGTTCAACGCGGTATCGATAGGAGTACATTGAATATATTCAAGGGTTTGCAGAAACTTAAGAACACTCCTGCATTTAAGGCATTTAAAGAACCAGGTTCGTGGAGTTACGGAGCCGTAAATGAACAAGTATTCCAAATTATAAGGTAATTTTTTTTGAATATACGAAAAAAAAATCAATTCCCTTTCAACTAAAATTTTGCATTCTACAAGATCAACATCAAATGAAGAATATCGGATTTTGGTCAATTTAGGAAATCAGATCGAGCTTATTGGCCCACTAATCAATTCAGTAGATGACCATATTATGGAATATGTTTTAGTGACAAAATTTTCTCCTCATCGTATCGGGTGAGTCCTTTGGTTTACATTGAAAAACTTTAACTTAAAACTCGTTCAATTTCCTTACAGGGAGAAGGCTAATTTGAATAAGATTTATATGATGCCATTTGAAGCAGTTGTCTTAAAAGGCCTTCCAAAAAATTAGACATTTTTATTAACAAAATAATAATAAAAATACCATGAGAGTAAAACTTAAAACTTTTTGAAAAATGAATGAATATTTTTCATAAAAATGTTTTTTCTTTATTGGCCCCATTTGCCTTCACACACCGGCGAACTCGGTTTGGTCACTTACCGGTTGCAGTACGCATACACAAATTTTTCACTGCTTAGCTTAGCAAGCTAAAGCTAGCTTCCAAATCTCAAAACGATCATCTTTGTGTCGTTTTTGCTTCATGAGTTGGAGCGGAGACTTTTCGAAATGTCTACGGTTTATTTCCAAATAGTGTTTTCTTGTGGGACTCCACAAAGTTTATTTAAACGTCCGTTTAATACAATTTCATCGAGATTTTAACAGTTCTCTCAGTGATCTATAAAATTCAAATCCGTCTTAAAGAAAATTAATTTCAGATAGAATGTGATTTATCGGTTTAAAGGTTAAATATTCGTCTTAAAACTATATGAAAGTTAATTCAGATCGGGATACAGTATGAACAGAAATTCTCAAAATCTGGTTATTTCTTTCGTCAAATGTTGGTAACTAGAGGCTTCTGTCAAATTTAAAATTTAAAAAAATTGTATTGAACTGACTACATCATGGCTTGTACTTTACTATGTTACTATGACGATTGCGTACGGTATAATTTCCACAAATGAATCCTCGCTTTTGCAATCAATGCGAATTAGGAGGCTCTTATAGATGTGCGTTAATCGTGATTAATAAGGAACCTCTTAACCCACCAATCAATCAGGCCAAAGCCACGATTCGATTCAGGTTCGAGTCTATAAACCCAAAGGTTGACGACGATACCTGCAAGAATCCCTTACATGCAGATTTGGAAGATGGGTTCACTTTACAATCAAAGCACCTGAATAACACCGTGGTTGAGGTTTCTCTGAAGGATTGCAGAAATGATGCTACGATTTTGCTGGTCCAATTGAAAATGGGACTTAATTTTTGTCAGTCTGGGCATATCTTGGCCATGACCAAGTGAGCCCTCTCCTTGGTCATAACCTGGGAAGCGGGAATAGGAAAACAGATTGGCCCAAATACAGGAGAATACTTTCAAAACGCATTTCCCCTGAACTTACTGGGTAACGGTAAGGGGCTTGATTTGAAAGACGAGGGTCTTACCTCGGCTCTCAACCAAGCATTGCTAGCCTCCTGCTGTCTAATTTAACCTAACTGGCTTGTGTTTGGTGTTGCACCTCATCTTAAACATAATGCGCATGTGATCTGATAGAGATGCTTCATCGGACACGTGCCAGTCTTCGACACTGTTTTAAATTAAAGGAGAACAGAGAGTTAGATCTTAAACTTTCACTCGTATGCTATTTCTAAAAGTAGGTTTATCCCCCTTACTTAGTATAACTAGATTGTTAGCATATACAAATTCTAAGAGTGCCTCACCTCTTTTATTTGTGTCCTGGCTGCCCCAAATTCGGTGATGAGCGTTTGCGGCGCAGCCGATGATCAGATGTACTCGCTGAATCTGACAGTACTGGACAAGTTCCTGTCCTGGGGTGGGTGTTACTTGCTCCAGTGGAGTACGCCGATGTGCATACACATTTGTGTATCTCTCGGCCGATGTGGCGTTCCACAAGAATCGTCAGTTGATATCCCCTTCGACATATCGTTGGCTATAGACGTCTGAAGCGCTCATAGCTCGATGCAGGTTTGCCTGCATCACATTTATGTAGGACGTCATTTCTTATGTGCTTTTCCAAGGTTTTGTTCCCTGCGAGGTTTTTTATCATCTCGGCGTCTTTAGAGACCCTGATGAGGAAGACCAAGTTGTCTGCCTCTCGGACTTATTTTCATATGTCCATGGTACCCTGGTCGTATACCACGGTCTATAGGCTTTGGCCTCGTTGAGTTTTGACTGGTAGTGGGATACTCTGCGTCGTTAGGTTTCTTTTGTTCTGACGGTGCATTTTAGGACACCGATGTCTTATTTAGATTATGTACTGCCGCGGCAGCGCTAGTGCTGGTTATCGGTATGTCAGCGCAATCATCTAGGCTGGCGCTGTTCGTCGTCGATTATTGACGATTGAACATTTGTTTTATAGCTTTGATTTGAATGCTGGTCTGAACTCTTGAGGATTAATCTAGTCTGTTCAAAGGGGAACGAGACCACCCCCATAAGCTCCACAAGCCGCGTCATCGCGCTGTCATTTATGGCAAGGACCATGTGAGCCAGATCTTTCTCATCCGATCTTTGCAGAACTATCCATGTTCTGGCATTCAGTTCTTTATTCTGGACATCAAGTATCAGCAGAATACGTTCACTCGCTACTCTGGTACTTTGTAAGAGGAAGCCTCTGATGACGTGTGGTTTTGAAAATAGTTCCTCCTTTACAAGCATCACCTCCAACATACATTTCCTCTTTAGCAAGTGGCATCCGTGAAAACTAACCTTGGCCATCCGGTTTTGAAAGTCGTGCCGCGAAAAGCAGGTTTGATATCCTCATCACGTTGTTCTATCGTGATTCCACAATTCTCTCTTGCATCTGAACTATATGTTCATTACTGACAAGATTACGATCGAGATTCAGTGGAATTACACCCAGTCTTACATAGCTCATGATATGAGGCTTTGTCGACAGGTGTCTTCCCAGTACGAGCTCGTTTCGCATTAAGGTGAGGTGGTTGACTGTCCTCGGATCGCATGTGTTTCACCTCAGGACTTTTGTTGTCATCGGTTTTTTTTCGCAAGGGACCGTACTTTTTCAAGGCTACTGCATTTATCAGCGCTCGCTTAAAGCGGCGTTTCTCATATGGTGTCAATCAATCGACATTCACAGCGTATCAATCGAGATTTTCCACACACAAAAGGTGTTTACAAACAGAAGATTGCCAAAAACTAAAAGAACTCCTTACAATTATAGTAGCTGTGAGGGATGCAGGAAAGGAGAAGAGGACCGAAACCTTAATATGATAGCGAGAGAGCTCTGCTGGACTAACGAATGAATTTCCAGTTAATGTCGGAGTGCGTCAAGGAAGCGTCGTTAGCCCTTTCTTCTTTAACGGAGTATTCTACTATCTTTTAAAAGACTGCATGCGCAAAGCAAATGTAACACCAATAAGATTTGCAAAACGCCTTAGATTCATGGAAAAATGCGCTAGAGAGAAACGGGTTTAAAATAACTCGTTCAAAGATGGAGCATTTGACGTGCCCATTTGCGCATCCTTTGCGACCTGTTCCGGATAAATTGTTAGACGGAATAGTTCTTCCGAAAAGCACTATCTTTAAGTACGAGTACTTAGGATCAATCGTTAACATGGAAGCGAAATGTGACGACGACGTAAACCACAGAGTGATTGTGGGGTGGATGAAATAGCGGGAAAATTCGGGAATCTTTTGCGACCGAAAATTTCCACTTAAATTAAAGGGGAAACTCTACACCACGGTTGTTAGACCAGCTCTTATATACGGTTCACAGTGCTGGACAATGTACGAAGCGTTTAAAAACAAAATGACGGCAGCGGAAATGAAAATGTTAAGGATGTCTAGTGGAGTCACTAAACGCGATTGTATTAGATCTACGCGTATAAGAAGAAGTCTACATATAAAGAATTCGGTAACCGAACAGCTTGAGGCGAATAGAATAAGCTGGTATTGCCACGTTCAAAGAAGATCTGCGGAAAATCCGGTTAAAAAGGCACTATCAACTACGGTCACTCCAACTGTAAGAAAACGAGGTCGGAAAAAGAATTCCTGGATTTCTCAAATGGCAAATGCGCAACAACGCCTGGGGCTTACCACTGAAGCGATCCAGGACCGAGCATTATGTAGACGCGTTCTGCGGTCTGCGACATTAGCCAACACCATAAGCGGAGCAGCAGCGATGCAGTAAAAATGGGAAACTCGTAACGCATAAGTTCGCATAATGAACAAAGGGTAATTGAAAGGATAGGAAGAAAAAGAAGAGCCATTAATTAGTACACGCCTAAATATATCCCGCCTAAAAAGGTTTGCATATAGAGAACATCTATCCTTGTCACGCAATACCAGTTCACTAGCTATTACCAACAGATTTGCAGTTGTAATTTGTAAATCGTTCATGGGGTGGGGCAAAAGTAATGTCACAATGGCTGCCTTTTTGTGAGAAATGAAAAGTGGATGGCAACGATTAGTATAAGGCCTCGTAGAAGTAGCATCTTCCGACAGGTGCTGGTTCCTTAAATGACGAGAATGAGTCTCTGCAGCCGAATATCTTGCAGCTCTGCTTATAAGTCCTACTTCACGCCTCCCCGTGGCGCCACCTGGGAATCTCACTAGAGATTGCGAAGTGAAGGGGGCAAATGGCGAGTTTCCTGCGCCATTAACCAGGATTAGTGTCGGAAAAACAAAAAAAAGACCTTATCCGGGCTACTCCGACATATTTGAAGCTCGGGCCGGAAAGGATTTCCAGGACTTAGTCAGGGTCTTGGAAAAGAGATGGTGGCGGACGAGCCCTATAAGGGCCAACGGCAGCGCTCACATCCCGGAACGGGTTACTGGCTTCGGTGTAACCGACCCCTCGTCCTAGGGGCACTCAAAATGGAACTGGTCCTACAGGTTGGGGGTTGTGCCGCCGGGGTAACTGCCCGGCCATTTAAAAAAGATTAAGTTACGAAGCATCAACAAGCCTCGGATATGGACGGATCTACTGTTGACAACCCACGCAAACGATTTAAGGACAATGAGCTTCGGATATGCACGTGGAATGTTAGATCCCTTAATAGACCACGTGCAGCCGAGCAACTAGCGGAGGCCCTAGACTGCTGCAAAGCAGACAACCGCCATCCAGGAAATGCGATGGGATGGGCCGGACAATAAGAAGACGAAAAACTGCGATATCTGTTACGGCAATTGCTATCGACGGCAAAAGCAGCGCCTATTTGGATGCGGATTTGTTGTTGGAGGCAGACTAAGACAAGAAGTCCTCAGCTTCCGGCATATGAGCGAGCGCCTCGTAGCAATCCGCATCAAGGCTAAATTCGCCGACACTAGGCTTATATGCGCGCATGCCTTTTACGAGCTCCTTAACAAGACCTACGAGCAATGCCTTAGCTATGGCATTAAAATTGTACTCGGTGATTTTAATGCAAAGCTTGGAACAGAGGGTATCTTTGGTGGAACAATCGGGAAATATAGCCTGCACACCTCCGATAACGGATTCAGGCTAATCGACTTTGCGGCGGGGCGAAACATTGTCGTGGCTAGCACGCGGTTCCCACATTTCGACATACACAAGGGGACTTGGAGAACTCCTGATCAATTAACAGTCAACCAGATTGATCACATTGCGATCGACGCAAGACACTCCTCCAGTATTATGGATGTCCGTACGTTCCGAGGAGCCAACATCGACTCGGACCATTACCTTGTTGTAGCCAAGGCACGATTGCGGATGTCCCAAACTACGCCAAGAAAAACTAATGCTGTGAGAAAATTCGACGTCAGACGGCTACATTCGCAAGAGATCGCTAAGTCCTTCTCCGATCGAGTGTCTCTTAATCTCTTAAGAGGTCCAACGCCGCCAGCATCAAGCATCGAAGACCATTGAAAAAACTGCCAAAACGCCATCAGAGATGCTGCTTCTGATGTGCTAGGTTTCACTCGTCCACCACAACGAAACCCCTGGTTCGATGATGAGTGCCGGCAAGCACATGCAGCTAAGCAAGATGCATATAACGCGGCGCTGCTTAGAAAGACTAGAGCTGCTCATGAACTCTATGAGCGGAAGAGGAGAGACGAGCACCGGCTTCTCAGGAGGAAGAAGAAAGAGCATGAGAAGCGCGCGATCGAGGAAATTGAGAGATTCTACTCCAGGAATGAGGTTCGGAAGTTTTACCAAAAGGTAAAAATAACACGCCACGGAAACAAACCCCGAACTGAAGCCTGTAGAGATGAACAAGGGAACATCGTAGAAGAATCGCAGTCGATGCTGAGGATTTGGAAAGATCATTTCTGCAGACTGTATAACGGCGATGACGGACCAAATACCGCTGTCAGGCAGAATCAACCATTCAACCTGGACGATGATGACCAACAATTCCGTCCACCCGACCTGGATGAAGTGAAGATAGCCATATCGAAGCTTAAGTCCAACAAAGCTGCTGGAGCGGATGGCCTGACTGCCGAGCTCTTCAAAGCGGCAGGCGATGACTTGGTAAGGAGCATACACCAACTCATCTGTAAAATATGGTCGGACGAAAGTATGCCCGATGAATGGAACCTCAGCATTGTTTGTCCAATTCTCAAGAAAGGAGACCCTCTGAACTGCGCCAACTACAGAGGCATCAGTCTCCTTAACATCGCATATAAGATCTTATCTGCCGTTTTATGTGAACGCCTGAAGCCGTTCGTCAACAGCCTGATAGGTCCATATCAGTGTGGGTTCAGGCCAGGAAAGTCCACCATCGACCAGATATTCACACTACGGCAGATCTTCGAGAAAACCCATGAGCTTCAGATCGATACCCACCACCTATTAATCGATTTTAAGGCCGCGTATGACAGCATTTATAGAGACGAGCTATATAGAGCAATGTCTAGTTTTGGCATCCCTGCCAAACTCGTCTGTCTGTGCAGGATGACGATGGAGAATGCACGCTGCTCCATCAAGGTCGGTAAAGATCTCACCGAGACCTTTGATGTCCAGAAAGGATTTAGACAAGGCGATGCGCTGTCATGCAATTTTTTCAACATCGTACTTGAAAGAATAGTGCAAAACTCACGAGACGGTAGCGGCGACAATGGGTTTAGCGGTCAATGAGGGCAAGACCAAGTATATGATGTCAAGCAAAAAGGACAACCAACACCGACGTCTCGGACAGAACGTCACCCTCGACAGATATAACTTTGAGGTAGTTAATGACTTTGTCTACCTAGGCTCCGCTATAAATACAGGCAACGACACCAGCGCTGAGATCAAGCGAAGAATAACTCTTGCCAACCGCTGTTTGTTTGGGTTAAGAAGGCAATTAAGTAGCAAAGCCCTCTCTCGGACAACAAAAGTCACCCTTTATAAGACTTTAATAATCCCAGTCCTGCTCTATGGCGCAGTGGCATGGACATTATCAAAAATGGATGAGGGTGTTCTTGGTTGCTTCGAGAGAAAAATTCTTCGAGCGATCTTCGGTCTCGTCTGCATTGACGGTGAGTGAAGGAGGAGATACAACGACGAACTGTATAGACTGTACAGTGCCATGGACCTAGCCAGAAGAGTGAAGATCCAAAGACTGAGATGGCTGGGTCATGTAGTGCGCATGGACACCAATGCTCCGGTCCGAAAAGTCTTCGAATCCGTTCCCGAGGGATAGCGCAGTAGAGGAAGGCCAAGACTCAGGTGGCACACGCAAGTGGAAGAGGACCTCAGCCAACTTAGCGTTCGAAACTGGAGGCAGCTAGCCAGGGATCGAGCTGGCTGGAGAAGCTTGTTGACTGAGGCCCAGGTCCACCCCGGACTGTAGCGCCACCTAAAGAAAAGTTGATTTGAAGATGTAAAATTGATGACATTAAGTTAAATTAATAATATCGGTTAACTGAGCGCCTCTTGAGTTAAGACCCATTTATGCTCGTTTTGCGGAATTTAAAATCTTGCTCCAAAGTAAGTGATTTCTTCTTCGATGTTGGCCATAATAAATTTCAAAGCAAAATGAAATTTAACGGCATTAACGAAAATTATGACATAGCTTTTGCCCCCCGTTGTATTTATTCCGATAGTACTTACTCAACTTGGCAAAAGTAAACAACACCTTAACACAATAATTAGCGCTCCATTGCTTATTGTCAGCTTATTCTCTATCGTATTTCAATATAAATGTCAAAGCATAATGACATTAACGGGATTTGCAAAAATTATGGCACATTCACTGTTTGGGATTAAATAATCGTTTACCATATGTTGCATGAAAAAGACTTAACTTAGCAATACCTAATTGTAGTTCAACAAATGAAATCAATCTTAAACTCTGACATCTTCTTATTCAACGATGTTTACAAAATGATCTATTACTTGTTGTCTATTTAATTCTTATTAAATCTGTTTTGCCTTATCAATCAGTTAAATCTAAAATTGATTTTTTTGACTAGTGGTCAGCGATGTCATGTCTGCATGCACGGTATAGTAATACATAATACATGTTCGATTGCCTTCCACCCCACTGTTGCAATTACTGACAACAACAACTATTTGCTTGTGCACAGTGGTGGGTGAGCAATCGAACAATGATGATTTCGTGCGATGGATCTAGCTTATTCTCTGCCACTTGAACATCAATCGCTGCAGACATCACATCGTTACACAAGCTAAGTACCTTACCTATGCCTTTATATTGATTGTTTGATTCTTCTAATAAAATTTGTATTAGCACATTTATTCAATTTATTTAATTCAGCTTCGGTGCAATTACAAATTTTCATTTATCTGTCAACATTCACATTATGACATAATCTTTGCCTCACTCTGTATGACAATGCGAGGGTGATCATCAACTCAGTGCGTCCTGCTACCCAAAGGCCACTGCATATGTACAATATATGTATACTCGCAGATACAGATATGGTCTTCATTTTGGACGTATGTATTTCTTGTTTACAATCAATAGCTCAGATACGACTGTCAGCAGCAAATCAGTGGTGTGGTTTTTTTCATCGTGTCAAAACATAAAACAGTTTACATACACACTGTTCGAACATTCAGTACTGATCTAGTTCTGGTAGAATACGAGTAAACGTCACTAATCTTATCATTACAGAACAATCTGATGAAAGCGAACTAAAAAAGAAGATTTAAACTGTGAGTACATGTGTATGTACATTGTACATTATCGATAGGCATAATTCATTCCATCGATAAGATTTTGGGTAACTGCTAATAAATTCAATTTCAAAATCATTTTCCAACAGTCTCTCGGCAAAATCTAAGAAGAATAGGCTGTAAGAATGAGAGCGGTTTTTGCCTACACTTTGACGTTATTAACGTTGGCTTCCTTGACTGTAGCCGGCAATTGGTGGGAAGATGCTTCACTTTATCAAATTTACCCACGATCATGGAAAGACAGTGATGGCGATGGCATAGGCGATCTTAATGGTAAGTTTGTAGATATTTCCAACTTTGTTAGCTTGTAATTGTTTTATATGTTTGTAATTGTGTTAATCTTACAGGCATTACTGAAAAATTGGAATTTCTGAAGGAGATCGGCATGACAGCCACTTGGCTTTCTCCGATTTTTAAATCTCCAATGGCCGACTTTGGTTATGATATTTCGAACTTTTTTGAAATTGATCCAATTTTCGGGTCTTTGGATGATTTCGATGCTCTTATAGGGAAGGCCAAGACGATTGGTTTGAAAATTATTTTGGACTTTGTTCCCAATCATTCAAGCGACGAATGTGAGTGGTTTCAAAAGTCAATTAAACGTGAGGATGGTTACGATGATTTCTATATTTGGCATGATGGTATAGAAGATCCAGAAAATCCTGGAAAAAAATTCTCTCCAAGTAATTGGGTAAGGATGGTGAGCCTAAGTTTTAAATTTAATCTTATATGGACAATTTCGATGTGTAGGTGAGCGTTTTTGGCGGACCAGCATGGACGTGGAATGAACAACGGCAACAATTTTACTTGCATCAGTTTCTAGATAAGCAACCTGATTTGAATTTTAGAAGTCCGAAAGTACATGAAACTATGTTAAGTGTTTTAAAATTCTGGCTTGATCGAGGTGTTGATGGTTTTCGTATAGACGCAGTTCCACATATATACGAAAAAGTCAATGAAGATGGCTCGTATCCTGATGAACCATTAAGCGGTTGGTCTACTGATCCGAATAGTTATGACTATTTGAACCATATTTACACAAAAGACCAATACCGTACAGTGGAGTTAATGTACGAGTGGAGGGCATTCTTGGATATATATCATGAGGAACATGGGGGAGATGCTAGGTGAGATAAAAGATGAAGTTAATTTTTTTCGTTTTACCATTCTGATGCATTTAACATTTTTTCAGAATTCTTTTGGCAGAAGCGTATTCTCCTATTGAAGTCATTGACCAATATTTTGGCAATGCCACTCACAAAGGAGTTCATATACCATTTAATTTTAATCTTATGTCTTTAGGTGGATTGTCAACAGCTAAAAACGTAGAAAATGATGTTAATAGTTGGATGAATGTTATGTGGGCAAAACATCAAACAGCCAATTGGCTGGTAAGATCGAAATACATATTTCGATTTCAAGTTTTAATGTTTACACAATTTCAGTTGGGAAACCATGATAATGAACGAATCGGTGATCGTTTCGGAAAACACAAAATCGATTTAGTCAATGTGATTTTGACCAGCTTGCCAGGAACGACAGTTACCTACTATGTAAGAGATTTTTATTTATTTAGTTACAAATGTGCAAATAATTTCTGTTTCAGGGTGAGGAAATCGGTATGGTGGATGTTGAAACTGAATGTACCGAGATCTCCTGTGATTCGCGTGATCCCGAACGTACTCCTTTCCAATGGAATGATGAAACTTCAGCGGGTTTTTCGACAGCCACAAGCACTTGGCTGCCAGTTGCGAATGATTACAAGGAATTTAATGTGAAAGTTGAACGTGGTGTCGATAGGAGTACATTGAATATTTTCAAGGGTTTGCACAAACTTAAGAACACTCCTGCATTTAAGGCATATAAAGAACCAGGTTCATGGAGTTACGAAGCCGTAAATGAACAAGTATTCCAAATTATAAGGTAATTTTTTTCAGTAAAAGAAAAAAAAAAACATCAATTCGATTTCGACTTAAATTTTGCATTCTACCAGATCAACTTCGAATGAAGAATATCGGATTTTGGTTAATTTAGGAAATCAGATAGAGATTATTGGCCCACTTAGCAATTCAGTAGATGACCATATTATGGAATATGTTTTAGTGACAAAATTTTCCCCTCATCGTATCGGGTGAGCCCTTGGGTTTATTTCATATTTTTATTGAATAATTTTTAATCAAAACTCGTACAATGTCTTTACAGAGAGAAGGCTAACTTGATTAAGATTTATATGATGCCATTTGAAGCAGTTGTGTTAAGAGGCCTTCCACAAAATTAGACATTCTTATTAACAAAATAGTAATAAAAAGTTAACTCGAAATTATGTGTTGGAGTAAGTCTAACATGGTTGCACGAATTTAAGTACTTTTACATTGTTAAGCACCAGGTGTCTACCTTGTCCTACCAAATGTTTTGGTACACGGTTTTTGGCTAGTAAAATGAAACGAAACGAATACTTTTCAGAGCTTTTTTTTGTATTTATCGGGCGACTACGAAGGCCTTAACTGCCTTCCTACAACGGCGACCCCAGTCTGGCCTCTCATCGATTGTACTACGAGTTCAGATCGGAAGACGGTGTGGACTGAAATCCTCAAAATCTGGTTAATTCTTACTAACATATTATGAGGTATGTAGCGGCCCCTGTAAGATATTGTTAGGAAGAGGGCCTCCTCTGCAAGTCTATCACTTGAAATTGAAAATATACAATCGTTATGCAGTAAAAAGAATTGGCCATGCCAGATCACCTTATTGGAATAATAGACTACAGTGGGATATCCTGAACCTTAATGGGTAGTAATTTTGTTTAATAAAATGATGACAGACAATCAGATGTGCAACCAGTTAAGGGACAGTTTACTTATTCCAAAGTATAAAGGCACCACACGGAAAATGGGAACAATTGCCGATCGGTTAAAATAATGTAATACATACTATGAAAGCATTCGTGAGATTGGAGATAATCGACAAGACAAGCTGTAAATACCGTTATAAATGCTTTAACGTTAAGAATTACGATTCATGATTTTCGTACGTTCACTTGTAATGGGTGTTAAAAAAGTATAGGAAGATTGCAGATAACTAAATTCTCGCCATTTACTTCTCAAAGATTATTTTATGTAAATATTGACCACGATTGCGTTTCAAGTGGTCCATATGGAAAGCACAATTTTGAGTCTTTTTTCAGGTATTTGGGCTGGTATCTCGCTGTTAACACTTGCAGTGTTGTCTTCCAACAGTGCAATTGACGCTGGCTTATCGGCATAGCCGAGTGAATTGACGTATTCCCATACAAAATAGTTCAAAGGCGTCAAACAGCACAATCTAGCTGGAAAATTCACCGGTCCGAAATGAGAGATAAATTGCTCACCGAACTCAACTCGTGCTGTGCGGCATGTAACGCTGTCTTGCTGGGACCACATATCGAACATTTTCAGTTCGTGCATTTTGGACAAGAAAGATTTCTAAATCATTAAACGATAACAGACACCATTGACGGTAACGCACCAAACAGCGCATTCTTCCGAATGCATTGGCAGCCATTGTATTGGCTGAGGTTGCTCATTGGACTGAATACGGCAGTTTTTTTTTTTTACTTTTTAATTCATTTTTGTTTTTATATCCTTTATCAGTTTAAACTTACGTACTAGACAAACATGTTTAAATCTAATTAAACTGCAACAATTTTTCTTTAGCTTACTGGCTCTTATCAAACGCTCTAAGCCTAACAATTATAATAATATGCTGCCATTCGGCCCTAAGGCTATCATACGATTGGTCTTATCCAACATTAATGTGTACATGTGTACATTCACTAAAATATTTAGGGAAAAACTTAGATTCATTAGCTTTTTTATTTTTTAATTAAAACTTAAGACTAATTATGATACTTAACCCACCTAAACTTCTTAATTTAATCGGAATGGCAAGCACTCGTTGCATCTTGACCCGGGTGGCCACCACACCGATTGCCTTTTTAGGTGCGTGGTTGTAGTCAATATCGTGCACAAGTGCCATCAAGAGTCAACCGTGGCCGCCCCTCAAAAGCACCGCTCTATATTGATGAGCCTGTACATACCTCAAAAACCCTTAACTAATCTAGGAGCTTGGGAGATCTTGGGTCTATATTACCCAAGTAACGCAGCGAACTAGGAAAGCACTATGATCCTCTCCCCTTTTTTCAGCAACCAATATGTGGTGAATTGCTTTTCAGCATCAATCCGTTTCCTTTCTGCAATTGCGGGACTAAAACGAAGTAGCTCCAAGGTATTGGTGTCGTACGCGTTGTAGTTGAGTCGTTTGTCCCTCGCACTGTGTTTTCGGTGACATCATAATGGAATACCATCCCTACCCTGCACTAACCCTTTAGCATCAATATAAGAAATGCCTCCGGCGGAATAAAGCCGAATCGGAGTGTGCTCTCGTGTGCCCTTTCATTGGGATAATAAGCCCCAACGATCAGTTCACTATTGCTGCTCGTCGCTCTTGCAAACTGCCTTCGAAACACCGTAATAGGGAAATTGTCAATTGTTGGGATAGTATTTTTGTATTCCGACTCTGGTATTCTGTACAGACCCAGACGGTTTCTAAGATTATGGCGACCATAAAATGGTCAAGGCGCTCTAAAAGCATTTGTCACAGAGCACGAATTGTTCGAGTTGTTCGGATGTAAGCCTTTCTGTGATAAAATAGCAATGCTAACTGAGTATGTTTGACTTTGACACATGTCACGAATCACGAGTGAGCTGTCAGAAATAGAACACTAGAAAACCAACCAGCAAAAAAAGCATCACTCTGTATAAAAATTTGTTCTTTTGTACGATAATAAAGATACTCGATAGAATTGATTTTTTTGATGGTTTTTATTCTTGAGAAACAGTAGGTACATCTAAAATAACAACACTTTAAAATCGCGCTGTAGGTATTGATTAAACTGGATTAAACAATTGAAGAAAGTTCATATTTGAAAAGTGTGATACAAAACTTTTTGCCTCTGTAGCAAGGTGCAAACTCGTCCTGAAAAATAGCATCGGTCGATCGAAGTTGTATCCAATCCTGCACCATTTATTCTTCCATCAATAAAGGCTAATTGACTGCAATAGCAGGAACAAATACCTCCCCAGACCAACTTCTGTTGCAAGGTGCAAACTCGTCCAGAAAAATAGCATCGATCGATCGAAGTTGCATCCAATCCAGCACCATTTAATCTTCCATCAATAGAGGCTTATTGACTGCAACAGCAGGAACAAATGCCTCCCCAGACTAAATAAATAAATTTTGCATCCGCTTTTGCAAAACTCAGACTGGCATCTGTCAATATACGCCTTTAACTAGGCCTTCTTCCACAAAGTCCACAAATATTAAAAACAACATAATGTTCTTCATACCCAGTAGATATTTTTTTGAATTTTTGTTTTTCAAAACATCCAAAAAATTTTCCAATCTTAACCTTGGGATCTATAAATATGGTATGTTGTTGATGTCGTGAATATGGTCTTCAGGTTCACTGGTCGAGACGTACTTTTAGTAGCCAGATAACAGTTTATGAACTTCATTTCCATACGCGACGATCTTACCAGAATGCAATCTACTCGTAATTATAAAAGTAGTCTAGTCGTTATCTACACTGTGTCGCTCTCTTATAAACACGAAGATACCTCTTGAACATTTTACCATTTAACTTTTCCAACAGCTACAAGGGTGAATGGTGGGGTGCTACTTAACGTGATATCATATGCAGGGGTGAAAGTGGTATGCATAATTGAATTAAATAAATCATTGAAAGTTAAAAGCACTGTACAATCATACTCGTAAGTGATTATTTTCGGTTTTTCTCAGTGACATTTCTGTGGTTAACAATTCTATTGGCAGCTTTATGTTTTGTTGCGCCACAATTTTGAGGTTATCATTTAATGGGTTTCGTACACGATAGCCATCGTAATTGCATAATCAGGCATAACAATTTATACAGTGCGATACATGTGATTCATCGTATATTCGAAAATATCATGTAACTACGTATTCGAACGGATTGTTAAATTAATTATTCATTTCCAATGGCACGGTTTATTTGAAAATAATTTATAAATAATGAATATTCACTCTGAAATTTAGTTAGTCGGGATTACGTGAATCTACAAAATCCCAGTTTTAGTGTAGAAAAATAATATTATACTCTTACCTATGTGGAATATTGAATTTTTTGAATTTGGATTCATTTACAATTTTGGCTTAAATTAATGATTAAAACAGTATCGCATATGATAAGCAAGTAATTTTAGATTGAGGAAGTTTACTAAAACTAGTACATAGGTCCTAATATTTATGGTATGGTTTCGCGGTAAGCCAGTTTTTTTTTTGTAGAAAAGTACTCGTACCGACTGATAGTTTATGTAGTGCTAAGTAAAAAAGGAATCCACCGATGGTTCAGATCAAGTAAACAAGTATACCTTCGATTATATCAGATATGGATTCATTACGAAAGTCATGTCCAAAAAGGTTATTGACTATCCCACTAATCGCCGATGGATTACATAAATGCTGGTAAATTGGAAAATTTCCACATCATCCGGGGAGACTTAAATCTCTGTCTTAGGCATCAAACGCTGTCCACAAGGAGATGTTCTTCCACCGCTAGATGTTGATGGGTTAGTAATAAAACTCAGTCATCGGGCCTATCAAACAATAGGATATGTCGACGATTTAGTCAAAATTGTGAAAGGTAAACACCTCGTTTGGTATATAAGATAAAGACTGATGTAAAGATAAAAAACGACTGGTGTGTTAGAAGCTGTCGTTAATTTACTGTCACTTACTCAATTTATTTAAAAAAAAATACCAATTCGCAGCACAGTCAGACTACTGAAAACTGGAGAGATTAATCACTCAGATCACAGCGATCTGATTAATCTTCTCTCCAAAATTTAAGACCTTGACATGGTCAGTGCGCGGCAAACAATCTGTTCTTTGGCAGAAGGTTCAATATAGTGATCCCAAGCTGAGAAGCATGGAGCTGCAACAACACCACCTCAAACCTTGAAAGTGTCAAGTGGTGGCGGACGTTATCATCGCCGATGAACGAGCTGCCTCTCATCTGTTCGTGCGAAAAGATAAGCTCCTGTGCATCTTGAACTCACTGAAACACCAAAAGTCGTCTGGAACAGGCGGAGTCCCAAGCGTCGTATTGACACACCTTCCCTTGGAAATAGCAGATATTTTTAGTACGCTATTTAACAATGCGATGGCGATGGCGCAATAGTTAGCTCATTGAACTATCACGCAGTGAGTTTGGGTTCGATTCCTGGCTGGGTCACCACCAATTTTTCAAATCGCCATCACACTTTCGGCGGGCAATGGCAAACTTTCCAAAGTAAAATTGCCTTCTAAGCTTCTAAGCGGTGCCGTTCGAATTCGGAGATAAACCGTAGGCCCCGCTCAGATGTGAAAAAATTAAAAACATGAGCAACACAAATGAGTGTCAAGAAGTTAGACCATGGCCCATACCGGGCTGCCAGCGCCAAAGTTTTTTTTTTTATTTAATAATGCGCCGAATAACGCGCACTATCCAGAGCATTGGAAAAAAGCAGTAGTACTTCCTATCCCGAAAAAATATAAAGTAAGGACTAACCGCGCAAGTCTTCGGTCAATTAGTTTACATCTGAATATTAGCAGAGTATTGGAGAAAATAATGACTAGCGCTTTGTTGAGGAGGGTGGAGGATATCAATATAATTCCGGACAATCAGTTTGGTTTTAAAAAATTATTTGACACTAAAAGCATCCTACAACAAGGAGCGATGACTTCGATCATATTAGAAATGGAAAATCAATTTTCAAATCACTGGTGAAATTTGGCATTCATTGGACAGCACGGACTGCCATTAGCCGTGAGAATCATACATCGATCAGTATTTATATTTTGACAAACATATAAATGCTTGTTTAGCTGGAGCCAAGAGAGCCTTAGCCCTAGCAAGGATACTGTTTCATAGCAGTCAACTTGACTCCTACGTGACCCTAATCAGGAAAATCATCGTCACATTGTCACATCGTGTGTTTCAACGTAGTGCAGTATTAAATGGATACGCTTCGGGTGTTTGAAAGACAATGTCGCAGGACCAGTCTAAGATTGAATAGAACCCCAGAATCTGACTTTATAAAATATTATCCCAACAAGGCCCTTTACGATGGGGCTCGACTAAAAAGGATTGACAATTTCCTATTTAAGGTGATTCGAAGGCACGTTGCAAGGGCGATGA
Source organism: Volucella inflata (assembly GCA_928272305.1). Classification (NCBI taxonomy): domain Eukaryota; kingdom Metazoa; phylum Arthropoda; class Insecta; order Diptera; family Syrphidae; genus Volucella; species Volucella inflata. Next base: position 15,806,872 of record OV743720.1, on the reverse strand, counting down.
ACAGCGATAATAACCTGATCTTTAGAGTATATTACCCCAATGTTACGAGGGCGGGTCAATCAGTCCGTGACTTTTGGATTAAAACACAGATTTTTTGATAAAGAAATAATTTTATTTTTCAACGTAGTCTCTCTTGAGCTCTATACACTTTGTCCAATGCTTCTCCAATTTTTTTATCCCTTCCAAAAAAAATGATTTGTCGAGAACTTTTTTCTTGGCCAAATGAGGTCGTTTGTTTTTCAAATCGTCATTGAATCGGTCCAATAAGTTGGCATAATATTCCCCATTGATTGTTCTTCCCTTTTGAAGGTAGTCAATGTGGATTATCCCGCGTGCATCCCAAAAAACAGTCGCCATAACTTTATTGGCTGACAAACCCACCTTGGCCTTCTTTGGCGCCGATTCACCCTTAGAAACCCACTGTTTTGACTGTTGTTTGTTCTCTGGTGTGTTGTGATGGATCCATGTTTCGTCCACGGTTACAAAACGCCGCAAAAACTCCTCCATATTGCGATTAAACAACGCCAAACCTTCCTGTGAAGTTGTTACACGATTGCGTTTGTGGTCGACTGTGAGCAAACGCGGCACCCATCTTGCGGAAAGCTTTCTCATGCCCAAGTGATCATTCAAAATTGAAACCACTGAGCCATGCGAGATCCCTACGGCTTCCACAATCTCTCGCACTTTCAATCTTCGGTCGGCCAACACCATATCGTGAATTTTTTCGATTGTTTCGGGTGTAGAGACCTCAACTGGGCGTCCAGGACGTTCGGCATTTTCAGTGCTTGTACGGCCACAACGAAATTCAGTAAACCACTTTGAAATCGATGGTGCAGAGTCCCCATAGTATTTATCAAGCTTAGCCTTGGTCTCGGTAATGGTTTTTTTTCGCAAGAAATAATGCTTAATAAGCACACGAAATTCACTTTTTTCCATTTTCTCCTCAAATTAGTGAGTAGTCTGATAAAAATAGCTGTCAAACACAAACTAACTGACGCAGCAAGTTTAAATTTTGACAGGAGTCAAAACAGTTGCTGTTTCAGTAAAGAGGTCAGAAATTCAAAAAGTCACGGACTTATTGACCCGCCCTCGTATGTACTATGAGAATACATTCCGATCTAGCCCTATTCCGCTGCAGGGATTCCTCTATATAAATACTAAAGGGTTAGTGCAGAGTAGGGACGGTATCCCGGTAATATACCACCGCAACCGCAGTGCGAGGAAAAAGGGGGTTATCTACGACGTGTATGACGTCAATGCTCAGGAGCTCTTCCCTTTTAGTTCCGCGATAGCGGACAGAGATCGGGTCGATACTGAAAAATAGCACGCTGATTTTTTGTGACTTAGATAGGAGGAGGGTGTCGATATGTTCTCTAAGGCCGGCCGATGCATTACTGTTGTACCTTTAACATACTTCTTCTTGTTTAAAGTTAGATTAAGGTAAGATAGGGGGGTTTTGCGGAGAGGCCGGGCTTGTTGGCATGAGGCGGCACCACTTAGAAGTGGTGGATGGAGAAGTGGATGCTTCGTGGTATCTATACTGTATAATACTGATTCTGTGGTACAAAAGATCTTTTAGGTCGTAGTGCCCCTGAAATTGTGGGATCAGGCCCTTCTTTTTACTTAAAAAACAAATAAAAAATTGGACTTAAACGTGGACGTAATCCGAAAATACACACAAGAAGTCCTTGTGGATTTCTTTATCAACTATGTCCAGCAGGGTTTAGTGCTAAGCTAAATAAATAGGTAAAAATGACAGATGTCTCTTGTGTTTTACGAGAGCTCCCAACAATATAAGACTTCATTTCACACGATACTCATATACTCATAGGGGGCAGAATGCGCCTAGCCTCCAGTTTTCGCCAGGTGCTTTCATCGGTGCTTCAAGTTGGTTGAGATCCCTTTCCACTTGTATGCACCACCGTAGATTCGGCCGCCCCCTATTATGTAGTCCCGGGGTCTTGAAGATTATACAGGCCGGTGCTGTGGTGTCCTTTCGCTCTTCATGGCCGAGCCATATTATGTGTTAAATCCGTAGACACTTGACTGGGCCAATGTCGCTGTACAGCCCGTACAGTCCGTGGTTAAATTTCCCACTCCATTCCCTATCAATACAGACAGCTCGAAGAAACAGTGCTTGGTAAGAGTTATTCTACATCTTATTTTCGTGCTGGTATCATTGTTGCTTGTAACTATGAAGCTAGATCTTTAACTACCTCAAAGTTAATGCTGTGAATCATGATACTCTGGCCAAGTCATCGATGTTGGGAGTCGTTTTTTGATGACAGTATATACTCGTACTTTATTTGTTCCTCATTTGCCATGAGCCCAGTTCTAGCCGCTTCCGCTTCGTTGTTGACAAGGTTACATGACAGCGCGTCGTCTTATCTTAAACCTTTTTTAGCACTGAAGGTCTCGGTTGATTCGTTACCGACCTTAATGCAGCAGTATTTATTCCAAATTTTCATCCTGCACAACGCGACTTGTTTAGCAGATCGTGCCTATGCACGCTGCCATATGCGGCTCTACCATACAGACAACAAACAGGTTATTGGTGTCGATCTGGAATCATAGGAACTTTGAACGATGGAAGCCGTAGGTTCCTGATAGGTTCCTGATAGGTTCCTACTACGGTGCTCATGACCGGTTTCAGGTGATTACACAATACGGCAAAGAAAGTTCATCCTACCTGACAACGGAACTATGGTCATCGTCGCCGTTATGGAAAAGTAGTCTTTCCATATCCTCAGCACTGACTACGATTCTACTGCTAGGTTTCGGTTTTCGTCGTTGGAGGCTTCCGTTCTGATTTTGGTATATTCGTTTTATTCTTCTAAGAAGTCTATGTTCTTCCATTTTTTTCTGCTCATAGAGCTTACGAACAGCTCTCGTCCTACGATGCAGAGCAGCTTTGTATGCCTCTTTTTTGGCTGCATGCGCATCCCTACATTCTCCATAGAACCAGAAGTTTCTTTCTGGTGGCATTCCCATTCATGCTCTATGAATTGAATAGGGGTTCCCGGATTTTGAGAGAGTTTGAGGCAAACGCGATTGGCAAAGATTCGATTCTGTTTCGTTCGTGATATCCGCATCTGTACCCAAGCTGCAACAAGGTAGTGATCTGAGTCAATGTTGGCTCCTCAAAAGGCTTTGACATTAAGAATGTTGAGAGATTCTGGCGTCGAACGCCAGAGTTCATCCGCAACAATCACTTTTCCAGAACCCTGATAAATCGTGGAAATCCTTATGAAGCTGGGCTTCAAATATATTGAAACAGTTCGCATAAGGTTTCGCCGTCCTAGTTTTGATGCCGCAGTTGACTATATATTGGGGGTTCCTTCGCCATACGTTCTCCTTCTGAGGGATTCTGCTACACATTGAAGACGCATATTTCAGCCATCAGAGAAGACGAATCAGCCTCGACTGGTATAGTTCATGAGCATTGGAGCTCACAAGGCTGTACTCTCGCAGGTCCGAGTTTCAGTTACAATTGGTACAATCAGACTAAGCCCGCTTATTGTTAGTGTACTACAAATAGTTACCTAGGGGGCATAGATTTCTAAAAAACTGATGAATAAATAGGACTACAAATAGAACGCAGCGAAACTACTTATTTCCTGTAGCCCATGCCCACCGATAATGAGAGTGCCACTTCAAGTCATTGTATCTAAGTATGTTACATACTCGTATATTTCATAACAACGTGAAAAATCTGAGGTACGAGGAAAAACATTTGTCCTCCGATTAACAAAACAAACAATCCAATTGTCAAGTATGTTAAAAAAGTTTAGGTGCTACCTGACCTTGAATCTTCAAACTTTTTCAAATTGGTCAACGTTATTCTATTGTTCTCATTTGCCAATTTTACTTTAAGTCTCCAAAATCATTCATTTTGTATTCGACACTAAAGATAATAACAGATTTATGGGTAGGCTTAACTTTTATTCTCTCTGTATCTAATGTCATTCACTTAATTTGATTTCAACCAGTTGACGGGGATATCTTGCCGAAATAATGTTATATAATAATCAACAGTACTCACAACTTTTATTGGCACAAATGTAATTAAGATAAAAGTTTTGGGCTCAGTTACAACTTAATTTACTCATAGATTGATGTAGGTTTTCCAAGATAAAAGTTTTGTTCGCATTAAGGGGTTCTCCAAATTATTGATTTGTTTCTGTAGTTTTGTTTTGTGTTATGGAGCTGTTAAATGGTTTACATCCAAATTTTATTATACATTTATTTTGATAGCGCAAGTTATTTCATGATATGACGCACGAAAGTACATTTAAAAAATATTTTGCTATATAGTCAATTTTAACAAATTAACCCGTTGGACGTATCGCTGCGGAAAAACCCTCAAAAATCCGATCTTATTTTTTTTCCAGGAAATATACCGGTATGAGCTTAATCTTTTGGAATATAGCTAAATATCTTATTCTCTTGTGAAAAAGGCAAAAGGTTGAATTAAGGATTTTAACCTATCGTTACCTTATGGTTGCCTTGACACATCATGTCTGTGCACAAGCGAAGCCTTACGTTGTGCTCCATCTGGGGCACACCCTTCGATATTCATAGCAGACAGTTGGTGCTAACGTAGCTGTTCGGGTTAAGGCGATTACATAATGGGCAAAAAGTTGTTCTTTCTAAATACTCTAGGGAACATCGACAACATAATGTTCCAGCCCTGTGTTGACAAGGACTTTATGTAGGCAGCCTCCAGCTCTTTCTGGGGGGAAAGATGATTTCGGGGAGGATGATGATTTCAAGTTTACCCATTTTTATACAAATGGATCCAACACAGTGGGATTTGTAAGCTAATCTGAGCTCTCTTGTCAAATCACGTTCCAGGCAGAAATATCAGCGATTAAAGACATTCTATCCTGGATAAAGAAAATCTTGATATTTGCACAGGATATCCATTTCTTTTCGGGTCGGCAGGCCATTATCAAATTCCTGGACTCAGCCTCACAAAACAACACTCAGGGAGATGGCAGATTGATGGCAGAGCAGTTCAAAATCCACCGTTGTTAAGTGGCAGGGCAGGTCACAGAGACATTTATGAGAATTGTAGGACCGACATACTTGCAATAATTGAAATCACTCTGTCTTTTTGGTTTTCTTCATCGGTATAACAATCGTTAAGTGAAAGGTATAACTAAAGATGGATGCTTTTAGAAGAACAAAAATTAAGCGGACTGTTGGGTCAAAAATGTAAGAGTTTGATAAATCTTAATAAGTAGCATCTCATCGCTATAACTGTCTTATAGGCAAGCCTACATGTGTTCTTATAAATGACTTATGCAGAAGCTGCATGGACAAGGAGGAAGAGAAGACACTTCTCTACCGGCACTGAACATCCCCAGCTGTCTCGCAAAAAAGAAAGCATCTACAATAACTTACATAAGTGATCTGTCCAAGCGAGTTGGTTTTCCCATCCGCCACTAATACCTTACCTTACCTATAATACGTCTAAACTACATATGTAAGCCGGCAATGACATAAAAACCTACAGACCCAATGACGAACTAGTGATGTGACAACAAAACAAGCAAAACGGGCCAAAAAGCATATCGACTGGACGGAGGAAGATCTCAGCAGAGTTTTATGGAGGATGAATCCAAGTTAGAGCTATTTCACACAAAGCGAAGAGTTTTCACTCAACACATCTCTGGACTAAGATGAAGATTTCTTATAAATCATGATATTGACGACGCAATCATACCGTGCCTATACCGACGAGTGCATGCGCTACTCAGTACACTCATAAATCTTTCTTCGTCAGTTGCGAAAACTAATAATAGTTATGAAAAAGAAACCGCTGCGTTTACCACGTGTGTGTGTAGTGAGACACACGAAAAAAAAAATTACACAGTGCGGGTTCCCCCAGCTCCCCCGCACCAGATCGTATCATTTTTTTTGGATTTGTTTGTGTATGGAGTGGATGTAACCAATATACGAGAGCTAAAAAGTAATCATAGCCCTCTATACATACTAGCCAGCTATTTTGGCACTTTGTGAAACACAGGTAAATCACCGCTTGCACTTCTCAGATCATTTTGATCTGAAGCTACCTGGCTACGAGCTAGGGCCATTATTCTTTTCTCAACGCGGTGGCGGCATCTACATTTTAATTTATTTCTCTAACAGCCACAGACCAACGAACAGGAAATTTCGGTTGACTAAAAACAGCTGTTAAATCGACAATCTTCGACTGCAATCAGTCTCCACTCACAATATCGAAATTTAAAGTCGGCAATTTATATTGGGATCTTAAGTTAAAAGTCCAAATATGGTCAGAAAACCTCATGCTTCCGTTTCAATACTGGCAAAAGCACCACTGACATCACGCTGCTTTCTTCCGATAATGTCAATTTGAAAGAGTGTGCCTCTTGTTCTTGCGCATGTTTTGCACTATTCTTTCAAGTATGATGTTGAAGAAATCGCTTGACAGCCCATCGCCTTGCCTAAATCCTTTTTTGACATCAAATGTTTCTGGCACAAAATACAATAGAATCAATTTCTTAAATGTTTTATGAATCCGAAAATAGTTTTATAGTCCTCGACTGATCCAATATACTTTATTGCACCATAAATCGTCGATAATAGCATTCACTGATAACAGCAATCGCTCACCCCCCATTGACGCTATATTTAATTTGCAAATAAATTTTGTCAAGTATTTACTATTTGCGAATTTATGGCCTGTACGCTACTTATGATAGGAATAGTCACAAACATGCTGATTAAAAAATTAAAAATATTTATACGTACAGCTGAAGAGCCTACTGAACGGGTAAATTCAATAGTGTTGGTGAAAAAGCCAAATGAGAAAATTCGTGAATCTCTTGATCCAAGGAAATTGAATAAAGTAATTCGTTGGTCATATTATCCTTTTCCAAATCTAGATAAGTGCAAGACACTTCTTAATGTTTCAACTATTTGGTGCGCAGCTATGAAAATGCAATTTTATTGTGAAAAATTGTTTACAAATGAATCATTCAAAGTATTACCCATTGCCAGCTACAACTTTTTTCCATATTTCTGGCAGAGCTCGAATACCATTACAGGAAAAGCCTATTCACGAATTAAGCAATTTTTTTAATGTGTTCATATGAGCCGAACTGCTGATCGACCAAACCATGTGCCATTGAACGAAACAAGTAATAATCGGACGGCGCTGGTGGGATAGGACCATTTTAGCGTTTTCAGGTAGAATTTAAATGGTTTGGCAACGTTAGGCTGAGCGTTGTCATGCTGTAGAATAATTTTTTCGTGCTTCCGCTCATATTGTGGCCGTTTTTCGCGCAGTGATCGTCCCAACCACATCAATTGAAGGCGATACCGTTCCCGAATGATGGTTTCGTTGGGTAACAACAGCCTAAATGGGCAGTCCCCATGAGTTTCTTCTCTTTGAAATGCTGTAATGCATCCACTTTATATCACCCGTCACGATCCGATGAAGAAAGCCTTTTCTTTCTTCCCACTGGAGCAATTGTTCACAGGCGAAAAAAAAACGCTAAAGGTTCCTTGGTTTCAAATCACAAGGAACTCAATTTCCTTGTTTTTGAATCCTTCCCAACGCATGCAATCACTTGGAAATGACTTGGCGGGTAGCTTCTAATGCTGAAGCAAGCTCTTCTTGCGCTTGGCATGGATCCCCATCGAGCAATGCCTCCAATTCGGCGTCGAAATGAACGTTTTTGAAGCTACGTGCGGACCAAATCACGGCACGTTGGTTCACTTAGAACAGCATATTCACATGAAATACGTATAACACCTTGGTACAGAGTAGGCACGGACTCATTTGAGTTTAATAAGAACATGCACATACGAGTTGTCGATTATTGGTCGAAATACATAGAAAGCGAAATGCTTACTTCTAGTTATAGCAGTCAACTTGTTGTTAGTAGGCTTAAATCTAATTTTGCTCGTCACTCGTCATGAAATACTTTAACTAATGGTTTCGGATAATGGTCCACTATTTGACTCAGACATTTTTAAAACATTTTATCGTGATTGGGACACGGAACATTAAACTTCGAGTCCTTACCTTCCTAGATTAAACGGTTTAGCAGAACGTTGAATACATCCCTACATTTCTCTGTTGCACTATAGGGCCATTTTTAAGGGCAACCTATGTTCAAAAGATTCCTGCACAAAATACAACTGAATTCCTAAATGTTTTATTTGAACGCTGAAATACTTATCACTTTTATACAATATAATTTTTTTTCTCTTCAGAAAGTCCTAGATACATACATATCCAAAAAAAATTGTTTTGTAGTTCTTGAGGGTTTAATGTACTTTGTTCCACTATAAACTGTCGATAATAGCATTCTCTGATAACAGCAAACGCTCACCCCCCATTGACGCTATATGTGATTAAGTATTTATGATTTGCTATTTTATGGCTTGTACTCTACGTATGATAGAAGTGTCATAAAGTAGCTGATTAAGAGCTACAAAAATATTCATACGTTTGTATGCACAAATAACCTCATACTTGCCTTCATATCTGGGTGTTTATTTCATATATACATATTATAATCAGAAGTGTGCATTCTCGCACAGTAGAAAGGCATATCGTAATCCAAGTTGAATGGTTGATTCTGCCGGCGGCGGGTTGTTGGGCTTGTTCCGCATGGTTTTGCAGCCTGAAGAAAAAATGTTCCATATTCTCAGCATCGACTGCGGCTCTACTACAAGATTTCTGTCTTTATCTCTATAGGTTTCTTAAGGGGTGTTTTTGCATTGAAACGTTTAAGCAGTTGGTATTACTTCCGTTCTTTATTGTACCCTATCTTCGATCGCGGAATTCTCTGATCATTTTTCTTTTTCTAGAGAACCAGATGTTCTTATCGTTAAATTCACGACCCGTTCTTGTCCTTCGCCACAGCGCCGCTTTGTATACTTGTATAGCAAAGTTTATGGTATTTTGGTGAAACATTGTACATCCGTTGCAGCATCTCTGATGGATGTATAGCTAGTGAAACTTAAAAAAGAATTGTACAAGCTACTTGGAAAATATAATAAAATATAACAAAGCACCGAGGACAAGTTTAAGTCCTACAAGCAAGTGCTGAACAATGTGTAGTGTATGACTTTGGGGTTATACAACGAAAACCAGCGCTTTTGAAAATAAAGTCAATGTCTTGAAACCGCAGAATTCCTACAGTGGAATAAGCAACAAAAAAACCTTTCCGAGAAAGTACAAAATTTAAAATCCGTTGCCATGTCTTGCAAAAAATAAACCTTCTAACCCAGAGCGCTATGATTAAACCCCGTTTAAGAGTGGAACGTATAAGAACTTCCATTGGGAAGTCATCTCTCAGATACGTTCATTTCGTGATAGAATAATTGCTTACTAAGTCGAAACTTAGTTGGGTTAATAGTCAAAATTTATGTTACACTCAAATAAAATTCTCAAACGTAAATAAAAAAATAAATAAAATAAATAGGAATGTAGCATTCTCATTCATTTGTGACACGATGACAAATGCAATGATACCAGACTTACCGCTGAAATAAAAAAATGAAACCAAAGAAAGCTCCGGGTTACGACTTAATTTTTACTTCCATTAAATTCTTTCTTGTCTAATTTGCAATAATTCGCACAAGCTGTTTCTCGGCCATCGCCTTTTGTTGTGTTTTTGCTGACTCGATTTGTTTACTGCCTTTAATTCGATTAAAAGTGCATAATAATCTCAAAGCGAAAATAACAATAAACCCAATTCTTATTCACCGCCTTTTGTGTTTTTGTTCATTCAACACTTTAACCTTTCCAACTAACCTGGCTTAACTAATTTATCATCATCATGTCAGAGGTATGTGGAAGTGCGAGTTGCTCCCTAATAAATGACCAAAATGCTGTTATGGTGATCTGCAGTGGTCTTTGTTGCAAGTCGTTCCATGCCCTTTGCATTGGCTTGAGTAAGAGATCGATCATGTATTTAAGAGATATTAAAATCAATGTTTTATTGGGATGAGTGCAATGACATCTCCCCGCCCCACATTTTACTTGCAATTATGTGTCTCAGCGACTAGGTCAATTACTTTGCGGAAGAAATCAATTCAAAGTCAATTTACATTCTCAAAGGTCTTCCCTTGATTTTCATCTTCGAGGTACATCAAAAAGCAGGGTTCCCTCTCCGCCAAATAATGTTCAGTTGTTTTAAAACAACAAAAAAAACACTATGGCGCTGGCAGCCCGGTATGGGCCATGGCCTAGCTTCTTGACACTCATTCGTGTTGCTCATGTTATCATTTTTGTCACATCTGAGCGGGGCCTACGGTTTATCGCCGAGTCCGAACGGCACTCCTTAGAAGCTTTTTCGTAGGCAATTTTACTTTCGGGAGTTTGCCATTGCCCGCTGAAAGGGTGATGGCGATTTGAAAAATTGTTGGTGACTCAGCCAGGAATTGAACTCAGACTGTCTGCGTGATAGTCCAATGAGCTAACTATCGCGCCATCGCCATCGCCAGTACCCAGAAAACGAATGCTAATATTTTACAAACAAACGTCGGAGACGAAACTACAATCTTCGCGAGAAAACATGCAATTCGACCAAACGGATATATAGTATTAAAAATACAGTCTTAGGAACCTGTCCCGCCATCTCCAAGGGTCTTAACCTTTGTACCTAGCACTATAAAATGAAGTCATGTTGAAAAGCACATCATGCAGGAACTTTAATTGGAAAGTCACCTACCAAACAAGAATATTTTTTGATGGAAACACTGCTTGATAAGTCGAAATTTATCATATTAGAAGCGTTTATACAAACATTAGTATCGAAGGGAGGTATTTTTAGTGACTCAGAATATTACACGCACGAATGAGAACGCGCTTGTGATGGAACATTTTCACCTGAACGCGTTGGAAAATAAAAAAATAAAAAATTGTGAAGTTTAAAAAATTTTCAAAAATCTGTTAAGTTTAAAACAGCTCGACGAATATTACTTAAGATTCGGTTGAATTTGTAATGAAGATGTAATTGAACGATTGTTATCAAACCAACAAAAGGTCATTTACGAGGGTTGTCTGAAAAGTTTCCGACCGCAACGTAAAGATAGCGGCACTCGTCAATAAAAGCTAGTGAATGCTAGTTGTGCGTCTTTTGACAGTTACTTACCGAAGTTTTAGTCAGTTTTTAGTTGACAGTCGTTTGAGTGAGTTGATGTGAGTGTTTTTTGTGAAAATGGAAAAAATTGAGTATCGAGCTATTATTAAATTTTTGTTTTTGAAAGGCAATACGCCTACGCAGATCAAAAATAAGTTGGACTCTATGTATGGAGACTCTGCACCATCATTTACCACAGTGAAATTTTGGGCAGCTGAATTTAAACGTGGCCGTAACGATAACATTCCTAAAGTTCACCAAATGGTGTTAGATGACCGCCGAATTAAAGTGAAAGAGATAGTAGAGGTTATGGAAATCTCCAAAGAACGTGTTTGCTACATATTAAATCAAGATTTAGGCACGAGAAAGCTGTCCGCGCGTTGGATGCCGCGTTTGCTTATGTGTTCAAAGCTCAGTTGGCGGAGTTTAGGCGCAATAAATCCGAGTTTTGGCGCCGATTAGTTACTGTAGATGCAACTTGGATACACTATTATACGCCCGAAACAAAAATTTAGTCAAAACAGTGGACAGCAAAGGGCGAGCCGGCTCAAAAAAAAACAAAAACTGTTTTTTCGGCTGGGAAAGTGATGGGGACTGTTTGTTGGGTTAATAAAGGAGTTATCTTAATGGATTATCTTCAAAAGGGGAAAACCATTACAGGATCATACTACGCATCATTATTGCCAAGCTGAAGGCAGGAATTGCGGAAAAACGGCCACATTTGCCGAAAAGCAAAATCCTGTTTCACCAAGACAACGCGCTGTCTCACACCTCTAAAACCTGCGCTCGGAGGATAGATATTTTCCTCAAATAAGGAGGCAATCACCTTCGTGAACAACTATTTTGCAGAGAAAGTACTAGGTATTGGGACGGGTTAGAGAGATGGGAGCATCGCTGGGAGAAGTGTGTAGAGTTTCAAGGAGACTATTTAGAAAAATATAAAAAAAATTTGAGAAAAAATGTCTTGTATCATTATTCGGTCGGAAACTTTTCAGACAACCCTCGTATGATAGAGTCTTGTTTGCGATGGGAGGTGGAACTGGAAAAACATTTTAAATTGCACTCATCTTTTCCAAAGCAAGATCTCATGGAACCACCGCATTAGCAATTTCTTCATCTGTCATCGCTGCTACTTTAGCGGAAGAAAAGCGGATTCAGATACAGACCAATTAGAATGCAGTATATTACATCAAAAAACACTCAGGGATGGATAAAATACTCCTACTACAAAAATGTAAAATTATTATCTGAGATGAATATTCAGTGGCCCATAAACATTCACTGAAGGCATTAAATTGAACTCTAAAATATTTAATTGGCAACGAACGATTATTTGGTGGCGCTTTAATTGTATTATCAGATGATTATTTCAGATAAATATCACCTGTTATTTCCCGTTCATCATAAAGGGATAAAATCAACGCTTGTTTTAAATAATCTATTTTGTGGTGAAGTGTCTAACTCACAATAAATATGCGTGTTACACTGCAAAATCATTTATTAGCTGAAGTATTATCCAAACAATTACTGAATACTGCTAATGGAAAATTAAGTTTTCATGAAAATACACAATTAATTAAATTGCCTGAAATGCTCTGCTTCAATGATGATTCCAAAAATGGGTTAATAGAAAGTGCACTTCCAAAGCTTTGCGATAATCAATAGCAAAATGTTCTGGAGATTTTGGCTGTTAAAACGTCGATTTGATGCCTGATAAGTGATTAGGTATTGAAAATTATGGGACATAAATAATTGTTTAGCTTGGAGGATGCAAGACCTGATGGACTTAGAAAAAATATTATTCGTGATTTAGCATTATGATAAACTTTAAATAAATAATATCCACATCGTAAATCAATATTTATTATGTTATATTAATTAGCGTATTTTTGTGAACATACACAGTGTGGCAAATAATATCCCGGACAAAAGCCATATCTCAGACCCCGTTAGCGTCATCTATTTGTACGAACATGCGTTTTAAAACTTGCTATTTGTCAATATTTCATGACATTTCATTTCTTCAGAACACGTTTTCATTCGAATTTGAAATTTTAACATGGAATAAAGAGCGGTCATTAAGTTCCACGCAAAACTTGATAAAAATGTATCAGAAGCATTCCGACTGATGCAACAAGTGTAACTTTTAGAGTGGAACAGTTATTTTCGGGCGCCTGAAATGATCCACAAAGTACGCCAATGTGTTGCAGACGAACACAATGATTCACTGAGAATGATGGAAGAGGCTTAACCATCAACAAATGGGCTATTCAAGAGGATACAATTGCGGCCTCAAGAAATGTTTCAAACTATATGAAAGCAATTACTACATCTAACAAAACAGGGTGTTTCCAATATAATCGAGAAACAAATCGTCAAAGTTTGGAATGGGAGTCAACAACTTTACCACAAACTAAAAAAACACAAATACTAGGTGGGGTGAAAAGTAACCTCCTTGACCGCCAGAATGTGCTGCTGTTGCAAAAAAGGTTATGGTGCCTTGAAGTCCGTTCATATTTAGGCAGACATGCCTACCTATCAGTGCGATACTGTCTTTAGTTTTTTTGACAGCTAATTGTTGTTGACGGGTTTGGCATCATGTTGAGTATGGACAAAAACGATTTTCGTTCTCTCATAAAACACTATTTTTTGAGAGGCAAAACGGCGAAGGAAACAAAACAAAAGTTGGATAAATATTATGGGGCTAATGCTCCGTCAGATTACACCATCAAATATTGGTTTCGAAAGTTTCGTGGTGGCCGCAACTCCACTACCGATCAAGTCCGCAGCGGCAGGCCCTCCGAAGCGGTTACAGAGGACAATGTCAAAAAAATACATGAAATACATGAAGTGAAGGTGCGCGAGCTAGCAGATACCACAAACTTTAGTACTGAGCGCACACGCCATATTTTGGGCAATATTCTGCATATGAAAAAGTTATCCTGTCGCTGGGTACCGCGCATGCTCACTCCTGACCAAAAACACGAACGCGAGAGCATTTCGAAAGAGTGTTTGGAGTTGCTGATGCGGAATCGGGCGGACTTTTGGCGTAGGTTGGTAACTGTTGATAAAACCTGGATCCACTTTTACACACCAGAGAAGAAACAGCCCGGCAATGGGCTGAAGCCGGCGCGAGTGATCCGAAGCGGCCGAGGAAGCCTCAATGGGTCGAAAAGGTTATGGCGTCGGTTTTCTGGGATTTTCATGGCATACTCTTCGTGGACTACCTCGAAAAAGGAAAAACCATCAACAGCGAGTATTACAGTGCATTATTGGAGCGATCGAAGGCCGAAATCGCTGCAAAACGGCCTCACATCAAGCGAAAAACAATTTTGTTTTTGCATGACAATGCGCCGGCGCATAAGAGCATCGCAACGACAGCTAAAATCAATGACTTACGGCTCCAATTGCTGTCGCATCCACCGTATTCGCCCGATTTGGCTCCCAAACCTCAAAAGATGGCACATTAATAAAAAATTCAGCTCACGCGAGGAGATCATCGACGCCACGGAGGAGTATTTTGCAGACCTTCCGCAAAATTACTTTTCGGACGGGATCAAGAATTTGGAAAATCGCTGGAATAAGTGTATCAAGCTAAAGGGGGACTATATCGAAAAAAATAAACAACATTTGAAGAAAAAAAAATTGTTTATACCCAAGGAGGTTAATTTTCACCCCACCTAGTAAATCCTTGGAAAATGATGACAATTCTCATCACATTGGCAGAGGAATATTCTCCAAAGGATTCATTCCAATTAGTTAAACAGTTAGTGCCGCATAATATCGTGAAGTTTTGAAGCTTTTAATGGCCAGAATCCTTCGTATTCGACCCGAATATGGCGATCCAAAAAGTTGATCTCTATTGCACGATAATGCACCGAGTCACGCAGTACTCATATTTCGTCAATTATTGGCTCGAAATCATCCGCCGTATTGAAATGATTTGGCGCCATGCGACTTCTCTTTGTTCCCGAAATTTAAGGTGATGTTGACATAATGTTTTTTTTACGACATTCCGATCATTCAAGCAGCTTAAAATGACAATTTTCATTTTTCATTTGTCATTTTCAATTGAAATTGAAGTTTAAATTGTCATTTCCAATGTTCAATTTTATTCATTAACATCGCAATTTATTTTTCTTCATTCAAATACTATAAACTGCAAGATTAATCATCAGCGCGGCTATTATTCGGTAGTCTTGCGCCAAAGACCTCTTCGGTTTACACTTTCTTATACAGGGACTTTAATCAACTCAAACTCATCGCACTGCCACAACAAGGGCAAAAGAGAAACGTATCTCAGTTCACCTAGTTTATTATAAAATGACAGCCCTAGTAGGTTTCCACATTTGTGATCAATATACATACATTAAATTTATAATCTTTTTCGAAACGTTGGCCCAGAGTCTATGTGATTAAAAAAAAAAGAACATTTTTCTTTATTCTTGAGATTTTTTTATACAAAAGAACTGAGTTCCTCAATAATACTATAAATGCGAACACAGATACATTTAAGTCGTTTGCACAATAAACTGTTTTCTCTTGGCAAAATACCATATAACCTAAAAAAAAAAACTTTTATAGTTTTTGATTAATTTTATTTACTTCAATGTTGATAAATCTAGCTATCAAATCATAGCTAATCTGATCTGATGTGCAGTTTGAAGTTATTACTGTGCAATAAATAGGCGATAATAGCATTCCATGATAACACCAAACGTTCACCCCCACTGACGCTAAATATAATTGAAAAATTAACTTTGTGAAGCATCTATGACTTGCGATTTTGTTTGTATTTACGTTTAAGTGATCACAAAGTATTGTAGCTGCGATTACAGAATTCAATATTCAAATGTTTGTATATATACTCACAAATATCCACAAACTTTCCTACATATCTATGCATGTTTATTTTAATTATGTGTGTATGTATACGTATGCAAACGAAATTGTGCACCCCCGCACTGTGGAAAAGCGAAAACAAAGAACAAAACAAAATCATCAGTAGTATGATATTTTAGTGCGTCGTGTCGCGTCGTCGTTTTTAAAATTGTTTCATTCCCGAACAACCACGAAAAGTTCTCTATTCAATTTCTTTTTGTTGTTGTTGATAACAATTTCATGAGCACAGTCTCTGCGGGAAGCAATAATAAATTTCGGCTACGATCAATAAAGGAAGATCGCCTTAGAACAGTTTCGAAGATAACTTTATCTAAGTACATTCGTGCATATCTCTAATAAATATTAGTTTAACTGATTGACAAATCTGTCTTATCGCGCGAATTATTATAATAAATTTTTCAATAATAATTAAGAGTATTATCTTGAGTTGCAGATAATAATTTCTTAATGCCTTGCTGATTTCCGATTACGGGTATGCCTTACTAAACCACTATTAAAGGGATCGACAATCCTGCCCAAGGGAGAGTTTGCAAATTTCTTTCTTCAGTCGCATTCTGAATTGTGTCTGAAACGGTTCTATTTGTGTCAAAATGCTGACTTTTAAGAATATTATTGTTGTGTGTCTGCTTGTGGCAGTGAGTAACGCCAGTGTTTTTCCAAATTTTCGAGCCAACTACGAATTTGTGAGCGTACACGATAGCACGACAAAGGAACGTGCGAGGAATTCTGCTTGGTGGCAAACTGCATCATTCTATCAAATCTATCCAAGATCGTACAAAGATACCGATGGCGATGGTGTCGGAGATTTGAAGGGTAAGTTACAGTTAATCATTTCACATAGTGATATGGAGAAAAATAATTTAATTTATAAAATCTTAAAAGGCATAAAGTTCCACTTAAGTAGTAGACCTTGAAAGTAAGAATAGAATAGTGTGCTACGAGTATTTAGATAATGTGCTTGTTTACGTATACTACCTTGACCAAAAAGTTCCCGGAATAACCACCGTGTGGCGCTCCCATTGTTCCGATTTGAGTTCTGTTTTTTTTTGTTAAGTTGGTAAATCCGCTGTTGATATTCTCTCTAAATCTTAGCATCATAGCTTGAGATTTGCAAAAGTTACGTAGCCAAGAGTACATCTATCTCTTGTGTGTGTTGGCGATTTTTCCATTCCCTCCTTTCTTTTCCATTACTGCTGAAACGCGTTCCCCGTAGTGGTTTTTAACTCGATTGAACAGAAAGAAGTCACAGGGAGCCAAATCAGGTGAATTCGGTGGCTGTTGGATGGTATTTGTTGCATTTTTCGTCAAAAAATTGAAAAACATGATGGCACTGTGCGACGGCAAAAATTCATGATGCGCTACACTGTTGTAGTCCATAAAAAAAGTGGGCATTGCCTTCTTTTTTGACTGAAAACGACGTGGTTTTTTTGGTATCGGCTCATTTTGTGAACGCCATTCACTTGCCTGATGTCTGGATTGCGTGTCGTACTCATAAACCCACGTCTCGTCTCCAGTAATGATCCTTTTGATGAATGTGGGATCGGATTCAGCCTCGCAAATCATCTCTTTTGCGGTCTTTTTCAGAGAAATTGAAATTGAGGTCTTTTGGCACCAACAACGACGGAAACCCAAATCATTAACCAAAATGTCTTGGACGGATCCATAGGCAATGTTCAAGTCCTCCGCTAGCTCTCTGATGGTAAATTTGCGGTTTTGACCAACATTTCTTTTACTTCATCAATGTTTTCGTCGGTTTTCGATGTCGATGGTATGCCACTGCATTCAGCATCTTCGATTGACTCACGACCATTTTTGAACCGCTCGTGCCACTGGTAAACGACCGTTTTGTTTAGAGAATCGTTGCCGAAATACTTTTCCAGCATTTCCAACGTTCGCGCTTTATTAAATCCGTTTTTAACGCAAAATTTAACACAAGTTCGTTGTTGCAAATTTAAATTAATTTCTAAAATTGTAAAAAATCGCCTACACCCACAGAGATAGATGTACTCTTGGCCACGTAACTTTTGCAAATGTCAAGCTATGACGCTAAGATTTAGAGGGAATATCAAACAAATGTACCAACTTAACAAAAAAAAAAAACAGAACTCAAGTCGGAACAATAACGGCGGTTATTCCGTATGATCAAGGTAGTATGTATATAATTGAAATATTGTAAGTAAAACACATGACAGGGCAGAATTCTGTGTTGATCAGTTTTGCCTTATGCAACTAAATATAATGGGTTTTCCAATAAGGGCTTTACAACTTTTTTTTTAAATAAAACTCAAACCATTTGAGATATTTCAAAAACTTTATTATCGGTTTGAAGTACAATTAAAACATTTATGAATGGAACTCGACTTCGTTCATATGGCCACCGTGGGCACGTTTGCAGCGGTCAATTTGTTGGACCCAATATTCAACGACTCGGCCACACATTTCGGCCGCTATTTCGCGATCAATGTTGGCTCTGAGCTCTTCCAACGTCGTCGGCTTGTTGGCATAGACCAATTGCTTAACGTAGCCCCAAAGAAAATAGTCAAGCGGCGTTAAATTGCACGAGCGAGGCGGCCAATCGACTGGCTCATTTTTTGAGATAACACGCTAACCATACTTACTCTTCTTTTCCAGAGCCCAATCGGAGAACGTACGTTGCTTCAAATGGTCCATCGGCTTCAATTCTTGAATCAGGTTGATCTTGTATGGGTGTGAACCAAGATCCTTACGCAAAATACGCCATAATGTGGTCTGAGCGATGCCCAATTCTTGGACGCCTGAACGGCAGGGATATTTTCGATACTTTGACCAACCCGTTGTCTCACTGACACGGCAACATCACACAACGAATATGTAGACTCAAAGTTTTGCACTAAACTTGTTATTGCTTCTCTACTAGGGCGAGAATTACGACCGAAAATTGGAATTAACGCTCTTAAAGTTGCAGTCACCGACTCATAATTTTCATAATTTGCGGACATTGCTCGTTCGTGTACTTTACCATGAAGAAAATGTTGAGTTGACTGAATAAATTGGCAGTGATAGCTTGATGATTAGTGAAAGAGTGCGTTCACAAATTGAACTCAAAGTTGTCAAGTCCCCATTGGAAAACCCGCTATTAATTCCAATAAATTTATTTCTCTAAAATTACTTTTAACGAGTAAGCATTAATTTGATTGGCACAGTTCTGAAGGGATCACTACGTTGGACTTACAAGAAACCTTGCAAGAGAAAGCCTCATTAACTTATAAACGTCGCCAAGTACTCCTTTGGTCTACTCAAAACCCGAGGAGTCATATTATTTACGTAGATTTGAAACTTTTCGTAAAACTACGAGTATTTAACACTAGATACCGTTGCCAGGTTCAGACTCTGTAAAGCTTTACTTTGTGCGTTGTTTTGAAAATTTATTCTCAATCTTCTTCTCTGAACTAACCGACTAAATTCATTTCTATAGTTCTTAGAAAGTTCTGAGGTTTTTAAACAGCTTTGAAGCTGACTGAAGAATTAAGAAAGTATTTGAACCAACATTAGATGTCAATATAGATATAGATACTTTGCCATTCTTCACAAAATATTTTTCTTTTGAATAGAAACACTTGCTTAGCCTACTAAAATTAGTGTTTGGGGCTACTACTTAATGGAAAGAGTCCAACATTTGATGAAAGACTTCAGTTTTAATTTTTTATTTAAAACACAACAACCCACGACATCCATTAATTGATCAGTTCAGATGTTGGAGTGGAGAAAAAACGACGTTTTTTGTTGACATACGAGTAGACTATGATTAAACTCTGTCCTTAGCATAGGGAGCGCCTGACTTGTAATTTTCGCAATAGGCAACGTTTTTTTTTGAAACAGGCAGAACGATTTTACTTGGTTACATGTTCATGCAATTTCATATTTACCCGACTAAAATTTCTTGTCATGAGCTTAGCTTTTTTTCCCTGTAGAAGTTAAACTCAGTTTTAGGGAATGCTGTTGATAGAAATTTGTAAGTACTCGTACATGACATTAAGGTCTATAAAATTGTTTGGCTCCTATTGACAATTTTCGTATGTTCTGTAAATACATTATTGAAATTAGCACGAATGAGAGATTGATGTGGCATGAATCTTTGGCGAAGATCTTATAATTGACTTGCCTTTTGAATTTTAAACTATTTTTTATCATTTGTCGAAACCATGAATATTTTGGCATTAGGCCATAAATTGCATTAACTTGTCTGATAGTCATTTGGGTTATGGACCCAAAAAGGTATCCATACCGCTTTGTTTTTTATGTTTGGGGGTCCTCTACAATATCAATGAGAAAGTAATGAATTGCTATTTCTGATCTTTATTCAGAATGTTGACTGTAACTGTGAAAATTTCATTGTACGAATGTATGCCTTGCAGCTATAGAAATGAAACTTCTCTGTTAAGCCTTATATTCAACTTTCATGTAAAAGCTTTATTTTCAGATTAATTGCCCCATCATCAATGTTTTTTTTTAACTATTGTATTTCTGACCCAATCTTACATTTAGGATATCCACTATATCCGACTCGTGTCGCTCATGCTTGCTCATTTCTATCCCAATCCACAAATCTACTTATTGATCAAACTTTAAAAATCGATTTAAAAAAAGTTGTCATCAGACTGTTGGAGTTTATATAGGTAATACGAACAACCCGCATTAACTTTTTTATGTAATAGCAGATGTTTTGAAAGTTGTGCTAAATAAGTTTGAAATTATGGTTTCTGATTGTTAAATGGTTAAGACTTAGTTTCTTGTGGCGGTGGAAATGATACCGGCTCTTGTTCGGTTTTGACGAATTCATAGTGTAGATAGAGCACGTATAACTATTATAAGAACAAATTCATACTTAAAATATCTTCTGAAGGCGCTTCTAGTATAAATGTCAGATTTATATGGGTATCCGAAAGCATGCTAGGTCTGTGTTTGATGTATTTTATATTATTTTGATAGGAGTGACGCGTCTATGGATTCAAACAGACATCACATTGTTTGAACTATCTCATACTTACTTTGTTCAAGGGAGCATTTTTTTCATACAAATCGTCAGTTGCAGTATTCTAATTTCATATTTATCCTTACCTACAGAAAAATTATATAAATGGAACTGAGTCAATCAAAACAACAAAAGGCATCACTTTATCGGCCTTAGTTCTCTCAGCGAATTTTCTTTTAAGTATTGAATCGACTCAAACCGGGTCCGACGAAGGGGTACTTTGACTTTCGAAAGTTACAGGGTACCATATCTGGACATTACGGTGCTTGCGCGAACGTATTAGGTGGATTTGTGTACTGGTGCTTTATCACGGAGTTGTTCAATAAGTTTATGTTGTCTTCAGTAACTGCCATTGCAGACCGTCTAGGATGAACAAGGTTTTCAACAATTTCGCGGCTTACTTTAATTGCTCTGTATCACTTAAATGCTTTTGTTCTCAATAATTCCACTTAAATTTTATATTTTTGATGAGAGTTGATCCCAGTTCTTAGCTATAACTAAATTAATTCTTCTTTATAATCTCTTCGGTCGACCTGTGCGGCATTTAGTCTGCTTGAAGCTTTTGAAGTATGCCCTGAAGTTAGGTTTCTAAAGGTGATCATCTACTTATGCAAAAAACATTCTTCTTATAGATACACTGTATGTTTTATAATATTGTAGAAACATGAAGTGATAGAACCCACAGCCAAGTAAATATCCAGCAGTAACATAACGCTGTTAGTGTAGAAAGCAGACATCATTCCACATTACGCTTAGCTTGAGTTGAGGTATCGATCATGTGGCTTCCTCTTTTTCATCACAAAATATTGTACTGGAACAGGGACTGTATTGAAGTGGTGTTTGATAAGCTACATCACTACGCTCGTAAATGGCGAGGTACAATGAGAAAAGAATAATGGTACTACTAACCAGGTAGCTTAAAATATTAACTTGTAGATGTTATATCCTCTCAACAACGGACAAAAATGCGCACAACAACCCGCTATACAGAGATTGTTACATACTCTCATTGCCGTTCCCGTATGATAATGGTATAAAGCAAGCGACAGTACTACGAGTTTATATTCAAACAAAAAGTACGGGCATCGTTATTTATTTAATCAATATGTATTTTTTCGCCTTAAAAGAAGGCACCACTTGGTTTAAAACACTTATGTCATCATTCTTCCATTCTTCAACACGCTTTTTATAAGCGCTTCCTGCAATGGTCATAGGTTCACCCCGAATTTTATTTTATAGTTTCAATCGAGGCAAAACTGATGCCACGGAGCGTTAATTTTAAATTCAGAAATAAAAGAAAAGCCGGGGTCATTGTGGAGAATACGGTGGTTGGTAGATGGTATTTATTTACAATATTTGCAGGCCTTAAATTCGAACAATAGTCGGTAATGTTTTTGTAAGAATATCATTTTGTTGGTACAAGTCATTCAGCGACGCAATTCGTTACATAATATCCAACAACATAAAAAAAACAGACTCGTAAGTGTTATTAAGATCACGAGGTATTTTTCTCTGGCTTTAATGGCGCTTATCAAACACAATTTCTTTGCTTTTTCAAAACTTTTGCAGCTAAAGGAAGTCATAGATTGTTCAAAACCAGTCATGATCTACGATCTCACAACCACTCATAAGTATACATAACAAATCTTTCGTAATTCTTTTGCAGTGCAACTTTCGTGACACATTATTTGGTTAAAAAAAGTTTTATTCATTGGTAGACTAACTAAACTAGTTGCTGTGAACGAACGACTCGTATTTGGCCGCTCGATCTCATATTTGGCATAGTAAAACACAGTGCTACTAGGTACTTTTATATCCCCCTTGCAAATCCCCCTTTCTTTTTTTCATAGATCAGATGTTTACAACTAGGAGCATTTAGGATAAGATAAACGAATATCAGCATATAAAAGCAAATCGTAAATTAATCCATCGTAAATTAATTGTTGGAACGCGGAGACTATAACCTTTAACAAAGTATTTATCGCTAAAGGAATGGTTCATTAGGCACTTGCATTCGTTAAATAACGTTATAATTGTATTTTGTTTTCAACAAATTAATCTCCCTGCTTGGATACGCGAACGACGTTGACGTCGACACACGCGATCGCTTCCAACAACCTATGTTTTTCATACCAACATTTAATAATATGTAATACCTGAGTATAACACTGTATATATATAACATTTCTTTTTTTAATTTCAAAGGTATCACTGAGAGTCTTTCTTACCTCAAAGAAATTGGTATTACGGCAACATGGCTCTCACCAATATTCAGATCACCTATGATTGACTTTGGATATGATATTTCCAACTTCACCGATATTGATCCAATCTTCGGCAACATGGATGACTTCGATGTGTTGATTGCTAAAGCCAATCAAATTGGAATTAAAATTATTTTAGATTTTGTACCAAATCATTCCAGTGATGAATGTGAATGGTTCCAAAAGTCAGTCGAACGTGATCCTGAATTTGAAGATTTCTACGTATGGCATCCAGGTAAGGTCGTGGATGGAGTTCGTCAGCCGCCTACGAACTGGGTAAGTATATTCCGTGGAAGCGCTTGGAAATGGAATGAAAAACGTCAGGAGTACTACTTACATCAGTTCGTTGATAAACAACCAGATTTTAACTACCGGAATCCCAAAGTCAGGACATACATGAATGTAAAGAGACCCATTAAATAAATAAAAGAGATTTCGATACTAATGAGGAATTATGATACAGGAAATTCTTAGATTTTGGCTGAAAAGAGGTGTCGCAGGTTTCCGTGTTGATGCTGTACCACACGTGTTTGAGATTGCTCCTGATGCTGATGGCAACTATTTAGATGAGCCACGTAATGATTGGGTCACCGATCCTGATGATTACGGTTATGTGAATCACATTTACACAGTTGATCAACCAGAGACAATTGATTTAGCCTACGAATGGAGACGCGTGCTCGATGAGTTCCAGGCCGAGAATGGGGGGGATGATAGGTAAGTAACATACGTACTTTTAACACCAAATGAGTTTACTAATTGTTAATTCCCTTTTAGAATTCTTATGATTGAGACCTGGTCCCCAATTGATATTATTATGCAATACTATGGCAATGCTACTACAGAAGGTGCCCAAATTCCGTTTAACTTCCTTATGATTAGTTGGTTGACTAATGACTCAGATGCCTACCAATATGCTGAGACCATCAACACATGGATGAATAAAATGCCAAAAGGACGAACACCTAACTGGGTTGTAAGTATTGCACTTTTGTATAAGAAATCGTTTTCATGTATATATAACAAATATATTTTCATTATTTAAAAAAAGATGGGAAATCATGACAAGAACCGTGTTGGCTCACGTATGGGGGCAGATCGAATCGATTTGCTGAATATGTTGCTTCTTACTTTGCCTGGATGTAGTGTGACGTATCAAGGTGAAGAAATTGGCATGACTGATGTCTGGATCTCATGGAATGACACTGTTGATCCACAAGCTTGCAACTCAAATCCATCTGTTTATGAACATATGTCCCGTGATCCATGTCGTACTCCATTCCAATGGAATGATGAAAACAATGCTGGATTTACCACCGGACCCAAAACCTGGTTACCCGTATCGGATCTATATCCGCTTGTGAACGTTAAGAGAGAACGTGGTATTTCCTACAGTCATCTAAACATCTACAAGCAATTGCAGGTTTTGAGGTCGCAAAAGACCATGAAGGAAGGCGATTCCGAAATTAAGGCCGTTAGCGGCTCAGCTATGGCAGTTAAGAGGTAGGCTTTAAATAGTAAAATTACTTGCGCCCAATTTTTGAGAACCTCTCTTATTTTTTTAAGATCCCTGGCGAATGACTATACCTACATTACACTTGTCAATATAATGGACGGTGTTGAAACTGTCAACTTAAATGCAGTATTTGATGATTTATCAAATGAATTGGAATATGTTGTCGTTACGGAAAAGTCCCTACGCAGGGTAGGTGACAAGACCTACGCTGACCAAATTGTCTTGCTGCCGAAAGAATCTGTTGTTCTAAGAACAACAACAAAAATAGCACCCATAAGCGATTACTATAC
Source organism: Volucella inflata (assembly GCA_928272305.1). Taxonomy (NCBI): domain Eukaryota; kingdom Metazoa; phylum Arthropoda; class Insecta; order Diptera; family Syrphidae; genus Volucella; species Volucella inflata. The sequence continues at coordinate 15,781,763 of OV743720.1, read as the reverse complement.
ATATAACCTTATATAATTCTGACGTTTTGTAACTTTTTTTATAAAAAAGAAAATGTTTATCTTTTTAATTTTTTTTTTATAGAAATTAATAAAGAGTTTGAAAATTAAAACTAAAATATGTAAATATAAATTGTTCCTCATATTTTCCAAATGATGGTCTCCGTGTGAAACTCCACACTCCACGATTTATAAATTAGTGTAGAAGACCAAATACTTGAGATTTTAGAATTCGGTTTTTACGGGACTTCATTAGAATACTATACACTTTAATTCAACAATAATAACTGTTGTGGAATTTTTTTTATCGGTATATCTAGTAAATCGATTCAACAATTGTATTTTTGTGAAAAGTTTAATCTCTTGTATGAGATTCACTGGCGAAAGAATAGTACGGGTAAGTAAGAGACCCATCTTAGTGTCCAGCCATAAATCGTCTTTTAAACTTCCAGTCTGAAGATAATACGTTCTGTCGAAAATGAAAAGGGCTTTACATGTTTCTGTAGTCTGTAAGAATCTTGTATATGCAGACATTGCGTTGGTTAATTTTCGTGAAGGAATTTGCTTTCTATTCGGTTTTGCATATCAAGAGGGAAATGATTTTGTCTCAGGGGACTTAAACGCCCACGTCATGAAATCAAACGAAGACTTTGCAAAAGATGTATAAATGATGCTCTTTCTACAACACGGCCGTATTCTAACCAAATGTTTAAAATGTTGCTGAATCATTTCAAAGCCATTAGAAAGTACTTCTTATATAACTTTTACATCAACAATGAGTGGTGATTTTTTATTTTGTCTCTTCTATTTTGTTCTTCCTGCGTTCTCAATTGCCTTGTAAGCAAGATGTCTTCAACCATTCGTATTCTGGAACGCATCTTTACTAACTATGTTTGATGTGGATACATAACTAATACCTTTTGGAGTACTCCCATATATGTAACACTTTATTGTTGATTTTGTGTTAGTTGCTGCGTTGCAAATTTTGTCTTCAACCATTGTAAAAACTGAAGTGTGTTTGTCATGAAATATTTCATGAAATTTTTATTGCACAATTTGATATGATTTACTGTATGTCTCTTGGGAACTTGCAAAGTTAAGACTTCTCATGAATTCAACAGTATGCATAGACTAACAAAATTATATTTGGCTTGCATTTTAGCAAGCAAAACCATGTGCAATGTATTCACAACAGAGAACAGCAGTTGGTAATTGTTTTGCAAACCCAAATGTTGTGTTTTTAACTTGAATTCAATATACGATATTTCCCTTTGCGTAAAATCAAGGGAATCCATTACAAAAATAATTTTTATTGGACGGTTTTGTCGTATTGAGGATGGATAGATGAGGATGCTGGACTACAAAATAAACGTAATGTCACAAATGAGCATTGAAAGATGTTTCCATCTGAACAATAAACTGGGTTTGCTATAACCCATCAGACCCATCATTTTGACTTATAGCACTCTATTTCGTTAAAGTTCGCTGGTGAGTGTCCTGGGGTGCGCATCTCAGTAGCAACATTAAGTCAAAGTCTTTTCTTTACCTTCCCTATGAAGTGCTCTATTTAAATTGATCAAATAAATGTATCTTGTAGTGATTACTTTAACCATAGAAGGGAAATCATGTTTTTTAGTACATTAAAGGTAATCATTCGTCGATTGGACGAAGTAATGGTGTCTATCACGGAATCCCTTTTACTCGGAATTTTGCTACGACCTCCGACAGAACTATCAGTGAATCCGTCGTAGTGGACATTTTTGCTACGAATTTCGAAATTCGTAGAAAATGGTATCATTGAATCCGAATGATTCGGAATTTTGCAGTTTAAATTTACGAACTATTTTATTTTTCGTAGAGCGCAGACAAAAAGGATTCAAAATGCAAAAACCGATAGTTTGTTTGTTGCATTAAAATTATAACTATTTTTTATTTTTTTTCTTTTGCAGAATCCTGGAATTGCTCAAGGATTTACAAAGAGCCCAAAAGATGAAGTAAACACTTTCTGGGAACAACGCAAGATTGATCTGAACAGCCTCTTACCTCCTTCTAAGGACACCAGTAGTCGGAAAAAAGTAAGTAAGAAAAGGAGAGTGTTCTGTATTGGGGTTTCAAGATCGCAAGTATCGTTGAAAAGCAGATATTTCACCAAAACGATATGGATTATAAAATAATTACATTCCATTATACACTTAGGGCTGGTTGGATTGGAAGGCCTACATAAAAAGAAAAAAGAATGCAAAGGTTCCGGAGGCGGTCCTTTCCGAATGCATTCTTTTCCCAGCCTTGAACAAGCCGTCATAAAATTGACAGGCTTAGAAACCTCCACAGCCGGAATCGAAGGAACTTTCGCATTCGGACTTCAAAACTCATGAACAATTATAGACCATATAGAAGGTCCTTGGCTGGGTGAAAACCCAGTGGAAGCTACAACCAATTGTTTCCATGAATTCCAATCGAGGGCGCATAATGTGGCGGAGTTCCCCTTCGACCACACAGCGAATAGATTCTGCCTTCGCGTCTAATATTCTCCTCCTCACTAGCAACAATTGCAAACGCAACAGAATCCATTTCTAACCATTTTTTTTTGTTCAAAATACACAAAACAACGATTGTAATTTATTTATTTCTCCAATTTTACTTAACTTGGACGTTGATTTTGAAATTTCGAATTTGATTTTTGCGGTTACATTCGGATTCTATGATACACATTCTTTCATATTCGTATCGTAGATTGGAATTCGTAACTTTATTACGTTGCTTCCCTATCACAGGGATGAATGTTCAACTCCAATTTTCAGAGAAAATGTTTAATCAATTCATACAGTAGTTTATAATTTAATACTGTTGGCCTATTTTTTAAATTTAAACCCCAAAAAAATATGTTTACTTAATATTTGTTTTAATTTATTTTAAGAAAAAAACTTTCTTAAGCCACATGTTTTCTAAGGTTGATTAAAGTAAAAAAATAAAAATAAAATAGAAATAATGCATATATTTCAATAAAAAACTAGGAAAATAAAATATTTATTCATTAAGGAAAACATAAAAATAGGAATTCAAAGTAAAAGGAATCATTTTGCGCAATTGTTGCACAGCTCAACTTTGTGCTTCACACATATGCTTCTTCTTCTTCTTATCCTTTTATTAACCCTTTCCTCGTTATACGAACTTATGCGTAACGAGTTTCCCATTTTTACTGCATCGCTGCTGCTCCGCTTATGGGGTTGGCTAATGTCGCAGACCGCAGAACGCGTCTACATAATGCTCGGTCCTGGATCGCTTCAGTGGTTAACCCCAGACGTTGTTGCGCATTTGCCATCTGAGAAATCCAGGAATTCTTTTTCCGACCTCGTTTTCTTATAGTTGGAGTGACCGTAGTTGATAGTGCCTTTTTAACCGGATTTTCCGCAGATCTTCTTTGAACGTGGCAATACCAACTTATTCTATTCGCCTCAAGCTGTTCGGTTACCGAATTCTTTATATGTTGACTTCCTCCTCCGTCATTTTGTTTTTAACAGCTTCGTACATTGTCCAGCACTGTAAACCATACATAAGAGCTGTTCGACCAACCGTGGTGTAGAGTTTCTCCTTCAATTTAAGTGGAAATTTTCGGTCGCAAAAGATTCCCGAATTTTCCCGCCATTTGATCCATCCCACACCCACTCTGAGGTTTACATCGTCGTCCCATTTCGCTTCCATGTTAAAGATTGCTCCTAAGTACTTAAACATAATGCTTTTCGGAAGAACTATTTCGTCTAACCTTATATTTGGAACAGGTCGCAACGGATGCCCAAATGGGCACGTCAAATGCTTCATCTTTGAACGACTTATCTTAAACCCGTTTCTCTCCAGCGCATTTTTCCATGAATCTAAGGCGTTCTGCAAATTTTCGACGTTAACTACGTGGCCAGCGAAGAAAATTGGCGTTACATTTGCGGAATAGCCGAATACTACGTTAAAGAGGAAAGGGCTAAGTACGCTTCCTTGATGCACTCCGACATTAACTGGAAATTCTCTCGTTAGTCCAGCAGAGCTTTTAACCGCGGTTTTCACGTTTCCGTACATGTCTTGTATTATTCTAACATACGTTTCCGGTACATTTTGAGACCTCAGCGCGGCCCATATGAGATCCCTAGGCACTCGATCGAATGCTTTCTCGAGGTCGATAAATACCATGTGTAAATCCTTAGACGAATCTCGGTGCTTTTCCATTATTATTCGTAGGCTTTGGATAGCGTCGACCGTCGATCTTCCTTCAACAAATCCACACTGGCTATTATCGAGCTTTATTATTTGCCGAAGATATGCTTATATTGCATTTATCACAGGTTGCCTTAGTCATGCGTCTTTTTGAATATGGACATAACTTGCAAATTTTTCTCTTCTTAATATTTGCACGTTCTGCTTTATCCTCTGTTATCGGATCCACATTTTCAGTGGTAATTTGTTCGATATTAGCCCTTACCTTTGTGTTTAAAGTTGGTGCTTCTAACCGCATCTCCATCCAGGGCGCTTCAGCTCCTTCATAAAATCTCTCCGTTTCGATGACTTTGAAATACAATTGTATTATGGATAACATAACTGTTTACATATTCAAGATACCGTAAAACATATACATTGGCCATCTATTTGTTTTACGGGAACACGACATGTTGCTACACATCTGGTCAAATGTATCAACCCTTCCTTTTGTTTGATTGTAAAACTCTACCATATGAGGTTTACCTGTGTTGTTAACAGTCCCTTTTTGATTGCAAGACGATATTAAATAAACCATTTTATTCGTCTTTGGCTTATATGAGATAAGTGTTAATTCCGAATCATAGCAAATAGATATAGACATAGACGTTCCACATCGCCGAGTTTTGGATTACCATTACCTTAGAATTCTGTAACACTTTCTTTAAAATTTTCGACATCTGTACAGTCGCATTCATTCAAAATCTTCTCTACTTCCTCATTTCACAAAAAGTATCGTGAAGCCATTCTAAAACTGAGATAAGTAACGCTGTCAAAAAATCATGGTAGAATCAAAACGGACACTAAATGTTACAAAGAAGGGTAATCGTCATTTTCACGAACATCGGCTCCTTTTAATAAAAAAAACACTACTTGCTCAGATAGCTACGAGTACTTCAACGAATGTCTGCGCAATACAAGATATTAGGGTTGACTTACGTGCCATGAAGAGAAACTAAGGGTAGTTAACAAAATAAAAAGAATTGTTCGTCGAATCGACGTAGATTACCCTTCTAGGGTTGACTTCTTTCATATATCCTGCGTAAATATAACCTAACAGAATTCATGTACTCTTCCGGAAATAGTTTACGCTGTGGCAAGTGCAAAGTGAATAGGCGCAGGTGTATGCGCATGCCTAACACAATTTCTTTATTTATTTCTATTATATTAATTTAATTCATCTAGTGAATCTTTTTTTTTTTATCATGAAGTATAACTATGTACATATGTATTATATATAATGAAATAATATGAATACACTTAACTGAACTAACTAATCTAAAAACTAAACTTTATCCTAATAATTAAACTAATATCCCACATCGGCGCAAATTCTGTATACAAATATTTTTGCTGTATGTTCTAAATTTTTTTTTCTATTTCTTAAGTGGTTGGTTGTAAACTTAACCATCTTCTCGTAATTTGAATTCATTCCTTCACACAAATTAAGAGATAAATACAAATAAAAAATTGGTTAGTTATATATTTTAAACCTCCAATTTAAAGCCCAAAATCTTTAAGTTTATATTCCAGTGAAACATACTTTATTGAGGTACTCGTAGTTCAATTCTGCATCCAAATCTTTCTCTTTATAATCACTAAAAACCCCATGCAACTGTTTATTTTATAATAAACTTCAGGCGAAATCCCTGGAAGGTAGAGCTGTATCAATACGAGTATTAATAATATAATTAATTACATATTAATAAAGTAATTACAATAATAATATTTTGGTAAACAGCCTTTTTTTGATAGTTCAATAGAGGGACAGCCGAAGAACACAGAATTTTATAACAAGAGGTCCCATTAAAAATGTCCGCCGAAAAGAGAAGCTAAAATATTGACAAACCTGGTGAGGACTCTACGGTTGTAGAAGATATCTCAGTGACATTAGGCTTTTGTTGAAAATGATGAATATTCGATGTATCCTCATTAATCTTCCTTTGCTTATGATCTGAGCAAATCTTCAAAGCCTAAGCAAATCCCTCGTGCATCCGATCATAATAAAAAATACATTTCACGTTTTTGGCATAAATACGAGTACAAGAGTAATGAAATAAAAATATTTTTTGATTAATATGTTCTATTTCGACTGGAGATATATTTCGACGGAGCATTGGTGTCCATGCGCTCTACATGACCCAGCCATCTCAGTCTTTGGATCTTCACTTTTCTGGCTAGGTCCATGTCGCTGTACAGTCCGTACAGTTCGTCGTTGTATCTCCTCCTCCACTCACCGTCAATGCAGACGGGACCGAAGATCGCCCGAAGAATTTTTCTCTCGAAGCAACCAAGAACACCCTCATCCATTTTTGATAATGTCCATGCCTCTGCGCCATAGAGCAGGACCGGGATTATTAAAGTCTTATAAAGGGTGAGTTTTATTGCCCGAGAGAGGGCTACTCAATTGCCTTCTTAACCCAAAGAAACAGCGGTTGGCAAGAGTTATTCTTCGCTTGATCTCATCGCTGGTGTCGTTGTCTGTATTTATAGCGGAGCCTAGGTAGACAAAGTCCTTAACTACCTCAAAGTTCTATCTGTCGAGGGTGACGTTCTGTCCGAGACGTCGGTGTTGGTTGTCCTTTTTGCTTGACAGCATATACTTGGTCTTGCCCTCATTGACCGCTAAGCCCATTTTCGCCGCTTCCGTCTCAATACTCGCGAAAGCGCCACTGACATCACGCTGCTTTCTCCCGATTATGTCAATATCGTTGGCGTATGCGAGTAGTTGGACGGACTTTTGAAAGATAGTGCCTCTTGTGTTTGCTCGTGAGTTTTGCACTATTCTTTCAAGTACAATGTTGAAAAAAAATCGCATGACAGCGCACCGCCTTGTCTAAATCCTTTTTTGACATCAAAGGTCTCGGTGAGATCTTTACCGACCATGTTGGAGCAGCGTGCATTCTCCATCGTCATCCTGCACAGACGGACGAGTTTGGCAGGGATACCAAAACTAGACATTGCTCTATATAGCTCGACTCTATAGATGCTGTCATACGCGGCCTTAAAATCGATGAATAGGTGGTGGGTATCGATCGGAAGCTCATGGGTCTTCTCCAAGATCTGCCGTAGTGCGACTTTCCTGGCCTGAAGCCACACTGATAAGGACCTATCAGGTAGTTGACAAACGGCTTCAGGCGTCCACACAATACGGCAGATAAGATCTTATATGCGATGTTAAGGTGCGCAGTTCAGAGGGTCTCCTTTCTTGAGAATCGTACAAACAATGCTGAGGTTCCATTCATCGGGCATACTTTCGTCCGACCATATTTTACAGATGAGTTGGTATATGCTCCTTGCTAAGTCATCGCCTGCCGCTTTGAAGAGCTCGGCAGTCAGGCCATCCGCTCCAGCGGCTTTGTTGGACTTAAGCTTCGATATGGCTATCTTCACTTTATCCAGGTCGGGTGGACGAAATTGTTGGTCATCATCGTCCAGGTTGAAAGGTTGATTCTGCCTGACAGCGGTATTTGGTCCGTCATCGCCGTTATACAGTCTGCAGAAATGATCTTTCCAAATCCTCAGCATCGACTGCGATTCTACTACGATGTTCCCTTGTTCATCTCTACAGGCTTCGATTCGGGGTTAGTTTCCGCGGCATGTTATTTTTACCTTTTGGTTAAACTTCCAAACCTCATTCCTGGAGTAGCATCTCTCAATTTCCTCGATCGCGCGCTTCTCATGCTCTTTCTTCTTCCTCCTGAGAAGCCGGTGTTCGTCTCTCCTCTTCCGCTCATAGAGCTCATGAGCAGCTCTGGTCTTTCTAAGCAGCGCCGCGTTATATCCATCTTGCTTAGCTGCGTGTGCTGGCCGGCATTCATCATCGAACCAGGGGTTTCGTTGTGGTGGACGAGTGAAACCCAGCACATCAGAAGCGGCATCTCTGATGGCGTTTTGGCAGTGTTTCCAGTGGTCTTCAATGCTTGATGCTGGCGATATTAGACCTCTTAAGAGATTAAGAGACACTCGATCGGAACAGGATTTGGTGATCTCTTGCGATTGTAGCCGTCTGACGTCGAATTTTCTCACAACATTAGTTTGTCTTGGCGAAGTTTGGGATATCCGCACCCGTACCTTGGCTACAACAAGGTAATGGTCCGAGTCGATGTTGGCTCCTCGGAACGTACGGACATCCATAACACTGGAGGAGTGTCTTGCGTCGATCGCAATGTGATCAATCTGGTTGACTGTTGATTGGTCAGGAGTTCTCCAAGTCCCCTTGTGTATGTCGAGATGTGGGAACCGCGTGCTAGCCACGACAATGTATCGCCCCGCCGCAAAGTCGATTAGCCTGAATACGTTATCGGAGGTGGTGTTGTGCAGGCTATATTTTCCGATTGTTCCACCAAAGATACCCACTTTTCCTAGCTCTGCATTAAAATCACCGAGGACAATTTTAATGTCATAGCTAGGGCATTGCTCGTAGGTCTTGTTGAGGAGCTCGTAAAAGGCATCCTTGGTGTCGTCATCTTTCTCCTCTGTGGGGGCATGCGCGCATATAAGGCTTATGTTGGCGAATTTAGCCTTGATGCGGATTGCTACGAGGCGCTCGCTCACATGCCGGAAGCTGAGGACTTCTCGTCTTAGTCTGCCTCCGACAACAAATCCGCATCCAAATAAGCGCTGCTTTTGCCGTCGATAGCAATTGCCGTAGTGGATGTCACAGTTTTCCATCTTCTTTTTGTCCGGCCCATCCCATCGCATTTCTTGGATGGCGGTTATGTCTGCTTTGCAGCAGTCTAGAGCCTCCGCTAGTTGCTCGGCTGCACGTGGTCTATTAAGGGATCTAACATTCCACGTGCGTGGTGTGGGGTTAGATAATATTAATCTTACTTTCACAAAAATCTTCTTCCAGTTTTATTGCTCATCACCACCATTATAATAAAGTCCTTGTTATAATGTGCATGCAAGAAATCTAAAACCATCCCGATTCAATTGTATTTTATGAACACAAACCCAATGTTATTCCTCCCTTTCTATATCAAGCCTAAGAATAAAACATATGTGTCTTATAAAGAGTGAGCCAAAGATGCTGTGGATGTTAGCTATTGTCATTTTACTGTCATTTACTGAATTTGATGCGGTTGATATTTTTGACAGATGTCATACAATTTTTGGCAAGTTTGTTCATGGAGTCGTTTACCACGCAGCAACATTACGAGTATTCAACTTTATTACAAAAATGAGTGATCTGTAAAAGTAACATTTCGTAAAATTCATGAATTTTTCGATCAACATAATCGCCCTGGTGATTCCGGAATTCCTGCAATAATGAGCCATTTTGAAGAAACATGTTCGGTATCGGATCAAACTCCATATCAGCATTTACGGCCAGCACGTATACGTCAAGATATTACCGCTGTGATTGAAAGTGTTCAAAACCAGCCAGGCACTTTAAATCTTAGCCGAAGTCAAAAATTATGCCACTTTATGCCGAAGTTGATCTTCATTTGCAAGTCTTTAAAATCCAAGTTACACAATAATTGAAGCCTTTGGAGCATGTATGACGTCAACGATTAGATAACTGGATGTTGGATCACCAGGACAATTTGTCATCCAATTTGATCTTTTTCGATGAAGCCGATTTTTGGATGGATGGATGAATAGATAAACAAAATTGTCGTTTCTGGGAACAGGAAAACCCATACGAGATTCACAAAAAACCAATGCATTCCAAAAAGGTCACTGTATGTTGCGGATTATGGGTTGGCGGCATCATTGGCCCGTGCCTATCGAAGATGAGGCTGGAGAGAAAGGAGTGAAAGGAGAATGTTACCGCAACATGATGACCGGCTATTTTTTTTCCAAAATTTAATGAATTTGATCTGGATGGTCTCTGGTTTCCACAGGATGGTGCTACCGACCACACAACCCATCGATCAATCGATTTTTTACATATAAAATTTGAAGATTGCATTATTTCGGTTAGGGGAGAAGTTGATTGGCCCCACTTACTGTGTAATCCAGTGAGAATTCAGGATCTCAAATAAAAGATCCAAACTCAAATTGAATTTATTATTATCTAAGAAGAAATAGATAATATTGACCTTTAGATGGTCGTTGGCAACAGAAACGGTAGTGGTCACATGAACAATGTTTTATTACATTCACAATTGCCACAGACCGAACTCAATTAATTCATTAAATTTTACATCGATTTTGTAATAAATATGTGTTTAGTTTAAATGAAAATGCCTACACTAGCTGTTGGCTGACTCTTTATAAGAAAAACACATTCTCAATCCTTTGCAGTCTGCTTTTCTTGCTTGTTGCACGGAAAATGGGAACAGTCACAACATTCCCTGAGTTTAAGCCAAAATTATAATTAGAAATTGATTTTTATCATAAACTGACCACACAGTTAGAGAAAAAAAACATAAAAGAACCGTATGGCAATACGAGAAAGCCAATTGGAGCGGACTCAGTACATTTTTCTACAAAGATGGATGTCGCTGCTAATATGATCACAGATACTATTCTTTTTAGAATGAGATCCTTTATCCCCCATCGGATTAAGAGTATCAGATCAAAAGGAAAGGCATAATACTACTCGAGCTGTAAACAGGCTGTCAGGGTTAGAGAAATGTTTTTAGGGTCCTACAAGACCAACCTGACAGGGGAAAACCGATACGAAAATTTTCAAACAAGCCAAAACCGACTACAATGCCTTTCTTAAGCGTGTGAAACTTCTATACGAGAGAGATTAAGATTACCTGGCCAAGATGGTATATCTCTCCTTTTTTTAAGAGGTTTTCTTCTACGCTGGTAAAACCGCAGCGTAAGCTTTTTTATCAATCTTACTGTTTGGAGCCTTTTCCGATAGGTGGAAGGCAGCTGGACAAATTCCAGCACGTCTTTAAAAATGGCGAATCATCCTCCCTCTTTTTCTCACAAACCAATTGCACTTACGTCCCTCCTTTGCAAGGTCATGGAAACGCTAATGAGCCAGTCAGTTCATGAACAACATCTCGAAGCACGAAAACTTCTCAATGGCCGCATTACGGTTATCGTAGCAACACGTCCACTGCTGATTTGATGGACCCACCGAAAAGTGAAACCAAAACTAAAATCAACCTGACGAAAACAAGAAAGTTGCACTAGATATTTTTAAGCCATTTAGTAAAATTTGGCATCAGGCACTTTTGTCGAAAAGCGTGAATTTGGGCTCGATGACTCTCTTCTTCAATGGTTTAGAAATTACCTTTCGGAACTTTCAATTCAAGTTGCCTTGATGTCATTCATAAAATCTGACATTCACAAAATATGCTGGTGTACCCCAGGGCTCCATTCTATCTCCGACATGATCTTTTGTCTGCTACTTCTAGTCCAATATATTCCTTTGCTAATGAGAGTACACTCTGCTTTTCGCATCCATTCACGGACTCACGGGGACGGCAGTGAATGTTAAGTCCATAAAATTTCTATATCAACAACATAACCAATTGGGGAACTATCATCAGAGTGCAATTTAATGCTTTTAAAACGCAATGCTGCCTTCTGTCGCTAAAGCTAAATTGAAATACCAAGCCATTATCCATGAATAGCACTTGTATCATCGAAACCGAAAAACTTTTCATTCTCGTTATGTATTTCAACGACAACTTACGTTGGAATGGTCATATATTCGAAGTTAACAAAAACGCTGCGAAATGTCTAGGTTTTCTCAAGCGATATTAGAAATATTTCACACCCTCTGATCTGGCCTGAATACATAAGGTTTTCATCCTCCCTTAGTTGGGAGGTTCCCGTAAACATGAAATTTTAAGCTGAAGCCAATATTACATACTCGTTTGACCCTTCGACGACCTACGTAATGTCTCTTGCACTCATACTCACTCTAGCTTTACACGTCCCATTTCAGAGATCTGAGTCTAAATTCTTTATCCAACACATCCTAGTCTTTTAACTAACTTTTCTGATATAAAATAAAGCACTGGAGCCAGGATCTATCAAAACATGGAAACATTTCATACATGTTGTTTGGTTGATTGGTTCTAAGTATTAGTTGTTGGAAAACGAATGGTGTGGTTTTTTTTACAATAGGCATATTTTAAAGTACTGCAGAATTTTTCGCTAAGATTGTGGTAAAGTAAATTTTGGCATGCTTTACTTTGCCTGATAAAATTTGGAATGTTTGAACATATGTGTATTCTAGTTTAGTTTGTCATTTGAGTCATTTATAATTTTTACTACGGCAATAAGAATCTCTGATTGGTCATTTGGAATTTTCCAAAGCCTCCAGCGATTGAAAACGATTTTTTAAAAGTTCGAAAACCTCTTGCAATCGGGGTATTTCTCATCGTTCGTTAAGTGATTGATCATAAAATTTGTGTGCTTGTTTTACATCTTCTCTATTTTTCCCTATTTCATTGCTGTACGCAGTTTCATCAACGAATTTTTCCAGGCTTCTTCCATGTTATGAGTAAATTCATATCTGTTTTATTAAGAAAAATGTCCTCATGTAGTTGAATGTTTCAGTTATTTCAATTAGTAAAATTTCAAAGTAGCCTTGCTTCGTATCTCCTATCCTTAATGCGCGAAAGAAAAGTATCACATTAAAGTACTCTTCCCATTTGTGGCTAACTTCATTGTTCTCAGACAAAAGTGGTCGCTGTTCATTTTTAGTATGAATTGCGAATGCAATATATGACCGATAAGACTTACACAATAATTTCTTTTGTCTTGTGCGGCGATATAGCAAATATTAATGTTGCAGTTCTGCTCTTGTTGTTGTCTGTTCATAGGTTGCAAAGCTATGTATATTTACCCTCAATGCAATACCACTTCTATCAAACGTGTACTCATTTCCAGAGTTTGACTTAAGCCACACGGCTTAGCAGTATCTACTTTAATTAGTGCCCATTGAAAGTCTGGTTTTTTTGTTCTTCACCGCCATATAGGTCTCATCATTCCACCATTAATAAGCAAAATGATAAAGACAAAATTCATAAAATTGAACTTGAAAATGCAATAATATCAAACTCAGTGGATATAGCCAATAATTTTAATCAGTTTTTTGTGTCTGTTGCGACGCAATCGAAACCTCATCCTCTACAATACAACTGTAGTTGCAATTTATATGCAGATATCACTGAAGAAACATTTCAAAGTAACAGCTTTGTTTGTAAGCCTTTTACGCCGTATGAAATCCATAAGTGTATAATGTCTCTTAATAACAAAAACTCTGGTACTTCCGATAACATTACTAACTGTCTTTTGAAAGGTATTTCACTGCTTATTGTCGATGTGTTGTGTCATTTGTTCAGTTTAGTTGTGAACTGTGGTATATTTCCTTCGTCTTTAAAATGTGCTGAAGTCATTGCTCTTTTTAAAAAGGATAACCGAAAGTCAATGCATTAGCATTATAGGCCTATTTCCATTATCCCAACGTTCTGAAAACTATTTGAGAAATTAGTAAAAGTCCGTATAGTGTCATTTCTAAATAAAAACAAATTTTTTAATAATAACCAATTTGGCTTCCGAAAGGGTAGATCCACTGAAGATGCCGTACTTAAATTGTGTACTGAAATCTGTGATAGTTATAATAATGGAAAGACTAGTGTAGTTCCTTTCATAGATAGGACAAAAGCATTTGATATGGTCAATCATGGTATACTTTTAGAAAAGTTGTACAAAGCTGAACTGAGGATGTAATATATAATTGGCTTTCTTCTTACCTGTCAGGTAGAAGTCAGAGAGAAAAACTTGATGGAATTCTCATTAATGAGTTAAAAACAACCATTGGCTTACCTCAAGGATCGGTCTTGGGACCAATCTTATTTTTTATATATACGAGTATGTAATCGTTATTTGATCAAAGTTTTAATAGTCGTATTACAGCTTTTGCTGATGATATCGCTTTAACATATACAAATGAGAGCTTATTCAACTCAACAGTTAAGCTTCATATGGATTTTAATATTCTACGACAGTGGTTCGCAAAGCACGAGTTGCTGATAAGCGAAAAAACCAAAATCATGATTTTTATTGGGTGTATAACCATAACGGTTTTTTTTTCAAAATTTGAACGTTTATTTAGAAAAACATGTACCATAGTATAATTCAAAGTATTGCCCATCTGAAGCTATGACTCCATCTTTCTGGCACTTTGTGGATCCCATCCCAAAAGAACTGCGCCGGCTTGGCAGCCAAGAATGAATCAAGCCAATTTTTGATATTCTGCTCTGATGTGGATGTGGCGTTCTGCATCGACCGGAACAAATGCTAGTCAGAAGGGGCAAGGTCTGGGCTATAAGGCGGTTGGGGTAAGACTTCCCATCCACTGTTTTCCAAATAGTTCTTAACCGGAATAGCAACGTGGGGCCGAGCGTTGTCATGATGAACAATTTTTCCACGTGTCTAGTCGCATATTCCGGGCGTTTTTCGGCTACCGCTCTCTTCAAACGGATTAATTGTATTCGGTAGCGTTGTCCATTGATGGTTTCACCCGGTTTTAGTAGCTCATAATACAACACACCCATCTGATCCCACCAAATACAGAGCATTACCTTTGCGCCATGGATATTCGGCTATGTCGTTGATTTGGCTGGTTGGCCGGGTTTCACATATGATATTTTGCGCTTGGGGTTATCGTAATGGATCTATTTTTCATTACCAGTAACAATCCGATGCAAAAATGACTTCCTTTTGTGACGTTCCAGCAGCATTTCGGACATGCAAAACCGCCTTTCGACGTCTCTCGACTTGAGTTCATGTGGAACCCAATTTCCTTGCTTTTGAATATATCCAGCTGCTTTTAAACATTTTGAAATGGCTGCTTTAGTGACACCCAAAGATTCTGCGAGCTCTTCTTGTGTTTGGCAACAATCTTCATAGAGTAATGCTTCCAGTTCTTCATCTTCAATTTTTTTTGGCTGCCCAGGACGTTCATCGTCTTCCAAGCCTTAATCCCCACTTTTAAATCGTGCAAACCACTTTTGGCACATTCGCTTAGCTAGCGCATGTTCACCATAAACTTTCACCAAAATACGATGACTTTCGACAGCAGTTTTCTTCATATTTAAGTAATGAAGAAGAACTCCCGCAAAAACACGTTTTCAGGCACAAAGGTCGACATATTTGAGTGAAAAAAAATTATTGTTGCTTACGCTTCAAATGAATGACATATACTGAAATGACGTACAAAGATAGTAGCTTTCCAAAGCATGTTCCAATGGAATAATAGCAATGGAATAATACAAGTTATGCCATCTCTTAGCAAACCGCACGAATAAGTTATAGAAAAGTTACGAGTATAATTTAAAAGGTGTTTCCTTTCATGTCACTTCCTGTACAAAATTGTCCTTATCTGTTCATGCATGTGACAAAAAAACTTTTACGAGGATTCAATGTGTAGTTCAAATTGTTTTAAAATAGAAGGTGTTGAAAATTATAAGTATCTAGGGATGTTAATAGACAAAAACCTGGATGGAAAAACGCATGTGAACGAGTTAAAAGAATTTATGTTATCAGTTACTCGTAAAATGTATATTCTAAGACCACACTGTTTAAGGAAAATTTTATTAATGTTTTATTATGGACTTGCACACTCCAAGTTACAATATGGTAAGTAACTGTAACTGTAATAACTGTAAGTTGGGGTGGAACCTACAATACCACCATGGAAACATTAAACATTGCTCAAAAACACCTCTTTAGAATTGTATCTAACGCAAATAGATTAGCCAATAGTTGGCCTCTAAACTTCAGACTACATGTTCTATCGATAAAGAATCTTTACATCTTTAAGGTTTTAAAAGTTTTTTTTCATGCGATGTGGCTATACTATAGCACTACTCTCAGGAGCTCATATGTGTACGCGTTAAGAGCAAATGATATGTTATTTGTAAATACTCCTCTACCAATTTTAAACTGCGACAGCACCTAGGCCTTTTAATAAATTGCCCATCGTATTAAGATCAATTGTGCAACCCACACTATTTTTAATAGAAGTAAAAAAATTCTTTTCGGTCTGGATAGTTCAGTAGTCAAAGCATATTTTAACACAGATTTTTAATTTGCAATCTAAATTTTCTTAATGTATTCTTAAGGCGTGTTTTTTTGGTAATCAATATAGGCTTAACAAAACCGAATCGTATGCTCATAATTTCCATTTGTTTAATTAAAAAAAATAAAACAAATGATCAAATATTTGTATTTGTGGCTTCAATTCCATATGTTCTCAGTTTTTCTGGCTTGAATGCATCTTTTCTTTGCAATTTTTTTTTTGCATGACAGAATGCTTTGGAACCGCTGTTTCTATCGGGGCTAAATACATAAGCCTCCATTTATAAAGAATTATCCAGAATAAATAATTCTATACAGTCTTAGTTGTTGTTGCCTTTAACATGTAAATTTTTAGGTGCGGTGAAAAGTAACCTCCTTAGGAATGAAAAAAAAAATTTTAAATGTTTTTTTTTATTTTATTCAATATACCTAGTCCCCTTTTAGCTTGATAGACTTATTCTAGTGATTTTTTTAACTTCTTGATCCCGTCCGAAAAGCAAATACTCCTCCGTGGCGTCGATGATTTCCTCGCGTGAGCCGTATTTTTTTATTGATGAGCAATCTTTTGAGGTTTGGGAGGAGTTAATAGTCGGAGGGAGCCAAATCGGGCGAATACGGTGAGTTCGACAGCAATTGGAGCCGTAAGTCATTGATTTTAGCCGTGAATGCGTTGCTCTTATGCGCCGGCGCATTGTCTTGCAAAAACAACATTTTTTTTCGCTTCATGTGAGGCCGTTTTGCAGCGATTTCGGCCTTCAATCGCTCCAATAATGCACAGTAATACTCACTGTTGATGGTTTTCCTTTTTCGAGGTAGTCCACAAAGAGTATGCCATGACAATCCCAGAAAACCGACGCCATAAGCTTTCCGACCCATTGACCCATTCAGTCCATTCCCGGGCACTCTTTCTTTTCTCTGGGGTGTAATAGTTAATCCAAGCAAGTCAAAACACTCTTTCGAAGTGCTCTCGCGTTCGTGTTTTTGGTCAGGAGTGAGCATGCGCGGCACCCAGCGCAGGATAACTTTTTCATATGCAGAATATTGCCCAAAATATGACGCGCATTCTGGCGGTCAAGGAGGTTACTTTTCACCCCACCTATTATATAGATTACCAAAAATACACACTTTTATTCATTTTTTCATATCTTTGATTTATTTTCTATTATAACCTTTGTAACACATAAGTTTTCATTTAATTTTTATTGAATTTTACCCCACATGACATGAAATTAGTCAATATAGTTTAATAGAAGGATCATTCGCCTCTGGTCACTCAAGTTCTACAGAATGATGCCTTTTTCTTCACTTTCAAAAATACTCGCATTTGAAATACTTATAAATTTTTGTAATTTAAGAAACTGAATACCAAAAAAAAAAGAACTATGTTTCGGCACTCAATATACTTGTAGTTGAACCGTGATATTTTTATGAGTTTCATGTATCCACGGTCTTTTGTAAAGTTTCATCTTCCAAAACTCTTTCCTGAATGGCGGTGTTTGTATCCGCAGTTCGATTCCATGAAGAGTGTGCCTAAGTCCTCTCCACCAAAATCATCTCTTCCTTGATATTCCCTAGAGAAAAAAAGCAAATTCCTTACTAAAAATTTGCAAACTTAATGTCTTGAAGAGTTTCTTAATGACTATGGGAACTTGTTATATCTAACTATTTTTGATTAAACAGTATTACCTATTTTGAGTAAGAAATACGGCTCCACATTAAAATGGCGTTTTACTAACCATAATTTCATATAATGGGTAAAATGTAAATGTAAAATGATTATAAAATCATTGAATCAATTGAGATAAAAGAATTCCACAACAACTATTTTTATCAAATTGGCGCTAATTCTAATGAACTCCAATAAAAATTTAATTCTTAAATAATAAGTGTTTGGTCTTCTGCACTGATTTATAAATCGAGTGTGGAGCTTCATAGTGAGACTATCATTTGCCCCGTCTTGCCATCATTTGGAGGGTGTGAGAAATAATTTACAATGATTCGTTTTATATTTTTTATTGATTCAAATAAACGTAATAACTGTGTAATATTGCATGAGCTCAGTGATGATTGATTTTTTTAGTTGTTGTTCGTAGAACGACTGCTTCTTTCGGTAATAAGAGAATCTGGTCAACGTAGGTCTTGTCACCAGCCCTGCGTGATGACCTTTCGGTAACGACAACATATTCCAATTCATTTGATAAATCACCAAATACTGCGTTTAAGTTGACAGTTTCCACACCATCCATAATATTCAGAAGTGTTATATAGGTATATTCATTCGCCAGGAATCTAAACAAAAATACGAGAGGTTCTATAAAATTGGGCGCAAGTAATTTTACTATTTAAGGCCTACCTCTTAACTGCCAAAACTGAGCTGCTAACGGCCTTAATTTGGGAATCGCCTTCCTTAAAGGTTTGTTGCGACCTCAAAACCTGCAACTGCTTGTACACGTTTAGATGGCTGTAGGCAATACCACGCTCCCTCTCAACGTTTACAAGAGGATATAGATCGGACATGGGTAGCCAAGATTTGTGTGCGGCGGAGAATCCAGCATTGTTTTCATCATTCCAATGGAATGGAGTACGGCATGGATCACGGCCCTTTATATCGTAAATGGATGAATTCGAGTTACAAGCAAGTGGATCAACACTGTCACTCCATGAAATCCAGACATCAGTCATACCGATTTCTTCACCTTGATACGTTACACTAGCTCCAGGTAAAGTAAGAAGCAACACATTGAACAAATCGATACGATCTGCTCCCATACGTGAGCCAACACGACTCCTGTCATGATTTCCAGTCTATTTTAGATAGCGAAAATATATGTTATGTACAAAAACGATTTCATATACAAAACTGCTCTACTTACAACCCAGTTAGGTGTTCTTCCTTTCGGCATTTTATTCATCCATGTGTTGAGGGTCTCAGCATAATCATACGCATCTGAGTTCTTGGTTAACGAACTTATCATAAGGAAATTGAACGGAATTTGGGCACCATCTGTTGTGTCATTGCCATAGTATTGCATCACAATGTCAATTGGAGAGTAGGTCTCAATCATAAGAATTCTAAAAAAAATTACCGTTAAACGTGTTCATTTGATTTTGAAACTAGTCATATAAGTAATCGAAATTAATCGTACACATGTATGTAACATACCTATCTTCGCCCCCATTCTCGGCCTTGAACTCATCAAGTACGCGTCTCCATTCGTAGACTAGAGCAATTGTCTCTGGTTGATCAAAAGTGTAAATATGATCCAAATAATCAATGTCATCTGGATCGGTGAATAGATAATTACGTGGCTCATCTAAATAGTTGCCATTGTATCATTAGTATCGGATACAATCTATTTATTCGATGGGTCTACTTACATTCATGTATGCCTTAACTTTGGGATTGCGGTAGTTTAAATCTGGTTGTTTATCCGCGAACTGGTGTAAGTAGTATTCCCGACGTTTTTTATTCCATTTCCAAGCGCTTCCCCGGAATTCACTTAACCAGTTCGAAGGTGGCTGACGAACACCATTCACAATCTTACCTGGATGCCATACGTAAAAATCTTTAAATTCGGGATCACGTTTGACTGACTTTTGAAACCACACGCATTCATCGCTAGAATGATTTGGTACAAAATCCAAAATAATTCTAACTCCTACTTGATTAGCCTTAGCAATCAAGGCATCGAAATCATCCATGGTGCCGAAAATTGGATCAATATCGGTGAAGTTGGAAATATCATATCCAAAGTCAGCCATAGGTGATCTGAAAATTGGTGAGAGCCATGTTGCTGTAATACCAATTTCTTTGAGGTAAGCCAGATTATCAGTGATACCTTTAAAATAAAAAAATAAGCAAATATTATATACCTATAGTGTAGTATATATGTAGTTTATAACATATGTTTAATGTTGGTTTAAAAAATATAGGATTTTGGAGACGATCTACGTTAACGTTGTTCGTATATCTGAACAGGGAGATTAATTCGTTAAAAGCACAAAGTTAATGGGGCTTTATTGCTATCTTTCAACACAGAAAATATTCAAATTTGCATTTAATATATTTAATATATTTGACTTTGTATTAAGGAAATAAATAATCATTTGTGTTACTTATAATATTTCAATTATGTACATTTTGTACATTATGTACAAAAAGCAAATATTGTAATATATTCGTAGCACACAATTTCAAGGCTTACTACAAAAGTGAAACTTTGTAGCTTTTTAGATTTAATGTCAAATTATTTATATTCCGTATCAGTATCTTAAATGATTAGTTGTAACTTACCCTTCAAATCTCCGACACCATCTCCATCGCTATCTTTGAAGGATCTTGGATAGATTTGATAGAATGATGCAGTTTGCCACCAAGCAGTATTTTTTGGACGGTCTTTTGAAATTACATCTTGTTTGTATTCGCTGGCGTTAGTCACTGCCACAAGCAGACACACAGCAATAATATTCTTCAAAGTCACCATTGTGACCACAATAAGAGCCGATTCAGATAAAATTCAGACAGAATACGCCCGAAGAAAGAAGTTTGCAAACTCTCCCTTGGAGGAGACGGTGGATCCCTTAAATAGTTTTTGGGTAAGGCATTTCATTGTATATCAGCAAGGTATCAAGAAGTGATTATCAGGAGCGTAAGATAATATTCGAAATGATTATTGAAAAATTATCACGCGATATTCCCGATTGTCGATTAAAAAGAAAAACATTTACTATAGATATGCACGAATTAAATTAATACGGTAACCTTCGCAGGTATTCTCTGACGATTTTGCTTATATTTTGTTTCTTGTTGTTGGCTCCCGCAGAGGCTCTGCTCATTAGCTTATAATCAACAACAACAAAACTAAATAATGATAAAGCACTTTTTGTGGGGGTTCGAGAGTGGAAAATCACCGACGCGACACGACTCACTAAAATGCTACTGATGATTTTGTTTTTTTTTTGGTTTTTTTTGCTTCTCCACAGTGTGGAGGTGCTCAATACCTAATATGTGAGTATATGTAAATATACAAGGTGTATCTGTTAAGGAAGACAATCACTATTACTGAAGATTCTTGTACAAAAAATCCAATGATACACCCTGTATGTCGTAAACATATCATAAAACGCAACTTGAATCCTGCCAAGTTAAATCTTAGATCATGTAAAGGATCTTGTTTTTAGGCATCTGAAGCAGTCAGCTCAGGGAGTAATAATAAACTTGTTAACGATTAGCTTACTGTTCAGGTATTTGTCCAGATATCTTATGGAGAGTTAACAGTTGATGTTTACCCCATTTACATTGACTTCTCCTCTGCGAAAATGATGATCTCTGTTTTTGAGTAAAATAGAAATAATTTCTTCCTTTTTCTTCATTCCTTCCTTCTTCTCCAATTTTTCCTACCCATTTCCATGAGATGAAAATATAGTAGCATCGCACCGGTGGAGGCGTTGCTATGTACCTACGAAATCCACTTAGGGGCAAAGTGATGCACAAATCGCCTCCTGAAAACCTAACTTGATGTTGTCGAAAGGCTGATCGAACGGATCAGTTTTGACCCATTGCTAGATGTTCATGTATTTCTTCAAACATAGTTATCTATGGTGACTTAAATTGCAATCTGCAATATTAAAGTCTGAACCAGCCTCGTTTATCAGCAATTTAAAATTCCCTCATTTAGCCATCGTTAACTTGAGAATCCCCATCCACTATTTGGAAGACTCATGGTCCTTTCTTGATGTTTTCTTTAGTGGTGTTGAAAACATCTCTAACCTGCTTTTTATGACCAAATTTCTGTGCCAGGAATTTTCAAGCACGACTTGAACTGTGTATCAGCACTGCGAAACAATTTCACCGTGACTTTCAAAATACAGACTAAAGTAAACTGCTTTCCAAAGTTAATCTAATATGTTGGGACATCATCCAATACATGCGCTCTCTAGACGACCAAGTAATGTTTCTACAGCAACAGGGATCACAGTTATAAAAGTATGAAAACAAAATACCTCTTAAAGTAATAGTACACACTTCTAAGTCCCCTCAATGGTTTACCCCTTACATCATTAAAGTTACAGTCCACCATGAAATGGCCTACCGGAAGTGGTGAAAATTTCGTGTCGATGAATTTTGAAATGAATATCGTTCATTGCACAACAAAGTTGTCTTGAAATTCGGATCTGCCAAAACAACTTTTTATAATCACAATCTACCTCTGGAAATTCTACGAATATTTGGAAGAAGCTTCTCGATTTAGGCATCGGTAGAAAACTTATCGTGGTCCCCACTGATGCTAGCTGTGAGCAGTTGAACTGCCGTTTCATTTCCTCATACGGCAATCATTTTTGCAGCCCCGATCCTAAAGGAGCTTACTTAATAAGCTTCAATTCTTGCAAAAGCACAGATAGCTAGTTCTACCAAGATAAACTTGACTTATTTCTGAGTACTAATTATTTATTCAATTATTTTGGAACTTTGGAACTCTCTGCTTACTGATCTGAGAAGCATAAGCATATTAGATTGTAGTAAATTCTTTATCAAATTCGAGAAATAATTTTGTGTGAAATTTTATATTTTTTTTAATACATATCAAAACAGTGTTAAATGCCACTTCAATAAGCTTTACTTTTAATTCAAGACCCTTTTTGAAAAAATAAAGGAAGGAATATAAAATATAAAATATAAAATATAAAATATAAAATATAAAATATAAAATATAAAATATAAAATATAAAATATAAAATATAAAATATAAAATATAAAATATAAAATATAAAATATAAAATATAAAATATAAAATATAAAATATAAAATATAAAATATAAAATATAAAATATAAAATATAAAATATAAAATATAAAATATAAAATATAAAATATAAAATATAAAATATAAAATATAAAATATAAAATATAAAATATAAAATATAAAATATAAAATATAAAATATAAAATATAAAATATAAAATATAAAATATAAAATATAAAATATAAAATATAAAATATAAAATATAAAATATAAAATATAAAATATAAAATATAAAATATAAAATATAAAATATAAAATATAAAATATAAAATATAAAATATAAAATATAAAATATAAAATATAAAATGTAAAATATAAAATATAAAATATAAAATATAAAATATAAAATATAAAATATAAAATATAAAATATAAAATACAAAATATAAAATATAAAATATAAAATATAAAATATAAAATATAAAATATAAAATATAAAATATAAAATATAAAATATAAAATATAAAATATAAAATATAAAATATAAAATATAAAATATAAAATATAAAATATAAAATATAAAATATAAAATATAAAATATAAAATATAAAATATAAAATATAAAATATAAAATATAAAATATAAAATATAAAATATAAAATATAAAATATAAAATATAAAATATAAAATATAAAATATAAAATATAAAATATAAAATATAAAATATAAAATATAAAATATAAAATATAAAATATAAAATATAAAATATAAAATATAAAATATAAAATATAAAATATAAAATATAAAATATAAAATATAAAATATAAAATATAAAATATAAAATATAAAATATAAAATATAAAATATAAAATTGGTGAACGATGAATGCTGTGTGCCTCTGTGGATTATCTTACAACAGAGACCAACTTTTTGGATCGGAAAATAAGGGCCGAATACAATGGATTCTGGCCATCAAATGCATACCAAAACTTCAAGATGCATTATGCATTAACTGTTTTACCAGTTGGAATGAATTTTACTAAGTTTTGTGTGGAACTTAATGACCGCTCCTTGTTCCATGTTAAAATTTCAACAACAAATTAAAAGGTGTTTTAAAACAAAAATGTATAAGTATTAAATTTCAACGAAAAGTCAAGATAATGTAACAGGTAATACCGAAAGATTCAAGCTTTAAAATGCATGTTCGGACAAATAGATGCACACTTGGTGCCTGAGATATGACTCGTGTTCACGATATTATTTGCCACATTGTGTATATTGAATAAATAAATAAATTAATTAAAATTAGAAAGGTTTGGGAAATCTGAGGTGAAAATATTTTATAAATCTGGTCAATGGGCTAAATCTTGAGAAAATACTGAATCAAACGAAACTACGTAAGAGATGGCACCACTTTTGATTGTTGATGTTTGTGATTGACAACTTTTTCAGTTTTGTCATAAGTCTTATATTCAGTAGGTTGAATATTAGCAATTTCCTTGACCGTACTTTTTAGTTTTCTTTGCATATGGGAACACAATGAGACTTGGCAAAATTTCAAAGTCTTATATTTCTCTTTGAACGGACTCAAATCTACAAATGCTTTGTTTTTATTCTTCTGACTCGCTGTGGACCTTTGGCAAAGGCTGTCTTGGTAACACTGGCTTTCAGCTCCTCGTGACCCTTTTTATACTTTATTGCTACGGCATCCAAGAGACCTTTGGTGGCATTCATTATATTTTTAGTTTTTGGTGAACGCCGAGTACTCAGTTTTTTAATCCCTTAACTAATTCCTATTAATGAGTTTGATGTACAAGTTTCACAAGTTTCTTTTGTCTTTTGAGTATCGATATGAAGGAAGTTTTCCAAACATTGCTAGTTCTTTTCGAAATTCTTTCCCAATCATTTTAGTTGAAGATGCGCATAAACTGCTGGTAATTTTATACCAATTTCGAACACCTTTTCCCTTGACAAATTTGTTATATGAAATATAAATGAATTAATAATTTCATATGTTGTATGAAATAATATCTATTTTTAAATGTTAGCTAAAATTTTCTAATACAACCGTTTATCTCCATTTTCCGTAAAGGAATATAGGGTGTCAAAAATACTTAAAGTGGCTTGGAAAAAGTTACAGAGCCTTAGCCATAAACTATTTAAGCTCAATAAATACATATATAGACATATTTAAGACCAATTTGATCAATTGTCAATTCCGCGAGTATTCCACTAATAAATGCTATACGACTAATGAAAAATTAATTTATGCCTTATCTCACATTTAAGCCCTAATTGATAGCTTATCTTTGCGCTTAATAACTTAATGTGTTATCTATATGTTTTCATTCCGCTCTAACTCAGAGGCAAGTGCAGATATGCAATTTGTTATTTTTAACTCTTACCTCTCACCCATAATCGTTGTTAGTAGTGCATTGACTTTTCTAAAATTGTTGCTCTTCGTTTGAATAACTCAGATAGTTCTGGCAAGAATTCTTCCAAATTTTCCTTCTATATGTTCGATGTTGAAAATTTCGAAACAATTTTCTATATTCAGGAAAAACAATTTTTGCAAAGTAACTTCGTTTTATTTGAAAATTAAAGATGGTCCATTCTGGTTCAAAGTCTTTTGCCATCTTTCTGGCAGTAGTATGATTCCAAGTTCATAATATTTTTATTCATTGCTGGCAAAAAAACTCATTCAGGTGATTGTTGATTTTTGACCTCTTCATTTTAAGTAAAGGTCTTACCGTCTAAAGTTTTTTGCAGAGACTGGAATAAATATTAATCAAATAGATATGGGAAATATGGTGCGTGTGGAAGTACATACCATCCAAGCTTTTGGCTAGTTACAAATGATCGTGAAAGGTGGAATTCGAGAAATTTAATCTCTCAGCGATCTCATGAGTCGCCAGCACGAACTGGCCTTCCAGAACGTAAAAGGAAAAAATCTTCAAAATCAAAATTGCTATATTGAAAATTTCAAACCAGTTTTGGTACTATCAATATGTCATACATCTTCTCCATACACATCGGAAAATTTTTTTTCTATCATGAACAGCACTTTTACCTTCGGTAAAATCGGCATTATAAAGGTAAAATATGCCAAAATGCTACTCTCCACTTTCCTGCTGCGTAGAATCAATTGAACCTTTTCACAAGCAAGCCTTTCTATAACATACATATCAGCTGTTAAAATAAAGGCATAACTGTTAAGAATAACAATTAAGTCCTCTTTAGAAAATGATGAAATTTCCATACAATATTTATTTTTAATAACTCTCGCTCAGTATGGTGTCCGAATAAGCCCTCTCCTATCATGCGATTTACTTCTATGTCTCACCAAAGCCTTACACCAATAAAAGTTTGACTTATCAGATCTGAAACTCGCTATATTTACGAAATCGTAGTTAGTATAGAATTAATAACTTAAAAATTCTTGCTTTTCCTTGAAATTACGAATTTTGTTTTGAATTTTCATTAAATGTGTCTTTGTTTATGCGTTTCGATTAGCACTGTAAACATGTTAGAAGTTTACTGTATTTTTAAAAAAAAAATTATTTTATTTTGAGATTTTTTTTTTCATTCTAAATAACTTAGAAAGCTAGTGGCGTATTTTAGTCAAAATCTTATGGCCGCGATTCTGCAGAAAGACCCATAATCTGACTAAAATTCAAGTCGATATTATCTTTGGCCAAAAAAACTGACACATTTCGCCATACATACGAGTATGTACTCACACATACAATCACAGACATTTTCTTAAAACCTTTCCAAAAACACTTTATGCTAAGGATATCCCAACATTTTCATTTTCGATTTTCAAGAAGAATGAATGCAAGATCTTTCCTATAAGGAAGGTCAACATCAATTTTAAGGTGACCTTAAAAATAACTCAACTTTAACTGCTCTACAAGCAAAAATATTGATCCAAATGAAATAATTTTTTCGATCCAGTGAATTTAAAAAAATTGCATTATAGACCCAAAAGAAAAAAGAATTATGCAAGGACTTATGCCTGAATGGGCCACTGTGGGAAATAACGATAGAGATAAGTAAAAAGGAGACATTTCGGCAGCGTAAGAGTGTGTCAATTGAGTGTAATATAAGCATCACCTTTGAGATTTTTCATAAATTTCAAAATAATAAGCGCCAGGAGTAGAGAACCGCCTAATTTTAGGAGAATAAACGTCTATATATTCCGCCGTTGTAGTTTGAAAATACTGAATTCCACTCTGTGTATGGCTCTTAAATTAGTAGCACTCTAAATTTTAGAATCATATATCCTTTACATGGGCAGGGATGTAAGTCTAGGAACGAATATGACAAGCAGAGACACTGTTGCATTCGTATACTGGATGAAAACAATAAATAAGAGAACATAAAGGGTATCCGAGGCAAAATGTAGATCACACCGTTTGCCACTTTTTATTGACAGTCAAGGTGTTGTTACGAAAACCAACGTCAATCATTGAGGAGTTTTTGTGTTTCTTGATGTTTCATTTCCATGCCCTTAGAAACAGAGCACGGGATGGAGCGATACTATTATCCATTTACTCGAAAAATGTCTTAAAGAGAAGGACTGGTGAAAAAGCATACCCAATGGTTTTGCCAGCATGAAGAAGAACTTCTTCAGTAGATGGAGGGATTTATTTAATATACTCGTATGGGCCTCAATTTCAGATGTTTTTGATGAATGACAAAAATTGTTACTACTTTTCGGATATTTTATTTTTTCAGCCTCACATCATAATTCTTTATAAATCCTTTATAGCTCGTGTTGTAGCACGCTATTCTTCCGCCTTATACGCTTCGTTGGGTGAGGGATGAATGATCTCATTCCAAAGGCAATTGAGCTGATCATTTCAGCAGCTGTGTTCACGTCGCCTCAAATAAGTTTCTCATATTTCCAGACCGTGCTCTAAGAAATGCATTCACTCACTGTGTAGCTAGTATATAAGAAATTGGATGTAAAATGATATAAAAGAATAGTGCTCTGACATACCTGGAGGGGAGAGCACACCAATAGGGTGGAAATTAAAAACAAGCTCAGGATATTGACAGAAGAACAATCAACATCAGCTAATGTTTGACAAATATGCCTGAATAACCCGGAACTGTATACATCAAAAATAATAACGATTTGAGTAGGAGAATACAGGAATACAATTCTTTGTATGGAGTCAAATTGCTGTGCTGTAAATTATGCAGTAGTTCTTTTGAAGCCGATTCCGTTATAAGTCTTTGGTTATTATTATGGAAGGTCCAAGGTTTAATAGATAGATAGTTAATTTCGAATAAAATTTCCACTGAGTTTGTTATCTCACACAGTGTGTATACAGAGATTTGATAATTGTTTATCTTTCTGCTTGAATATTACTTTGAACAATGACCATAGTTCTTGGAAAAGAAAAACAGACTTAATTTATATATTAAGCGGAAATACAAAAACAAACCTCTTCAGCCATTTTGTTTTACTTAAAATTTTTAATTAGTAGCACCTCGCATAAGAATTTTATTTGTATAGGGCGAAAAATTAGCTGTATCTACTTTAGGAGACTAAACTTGATGCCATATGGTGTTGTACGGCGTACAAATGTTAATTTTCCATAAATTAGTTTTTCTCCATGTTGTCCTTCTTAAAGTTGTGGTTCAAGTGAAAAACAAACGGTTGGGTACTGTAGAAATACAGTGTCTATCCGGACTCGACTTGCTAAATTATAAGCGCAAGTGCCTACCACCAGAGTAAAATAGCAGCACTATAATAGGACAACGGATGAATTTTCCAAATAAAATCAACGGTGAAGTAAGATCGCGGACAAATAAAAACTTATCCGGGCTACTCCGTACATATTTGGGGCTCAGGCCGGTAGAGATTTTCGAGACAATATCAGTTTGGCGGATGAGCCCTTTATGAAGGTAGCGCTCACATCCCAGAACAGGTTACAATCCTTGGTCCTAGCAACCCCTCGTCCTAGGGGAAGCAAAAATGAAGCTGGCCCTTCAGATCCAGCTTTGCTACCCGGTTAACTGCCCGGCCATATAAAAAAGATGAAAATTACAAAACAGAAACAAGCCTCGGATCTGGACGGATCTACTGTTGATAACCCATGCAAACGAATTGAGGATAACGAACTTCGGATGTGCACGTGGAATGTTAGGTCTCTGATAGGCCCTAATAACTAAAAGGGGCCCTAGACTGCTGCAAAGCCGACATTGCCGTCAACCAAAAAGAAGATGAAAGACTGTGACATATACTACGGCGATTGCTATCGACGGCAAGAGCAGCGCCCATTGGGATCCTGAGTTTCCGGCACGTGAACGAGCGCCTAGCAGCGACGCGTAATAGCCAACATCAACTCAGACCATTACCATGTCGTAGCCAAGGTACGGTTGCAGATAATCAGAATATCGCTAAGACAAGCTCATACTGTAAATCATTTTGACCTCAGACGGGTACGATCGCAAAAGATCACCAAATCCTTTTCCGATCGAGTATATCTTAATCTCCCAAAAAGGTCCACTGGATTTAGACAAGGCGATGCGCTGTCATACGATTTCTTCATCATCATACTTGGAAGAATAGTGTAAAACTCACAAGAGGCACAATCTTTCAAAAGTCCATCCAATCACTCGCATACGCCAACGATATTAACATAATCAAAAGAAAGCTGTGTCAGTGGTGAAGTATTGAGGCGGAAGCGGCGAAAATGGGTTAAGCAGCCTAAGAAGGCAAGACCTTAATAATCCCAGTCCTGCTGTATGGCGCAGAGGCATAGACATTATCAGAAATGGATGAGGGTGCTCTTGATTGCCTTGAGAGAACAATTCTTCGGCCAGAAGGATGAAGATCCAACGACTCAGATGGCTGGGCCATGTAGAGCGCTGTCAATTTCAATTTGATTGGAACAGTATAAATAAGACATATCGTATTTTGTAATACATAAATTACATTTGAATTTGGGATGGATAAGTTATTTTAATGTTTTTAATTTAAAATAATAAATGCAATCCTGGATAATGAGAGGAGTAACAAAAAGGAGGGGTAGACGTAAAAGATATTAATAGAAAAGTAAAGATAAGGAAAAAAAGTAGAGGAGGAAAAAAAAGAAAAAAGAAAAATAGCAAAGAAAGAAAGAAGAAGTAGGAAAGTTGTTATTGATGTTGCTTAAGGTGTTACAGTGCTGCATTCTTAAGCTCCCATTGCTTGCTTAGCCGTTAAAGGGTGTGTGTTCCAAAGCTTGGTAACATAGACAAAGAAGAGGCGCGAGGAGTTTAAATATGCAGGAGCTATATGCAGTTATTATAAGATTAAGTGTTCTGGTAGATTGAGAAAGTCGTATTTTGTCAAATAGGTAAGCAGGAGATTTATTTTGAATAATTTTGTGCATGAACACACAACATCTGAGGTTGAGAAATTGTTTGAGGGAACAACCTAGAACAGAGTTATGGTAGTGGGGGCCGTGGTTATATCGGGGAAGTCCATAGACATACCTTATCATATCATTGAAGGCTACGAGTAACTTATGTTGCGAAAGGGAATCAAGCTTGAAGTAGATAACAGCATCGTAGTCAACTATAGGCAGAAATAACGTTTTCACAAGTCTGAGCTTCGTGCCTATAGGTGTAAGGTTGGAATAGGGCCAGAGGTTACGCAGTCCAGCGTAGATTCGCCCAATAACACAATTTATGCGGTCGACAGCGTAAAGCGTTCTATTTAATTTGTAACCCAAATTAGTAACCACGTCGACAAAATTGAGTTGTCTGTCGTTCAGTGTCTGTCACAAAAGTGTTGTTTGGATATCAAAATCAGTTGTGATTTCATTGGGTTGAGATGAATTCCATTACAAATAGACCAGTCATAAATTTTGGACAGGTTTTCATTTAATCTGACGACTAGGTCCTCAGCGAGTCCAATTGGTCGGGAAATAAAGATCTGTGCATCGACAGCATATAAGTGGATATCCGCATTAGAACGGAATTTTGGTAGATCATTGATAAAAAGACAGAATAAAATCGGTCCAAGTATAGACCCCTGAGGAACTCCTGTAGCTAAGAGGCCGAATTTTGACAAGGCGTTGTTGTGGACATCTCTTTGATAACGATTGTCGAGATAATTGAAGATTAGGCGAACTGAGCTTTCACTGAAGCCCAAATATAACCTAAGTTTTCGACATAGTACCTTATGGTTGACACTAACAAAAACCTTCGAGAAGTCAAGCAAACATAGCGCGGTTAAGCAATCCCTGTCAAAGTTAACACTTATGTCGTCAAGAATTTTGACCATGGCTGTAGAACAGCTATGATTAGCTCAGAAACAGGACTTGAAAAGGGATAATAGACTGTGTTGCTGGATGTATTTTACAATTTGGTGAGCCAGAGCTTTCCCGAAGACTTTTGATAAACATGGTAAAATGCTTATAGGTCGAAAGACAGTTAGCGAAGTTGGCTGAGGCTTTTTCAGGACGGGTATGACTGGGGCCAACTTCCAACAATCAGGAAAAGTGGAAGCAGTTATCCACACGTTAATTATGTGCATGAGGCAACTTAAAATGTGACGTAAAATAACCTTCACATAACGGATAGGTATTCCATCTTCTCCTATAGCATTCGATTTAAGGTTACGTACAATATGCACAACATCAAGCTCTTACACAACAGACAGAGCGGTAGAAGAATACAGAGACTCGAGTGTCGCACTCAGCCAACCTAGCGTGCGAAACTGGAGATAGCTAGCCGAAGATGGAGCTAGCTGGAGACGCTTGTTGATTGAGGCCCAGGTCCACCCCGGACTGTAGCGCCACCTGTAGTAAGCAAGTATTATTACACGACCAATATAAGATTCGCTGAAAATCTGCATTAATCGTTCATCGGTTCAAATGGGCAGCCTACATATGCCTGGTTGTTATCTGCGAGCATATGAATTGAGCAATGGGTGACGATCTTAGTCAACTCATTCATATAGAGGGAAAAAAGTGTCCGAGGATCAGGCCTTGTGGTACTCCGTTCTTAATTGACAATGATGACGATGACCGCTCAAAAAGCTACAACTTTTTGCAACCTCCCTTCTAGGTCGAAAGTATTGTAATTAGCCTCGCGGCAGACAAAAACAAATTGAATTTTTGCAAAGGTTTTGCAAAAATAATATTATGGCCTGAAGTTTCAAATGCTTCAGATAGGTCGAAAAGGAATAGAACGGCTATTTGATTTGCATCTACTCGTATTTTCTTCCGGATTTCCTTAGAAGCTGACAGTAAAACGGTTTTGCAACTCTGATAAGATCGGAAGCCAGATTGGCTTGCACAAGTCAGAATGTTAATTGAGAGATACATTTGCAGTTACACTAAAATGTTTTTCCGATTATTTTAGAATGGAATGGGAGGAGAAAACTAATTTGCATTCCTTTGATTTTCTATTCTTTAGAAATCAAAACTTTTTACAATTGTATGAAATATGTTCGTTATTAATAGAAGTATATATGGAATGGACTTGGTCAATTCCCACAGCATACGGCCTTATCGATAGTAGTGCTTTCACAACATCTTGCTGCTATATTTCATTAGAATTAAAGTTTCTAGGCCGATCTCTAGAATCTTGTGGGCACATTTCCTTCCCTGTCGAACACATCCCAAAGGCGCGCTTAGTGGCTTTGCATACTACTTTATTGTGAAAAAAGTGATATCTACCAAAGTATTTACCAATTCTATGCTTTTTCCAGCTCTTGAATGCATCATCGTGCTTTTTTTTATGAGCTACAGAATGCCTGGCGCAAACCACTGGGGTGAGGAAGGTTTGTTGGATCTTATTTATACCGGAAGATATTTGTTAAAAGGGGTAGAAACTCTATTTTGCAGAAAATTCGTCTACTCATCAACTGAAGGCCCATGGGAATATGCGGAAAATGTTGAAGTGCATAATTGTTCATAATTCGAAAGTCTCTTAATTTTATTGTTTATTAAGTTCGTCGAATATCGAATTCCTATGATAGAAAAAATAGGTCATGTTTTGAGAAACCCTGGCGCTTCAAGTTGGCTATACAATGAAACTTTCCCTTAATCAGATACGAAAATTGAACTGATAAGGGTACTTGCCGAATCAGTAAAGTGAGTAGGTACCGACGTAATTACGATTGATTTCATGTACTTGATAAATGTGATTGAGCGGGCTACTTTCAAGATATTACGGTTTAAATCGCCACACATGATTATTTGATTAAGATACAGCGAATAGCAAAACTTATGTCTGACGCTCACACGAAATTATATTGTAATGTTTTGCGTACGTATATTGTAACCTCACTCCAGTACATTCAAACCTATTAAATCGAAATAGTTTGTGGCTATCCGATTTGTATGTGTAGTAAGTCACGTGTGATGATGAAGCCATGTTTCTGAGACACAGATGATGTTAGCCTTAGGGTCAATTTTAGAGTATAAGCATTTATATGACAGGTATGAAGACCTTCGCGTTGGGCTTGGAGAATTGGAACCACACTTTTCAGATTCTTGTTACCAAACAAAGGCACTACTTGGATAAATAATGACTACAGTGAGCGAAATTTTGTTAGGCGCAAGCCAATGAAAACTCAAAATGAACAAAAATCAAAACTTCCATGCAAGGTTTATGGTTTTTGTTGCCTTTTCATATTGTTCTATTTTATTATCTTTGTGAATTTACCATTTGCTATTGTGAATGCAATGAAAACCGTATTTTCAAGCAAACTTAATCAGTATCCAACTACTTATACGATACAGAAGTGCGAAATTTCCTTAGGAGCATTAATATCTTTTATTTGTGTTTAAAAAGAATCTGTTTGTTAAAAAAAATTACGGGATTCCAAAGAGAGAATTAGTTTGCCAAACAAAAAGATCTGAACATGTAGTTAGAAATTATATCAAATAAGGAAACTTTTATGGCATTTAAACAAAAAAAAAGAAGCGAAACATGAAAGTATCTCGTCGTAAAAAAAAATTGTATCATTGAGGAAGCTATCCGAAATAAGTTTAGTTCGTAAGAAATTGTTTCCAAACTAGACCTTTCAAATAGAAAACACCGTGTACAACAAATTCAAGTGGAAAAATCTGTTTAACGACCAGCTTAGACGTCTTAACATAAATTATCCAGACTAGAATTTGCAAGGACACATATAATTGAACAACTCCCTGGCATAAAGTTATTTTATCAACTGAGGTGGCCCGAAGGGGTTTAGCTATTACTGGCATGATCTGCGCCGCAATTATCCACCAAGTATGTGTAGAAACTTTGGGTGATGGTCACTTATGATATGGAGAGCATTTCCCTTTTATGGAAACCATCAGTTGTGTTTTTTTAACAACGCGAATGAGTTCGCAGCATTGTATTGAAATGTTAGATGATTTTTTACAATCGTAACTGGAGAAAAACGCAGATATCCAACAAATTTCAAAAGTATCTAGAGCCTTTTTTTCTTTCCGATCTTCATTCGGGAAGTCTCGACCTAAACCTATAAGGTATAATAGCAAGAGCTGTTTATACAAATGGACGACAGCACTCAACAATTGCTCATTTATGGTCAAATTTATGCGTGGAAACGCTTCCAAAGCCTATAAACTCACTTCCGGAGAGAGTTTTAATTAGGATAAATAGAATTCAAACAACATATTAAGTACAATACAATTCAATTAAAATAAATGAAATGTAATATTTAAGTTTAAAGGCTAAAGACCGTGCATCTAAGATAATTCCACAGCGAACTTTACTATTTTCCAATCTTTCTTCAATCGCTAGTGAATTGTAATTTTTTTATTATACAGTGACTCAACTCCTTGATCACATGTTCAGAGCAAAGTATAATTTTTATTTATAACTCTTCAAGCTTAACAGTTAGAGCAACTAAATTTTCACTCAGCACAGCAAAAGCAAACGAAAATGAACTCTTATTTTGTGAGAATTTGCAAAAGTTCTTAGCCAACGCGATGGCGCGATAGTTAGTTCATTGGACTATCACGCAGACAGTCTGGGTTCGATTCCTGGCTGGGTCACCAACAATTTTTCAAATCGCCATCACCCTTTCGGCGGGCAATAGCAAACTCCCGAAAGTAAAATTGCCTACGAAAAAGCTTCTAAGGAGTGCCGTTCGGCCTCGGCAATAAACCGTAGGCCCCGCTCAGATGTGATTAAATTGACAACATGAGCAACACAAATGAGTGTCAAGAAGCTAGGCCATGGCCCATCCCAGGCTGCCAGCGCCACAGTGTTTTTTTTTCTTAGCCAACGCATATGATCAATTTGTTGACACTGTCGCAGTTGCATATTGTGAGTACAAAGTTTGGCCAAATGTGGAGTTTTACCTAAGGCAAATCTAAATTTAAATTTGTACAGACATTTTAATTTAATTGTTTTTTAATTTTAATTGTTTTTAAATTTAAATTTGTAGAGAGGCTTATTGTTTCCAAGACAACCCATCTAGAAATATCTCAAAAATTTTGAGTTTCAGTGGGTGTTGTATCCAAAATACGCCAAACGGAATAAGTCTGGAAGGAACCCAATTTTAAACTCAAATATACAAAGGCGTATGGAGTATATGAAAATATGGTCCAGATTAATAAGGCATTATACATAAAACATTGGATTAATGTAACAACTGAGGCAGTACGAAAAATTTTGCTCAGAAACGGCTAAGGTTACAATTTGCCCAAAAATATAAGAAATATTGTGTTAATGATTCGGTAATGGTAATTGGGTCGGATGAAACGAAAATAAACCTTCTTGTGTCCGATTGTTGCCAATGGATCCGGAAAAAGCCAGATGAGCCAATCAGCGATCGCCATATCCAATCATCTTTAAAATTTCGAGGAGGAAATCTTATGATTTTGGGATGAATGCGTATGGAAGAGGTTGGTGAATGCATTAGAGTGGTGGGTCGCATGAATGCCATTCAGTATATCACCATCCTGAAACAAGGACTCCTTACAAGTTTGGAAAAGTGGCATAAAGATGTGTCGGAAATTATCTTCCAGCAGGATAATGATCCGAAACCCACAGCCAAAATTACAAAAGCGTGGCTGTAAAATCAGCAGATTCAAAAACTCGATTGGCCGCCACAATCTCCGGACCTCAATCCGATTGAACATCTTTGGGTCGAGGTTAAAGGTGCTATTTCGGATTTGCCTGGAGATTGTCCGGGCTTACATGATTTGCTTGGCAAAATATCACCGCAAATCAGTGTTGGTCCGTACCGCACTCTTTCCGTGCGGAAAACAATTTTTGCATTGTTGTTTCCTACACGGAAAACTACGAGCACCTTACCTACTCATTACTTGCGCACGAAAATTTTTTCGAAATGTATTTTAGATGCTTTTTAGAAATAAAATTTGAGAATTTTACAGGAACAACAATAAAAAAATATAACAATAAAGGCCAGTTGAACTTAATTGTAAGCGAGCTAAAAAAAAAACTGACATCGCCCAAGGCGTCAGTCAACGGAATCCGCCGGAGGTGCGAGACTTTTGGTGCGAACTGAAACAAAAGTTGAATGTATGTGTAAAAGACATTTCAGGATGAAAAAGGTAAAAACAGAGATTTGATTCATATAAATATTTTAAAAATTATGTAACCACAACATTCCTGGACCCAGGTCCTCAGCTTCCGGCATGTGAGCGAGCGCCTCGTAGCAATCCGCATCAAGGCTAAATTCGCCGACACTAGCCTTATATGCGCGCATGCCCCCACAGAGGAGAAAGATGACGACACCAAGGATGCCTTCTACGAGCTCCTTAACAAGAACTACGAGCAATGCCCTAGCTAAGACATTAAAATTGTCCTCGGTGATTTTAATGCAAAGCTAGGAAGAGAGGGTATCTTTGGTGGAACAATCGGAAAATATAACCTGCACAACACCGCCTCTGATAACGGATACAGGCTAATCGACTTTGCGGCGGGGCGAAACATAGTCGTAGCTAGCACGCGGTTCCCACATCTCGACATATACAAGGGGACTTGGGGAACTCCTGATCATCGTCTCGGACCATTACCTTGTTGTAGTCAAGGTACGTTTGCGGATATCCCAAACTACGCCAAGACAAACTAATGCTGTGAGAAAATTCGACGTCACGGCTACAATCTCAAGAGATCGCCAAGTCCTTTTCCGATCGAGTGTCTCTTAATCTCTTAAGAGGTCCAATGCCGCCAGCATCAAGCATCGAAGACCATTGGAAACACTGCCAAAACGCCATCAGAGATGCCGCTTCTGATGTGCTGGGTTTCACTCGTCCACCACAACGAAACCCCTGGTTCGATGATGAATGCCGGCAAGCACATGCAGCTAAGCAAGATGCATATAACGCGGCGCTGCTAAGAAAGACCAGAGCTACTCATGAGCTCTATGAGCGGAAGAGGAGAGACGAGCACCGGCTTCTCAGGAGGAAGAAGAAAGAGCATGAGAAGCGCGCGATCGAGGAAATTGAGAGATGCTACTCCAGGAATGAGGTTTGGAAGTTTTACCAAAAGGTACAAATAACATGCCACGGAACAAACCTCGAACCAAAGCCTGTAGAGATGAACAAGGGAACATCGTAGTAGAATCGCAGTCGATGCTGAGGATTTGGAAGAACCATTTCTGCAGACTGTATAACGGCGATGACGGACCAAATACCGCTGTCAGGCAGAATCAATATTTTAACTTGGACGATGATGACCAACAATTCCGTCCACCCGACCTGGATGAAGTGAAGATAGCTATATCGAAGCTTAAGTCCAACAAAGCTGCTGGAGCGGATGGCCTGACTGCCGAGCTCTTCAAAGCGGCAGGCGATGACTTGGTAAGGAGCATACACCAACTCATCTGTAAAATATGGTCGGACGAAAGTATGCCCGATGAATGGAACCTCAGCATTGTTTGTACGATTCTCAAGAAAGGAGACCCTCTGAACTGCGCACCTTAACATCGCTTATAAGATCTTATCGGCCGTATTGTGTGAACGCCTGAAGCCGTTCGTCAACAACCTGATAGGTCCATATCAGTGTGGCTTCAGGCCAGGAAAGTCCACCATCGACCAGATATTCACACTACGGCAGATCTTGGAGAAGACCCATGAGCTTCATATCGATACCCACCACCTATTCATCGATTTTAAGGCCGCGTATGACAGCATCTATAGAGACGAGCTATATAGAGCAATGTCTAGTTTTAGCATCTTGCCAACCGTTGTTTCTTTGGGCTAAGAAGGCAATTGACTAGCAAAGCCCTCTCTCGGACAACAAAAGTCACCCTTTATAAGACCTTAATAATACCGGTCCTGCTCTATGGCGCAGAGGCATGGACATTATCAAAAACGGATGAGGGTGTTCTTGGTTGCTTCGAGAGAAAAATTCTTCGGGCGATCTTCGGTCCCGTCTGCATTGACGATGAGTGGAGGAGGAGATACAACGACGAACTGTACGGACTGTACAGCGACATGGACCTAGCCAGAAGAGTGAGTATCCAAAAACTGGGATGGCTGGGTCATGTAGAGCGCATGGACACCAATGCTCCGGTCCGAAAAGTCTTCGAATCCGCTCCCGAGGGACAGCGCAGTAGAGGAAGGCCAAGACTCAGGTGGCACACGCAAGTGGAAGAGGACCTCAGCCAACTTAGCGTGCGAAACTGAAGGCAGCTAGCCAGGGATTGAGCTGGCTGGAAAAGCTTCTTGACTGAGGCCCAGGTCCATCCCGGACTGCAGCGCCACCTAGAGTAAGTAAGTAAGTATTACTGGACCGGTTTTAAAAGCGGCACAAGAAAAAAAAATTCTAAAAATAAGCATTATATAAGGGTTACCGGCGGAGCACCATTTAAAGAAATCCTCTTAAGCGACATAGAGGAGATCGTAAGTGAGATGCTCAATTTAAAATAAGTCGGGAAGGGTTAATAAAAGGATACGAAGAACAAGAAGAAGGCGCTTGCATGCGCAAATGACTTCCATCAACCATCATTACTACACCCGGAATAACACACTTTTGGAAAAAGGTTGCTTTAGCTTCCCTCCCTTCGTCCACATTAACTTCAAGGGATATACTTTTGGTGCAATGAATGTTTTCTAATGATTTTAATACCTCGGACAGAACTAGCGAAAATGTGGATTGTGCAATGTTGACGTAAAAATCTTTTCCAACGTCATGCTGATAGCTGCCTTCCGCGAAAAAGCGTAAACAGTCAGCCAACTTTTCTTTGGCGGAAAGAAAGACCAGTGGAAATACATTTTTTGTATTAAATTCAATCTTTGTCGTTCAATTGCAAAATATCAGCTGAACTGCATAGCAAAACCCTTCGCTCACGTCTTAAGGCATAGTCACCAGTATCACTATCACTATCTGAATTAAAATACCCCACCACTTCCATTTTGTTTTATTTTATTTTTTGAATTATTAAAATTCCTTTCGATTTTACATATACCGCAATTTTTAAAATTCAAACGTCGATAATGTTATTTCTTCCGCAGGAAGTGTCAAAAGTGTCGGTAAATTAAATTATACGGCCGGAATCAACAATACTAAGAAATATTTCGATCAATATATCTTTCTGCGCGGAATCAACAATAGAACCCATTATTTTGTATGCTGAATTATAATATTATTTTATTTTTTCGTTAAAAATTTCGTTGAATTATAAGCACAAATAAAAAAGTTAAGAACAAAAGTCTTTTATTTTTCTAATCATATGATCAAAAAGTTGAGACAATTTTTTAAAAAAAAATTTAGAACTTTGTTTGAATATAATGTTTTGGGGACATTTTTTGAGCACTCTTTTTGGTTTCCCTAAAAATGTATATGCGACTAACAAAATGGACCATATTTATCATTGCCCTTGGAACTGAGTTCGAAAAAAGTGT
Organism: Volucella inflata; assembly: GCA_928272305.1. Classification (NCBI taxonomy): domain Eukaryota; kingdom Metazoa; phylum Arthropoda; class Insecta; order Diptera; family Syrphidae; genus Volucella; species Volucella inflata. The sequence continues at coordinate 15,741,933 of OV743720.1, read as the reverse complement.
AACATCCATTTTTCAAATAAAAAAAGTATCTAAACAAAAGTTAAAGGAAACTAAGACGGCAACTCTATTATTTCGTTTGGGATTTAATTGTTATTGTTCGTCGGTGATAGCTTTTACAGTTTCAAGATAATGGATCACAAAGTTCCTTTTATCTTTCTTCAGTTTGACGTTGACCTATCCCAACTTTGTGTACATAGTGAAAAGCTTTTTCTTGTTTTTAGCTGCACAGCTAATCGTAGAACAGTGCGGGTTCTCTCTATTGAGGTTTGGTCAATGTAGTATGCTGGCGAGTGAATCGACACCCAAATGATGGGGGCACAGATCTTTTGGGTTTTTTTGCATAAAGCAGTGGCATGTAATACAGTCTTTTTAGAAGGCTACTCACTATCATTTTTCAAAAGACACTCTTGTTGGAATGATGTGAAAATTAAAGTGTGTACTATACTTTATGCAATGATTAGGGTGTTACAGAATTATTGATGGTGGTTAAATTATTTTTTCATAACCGGAACTTGATAGGTATTGAAAAGTACTGCACAACTGATTGAAAAAGACTTAACTCATTTCGATGTGGAACTTCGGAAGATAACAGCGTCAGCCGCAAGCTCTTTATTCTCCAGAACATCGACTTGTTGACTAATAGTAAAGAACACTTCATTAACTACATTTGTTTCATTATTTGATTTTATAAACTCTACTCTTTTGTTAATGTCTGATAATGTCGACATGACATTTTCGAGATCGGCGGACCAGGTTCTCCTTAGCTCTTCTGGTTTCAAGTCAAAGTCATGGCGAAAATTCTTTACTTCCTTCGTGAATGTTTCAATTGATGTTGAACTGAATTTGTTAAGTCAATTATTCAGCTAGACCAGCGGCGATATCTTTCACCATATGACCACATAAAGAAATAAACCGGCCTGTTTTTGTTACCGCACCGCACGAAGTGTTGCGACTACAACCCAGTTAGGTGTTGATTTAGCAATAAGATTTTACAAGCATGGTCGCCATTAATAATAAAAGGCAATCAGATGGTCTCTGTTGGATATAGACGAACTATTTCATCGATAATGGCACGGATATTAAAAGCCTTCGATATGGTAGACCATAGAATTCTTTTGAGTGAACTACATCGTATGGGGTTTCGAGATCAGAATGCAAAAAGTAAAAATTGGAGATTGCCTTAGAGAATCTAAAGTTGTTCCTTAAGGTTCTGTCCTAGGGCCCTTACTATTGTGATTCGACGTCAACTCAATATTAAGTCTTTTATTTTACGGCTTTTGCATATGACTTTGCATTTGGACACGGTTCTAACAATCGCTTAAATTTCGTTGTTGAAGTCAACCAAGATGCGTACTTGTTAGGACTTTGGTTTGCAAAACACAAATAAATAATTAGCACTAAGACGAAGCTAATGTACTTTAGTCTTTCCGCTAGAGAATCTGCGGAAATCAGTATTGTGAAATTAAGATCAAGTCCACTTCAACGCGGTTGTTTTATCTCTTGTAATGAAACTGTTGGTTGCAATATTACTTGCTTCGAGATTGAAATAGTTATAAGTCAAGTTAATAGGTGTTCTAATTGATGAAAAACTTAACTGGGGCGGACATATTTCTATTTTGAAGAAATATTTGTTATCCACTCTACGAAACTTAAATCGGCTTCGAATCTACTGCATTTCTGGCCATATGTACTCAACAACGATTTTTGCAGTTTTGTGCATTTTTCGAGATGTAACGGCATTGGTGAATTAGCCCCCAAATAAGAGAAAAACAACTTATTGATATCCACATTCAGTCAAAAATAAGTCTCATCGCTGAGCACAATTTTTCGATAAAACAGCAAATCCAATCCCAATAATAAACGGACAAATACAGCCAGCTACGAATACAGCCGAATAACATAGAAAAAAAAGGTTTAAAGCTTTTTAAGGAGGTATCTAAAAATTGAATAACCTTACCGCCGAAGATACTAGGCTTAAAATATTGAAAAAAGTAAATAAAATAGTCCAAGACTTATAGACTGGCGATGGCGATGGCGATGGCGAGGCGCGATAGTTAGCTCATTGGACAGTCTGGGTTCGATTCCTGGCTGGGTCACCAACAATTTTTCAAATCGCCATCACCCTTTCGGCGGGCAATGGCAAACTCCCGAAAGTAAAAAATTGCCTACGAAAAAGCTTCTAAGGAGTGCCGTTCGGACTCGATGATAAACCGTAGGCCCCGCTCAGATGTGACAAAAATGAAAACATGAGCAACACAAATGAGTGTCAAGAAGCTAGGCCATGGCCCATACCGGGCTGCCAGCGCCACAGTGTTTTTGTTTTTGACTTATAGACTACAAGAAAACCTACAAGAAGTCTGTGGCATTAGCCTAAAATGGTAAATCGTTCAATATTGTGCATACAAATTTGCATTTGCCATTTGAATGTATGGCAGAACATGTTTTTTTTAAACTAGAATGTTTAGTTTGTTTTTGGGATAAATTACTGGTATTGTTCGACTTAACAAATTTCAACGTACGGAACCCGCTCAACGCGAGGTCAACTCGAATAGGGAACAGGAATGTTGAAAGAATTTTTTGCAGGCGTTTTATATCAGAGACCTTATTAAAATGGTGCTGAGAATTATGACAATGGGCAATAAGAATGAGAGCCTGAATTTAATGGTTTGGTGAGTGTTACCTAACACCACAGATCTACATAAAGAGGGGACAACGACAGCCTGGTCGTTTCAACATATCTTGTCATTTACACACATAGCGGGAATGGAATGTTTTTAAAATCTCGTTTCGGTTCTGTCAGGGAAGTGAATCCAGGTGCTTAGGTGCTAGGAATAACAGAAAATATTATTAGCAGCAGAAGAATACATTGGATTTATAGTATTAATGAACAAAAGAATAAAGTCGGAGACATAATGGAGCCTTGCGGCCTATCACGCTTTATTGAAATAGTCCTAGGTGACATGAATTTAACGTTCTAAAACGTAATTTCAAATCAATTGAAGGAGAAAATGAAACCATTTTCAACAAAATAGCCAAACTCTGTCAAATGTCACTCAAATATCGTATGCAACCATCTAGCTTTTCAGCAGATTGGTCAATCTTTTGGTTCCACTTTTCGGTGAGACATGCCATCAAATCACAAATGAACCTGGTGCTGTAAGCCCCATACCGCTGGTCAATGATAAGACTTTGGAAATATCTGTCCGCCTCCCAACATTTTATTATAAAAAATCTCGAAGCTTTACTTGTAGGTATGCATAGGATGGCCTATGATCCGCTTGTGCTGCACGTTTGGGTTTTATCCTTGTTATATTTTACTAGCTATATTTGATTAAACAGTATTATCTTGCAACTGTAAGTTTTAAGTAAGAAATATGACTGCACACTAAAATGGTTTTTTACTAACCATAATTTCATATAATATATGAAATGTTTAACAAACATAGAACCTTTGAATCGATTCACTAGACATAGAGATAAAAAAATTCCACAACAACTACCTATATTTTTCTTAAATTGGCTTGAATTGACTTCTACCGAAGTCCAGTTAAAATTTGATTCTTAAATCTTAAGTGTTTGATCTCTTGCTATCAATTGGAGGATGTGAGGAATAACTGAAATTTACATTGATTTGTTTTATATGTATATTCTTTATTGATTTAAATAAATGTTAAGACTGTGTAATATTGTACAAGCTTAGTGATGATTGATTTTTTTAGTTGTTGTTCGTAGAACGACAGCTTCTTTCGGTAATAAAAGAATCTGGTCAACGTAGGTCTTGTCACCTATCCTGCGTGATGACTTTTCGGTAACGACAACATATTCTAATTCATTTGATAAATCACCAAATACTGCATTTAAGTTGACACTTTCAACACCATCCATAATATTCAGAAGTGTTATATAGGTATATTCATTCGCCAGGGATCTAAACAAAAATACGAGAGGTTCTATAAAATTGGGCGCAAGTAATTTTACTATTTAAGGCCTACCTCTTAACTGCCAAAACTGAGCTGCTAACGGCCTTAATTTGTGAATCGCCTTCCTTAAAGGTTTGTTGCGACCTCAAAACCTGCAACTGCTTGTACACATTTAGATGGCTGTAGGCAATACCACGCTCCCTCTCGACGTTTACAAGAGGATATAGATCGGACATGGGTAGCCAAGTTTTGGGTCCGGTGGAAAATCCAGCATTGCTTCCATCATTCCAATGGAATGGAGTACGGCATGGATCACGGCCCTTTTTATCGTAAATGGATGAATTTGAGTTACAAGCAAATGGATCAACACTGTCATTCCATGAAATCCAGACATCAGTCATACCGATTTCTTCACCTTGATACGTTACACTAGCTCCAGGTAAAGTAAGAAGCAACACATTGAACAAATCGATACGATCTGCTCCCATACGTGAGCCAACACGACTCCTGTCATGATTTCCAGTCTATATTAGATGGCGAAAAAATATATGTTATGAACAAAAACGATTTCATATACAAAACTGCTCTACTTACAACCCAGTTAGGTGTTCGTCCTTTTGGCATTTTATTCATCCATGTGTTGAGGGTCTCAGCATAATCATAAGCATTTGAGTTCTTGGTTAACGATTTAATCATAAGGAAATTGAACGGAATTTGGGCACCATCTGTTGTGTCATTGCCATAGTATTGCATCACAATGTCAATTGGGGAGTAGGTCTCAATCATAAGAATTCTGAAAGGGCATTATTATTTAACATATTTATTTCATGTTCAAAGTAATTATTGTTTATGTACAATGGCATACCTATCTTCGCCCCCATTCTCGGCCTGGAACTCATCAAGTACGCGTCTCCATTCGTAGGCTAGATCAATTGTCTCTGGTTGATCAAGAGTGTAAATATGATTCAAGTAATCATGGTCATCTGGATCGTTGCATGAATAATTACGTGGCTCATCTAAATAGTTTCCATTGGCATCAGGAGCAATTTCAAACGCGTTTGGTACAGCATCAACACGGAAACCTGCGACACCTTTTCTCAGCCAAAATCGAAGAATATCCTTTATCGAAATTAATTATAAGTATCGGATACTGTTCTATGTATTCAATGGGTCTACGAGTACTTACATTCATGTATGCCTTGACTTTGGGATTGCGATAGTTTAAATCTGGTTGTTTATCGACGAACTGGTGTAAGTAGTACTCCCGACGTTTTTTATTCCATTTCCAAGCGCTTCCCCGGAATTCACTTACCCAGTTCGAAGGTGGCTGACGAACGCCTTTCACAATCTTACCTGGATGCCATACGTAAAAATCTTTAAATTCGGGATCACGTTTGACTGACTTTTGGAACCACACGCATTCATCGCTAGAATGGTTTGGTACGAAATCTAAAATAATTTTAACTCCTACTTGATTAGCTTTAGCAATCAACGCATCGAAATCATCCATGGTGCCGAAAATTGGATCAATATCGGTGAAGTTGGAAATATCATATCCAAAGTCAGCCATAGGTGATCTGAAAATTGGTGAGAGCCATGTTGCTGTAATACCAATTTCTTTGAGGTAAGCCAGATTATCAGTGATACCTTTAAAATAAAAAAAATAAGCAAATATTATATACCTATAGTGTAGTACTCATTTAAAACGTATAGGATTTTGGAGGCGATCTACGTTAATGTTGTTTGTATATCTGAACAGGGAGATTAATTCGTCAAAAGCACAAAGTTAATGGGGCTTTATTGCTATCTTTCAACACAGAAAATATTCAAATTTGCATTTAATATATTTAATATATTTGACTTTGTATTAAGGAAATAAATAATCATTTGTGTTACTTATAATATTTCAATTATGTACATTTTGTACATTATGTACAATAAGCAAATATTGTAATATATTCGTAGCACACAATTTCAAGGCTTACTACAAAAGTGAAAGTTTGTAGCTTTTTAGATTTAATGTATTTATTTATATTCCGTATCAGTATCTTAAATGATTAGTTGTAACTTACCCTTCAAATCTCCGACACCATCTCCATCGCTATCTTTGAAGGATCTTGGATAGATTTGATAGAATGATGCAGTTTGCCACCAAGCAGTATTTTTTGGACGGTCTTTTGAAATTACATCTTGTTTGTATTCGCTGGCGTTAGTCACTGCCACAAGCAGACACACAGCAATAATATTCTTCAAAGTCACCATTGTGACCACAATAAGAGCCGATTCAGACAAAATTCAGACAGAATACGCCCGAAGAAAGAAGTTTGCAAACTCTCCCTTGGAGGAGACGGTGGATCCCTTAAATAGTTTTTGGGTAAGGCATTTCATTGTATATCAGCAAGGTATCAAGAAGTGATTATCAGGAGCGTAAGATAATATTCGAAATGATTATTGAAAAATTATCACGCGATATTCCCGATTGTCGATTAAAAAGAAAAACATTTACTATAGATATGCACGAATTAAATTAATACGGTAACCTTCGCAGGTATTCTCTGACGATTTTGCTTATATTTTGTTTCTTGTTGTTGGCTCCCGCAGAGGCTCTGCTCATTAGCTTATAATCAACAACAACAAAACTAAATAATGATAAAGCTCTTTTTGTGGGGGTTCGAGAGTGGAAAATCACCAACGCGACACGACTCACTAAAATGCTACTGATATTTTGTTTTGGTTGTTTTTGCTTCTCTACAGTATGGAGGTGCTCAATTCCTAATATACGAGTATATGTAAACGTACAAAGTGTGTCTCTTAACGAGGACAATCACCGGATTATTACTGAATATTACTGTACAAAACATTCAATGAGACACCCTGTATGTACGGAACCATATCATAAATCGCAACTTGAATTATGCTAAGGTAAATCTTAAATCAAGTTAAGGATCTTGTTTGCAGGCATCTGACGATATTTAAAACGGTTCTGCACAGTCTGCTCATACTAGATACCCATAAAGTGAAATTGCCTGAAATAACTCTTTCTTAATTGATGATAATTTTCTTTTCAGTAAATTTATTTTCAGGGAATTATAATATACTCGTTAACGATTAGCTTACTGTTCAGGTATTTGTCTAAGTATCTAATACAAAACTGACAGTTGATATTTACCCCATTTACAACAAATGAAAATCTTTTCTTTTTTTAGGAAAGATCGTAAGAAAGAAATAATGTTTTCATTTAATTTTATTTTTCATCTGGTGGAGGCGTTGCTATATACCTACGAAAACCACTTAAGGGAAAATCATGCTCAAATCGCCTCCTCAAAAACCTAACTTGATGTTGTCGAAAGGCTGATCGAACGGATCAGTTTTGACCCATTGCTAGATTTTCATGTATTTCTTCAAACATAGTTATCTGTTGTGGCTTAAATTGCAATCTGCAATATTAAAGTCTGAACCAGCCTCGTTTATCAGCAATTTAAAATTCCCTCATTTAGCCGTCGTTAACTTGAGAATCCCCATCCACTATTTGGAAGATTTTTGTTCCTTTCTTGATGTTTCCTTTGGTGGTATTTGAGACATCTCTTACTTGCTCTTTATGACCAAATTTTTGCGCCAGGAATTTTCAAGCACGACTTGAACTGAGTATCAGCACTGCGAAACAATTTCACCGTGACTTTCAAAATACAGACTAAAGTAAACTGCTTTCCAAAGTTAATCTAATATGTTGGGACATCATCTAATACATGCGCTCTCTAGACGACCAAGTAATGTTTCTACAGCAACAGATACCACAGTTATACAAGTAGTGTTCACACTTCTAAGTCCCCTCAATGGTTTGCCGCTTACATCAAAAAAATTTTAGCCCATCATGACACTGCCTACCGGCAGTGGTGAAATTTTATTGTCGATGAATTTTGAAATGAATATCGTTCATTGCACAACAAAGTTGTCTTGAAATTCAGATCTGCCAAAACAACTTTTTATAATCACAATCTACCTCTGGAAATTCTACGAATAATTGCGAGAAGCTTCGCGAGATAGGCATCGGTGAAAAAATTATCGTGGTCTGCACTGATGAGAGCTGTGAGCAGTTGAACTGCCGTTTCATTTCCTCATACGGCAATCCTTTTTTGCAGCCCCGATCCTTAAGGAGCTTACTTAATAAGCTTCAATTCTTGCAAAAGCACAGATAGCTAGTTCTACCAAGATAAACTTGACTTATTTCTGAGTACTAATTCTTTATTCAAGTTGTCCGGCTTTGGCACTCTCTGCTTACTGATCTGAGAAGCATAATGCTTATGCTTTTGATTTTCGATTTTAGTAAATTCTTTATCAAATTCGAGAAATAATTTTGTGTGAAATTTTATATTTTTTTAATACATATCAAAACAGTGTTAAATGCCACTTCCATAAGCTTAACTTTTAATTCAAGACCCTTTTTGAAAAAATAAAGGAAGGAATATAAAATATAAAATATAAAACATAAAATATAAAATATAAAATATAAAATATAAAATATAAAATATAAAATATAAAATATAAAATATAAAATATAAAATATAAAATATAAAATATAAAATATAAAATATAAAATATAAAATATAAAATATAAAATATAAAATATAAAATATAAAATATAAAATATAAAATATAAAATATAAAATATAAAATATAAAATATAAAATATAAAATATAAAATATAAAATATAAAATGGGATGACCCTTTTTTGACAAAATGAAGAACATGAAATATTTATTTATATAATTCAAAAGGAGAAGATACACAGAAAGGAGCTCTTAGTAACACCAGAATTTCGGAGAAGAATACATTCTACGACATTGTAATTTAAATCTAGAAGCCAATTCCGAACACATTTTTAGATTGTTCTGATAGATTGAGGGAGCTCATTAAATAATCTGCAAGATGAGGTCAAATAAATAGTACGAACAATTTAATCTTCGTTTGTAAGAAATACATACACAGTGTGACAAATAATGTCCCGGACTGCTCTAGAAAATATATTTCGGTATTTTATGTGATTCAAATGGAACGGAACGTTGTCAAAGAAGCATCCTTTCAACTTAAATTTCAATTTCGGGAACAGAGAGTATCAGGCAAATATGGCGGATGATCTAACACACTCACTTGATCTCGAGCCAAAAATTGACTAACGATGAATGCTGTGTGTCTCTGTGGATTATCTTGCAACAGAGACCAACTTTTTGGATCGGAATATTTGGGTCGAATACAATGGATTCTGGCCATCAAATGCATACCAAAACGAATTTTACTAAGTTTTGTGTGGAACTTAATGACCGCTCCTTGTTCCATGTTAAAATTTCAACAATAAACACTTAGTGTATAAGTGTTAAATGTCAACGAAAAGTCATGATAATGTTACAGGTAATACCGAAAGATTCAAGCTTTAAAATGCATGTTCGGACAAATAGATGCACACTTGGTGCCTGAGATATGACTCGTGTTCACGATATTATTTGCTACATTGTGTATATTGAATAAATAAATAAATTAATTAAAATTAGAAAGGTTTGGGAAATCTAAGGTGAAAATATTTTATAAATCTGGTCAATGGGCTAAATCTTGAGAAAACACTGAATCAAACGAGACTACGTAAGAGATGGCACCACTTTTGATTGTTGATGTTTGTGATTGACAACTTTTTCAGTTTTGTCATAAGTCTTATATTCAGTAGGTTGAATATTAGCAATTTCCTTGACCGTACTTTTTAGTTTTCTTTGCATATGGGAACACAATGAGACTTGGCAAAATTTCAAAGTCTTATATTTCTCTTTGAACGGACTCAAATCTACAAATGCTTTGTTTTTATTCCTCTGACTCGCTGTGGACCTTTGGCAAAGACTGTCTTGGTAACACTGGCTTTCAGCTCCTCGTGACCCTTTCTATACTTTATTCATTAGGTTTTATTTTTTTGTGAACGTCGGGTACTCAGTTGTTAAATTCCTTGGCTTTGATTTACTAGTTTCACAAGTTTCTTTTGTTATTTGAGTGTCGATATAAAAGCAATTTTCCAAACATTGCTAGTTCTTTCCGAAAATCTTTCCCGATCTATAGGCTGCGACCCATTTTAATTGAAGATGCGCATAAACTGCTGGCAATTTTATACCAATTTCGAACACCTTTTCCCTTGACAAATTTGTTATATGAAGTATAAATGAATTAATAATTTCATATGTTGTATGAAATAATATCTATTTTTAAATGTTAGCTAATATTTTCGAATACAACCGTTTATCTCCATTTTCCGTAAAGGAATAAAGGGTGTCAAAAATACTTAAAGTGGCTTGGAAAAAGTTACAGAGCCTTAGCCATAAACTAGCTAAGCTCAATAAATCCATATATAGACATATTTAAGACCAATTTGATCAATTGTCAATTCCGCGAGTATTCCACTAATAAATGCTATACGACTAATGAAAAATTAATTTATGTCTTATCTCACAATTAAGCCCTAATTGATAGCTTATCTTTGCCCTTAATAACCTAATGTGTTATCTGTATGTTTTCATTCCGCTCTAAGTCAGAGGCAAGTGCAGATATGCAATTTGTTATTTTTAACTCTTACCTCTCACCCACAATCGTAGTTAGTAGTGCATTGACTTTTCTAAATTTGTTGCTCTTCCTTTGAATAACTCAGATAGTTCTGGGAAGAATTCTTCCAAATTTGTTCGATGTTGAAAATTTCGAAACAATTTTCTATATTCAGGAAAAACAATTTTTGCAAAGTAACTTCGTTTTATTTGCAAACTAAAGATGGTCCATTTTGGTTCAATGTCTTTTGCCATCTTTCTGGCAGTAGCATGATTCCAAGCTCATAATATTTTTGTTCATTGCTGGCAAAATAATTGGTAAAATGGTTGACTGTGAATTTGATTGTGAAAATATATAATGAAGTCCTCTTGTAGCAGAGTGTCACATAACCTGCGGTACATACTGTGCTACTTCGTTAAAAAGAATATATATATATATAAACTGGCCTAAGCGAATCATATGCCCTCCTCTTCATACAAGTAAAGAGCAAATCGTGGACTTAAACGGGATTTGTTATAGTTAAATGTTGGGAGGCGTACAGGTATTTCCAAAGTCTTATCATTGACCAGCGGTATGGCTCTTACAGCAACAGGTTCATTTTTGATTTGATGAAAGATTAATCTGCTGAAAAGCTAGATGGTTCCGTACAATATTTCAGTGACATTTGACAGAGTTTGGCTCTTTTGTTGAAAATTGAATCTCTCCTTGAATTGATTTATTTAAATTTATGAAATTACGTTTTAGAACGTTCAATTCATTTCGCCTCGGACTATTTAAAGTCCCATAATCATTAAATAAATCGTGATGGGCCGCAAGGCTTCATTATGTCTCCGACTCTACTCTTCTGTTCATTAATACTATTAATCCAATGTATTCTTCTGCTGCTAATAATATTTTCTGTTATTCCTAGCACCTAAGCACCTGGATTCACTTCCCTGACAGAACCGAAACGAGATTTTGAAAAATTGAAACCACTGAGCCATGCGAGATCCCTACGGCTTCCACAATATCTCGCACTTTCAATCTTCGGTCGGCCAACACCATATCGTGAATTTTTTCGATTGTTTCGGGTGTAGAGACCTCAACTGGGCGTCCAGGACGTTCGGCATCTTCAGTGCTTGTACGGCCACAACGAAATTCAGTAAACCACTTTTTTACCATTGAAATCGATGGTGCAGAGTCCCCATAGTATTTATCAAGCATAGTCTTGGTCTCGGTAATGGTTTTTTTTCGCAAGAAATAATGCTTAATAAGCACACGAAATTCACTTTTTCCATTTTCTCCTCAAATTAGTGAGTAGTCTGATAAAAATAGCTGTCAAACACAAACTAACTGACGCAGCAAGTTTAAATTTTGACAGGAGTCAACTGGCAGATGCCTGTTGACAGGAGCAGTGTTGCTGTTTCAGTAAAGAGGTCAGAAATTCAAAAAGTCACGGACTTATTGACCCGCCCTCGTATGTTGAAACGACCAGGCTGTAGTTGTCCCCTCTTAATGTGAATCTGTGGTGCTAACCAAACCCTCGTTAAATTCAGGCTCTCATTCTAACTGCCCATTGTCATAATTCTCAGCACCATTATCTCTGATATAATACGCCTGCAAAAATTCTATTAACATCCCTATTCCCACAAAAAAGACGGACAAGAGCGAGTTGACCTCGTTCGTTTTTTAGTTTTTATTACTATTATTGTACTATTATATTTTATTATTATTATTATTAAGTCGAACAATACCAATACCAGTTTGTAAAATATTGAAAGATTTATCAATTTAGGCTAAATCTAATCTATAAGTCAAGGACTATTTTATTTGGTTTTTTCAACATTTTAGGCTTAGTAGTTTCGGTATTTTTAGATGTTTCCTTAAATAAGTATAAAACTATTTTTTTTTAATTATAAGAAAAATATATTTAATGTGTCACAAGGTACAGTTTGGTACAATTTCTTTTTTAATTTCCTAGTTTTCGCCCCATCGATACTGGCACGGATGTTAAAAGCCCTCGATATGGTAGATCATAAAATTCTTTTGAGTTAACTATATTGTACGGGGTTTCGAGAACAGAATGCAATAAGTTAAAACTGGAGATAGCTTTGGAGAATCTAAAGTTGCTAACCTTGTTGTTCCTTAAGGTTCTGTCCTAGTGCCCTTACTATTCTCAATCTACGTCAACTCAATATTAAGTCTTCCATTTGGCGGTAAACTGGACTTTGAATTTGCACACGGATCTAACAATCGCTTGAATCTCGTTGTTGAATTCAACTAAGATGTATACTTGTTAAGAGTCTGGTTTGCGAAACACAATTTTATAATTAGCACTAAGACGAAATTCATGTAATTAAGTCTTTCCGCTGGAGAATCTGCGGAAATCAGTATTGTGAAATTAACTGGGCGAAAATATTTCTATTTTGTAGAAACATGTGTTATCCATTCTACGGAAATTTTATCGGCATTGAAAGTACTGCTCTACAAGAATCTTGAAATATATTTATTTTGTGATCCTTTATCCCAGATAAGAATTAGGCATTATCTCCTAGGGTGGTATATGTACTAACTATATATATACAAAAATCTGTAATAAGAAAAATATGTTATTCGTCTCTCATCGCTAAAACCTTTAGGCTTTTGATAAATTCAAAAGTTTCCCTGTAAGATACTTGTAGTGTTACAAATTCATAAATATTTTCTTTATTAATGGTTGCTTCCTTCACATTCTTTTTGGAAAGATAGTTCTTAAGAGCGATATTTCCTTGTCGAAGTAAATCTAACTTTTTTTTGTAAGCTGCTGGTAGAGTAGAGTAACTGCATTGCATGTTTTGTATACGCCGCACTCGGTATACGGAGGGTGAATTTTTCTGACCCCATATCAAAAAAAGTCATAAAAATGACAACAGTTTTAGTGCTCAGCAATTTTTAAATTGGTTGAGAAGTCTAAACTATTGAGGGAAGAGAAGATTAGCAAGAGTTATTCTTCGTCTGCTCTCAGCGCTGGTGTTGTTGTCTGAATTCATAGCGAAGTCTAGGCACACAAAGTCCTTAACTACCTAAAAGTTAAAGTCATACCTGTTTAAGGTGATGATCTGTCCGAGACGTCGGTGGTGAGTGGCCTTTTTGCTTAACAGCACATACTTGGTCTTGCCTTGCTTAACCGTTTAACCCCTTTTAGCCCCTTACGTCTCAATAATCGCGAAGGCACCACTAACATCATGCTGCTTTCTTCCGATTATTTCAATATCATCGGCGTATGCGAGTAATTAGAAGGACTTTAAAACTCTTATGTTTGCTCGTGAGTTTTGCACTATCCTTTCAAGTACGATGTTGAAAAATCGCACGACAGCGCACTGCCTTGTCTAAATACTTTCTGGACATCAAAGGTCTCGGTGAGATCTTTACCGACCTTGATGGAGCAGCGTGCATTTTCCATCGTCATCCTGCACAGACGGACGAGTTTGGCAGGGATGCCAAAACTAGACATTGCTCTATATAGCTCGTCTCTATAGATGTTGTCATACGCGGCCTTAAAATCGATAAATAGATGGTGTGTATCGATCTGAAGCTCATGGGTTTTCTCAAAGATCTGCAGTAGTTTGAATATTTGGTTGATGATCAGGCTTATGAATAATATAAATGCCGCGCTAAGATTGTTTTACTTTCTAAGTTAATGGATATAATGTTCCGAAAGCGGGAAAGCCTCTTAACGACAAAAAATCGTACAGGCCAATATCGCCAATTGGAAAATTTTGTTGAAGCGCTTAAAACCGATCATTGTGGAAAGACGTTTGATTCCTTATCATCGATTCGGCTTCAAAACAAAGCATTTCACAATTGACAAGGTTTTTACAATAACAAAATTAATATAGAAAACGCAAGAGGAGGAAAAGATATGTTCTAGTGCTTTTCTGGATGTCTCTCAAGTATTCGACAAGGTTTGGCATGCAGCCCTGAAGTAAAAGTTAAGATAGGTTTTACCGGAACAATTTTGAACGAGATTTTGGAATCCTTCCCACCGAAAAGACTATTCTGTATTAATAACGCATCGGACTACTCCAAATTTATAGAAATCGATGTCAGAGTACAAGGAACTGCTCTTGGTCTGGTTTTGTCCTTTCTTTACACTCGAAATGTGCCGCAAGAAGAAGGTGCTGTTGTAGCTACGTTCGCGGACGATACGGCTGTATCAATGACATATAAATCAGCTGAGTTAACAACTGTAAAGCTCCAGAGAGCTCTGGACAAAATTTGGCGAACTACTCTCACCGACACCAAATAAAGCCATGTTAACATTACTTACAAAAAAATTAACAATCAACTCATTTTCATAAACTCGGTACAAATACCATATTCATACGAAGCAAAGTATCTAGGAACGATACAAGTTCGCATCTAGTTCAACGGAAGTCACATGTCAAAAAGAAACGCGACGAGCTTTAAAATAAATTCAGACAAATGTATTGGCTAGTTGGAAGACATCCCAAAGTAAGCGTAAAACAAAGTGCTTATACTTATTTGTACGTATGGTAAACATCCTTGGGGTTGTACCAAACGAAGTAATAGAGATATCTTACAACTTATTCAAAACAAGGTGCTAAAAATCATAGTAAGTGCCCTATGGCATATCAGAAACAGTGATATCCATAAAGACATTGTTGTAACTACCTTCAATGACGAAGTAACAAACTTTGCTCGAAAACTCCGTTTTCGTTTTCAAGGACATTACAACAGCGCAATACTTCTAGACTGACCTTTCGCCAACTACAAAGAACGAAACCGTTCGATTTAACGCAATAAGGACCAGCCGCATTTACGAGTAGTTGCCGGTCTTAGCAGAGGTTTTTGCTGGAAAGCTACCTGCCGATGCGAATATTTTTTATGCTTAACCTACTCGTCCTTGATAAGGAAATTGAGTCGTATTAATCCTTAAAACGGAGGTGTTGTTTAGTGAGTGAAAAGCATAAACAACAACACACATATATTCTACGGTCACATTATCATTGCGACGCTTTCTCCAATTTAGTTTTTATCCCAACCGACTAACTTCGATGAAAACTGATAACATTTTCCCTCTTCTAAATACACACCTACTATTATTTGAACGCCACTAATAATTCACACGATACTATTGTAATTTTATTAAGTTCTAGGTAGATTTGAGAAATGGGAAGCCATTTTAGATGACTATCTAAGTCACTATACAAACAAACAAATATGTACTCCTATACGTATATTTTTATTTATACGTACTCGTAGTTACAAAAAAGGCGAACACTTTGACGCGTTTAGAGTAATGTACGAGTATTATCAATTAAATGATGATTACAGCAGTAGATCAGGTGGGCACACTGTATCACTTGATTTGATTGTCGATAATTATATGATCTGACGCCAGCTCACATCAAGTGCTTTTATTTACGCAGCATGGGTGTTTAAGACTCCTTTTAATGATAACTTGATCACACAATACAAATGTATGATATATGAAACGTGGTGTTGTCGTGATATTTTTGTTTTTCATTTCTATTGCAGCAATTGCAACCATTAATAGAACATGATTTTGCGAATAATGTAGGGCGAAAGGAATAAGGCACTTTTAGATAAGATTATTGTCTCACTATGGGTTTTTCAGAAAGTTATTGTGTTTTTTTATTTAATTTCAAAGATTAAAGCAAGAAACTTAATCAATAATGTATTGGCTATTTTGTTCGAAGACCTTATGTATTCTCACGCGTAATTCCCAATTCACAAACTTGCAATTTCTGAAGAAAAAAAACTCGTGAAGATGATGTTTGGTGTGATTTTCAGAAGCAAACGATTTAACATTTACAGAGTTTTGCAAGTACTGAAATAAGTGGAAGACTGATGAGAGAAGATCCAGACTATACGGTTGATGAGGCATCACATCAAAACCAATTTTCGCCGAGTGACGAAATTTATTTGGGATTTCGCATTGCCGTGATGAATCAATTAAACTTTCTTTTGATGGATGTGTTTTCCGTGCTTCATCTCGTCAACCCAAACTTGTTTCCGGCTGACATTTCTTCATTCCATTCTTGTCGCCCATGTTCATGTACTTCAAGAATTGACACTTTGTTTTATGTTTGGTGAATAGACATTTATGGCTTCCGTCAGAAGAATTTCAGGTTTCTTTACGAAGCTAAGCTATTTTAAATGGCCACCAGCAATGGTAAGCTTCCGAAAAATTTAATACCTACTTGCTTTCACCAATGCTTCTATTTTATCATCGCCAATCTCGAAAGAACTACTATACGTGCGGCATCGGATAAAGAATAGTGCCGCAGTGCGTCCCAGCATGTCGTAAGAGGCGACTAAATGGGACACCAATCATATACAGGCAACTATGATACCAAAAATGAGCTTGTGACACTTTAACACCTTAAAACTTTCCCAAAAGTTTGTATGCAAACAGTGGGTTCCCACGTCTGGAGACTACTGGTGGGGTAAAAGAACAGTCAATCAATTCGAAATGAGCATACAAGTGTCAAACCACTCAAACCTTAGATACACTTCATGGAAATGATCGCAATTAATAGCACTAGCCCGCTGGGCACTACGATTGCAACGCACTCGGGTGATCCCCGGTATAGGAAACGAATTGGTGTAATACAGGAAATAAAGCGCGTTTTCTTGATTTAAAAACTAAGGCATTTAAGATGTTCTACCATGGAAGGGTCAATGGGCGAAACGGTGTTGGAATCGTTATTGCAGCGGATCTTCTAAACAATATCGTTGGTATTTTGAAAATAAGCGACCGCTTAATGAGTGTAAAACTCGTCATACACAATGAAACGTGGAACATTGTTAGCGCGTACGCTCCACAAAATGGATACGACCAATCGGAAAAAGATACATTTTGGTCAGAGTTCGGTAATTTGCTTAGAAATATACCTATCGATGAGATCGACGTGATGGCCACGTCGGAGAAACAAATGTTGATTATGAGGACTGCCACGGCGGTAGAGGCTTTGGAACCAGAAATTCAGCTGGCGAAGACATCCTTGTAGCGTGTAGGGCTTACGGCTTAACCATCTTAAATACAATGTTTATTAAACATCAACGACATCTTATCACCTATAGCAGCGGAGGCCACGAAACGCAAATAGATTATCACCTCTGCAAAATGTCGATGAGAAACCGTGTTAAGGACTGTAAAGTAATACTTGGAGAATCGCTAGTAAGCCAACACCGTCTGCTCATTACAGAATTTTTCACAGCGGAACCACAGAAAACACGGGCATCGTTTGGAAAGCCAAAAATCCGGTGGTATAATCTATCGAAGGAACGAAGCGCAAGATTTATCGCACTGGCCAAAGAAGTACTTCACAATATAAACGGTATCGCAGACTCACTTAGCCCGCAAGAAATGTGGAACAGCATGCACGAGGAATGCATAACACTCGCAAAGTCCCATCTGGGGACTATATCGAAATACAAGTACCATCACGTCGGCAAAGAAACATGGTGGTGGAATGACGAAACCAAACTGCATGCGCGAAGCAAATGTAACGCCAATTCTCTTCGCTGACGACGCAGTTATACTTAGCGATAACGTCGAAGATTTACAGAACGCCTTAGATTCATGGAGAAATGCGCTAGAGAGAAACGGGTTTAAAATAAGTCGTTCCAAGACGGAGCATTTGACGTGCCTATTTGCGCATTCGTTGCGACCTATTCCAGATATAATGTTAGACGGAATAGTTCTTCCGAAAAGCACTATCTTGAAGTACTTAGGATCAATCGTTAACATGGAAGCGAAATGTGACGACGACGTAAACCACAGAGTGAGTGTGGGATGGATGAAATGGCGGGAAAATTCGGGAATCTTGTGCGACCGAAAATTTCCACTTAAATTAAAGGGAAAACTTTACACCACGGTTGTTAGGCCAGCTCTTATATACGGTTCACAGTGCTGGACAATGTACGAAGCGTTTAAAAACAAAATGACGGCAGCGGAAATGAAAATGTTAAGGATGTCTAGTGGAGTCACTAAACGCGATTGCATTAGATCTACTCGTATAAGAGGAAGTCTACATATAAAGAATTCGGTAACCGAACAGCTTGAGGCGAATAGAATAAGCTGGTATTGCCACGTTCAAAGAAGATCTGCGGAAAATCCGGTTAAAAAGGCACTATCAACCACGATCACTCCAACTATAAGAAAACGAGGTCGGAAAAGGAATTCCTGGATTTCTCAGATGGCAAATGCGCAACAACGCCTGGGGCTTACCACTGAAGCGATCCAGGACCGAGCATTGTGTAGACGTGTTCTGCGGTCTGCGACATTAGCCAACCCCATAAGCGGAGCAGCAGCGATGCAGTAAAAATGGGAAACTCGTTACGCATAAGTTCGTATAACGACGAAAGGGTTAATAAAAGGATAAGAAGAAGAAGAAGAAGAAGAAGGAGAAGAATCTCGAAAGAACTACCGTTGC
Organism: Volucella inflata; assembly: GCA_928272305.1. Classification (NCBI taxonomy): domain Eukaryota; kingdom Metazoa; phylum Arthropoda; class Insecta; order Diptera; family Syrphidae; genus Volucella; species Volucella inflata. The sequence goes on along the minus strand of OV743720.1, from coordinate 15,722,995 downwards.
TATGATCAGCTTTAGGTGAATAATCACCATCACGGAGTCGGGTGAACCAGGTATTATATTTTGACCCAAACTCTGGTAATTTCATTCTTAGGTAGTTTGCCTGACAATACTTTACCTGGCAACGTTGTTAGGTTGAAAATTGCCAGTTCACATGGTCGGCAGATGTTTGTCTACAAAAAATTTACAGATTCGTTGACAGGCATTGTCGGCCAAATTAAAAATTGTTTTTTCATTCGGCACTGAGGTAAGAGTTCTTTTTTTAGAATTTTAATAAAATAATAAAAAATGCACTTGCGATTGGAATTGTATTTGAAAGCAGCGAGGAGGACGAATTGCCACAAAAATGTCGGCATGTTTGGAACAGGATTGGTTGGCCCGAAAAATTGCTTGTCGAATTGAGAGCTGAGGAGCCAGAATTGTATCACAATTTTTTGCGCATGGATTCTAAACAATTCGATGATCTTCCAGCTTTTGTGACTCCATACATAAAAAAACAAGAAACAAATATGAGAGCGAGCAATTCCGCGGCTGAGTGGCTTATGTTGAAGCTATGATTCCTAGCTACCGGCGAACATTTTCGGTTCATGCAATATCTGTTCTATATTCCTGTGTCAACGACCTCATCCATCATTCTAGAAATTCTAGATGCAATCTACAAAGTGCTCATCGATAAATATCCTTAGGTATTGCGTTCTACAACACTCCCTTTTGCTATTTCAAATATGAAAAATTATCTGACAATGAAAAAATTGTCAGACATCATGAAGATAGCACATCTGAAAATAGCAAATATATCTGCAAATGTTCTAAACATCTGACAACGGATTGCCAATGGCACAATTGTGTGTTCAGACGATTGCCAGATCTTCATCTGACAATGACCTGACAATGTGTTCAGACGGTTGTTAGACATTTGGGAGAATTTTTACAATGACAAATCTGACAATATTTTAAGATCTGGCAATCGTCTGCACATAGCTTTAGTAACTATGGGTGATTTTGAACAAAAACATCACAGTTTTTAGCAGCGCTTAAAGATTTTGACTTAATATAGAACAATTATCGTTGGATTTTCAATTTATTGTAAAGATCTATTCGTAGAGGGAAAAATTGACAAAATAAATTGGATTTTGATGGAACGCAAGGCATTGCTATAGCTACTTCATTTTGAACATGCCAAATGTTGCCTTAGTTTAATTTAAAAAAAAAGTGAGAATATAAATTCAAGTTAAATCCTACGTAGTTTGCCGCTTCTTTGAGCCGGTGAACATTAAGTGTATGTTCAGGTATGTGGCAACCGATCGGTATAAGCAAATTCAGAACATTTATGAAAATCTGTTGTGTTTCAATAAGTTCCTGCACTTCTAGTTGGCGGTATATCTTGTAAAATATCTCTAACCAGCGGCGACAAAACGTGACATTTCGTACTTTCACAGCTTGCTTTGATTGTAGCTAAAGGGTGACTAGATAGCAATGATGGCTTTTCCAATTCTTATGTTTCAACACCTGTCGAAGTTATCAATAACAGCCTGCTACTAAAATATTCAGTTGGGCTGGTCATTTCTTCAGGCATCGTTTTACGCTTTGCCGAACGTGTGAAAATTATTAAAAAAAATAAAATTGGATTTCAGGCTCAGTTCTAAATAGGCAATGTGAATTTCGTCGTGAGATCGATCGTCATCATGGCTTCAGTATGCAGGCACCGTGGAGAGGTTTAAGCATGAGTTCACTTTTTTGGATCTTAAGCCACCAACTAGACAGAGAATGGTGCGAAATAAAGAAATCATAGCCGCCGTAGCGGCCAGTATCGAAGAAGACTCAGAAATTTCGACTCGGCACCGAATTAGGCATCGCCTTTGCAGTTTGGTTTTGGCCTTCATCCGTATAAGATTGTGCTAACGCAAAAATGGGCACTGATAACGCCGCGTGTTCGAAATATTGGGCGGGGAACAGTTATGTCAATAAGTAAGATTGCCTTTATTAGAGCGAACACAATCAACGAGTGTTTGGTCAAGCATCAATGCATCCACAAAGATTAACTTTTCGGCGCGGTTTATGGCAAGGTGGTATCATCGGACCTCAGGTATGGACCGATGTTAACGGACTTCTGTAGTCTGGGTTTAAAAACATTGATATGTCCTAGCTGTGGTTCGAACATGACAGTGCTACACTTACATTTTTGAGCGATGAGCACTAGATGCCCCTTAGTCTACAGTTAAGAATCCGTTCGGGATTCTCATTAGTGCATCAAAATATTTTTATCGCTTATTTTGAATGTTGCTGTTGAAAGTATCACCCAGATTACTTGAACTCCGCTGGTGTTATTAATATTAAATAGCTTGGTAAGCATCCTCTTTTTCATTCTACGGGAAAGGATTATTTGTGTAACTATACACCTTTGTTGTACAGTTCAAATTCTGCTCAATAAATGCATTATTTAAATAGATTTTACCTTTACCACTGTCAAAAACGAACGGACATGGCCCTCATTTCGTCCATCGGGACCATTGCTATCCCGATACAAAGGAGAAGCAGCTCGTCAGAAACCAAATTTTAGATGATCAAGGAAAGAGGAACAGATTGATTGCACGACTACATGCCATAAATCGTAATTATGCATAACGCTTACGCCGATGACGAACCAAATATCACTGTCAGGCAGAATGAACCTTTCAACAATTACTAAGCTAAAGTTCAGCAAAGCTGCTAGAATGAACGGCCTGAGTTCAAAGCTGCAGGCGATGACTTGGTAAGAAGCATTCACGAACTCATCTTTAAAATTTGGTTGGAAGTATACGCGATGAATAAAACCCCAGCATTATTTATCTGATTCTCACGAAGGGACACCCTTTGAACTGAGCAAACTACAGCATCAATCTTCTTAACATCGCATACAAGATCTTATATGCAGTTTTGTGTGAACCCCTGAAGCGTTCGTCAACAACCTGATAGATTCATATCGGTGCGGCTTCAGGCCAGAAAAGTCCACCATCGACCAGATATTCACACAACGGCAGATCTTGGAGAAGACCCATGAGCTTCAGATCGATACCCACCACCTATTCATCGATTTTAAGGCCGCGTATGACAGCATCTATTGAGACGGGCTATACAGAGCAGTGTCTAGTCTTAGCATCCCTGCTAAACTCGTCCTTTTGTGCAGGATGACGTTAGAGAATGCAAGCTGTTTCATCAAGGTGGTTTAAGATTTTACCGGAGCCTCTGATCTCAAAAAAGGATTTTGATAAGGCGATGCGCTATCATGCGATTTCTTCAACATCATATTCGAAAGAAAAGTGCAAGACCCCGCGTAACCACAAGAGACAAAATCTTTCAAAAGTCCTTCCAATTACGCGCGTACGCCGATGATATTGACATAATCGGAAGAAATCAGCATGATGGCTGGGTCATGTAGAGAGGATGGGCACCAACGCTCCGGTCCGAAAACTCTTTAAATCTGCCCCCGAGCGAAAGCACAGGAGAGGAAGCGTAGATCGTTCCGGCATTGACTAGAAACCAGACGATTCTGCATTCCAAAAGAAATTAGTAACTCTAGGCAACAAGAGATTCCAGTAGCTGTCATCGACTTACCCGCATCATCTAGTCAGAATTGTGGCTCAATGACGCCTGGGGCGTAAATTGAAGCTGTGCAATCAATACTTTCTTATAGATTATGGCTGACGTCGATACACCTCTAGCTATTCGCTTGATAACATGCAATAAAATGCAGCAAAGTCATTTACGTAAAGATGTAATGAAGTTGATTCTTCGTGAAAATATGGATTTTCCTCCACGATCATTTGTTCACTTTAAAGAAATCAAATAAAGCAAATCACTCCGAATTTGGATAGATCATTTGTCCATGTGGTTGAAGTGTTCTATTCTCCATGATTGAAAATTTGACAATCTAGATTGTAAATATGCCAATTGGCAGAAGAAGATTCAGTATTTTTCGCTCTGAGGTGATCACTTCGCAACCTAAATGAATAACAGCTAATTATTGCACATGTATCTATTCAAGATTAAAAAGTCAACATATTCTACACAAACAATCGTTTTTTACTTAAAATGCCTTGAAGTACCTACACATAAATTTAAGAGTTTATTAATTTGCAAATATGTAAGGTAAGAATAGGTTAAACAGGGCTGTGTCCTCACATAGGCACCAAAACAGGCTCATCCCTATGGAACCTGTGGAAATGATCTTCAAAGGGCGAAAACCTAAACAATCTGTCTGGTAAAACATCCAATTTCTTTGCAAAAGCCAAGAAGACCAGTAAATCTATGCCGTCTATTTCCCCTAGATCTTATTTCAACTACGCGGTATTTCCACGCATTCACACAGTATGTGTGTTATGTCCTAAACCACTTGCAGTTCGCCGCAGAATCTAAAAATTTCCGTATCTGAAAATATGGGTCACTTTTCGTATTTTAGCAGGAGACAGTGTCCTGCCAGGATTTCTATTATTGTCCTAAGCTTATCCCTGTTCAATTTTATTAACTCCCTAGATCTTTTACCATCAAGTAGTGGTCTTAAAGCCTTGGCATCCTATGTCCTTCAAGATTTCACTACATTCACGGTCTTTTCCTCGATAGTGCCCCTTACTGTGCAGAGGTGTAGTTTGATATTAACATCCTCACTATTATCGAGTAGTTCTGCTCTTCTTGCACGCTCATCCGCTTGTTTATTTCCCGCTGTAGTGCAGTGTCTTGGCATCCAGCACAGTATCACCCGGTTCTGAATGCATAATGCTTTGAGCATTGTGCGAGAGCCCATGACTATATCAGAATTGATGTTAGTCGATTCCATTGCCTTAAGAGCAGACTGGCTGTAGATGTATCTATAGATAACGATATCTCTACCGGCTACCAATCTCATCTGCATTAGTTCAGCCCTTAGGACAGGCAGAACCTCTGATTGGAAGTTACTACTTGTGTTCGGAAGTCTTACAGACACTCTTAGTGCTGGGTTTTCTGCGTAAAGGGTGAAACAAAATACGTCCTTAACATATGTATACACACATTTGCAGATAAGTGGAAACGAGTTTTGAAACTTTTATAGGCAGCAAGAGCTTAAGAGTGGTCAGTATTGTAAGTAATATGTTCATTATCTCGTTGCTGTCAACGAATGATTATTTAATTCCTATGTAAATATTTATAAGTACCTTTCCCAAGTGTAAAAACACTTGAGTCGCGGGTTCGCAATCGCGTATCCACTTACTATAATCTTTAAATTAAAGTACACACGTAAGTTTGAACCTTATGACTCAAAGGGGGGAATTGTTGTGATAATTTTATTGGCTGGTACTCATTCCAAGATAAGTTTGTAGATTTATCAGTATACCTCTTAGCAGTAGAATTTCCCCTAACAGTAGTTCATTTTTTCCTTCTTAGGCTTTACCTGTTATTTTTCAATGTTCAAAGTTTAACAGATAGATAGTTTGTTTTCAATAAAATTTCCGTTGATTTTGTTATCCCACACAATGTACTGCAAATATTTAATAATTTTTATCTTTCCCGGAATATTGCTTATAACAATATGGTGGTCAGTTGTAGGAAAAGAAATGTTCATTCATTGAATTCAAATGAATGTCTTTTATTTACATGGAAAAGTTTAACATGCAATGCAAAGCTTATATTGAATGAACTACAACACGTTTTTGTTTTGTTCTCCGACACGGCTTGTCGGCGCATCGGGAAAGCCAGGCGCACAGCGAATTGAAACTTATTGAACTTGAATGGCAAGTTCGTTGGAATCATCGGGATGCTCCTTTGTACTTTCGTTTGGCAATCGTCGTCTTGATGACGTTGTTCATAAGCTTTTTCTTTTTTATGGGAAAGTTGACTATTTTCATCCTGGTTAATACTAAATATTCCGAGGAATGATAATATGAATGGTCTCGTTGAGATTATTGACATCTTTGATTTTCGCCGTCAATATGGCTTCTTCCAATTATGATTTTTGAGGTTTTGCACTATCTTCGGAAAAACACGTAGAAAGGAGCACTTCCTTCGATTCGACCAACTGGCAGTTTGGTTTTGTTGCAAAAACACTCGTATGTTAGTCGTCAATCGGAGGATTTTCACATGCCGCCACAAAAGTGGTTGAACGTGGAATAACAGGAGGAGTCTAACAAAAATCATCGGGCAACAGAATCATGGGCCAAAAATGGTTTGATTGTCACAAAGATCTTTCAATGATCTGTCCAGCGCCTCCAGCAACTTTTGTGGGATCGTGCCAATCGATCAATTTGCAACTCTGTATAAACTTCGCTATGCGCTATTTTATCGATAGTGCAAGTTTGTGTCTCGTTGATTTGCATGTTCAGTGGCAATTTCAGTGTAGAATGTGCTTCCAGTCGAAGCCAATCCCAGGGCAATTTTAAGGTGCGAATGAATCGGAACTTTTTTCCAGGGCCTTCGGGAGCATCCGGGAAGTAAATGCTGCTGTTTCATTGTTCACAGCATCCTTCAGAGTGTCATACGCAGTCTTTTGTTATTTATTTATGTGATTTGTATGAAATGGATGCGGATTTGTTGTCGGAGGCAGACTAAGACGAGAAGTCCTCAGCTTCCGGCATGTGAGCGAGCGCCTCGTAGCAATCCGCATCAGGGCTAAATTCGCCAACATAAGCCTCATATGCGCGCATGCCCCCACAGAGGAGAAAGATGACGACACCAAGGATGCCTTCTACGAGCTCCTCAACAAGACCTACGAGCAATGCCCTAGCTATGACATTAAAATTGTCGTCGGTAATTTTAATGCAAAGCTAGGAAGAGAAGGTATCTTTGGTGCAACAATCGGAAAATATAGCCTGCACAACACCACCTCCGATAACGGATTCAGGCTAATCGACTTTGCGGCGGGGCGAAACATTGTCGTGGCTAGCACGCGGTTCCCACATCTCGACATACACAAGGGGACTTGGAGAACTCCTGATCAATCAACAGTCAACCAGATTGATCACATTGCGATCGACACAAGACACTCCTCCAGCATTATGGATGTCCGTACGTTCCGAGGAGCCAACATCGACTCGGACCATTACCTTGTTGTAGCCAAGGTACGGTTGCGGATATCCCAAACTACGCCAAGACAAACAAACTTGCTAAAATCGCAAGAGATCGCCAAGTCCTTTTCCGATCGAGTGTCTCTTAATCTCTTAAGAGGTCCAATGCCGCCAGCTTCAAGTATCGAAGACCATTGGAAACACTGCCAAAACGCCATCGGAGATGCCGCTTCTGATATGCTGGGTTTCACTCGGCCACCACAACGAAACCCCTGGTTCGATGATGAATGCCGGCAAGCACATGCAGCTAAGCAAGGTGCATATAACGCGGCGCTGCTTAGAGAGCCCAGAGCTGCTCATAAGCTCTATGAGCGGAAGAGGAGAGACGAGCACCGGCTTCTCAGGAGGAAGAAGAAAGAGCATGAGAAGCGCGCGATCGAGGAAATTGAAAGATGCTACTCCAAATGAGGTTCGGAAGTTTTACCAAAAGGTAAAAATAACATGCCGCGGAAACAAACCCCGAACTGAAGCCTGTAGAGATGAACAAGGGAACATCGTAGTAGAATCGCATTCGATGCTGAGGATTTAGAAAGATCATTTCTGCAGACTGTATAACGGCGATGACGGACCAAATACCGCTGTCAGGCAGAATCAACCTTTCAACCTGGACGATGATAACCAACAATTCCGTCCACCCGACCTGGATGAAGTGAAGATAGCCATATCGAAGCTTAAGTCCAACAAAGCTGCTGGAGCGGATGGCCTGACTGCCGAGCTCTTCAAAGCGGCAGGCGATGACTTGGTAAGGAGCATACACCAACTCATCTGTAAAATATGGTCGGACGAAAGTATGCCCGATGAATGGAACCTCAGCATTGTTTGTCCAATTCTCAAGAAAGGAGACCCTCTGAACTGCGCCAACTACAGAGGCATCAGTCTCCTTAACATCGCATATAAGATCTTATCCGCCGTATTGTGTGAACGCCTGAAGCCGTTTGTCAACAACCTGATAGGTCCATATCAGTGTGGCTTCAGGCCAGGAAAGTCCACCATCGACCAGATATTCACACTACGGCAGATCTTGGAGAAGACCCATGAGCTTCCGATCGATACCCACCACCTATTCATCGATTTTAAGGCCGCGTATGACAGCATCTATAGAGACGAGCTATATAGAGCAATATCTCGTTTCGGCATCCCTGCCAAACTCGTCCGTCTGTGCAGGATGACGATGGAGAATGCACGCTGCTCCATCAAGGTCGGTAAAGATCTCACCGAGACCTTTGATGTCCAGAAAGGATTTAGACAAGGCGATGCGCTGTCATGCGATTTTTTCAACATCGTACTTGAAAGAATAGTGCAAAACTCACGAGCAAACACAAGAGGCACTATCCCAACTACTCGCATACGCCGACGATATTGACATAATCGGGAGAAAGCAGCGTGATGTCAGTGGCGCTTTCGCGAGTATTGAGACGGAAGCGGCGAAAATGGGTTTAGCGGTCAATGAGGGCAAGACCAAGTATATGCTGTCAAGCAAAAAGGACAACCAACACCGACGTCTCGGACAGAACGTCACCCTCGACTGATATAACTTTGAGGTAGTTAAGGACTTTGTCTACCTAGGCTCCGCTATAAATACAGACAACGACACCAGCGCTGAGATCAAGCGAAGAATAACTCTTGCCAACCGCTGTTTCTTTGGGTTAAGAAGGCAATTGAGTAGCAAAGCCCTCTCTCGGACAACAAAAGTAACCCTTTATAAGACTTTAATAATCCCGGTCCTGCTCTATGGCGCAGAGGCATTGGCATTATCAAAAAGGGATGAGGGTGTTCTTGGTTGCTTCGAGAGAAAAATTCTTCGGGCGATCTTCGGTCCCGTCTGCATTGACGGTGAGTGGAGGAGGAGATACAACGACGAACTGTATGGACTGTACAGCGACATGGACCTAGCCAGAAGAGTGAAGATCCAAAGACTGAGATGGGTGGGTCATGTAGAGCGCATGGACACCAATGCTCCGGTCCGAAAAGTTTTCGAATTCGCCCCCGAGGGACAGCGCAGTAGAGGAAGGCCAAGACTCAGGTGGCGCACGCAAGTGGAAGAGGACCTCAGCCAACTTAGCGTGCGAAACTGGAGGCAGCTAGCCAGGGATCGTGCTGGCTGGAGAAGCTGGATGACTGAGGCCCAGGTCCACCCCGGACTGTAGCGCCACCTAAAGTAAGTAAAGTAAGTATAAGGTGTACTATCAAAGTGATTATTGTCAGTTATTTTCCTTACTTAACGTTCATATCTTAGAGAAAATTTTCGAAGGCGACCAGAAAGCCCTTTATTTCCGACTCTTTTTTCTTTGTGAAAACGGTTTACAGTTTTTTGAACTTTTGAGCGACTTCTATTAACCGCATGCCCAATTTCCGCATATGACTGTTAACCTTCGTAAATGGTAATAAATTCACACAACGACATCAGCGCTGAGATCAAATGAAGAATAACTCATGCCAATTGCTGCTATTTGGGCTTAGAAGGCAATTGACGAGCAAAGCCCTCTCTCGAACAACAAAAATTACCCTTTATAAGACCTTAATAATCCCAGTCACTACGAACTGTATAGACTGTACAGCGACATCGACCTAGCCAGTAGAGTGAACATCCCATGACTGAGATGGCTGGGTCATGTAGAGCGCATGGACACCAATGCTCCGGTCCAAAAAGCTTTCGAATCCGCTCCCGAGGGACACAATACGAATTTTTTAGATGCGAATTTTTTAGTAGAACCTAACTTTGAGTTTTTGAGTTTGCTTGGACACTGTACATGACAAACCATTTATTGAAAATGGTGTAAAATATCTTTGAAGTGAGAGGACAAAGAACAAAGACAAAGAAAATTATTTTCAACAAAAGTGCAAAACAATTATGCTGGACAGGTTTGTTTAGAGACATCGGTAATTCACTTTTAAATGCGTTTTAAAGTTCAGTGTTATATGTATATGTGTAACTCCGATCTTATAGACATTTATATCGTTTTAGGCTTTTAATTAAAAGAACCATTATTCTGATGTTAATTGTATGTTAAACAACAGTCTGTATCTTAAATAAATGTACACTATGATCATCTGGTAGCCCTATTTATTTTATGTATTTTATTACAACTCGATAAGTACTTCAGTCCTGTATTTTTAGGAAAACAATTATTGTATTTTATGTGTGTATGTATTTTTTATTAACTTCATTACTCTTATTCAGAATGGTTTTCGAATAACATAAAGATGTTACAAAGTTAGCATTTTCGATTTTCAAAATGAATGCAAACTTCCCTATCAGGAAGTTAAGAAAACAAATCAAAATCATGAGTAGCTTTAGTGCGACCGACGTGTCGCTTTGCCAATTTTAAAAATTTTCCACTTTTGATCACCCACCGAAAAGTTCATTTATTTTATTTTTGTTGAAAATAAGTTGAGTCTCTGCAGAAAGCAATAATAAATTTCAACCACAAAACAAACATTTTTATACTCGTAAAACGATGAATAAAACAAAATCGCCTTAAAACACGTGTGAAGACTGCTGTACCTATTTAGTAGTCTTCATCCATATCTATATTAAATATTATTCTTTCTAATCGATAATCGGGCGTGATAACCTTTTTCATTAATAATTTCAAGAATTATCTTGCCAGATAATATCTAATACCTTGTTGATATACGATTACGGGTATGATTTACTAAAGAACTATTTAAGGGATCTACGGTCTCCTCCAAGGTATAGTTTGCAAATTTCTTTCTTCGAGTATAATCTGTCTGAATTGTGTTTGAAACCATTCTCCTTTTGGTCACAATGGTGACTTTGACGATTATTATTGCTGTGTTTCTGCTTGCGGCAGTTACTAACGCCAGCATTTTACCAAGTTTTCGTGCCAATAACGAATATAAACAAGATGTAATTTCAAAAGACCGTGTAAAGAATACTGCCTGGTGGCAAACCGCATCATTCTATCAAATCTATCCAAGATCATACAAAGATAGCGATGGAGATGTTATCGGTGATTTGAAGGGTAAGTTACAAGGTTTAATTAAGTAGAAACAATTTGATGTTAACTATAGAAAGATACAAAGTTCCACTTGAGTTGTGAGCTTTAGATACGAGGGCGGGTCAATAAGTCCGTGACTTTTTGAATTTCTGACCTCTTTACTGAAACAGCAACACTGCTCCTGTCAACAGGCATCTGTCAGTTGACTCCTGTCAAGATTTAAACTTGCTGCGTCAGTTAGTTTGTGTTTTACAGCTATTTTTATCAGACTACTCACTTATTTGAGGAGAAAATGGAAAAAAGTGAATTTCGTGTGCTTATTAAGCATTATATCTTGCGAAAAAAAACCATTACCGAGACCAAGGCTAAGCTTGATAAATACTATGGGGACTCTGCACCATCGATTTCAATGGTAAAAAAGTGGTTTACTGAATTTCGTTGTGGCACTGAAGATGCCGAACGTCCTGGACGCCCAGTTGAGGTCTCTACACCCGAAACAATCGAAAAAATTCACGATATGGTGTTGGCCGACCGAAGATTGAAAGTGCGAGAGATTGTGGAAGCCGTAGGGATCTCGCATGGTTCAGTGGTTTTAATTTTGAATGATCACTTGGGCATGAGAAAGCTTTCCGCAAGATGGGTGCCGCGTTTGCTCACAGTCGACCACAAACACATGTGCAGTTGCCATGGCAAAAATCCATGAATTGGGCTATGAATTGCTCCCTCATCCACCCTATTCTCCAGATTTGGCTCCGAGCGACTACTTCTTGTTCCCAAACCTGAAGAAATGGCTTGGTGGAAAAAGATTTGACTCCAATGATGAAGTCATCTCGCAAACAAAGGCCTATTTTGAGGACCTCGACAAATCATTTTTTTTGGAAGGGATAAAAAAATTGGAGAAGCGTTGGACAAAGTTTATAGAGCTCAAGGGAGACTACGTTGAAAAATAAAATTATTTTTTTATCAAAAAATCTGTGTTTTAATCCAAAAGTCACGGACTTATTGACCCGCCCTCGTATAAGAATAGATAAGTGTAGTGCGGCTATATTAATAATATTCTTTTGGACGTATCCATGATTGAAATATCATAAATATCAAAAAATGACAGATTTTCCTGTGTTCCATGTCGTTAGTTCTTTTTCTATTATTTTATAATTGCATAACTTACATCCACAACGAGTTGGATAAAAGATGACTTGCTATCTATACCAGCACATAAATGTGTTAAGCAAAGTCGTATTATCCTGCAAGTTTATATTTCCTCTGGAAGAAAACATGTTTATCTCTGCCAATGTCGGTAGCCGTTCCTTTCGTTTGCTCAAGACTTGGCTAGTTATATTACTTACTGTTGACCCGAAACGTTTTGAAAAAACTTGATAAGCACTAGACTTTTATGATTTAGCCCCTGAAAAGCTTAACTTTAAGCCCAGTTAAGAAAAATTATTAGCAGTCTGCTTTTATGATCAAACACAATTCATTTCTACAGTTCGAATAGAGTTTGTGTGTTTCTGAACTAGTTTGGTACTGGCTAAAGGATTGAGAAATACTTTGAATCAATTAGGATGTCTCTTCAAACTTAGGTACTTCACCATTTATACCTTTTCCAAAGGATTTATTATTAAGATGCCTTTTAAAAATGCCTCTATTTACTTCATCTTCCGCAGGCTTAACTCCTGAATGTTAGAGCGACAAGGTATCCGAAACTATGTTAATCATGGTTTAATGAACTTGATATGCTTCTGAAACGAGTGAGTCTTTCATTATTTCTGCTAGTGAAAAAAAATTTTTTTAGGCATGATCAAAGTAGGTCTCAAAGAGACGTCAGATTGCTTGGACTATTTCATGGATTATTTCATTTACTTTGCTCGGGGAAATTTTCCTTGATCAACTTATTTGGAGAAAAATCTGCTCAATGACCATTTTGTCAGTGCTGTAGTTAGGCTTATAAAAATTATCATCTACGAATGCAAAATGACAAAGACTTGTGTGAACCAAGTGTTCATATTTTATTTTCAATTTATTCGGTTCCAATCACAAGGTCCCAGTTAGTAGCTAGTGTCACAGTATTCTTTAGCTGATGTATCATACAAATGGTTTGTGCATACATCTCAGATTAACTAACAAAATATCAGTGCTATAACTTGCAAATCCTTTATACAAATTGCTGTGGAATACACTTCAAGATGGGATGATGAACCTTTTACCTATACGGTACACAATTCAGATTTGAAGGCCATTTCTATCGAAATTATTTCGTATGATCAATTTGCTGTTACTAATACTTGATTAACTTGTAAAATAAACCTTCAATGTACTTAGATTCGAAATTACTGAAACACTCTAACATATCAGAACTACTATATAATTGTATGTTATACATACGTCGCATCTCCAAATATACAGAGAGTATAGAATGACTCAAGCTTTAAAACTCAAATAGATGGTGATCTTGTTTGCTGAGATATGGCTCGTGTTCGGCATATTATTTGTCACACTGTATATATCGCTGTTTCTTTATGACACATAATTGTCACGTACCCCCAAATTGTTTGCATACAGTTCTGCCGAAGGGAAGTTTTTACTGCCTTTGGGACATCGTAGTACTTTTTGCCCCAGTTTTTGTCTTAGGGGACTTTCACACATTTAATTCCTGGGTCGTTTAAACTCTTTCGGTTTTATTCTGCCAGGTTGGTGTTGTGACTTGTGAGTTATACAAATATTCAACTCACTCTGATCACCTCTTTCTTGCCTGATACTCTTCAACCGATGAGGGACAAAAAAAGAGTGTTTTTAATCTAATCAGCAGCCAGATACATGTGATTATCGGGAAGATATAACGACCTGTTTAAATTCCTGAGGAGACTTTAATTGGGTTTCCCGTATTACGGTTCTTTCAAGAAGGAAAACACTAGCTGATATAACACAATATTCTGATAAGCCTAGGGGGCAGACCACATCGACAGTACTTATCAGGGTGAGAATTTTGAATAGATAAGCGCGTTGGCGGTATAATTATCAATCAGTTAGGTATCTGCAGCGAAAATCCCAACTTATCGTGCTGTCTGTTCAAAATATCGAATGGAATTGTAAATACTTGTATATCAGCAGTGGATAATTCGCTTTCGCGGATGAAATTTTAACCATATGAAATTTAGCTCCGGATTGGAACAGGGATTACATTAAGTTAGAGTTTGATTAGCTACATTACTATGCACGTAAATGTAGAGGCAGCATTGAAAAAAGGATAATTGTATAAGTTCGTAGAGAGGTAAACAGGTAATGATCTGAAAGGTGTGGGCGAGGATCTAAGTGCCAATAAAGCTTGCCTGTACTTTCAGATGTAGACGTAGGCATAGAAATGATTAATTTTCATCACGAACCTCCAAATGACTATATACAACAAAGACATAAAACACAGACAACGACGAGCTCATGCTGTGCTTGTCAGATACACTCAGTTCTTGCGAATGACAAGTAAGGCCTCATTACTGCGGGAATTCTGTAAACTGAGTCAGATACGCTGAAAAACGTTGAAAAACGTTGAAAAACGATATGTATTCTGTAATTTTAGGACGGTTCTTCAGTACTTTTTCGAAAGATGCTTCTAAAATCTCGTACCGAAGAAAATAGTTCGTTGGGCATCAGTAAAATAGGGTAGTTGTACCACTCGTAGTTTCAACAAAGAAATCTAACTGCGAAAGGCATTGACGTCCAAACACTTGATCGTTTCCAACATCCTATATTTTTTAAACCAACATTAAGCATATGTTTTTCAAGAGAACTATTATATTGTAATTTTAAAGGTATCACCGACACCGACTTCTTTTACTGTCGCCAGGGCGCGGGCGGAAAGATAGAAGGAGGAGAAAGGAAAGTTGTTGTGATGTAGTGGTTTGAAACTCAAGTGTGTTTGGTTTCGATATTGACTTTCCAGGGGTGGGAGGAGTCCGAATAGGACGGAGAGTTTTTCTTCACTCGGAATGATTCAGGTTGTGAATTTTAACGGTTGTTTTGTGCTTGAAACTCTACAACAGCCAAATCTACATGTCAGTGTTATGCCTTCACACGCAGATTTTTCCGACTAAGTTCCAAGTACACAATGAAAAACTTTTCATGAGTAGGATTCGAACCTTGACCGTCCGAGTGAGAAGCGATTGCTAGTACCACTACACCACGACCACCCCCCTAATTGGGGGGCTTATCTCAAAGAAATTGGTATTACGGCAACATAGCTCTCACCAATTTTCAAATCACCTATGGCTGACTTTGGATATGATGTTTCCAATTTGTAAGAAAGTATCCGATACTAATGTGTTGTTTCGATAAAGGATGTTCTTCGATTTTGGTTGAGAAAAGGTGTCTCAGGGTTCCGTGTTGATGCTGTACCACATGCGTTTGAGATTGCTCCTGATGCCAATGGCAACTATTTAGATGAACCACGTAATTATTTATTCAACGATCCAGATAACCATCATTATTTGAGTATATTTACACTGTTGATCAGCCAGAGCCAATTGATTTAGCTTACGAATGGAGACGAGTACTTGATGAGTTCAAGGCCGAGAATGGCGGCGAAGATAGGTATGTTACATACACAATAATTACTTTGAACATAAAATAAATATGTTGAATAATAATTCCCTTTTAGAGTTCTTATGATTGAGACCTACTCTCCAGTTGACGTTGTGATGCAATACTACGGTAATGATACTACAGATGGTGCCCACATTCCGTTCAACTTCCCTATAATAAATAGGTTGACCCGTGACTCAAATGCTTATGATTACGTTGAAACCATCAACACATGGATAAACAAACTGCCAAAAGGACGAACACCTAACTGGGTTGTAAGTAGTGCACTTTTGTATAAGAAGTCGTTTTTGTACATAATAGATATGTATTTTCGCTATCTAAAATAGACTGGAAATCACGACAAGAGTCGAGTTGGCTCACGTATGGGGGAAGATCGTATCGATATGTAAAATATGTTGCTTCTTACTCTACCTGGATGTAGTGTAACGTATCAAGGTGAAGAAATCGGCATGACTGATGTCTGGATCTCATGGGAGGACACTGTTGACCCTCAAGCTTGTAATTCAAATTCATCCATCTATGAACTCAAGTCCCGTGATCCATCCCGTACTCCATTTCACTGGAGTGATGCAAGAAATGCTGGATTTACTACCGGATCCAAAACCTTGTTACCGATGTCAGATCTGTATCCTCTTGTGAACGTTAAGAGGGAGCGTGGTATTGCCTACAGCCATCTAAACGTGTACAAGCAATTGTAGATTTTGAGGTCAAAACCAACCATGAAGGAAGGTGATTTCCAAATTAGGCCCATAAGCTCTTCTGTACTGGCAGTAGGTTATACATGATCCAATACATTTAGTCGAACTTAATACCTCGTTGGTTTGTTGTCGCAGATCCCTGGTAAATGACTATACCTACATAACACTTCTCAATATTATGGATGGTGTGGAAATTGTCAATTTGAAATCAGTATTTTGTGGTTTATCTAATGAATTGGAATATGTCATCGTTACCGAGAAGTCCGCACACAGGGCAGGTGACAAGACCAACGCTGACCAAATTGTCTTGTTGCCAAAAGAAGCTGTCGTTCTAAAAGCAACAACTAAAAAAATAAACCATCACTGATTATTATACGAGTACAACATTAAATAGTTTTCATGTAAAGTACTTCGTTTTAAAAAGCAATAAAGAATAAATAGCAAATCAATGTAAATTTTAATTATTTATTATTAGACTCAGTATAAAGCTCTGAACTCTATTTACAAATCAGTGCGGATGACCAAATGCTCAAATAAAATACATGCCAATTTGAGAAAAATAGTTGTGGAATTTAATCTATTCAATAATTGTATTTTTGTGAAATATTTCATACTCGTATATTATATGAAATTATGGTAAGTGAAAAACGACTTAAGTCTCCAGTCATATTTCTTACTTAAAACTTACAATTGAATGATAATACTGTTTAATCGAAAATGGTAAAATATAACAGGTTTCTGTCGTTTTTTAAAAGCTTATCTTTCTAAGACATTGGGTTGGCAAATTTTTGGTAAGAAATTTGCTTTATTTTCTTTTGGGAATATCAAGCGAGAAATGATTTCGTCGCCGTGGACTTAAACCGCCCTCGTCATGAAATCTGATTGCGGATTCAAATTACTCTATTGAGGGAAGTGCTTCGGAAGCAGAAACTTTCCAAAAAACTTGGGATATATGAAACTTTTAAATATAACACGGTCTCCCTGTAAGTATCATATACTGAATGCGCTATTAAACCATAGGAAAACTTTATAACGCACCGCCGCCGAAACATAGTGGTGGAATGATGAGACGTAAATGCCGGTAAAGAACAAAAAACCAGACCAGATATATATATATCTGGCTTGTGCCAGACTGTGGTAACAAAACTCTTGAATGAGCAACTCTGTTAAAAAAAAGGACCTCCCCTCCCCCCTGCCTATTACTTTATTTCACCTTTGTGACCTCTAAGCACAGGTAACTCGAGGAGTGAGCCCGGGAAAGGTGTAGCATGTGGTTTAACTAATAAGCTGCGGTAAGCATGTAAATACATCTCTCGCAACCCTTTTCCGATTACCTCGCCTTTAGCTCTAAGACCGAAAAAAATCAATGATTCGACTTCACATGAACTTATCAAACTCCTTGCTTGGGAACAAACATGGAAGGTCACAAAGAAAAAATTAATTAAGAAATTTTAAAGTTCTATCCACAATTTTATTTGATTCATAGGCAAGTAAAGAGAAAAACTTAAGGGTAGAAATACTCGTACATGTGCAATTTTCAAAAACTCATTCCTTTTCCATAAAATATTGGTATAGCATGTCAAGAATATATTACAAAATTTCTAAAACTACATTCAAAGTTATAACTTGTAAACGTGTTCCTTCCTATACTTTGCGTTCGAGCGCCGCCAGAAGTGTAGTTGAGTGGTTTTAGGAAAAATAAATTATAAGAGCATACCGAAGGACTACTATACGGCGCTGGAACTGCTGACTCCTCGATAGATCACTATAATCATGAACTTTTATGTGCCCAAACTTTAAATGCATTTTTCTCAAAACTATATTTTTCAAATCGGCGGGAGCGATAGCTAAAAAACTTTTCTATAAATCGTGCTGTAATTCTGCACACATCTTTTCAATGATAGCATTTTCCATATGAATATATTTGTTTTGAAAATTTGGTTGAAAAGAATTATTGTTTCGAAGCAAAAACAATTGAAAAATTTGGTATAGTTCAAATAATCTTCAAATTTTTTTATTTCAGATCAATGCAACAGAAGCTAAAAGCTACACCAATAAATAATCCTGGCTGCGACCTTTTTGCGTCTCAAGTGTGTCCAGCTAGATTGACAGTTTCGCACGCTAAGTTGGCTGAGGTTCACTTTAACTTGGGTTCGCCACCTGAGTCACGGTCTTTTGTAAAGCTTCCGAATCTCATTCCTGGAGTAGCATTTCTCACTTTCCTCGACCGCGCGCTTCTCATGCTCTTTCTTTTTCCTCCTGAGAAGCCGGTGCTTTTAGCGCCGCATTGCTTGCATTTTGCTTATCTGCATGCGGTCAGGGGTTTCATTGTGGTGGTAGAGTGAAGCGGAATCTCTGAAGGCTTTTTGGCAGTGTTGCTACTGGTCTTCGATGCTTGATGCTAGCGCCAAGGGACCTCTTAAGAGATCAAGAAAGACTCGATCGGAAAAGGGTTTGGCGATCTCTTGCGAATGTAGCCGTATGATGTCGAAATTCCTCACAAAATTAGCTTGTCTTAGCGGTGTTCGGGATATCCGCAACCGTACCTTGATTACGATATGGTAATGATCCGAGGGGCCGTTGGCTTCTCGGAACGTTCGGACATTCATAATAAGGGAGGAGTGTCTTCCGTCGATCGCAATGTGGTCAATCTGGTTGACGGTTGATTGATCAGGCGTTCGCCAAATCTCCGTTTTAATATCAAGATGCGGTAACCCCGTGTTAGCTACAACAATGTTTCGTCCTGCCTCAAAGTCGATTAGCCTGAATCCGTTGTTGGAGGTGGCATCGTGTGATGTGCCTTCTTTTCCTCGCTTTTTGTCCGGCCCATCCCATCGCATTTCTTTGATTGTCTACTCTTCAGTAGTCTAGGCCTCCGCACTAGGACCTAAAATTCCACGTGCATATCCGAAGTTCGTTGTAATAGCTGAATAAATATGAATAAATATTTTTATAGATAACTATCTGGTACCCGGCGCGTGTATAGAAGAGAAGTATCAATGATATTTTGTTGGTGACTTTATTATTCAAGTGATTTGTTGGCTATCCGACCCGTGAGCATGCAACATGCAACAACATTCGGCATCAGTTTCGTTATACCGAGTCTTGTTCTATTATACAATCGGAGTGGGATAATGTTGCGAAAGAAAATAAATGGAATCGCCTGCAATTTGTTCTTCAATTGCTTGGTTTATTGTATTTCCGTCGGTGTATTTTGCTGCCAAAGCTATTTATGATTTTCATAATTGTTAACAATTTGCAGAAAAAATGAATGAGTTGTTCGATGGATGGCACAATGATGCAAAAGTTAAATGGAAATGAAATTTGTGTCAGCAGCAACTGGTACTCTTCCTTCAACAATGATCAGTAGATACTTTAAAAATGTTGGTGCCGACGCATCGATCTGCAAATTTAAGGGCATATTGGTCTTTAATGTGAGTTTTCGTACATGTCTCTAAAAATGTTTTAAGGCAATCATTGAGCTCATCAGCTGGCGTTTATTTAGGTATTACTGGAAGTGTTTGTCGAAAGTCGGCAGATAATAAAATGAGAGCGCCACCGAACGGGATAGCATTTATCGTAAATCTTGAATATTTCGATCAAGCATATCAAGCGGTTTCTTATGAGCCATGGCGCATTCGTCCCAAACAATGAGCTTGCAAATTTGCAGAATTTTAGCTATGCCAGCAAACTGATAAGGAACATTTTTCCAGTGACGATAAGCGCAAAAAGGAAGAACAGGCTTCCTCTATCATTTGTAATGGTGTCGTAGGTCAATTTTTGTTCCTCAAGCTAAAGTTGTTCATTTTTTTCAACAAATGCTAGCAAATCATTAGCATTGTATTACTATTCTCTCACTAAATGGATATTATTAAGGTCAAGTGCAGAATATTAGGGGGCAAGTTTAATGAGTGTCTTGTTATTGATGGTTAAGCCTGTGTCAGATCAGAGCTTGATTGAAAATATTGTCCGAAGACTCAATGAAATTGTCATTGCTAATAGTAGCGCAGGGTGCAGAATGTCCTCGCTCAAATCCTCTATGAATTAATCCCACAAATCTTTCGGGATGAAGCTTTTAGCATTTTACGCCATCAACTGTCCCCAAATTTGCAAATGAAGTAGGACCTTTGATATTAACCAACAGGGTTCTCAAATCGTAACTCTTGACATTATTTGGATGCATTATGTAAATGAGTCGCATTGCCCTAAACGAATACAGATTTTGATAGCCATCAACACGCATGCCTTGCTTACGTCGTAGGAATTTCTTGGATGTAGAATTCCACGTATAGTACTTTGGATATTCTGCGTACAAACATGTCTTGGCAAAATCATCTTCACACAGTGTAAAAAAATGCTAATAGTCTTGTGTGCGCTGGTGCAGCAGCAACATTTTTTCAAATGTCAGTCGTGAAATACTAGGTGATAAGTAACCTCCTTGATCGCCAGAATGCGCTGCTACTGCAAAAAAGGTTATGGTGCCTCAAAGTCCGTTCATATTTAGGCAGACATGCCAAATTTCAGTGCGATACTGTCTTTAGTTTTGCTTTGACAGCTGATTGTTGTTGATGTGATTGAAATCATGTTGAGTATGGACAAAAACGATTTTCGTTCACTCATAAAACATTATTTTTTGAGAGGCAAAACGGCGTAGGAAACAAAAGAAAAGTTGGATAAATATTATGGGGCTAATGCTCCGTCAGATTACACCGTCAAATATTGGTTTCGAGAGTTTCGTGGTGGCCGCAACTCAACTCCGATGCGGTTACAGAGGACAATGTCAAAAAAATACATGAAATGGCGTTGGCTGACCGGAAAGTGAAGGTGCGCGAGCTAGCAGATACCACAAAGATTAGTACTTTGCGCACATGCCATATTTTGGGCAATATTCTGCTTATGAAAAAGTTATCCTGCCACTGGAAAAAAAAATTGTTTTTGCAAGACAATGCGCCGGCGCATAAGAGCATCGCAACCACGGCTAAAATCAATGACTTACGGCTCCAATTGCTGCCACAGTATTCGCCCGATTTGGCTCCCTCGGACTATTATCTCTTCCCGAACCTCAAAAGATGGCTCATCAATAAAAGATTCAGCTCACTCGAGGAAATCATCGACGCCACGGAGGAGAATTTTCCAGTCCTTCCGGAAAATTACTTTTCGGACGGGATCAAGAAGTTGGAAAATCGCTGGAATAAGTTTATCAAGCTAAAAGGGGACTATATTGAATAAAATAAAAAAAAAACATTTAAAACAATTTTTTTTTTATTCCCTAGGAGGTTACTTTTCACCCCACCTAGTATATGTATATAAGGTGAAAAGTTCTCGGCCTGAAAATGAAAGACTGAATGAAAGACTCGGAAGTGAGAGTCTGGAGGGCTTGTGAAAATATTTATATACGGCCCTCCCAACTTGTTCATTGGATGCGAGTGCTTCCTAGAAACAAATTTTCTCGAGTTTGGAAATAGACGGAAGTTGAAGGGTGCCAAATCAGAACAAAAGGAGGATGACCGAGCAAATCATATCCCAAATCCCGCAGTTTTTTCAACGCCAACGCAACCTTGTGTAGAGGTGCATTATCCTGTTAAAAGATGATTTTTTTTCTTCTTCAAGCCAGGTTTTTTATAGCAAATTTCGGCATCCAGCTGGCCAAGAAGGTTGGAGTTATATTCACCTGTAATTGTTCTGCCTTGTTTTGGCTGTACTTCACGTAAGTCATCTTCGAGGGACGTGCGACCTTGTTTAAATTCAGCCACGCAGTTTTTAACTGTTGACATGAATGGACCAGAGTTCTCGTATACTTTTCTAACTTTAAATGAATTTCGTTAGAAGTTAATCCATCCAAGCCGACGGATTTTATGATTGCACAATATTCAAGTTTATCCATTTAACCGAAAAACACCTAGACGTACTGCAAAAATCCGTCTTATATGACATAGTTTCACCTCAAACGGACAAATAATACGATAACAGATAAAACATGAACAAACAAACATTGATTATTACATATTAAATAATAAATTATTTTATTATAATATATTTAGTAAATATAACTAGTATCTATTATATAAGTCTAACAAATTTGTTAGCTTACTTTTTTAATATTTAGGCACCCACAAAACCAATATATAAGTGTACTCGTCCCTGTGTCGAACTATATTTAAGTTTTCCTCAAACAAAATCAAAACTTTTTACATTACAAGATAAGATAACCAATTTTTAAGCTTGTTCATGCATTTTGAATAACACTGTGGCCTTATTTCTACAGATTCCTAATTCTTACAAAATACGTTATAATAAAAAAAAAACAAAGTAAAAAGAAATAAATGAAATTAAAAAAATCCCTTACATTTTTCGAAAATAACAGATGGCGTGCCTTTGGTAGTATTCGGGACACGTCCCGCTGAGAGTAGTCAATTTAAAGTTAAGACAACAACAGCAAGAGCCAAAGATATCACAATTATAGCGCGGCCACACAAATAAAGACTTGAGGTGTAACTAAGAAATTACTTCAGTACCATCCAGCATTGAAAGTAAAAAACAAAAAACCAAAAGAAAAGTAACAACAAAGTTCTCAAATTATTTTGCCATCTCCAAAAAGCTCCAGCTGCTGGTAGTATGACATACTTTTGAAAAATAAAGAAAACACACGAAAAAAAGGAATGGGACAGAACAAAAAAGATTGGATCCAAGGAGTAAAACGTGACCAGGAAACTTGATGAAATATTTGAAATTCCAGCAACTGACAGGAAAGTTAGGGTTGACAGCGATTTTTTTTTTGTCTGTTTTGTTTTCTGCTTTGCTTTGGTTAACCTTTGAGGTAAAACATAGTGCTTCAGGGATAAATTCCTAGAAGAAGATTGAATAACTGCTTAGCTAAAATTTGTATGTATAAAGGCATCTTAACCTGTATTTGATATAAACTTACAAAGCAAAACAAATATTTGACTCTGTATTATTTTCATTGTCCTTTTCCAGACCAAGAGGACTGTATTGTAATTAGTCTCATACATGCATACATACAACATAAACACATAGTAACTTTAAGTTAAAGAATACTTACATATATGAAGTATGGGTCATTGACCTAATGTCAACAACGTAATTAACAACCTTACCTACGGGAATTAAAAAATCTCTATCAACTCTAAATATTTTTTGTACTCGTATTCTTAGGATTATAGGTTGAAAACGGCAAACTTTTTTGAAGAACTTTAGAAAGAATCACGTGAAAGCAAACAACTTGCTTCTAGAAAAGAGCATTGTGAAAGTGAATTTTGGAACTTTTGAAAGAATTTCATTGTTCATCAAGGGTCATATCGTTCATTAATTTGTAACTTCTTTCGTTTCGTTGCCTTGTGATTAAGCCTTTTGCCTTTACCTTTTTTTCTGTCTAACTTTCGGTCCTTGTCCTTCGTTGTAATTGCCCAGCTCACTCTATTTATAATTTTTTTCTTTGTAATTTGGTTGGGAAGGATTTGTGTTTTTCTGCGATTTCACCTCCAAAGGTTTCAACGTATCTTAACTCATACATACATCCATACACATATTGAAAACTGGGTGTTACTCCAATAACGACAATATCAAAACGTTCAGTTAAATGGTTTTACATTATTTGTATCTTAATCGTTCTAACTTTAAACTTCAAAACACGATTTTTTAGTTGTGATTTCGGTAATAGCTACAATCAGAGATTCGTTCGCAGGATGAAGAGATCTTTAAGATAGGATATCTGGAAATTTAAAATAATGGTTGAAACCCCTTAGAACTCCAACCTATTTCTGTAATAGGCACAGATGTTATCAAAGCATTCGAATTCGTATGGGAACCTTACGAGGGCGGGTCAATAAGTCCTTGACTTTTGGATTAAAACACAGATTTTTTGATAAAAAAATAATTTTATTTTTCAACGTAGTCTCCCTTGAGCTCTATACACTTTGTCCAACGCTTCTCCAATTTTTTTATCCCTTCCAAAAAAAAATGATTTGTCGAGGTCCTCAAAATGGGTCCTCATTGGAGTCAAATCTTTTTCCACCAAGCCATTTCTTCAGGTTTGGGAACAAGAAGTAGTCGCTCGGAGCCAAATCTGGAGAATAGGGTGGATGAGGGAGCAATTCAAAGCCCAATTCATGGATTTTTGCCATGGCAACTGCACATGTGTGCACCCTTGCATTGTCTTGGTGGAAAAGAACTTTTTTCTTGGCCAAATGAGGTCGTTTTTTTTTCAAATCGTCATTGAATCGGTCCAATAAGTTGGCATAATATTCCCCATTGATTGTTCTTCCCTTTTGAAGGTAGTCAATGTGGATTATCCCGCGTGCATCCCAAAAAAAGTCGCCATAACTTTATTGGCTGACAAACCCACCTTGGCCTTCTTTGGCGCCGATTCACCCTTAGAAACCCACTGTTTTTACTGTTGTTTGTTCTCTGGTGTGTTGTGATGGATCCATGTTTCGTCCACGGTTATAAAACGGCGCAAAAACTCATCCATATTGCGATTAAACAACGCCAAACCTTCCTGTGAAGTTGTTACATGATTGCGTTTGTGGTCGAATGTGAGCAAACGCGGCACCCATCTTGCGGAAAGCTTTCTCATGCCCAAGTGATCATTCAAAATTGAAACCACTGAGCCATGCGAGATCCCTACGGCTTCCACAATCTCTCGCACTTTCAATCTTCGGTCGGCCAACACCATATCGTGAATTTTTTCGATTGTTTCGGGTGTAGAGACCTCAACTGGGCGTCCAGGACGTTCGGCATCTTCAGTGCTTGTACGGCCACAACGAAATTTAGTAAACCACTTTTTTACCATTGAAATCGATGGTGCAGAGTCCCAATAGTATTTATCAAGCTTAGCCTTGGTCTCGGTAATGGCTTTTTTTCGCAAGAAATAATGCTTAATAAGCACACGAAATTCACTTTTTTCCATTTTCTCCTCAAATTAGTGAGTAGTCTGATAAAAATAGCTGTCAAACACAAACTAACTGACGCAGCATGTTTAAATTTTGACAGGAGTCAACTGACAGATGCCTGTTGACAGGAGCAGTGTTGCTGTTTCAGTAAAGAGGTCAGAAATTCAAAAAGTCACGGACTTATTGACCCGCCCTCGTACATGCATATATGTATGTAATTAGCTAGCGCTGAGGGGGTTTTTTGTAGGTCCCGTAAAATGTCTGCACATAGCAAGAGTTAAATCATTCCAACGAAGGTTATCATGACACATACAGTCACTGGCAAAATCATTTACACAAGGGCAAATAACATGATTGGGAAAGTAACGATTCTGAATTTCTTAAGTGAAATGATATTTTGCGTGGTGTCCAAATGTTGCGATCAGTTCTGCTAGGTCTATACTAGAGAAAAGTTGTACGAAATGGCAAAACTATTGAGCTTTCCCTTGAAAAAACAGCGACCATTATTGCAGAATTCCAGGGGGTGTTTTGGCCGTGCAAAAAAGCCGCATATAACACTCAAAAACAAGAAATTTAGGCTACAATTTGCAAGGGACCACATCAGCAAACCACTAGAGTTTTGGAGAAGCATTCTTTGAACGGATGAAACAGCTTGTTGCTTGGACGGTACATATGGCCGGAAATTCTATTATTCCATCCCTAGAATGAAGGCCAAACAACCCGTCACTCAACCCACACGATATTCCAAAGGAGGCAAGATAATGATATGGGGTCGCATATCAAATAGGGGAGTGGGTTCACTTGTAAGCTGCTCCGATAACATGAAACAG
Organism: Volucella inflata; assembly: GCA_928272305.1. Lineage (NCBI taxonomy): Eukaryota > Metazoa > Arthropoda > Insecta > Diptera > Syrphidae > Volucella > Volucella inflata. The sequence continues at coordinate 15,696,933 of OV743720.1, read as the reverse complement.
TAACATTATTTGAACATTTTAAATGATGTTGTACTGGTTTCTGGTTCAAGATATATCGGGAGCAATTTTATCCTTCAACATGACAATGCACCGATGCACACAGTCTGGAACATTAAAAAGAATTTTCAGAATGGGGTCAAGAAATATTGGCAGAACTGCAGATTAAACTTGAAAGGACTTTAAAACGGCTTGGAGTACCATTCCAGTAGAGCAAGTTCAAGGCTTAATAGACTCAATGCCAAGACGCTTGCAAAAGTTATTGCGGCAAAAGGATTACTGTTAACTTCAAACTTTAAAATTCCAGATTTAGGGAAAACTCAAAAAACTGGGTTTGTGTAAATAATTGTCCCACTTAGTTTTGTATGATTTTAACAGTTGCTTGTTGGAATTTGATTAATTTATTTTAATTTGAATAAAACTGCAAACATTAAAAGTTAATAAACTATTTGTTCTTATTTCAAAAGTTCCCTAGCTTTATAGGTTGGTTAAAGTGCAAGAAATGCAATGTGTAAATAATTTTTCCAGTGACTGTATAGTATATATACCTAGATTTTGTAGGTTTTGGCGATGTAATTGTCATTCATGCATAATGGCTAGATGTTTACAAATTGCTTTAACGACAAAAGACAGTATTGTATTGTATGCATTTTAGATGCATATAAATGTAATTTGTTTATAGTTTTCCCAATTAGCTATGCCTTAAATACCGCCGAAAAGCTGTGATGTGAGTCAGGAGATCGATTATATAGTATAGCACTATTTTGCTATTACGTTTGTGGGAAATCTTCGCCTAGTTGGTATGCACTTATGTCCATATAAAGAAATAAAATTCCATATCATAACAGCACCATCTTTTGTTCAGATCATGGCAATAGATATTGTCAATTACAATACAACAACCTTATTTGTGTTCTTTCGTTTGCTATTGGAACTGGATGACCAAATTTTTTTTGACAGCGTGTCATCCGAATAACAAGGTCCCACGGATGACATTTCTTGATTTTGCACATCGTCATCTAACATCGGATGATACGTTTGCATGGTTTGAAAAGTTAAAAGTTAATTTTCTTCTTGTTTCTGTGTTATAAAATGAGTGACAATGACGGTGAAGCCGATATTGAAGCCAAAAACAAAACACTCACGGTTTCAGGAATAAAAAGGAGCAGAAAAATATTATTTTCCTGAGGCCGTCAAACAGAGTCTGCTCTAATTGCAGCTGTTCAAGTAAATCCTGTCTTTTGGGATTGTGGGCGGAAGGATTACAAAACTCAGAACTCCAAAATTGATTCCTGGTAACAGGTGGCGGCCAATTTAAATATTAAGGGTGTTGCCGATGTCGAGACACGTCTTAAGTGGCAATAACTTCATAGCCATTTAAAAGCCCATTTGGGAAAATTTCGAGCCAGAAAATAAAGCCAAGGGACAGGCGAAATTGCGAAAGCATCGTTGCCTCATCTAAGTGAAATGATAATTTTGGAGTCTTCCGAAGTGACACAATCATTGTTATTGACGTCCACATTAGAATTGGAAGGTACTCGTACTTCAACAGGAGGATGCGTACGCTGATAATTCAATTTGAAAGAGTTGACGCAGTTGTCAAACGCTAAACCGTTCTTCAAAGCTGTCCAACCAACACCAGTGCACTTTATTCCAACTTTTATACAGATTATCCCATATTTTCATGCAAACTTTCGTTTTCCCTCCTCCGCGTTTTTCTCTGACACTTTTTCTGTTGTTTTGTTTTTATTTTACTGATGTTTTCATTTTCCAGGCATGCCAACCGGTTGATAAAGCAAGCGTGTCATCCATTTCGGGACAAAATGACACTCTGATGACCGAACGGATTACTGTGTGATCGGGTGTCATCTAGCGGATGACACGTTCGCAGATAACAACCGAATTGCAAAAGTTTTCTGACGTAAGCATGTTATCCGGATGATAAGTTTGGACGACCGTCTGATCGTACCTTAAAAGTCATTGTGGTTTTGAAAAAGAAACGAGTTCGATGTCGAGAAAAAAAAGGAAAAAAGTTAAGGAAACGAAAATGTGTCGTGGTAGATTTTGTTTGTGCAATGTAAAAATTTAGTAAAGAATAGTAAAAAAAAAGAAGAAAAAACACATATTGCCGAGAGAAAAAGAAAAAGAACTTGGAGTTGACGAAATCATGCAAAAAAAATAAAATAAAAAAAAGTAGCTAAGAAGGGGAGTTTTACGAGTTGAAACATAATAAAATCAACCACTAGTTTGTTGATGAACTACCAAAAACCTAACCGTTCTATGGCTAAAAGCCAACAAGTGCACTAGGCCAAGCAATTTCCCCGTAAGAAGCAAGTCGCATACGTCAGCAGTTGCGCCATAGCCATTAAAGGTACAGAATAAAGCAGTTTCACAGGCGCCAGGAACAACTGAGGACCAGTCCAGGAAGTGCATGTGCCGATAATGAAGTCGAGGAACAGCCAAAAAAAAAATAGACACGAGAAGTTTCGAGACCAGTGAAGATGAAAAATCAACATGGAGCCATACCCTTCTCTTCCTTCCTTTCCTTTTTAATTTCGTCCCCACCAGAGAGTAGTAATAACAGGAAGGATCACTCCCCCTTTGAGTAATAAAATTCACTCAACCTAGAAAAAACCAACAACAACGTCTCATTAGGTCAAATAGCGCAGATCGATTGCTTTGGTTCAAATTCAAAATCCCATTTAATTTTGCCTGAGTTAGAATGCATAGCGTAGTCTTTTTTCCTTGTGGAAATTTACTTGCGATCCAGAGATTTTTGTGTATTTGGACCGCGGAGCAACCTTAGGAGGTCTAAGAGCTTCAATTACATCCAACCAAACAACGGCTTAGTGAGATTTATGGGCTTGTGAACCCTAACCGGTAGGCCGGAAGGTAACTACCTATGAATGGTGCCCGTTACCGCGCTATAATAACCGACTTTTTGCTGCTTAAAATTGAAACTTGAGGTCTCGATGATTTTTAGTTCCAAAAAGTCGGTCCCACGTGCCACTGTAGTGTACCCACCAAAACAAAGAACCCACAAACATTGAAGAAATTATCATATCACATTAAAGTCAACGATCACAAAATAAAAATACCTGATGGCACACGCCAAAGTGCTGACACATAAGAAGAAAGGCAAAAGTACTTTGCACAATGTCACAGTGCATAAAACTGATCTACTAACGTGCCATTTGAGAAGTGTCTGATTCTTTGTGTGATTGATACAATGTATAGTGTTATAAATAATTAGGTCATGACTATGTAGCCGAAATATGGTGGCGTGCGACCCACTAGATATCAATGTGCATTGAAAAATCTGGCGAGGGAATTAGTATATAAAGATCTATTCCTTTAGTAATAAATCAGATTTGACTTGACTTTGAAAAGTGTTTCCCATTCTGGCGTTTAGCCCTATTCATGGAAGTAGAACTCTGGCAGATATTATGGAGTTTACCCCCCGCCTTTAGGAAATATTATAGCTTCCACTTTTGTACCTCACACCAAACAGTTCATAAAACCATAGTTTAATTGCGAGAACAATACGGTAAACAGTAAATTTCAAACTTTGTCCGGGTAAATTGATCACCTATCTATATTATGTGACATCATGCCTTCGAGTTTCTTTCCTACATGGATGACCTGGCTACGGTTAGTATATTGGAGGCAAGCATTATTCTAGTCGTTGATCAAACACCACTTGTAAAGGTCCCAGAAAAGTTGTGCTTCTTACTTATTAACATACATACACAGCAGATGCTATAGTTCGTGGTGAACTGGGTCCTTAACTACCAAGCCTCTCAGCTGCTCAGGCAACTTTTTCGCCTCAAAGCAGCTTCGCAGTTAACAAATAAACTTTTTGGCCAGAGAACATCGAATATACCATTGACAAAAGCTCTAGATGCCTCTGGGAGGGGGATGTTTCATGAACGACGAATCAATCTATTTTTGTATGCATGGTTCCAATAGTGGGGTCGAAGTCGCCAAAATTGGAGCCTCAATAACCATTTTACATGGAGAACGTACCATCGGTAGAAATGGCCACGTGCAACCAAAAACTAAATTTGGAAGCTAATACAAGAGCAAACCTTAGGTGAACTGTTGGGTCAATATGTCTAGCGACCAAACAAATTGGCTAAAGCTCGATCTGAACAGAAAATATCTCAGCGCTATCATAGATGTCATCACTGGACACTGTCTTATATAGGAAGATAAACATTCAAGAAGTCTTGGCATGAGGACACAATCCCCCACCTGCTAAAACTTTTGGGGACCAATTGGCATAAGTGGTTTGATCTATGTATATCCAAAAGCCACTCTTACCTTACCTAACGTAAGTCCCCCTTCTGCTCAGTTACCTTCTTGGCCCAAAGAAACAGTGATTGGCAGGAGTGATTTTTCGTTGTATTTTTGCTGAGGTGTTATTTCCAAAATTAATAACAGAGTCCTGGTAGACAAAATCCCTTACTATCTCCAACAAATTATAGCTGTCAACTGTGACGTTCTGGCCTATTCGTCAATGTTGCGAGTTCTTTTTTCTTTAAAGCATACTACTCATCCGATTTTGGCCGCTTCTGTCTTAATATTAGCGAACGCATCGGTAGCAGCCCGCTGTTTTTCCTCCAGTAAGTCGATATCATCGGCGTACGCAACTAGTTGTGTAGACTGTTGAAAGATACTCTTATAATATGAATAGTAAAAACTAAACAGCGGAAGACATGTCAGCATTTCTGCAGAAGTTGATATTTTGATAAGAAAGGTAACCACCAACCATTTGAACCCTCCAGTAAAGAAGCTCTGGATGGCCCTAAAGAGGGCCATATAAAATAAAATCATCCATGCAAAAATTCTGGCAACAATGCTCATTGGAAGCGGCGGATTTATACTTGTAATATGGAACGTGAATCTTATATCTTGCCAATGAGCGCTGTAAGAATCGTTGAATAGTCATACAACAGAGACCAACTATGTTTTGTCCAAATTCAAGTGAAGAATGGTTCAAATGGTCTCTCTGCAACAAACTGATGTACTTTTTAGATCATTTCAGACGTCCGAACTGAAATTAGCATTCCTATGTACTTGTCATCCTCCAGCATTTCTCTGCCAGCCGCCCAAAAACCGTGTATGCTATTCGAAAACAACTGTTCGATCAAACAATCATCACGCTACACACACTTGTTGCAGCGATCGGAATGTTTCTGATGCATTTTTACCAAGTTTTGAAAGGTGTTCTAGAAAAACAAATCTTTATAGTTGTAAAATGTCAACCCTAGGTCATGCAATTTCGACGGATAGTAGAGAAAGGTTAAGGCATTAAAAATCATTTTAATACAAATAAATGGCGCTCTTGGTTGCTGAGGTATGGCTCGTGTTGGGGATATTATTTTCTACACTGTGTATGGAAATTTACCTTTCATATTAGCTACACTACGTACTTTTTTTCCTTAAAATTTTCGCCGAATTAATAAGAAAAAGTTTAATTTGTATAATATACAAGATTTCATTCTAATCTGACCGTAACCTTTAAAATAAGTACAAATTTTACAAGAGGGTCATAAAACAATATTTACTTGTTATCAGTTAAATAGACTGCCACTAAGAATTTACATTGGTCAACAAAGATCTAGAAACACAATTGTTGTAAATCTTTTTCAAGTAGCGGGTAAATATTGCAAAAATCCGAGTTTCAAGGCCGGTGGAAAAACGATTACATTCAACAGTCGGAATTAACATTTCATTAACACCTACACAGTTCACAAACTTATTTTGTTGTTCTAAAAACATAGACTTGGTTTTGTATAAATAGCCAAATACCAGCGCAGGCTTTCCATTAATTTGAAAGATGGGTACCTGGAGTGTTTTTCTCGTAGCTATTGCTCTAGTCACTGGCAGTATATTAGCTTGCCAGGAACGTCACACTGAAGAACAAAAAAAAGATTGGTGGCAAACTGCACAATTGTATCAGATCTATCCGCGATCATTTCAAGATTCCGATGGAGATGGAATTGGGGACTTAAATGGAATAACCTCTAAGCTGCAGTATCTGAAAGATATTGGAGTAACAGCCGCATGGCTATCTCCTATTTTTAAATCGCCGATGGTTGACTTTGGTTATGACATTTCGAATTTCTTTGAAATACAGCCAGAGTATGGAACTATTGAAGACTTTAAGAACCTTATTGCCAAAGCCAAATCCATTGGCATTAAGATAATTTTGGACTTTGTACCAAATCATTCGAGTACTGAAAATGTGTGGTTTAAGAAATCCGTAAATCGTGAGAAAGGCTATGAAGATTTCTATGTCTGGCATGATGGTTACAAAAATGGTGAAAAAAGAGTTCCGCCTAGCAATTGGGTAAGTGATTTGAAAATGCCAAAAAAAAAGAAAAAAAAATTAATTAAAAAAAACAACAAAATTCGTTAGCTACAATCTTTTAGAGGCAGTGCCTGGGAATGGAACGATCAACGCCAACAGTTCTATCTTCATCAATTTGCAGTCCAACAAGCAGACTTAAACTATCGAAATCCACTTGTTGTTGAACAAATGAAACGTGTTCTTCGTTTCTGGCTGGCACTTGGTGTGGATGGTTTTCGAGTTGATGCTGTGCCAAATCTTTTCGAAGTAGAACCCGATAAAGATGGACGTTATCCCGATGAACCTCTAAGTGGACTCACAACTGATACTGAAGATACAAACTACTTAGATCATATATATACTACAAACCAACCCGAAACTATTGACATGGTTTATCAGTGGCGAACTGTAATGGATGATTATCAGCGAATTTTTGGAGGAGATAGTCGAGTTTTGTTGATTGAGACATATGCACCAGCCTGGTATACTATGCAAATGTATGGAAATATGACGAGAGAAGGGGCGCATTTACCATTTAATTTTAATTTGATTACAATGCTTTCAAAGGGTTTCACTGCAAAAGACTTAGAGAAAAGTATTGCTACATGGTTAGATAATATGCCACCGTTACGAACTGCCAATTGGGTGGTAAATAAATTGAGTTTAATATTCTTTTATTCAGACTCCTTCTCACCACTTATCTCTGTTTTTCTTTGTAGACGGGAAATCACGATAGACGACGCACAGCCAGTCGCTTAGGAATTGAACTAGCTGATACTATGAACATGTTGGTAATGATGTTACCTGGAGCAAGTGTAACCTATCAGGTAAATTTCTTTTGTATATCACATTTATACGTACATTTTTAATGTAATGAAAGTTACATCCATTAGGGCGAAGAAATTGGTATGATCGACGGAGAAATTTCTTGGGCGGACACTGTGGATCCAGCTGCATGCAATTCAAATGAAAATATTTACGAACAGTTTACCAGAGATCCAGCAAGGACACCATTTCAGTGGAATAATGGTAAAAATTCGGGATTTTCTACAGCAGCTACAACTTGGCTTCCAGTTGCTGCTGGATATCAAACAACAAATGTTGAGGACGAATTGAAGGCAAGTCGCAGTCACTTAAACGTTTATAAAGCTCTTGCTAATCTGCGGAGCAAAAGCAAAGTTCTGCAATCTGGAGACTACAAATTTAAGGCAATCAATGACAAAATATTTCTTCTAATAAGGTTAATCATTTTAGGAGTTATTTTCCTTCAGTTGTAACTTGTTTTTCTTCCTTTTAACGTTTTGTAGGTCCCTTACCAGTGGAGAAAAGTTGTACTTTTTGGCAAATGTAGGCAATACCTCGTACAGAGTCAATATTAAGGATCATGATTTGAATGCGCCAACTTCTCTTAAGGCAATTATAGTCAACTCACAGTCCAATGATCAGGGGTAAGTTTGAATCAGATGAAAATTTTAGTTATGAAAATTATTGTTCTTTTTTTTGTAGTGCTCCTCTAAGGTCTGATAATTTGCAACTGGGTCCGTATGAGGCTTTTGTACTAACTAAGGTTTAAATAGAACAAAAAAATAGACTAGTTTTTAATATTAAGAAATAATAATGCAATACATGTTCGTATGTTGAAAAATTGCTCAAAAAAGATGGGCCTTTACTGTTCATTTAAAAATTTAACTAAATAGTCCATTAGTACCACATTTATGCACAGAGGCATTGGTTCTAAATACATACATACTCGTATATGCTGAACTTCCTCGCTTCCATATAAGTATAAAGATTTAGTCGAATGCAAATGCATTTTTAGCTAGGTTAAAAGAGAATACGAGGAGCGGGCGATGAAAAATGTTGAGAGAACTTAGACGATGATTGTTACAACTTTCGTTTGACGGGGTTTCATGCAACCAAAGTTGAAAATCGACCAGATCTTCACACTCTGGCATATCCTGGAAAACACTCAAGTAGTCCAAATCCAAATCTTTTCATCGATTTGAGGTCCACATATGACATCATGTATAGTTTAAGAACTCCATCCAAGCTTATCCGTCTATGAAGAATAACGATTGAGGATGCTTGCTACTCTATCAAAGTTGTTAGCGACTTACTAGGCTGAGACCTTTGAATTGAATTTGAATTGTTTTATACAAGGAGACGCGCTATTATGTTGCTTCACATTGGAAAGAATTGTTCGGAACTCACATTCGCACCTCGGAGGCATAACCATTCAAAAGTCATTGCAATAAAAGGGTAATTCATTTAGAGGTGCTTTTTAAAATTAAAAATTAAAAATCATTATATTCAGTTTTATCAATCAATTTATGTTTTGAAGATTATATCTTTCAACGTCCCATCTGGGGACTATATCGAAATACCATTACGTCGGCAAAGAAACATGGTGGTAGAATGACGAAACCAAACGAGTTGTAGCCGACAAGAAGAGTGCATTCCAAGCGTGGACAAAATGCGATCGGAGCGACGATATCGAAAAGCTCGACTGGCTCTTGAATACGAGCGTCTTAAAAAGATCGCAAAGAAAGTCCTGGCTCGAACTCGAGCGGCAGAAGCGGAAAACCTGTACCAGAAGTTGGAACGAATATCCTCACGATGGGCGGATAGAAGACAAGCTATCCAAGAAGTTCAAACGTCGTACAACACTAAAATGCCAAATATTTTTAAGCTCGCTGCACAGAGGCGAAAAAATTCAATGGAAATAACCTCGCCGAAATACATAAAAAATGCAGAGGGTCGCTTATTAACAAATGAAAAGGAAGTTTGTGACCGGTGGCTTGAATACTGCAAGGAGTTGCTTAACAAACAGTTTCCACGTGATATCGTGCCGACAGCTGGTCTATTCGAGGAGGAAGTTTCGGACTTTCCAATCGAAGAAATAAGTATAGCAATTGGAAAAATGAAGCCGGGGAGAGCAGTCGGACCAGACAGCATTCCATCAGAGTTTTGTTCGAAGATGGAGGGGATCGGCAGCGTTTGGCTATCGAAACTTTTAAATAAATTAAAATGTGGACAACCTATGCCGAATCAATGGAGAAGTAGCTTCTTGGTTCCATTATACAAAGGAAAAGACGACACTCGAGAATGCAACAACTACCGTTCAATCAAGCTTATGTCACACACAATGAAAATCGTCGAAAGAGTCTTAAACGAAAGTCTTCGGCAAATAATAAAGCTCGATAATAGCCAGTGTGGATTTGTTGAAGGAAGATTGACGGTGGACGCTATCCAAAGCCTTCGAATAATAATGGAAAAGCACCGAGATTCGTCTAAGGATTTACACATGGTATTTATCGACCTCGAGAAAGCATTCGATCGAGTGCCTAGGGATCTCATATGGGCCGCGCTGAGGTCTCAAAATGTACCGGAAACGTATGTTAGAATAATACAAGACATGTACGGAAACGTGAAAACTGCGGTTAAAAGCTCTGCTGAACTAACGAGAGAATTTCCAGTTAATGTCGGAGTGCATCAAGGAAGCGTACTTAGCCCTTTCCTCTTTAACGTAGTATTCGACTATCTTTTAAAAGACTGCATGCGCGAACCAAATGTAATGCCAATTCTCTTCGCTGACGACGCAGTTATACTTAGCGATAACGTCGAAGATTTACAGAACGCCTTAGATTCATGGAAAAATGCGCTAGAGAGAAACGGGTTAAAAATAAGTCGTTCAAAGACGGAGCATTTGACGTGCCCATTTGCGCATCCGTTGCGACCTGTTCCGGATATAATGTTAGACGGAATAGTTCTTCCGAAAAGCACTATCTTTAAGTACTTAGGATCAATCGTTAACATGGAAGCGAAATGTGACGACGACGTAAACCACAGAGTGAGTGTGGGATGGATGAAATGGCGGGAAAATTCGGGAATCTTTTGCGACCAAAAATTTCCACTTAAATTAAAGGGGAAACTCTACACCACGGTTGTTAGACCAGCTCTTATATACTGTTCACAGTGCTGGACAATGTACGAAGCGTTTAAAAACAAAATGACGGCAGCGGGAATGAAAATGTTAAGGATGTCTAGTGGAGTCACTAAACGCGATTGCATTAGATCTACGCGTATTAGAGGAAGTCTACATATAAAGAATTCGGTAACCGAACAGCTTGAGGCGAATAGAATAAGTTGGTATTGCCACGTTCAAAGAAGATCTGCGGAAAATCCGGTTAAAAAGGCACTATCAACTACGGTCACTCCAACTGTAAGAAAACGAGGTCGGAAAAAGAATTCCTGGATTTCTCAGATGGCAAATGCGCAACAACGTCTGGGGTTAACCACTGAAGCGATCCAGGACCGAGCATTATGTAGACGCGTTCTGCGGTCTGCGACATTAGCCAACCCCATAAGTGGAGCAGCAGCGATGCAGTAAAAATGGAAAATTCGTTATGCATAAGTTCGTATAACGAGGAAAGGGTTAATAAAAGGATAAGAAGAAGAAGAAGAGTCTTTTAAACGTTACCGGACCTGTGACCGCGTTCAAGCAAAAGGAGTGGTGTTTGACCAATGACTGGAGTAATATTGGCCTCCAATTCCTCAATCATAGCTGGCTTATTACTGTATACTTTGGGTTTTATCGCCTCAAAGTACAAATCTAGATGTGTAATGTCACTGATTCAGGGGTCTGAAATAAGAGTATATTAAAGTAATGAAGAAGAACTCCCAGCAAAAATACTTATTCAGGCACAAAGTTCGACATATTCGAGTGAAAAAAAATTATTGTTGTTTACGCTTCAAATGAATGACATATACTGAAATGACGTACAATGACAGTAGCTTTCCAACGCATGTTCCAGTGGAATAATACAAGTTACGCCATCTCTTAGCAAACCGCACGAATTAAGTTATAGACCCAATATTCCAAGTTATTAACCAATGATTTTTATTTTTGAGAGAAAAATTATCAATAACCTTTACCGAAGATTTTTATTTGAAAAAGTCAAAGACAACTATTACTTCGAATTTTTTTGATCACATTTCTTTTTTAACTCTTTTTTATTACTTTTTTTCGAACGGACGGATCTACTGTTGACAACCCACGCAAACGATTTAAGGACAATGAGCTTCGAATATGCACGTGGAATGTTAGATCCCTTAATAGACCACGTGCAGCCGAGCAACTAGCGGAGGCCCTAGACTGCTGCAAAGCAGACATAACCGCCATCCAAGAAATGCGATGGGATGGGCCGGGCAAAAAGAAGATGAAAAACTGCGACATCTACTACGGCAATTGCTATCGACGGCAAAAGCAGCGCTTATTTGGATGCGGATTTGTTGTCGGAGGCAGACTAAGACAAGAAGTCCTCAGCTTCCGGCATGTGAGCGAGAGGAAGTCTACATATAAAGAATTCGGTAACCGAACAGCTTGAGGCGAATAGAATAAGTTGGTATTGCCACGTTCAAAGAAGATCTGCGGAAAATCCGGTTAAAAAGGCACTATCAACTACGGTCACTCCAACTGTAAGAAAACGAGGTCGGAAAAAGAATTCCTGGATTTCTCAGATGGCAAATGCGCAACAACGTCTGGGGTTAACCACTGAAGCGATCCAGGACCGAGCATTATGTAGACGCGTTCTGCGGTCTGCGACATTAGCCAACCCCATAAGTGGAGCAGCAGCGATGCAGTAAAAATGGAAAATTCGTTATGCATAAGTTCGTATAACGAGGAAAGGGTTAATAAAAGGATAAGAAGAAGAAGAAGAGTCTTTTAAACGTTACCGGACCTGTGACCGCGTTCAAGCAAAAGGAGTGGTGTTTGACCAATGACTGGAGTAATATTGGCCTCCAATTCCTCAATCATAGCTGGCTTATTACTGTATACTTTGGGTTTTATCGCCTCAAAGTACAAATCTAGATGTGTAATGTCACTGATTCAGGGGTCTGAAATAAGAGTTATTTTCAGATTTTTCGTTAAAACAATCATTAGAAAAATATGATGAAGTCAATGTGTTTAGTATACCGTTTTTCTTATCTGCTTCTTTCTTTCACATTTTCACCAGAAAAATGGTTTATAATTTTATCACAAAAAACTTATTAAGTAAGTATTATTTTTAATTTGTTTACATTTCAATTAAAAATAAATATTCTTTGGGTTTTTTTGAATGAATAAATTAAAAGAAACGATTTTCCATAATTTTTTCCCCAAAAAATTAAAAATAAGAGTTACAAAAAACAATGCAATCAAAAAATTAAAGGTAATAGTTATCTTTAACTTTTTTAAATAAAAATCGTAAATTTTTTCCTCTCAAAAATAAAAATCATTTTTAAATAACTTAAAGAACAATAGCCATAGCACGGAACCCATATTACCAGTGTCTCCCTTTTAAAAAGGTCTTTACAACAATACATATGGTATATACAGTACATTTGACCTTGACTGGAAAAGTTGGAAACTGCAAAAAGACATTTTCAGACGTCGAAATTATCATCAATATCGGAAAATTCGAAATGAACATAAAGCAACAAGCAGCCATTTTTGTATGAAGTCTGAAATGAGTCTAAATTTTGATAACGAATAAGCGTTTCGGCTTGTTGTGTATTTATGTGTTTTTCCTTTGAAATATTAATGTTTTACTCTAGCAGAGGGGAATCAGGGTTTAGCAGTATAATCCTTTAAGTACACAGTCCTGAAGTTCTGCTGAGCAAAAAATTATATGGCAGGGGGGGAATTATTCTCACTTCATTTCAAGTTACAGCCCATCAAAGTGGGCGACCTCTTATTTGGAAGTGTTACCACTTTAAATGCTATAACTTTTAAACTAGTTCAAAATTAGCTATAGACATTTCAAAAGAATACTTCAGTAGGACATGCAAGTCTTAAATAGTTTGGGTACATCTGTGCTGCAACAGAAAAGTTATGGCTCTTTAAACTCAAAATTATAATAATTTACAGTTCTATTTCTTACCTAAAATGAATTTTTCTTAAAATTTTAACTTAATGAATTTTATGAAATTTTATGAAATTTATATCTTTCCAAATTTTCCTAAAAATTATGCTTGGAAACTTTTTTACGTACGATCAACAGATTTTGTAGTAAAAGCCATTTTTTGTCAAAAAAAAAAATGCCAAAAAGGAGTGTACCTATTGAATAAAATCTATAAAATCTCTTAGATATTTTTTTGTGGTCCTGAGAAGGACATTTTTGGAACCCCCCCTGCCTTACAATTTTTTGTTCGGCGGATTTTCAGGAATATAATAAAGGATTAAACACTAAGCTGGGTCACCCTGTATGTATATACATTTTAGAGATTGTCATAATGCGCTTATTTGTTTTTGCATGAAAAGGAGTGTGACATAGTCGTTTTTATTCACCGAAAGAAGCGGTAACAATCTGCGAAACCATATTACCAGCCACATCAAACAGCAGATATCTGCTCAGAAAAAAGCCATTCAATCGTAGTAAAAAACAGAATTTTTTAAATTTGGGGAATCATTTATTACAGTGCGTGTATGTAACTAAATAACAATATGGCTTATACTATGGTCATTACAGAGAGAGCAGGTTCAATAGTTATTTTTTTGCTGTTTATTGCAGTACATACTTATTGAAACGTTCTTTAGTTTTTCCAAACTTCTTCACTGAGTTTTTGACGAATTTTTTTACATGTATTGTGACTTACCTAACATATTTTACTTAATTTGACCTTGTAAAAGTCAGTCAAGGACAAATGTTTTAGTATTTTTTAAAAGGTATTTTAAAAAGCAAAATACGGATTACGAGTAAATTGGCATTGTGCTACAATTATTATATTGGGTAAATAACTTAATTCGTACGGTTTTTTTTTCAAAATTTGAACGTTTATTTAAGAAAAACACGTACAATAGTATTATTCAAAGTAGTGCCATCTAAAGCTATGACTTTTTCCCATCTTTTTGGCAATTTGTGGATCCCATCCCTGCGCCGGCTTGGCAGCCAAGAATGAATCAAGCCAATTTTTGATATTCTGCTCTGATGTGAACCGTATTTCAATGAGGGCGTTCTGCATCGACCGGAACAAATGGTAGTCAGAAGGGGCAAGGTCTAGGCTATAAGGCGGGTGGGGTAAGACTTCCCATCCACTGTTTTCCAAATAGTTTTTATCCGGAATAGCAACGTGGGGCCGAGCGTTGTCATGATGGAAAATTATTGCCTCGTGTCTGGTCGCATATTCCGGGCGTTTTTCGGCTACTGCTCTCTTCAAATGGATTAATTGTGTTCGGTAGCGTTGTCCATTGATGGTTTCACCCAGTTTTAGCAGCTCATAATACAGCACACCCATCTGATCCCACCAAATACAGAGCATTACCTTCGCGCCATGGATATTCGGCTTTGCCGTTAATTTGGCTGGTTGGCCGGGTTTCACATATGATTTTTTGCGCTTGGGGTTGTCGTAATAGATCCATTTTTCACCACCAGTAAAAATCCGACGCAAAAATGACTTCCTTTTGTGGCGTTTCAGCAGTATTTCGGACATGCAAAACCGCCGTTCGACGTCTCTCGGCTTGAGTTTATATGGAACCCAATTTCTTTGCTTTTGAATATATTCAGCTGCTTTTAAACGTTTTGAAATGGCTGCTTGAGTGACACCCAAAGATTCTGCGAGCTCTTCTTGTGTTTGGCAACAATCTTCATAGAGTAATGCTTCCAGTTCTTCATCTTCAAACTTTTGGCTTCCCATGACGTTCATCGTCTTCCAAGCCAAAATCATCACTTTTAGATCGTGCAAACCACTTTAGGCACGTTCGCTCAGCTAGCGCATGTTCACCATAAACTTCCACCAAAATACGATGACTTTCGGCAGCAGTTTTCTTCATATTAAAGTAATGAAGAAGAACTCCCAGCAAAAATACTTATTCAGGCACAAAGTTCGACATATTCGAGTGAAAAAAAATTATTGTTGTTTACGCTTCAAATGAATGACATATACTGAAATGACGTACAATGACAGTAGCTTTCCAACGCATGTTCCAGTGGAATAATACAAGTTACGCCATCTCTTAGCAAACCGCACGAATTAAGTTATAGACCCAATATTCCAAGTTATTAACCAATGATTTTTATTTTTGAGAGAAAAATTATCAATAACCTTTACCGAAGATTTTTATTTGAAAAAGTCAAAGACAACTATTACTTCGAATTTTTTTGATCACATTTCTTTTTTAACTCTTTTTTATTACTTTTTTTCGAACGGACGGATCTACTGTTGACAACCCACGCAAACGATTTAAGGACAATGAGCTTCGAATATGCACGTGGAATGTTAGATCCCTTAATAGACCACGTGCAGCCGAGCAACTAGCGGAGGCCCTAGACTGCTGCAAAGCAGACATAACCGCCATCCAAGAAATGCGATGGGATGGGCCGGGCAAAAAGAAGATGAAAAACTGCGACATCTACTACGGCAATTGCTATCGACGGCAAAAGCAGCGCTTATTTGGATGCGGATTTGTTGTCGGAGGCAGACTAAGACAAGAAGTCCTCAGCTTCCGGCATGTGAGCGAGCGCCTCGTAGCAATCCGCATCAAGGCTAAATTCGCCAACATAAGCCTCATATGCGCGCATGCCCCCACAGAGGAGAAAGATGACGACACCAAGGATGCCTTCTACGAGCTCCTCAACAAGACCTACGAGCAATGCCCTAGCTATGACATTAAAATTGTCCTCGGTGATTTTAATGCAAAGCTAGGAAGAGAGGGTATCTTTGGTGGAACAATCGGAAAATATAGCCTGCACAACACCACCTCCGATAACGGATTCAAGCTAATCGACTTTGCGGCGGGGCGAAACATTGTCGTGGCTAGCACGCGGTTCCCACATCTCGACATACACAAGGGGACTTGGAGAACTCCTGATCAATCAACAGTCAACCAGATTGATCACATTGCGATCGACGCAAGACACTCCTCCAGCATTATGGATGTCCGTACGTTCCGAGGAGCCAACATCGACTCGGACCATTACCTTGTTGTAGCCAAGGTACGGTTGCGGATATCCCAAACTACGCCAAGACAAACTAATGCTGTGAGAAAATTCGACGTCAGACGGCTACAATCGCAAGAGATCGCCAAGTCCTTCTCCGATCGAGTGTCTCTTAATCTCTTAAGAGGTCCAATGCCGCCAGCATCAAGCATCGAAGACCATTGGAAACACTGCCAAAACGCCATCAGAGATGCCGCTTCTGATGTGCTGGGTTTCACTCGTCCACCACAACGAAACCCCTGGTTCGATGATGAATGCCGGCAAGCACATGCAGCTAAGCAAGATGCATATAACGCGGCGCTGCTTAGAAAGACCAGAGCTGCTCATGAGCTCTATGAGCCGAAGAGGAGAGACGAACACAGGCTTCTCAGGAGGAAGAAGAAAGAGCATGAGAAGCGCGCGATCGAGGAAATTGAGAGATGCTACTCCACGAATGAGGTTCGGAAGTTTTACCAAAAGGTAAAAATAACATGCCGCGGAAACAAACCCCGAACCGAAGCCTGTAGAGATGAACAAGGGAACATCGTAGTAGAATCGTAGTCGATGCTAAGGATTTGGAAAGATCATTTCTGCAGACTGTATAACGGCGATGACGAACCAAATACCGCTGTCAGGCAGAATCAGCATTTCAACCTGGACGATGATGACCAACAATTCCGTCCACCCGACCTGGATGAAGTGAAGATAGCCATATCGAAGCTTAAGTCCAACAAAGCTGCTGGAGCGGATGGCCTGACTGCCGAGCTCTTCAAAGCGGCAGGCGATGACTTGGTAAGGAGCATACACCAACTCATCTGTAAAATATGGTCGGACGAAAGTATGCCCGATGAATGGAACCTCAGCATTGTTTGTCCAATTCTCAAGAAAGGAGACCCTCTGAACTGCGCCAACTACAGAGGCATCAGTCTCCTTAACATCGCATATAAGATCTTATCCGCCGCATTGTGTGAACGCCGGAAGCCGTTCGTCAACAACCTGATAGGTCCATATCAGTGTGGCTTCAGGCCAGGAAAGTCCACCATCGACCAGATATTCACACTACGGCAGATCTTGGAGAAGACCCATGAGCTTCAGATCGATACCCACCACCTATTCATCGATTTTAAGGCCGCGTATGACAGCATCTATAGAGACGAGCTATATAGAGCAATGTCTAGTTTTGGCATCCCTGCCAAACTCGTCCGTCTGTGCAGGATGACGATGGAGAATGCACGCTGCTCCATCAAGGTCGGTAAAGATCTCACCGAGACCTTTGATGTCCAGAAAGGATTTAGACAAGGCGATGCGCTGTCATGCGATTTTTTCAACATCGTACTTGAAAGAATAGTGCAAAACTCACGAGCAAACACAAGAGGCACTATCTTTCAAAAGTCCGTCCAACTACTCGCATACGCCGACGATATTGACTTAATCGGGAGAAAGCAGCGTGATGTCAGTGGCGCTTTCGCGAGTATTGAGACGGAAGCGGCGAAAATGGGTTTAGCGGTCAATGAGGGCAAGACCAAGTACTCGTATATGCTGTCAAGCAAAAAGGACAACCAACACCGACGTCTCGGACAGAACGTCACCCTCGACAGATATAACTTTGAGGTAGTTAAGGACTTTGTCTACCTAGGCTCCGCTATAAATACGAGTACAGACAACGACACCAGCGCTGAGATCAAGCGAAGAATAACTCTTGCCAACCGCTGTTTCTTTGGGTTAAGAAGGCAATTGAGTAGCAAAGCCCTCTCTCGGACAACAAAAGTCACCCTTTATAAGACTTTAATAATCCCGGTCCTGCTCTATGGCGCAGAGGCATAGACATTATCAAAAATGGATGAGGGTGTTCTTGGTTGCTTCGAGAGAAAAATTCTTCGGGCGATCTTCGGTCCCGTCTGCATTGACGGTGAGTGGAGGAGGAGATACAACGACGAACTGTACGGACTGGACCTAGCCAGAAGAGTGAAGATCCAAAGACTGAGATGGCTGGGTCATGTAGAGCGCATGGACACCAATGCTCCGGTCTGAAAAATCTTCGAATCCGCTCCCGAGGGACAGCGCAGTAGAGGAAAGCCAAGACTTAGGTGGCGCACGCAAGTGGAAGAGGACCTCAGCCAACTTAGCGTGCGAAACTGGAGACAGCTAGCCAGGGATCGAGCTAGCTGGAGAAGCTTGTTGACTGAGGCCCAGGTCCACCCCGGACTGTAGCGCCACCTAAAGTAAGTAAGTAAGTTTTTCGAAAAATTATAGAAAGGAAATAGTTTATTTTAATAATTATAGAAACAAATCAATATTAATCCTTACTCTTTCATCATTTCTTACAAAAAATTATTTTAATAATTAAAGTCATAACTCTTACCCTTTGCACTGATTTATTCCCTTAGATTGCTTAGATCGCAATTGATCCACACCCCAAATAAGGCTATCTTACTTAATGACTTAGCCGTTAAGCTAGAAATGGACTTAATAATAAAAGTGTTGGTTCAAAACAATGAAATACCACAAGTTGTCGCATACGAATAGCCAAACTTGAAAGGTTATCTCGAGCACTCTCCATTATCGCCGCTATATTTTCTTCAAAATATGCTAGATACCATATGGTGGTGTATTATCCAATGATGAAAACTGGGTTTCATAACTTTCGATGGTTTACGCACGAATTGTGCGTTAAGTTGTTTGAAATACAACTGAATAATTCTCTGCCAGACTAAGTTGTTCCATAATTAAATTTTAAGGAATACTGAACAAAAAAAACCATTATCACTGGATAAAGTTCCCCTTAAAGAATTAGAATGTACTATCAACAAAAAATATTGGAAGAATTAGTCAGAATTTTGGCTATAGTATAACTTCAAGGTAGGCCGAATAGATGGAGCGTTTGTCTGCCTCTGCTCTGTTACGCTTAAACTACATGCCTTGTATATAGAAAAAATGGCACTGGTGAAAATGAGAGCCATACGAACATCAGCCGATTAAACAAATCGGAATCTAATATGACGTACAAGCATTTGACGAAATCTCCACATTGAGGAGAAGCTTGTGGAAAAACTTTTGAGTCTGATAAGCTGATTTTGTCAACGTATGTTGTTGCAAAATCGGGTTAAAGAACAATAGAGGCTCAAATTTCAGTGATGTATGAAGAAAGAGCAGATAATGGAATCACTGGAATGCAAAACTGTCAATCACTTTTTTGGCTAATTAAGGAGGCGTTATTATGACAAATTATAGACTTTTGTGTAAACAAATTGCTTACACAGTGTAGCAAATAATATCCCAGACTGGCTCTAGACAATACAAACATGATTTCTGTTTATAACTGGTCTTTTTATTCGAATTATTCCCCTCCCGATTCAATACACTTGTAACAGTGATTCAAATATCTGCTCCAACTCATTTTGCGGAATTGCTTCCAGTGCCTGTATCGAAGCTACTTGAATGAGCATCAAAAAAGCTTCCTTTTAATTTCAATTTCAATTTCAGGAAAAAAGGGAAGTTGCACGGTGCGAAATCAGGTGAGTATGGCGGATAATTCAATACACACACCTAATTTTGAGCCAAAAATTGAATTCATTGGAATGCTGTGTGCATCAGTGTAGTATCGTGCAACAGTGGATCTTGGTATCGTGGAAAAATAATCTTTATAATTTCTAAATCAAACAAATGTAATGAAGCTTTGGCGGATAGTAGAAAACGATCCAAGGCAAATACTCGTACATGGCGCTCTTGCGCTCTTGGTTGCTGATAACAATGTGACAGCTGACATTTCGGGGTTAGTAAAAATAGAGCGTTATACGAAAAAACAACACATTTTCATTGTTGAGCAATAATGAAGGTTTGTCAGCTACAGTTGAACAAAATCATCATCAGTGCTGAAGCTCATTTTGTTGGCTTCGTTAATCGTCAAAATTGTTGTAGTTGTAGTTGTTGAGCAAGAAATGCATCTACAATGCATGACTGTTTGGTGCGGATTTTGGGCTGGAGGTATTATCGGACCATTTTTCTCCAAAAATGCGGCTTTGACAATTTATGGTTTTGTTATCGTGACATGATAACCCAGTTTTTAATGCCTCATTTACAAAAGTGTCTGAAATGGCCCGTGTATAGGCGCTTTACAGTAGGGTCAGTTGGGGTAAATTGGCTAGCGCTCACTAGACTATTTTTTATCCCGGGATACAACCTTGTACTACATTGATACATGTACACTGTTGAGTGGGAAAAACGTGGGTTGCAACATGTAGATCTGCTGGTATGGTTAGTAAACAAAGTTAGGCCGGATAAAAACCTTTCAACGGAGGAAACAAGGGACTCCAGTTGAAGGTAAAAAAACTGATGTTCTGTGGAGGGTCTATGTAGTTCATCCCAACAACAGTGAATACTTTCACTTGAGAATGCTACTTCACATTGTAAAGGGCCCATCATACAATGAGTAACTAATAATAGCTACGAGTATAAAGCAGCATGCAAAGCAATGGTCCTCTTGGAAGACGACTCTTAATGGGACAACACATTAACGAAAGCTACGAGTACTATTTGCAGTTCATCGAGGTCATTAAGGTATTTATTTGCCATTATTATATTATAGTGGCAGATATTGTATCTCTTTGGAACAAGTATGGCCGAAGATATACTGAATGACAACGGTGACAGTTAATGTCAGATTACCATATGTCCAATATGATAAAAATATTTTTGACGGGGCGTTGTTAGAATTGAATAAAGTAGTAGAAGAACTTTCGGGTAAATCCATTTCAGATTTTGTACTGCCAATGCATACAAATATAACGAACCCTGAATTAACTTACGTTGAATGTGCAAGAGAAACTTCCTACGACCAATTTAACCTGTTTAAACAAATTATAGCTCAAGATGAACATCGCATGAATATGGATAAAAAAGAGTATGCGATGCGTTATTAACATCAATTGACAGAAACGAAGAAAATTTATATTTTCTTGGTGCTCCTGGAGGTACAGGAAAAACATATCTTATCAAATTGCTTATTGGAAAAGTAAGATCTACTGGCAAAATTGCTTTAGCTGAAGCATTATTAGGAATTGCAGCTACACTTTTGGAAGGAAGCCGAACCGCTTATGCAACATTCAAACTGCCACTAACGATTGCTACTGAGGACACAAGCACTGTTTGTAGCATTTCAAAACAAAGTTATAGTGGAAAATTAATACGTGACTGCTCATTAATAGTTTGAGACGAAGCTACGAGGGCGGGTCAATAAGTCCGTGACTTTTTGAATTTCTGACCTCTTTACTGAAACAGCAACACTGCTCCTGTCAACAGGCATCTGTCAGTTGACTCCTGTCAAAATTTAAACTTGCTGCGTCAGTTAGTTTGTGTTTGACAGCTATTTTTATCAGACTACTCACTAATTTGAGGAGAAAATGGAAAAAAGTGAATTTCGTGTGCTTATTAAGCATTATTTCTTGCGAAAAAAAACCATTACCGAGACCAAGGCTAAGCTTGATAAATACTATGGGGACTCTGCACCATCGATTTCAATGGTAAAAAAGTGGTTTACTGAATTTCGTTGTGGCCGTACGAGCACTGAAGATGCCGAACGTCCTGGACGCCCAGTTGAGGTCTCTACACCCGAAACAATCGAAAAAATTCACGATATGGTGTTGGCCGACCGAAGATTGAAAGTGCGAGAGATTGTGGAAGCCGTATCATTCAATTTTGAATGATCACTTGGGCATGAGAAAGCTTTCCGCAAGATGGGTGCCGCGTTTGCTCACAGTCGACCACAAACGCAATCGTGTAACAACTTCACAGGAAGGTTTGGCGTTGTTTAATAGCAATATGGATGAGTTTTTGCGCCGTTTTGTAACCGTGGACGAAACATGGATCCATCACAACACACCAGAGAACAAACAACAGTCAAAACAGTGGGTTTCTAAGGGTGAATCGGCGCCAAAGAAGGCCAAGGTGGGTTTGTCAGCCAATAAAGTTATGGCGACTGTTTTTTGGGATGCACGCGGGATAATCCACATTGACTACCTTCAAAAGGGAAGAACAATCAATGGGGAATATTATGCCAACTTATTGGACCGATTCAATGACGATTTAAAAAAAAAACGACCTCATTTGGCCAAGAAAAAAGTTCTTTTCCACCAAGACAATGCAAGGGTGCACACATGTGCAGTTGCCATGGCAAAAATCCATGAATTGGGCTATGAATTGCTCCCTCATCCACCCTATTCTCCAGATTTGGCTCCGAGCGACTACTTCTTGTTCCCAAACCTGAAGAAATGGCTTGGTGGAAAAAGATTTGACTCCAATGATGAAGTCATCTCGCAAACAAAGGCCTATTTTGAGGACCTCGACAAATCATTTTTTTTGGAAGGGATAAAAAAATTGGAGAAGCGTTGGACAAAGTATATAGAGCTCAAGGGAGACTACGTTGAAAAATAAAATTATTTTTTTATCAAACAATCTGTGTTTTAATCCAAAAGTCACGGACTTATTGACCCGCCCTCGTACCATGTCGAACAAGTTTTCAATTTGCACAGTACAGATTCACCCATGGGTGGACGCACGTAATTGTTGTCTGGTGACTTTTGACCAATCTTACCAGTGGTAAGATATTTTCTCTGGCCGTGTGTGAATAGATAAGAGCTCAAAACAAATATGAGAGTGTCATTATCAGCACACGAAACCGGGATTTTTCAGAGTTGTTGCTCAAAATAAGAAATGGACAGATACCACAAAACAATGGGAGAATTAATCTAGATAATCAAAATGTTGGCATTTTTATCCAGAAATTAATAATATAACTTGGTTCAAGGAGAGAGTTATTTTGCCATCTACTAACAATCAAGTAGGTAAAGTGAACGACTTGATTATTTCTAAAATTAATACACAGGCGCAATCATACTCGTACTACTCTGTAGACACTGTGGTAGACCAGGAAGAGGCTATACACTTTCCCAAAGAATTTCTCAATTACCTGCAGCCTTCAGGATTGCCCCCACATAAATTGGTCTGTAAGGAAGGGTGTCCTGTTATTTTATTGCGAAGGAATTCACGAAAATTGTGCAACGGTACACGTCTTCAGGTTAAACGTCTAAAAACTGACCGGATGTGGGATTGGAGAAACAGTGTTTATTCCCCAGATTCTATTCATACCAACGTTTCTTCCATTCCAAAAGATTGCAGTTTCCAATAAAATTGTCATTTTCAAATACTATACTATTAACAAATCACAAGGTCGGACATTCAATATAGAGGGCTTAGACCTGAGCGTTAAGTACTTTTCCCATGCGCAGCTACGCGTAGCTCTTTCCCGCACCACACTGGAAAATTTGTTCGTATTGTGAAACCGAAAGTCAGCCGCAAACATTGTTTTTAAAGAAATTCTATAATCAAAGGCAGTACTTCACATTCTTCACGTCTTTTGTTTTTTAGATTACACCCGTGCGAAGCCGGGGCGGGTCATTAGTTTGTAATAAAATGAAACATTTAGCACGTTTTTAATTATATTTATTATTTTTGCAATACTTTTTTCAACTTTCACAATATGTTTATTATTTAAATGTTTGTTGTTCTTGTTGTTTTAGGATTTACATAACAATTTAATAAATATCTCTATATACAATCAAGATAATTTTATTTAATATTAAATACAAATATCGAGCATTGTACATATTAACATATATTCTTATATTATTATAAGTGTATGTCAACAATTCATTTATTTTTAATAATTTAATACATCTTTGTGCAATTCGAGATTTGTTACATATACATATATGTATTGTATATATTTAAGTGACTTTATATTTATTCGCTAGATCAATCTAATTACAACACAACCATACAACACAAAATACAGATTTCATTATTCTAAAACGACTTTTCACGCTAAAGGAAGATTTTTTGCCTTTAAAATGTCAAATATACATATGTTATTAAATTTTATCTAACATATACAATACAATTTGTTGAAGGTTTTGATGTTTAATTTTTTAGATGGTGTACATGTACTTAAAGGGTACTGTAATTCGGCAATTTCATGTTCGGGTTCAGGGCTCTTGAACTCAATATGAAATATAACCGATTATTTATAAATGCTAAAACTGTTGATATTTCCGTTTCTGTAAGATTATTGATTAAAGTTTCAAAAGGGATAAGTACAATTTGATAAAAATTTAACAAAACATAGTGAAATATACATAGATATAAAGAGATATATGTAAAACACATCCCTTTTGAAAGTCAATCACATGTACCATACTCGTATAGTGTGTTCAAATAATTTGTCTATGCCATTTAACAATAACTCTTAAATGGTAAACATTTAAACTAGAACAATACATACATTAGTAATATCATCATAATGCTAGCTAGCTTTTGTAGTTAATAGATAATTATTCGTTTACGTTAGAACGGCTTCAAACAGAAGTTTATTAGATAACTTATTTGTACAGAATAAAAATTTGTATATCTTATATCACATGTTTTGTTTTTTTTTTGTTTTAAATTAATTATTATATTTATTTTTAAATATGCTATTTAACTTATAAAATAATAACTTTCTTTAATGTCACATTCCATAGTTAGAAAAATTATTTAATCTACAAATGTTTGCATTTTATTTACAGCAATTAAGACCTTTCAAAGGTAAGAGTTTTGGTAAAAGTCGATTCCCTGTTTTTTTTTTTAACTCGTACAAATATTGTTACTGGGAAAATTGTGAATTTAATTTCATTTGCATTTGAGTGTTGAAATTTGTATAGACAAACTGTGAAATTTGAGTGAAAGTCTTCTCGTATAATTGTTTATACTCGTATTTATATTCAAAATACAGTATATGTCAGATTCTTAAGAATAAATCTTACTTCTGATTAATTACCCGTGTAATAGCACCATTAACAAGACTTTATTAATTTAAGTTCAATTGTTTTAGGATAGTTCACGACATACAAAAACTCGCAGCAATAAAGTTCATCTTTAAAGTTTGTACATAATATAAGAAGGGAACCTACATAATGATCCAATAGGTGTGAGATTAAGATCGTAGGGAGTTAAATTCAATGAGGTAGAGAAACGGTATTCAAATTTATTTCCGTTCAGAGTCTATACACGTTTGCTACTTCGTGTACTAGAGATAAGAACTCTAAAAAGTAATATTGAAGGTAGGCGAGCGGAATAATTCATATCGACTTAATTTCCCACATTGTAGAGAAAAAAGTCCATCTAACACTATAAAAAACAAGTGAACACGTTGTGGAAACTGTTCTGATATATTTGTATAACATAGATAAAAATAATTCGAACCCTTTTGTTTGAAAGTTTTTCTTAACATGATAAAGTACAGTGTTTTCTTGATTCGGGAGCTAATTGAAAATATTAAAGCCAACCAGACGTAAGATAAAAAATTAAATTTTAAATCTATGAGGCTTATATGACGGAGTTTGTAAATTTCGTTTCAAGATTGTGGTTGTTTTATATTTAAATGAAGGTCGAAGTTGAAATGCGAAAGAAATGTGAAATGAAATTCATCGCGATCGCTTGTGTTTTACGCATATGAGGTATGTACTTTGGAATTGAATACTGTTTTGTACGAGTAAATAAAAAGTGAGTCGAGTGTTAAACAGACTTGACGAGGTTAACTTTACAGAACACTTACCCTTCGCTGTTTCAGTTTATAATATTCCTCCTTCTGAGGCATAACCCTTTTTGACGCTTTAACGAAGATCTTTAGAGTATTGTTGTTGAATCGACTTATTGCTTGGATATCAAGAAATGGACTCAGTGTTCAGTGGAATTCAAGCTGAACTCAAAAAGAATTATGCTCCACAGTAAATAATATTTAAACAAAATAAAGTGTACCGAATTTTCTTAAATTCTTCTTTTTTTTATAAACTGAGAAGTTAAGGATTGTCAAAAAAAAATTTTTCAAATTAATACGATGACAACAAAACGCCATGGGATGAACTCAATATTTTAGACTGGTTTTGTATGTCCTCTGACTCCATTGATTTTATTTTATATTTTTTTTAATGATCCGCCATTCTTCCTGCCTGAGGAATTGAATTCACCGGAATAAAGAAAAAAATGCTAATGTACGCTGATGACTTAGTTAGTGCCTGGCCACATTATCATGAGAATGAAAGTCCTGTCGCGCAAGAACGGTAGGTTTTATGTGAGTCAGAAAGAGGGCTGGTGGCGATGGCGCGATGGTTAGCTCATTGGACTATCACGCAGAGGGTCCGTGGTTCGATCCCCGGCATTATTAACGATTTTTCGAATCCTCATCACCCTTATGGCGGGCAATGGCAAACTTCCGAAAGTAAAATTGCCTATGAAAAACCTTCTATGGAGTGCCGTTCAGATTCGGATTAGGCCCCGCTCAGATGTGACAAAAATGACAAAATAAGCAACACAAATGAGTATCTAGAAGCTAGGCCATGGCCCAGCCCGGGGGCTGGCAGCGCCACAGTATATTTTTTTGTTTTTTCCCAAAATATAATTCTCGGTGGAACAATGAATTTTCTTTTCTCAAAGCGTTTCGTTTCTGACACACTTTCCCATTTTTTTCCGACCGTGGGTGGTTTCACACCGTACGGAAGACTCAGAAATGTAATTCCCTGTAGAGGTAAGAGTGTTCTGTTTTCAAAGCGTTTCCATCCATACAATTTCTTTACTTGTTGCTGATCGACGGAAGGTGAACGGTGCGGAAGTCGAAAAGTAGAGTGCGAGGGATGTTCAAGAAAGAATTATTTCATTTAATTGGGCCGTAAATTTAGTGATCGATCGTTAGCTTAAGCCGAATACAATGGCTCCATGGAAGCGAGAGCAGACTTTAAAGTTAAAAGAAGCCAAAAGGAGTGGTCATTTACTCGTACTGCAAATAGTCGAAAAAATAAAGTTATGTCGACCAGAAACAACGTTGAGGGATATTTCCTTAACGTTAAAGACTCTAAAGACCCAATATTTAAAGAAAACAACCAGGGTCATGAATTCCAAATGAAGTGATGCCGGTACGGGCGATTTTTACCTGCCGAAATTGTGGTGTTATGAGAACCTTGCATTTTGGGACGATGCCTATTATAATATTCCCGGCACATCGAGTATTTCTTCTTCACCGGTATGTTAACTTAAACGTTTGTTTTATGAAACAAATAATAATTTAATTTTAAATTGTGGTATAATATATAAATATGTGTGTGGATACTTTTGGAGAATTGGCAACAGGGGATTATCCAGCGAGCGGGGAGGCAAGCAACATCAGCCACGAGGTGTTCGACAGCACTACGGCAGCCGCCAAATTACGAGTAGTAAGGAATAAATTTGAAATTTATTTTTTTTAACTATATTTCATCATTAACAAAAGTAAGCCATGTCAAATTGCATTGGAAATATGAGCCGAGGAAGCCATTTAAGCAGCTAATAGCATATTAGTAATTTACAACAAAAAAAATCATCATACAACAAAAAACATTCAGCCGTTTGTGAACAACCTGAAGGCTGAAATGAAGATTGTAACGGAGGAAGACTTGTTAACTGACACAAGATGGAAAATCTACAGAAGCACAGTGTGCACATAAAAAATAAATGCCAATAAAAAATAATGTGGAGGTATTGAAAGTGCAACGACTCCCACAACTGCAAGGATTGGCAGTGAAAAATATCCAAACACGATTCTTGTCGGAGAATGCTACAGATGATGATCACTCGAAATTGACATCAAGCAAACACTTAATTTTAAGTGCAATGGGAGATGTTTTCGAAGATGATGATTTCATGTAATAAAAAGCTTGAAACAATAAAAAAAAAACAATATTAAATCGTTGTTACTTTTATTGAACAAGGAATAATAACATAAATACAGATTTTGCAATGGGAGTTCTCTCAAAAATTACGAAGTAATTTTCTGAGGGTTTCTCTGTATATGGGCAGTGTTATCCTCCGTTTGTATATATGGGCTTGGATCAGCCTGTGTTGCAACAATATAACTATCACTGTTTTCCCTCAAAAAATTATGTAGCACGTAGCAAGCCTGTGTTATAAATTTAACTTTTTCTGGTCGCAAGTACTTACACATGTGTCTGCAAAATTTGAAACTTATTTGTTAGCACGCCAAAACTATGTTCAATTGCTCAGGCGAAAATTTAAAATTTTTGGCTGTGTTCGGTAGAAAAGTACAGGTATGGCTTCAAACGGTTCATTTGCAGTGGAAAAGCATCGTCTCCATACTACACAATATGGCAATTTTCTCTTATTACCTATGACCTTGTCTGGAGGAAAATATTGACTGGAGTTGTTTAGTACACTACGAAAGTCGTTTGGGTTCAGAACTCCTCAGTCACTTAATCTTCCACTGCAACTAATGTCAACAAACGTAAAATTGTAATCGCTAACAAAACAATACTATTCTTAACCCAGAAATGGTTATAGTGAGATTCTAGTGGACATCGGAAGGCCCTATTCACTTTTCTTTTCTTTAACCAGAGGAAACGATTAATGCAGTCAAACATTATTAGGAAATCGAAACGCAGCCTGCGTAGGCATGATCCGATTCTAGTGCACGGCAATGCCAGACCCTATATATCATGCGTAACGTTGCAAAAACTGCTACAGTCGGGATTTGAAATTCTTCTACATCCACCGTACTCTTCTGATGTTTTTCCAACGGACTTTCACCTTTTCCGCAGTGAAGAGTCATTCAGCCGCAGAAGGTATTTCGATACCGAACAGAGGCCATAAAAACCTTCAAAGACTGCATAGGGTCCAAAAATCAAGCCCTATTGAGTTTTAATCAGTTTGGAAAAAATTATAGATACTACCATTAATGTGTCATCATTAGCTTTAATAACGGTTTTCTTCTTATAATTTGAATGACAAAGATTAGATGACGGGTAATAGTCACAATAAGACTTAATATTAGTTGACTTGTTATTTTGGGCGGATAAACATAGGCATATAAATTCATATTTTTGGAAAGAGTAATCAGTCCCAAACTCAAAAGACTTAACAGTTATTGATCTACATATGTGTATGTAGACTTTAAAAATCGCAAGTAAAAAGTTCGACCCAAAGAAATGAGTTAACCTATTACACTGTACAAATATCCGCCGGACTTAACTTCGGAAAAAGACATCAATGGGTCATTTTCTTTGAAGACGCTGCAGGGAATGCAAGAAATATGAGAAATCTGTTTATCGATCTCGAAAGCATGAAGTTCTATCAGGTCGAAGACACTTGCCACACATAACGTGTAGACTGGCTAAGAGCTGCTTTCAGCAACTACAATGCCAAACCATTTAGATATATCTTCCAATGAGAGTAGATCCGCGGTAGATATGCAGTGGAGCCCATTATTAAAATATTGTTTAATACATACTCGTATGTTCATTGTTCAATTCAGTTTTTTTTTTAAAAAAAAAGTGTTTTTATTAGGTTTTTATAAGAACGCAAAGCTATGACAATTTTGAAATGTAAAGTAGGCAGAAAGTAATATCAGATTTTTGAAGACATATATTTCTGTTATAAGTTAATCACAAAGCGAAAAGTTTTAGCTTTGCAAAGCGTTCTAGTTAATGCTTCATTTAAACCATATTTCGGTCTTTGATAAATAGATCGAAAGAATCTGAAAGACTTGAGGTGCCTATGGTTAATCTTGAGGACATCGAAGGACAGAAGTAGGAAGCATTATTTAAAAAATATTGGAAACTTCATGACATTATACCGAGAATGACCGATATAACGGTCAGCCAATGCAACTTCCACGTGAAGGAAATTGTATATATCTGAATTCGTTCGGATGATAAGTGTGATATGGGGGATTAGATTTTGTAATGTAAGTGGAAAAACAAGCTATTGCAATTAAATGTGTAGAAGATGAATAGAGATGATGTATTGCTTAAAATAATTTTCTTATAATATACAAAGCGACATTCTTTTATTTTGAATTAATTGATATAGCTCCTTTAAAGAATACTCGAAGTGTATAGTTTTTTGAATAAATGGAATTGGGATACGATGTTAAAACTATGACTTTAAATTTATAAGGACAGTTCAGATTAAAGACCAGGAGTTACCTTGTGCCCAATTCCATTAAAAAGTTTGATGAAGATATGATACAAGAAATGGTGACGTGAAATAAGGCCCAATATGAAATTTGCCTTAACTCGCTTTCGAAATTGAACTAACGATCGTTTCGTTTCACTTTCATTTTAATAGCGAAATAAAGCCGAACTATGAATAGAAAAAAGACCATACTAAAGTACAGTTTCTAGAAATTTGCGAAAAATAATTTCAATAACTGAAAATTGTAAGAATTTACTTAGAGAAATCTAATTCATATGCGCCTGACAGTTGTTGACATACCCTTAGCGTGAGTTGCTGCGGAGGCAAGGTTGAGATCCTTTTATCGAGCAAAGCGAGCCACCCATCCCAGATCTTGAAATCATTTGCGGCAGAAACATAAAAGCCACATTTAGTCTAGTGATACAAATACGTTTGTGAAATATTTTGAACCTTTACTTATTGTCATATTTCTGCTGAAATGTTTTACTTTTCAAGTAAACCAAATTGAAAAAAGTAGCAGATTTGCCCTTATTTCGCTTGGAAAAACGAAACTACGCCAATTTTTTTCTATTTTGACCTTATTTCACGTCACAACTAGAAATACAGGCAACATATAGTTAAGACTTTAATTTGTTTAGAAAAAATTCTGGCTTTGTTCTAAGCGGAAGTTATCAAATATTTGAAGACAAGGTCTCCTTTCTATTGAAAAGCCAGCAAAGCCCCTTTGTACTCGTAAGAATATTGAATTTCAATATCCTCACACTTTCTGGGACCTAAGCATCATAAGGAAATGACTTGAACCCAATTTAATAATGACTAAGGCATTTGATGTTTTTAACCAAGCGGTGGAGATTTTAAACGTTATTTCAGAAAATTACCAAAGATTTTCGAA
Organism: Volucella inflata; assembly: GCA_928272305.1. Lineage (NCBI taxonomy): Eukaryota > Metazoa > Arthropoda > Insecta > Diptera > Syrphidae > Volucella > Volucella inflata. The sequence continues at coordinate 15,665,684 of OV743720.1, read as the reverse complement.
GAAAATGTAAAACAAATCCTATGTATGAGCTAGTCTTTTGATAAGAGAGTTAGGAAATAACATAAAATAAATTGACTTTTCTGATGCATTGAGCTGAATCATGTGGTCTCAGATAAAAACGTTGTAAGCTTAAGGATTTGTACTTACACCAGAAGACATCAAAAATGATTAAAACATACTTTTTCATGACGAAACAAACACCTTATTTATTTATTCAATACTACAGTAATGCAGTACTTATATGTGGAACACAAGCACCATGTTATCAAATTAATTTAAAAAAATAATTTATTAATACCTAATACTGTGTTTGAACCAACAATTGTAGATAGATACAGTAGTAAAGTGTTAGATATTATACTTTAAAGGAGCTCACACCCACTTACAGGGCGAAAGTGGAAAAATTCCTGGCGAGCTAATTCAAACCAAAGAATCATGGAATTAATTTATATATTTCGAGCAATAAGACCCAATTAGCTTATATAAATATCCAAGATTGAAGATTACTAATCGTTCTTTAGCGAACAAAAGGAAAAATAACAACCAACTGTAATCACTGACATTAGATTGGTCACAAAATATTGATCGCAGTGATGGAATTTTCAAGTTCTTAATAGAAAAAGTGTCATACTACGGCAAATATAATTAATTCAAAGGGCAGTAACAGGAATTTAAATCACATCCTGGTGTAAACTCTGCAGTGATGTAGAAAACTTCACTAAATTCTGCTAAAATAAACCTCTGTTCAAGAATTTCCGTAGGGAGCATGTAGACTTGTTTTAGGAACAAACTCCCCGAATGCATCCCGAGGCAAAGTAATAACCGAATGAATACCTCAAGTCCTCTACTTTTTAACCAAGATAAGAATATGAATTTACTTTCTTTTGTAAGGCATTTTTGTATGTATTAAGAAAAATTACATGAGGATAATAAAGGGTGAGCCAAAGATGGTGTGGATGTTGGCTGTCCATTACTGTCATTTACTGAATTCAATGCTGTTGATCTTTTTTTTTATAGATGTCGCACAATCTTTGGCGATTTTAGTTATGGAGTCGTTTTCTAGGCATTTTTGTTCAATCTCATTATAAAATTGGGCGATCTGTAAAAGTAACATTTCATAAAATTCGAGAACTCTTCGTTCAATGTAATCACGATAGTAAGTCCGGAATTCGTGCCATGGTGAAGCGTTCTGAAGAAACTGGTATGGTATTGAAAGTGTTCAAAACAGGCTAGGCACCTCAATTTGTCGCCAAAGTCAACTATTGGGCCTCACTTACGGCACTACATGGCGAAATTTAGAAGTTGATCTTCATTGTCACGCCTACAAAATTCAAATTACACAACAATTGAAGCCTTTGAACCATCTACGACGTTGCCGATTTGTTAACTGGATGTTTGATCGCCTGGACATTTTATCATTGATTTTGATCAACTCCGATGTAGCCCATTTTCGGATGGAAGGATGAATAGGTAAACAAAATTGTGGTTTCTGGGGACCGGAAATCTCATAAGAGATTCACAAAAAACCAATGCATCTGAAAAAAGTCACTGTATAGTGCTGGTTATGGAATGGCGGCATCATTGACCCGTATTTTTTCGAAGATGAGGCTTAGGAGGCAGTTACATTAAACGGCAAACGTTACCGTAAAAGTGACGTCCTATTTTTGCCAAAATTGAATGAATTGGATCTGGACGGTCTCTGGTTTCAATTGGTTGGTGCTACCGCCCTTACAAGCTATCAATCAATTAATTTATTGCGTACGAAATATGAATATCGTATTAATTCGGTTAGAGGAGAAGTTAATTGGCCTCCAAGATCATGCGACACTTTTAGCCTTCCTCCTGTGAGGTTATTTGAAGAGTAAGGTATAAGCCAATAACCCAGAGATATAGTAATTCAGGATATCGAACATAACATCCAATCTGAAATTGCGGGCATTGACCTACTTATTCTTCAAATGGTCGCTTGCAACAGAAGTCTTGGTGGTTACATGAATAATAACGTATGATTCATGATTGCTATAGACTGAACTCTATTGAGCAATACAATTGTACATCGAATTCGAAATAAATATGTTATGTGTTTAATTTAATGAAAACTTTCACAGCAGCTGTTGGCTCACCCTATATAATTTTTGTTTCATGCTAACAACAGCAGCGATGCCTGCCTTGAAATAAATTTATTATTATTATAGAACATAGACCGAACATATCGGTTTCGAAAATATTTCCAGCCAGCTTTGCCTAAAGATTTAAATATTGAAAAAACCTGCATCCAGTGAGAGAGCTTCGACCTCCGTGTTCGCGTTTGTCGCTTTCTGTTAAGATTAAGCAGCTATTAAAGATGAATATTGCAGGCATGTGTGTCATTCGTAAGAAAGCGAATTGTAATTGTATTGAAGAACTTCTAGTTACTCGTACCTACATTGCTCGAAATTAGAAAAAAATCAAAATTCCTTAAGTATTGCGAATCCGATATTTCTCCAGCACAATCATTTTGGAAAGTTGGTATTTAAAGGACTCATTTTGTTATCAGGATGGTGAAGGATACCAACAATACTCGTAGTAATAAGAAAGTACATACAATGCAATCTGTGTCACAACAATATAAGAGAGGATCTACTTTTAAAGAATAAGCGCTACTTGAAAGAGTATTGCTTAAGACACTCTGGTCCAACCGTAATGGATGAGCAAAGAATTTCGAGCATTATAAATGCAAACCTTGAATGGATCACGTTGCTTAACTTAGAATGCACTGATGCAAAATTATAGCGAGTACTTTTTTTAAAGTCAATAAGGAATGATTTATTTCACAAATTTTATACAGGGTGTCCTGGAAGGAGTGGATAAGTCTAAAACACTTCATAGGCGGGCTATCGGGCGCTCAAAATAAAATACAAAAAAGATCCATACCAATTAGTACATAAGATATGTAATTTTTTTAAAAAAAAAACGTCTATTTTCTTAACACTACGTGGACTATTTGATTTCATATGCAGTAAATATTATAAGTAGTTGTTGCTCCATTTTTTATGTTTTCTTTAACTGCACATGCTTATAGGGATGTAGTAAAAAACGATGTTAAGCATTATTTAAACTTTATTTAGCCTAAAATTACAGTAAACGATCAAACTGTCTCCCACCGACTCTGATACATGATTGACATCTTCGAACAAAAGCTCTTTTGAGAAACCTCGCATAACGCCGTTGAGTAATTCTTGAAGCGGCTTCCTGGAGATTTTTACGCAACTTAGAGTAAACCTCTTCTTTTAAGCAGTCCCAATAAAAAAAGCCAGTGGGTTTAGGTCCGGAGAACGTGCAGGCCATAAAATAGGCCCCAAATGGCCAATCCATATATTGGGGTACGTTATATTCAAAAAACGCACGAACATTTACTGCATTATGCGCAGGACACCCATCATTTTGGAACCAATGAGATTCTCTAACCTTCTCGGGCACCTCTTCTATTAAATTCGGCAGATCATTTTGAAGGAATTCCAAATATCTTTGGCCGGATAAGTTCACAGGCGGTTCAAATGGACCAATTATCTTTCTATTTACGAGTAATATGCCGGTCCAATAATTTATTTTAAACCGGTATTGGGACCTGTCTTCTCGCGTAAGACGCGGATTTGAAAGTCGCCAACTGTGGGGAATGCGCATGTTGAAGTATCCATCTCTCTTTAGTGTTGATTCATCACTCCACAGAATTTTATCAAGGAATTGTGGATCTTCTTCTATTTTCGCAAGCATCTGTTGACAAAAAGGAAATCTTGCGTCGTAATCTCTCAGTAGTAGAGTTTGCACCCTTGTAATATGGTAGGGGTGTACGGCCGATTTTGAGATTCCAGTATGTTGCTCTTGTAGAAGTAGAAGGATCTCTATCAATTTCTTCAAGCACCGTGTTTTCAGTTTCAATATTAGCAATGTTTCCAGTTTGAATAATTTCTAACATCCTCTTTTTCTACATCCTTACGAGCATGTGCAGTTAAAGATAAGAAAAGATCAATTTTTAAAATATTTGATATTGAATTTTCTGCTTCTGAACATTAATAGCAATAACTAGGTATTTGTATCAAATAAAAGACTGTATTATACCATTTTGAAATCTGTATTAAACACGAATTTTTTTTTAACAGTTGGCCACTTCGGATTCCATACATTTTTTTTGCACCCGAACTGCTTAAACTTTACGAAAAATAAACATTTTGAAAATGTCATGCTAAAAATTAAGTTAAATTTTTTTTTTTATTTTTCAAAAATGGAGCAACAGTTACTTATGTTTATTGCATATCAAATGAAATATTCTATGAAGAATATTTTAACATAAAAAACCGATAGATTTGATTTCTGTGAAAAAATAGACTTTTTTTTTTTAACAAGATTACATATCTTATGTACTCGTACTAATTGGGATGGAACTTTTCTTGTATTTTATTTTGAGCGCCCTACCTATATAGCCCACCTATAAGGTGTTTCAGGCTTATATACTTGACGTATATTGTGTAAGAAGCAAATATTACAATCTGGTAAATGTCAAAAAGCAACCAAACCAGAGTCAACCAACTATTATGTTCAACAATGTATTGACATAATTGGTAAAAAAATAAATCTCAATCTACAATAACTAAGTACAATAAGTATAAGCGTGATAGTTCAATTGTCCGACTATTGCTTAAGTACTCTAAATAAAAAAGTAAAACAAAATACAACATTCAGTGTATTCAAAGCTATTTCAAATAAATAACTACATATGCCTCTTGCGATATCAGTGAAAAGATCTTCAAATAAAAAAAATTCAAGCACTTTTATTAACTGCACAAAACCAAATTTAAACAACTCCTCTTTGCTCGTTTGTTGCTGGAATTTAGGGAAATAGTTCTTGTAAATAGCCAAAATTGTTAATCACAGATATGCGAAGAAGTTCGCATAAAATACTCGTAGAAGGTGTCCGGGGTAATAAATCGCAGTATATAACTTAGCAGAGATAAATTCGGTGTCACCGCTGCGCTTTCTGTAGTTGTTATCCTTGACTTAATGGTGTGGATTTTATTGCTACATAAAGCTTCCTCTCTATGATAGTTATGGCCCTGGGTGTGGTGAAATAAAAGTATTGTCATAAAAGAAAATTTTATTACACTTAAAATGCCTGTGGCGAAATGAAGCCTTCCAGCAGGAAGAAATGTACGTACATAAATAGTTTACATGCAGGTTTTTACTAAGGACCCAACCCTGGACATAATTTCATAATTAAATTAGAAAAGTACAATATTAGTGACTTTTGGTTGAAAATTTAAGGAAATTGTTCCTACATATTTGCATTTAATGCTATTCTACCTTACTTCGTTTGATGAATGGCTTACTTTCAAATGCAATTTCAGATAAAATTCACAATTTTTTCTCTTAATATTTTAGTGGTACAACAATTCGTTTTGTTTTTGTTTTTTTTTTCATTTATTTTGTAAAAAAGAAAGTGTGCAATCACATTGAAATTTAAAAGCTGTCTCCGTTTTGTATATGATAAATACATTTACCTGTGGGAGAACGCTCCTAGACAGGAATAGCAAACCGCTTTTTATTCTCAGAACTACCATTATCAAGACTATTACAATCCTTATCTATAGGAAGTTTATCATTTATCTCACCTTGCTATAAGCTTGTATCTATAACATTGTTCTCACTGATAGTTGTTGTTGCAGATATCGTATGAATTTGATTTGGCTGCTGTTGTAACGTATGCCTTTCGTTTTCGTCCATTTCATTCGAATCCGGGATTCGGGTAGGTGATGTTGATATCGTGTTCAAAGTTTTTATAATAGTCGCTGTTGGCTTTGTCGGTGAGCAGTGATTGTTGCTATTAACTTTATTATTGTTCGCTATTTGGTGTTCAAAATGATTGTGATTCAACATTGAATCGTTAAGATTTGGCACAATTTGATCGACAAATGGTATGTTTTGGAAGGTACTAGTTAGACTAGCACTAGCAAATATATTCGATAGCGTTATTGTTTGTGTGGCCATTTCACAGAGTTTTACCTTTGCAGTGTTATTTTCCTCTGAAATTAAAAAGTAAATAAATTAAATTAATACGAGTAGTTATAAGAGGGAACATTTTAATTAATTTAATAGTTATTGTTATATATGAATTAATTTCACTGAATAACAAATCGCAGCTGAATAAATGGATCATTCCAGGATATACCTAGGAGAAAAAATCGAAGAAAACACCGCTGGATGCTTTCGATTTTCGAGACATGAATAAGATGATATGAGAACCACACTTGACTGGCTACTCTAAGAGGGGGCGAACAAAGGTAATATAGAGGGACTTAGTCGCGTATGGGTTGGTGATTTCTCTGGACCACCGTTTTACAAAATCTAGTGCCGAGTTGGCTTTACGGATTATCTCATCCATATTAAAGCGGAAGTTGAGCTCCCTATCACACAAAATGCCGAGGTCGCGAAGCTATTGAAAGGAGGAAATAGGTTGGTTGTTTAGAAGATAAAGTCGGAAAGAAAATTGGTGCCGGTTATCTGAAAAGGTGATGGATTGGCATTATGCGATTTTAAGTATAAAACAATTTTTGAGGCACCAGATCGAAACACTATTATGATCTTGTTGAAGGAGGAAGGAGTCATGGGCTGGGGAAATGGTTTTGACAATTTTATATAGTCTGCGTAAGGGGAGACAGACGAGTGTTTGATCACCAAACCGAGATCGTTAATGGTTAATATAAAAAGAAGAGGATCTAGATGGTTGCCTTGTGGAATTTCAGAGGTAGCCGAATGGGCTGACCTAAAACGAACACTGTTTAGTAGAGCTAAGAGGGCAAAGGATACGAATTCAGCGAGATTCGTGGTGGTTGATCTGCCCTTCAGAAAACCATGTTGTCTAGGGGAGATAAATGATTCCCATTGGAAGCTTAGAGCTTCATACAAAATACTTTTGAAGACTTTGGGTCTATGGGAGAGTTTAAAAGGGGGGTCGATAGTTGGTTACATCATTCGTTGATCTTTTTGTGGATAGGGGCTATAAAGGAGGTTCTCGAAATATGAAGAAATTCTCCTTGTGAAAGGGGTAGGGAAAGAGAGGAGGACCATTTTTTTAAAATATGGCAGAGAGACCATCTGGGCCGGGTGGGTATTCGTCATTAATGTGTGAGAGAGAAATGGGCCATTGATGAAGTTCAGTAGCGAACTAAAATAGGATAGATCTGGTACAAAGGAGTCGTTAGTGACTTTTATGCAATAGTTTACGTAGCCTTTTTTGATATTCCCTGAAATACTGCATATGCGCTATTTATTCTTCGAATAGACCGCAAGTTTCCGCTTTTGCCAGTCTAAGCCATTTGGCATGTTTCCTGACAAAGTGTTCTGACAGAGTAATCTCTAAAATCGTGAATTGTATCATGTTTTAGGTATTTTACAAATTCCCCAGACCTTTCAGGATCAAAAGAAGACTTTCATTTATTTGATTTCGTTTTAATGCTACCATGAATAGCGCATTAGGCAGGTTCGACATACGTGCCGCCAATTCTTTTTAGTTCTTCAGTTCATCGTGAAAAATAATAAGCCGGGGATTCCTGCCACAATAGTCTACTGAGGTACTGGACAAAGGCCTTAATCATTGAGATTGACTTAGCCTATCCATATAAAACAACTAGAGACGCCGACCTCATATATAGAATTATGTCTGATAATGACTTGACCTGGTTAGATGTAGAGATGTTGATCTTGGAACCATGTCTGATGATTGCAAACTAGTAGTATTGTGTCTGAGTACAATGGAATAAGCTCGTCTCTTCACTGAATTGTAAATTAATCTCAGGAACACTTTCAAAAAAATGATTTGAAAACGCAAATGCACCTTTTTTATTGATAATATACTTGAGAAAATCGTGTGAAACTCGAAAGTAAACGCAAAGCGAATGGAGGTATAAAGAGTCCCACAAAACTTCACAAGGGACAGCTTGACAGCTCGTATCTACGGATTTTGGATTCTTGTTTCTGTTTTTAATTCTAACACATTATCAGAATTTAAACGAATAGTTGCAGGCGGATTTTTAAAACCTAGATTAACCGGGGAGATGGAACTACGTACCATTATCAATTGAGTAACAAGACTTTGTCAAAAAACATCTAAGAAATCCTATAAAAGGCTACAATCAGCACAGTGCTGTGTTACGGCGCAGACGTATGAACGTTAGCAAATGTGGATATTTTTGATCAACACTCTTTCAATGATTTGCGTCGTCTGTAGTGAGAAATTATAAAGGAAGACCTCGCTTGAGAGACACATTTGAAAAGGGATCTCAATTATCTTGGGGTGTGGACTAATAGAAGACGTTCATTGATTGAGTCACAACGACAGAAGTTTATTTACTTATTCTTGAAAACTGACATGAAGGGTAGATCGGTAGAAACTCCTCAGCTGATGCAGTAGGTTGCTGCAGTTGCAATCTACACATATAAATCCAAAGTAAAAAAAGATACAGGTTTTCCATATATCAAGACCGATTTCGTCGTACTTGGGCTTGTGGTGGTAAATGTACCGAAAAGTTATTTTCTTCGATAAAAATGCAAAACGGGTTGTAATTCTAAGTAAAGATTGTTACAGGGCATGGTACAGGGACTATCATATACAAATATTTTTCACGTCATGCACACTTTTTAACAAAGTCTGTACCAAGAGCGCAACGTGTGTTAAATCAGAATAAGCACACAATATCAACAGCGTTTTATCATTATTGACCGTTACACCTTCAAAGTCATAAGGAGTTTCGTAAACTTCTGAGTATGCTCTGAGTAAGCAATGAGTTTCAATTGAAAATTGCTCCTTTTTTTGAGATTAAGTGAGGAGAAGCAAAGCCCGATTTAAAGCGACGAAGATGACTTTATAACATAACTTTATCGCCTTGAACTGTGGTCAAAATTCAAGGAGTCGTATCCAATCAGATGGAAGTACCTTTAGTTGCTTGTTGGAGAATGGAGAATTCGAATCAGAAAAGAATTGAACAGCGACGTGAAGTGGCTGCCCTCCTGATATAACTCGGTTGCCTGAAATATTTAAAAATCCAGTTCAGTGGATTGATGCAGCTAAGAGAGAGTTTTTATGGTGGCGTTCGTTCAATGAAGATAATAACAAACAATTTTTATAAAATCAACAATTTAAATATTGGTACTAAGCTACGTTATGTAGTATGTGTTGTTAAAATCGTAATGTGAAAACGTCTCATACCTGTACTACTTGGTGTTATATGTTTTTGGATCTTCTCCTCTTGTGCACATGTTGCTGCCGTTACCACAGCTGCAGCCATCATTGATGATGGACCCGTGCCGGTTCCTCTATGCATGCCATACCTTGGAGGCATCATACTCTGCCGAACATTACGTTCCGGTCGTATTAGAATAATATAAAGCTGAAAAAAAAAGTTGAACTTTCAAACAAAATATATTAACATAGGAAAAGAACTATATTTTGAAAAATTTTATATGAAAATCTGAAAAAACTTCGATTATCTATTGGAAATTATGAATTTCAATGATCGGTGAACATATGTATACATGAGGTGATCCAGAAGTTGTGATAATCGATATAAAACACAACGTTTATTTGTTCAAATTATATTTATTTCAACGAAATCTCATTTAGTTCATCACTTTTCTAGTGCGCAAATTCTTTTTAAATACATCTTCATCTTGACTCTCCCACAATATTGTCCTTAAATTTCTTACTCCTTAACTGCTCCTTTAGCCGGGGAAAAAGATAAAAGTCGCTGGGGGCCAGATCTGGGGAATAATGCGGGTGTTCAGGTAATTAGAAACCTGATTCTTAAATACCTTCTTCGGCTTTGTGTGGTAGTGCGTTGTCTTGGTGAAATAGCACTCCAGCTCAAAGTATCTCCAGACTTTTTGTCTTTCCGCAATCTCCCGATTTGGTACGAGCCCCCTTTTCCAGCTAATCCATCGTTAAAATTCCCTCGACATCCCAACAAACACCATTACTTTTTGCGCTGATAGTGGGACTTTGAATTTCTTCGATGTCGGTGAAGACGTTTTCTTCCAGGCAATATACTGCTGCTTTATCTCAGGATCAACGTGAGAGATCCAGGTCTTGCCCATGGTAATGAAGCGTTTCAAAAATTTTTCCAGATCAACTTGATAGTTTTCATGAATTGCTATTGAAATCTCTACTCATTTATTTGTGTTTTTCCACTTTCGTGTTACGGGTCCGACTATTCGTATTCGAACTAATGTAGTTTCCAGGGATAACGTCCAAATATTTAAAGACCTCTACAAATGGTATTCATCGATCTTGAAAAAAGAATTCGATCGAGTGCCTAGGGATCTCATATGGGCCGCGCTGAGGTCTCAAAACGTACCGGAAACGTATGTTAGAATAATACAAGACATGTACGGAAACGTGAAAACTGCGGTTAAAAGCTCTGCTGGACTAACGAGAGAATTTTCAGTTAATGGCGGAGTGCACCAAGGAAGCGTCCTCAGCCCTTTCCTCTTTAACGTAGTATTCGACTATTCTGCAAATGTAACGCCAATTTTCTTCGCTGACGACGTAGTTAACGTCGAAAATTTGCAGAACGCCTTAGAGTCATGGAAAAATGCGCTGGAGAGAAACGGGTTTAAGATAATTCGTTCAAAGACGAAGCATTTGACGTGCCCATTTGCGCATCCGTTGCGACCTGTTCCGGATATAATGTTAGACGGAATAGTTCTTCCGAAAAGCATTATGTTTAAGTACTTAGGAGCATTCTTCAACATGGAAGTGAAATGGGACGACGATGTAAACCACAGAGTGGGTGTGGGATGGATCAAATGGCGGGAAAATTCGGGAATCTTTTGCGACCGAAAATTTCCAGTTAAATTCAAGGGGAAACTCTACACCACGGTTGGTCGAACAGCTTTTATGTATGGTTCACAGTGCTGGACAATGTGCGAAGCGTTTAAAAATAAAATGACAGAGGAGGAAGTCAACATATAAAGAATTCGGTAACCGAACCACTTGAGGCGAATATAATAAGCTGGTATTGCCACGTTCAAAGAAGATCTGCGAAAAATCCGATTAAAAAGGTACTATCAACTACGGTCTCCCGAACTGTAAGAAAACGAGGTCGGAATTTCTCAGATAGCAAAAACGCAACAACGCCTGGGGCTAACCACTGAAGCGATCCAGGACTGAGCACTTCGTAGACGCGTTCTGAGGTCTGCGACATTAGGCAACTCCATAAGCGGAGCAGCACCGATGCAGTAAAACTCGTTACGCAGGATAAGAAGAGAATTTTAAGACCTCTACAAATATCCGATTAGCATTGCTTTGGGATCAACCCTCGTATATGTTTGTATTAATGGCGCAATCGAATAAATAAAACACATCTTTAATAGAAGCTACGAGTAAACGTGAAACAGCGGTTTAAATGTGCAACTATTATAGGCTCATCATTATTTGCTTTTAGAATTATGTTTATTGCTATCTCTAGAAAGGATGATACATTACCACGTTTTAGATAAACAAAATCATTTAATAAATCTGTATATGCACAAAGCTTTCAATGATGATGACCCCATTGAGTTTTGTCTTGCTTATTTTATAGAGTGACTGATTAACACACATACTGTCTTGACTGAAGTATAGTTCCATCTTTTATAAACCAAAGTAAGTCATACTCCATGCAAAGAGTTTACATTTTTTTCTAACAATTTTTTTTATTTCATGTTGCGCCACTAAAGCCCGTGGAAGATCTGATCACTATGTCTTTCTTAAATCTAAATAATTAAATCTAAAACTAATGGCTAACTCGTTTAATTGTGATTAAAGTGGAATTTTCTTTACAAATTATCCTCAAAAGTTCAAACCTCTCTACTGACAAATGAAAAACCAGTTCAAGGTGTGATCTTGTCACGGTGCTAAAGAAAGCACATTATTTGCATAATACTCGTATAAACTTTATTTGCAACTATAATTATCCGTGCTTCCATTAACAGAACAGACTGTTCAGGGATTTGGATTCTTGTTTTCTTCATAAGCCGCTCATAAATAAATCAATTACCAATAACACAATATTCGTTTTGAAGACTGACAAAGCAATGATTATTTGAATTCAGTATTCTCGGATAGGAACGCAGTTTACCTCTCTCTACACTACATTACAGTTTGCTGTTAAATGTTATTGTTTCGAACCGAAAAGCTTATTGGCCTTGAACTCGCTATCTCTGGCTTTGAAAGTGATCCAATCGCAATATGCTTTTTTAGTAATTCGACGATAATATGTCTAACCAATCTTAAGTAACTTCTCTTGTAAAATTTATCCAATTAGATTATTATTCGCCTACTTTCCGATCTCTTAAGCTTCTTCTCCAAAGATTATCCACATTAAGGGTATCGTTTTCTTGTAATTTCATTTCCTCCTTTGTCAAAAACCATCATGGCAATATTTCATACAGATTTTAACTCAGAATTTATTGAAAAATAAATTTTGCAATCTGTGTCAAGAGAGTCATAAAATATTTGAAAACTTGATCAAACACTCTGAAGTGTGAAAAATATTCTTTGAGGGCGCGAGTTGTATTCCAAAAACTATGGACCATCACATAAAATTCAACTTGCTGACTTCACAAGACAATAACGTACCTACATATTCCCACACTCATCGTTGATTGTATTGCACATTCCAAATCCTTTATTGCCACACCCATTTGCATATTTTCCAAATCTTATTCCCATATAGTTTTGTACATATTTATATTTTAATTAAAGAATTTTGTTTTGCCAGCATTATACATAGATGGCACTTAAAAGATTTTTCAATTCAGTCTTATTTGTAGTTGAATAAAAGTATTCCACCTCATTAAGATCTATCTTTTTTATTTTTTAACGAGCACAGACAGCTTGTCAATATTTTCTGTATAAAGCACGACATTTTAGCTATTTGTTACAGCTTGAGTAAATTTAACATTTTGACTTCAAAAATTATTAGTGCAACTATGTATTGAGTATAAAAAGTATAATTGAATAAACTTTGAGAGTTGAGAACAAACCTTTGGTGAAAATAAGCATGCTACTGTTACACTTGCTGACAAACTTATTGTCACTGACATTGATGTTATCCTGAGTGGAACATGGTTTGCAGTTCCAAAATATAAGGGCACAAATGCCAGCCAAATTACACATGTTGTATACATCGTAAATCCTAAAAAATAGAAAAATAAATATTTGAATTATAAAAATGTTTTTGCGATTTTTTTTTGTTTTTTATGAATCTTATGAATCATCGTATGTATTAAGAGAATTATAATAAGCCTTCTTCCGAATATAGGTAAATAAAATCCTGACCAAATAATATAGGTTGATGACTAGAATAAAGTTTCGGTTCAAAGGAGGGGCATGATATTTCACATACCGCGTGCCTGCTTGTTTTACTTGTACTAGGTCCTCAATAACGTACGGTTAGGTTGTTCTTCAAGGTGTACATACATGACAGTTTACCATACCATGCCACAGCAAATGTAGATGAATTAAATAAGAATAAATCGGGGTCCGAAGATCAAGGTCATAAATATAAGATAAAATTTAGTAATCTTGCTATAATGGAAAGATGGAGAACAATTTTCAGAAATCTGCTCCCAACTAATATTTTTATAACGCCTTTAATGCAGCTTCTACCGACATTTGAGAGGTGAATGTTTTCGATTGTGGGATAATACCAGAAGCCGCTCATTTATTGAAACCTATTCATATGATTTGGGATCCGAGATTCTACTTTTATTTTATAAAAAAAAAAAACATTAAAAGCGTGCCCATTACCGCCTTTTTTGAAATTCTATAAAAACGCAGAATTTATTTGAAAAATTCAAATATTTTTATTTTAGTAAACAGTGTAGACACGGAGGTTATGTACGGAGCGCAGTATCCAATAAATGGCAGCCTCGTGACTGATGATCCTTTTGACGAAGTTTATAATGACATTTCGTCATAGCGTGGACTCAATTTCATCAATGGTGGGTCGGGTCTCATCTTTCAGGATAGGTGTTGTTCGTGGGTTATTGGCATATTTCTTTCAAAACCACTACAGAGAGAAATCCAATGGTATCGAATTTCTTAATCTCCGATAACTCCCACTTCAAATCCCTTCCACTTTGTCTTCAACAATGCCATTGTTACGATCGCTATGTTGCAGATTACGCCATCCTGTTGAAACAACATGTCTTCTAGATCAAGCTAATTGAACCAGAAGGAATATTATGGTAACGAACGCCTTTGTCTGGGATAGGGACATCAAGAAATGAAAATTTTTTTAGTGTCAAAAAAACGATGCTATTTTATTAAGTAAGTCACACAGATTACGTACATATATAATTTGTTGATGAAACGCCGAAAGCTAGGCGTAGAGAGCTGTTTTTTCGGACAAGTGAAAAAGTCTGAAATTCAAAATTTGGACCACCCCGGCAGCATCTCATTTTTTTTGTCGAGAAATGAAAATTTTTTTATTGTCAAAAAAACGATGCTATTTTATTAAGTAAGTCACACAGATTACGTACATATATAATTTGTTGATGAAACACCGAAAGCTAGGCGTAGAGAGCTGTTTGTTCGGACAAGTGAAAAAGTCTGAAATTCAAAATTTGGACCACCCCGGCAGCATCTCATTTTTTTTTTGTCGAGAAATGAAAATTTTTTTATTGTCAAAAAAACGATGCTATTTTATTAAGTAAGTCACACAGATTACGTACATATATAATTTGTTGATGAAACACCGAAAGCTAGGCGTAGAGAGCTGTTTGTTCGGACAAGTGAAAAAGTCTGAAATTCAGAATTTGGACTACCCCGGCAGCATCTCAAATGCGTTGTTGTTGCTGAAAGATATTTTTTTCGAACTTACAGTCTACTGGCTTCAAATGTTGTAGCAGTAAACTGTTTTATGAAAGTCTCAATCTTAATCTAGGTGGACAGATTTTGAAAAACACCATCCCCAACTTCTGCAATGTTTTAATTAGACCGCGGTGCACAAACAGAGATACGCCTCAGCTGGGTTTGAACAGGTGGAATCGTCTGAAATCTATCGATTAATCTGACCACTATTAGAAGAGAAGGTTCATTTTCGAATCGTTTCCGCAAAAAACTCATCACGGAAGTGAATTTTCGCAATTTCTTTCCATTGTGTACACGTGTAAATCGATATGACAGCTCTAATATTTGCAAATGACAACTGCCAAACAACAACCTTGACAACCCTTGGTCCAACCTTTATATAAATTTTGTTCTGGAAAGAGCAAGATGGACTTTTTTATCACAGCGAACTCGATGTATGCGGTAAAGTTATCTGCTACATAATACTTATCCGGTCTATGGATGTATCTGCTGAGAGTATCACCGTGAAAGCGAGTTTATTTGAAAAGATTCGTTCATTTGGGCGGCCCAATTTGCCGCCATTTGTGCATGAACAAAGTGAAAGTACATAAAATTCCATTCAAACGATGCTTTGTATTTATAACCAATGTCTCAGTTAACTAACTCGAGGAGAGTCAGAAGTCTTTTTTCCTTAGAAGCGTTCCTTTATTTATAGTGGTGGCCGTTACCTTCCACATCGCTCAAACAATTGCGGATTGCGACTCATCTGCAGCAGTAGGGTGGCGAGTCTCACAATATGAAAAATTGAAAATAGCTGGAGCCTTCTAACAATTTCTATTAAACAAAAAGTATTTGAAAACAGATCAAACGTTTTTCAAACACATATATTTTGAATAATTAGCACATCACTCAGTAAGTTGGTCTGACACATAGATGACACCACTGTTGACCGATCGAATTCATGAGATAAGAAAAATATAGCTGAACGTCGTCAGCGTATAAGTGAACTGTTGCTTGGTAACCTTCTGATGGCAAGTCAGTATGTACCCTTGTGGTACACCTTGTGATATTATTTTCAAGGCTGAGGGTTTGCCATCAATAACAACTTTTTGATATTTGTTTAAAAGTTATTTTCGAAAAAGGTGAAACGCTTTTTTACTGAAGCCATACATGTTAAGTAGCCTCCAGCATAGAATATCATGATTTATTTAATCAATAGCTTTTGAAAAGTCAAGTGAGCAAAGAAGTATTACATAACCCTTATCGTCATCAAAGACGTTAATCATAGCCGTGAAGCACCAATGAATAAGACTGAACTCAGATTGGAAAGGGTTAAGTAGGTGATTACAAGAGAAATGTCTTATTATTTGCTTCGATATCAATTTCTCAAAAACCTTTAACAGACACGGCTAAATGCTTGTGGGCCGTAAGTCACTAATGGAGCTTGCATTCGATTTTTTGGCAACCGGTATGACCTTTGCAATTTTTCAGGACTGAAATGTTGGTGTCATTATACAGTGGTTAAGAATACGAATATGAGTTAGATGGCTTAGTCGAAGAGAAGTTTCATTTTGAGGAAAGTCGGGCATGTCGGGGTTACTTCCCAAAATGAAGTAATCAGGATCAAAGTCACACTTAACGCTGTTTATACTACTAGGAACCATATTTGACAGAAGTTAGTCTAAAGTTGCTTAGATGCAAGTGAAGTGCTCAACTTAGAAACAAAGTAGTTTCGCTTGGTACTCGTAGTTTGGATGACAAAGGAAGAACGGAAGAAGTTGTGCTTCCATTTGCTTTAAAATTCATTCGGATTTTTTAAATTTTTTCCTGTTTCTGGTTTGATTCAGCTAAGAAACTAAACAAGCGTTGCACATCAAAGACGTTATAGCTATTAGTGCTTCAAATCGGGCTAAATAAAAATGAAGCTATTTGGACTAAAAAAATAAATACAAAAAACTTTCTTCAGAGCTAGCTTGAAATTGAAAAATGATTGGTAACGACCTGGTTTAAACTGAGTGTTGTTTTGCGGAAACTAAGAGTAATTCTTCTTAACCCTTACGTGTGTGAAGAAAAAAAACCCTTAAATCATGTGACGAGGTACAGGGATGCCTTCTTGTATGTTTATAGCAAATGCTACTATTGCTTTCATAGTTTACTTAAAATGACCTCGTAATGAGTGTTTGGTTTTGTCCCGCGTAAAATAATTATACTCGTAGTTTGACGTATTTTGTCTTAATGATTTTAACTGTTAACGCAATCGTAAAGTAACCGAAAATATACTTCGACGTAGAATTCGGTCAATTCAGCATAATTTCAGTTATTCCACACAGCGGAAAAATACTTAGTGATTTACTGTATTGAAAACTTGAATTGGAAATGGATATGTCCGGAACAAGTTCGAGTGCAAAGATATAAATCTGAGGAAATTCGAAATTCGCTATGTGAAGATTCAAGCGATGAAGGCGATTTTGGTGCAAGACAATTTCATTCCCTCTGCAGATGAAGTTGATGTTTCGGACGTTGAACCAGAAGTCCATATTGGATATGTGATTCAGGTGACAGCGCAGAAGACGAAAACTTTTCTGAGCTCATAGGAAAAGATGGAACTCGCTGGCAGGCAGATCCATTTCCCGAATGTCAAACATTAGGGCGAAATCCTGTCCGTCAACGAGGTGAACCAATAGGCTTTACCAAACACTGTATTGCGAGTGAAATTTTCAAACGAATTTTGTCAAATGCTATCTGTGACTGATTACTAACGGAAACAAACAGAAAAGGTAAGAAAGTAATTGACGTGTACAGCAAAGCACTGACAGACAAATACAAGAATTCTACCAAAAGACAGACTTTTCAAAATATTTACCGAAAAAGAATTTGACGCATATCTTGGTATTCTTCTCTGTTGTGGTGTTCAAATCAAATAGAGTACTCGTTTTACCCAATACATGCTACCAAAGCCGCAAAAATATGCAAAAAAATATATTTTGGGCCTGCTATTCTTCAAACTCTTATCTACTCAACGCACAAATTTATACCGGGAAACCTGTTGCAGGGGAACGACAATCAAATATTGCAGAACGAATTGTCTTTGGCCTTGTTGGCGAATAAAAGAACTCTAGAAGAAATGAAACAACGGACAATTTCTTTACGTCAATTCAACTGAATCACACTTTGAATTCTTGCAATGTGTCACTATCTGGAGCAGTGAGAAAAAAATAAACGTTGCCTTTTTGCAAATATTCGGCCGTTTTTTCAACAAACTTTGCATATCACAAAGAAGCAACGATTTGTTCTTACGAGCCAAAAAAGAAAAAAGCAATTGTGATGCTTTCTTCTATGCACAGGTCGCCAAATGTGGAAAGCAATAAAACTGCCAAACGTGAAATTGTAACCTACTATAATAGAATGAAAGTAGGCGTTGATAATATGGACAAGTTGTTGGACGCTTATACTCGTACCTGTAAACTCAAAACGAATAGGTGGCCGTTGGAGGTATTTTATAACATGGTTGATATTGCTGCTTTGGCATCGTACATTGTTTATATGGAACACAACCCCATCTTTATCACCACTGATGGGAGACGAAAGTTTCTAAATGAACTCAGCCTGCAATTGTGCAAACCCAATGTCGAAAACAGAGCAAAAAATCAAATTGTGACAGCTAAGTCTCATATCCGTTCTGCAATACAGGACATTCTTGGACGTAATCTACAGTCATCTGGATTTCCTAGAGTTTCAACTTCACAAAAACGAGATACTAGCGGTCCCATTGTAGTCCCAGGAAGTTGCTATATTTGTAGAGACCAGAAAAAGAAGCAACGCATAACCAGCAAGGTTGCCCCATCTGTACTCAATTGATTTTTGTTTTATTTTCTCAATTTTCTAGCCAAACTGAACTACGCAGAACTGTTTTGATTGCTCAGTTTCAAAATTATGAATTTTCTTGAGTAACCATTTAAAGTTAATTATATATCTGCTAAAGTTTATTGAACAGGGCGGTTTTTGGAATCTTAATTAATGTCATTACTGCCGATAATAAAATGTTTAGATGTCCAAAGCAAACAAACAGCTAATATTGGTACTTCGCGTGACCAAGAGCAGACTAGAAATCCATTTACGCGATCAACCATTGAAGTAGCACTTTGTCTCAAAAAAGCATATGTAAACACATACGATCAAATCGATATAAACGGCTGCTTGGATACTGTAAAATTGATTTAAGCAAATTTTAACAATTCAAGAAGATATTATACTTTAAGCCGAATTTTCTTTGTCATCATAGGATTGTGAAGGACATATCTTAATAAGAATTATATAGACTTGTTAAAGGAGGGGCAAAACAGAGGTTATAATGGTACTGGTGCAAAATTTTGGGATAGACTAGGAAAGATCTTCACTCTACACTTGACTCAGAACAACTAGGACCTGTATCCATCTGAATCGATGATAAATAAACCCAGTAGACTTTTGTGTATTCCCTTAAGAGCCATTCGTTAAAAGATATGTGTACGACAAAGTGCCTCTAGTAGCAGCACCCACCGTATCTGACCTGAAAATTTACAGCATGTGCTAGTGCTTAGCTTAAACGTAAAACCTCGCTACTTCGCTACAAAGGCGTCTATAGCCGTTCTTACTGAGAGACACAAGAAAATTCCTGAGCTTTTAAAGACGGCCGTATGCTAGGAAGACCTACATGCAGCTGCAGTATAACTAATGCAGCTGACAATGGCACATTTAATCTCGTAATCCCAGAGGCTTGTTAAGAAATCATAGTCAAGGTAAATGGCACACACAATATTCATCAACCCGTATGATAGAAAAAAATGCCTCTAATTGCTCTTCTTGACTATGGTTTCGGAGATAGCCCACTTCTCGCAAGCAAAATAACTTAATTTAGTTATTCGATTCTACTTAAGTACAATACATATTATGTAGATTAATCAGATATTTATTGAATGGTAGCAAAATTGGCAAACGACTATTGTTGATAAATTTACGAACAGAATACCAATAGAATGGCAAGTCTGGGTGAATTGCTCTGAAAGTGGAATTCCAAAGAAAGATTCCCATCCACATAGTACTCGTATGTGCATATGAATGTCTTTATATTTAATTTATTACAATATGGTACTACAAATCTACTCGCATTCGGACGGAAATAAGTTGCTTTGGGCCATGGTAAATGAGAGAATACAAGAGGATGGCAATAGTGTTCATATGTACATTTGCATAAGTTGGATATGTAAGATATGTTGATGAAGACGTACTTACGATTTCGAGTAAATGCGAATATCCAGAAGAATACCTATAAGTGTGAGCACTCTTTTATGGTAACAATGCAATTGGATACACTTGCTAGCGTTGAAATAAAAAGTGCAATATGTTACTCACTAACGAGAGCCATAGAATTATTTCTTGGTATACATATTTCGATGGGAAAAGTGTCAATATGCTGTAGCCACAAAGAGAACGAAATTGAACAACTTAATATGCTTTTGAACTTGTTCGAAGGCTTTGTGTGAACAATTTTAAAAAATTTCAGTATTTCATTTTCTTAATGATTCTTTGACATAACAATTTATGTATAAAAAATGTGGGTAAGATGCATTTTTGTCGTTCAATCAAAGTATCAATGGATTCAATATTTCTCGCTGATTGATACTACTATACTTTACAGTTCTATTACTTCTAGGTACATTCATTCTGGGAATTGGACTTTGTTCGAAAGGCGGAAGTATATGATTGAATGCATAATGACAGTTCAATGACTATAGGTTCCATGAAGATGTTTTATTCAATAACTTTACAAAGCAATCATAAGACACAGCGATTGCTAGCAAAAAAAAAACTCAGGGATATTTATGCGAGACACTGTAGATATACTATAGAATTAAGAGAACCAACAAGTTTCTATAAGTATTGATTTAAGTTTGAGCAGCACAATGTGGACAGTTCTTTGATTATAATTTCGGCAGTAAACAGCATATAAAAAGCCGGACCTTATGGTCACTTTAATTATAATCCTTGCCTGGATTTTTCAATGGAATCATCTGAACTACCTTTTGACAGAGATCACATTTTTGTGTTTCAGATTGTCTGTCAATTAATCATAGAAAGGCATATGCTTCAACAATGTTTGCAAATCTTCCAATATTTTTTATTGAAATTCGCGGGTGGTTCTTGTTCTTTCTTCTTTAGGTGGCGCTACAGGCTGGGGTGAACCTGGACCTCAATCAAGAGCGAGCTGCCTCAGGCGTCGCACGCTAAGGTGGCTGAGGTCCCCCTCCACTTGCGTGCGCCACATTAATCTCGGTCTATCTCTCTCTAATCTCTATTGCGCTGTCCCCCGGGAGCGGATTCAACAATTTTTCGGAACGGCGAGTTGATGTCCATTCACTCTACATGACCCAGCCATCTCAGCGATTGGATCTTCACTCTTCTGGCTAGGTCGATGTCATTGTACAGTCCATAAAATTCGCCGTTTTATCTCCTCCTCCACTCACCGTCAATGCGGACGGGACCGAAGATCACTCGAATAATATTTCTCGCAAAGCAGCCAAGATCGATAAAAAGGTGGTGTGTCTCGATCTGAAGCGCATGGGTTTTCACCAAGATCTAATGTAGTGTGAATATTTGGTCGATGATGGACTTTCCTGGCCTGAAGCCACACTGATGTGGACCTATCAGATTGTTGACGAACGGCTTCAGGCGGCAGATAAGATCTTGTATGCGATGTTAAGAAGACTGATGCCTCTGTAGTTGGCGCAGTTCAGAAGATCTCCATTTTTGAGGGTCGGACAAAAAATGCCGAGGTTCCATTCATCGGAGATACTTTCTTCCGACCATATATAACAGATGAGTATGAGCATGAGCATGCTCCTTACCAAGTAACCACCTGCCGCTCTGAAGAGTTCGGCAATCAGTTCGTCCACTTGAAGGGCTTTGTTGGACTTCATCTCCTTAGCTCCTCGGAACGTTCGGACAGTTCGAAAGAGTTTCTTCCGTCGGTCGCAAACTGGTCAATCTGGTTGACGGTTGATTGATCAGGATTTCTCCAAGTCTCCTTCTGAATATCGAGATTTGGGAACCGCGTGTTAGCTACAACAATGTTTCGCCCTGCCTCAAAATCTATTAGCCTGAATCCTTTATCGGAGATGGTGTCGTGTTGACTATATCTTCTAACAGTACTACCAAAGATGCGTTCTCTTCCTAGCTTTGCAATTAAATCGCCGAGGACAGTTTGATTGCCATAGCTAGAGCATTGCTCGTAGGTCTTATTCAAGAGCTCATAGAAGGTATCTTTGTTTTGTCATCTTTCTCCTCTATGGTGGCGTTCGCGCATATCAGTCTAATGTTGGCAAATTCAGCCTTGATGCGGATTGCTACAAGGCGCTCGTTCCCATGCAGGAAGCTCAAGACTTCTTGTCTAAATCTGCATCCAGAAGAATAGGCGCTAGTTTTGCCGTCGATAACAATAGCCGTAGTAGCCGTAGTAGATGATGCCGTAGTGGATGGCGGTTATGTCTGCTTTACAGCATTCTGGGGCCTCCCTGTTAAGGAACCTAACATTCCACGTGGATATTCGAAGTTCGTTGTCGTTTGTATGGGTTGTCAACTGTAGATCCGTCCGTATCCGATGCTTATTGTTGCTTGGTAAGTTTTGTATTTTTTTCCATAGCCGGGCAGTTACCCCGCACCCATAACCTTGAGGTAACTACTCCTCGCGAATAGTTACAGCAACGATTAATTCGTTAACATGATTGCAATTTTCCTTGCCTTCTTAAGCAACAATCAGTCGATTGTCCCTGTGACTTGACTATACTTCCTAACAATATTGTATAAAAGCGACATCTGAAACGTTAAAGTTTTATTATAATTTTTTTTGGATAATACAATCACTGAAATACCCTGACAAAGAAAATCATATCAGTTCCAATCCGAAAAAAATTTTCGAACACATGAATCCACTGTAAATTAAAGGCTTTGTGGGGTCCATTAAAAAGATGTTTATGGTATTCGAGAGATGATCCCACATGATCCCTTATAAGACAGGATTACATTAATGTCTTACAATACACTCGTCTAGGAAATCATATATCTTTTCATTCATGTCCATATCAACATAAATATTGATTAAAAGTACTCAACAAAGGAGTGTTGAGTGTTCACCTCAAAATGATTTTTTGAGCAAAATATTCGTCAAAAGCGAAACAGATAATGACGCGGTTGGACATTTTGTTTCAGTTTTTGAATCAATTGGCCCTTGTGAGTAAAAAGGAAAAAAGCGTAGAAAGGAAAAATATTGTAAGAAATGCCGGTATTATATTGTATTGTGTTTCTCTAAAATGGCGAGTTAAAGTTCAGTGTGTGTGCGAATTTGCCAAGGAAAGCTAGAAGATCTCTTAAATTCGTGCAAAAGTAAATGATTTTGGTTATTTTGTTATAAGGTTTTGAAAAAGAATCTTAAATAAACGAATACACCCCGAAATTCTCCTCAGACTAAAGCGACTGGTGTTCAGTTGCTGAGATTTGTTTCGTTTTGAGGTTCTCGGACTTAGGCGCAGACTTTTGACAACAGCAGCAATATTCTCCGTATAGCACACAAGACGAATACGGCAATATGTTTGGTTGTAAATCAGCAAACCATCCTGCTGCAGTTGGTCCATTTATTTCATCGAAATTTCTTTTTTAAAATAAAAGCTATCAGTGTCATAACGATACCAACAGATGGCCCATTTTTAGGCCGACTTACAGTCGTTTATTTGAATATGAAATGTTAAACTATCTCATCTACAATCGATTAACGGTTTCGAGAATTTATTTCTTGATATCAGATAATGCTTAAAATGTTTAAAATTTTAAAAGGGTTCCTTCATTGTTGCTCATATTTTTCATGTATTGATATATGTTGAGTTGAATGTACAAAAATGCAGGACATGGGATCAAGCTTACTTACTATACATACATTTTTTTTGTTACCTAAAATAAGTTAGATGTGTAGTTGATAAGAAAACAACAACAAGTCAACTCTTTCTAACAATTTCGTCAACTTATTAAATGTTGGATTCCATCCTTGGAACGAAATAACTAATTAGATACATTTTTTTTCAATTGGCCCACTTGTCTAAAAAAAAAAACTTAACAGCTGAAGCATTATAAATGTATTCATATTCACTTAAGTGTTAACATCTTTGAAAAAAAAAATTGCTTAATGGATCACTTTAAGAAGCGAATCTACAATTGATAGCGATGAGTGGTAAAGCAAACAGATATGCGATGGAAGACTAATTCTTCTATATATCATGCACCGTAATAGTTAAAGCTACACTGAACGGAAGAACTAAACCTATGTTATTTCTTCCTTTTTATTTCTATGTATAGTACAACCAAACAAATCAAACACCAAATTCGCAAAACAAACATTCTTAGCCCAAGCTGCCGCATCAAAAAAATTTGGTTTGAAAGAATACATCTGGTTGCCTTGACACAATTGCTTATTAAAAAAAATTACAACATATTTTCAATACGCCAAATAACATTCCCAATTATCGCTCACATCTAAGTAGATATTTTTAAGCAAATAATCCCGCGGTAATTGTAGCCAAATGACTTTTAAATGCAGTGTCCTTTAATCTCCTACTTCTTAACTCAGTTTACATTTTCAACCGTATCTGGAGACTGAGATGGCTTATCCGACACAGTGGAGTTAATTGGGTTTTCACGTCTGAACAGCTTTCAGCAGACTCTAGCAATCCTTGTGCAGCTAAAGTATCATTGCTAAACAGCCATAAATATTTGCTTGGGCGCGTTTAAAATTATATTTTACATTTTATTCAACGTCTTTTGTACTAGTATTCTGAAGCATTTCATATTATTCCCATTTGAGTTAAGCAACTTTCGGAAATACTTTGGGGCACCTGTAGACGATAATTCAGATCCCCTTGGAATAGCAGCAAGGAAGAAACTCCAAACTGAACCTTATATAGAGCATTCAACAAGGAATGGTCATTTGCATTAGAAGAAGATTAATCCTAACGAAAATCATAATTTTAGATCGTGTAGGATCATACTAACACCTTCTGAATAATCCTTCAGCAATCATCGGAGTACCAATCACCACTCTTTCTCATGTTAGTCGACTTTGAGAAGGCTTTCGATCGCGCTAATCGTGATTACATATGGAGATCCCTTGCTATGAGAGGCATCCTTAAAAAAATTGTTGCTGTTATTAAAGAGTCATACAACACAATGTGTTCCGTTTTGCATAGCGGACAGCTTTCCGATGCATTTGAAATGCGACAAAGAGTGAGACAAGGAGATATACTGCCACCGATTTTGCTCTAACTTGTAATCGATGATGTAATGACTGCCACGGCGGGTACAAACGAGAGTCTTGGTATCCACTGGAACCCGTTTGATAAGCTAAGTCCTTTGGATTACACTGATGATATCTGTGTCATTCACTGCAACAGAATGGGGAGGTGGCTGGCTTAATGATAAATGACAACAAGACAAAAATTATGCACACTTGTCGAGATTAACCACAGTAGGTTATCCTGAGGCGGGAGACCATAGAGGAGGTCGCGCAGTTTAACAATCTGGATGGTAATGTGTCACTCGATGGTGTAACGCACTTGGATGTCAGACATAGACTAAAAATAACATTCGGAATCCCTTCTCTAGTCTGGAACTCTAGAAAAAAAAATTGTTCTTCAATAACTTAAGTCCAATCTGTACTGCTGTACACATGTGAAGCATGGAAATGATTCACCAACATTTTACAGGTTACAAGCTTTTGTTAATCCTTGTCTGCGTTACATCCTAAAGATCCGGTAGCCACAAACGATTTCCAACGATGAATTGCGGCTTAGGACTGGACAAACAAAAGTAGATTTTGACATCAAACATCGGGAATGGCGCTGGAGGAAACCAGATGACAAAATAGCGAAGCCGTGCTTCTAAGGGAACACTAATGGCTGTTGTAGAGTTTCAAGCGCAAAACAACAGTTAAAAGAGTGAAGAAAAACTCTACGTCCTATTCGGACTTCCAACCCTGAAGAGTCAATATCAAAACCAAATATATCTGAGTTTCAAACCACTACATCACAACAATGCTTTCCTTTCTCCTCCTTCTATCTTTCCGCCCGCGCCCAGGCAACAGTATAAGGGTATCATTAACCCCTTGAGGCGCGCGTAAATTATAAAAAAAAAAAAAACTCTAGGAGTATGGTGACTTGGTGGGCCAAAAACAACATAAAGGTCTATTTTTTTTAGACGGAAGTTTGGTCCCAAAATCTGAGATCGTGGACACAGATGAGATATCGAGCTGCAAACAGAGAGACGAAGGATCTGGTTCCCGTCCTATGCTCCAGGAGAAGTTAAAGCGTTGCTGCCAACAGCAGCTTCCAGAGAAGAAGAAGAAGAAAGAAGATAGGACTAACGGGTTAATTTTTATGAGTTAAACACACAGTATATTGTCTTAAATGAGAAAAAAAATTAGATGTGGGCAAAACAATAACCAACGAAAGCATTTACCTCAAACAATCAAAGAATTCGTTAAAAACTCTAGAATAAATTTTCAAAGGATAAATTACCATAAACCTAAAATAAACTTGACATGCATGTTATGAATCAAAGCAAGCCCGGCAGTTTATTTTTGGATATCAAACAAAATTAAAATTTCAATAATTCATTTTAATAAGCAGCAAAATTATAATGCAAGAGAAAACTCATGGTAATGGTTACTCAGCGATCAAATACGACCAAGTAAAGGTGGTGAAAGAACTTTGGATTCCACACACCAAAGAACAAATAACAAATCCAGGCAACGCCTGCAATAGAAAAAAAGTTCATCATAAAAGACTAATCGAAATATGTAGTGTAATACCAGAAAACATCACCGGGAAAGAAACTAGGAGCTTAATTAATTTAGGACGAAGAAGGACGAAGTTTCTTTCTGCTCGTACAGGAAGGAAGTAGAAAATAAACTAACAACCACAGCTGGAAACTACCACAATGTAAATGTAAACAAAAATAGGCATTAAAAAATAAATTGGAGAGGAAAAGAAATACCATAAAATATATTTTATTGCAAAAATGAGTACTGATATAATACTTCAATTATTTAAACAAATTTGTTGCTTTAGGATATTAAAGAACGCGCTTAAGAGATATAGAATTCAATCAAGGTAGTTGTTTAAGGTCTTCAGCTTGGGGTAAACGCGTAGAATAAAGTCGGGGGAGACCGGATCCGGCAATTTTGGTGTGTGATTGATCACCAAAATTAATTTCTTGGCCCAAAACTGTGTTAACAATTGCAACAGATGAGTAGGAGCAAGTATCATTTATTCGGGAGTTTTAGCAGTGCATGTGTTGTATCTATTTTAAAAGGCCATCCTCCATTAACTACCAGTTGCTCAGAAAAAGTACACAATATGATTTCTATTAAGCAAGGTCGACACTTAGTTACATATTGCAGCAGTCGCACAGTATGCGGAAGGAAGAGTGTGCTAATTATGTAAGAATAAATTGTGTTGCTGATCTTCTTAGATTATGAATATTAGTAGTTCTATCCCACTCTCTCATTCAAATTTATGTACATTCCCAATTCAACTCATTAGTACTGTAGAATATTGTCTTTGCCTACATCAAAATATACGAAGCATGAGAAAATTTTTTTCGATTATCTTAGCTCATCTTGAGTCTATGTCGAATTTGCCTGTTGTTGTTGTCTTGAGTGAAATTTGGATTTATAAAAATTAAGTAGATTCCTTTAAAATAGAAGGTTACTCTTTATTCCCAAATTGTAATGAGTCTTATTCTGCTGGAGGTGTTGCCGTTTATGTGAGAAATGGATTAATGTGTGATTATTCGTGCATTAATTTATCAAGTGCTGACATACGAGTACTAAAGTTATCGCTTACGTTTGAAGATATTGATTATACTTTCTTGTGTATTTACCGATTACACGGTTTTGCTAAGAGCGCATTTGTTGATGATCTCAGCAACATTCTGAGCTCAATATCGTCTAAAAATTTAATTGTTTTAGGAGATACGAGTATCAATATCGATATTCTTGATGAATCTAACGTGGATACGGAAAATTACTTGTTGACTATGGCTTCGAATGGTCTTAAAAGTTTGATAAATGAACCTACCCGCTTGACAGATTCTTCTAAGAGTTGCATTGATCACTTATTTCTTAGATCTCACAAAAATAATAAAAAACATTTAAGCGGCAAAGTATATGACTTCAAACTGACAGATCATAATATGATAACACTAAACTATACTTCGTTTTGCAATAGTTCTGAAAATACTAAATCAGCTTCTGAAACAGTAAAATATTCTGTGGATTTCAATAAATTAAAAGAACTTTTAACTTTTGAATTTTGGGAATCGGTTTACTGTGAAGATAATCCTTCCATTGCTTTTGATTAACTTATTGAAACTATTCAAAAACATATCAAATCGAGTACTTTCGTAAAGAATCGTGCAGGTAAAAAGAAATATTTAAAACCTTGGATGACTAATAGTCTTCTTAATAAGATAAGGAAAAAGAGAAAATTGCATTCAAAATGTCAAAAACATCAAAGTAACTCAAGACTTAAGAGACATTATGTAAATGTTTGTAAACTTGTGAATAAAGAAATCGAGGACGCTCGCAACAACTTCTATGGTGATATGTTCACGAGAGCTAAAGGTAATGTACGCGAAGAGTGGAGAGTAGTAGATAACATTTTAGGAAAGGTTAAAAGCGGCGTTAAGATTGATAGCATTGAAGTGGGGGGAATTATGGAGCCAGGTCTTGGGAATATTACTAATATTTTTAACGAGTATTTCACTGAAGTTTCTGAGAAATTAAAACCAAGTTTTGATCCTTGTATAGCCTGCAACTGTTCCTCTTGGTCAGATGTGCCTTTTATGGATGATGTTCAATGTAATAGTTTTGTTTATAATCCGATTACACCAGTTGAAGTTTATAAAACTGTCTTGTGCCTTAAAAATAAAACCTCTTGCACAAATGATGGTGTTTCGAGTAAGTTATTAAAAAATGTCGCCTGGTATGTCGTTGATGTTCTGTCCTTTTTATTTAACAAAAGTATTGAAATGGGTTGCTGTTGGTCAGGAACCATCTTAAAAGTTCCGAAGTCATACCTCTTTTTAAAAAAGGAAATAGACATATTATTTCTAATTACAGACCAATATCATTTCTTTCAACATTTTCCAAAATTTTTGAAAAATTGATAAAAGTTCGAATTGTCTCTTTTTTGGACAAGTCTAACTACTTTAGTAAGAATCAGTTTGGTTTCAGACAAAGCTTGTCTACTGAGGACGCCATCTTAAGGGTTTGTAGTCAGTTAAATGGAAGTTTAAATAATAACAAATCTACAATTGGTCTTTTTATTAATATGACAAAAGCTTTCGATCTGGTAAACCACGATCTCTTGCTTAGCAAACTTTTCAATATTGGTTTTCGTGGAAATATGTTTAATTGGCTTCGTTCTTACCTAATAAAAAGAACACGAAAAGTTTCTATAAATGGGGTCTCGAGTGCATCCAGGTTATTAAAGAACGGTGTTCCTCAGGGTTCTGTACTTGGACCATTGTTTTTCTTAATTTATATTAATTCTATTTTCAAACTCAAGTTAAATGGCACTCCAACAGCTTTTGCGGACAATATAGATTTTACATATTGATATGGAACCATTTTCGAAAGTATTGTGTCGATAAATGAAGATCTAGAAGCGTTACGGTTGTGGTTTACCTACCATAAATTAATTATAAGCGATAAAACAAAACTAGTTTGTTTTAAGCTATCTGGTAACAGCTTATATGATTTTAATTTATGGTTCCATGCTCATGATTGTAGGCAGTTTTCCTTACCCATACATCAATGTGGAAATAGTAATTTCTCTGCTGATTTACCCTGCACAGAAAACTGCTTCAAGATTGAATCAGTTCAAAATTTTAAGTACTTAGGTGTAATAATTGATTTTAACTTAAACTGGAAGGACCACAATTAAAATGATTAAAACTTATATGCTGAAGGTCACACGTAAAATATACCTATTAAAACCCTTTTGTTCTCAAAATGTTTTGTTAATGATTTACTATGGTCTTGCACAATTAAAGTTGCAATACGGTATAACAAGTTGGGGGTGTTTGGATGCCAATACATTCAGTCCTCTACTTACAGCTCAAAAGAAAAAAAAAATGTTATTTTGCAGACCTAGCCGAACATTATTCCTGTTAGGCTTGAATATATACTTATTCAGTTATGTAACTTATTCTGTTGTAAGAGGTTTTACACACATTTTTATTGCTGGATTTTCTTGTGGAGCTTTCAACAGGGCAATACTTTCCTGAGCAAATGGTTTATTTTTCTATAAAGCACTCTACTACAGCCCGAACTTTTAACTGACCTCTTTCGACTGAAATGCTCGCGGAATCGTCTGTATTCCTTATTGCTCGCTTTCTGTGCTTCTTTCGACAAAAGTCGGTGCAAGCTTGAATGGTACCCTTTGAATAGATGAGATGACCAAGCGTAATGGTCAAGATATATTTTTTGGGTTTCACTGGCATAACTTGCAAATTTGTCTGGGTCAATTTCATATTCACTCGATACTGCTTCGAGTAAAATTCAAAAATGTTGTATGAGATCAATGTTGATGCTTGTTTTCTCTAGGCTTGTTTCAGCGTTTAAAAACATAAGAAGTGCAAAGTCGAAAAATATACAAACGAGACAATGTTTTTAAGACTGTGGGACACACGAAGCAATGAACTTGCAAGAGATGCAAATATTACTGTAATGCGTTACTTAACGAAAAATTCCTTCGCAGCATCATTTCCTGGACATTTTTTTGAAAGTTGGAAAGCAATCTTTCTTTGTCCCTGTATCCAATTTTTCGAAAAAAATGAACACGTACTCCGGAATTTTAAAAGTAGTCGTACCTACTTCAGTACATATTTAGTTTGCAGGTCTACTTATGACATCATAAAAAGTTTAGCAATAAAGATATGGAAACATCGTCAATATCAACTTGCATAAAGCATGACACAGCGTTCTGGAATTCGAAGATTTGGTTAAGTCCGTTCCTTTTCAATGTCGTGTTCGGCAACACATTGATGATACCAAAACGTCTTCTTCTATTTTCGCTGACGATAACACTTTCATTAGCTTTGGATTTGTTTGGTCGGTGTGAGAGCTTGCATTATCGTAATGGGGAATGATTCATCTTCTGCGATTTGTTTCAGTTATTTTTCCGAACACTTCTGGCAAACAAATGGTGGTCGTCCATTCAGAATTGAGCTTTCTACGTTGCTCTAACGACACGGTGGCAGCATGTCTATTGATCCCGAAAAAACAGTCGACAATTTCCTTTGAAGTGTGCGAATTAAATAAAATAACAAAAGATTCCATTAAGTGTCTTTCGCTGACTGACTTTATTACTATTCATTTGATGTTGTGGTAAAATGCTAATTATTAACAATGTATAAAAGTGCATTTACTGTAAGAGGAAAAGATATTATCGCAAACGGAAATGCTACTAATATTCGCATTATAAAATAATGCTGATATGAATGGGGCAACGACTTAAGGTTAATGCTCTTCATGTTTACTGGTGGAGGTCACCATACAAATATGTAACTTGCGCCAACAACTTTTGTTAGATTTGGCTCATCTTGAAAGATCCACACAGTCGATTGTTGATTAGTTTCGGATGCATGACTCGTCGCCTGTCTCGAGTGTATAGACGCCTTTTGAAGCACCACGATTTTTCGAGCGATTATCAAATTATGCGATATCCAACGCCTTTTTGATAGGCAAATGTTCATGTCATATTGAATGTGTGCAATTGGTACTAATTTCTAAGCTAGCCTCAATCTCACGGTAGGTTGTCATATGACAATCTTAAAACATCAGTTTTTTCTGACACACATCGCACGAAAATGTTTACGATTTAATTCCATTTTTGATCAAGATGAATGTTTTGGGTACCTTTACATAACAAATATAGCACTCGTATGACAAAGCATCCTGAGTACGACTACCATTAGCGATGTCAAATTCTTCGACGACAGTATCAGATTTGACATATTCATACTGGGGTTGCCATGTCTCAAAACTTAAGAAGCAACCCTTGTAATGTTGTATTGAAATCCAATTATAAATTTGGAATCCTGCTTTTTAAACAAAGTACAAATATTAAACAAATCAAAAATTTTGTAATTAGGATTCATCAAATTTTGGAGAGACAGTGACTTGTAATCTACAAGTTATTTTTCTTTCACTCCTTTTTTAAAGAAAATTTTATGCCAATACACCAACTAAATAGGACATTGACTGCGTTACTGCGATGAAAATTACTTTTTGTCTGGAAAGTTTTGAGAGATAAAGAAAAAGTCTCATTGTTGTAAAGAAGTCTAGGCATTTTAAACCCACTCAAGGCACAAGTATTTTAAACAACAAAGTCTGGAGATATCTTTGAGACGATGTGTGGTAAAATTTATGAATCCTTATTAAATACCTATGTATTTAGGTATTATATTCTCAAGAAGATTTTCAACCTATATTAGATATCCAGTAGTCTGAAGTAAAAGAACATAATGATAAGGTCGAAAACCGTTTGAAATTGGACTTTTACGTAACAATACAAATGTACATACGAGTATGTATTAAAGAAGTTACTGTCAGGCCCTCATTCCACCTTTCAATTTTTACTCTCCATGTCATTCGACATATGCAGATTGCCATCCCTGAACATACAAACATATGTATGGCGTGCCTAATGCGAAAATACAACTCAGAGAATGGAATGTTTTTATCGGTACATACGAGTAGTTAAGTTAAACCTTCTACATATGCCTTCGTGCTCATAAGGCCAACATATAAAAATCTCCAACTGGAAATTAATAACTGCTACACGATATTGGTAAAAATATCATCGTATGTTAGACTTTGAGATTCCATGTTTGCCGGCTTCTCCATGAAACTATTCTCCCTTTTTTTAGGCTAAAAGAAATTGCTGCCTTAGTGGCTAGTTTTGTTTTGTTGTGTAAGCACCTTTGGTCCAGTGATTGTTATTATTTTTTCAACCTTTCAAATATTTTATTCAAATTAAATTACTTCAAATTGTGATAGCTTATACGCGGGTGATAAATTCGTTTTAAAAAGACATATGACAGAGTTTGGCAGCAGTTCCTCTTCTCGACATCGTATGTAATTGGGATCGATGAATATCTTCCGATACCGAATCGAGATCCGTTTTAAAGTTTGATGTCCACAAAATGAATATTGCTCTGCGCTATTGCTCCGTTCCGACTGTAGCTCTTATTTTGATCTTTATTTATGATATTTTGTCTGCCACTTCTAATGCAATACATTCCTTTGGTGACTTTATTCGACTTTAGAAAGGAAATGGCATCATATGTCAAGATCATTAAATTCTGATATCAGTAGACTTTATATCGGTAGTTCCCTGTAAGTTTTTTAATACAACCTGCAATGCACAGACTACATATTCGTTGTCGTCGAAAACATTGCGAAATGTTCGGGATTCGTCAAGCAATGTAAGAAGTACTTCACCCTATCTGATATGCCCTCAATGTATATATTAAGCATTAATGCGCCTAAAGGTGGAGTAGAATGCCTACTTAAGGTCAGGTGCTCTTTAGATATGATTTAAACTGGGCAATAAGACTCGTAAGGGATGCTTATATTACACAGTCAACTTGCCCAGCAACCCAATATCTCCAGTACTCCAGTACTCCAATGAAATTGCTGGTAATATTTCGGCGCTTTTAACTTTTAACCGTGACATCTATTTCGCCACGAATGCTTATTATTTCACCCTCAAACCCACTTTTGAACATTCTCTGAGATTATTTTCAAGCCGTACAATCAGCTTATTAAATCATTATTTCATAGTCCTTATAACATTCAAAACCAACGTACATCAATACCTCCCTTTCTTGCCTCCCAAATTTTCCTTCACAGCAATCATTTCAATGATATTCAAAATCCCTTGAGCACGGCCGGATTATATGAAAGAAGAAAAAAAGTGTTTTTTCCTGCAAGTCCAATGCATATTGGATGATATGATTTGTCACATGTTCCTTTGTATGCAATCATGTCTGATGCATCCCCGATGGCAATGAAGTTCATAAGCAGACGTAACAGTAACAGTCACTGTCGTGTAAATAAAAAAGATAACTTAGTTACAATGTCGATTACTAGGTTCAAGCGGTACTGCAACTACTAACAATGATAAATCCCAGCCAAAGAGGAAAATATTGCCCCGTGTTTCAGAAAATAACGTGGTTCTATTTAGGTTGGAATTGAAAAATAAAATTGTGTTAACTAAACCCTGACATCCTACGAGGGCGGGTCAATAAGTCCGTTACTTTTGGATTAAAACACAGATTTTTTGATAAAAAAAAATTTTATTTTTCAACGTAGTCTCCCTTGAGCTCTATACACTTTGTCCAACGCTTCTCCAATTTTTTTATCCCTTCCAAAAAAAATGATTTGTCGAGGTCCTCAAAATAGGCCTTTGTTTGCGAGATGACTTCATCATTGGAGTCAAATCTATTTCCACCAAGCCATTTCTTCAGGTTTGGGAACAAGAAGTAGTCGCTCGGAGCCAAATCTGGAGAATAGGGTGGATGAGGGAGCAATTCATAGTCCAATTCATGGATTTTTGCCATGGCAACTGCACATGTGTTTGTGGTCGACTGTGAGCAAACGCGGCACCCATCTTGCGGAAAGCTTTCTCATGCCCAAGTGATCATTCAAAATTGAAACCACTGAGCCATGCGAGATCCCTACGGCTTCCACAATCTCTCGCACTTTCGATCTTCGGTCGGCCAACACCATATCGTGAATTTTTTCGATTGTTTCGGGTGTAGAGACCTCAACTGGGCGTCCAGGACGTTCGGCATCTTCAGTGCTTGTACGGCCACAACGAAATTCAGTAAACCACTTTTTTACCATTGAAATCGATGGTGCAGAGTCCCCATAGTATTTATCAAGCTTAGCCTTGGTCTCGGTAATGGTTTTTTTTCGCAAGAAATAATGCTTAATAAGCACACGAAATTCACTTTTTTCCATTTTCTCCTCAAATTAGTGAGTAGTCTGATAAAAATAGCTGTCGAACACAAACTAACTGACGCAGCAAGTTTAAATTTTGACAGGAGTCAACTGACAGATGCCTGTTGACAGGAGCAGTGTTGCTGTTTCAGTAAAGAGGTCAGAAATTCAAAAAGTCACGGACTTATTGACCCGCCCTCGTATTTAAAGCTCAAGTCGTACCACACCGTTGGCTTGATTTTCTTTATTCGGCATTACCAATTGTGAGAAGTGCATTGAAAAGGTTGCTAAATATAGGAACGGGACAGGTAAAACATTAATGCCGAGATTGCCGTCACAGAAATATAAACATTCGTTTCATTAGTTTTTGAAGAAAACTTCCCACGTTTACGCTTTTGGCCAACTATGATTTATTACAATTATATTGGGTATATAACTTAATTCGTGCGGTTTTTTTTTTTCAAAATTTAAACGTTTATTTAAGAAAAACATGTACAATAGTATTACTCAAAGTATTGCCCATCTGAAGCTATGACTTTTTCCCATATTTCTGGCAATTTGTGGATCCCATCTCAAAAGAACTGCGCCGGCTTGGCAGCCAAGAATGAATCAAGCCAATTTTTGATATTCTGCTCTGATGTGAACCGTATTTCAATGAGGGCGTTCTGCATCGACCGGAACAAATGGTAGTCAGAAGGGGCAAGATCTAGGCTATAAGGCGGGTGGGGTAAGACTTCCCATCCACTGTTTTCCAAATAGTTTTTATCCGGAATAGCAACGTGGGGCCGAGCGTTGTCATGATGGAAAATTATTCTCTCTTCAAACGGATTAATTGTGTTCGGTAGCGTTGTCCATTGATGGTTTCACCCGGTTTTAGCAGCTCATAATACAGCACACCCATCTGATCCCACCAAATACAGAGCATTACCTTCGCGCCATGGATATTCGGCTTTGCCGTTGATTTAGCTGGTTGGCCGGGTTTCACATATGATTTTTTGCGCTTGGGGTTGTCGTAATAGATCCATTTTTCACCACCAGTAAAAATCCGACGCAAAAATGACTTCCTTTTGTGGCGTTCCAGCAGCATTTCGGACATGCAAAACCTCCGTTCGACGTCTCTCGGCTTGAGTTCATGTGGAACCCAATTTCCTTGCTTTTGAATATATCCAGCTGTTTTTAAACGTTTTGAAATGGCTGCTTGAGTGACACCCAAAGATTCTGCGAGCTCTTCTTGTGTTTGGCAACAATCTTCATAGAGTAATGCTTCCAGTTCTTCATCTTCAAACTTTTTTGGCTGCCCAGGACGTTCATCGTCTTCCAAGCCAAAATCACCACTTTTAAATCATGCAAACCACTTTTGGCACGTTCGCTCAGCTAGCGCATGTTCACCATAAACTTCCACCAAAATACGATGACTTTCGGCAGCAGTTTTCTTCATATTAAAGTAATGAAGAAGAACTGCCCGCAAAAACACTTTTTCAGGCACAAAGTTCGACATATTTGAGTGAAAAAAAATTATTGTTGTTTACGCTTCAAATGAATGACATATACTGAAATGACGTACAATGACAGTAGCTTTCCAACACATGTTCCAATTGAATAATAACAATGGAATAATACAAGTTACGCCATCTCTTAGCAAACCGCAGTAATTAAGTTATAGACCCAATAATTCAAATAGTTGTTTATGTATCAATTTACTGCTCACGTACACTAGTAGTACAGTACTTAAATAGTTTTAAAAAATCATCGCCTAGGAACAGTTCAGAGGCAAACGAATTCACAAATTTGACGAGACTGAAGGGTTCAACAAAGATTGACTGACAATGACGAAAGAAATAATGCATTAATATGGAAAAGAATAGATCAATCAATAGAATTTATATCAAACAAAATGTTGTATTTCATTAGTGTGCAGAGATTAAGTGCTCAAATATTTTATATCTATAAAATAAGAAACGCTAAAAGAGTTTAACTTTCTATTATGATACTCGTATTTTAAATGTACATACAAAACATTTATCTGTTTGATTCCAAAACATTGACATTCATTAAACAAAGAGTATTTCAAAATATACGAGTATCACCAATGGGTTTCACTAGGATTTGCAGTGCTCACTAACTAAAAGAGTCTGGAACGACGCAGGAAGACTACCTACGAGTATATCATCGGCGCCGACTTCCCTGACATTATTCTCCGAAACGTCTACTAAGGAAAGCAAAAAGATTATTAATTTTCTCCATTCCATTAAGGAGGAATTGAAGCAAAATCATATTCTTGGCCCTTGAATACACAATATCCATACTCCGCCAGGATCCCATTGACAAAATCTTGCTGAAACTTGCAAACGAGCGTCAGTCATAGGGCGAATATTTCAGATTGATGCGCTCAGTTAAGGAACTGAACTCACAATAACAGTAAATGAGCTAAAATAGTTTTCTTACAAGTTGATCAAATTGATCATTATCAAATTGATTAATACTAAAATTTATTTTAAATTAGCTCCAGAGCTAACATTGCAATCACGGCAACCTACCTACATTTTTCTATGTTTCAAATAAATATCGCCTTCAGCTCTCTAGTTGTATGAGAACAATAGTATTTCCTTAAGCATTTGTGTGTCCCGGTTTTCAACGACTGTTTTGCGGCGACGCCTAAAATGCTACGAGTTCTTCAATGCGGTGGGCGATTACATGGTAAGGAGTAAGGAGAACGAATATGGTCATGTGAAAGCATGGCCGATGAATGGAACCTCAGCATTGTTTGTCCGATTCTCAAGTAAGGTGACCCTCTGAACTGCGCCAACTGCAAAGGCACCAAGTCTTCTTAACATCGCATACAAGATCTTATCTGCCATTTCGATATCAGTGTGGCTTCAAGCCAAAAAGTCCACCATCGATCAAATATTCACACTACGGCGGGTCCTGGAGAAAATCCATGAGCCTTAGATCGATACACATCGCCTATTCATCAGTTTCAAGGCCGTGTATGACAGCATTTTTTAGAGACGAGCTATGCAGAGCGATACCTTGGTTTGGCATTACTGCCAATTTCATCCTTCTGTGCGGGATTTTGTTTTTCGTGGGTAGGTAAAGACCGTCATAGGCACTATGAGAACCGGCCACGCACGATCATAGTAGTGTGAAATTCTTTCTGACTAAAAAACATCTCAACACGTGTCAGACTATGACAGACCTTCACGCTTTTATAGTTTATCGCGTTTGATAGGTAGCTTTCCTGCGTTATTATTATGGTTGTTACATGCAGTATTTTCTTAAGGCACTAAGTCGAATGGTGTTTTTCTATGTAGTCGGCGCACAAGGTTTGTCTCGT
Source organism: Volucella inflata (assembly GCA_928272305.1). Lineage (NCBI taxonomy): Eukaryota > Metazoa > Arthropoda > Insecta > Diptera > Syrphidae > Volucella > Volucella inflata. Next base: position 15,627,395 of record OV743720.1, on the reverse strand, counting down.
CCAATGTCCGGATTATTTCCTTATTGCAATGGTCCACAAGACGGGTACGAAATTTGCGAGCAAAGCTTGTTACTTTGTCTTTCAAGGTATGAATTTCTAGATCGCGGTGAATATCGCTGACATATCATAGAGGGAGAGATTTCTTTTGTTAGAGATTTCTTTAACATCATACTTGAAAGAATAGTGCAAAAGTCCGTCCAATTACTCGCATAAGCTGTCCTACGACTAGGTATATGCTGGCAAGAAAAAAGGACACTAAACACCAACGTATGGGACAGAACGTCACCTTCGACAGGTATATACGACTTTTTCTACCTGGATCCGCTATAAATTCAGACAACAACACCAGCCCTAAGATCAAACGAAGAAAAATCTTGCCAATCGCTGCTTCTTTGGGCTAAGAAGGCAATTGATTAGCAAAGCCTTCTCTCGAACAGGAGTTGCCCAATATAAGACCTTAGTAATCCTAGTCCTACTCTATGGCACAGAGACATTGACACTAACAAAACTGGGTCAGGCTGATCTTGGCTGCTTTGAGAGGAAAATTCTTCGAGTCAGTTTTGGTCCTGTCTGCATTGAAGGTGAGTTGGGGAGGAGATACGACGACGAGCTTTATGGACTGTACAACGACATCGACCTAAGCAACGATTGCGATAGGTGGGTCATGTAGAGCAAATGAACACCAACGCTCCCGAGGAACAGCGCAGTAGAGGAAGACCGAGACTCAGGTGGCGCACGTAAATGGATGGACACCTCAGCCAAAAATCGTGTGGAACTGGAGGCAGCTAGCTTAAGATCGAGCTTTCTGGAGATGCTTGGCGATTGAGGTGCAGGACTACCCCGCAGTGTAGCGCCACCTAAAGTGACTAAATGAGTAATAAAATACTTAAATCCTATGGAAAAGCATTCAATTCTTACTTCAGTGAAGAACCATCGATATGGTAGCAGGAATGCATACCAGAAATGGTAACAGAGGCAATTGAAATCTACTGTTTCTTAGAATAACGTAATTTTCACCGGATTATACAGTGGTTGCATTTACGACTTCACAGAGGTTTTATGTTTCCTGAGGGTTAATCCAGTATTTAGAGCTTCAACTCAAACGAATTTTATGTTCTCAGGAGAACTTGAACTATTGATGAACGATTGATTTCATTCGGAGGTCGTGTTACGTTTCAGCAATATATAACAGCAAAGCCGATGAATAATTCGTGGATTTCACATGACGAAAGAGCGTCCCCATATAGAGCGTCAATTGTGACCGAATGTAAAGCCAAAAGCTTAATAGATATGACCAAAATAACCACTTTATGGTAACCGTTTTAAATCGACTCATCCATAAGAGGACGTTCAGTAAATGAGTTTAAGGCCATTCCATTATGCGCTTATAAAGGCGAAAAAAAAAACACTGGTGACATAAACGTGTTGCACGTCTATTTTAAAGACGATATTATAAATATTCTAAATAAATATTTGGTGGTGGCGATGGCGCGATGGTTAACTCATTGGACTATCACGCAGAGGGTCCGTGGTTCAATTCCCGGCATCACCAATAATTTTTCGAATCGTCATCACCCTTTCGGCAGACAACGGCAAACTCCCGAAAGTAAAATTGCCTACGAAAAAGCTTCTTAGGAGTGCCGTTTGGATTCGGCGGAAAACCGCAGGTCCCGCTCAGATGTGACAAAAATGAGTGTCAAGAAGCTAGGCCATGGCCCATTATTATAAATATTAATTAAAAACAAGATAATTGTATGGAATGAAGATTTGAAGGATTTGTGCTAGCAGGAATAGCTATCTACTTCAGGGTATTGGATATTTTGGAGTACAAACTAAAAAACGAAGGTCTAATCAATACCAGCGGAACAATAAAAACACATCGCTTTTTGGATACACTCGCTGATCGACTTTCAAGCGCGTTGTTCCAAATAAGAGGAAAGCAGCGTCATTTCTGTCCATGATGCTGCACAATAATGATATCGATAGTGAAAATTTGAAGCCTTCAAATGTTGCATGCAATTAATGTGTCACTAAATAAAATGCTTGTAACTCAATCTAATGTATGCTTTCAACTTTAATAATTGTCTCTTCCAAACTCTCAGCGTAAACCGAAAAATCATAGTCACGGAAGCTGATATTGGAAAAACATTATGCGGTTAAATACGAGTATTTCAAAACATAAAATACGTATTCAACTTTGTAACTTCAGTTTGTTCCTGCAACACTTACCAATATGCTTAGATTCATTAAATGCTTCTGGTATTTTCCTTGTAAGCACAGCATAGACTGTGCAAATAACAATCAAGATGATTGGATAGAAAAACGCTATCATATATGATGCATCTATATAAGAGTCACAGACAAGAAGGTTGTCTTCCCTCGTGGGATAATGGTGCATCGCGTGAGATGGTGATATAATCATCCAAACGCCATTGATGAGAATCTGAAAATTAAAAATGAAAAGAATTTTCTCGATTTTTCATTATTGCAATTAAAAGTTAAATTTGATTTTGCTTACCTGAATCGAAATGAAAAATGCACAGATTACCAATTGCGATTTTGGACTGATGAATGACGGTCGTTTTGCTGATTGCTTACCAGCCTTAAATATTCTTGCAATACGATTAGTCTTGGTCAAAAGTGCTGCATATACAACCGTAAAACAGAAGCCTACACTGAATCTGTGAAATAGAAAAAATGGTACATATGTTGGTTAATAAAAGTGAATACATTATATACTAACACAATAAGTGGGAAATGCGAAAACAAATATTATTGTCTCGGTTCAGCAAGAATGGCTTTCCACAAACCTAAAGATCTTGCCAAATCATGTGCTTTCATAAATATTTTAACTTTTTACTTCAACTAATGTTGCTAGTGATGTTTCCTCAAAAACAAACAAATAAACAAATATGTAGCGCACGTAAGTCATAAGCGCGTTTATCACTCCCGTATCCAGTATTCAAAACTATTGTTCATAGCAGATCCTATAATTCTGCGCATGCGCATCAGAAACCTTTGCAAAAACGTTAAAGATAAGAAATAAAACCTTTGCATTTTATCTAAGCTTTCAAAGCCTTTCATTTATTATTGTTGCCCTTTCCGTGATTATGATGACCACTGTAACGATGGTATGGAGGTACAATGAATCAATCAATGGTCGAAGTGTACTTTAGACAATACCAACTCGTCGATTGTTACTACCAATCAGCAGCGTTTTCGTTTTTGTTCTCAGTTATTTGGAGACCAAAAAAATATAGACGCGAGATCTATGTTGAGGTTTTTCTTTATTTAGCTTGGCCGTGGCCGTGGTGTAGTGGTACTAGCCATCGCTTCTCACTCGGGCGGTCAAGGTTCGAATCCTACTCATGAAAAGTTTTTCATTGTGTACTTGGAACTTAGTCGGAAAAATCTGCGTGTGAAGGCATAACACTGACATGTAGATTTGGCTGTTGTAGAGTTTCAAGCACAAAAAGACCGTTTAAATTCACAACCTGAATCATTCCGAGTGAAGAAAAACTCTCCGTCCTCTTCGGACTCCTCCCACCCCTGGAAAGTCAATATCGAAACCAAACACACCTGAGTTTCAAACCACTACATCACAACAACTTTCCTTTCTCCTCCTTCTATCTTTCCGCCCGCGCCCTGGCGACAGTAAAAGGTTATCATAAACCCCTTGAGGCACGCGTAAATCAGAAGGGCTTTTTTGATTTCATGTTTGCTGCTATTTACTCGTAGGTCAAAGACTTCGGCGTAGTTGTTTTTTATACGCAACATTCTTGGTAATAGTTCGAAGTGACCGTAATTGGTGCGGTGAGTTTGGATAAGGAGAAGTGGGGCAGATCTTAGGTTACGGGGATTGGGAGTGAATAAAATATTTTGTGTTATCCCCGGGCAGTTGATGTTTCCCGTCAATAACTAGTGTATAAAAAGTTCATCAGCGACTTCACGACGTTTTTTTAGGGTATGCATGCCAATTAGTTTTAACCTATTTTCATAGTGAGTTAATCCATACGGATCGGCCCAAGGTAGACCACGAAGTGCAAATCTGACTGCGTTGGACTGCTTTGATTCACCCTATAGGTGACCAAACTTGGCTGCAGTATTTCAGAAGAGGCCTTACAAAATTAACGTACAGACCCCTTGTAACGTAGGCGTTTGAAAATTCTTTTGACCAGCGTTTGATAAAGCCAAGTGCAGAGTTAGCTTTATTTATAATGCTGTTAATATGTGAGTCGAAATTCAATTCCCTGTCACATATTCATGGCCCATACCGGGCTGCCAGCGCCACAGTGTCTTTTTTTGTTTTTTTTTTGTCAGCGAAAATAGAAAGATCAGAATTCGTTAAAACGTGATTTATGTCGTTAATCGTTAGGATAAAGATGATTGGTCTAAGGTGACTACCCTGAGGGACACCAGATGTTGATTTGATGTGAAGATGACTCTGTATTCTCGGTCTTCTAAATAGCATTTGATCGATGCCATAAACGGAGGGGAAAACTTAAGTTTTTTTAGTTCGAAAATGATAAGTTGATGGGAAATTTTATCGAAAGCCTTGCTGAAATCTGTGGAAATTGAAACGACTTCATCACCATCTTCTAAAGCACAAAGCGTCCTAGATACGAACTCTGTTAGGTAAGGGGTAGTGGATTTACCTTTCGTGAAACCGTGCTGGTTTGTGTAGATCGATGGCCTACAGTACGGAAGCAATTGTTGATAGATTATGCTTTCGAACAGTTTGGGTATGGAAGAGAGTTTTGTTATGGGCCTATAATTATAGACTTCGGCCTTGCTTCCTTTTTTATGAACAGGGATGATATAAGATTCCTTCCATTGGAAAGGAAAAGTACCTGTTGAAACAGACAAGTTAAATAGGGCAGCGAGGGGAGGACCGAGATGGGTTAAATACTTTTTTATTACAATAGCCCTAATTCCATCAGGGCCGGACGAAAAATTGAATTGAATTGAGTTTGATAATGTTTTCAGAAACCAAAGATGTTGTTATATTTAGCGAAATGGATGACGTCTCTAGACAGTTTCTCATATAGCTAAAGTAACTAGGACCGGTTTCGGGTGTTTGCTTACTAAAGGATTTATTAAAATGACAGGCAAAGAAATTAGCAATGGCTTTTGGGTCGGCAGACGATTCACTAAGAAATTTGAGAGATTTGAATCTAGGTAGCCGTCTGACTTACTTTTGGTATCAACAAACTGGTAGAAGCGTTTGGGGTCCGAGACTAAGCTAAATTGGATGCAGTAGAGGTACTCAAGGTAAAGAGACTCACTAAGTCCAGAAAAACGATTGCATACAAAACGATAGTTAGTGAAGTCGGAATCAGATCGAGTTCTTAAGAATTTGTGCCACAGCTTGTTTCTGTTACCAAGGAGGAGTGGACATAAAGTCTTTTTGGAAGGAATATGGACCCGATTGGGCAAATCAGGCATTGGGCAAAATTAGCGAAAGAAGGTTGATAGGGCAAGATCAATGTTTGTTGTTTCAGCAATAAAACCAAAGTAAGTGTTGCTGATAAGGCTTTTAAGTTTGTTAAAGTCGGCTCTTCTAAAATTAAATGAAAATGAATTTTCCAAATCGACACATGTGTTGCCGTTTTCATAAGAGTATATAATTGACAAGGGCGGATGAAGGCGGTCTAGGGTGGAAAGAAGATGATCACTCCTATAAACGACGCAGTTATTCGAATCAGAAGTGAAGGCTAGGTCGAGTTGTCTGTCAATTATATTGGGTATTCCACTTATCTGAAATAGACTTGAGCAGTCCACCATCAATATTTCTATTTCAGATGGGAAGCTTTTGAGAATTGAGATATATGAACATTATATGCAAAAGAGGGCCAGGAACAGATCCTTGGGGCGCCCGATATGTTTCCGGCAGACTAGACAATTTTTCATCACAATGAAAGACAATTTGGTGATAATAACTAAGATATGATACCACAAGCTGCCATGATTTACTATTAAAACCGATATGATTTGTTAAATTGTATAAAAGGTTGTCACGGTTTACGGAATTAAATGGTTTTGAGAAGTCCAGGAATACCACAAGTGACATCATATCTCTACCAATGGCAGAACGGATGTCGTCAGTAATTTTTAGTAACGCAGTTGTATGTTACAGTCGTGCTTTGTCCAGATTGGTGTTGGGTCAATAACAGCGAGCTTGATTTTGCGACAGGAATAATTCGAGTTATTAAAATTGTATTAAACAAGTTTTTAATGTATTTGGAAAGAACTGACAACAAGATTTTTATGAATTTTGGATGAATATCATCCCGATCTACAACTTTCGATTTAATAGAAAGAATAACCTCACCTACAGTTGTCTCGCCAACTTATCGACGTAGAGGACCGCTTCTGGAGGAATAAAACCATCCAAGCGAACTCTCCTATGATACATAAAATTAGGGTAGTAAGCCCTGGAGATCAGGTTGTTTGACGAGGTCATTGGTTTTGCAATATACTTTGGAGTGAACAAATTTGTCCACACTTGTTGGATTCACTCTATTGTACAGGGCCTTATTAGGACAGAATTTTGTGTATTCAGACTCTAGTGTTCTGTATTAGCAAAGACAAGCCCTAGGGCAAGTCCTCTAAGCACATTAATCTTTTCCAAAAGACTTTCCAAATACAAGCATAGGCCGGGCTGTTTAACAGGCGCACCATACCTTAATTATTCAATTATATCAGTAGAGAATGTTAAGTGGTTGGATGCAGATTCATAGCCCTCAGAATGCATGTTTTTTAGTTTACTGATGAAACCGGCGAAGACCTTGTATCATATTCTTCATGGCTGCCTGTTACTGCAATGTAGTTTTGGATAATATCTCATTTTCTTTCAACATGGTGTTCTGTCTTCTTTTTAACAAATTAGATCACTGAGTTTAAAAAGTAATGTGGTATTTTAAATCCGACGTAGGCACCGATAATACGACGCAATTCTTATTTGGAATGTCAGCCGAAACCTTTTGTTGACTTCTGTGTGTATTTGGTTTGATTGCAACGCTTACCACAAATTTAGGTGACTGACAATCTCTTAATTAAAGGAAACGAAAACACAAACTCGGAATTCACGACATTCATATGAAAGGCTATTAAGATGTTGGATTCCGCTTTTGGTTGCTATTACTTTAAATGACTGCGAAACATTTCCATGCTAAAAATAAAGTGATTCCAAATGCGATTTCTACCCAGTCTTTCATGTTACTGCAGACTGCAGGCGAATATAACCAATCATCAATGAAAAACAAATGCTAGTGATGCACTACTAGAGAAGTACATTGAACCTAGACTAAGGCAAATGGATCGAATAAACACTAAGTTCTGATATGGAGGGTAGGTATAAATATATTTAAATATATAAATAAGATACGGAACTATACTAACCTTTGGATGGCACACACAATATTTGTGGGCTTTAGCACAAGAGCAAACGTTACTGCGTAGCACATTAAGATTCCTGCCAAAAGGATGTAACTTAACTCACGACCGGAAGCCCGTACAATGGGAGTGTCATTGTGACTGTTGAAATGAGAAAGCAAAACAAATTAAATGTAATGGGATAGTAATGTTCTGAGAATCACGTTTAGTTAATGAAAGGCAAATTGAAATGAACGACTTACCGTACAAAAACCCCAACTACAAATAGTGTTATGAGGATGCCGGTAGCACTAAAAGCCATGGCACCGATAGCCCATGCAGATTCCGGCCGAAGGTAGACTTCTGGCAAATCTCGACAATATTCCTTTGTCGTGTCTGGCAAAGTACCTAGCGAACAGGTTAAACATTGGGTTTCATCGATTGGATGTCGAATCTGAAATTTGAATACAATTGAGAGGTATGGTCAACTAATTTAGTTTCCTGAAATCGCAATAGATGTGTGCACAAAGGATACAACTCACTTGATATGTTGAACAATTAAAACAATGCCAACAGCAGCTTTCGCCTTCAACGTACTTTTTGGCTTGGCCACGTTCACAAGGAAGACTACACACTGATTCGGGTGGTTTTGGGTGTAACAGTTTGAATTGGACCTCTGCGAAATAATAGTTTGTGATTTTGAAATACTAGTAGGCAAGGTGACAGTGTTTATTACATATTTTTTAACGAGGTAAGGCATTCGAACGTTTCTGAATATTTTTTAAAGAAAATTTTGGAGATATTTTTTTAAAATACTAATTTTACACATTTTCTGCACTTCAGAGTATATAATGCATCTAAAAGGTGGCTTTACTTTTTTTACCAAATTAAAAAAAATGATTTTGAATGATGGAAATCCTTACTTGGACCTTTACACTTTTTTCTGTTAAGTTGAAAAGATGATATACGCCAAGTGGTTGCCGCCAGTGTTTATACACATTTGTGCCCATTTTATCGCATTTTCCATGACTTTCCGCAAGATTTCCGGTGATAACTGTTCGCATTCCTGACGAATATTCTTCTTAAGGGCTGCGATTGTCTGAGCCTGGTTGGGCTAGGCCCGCGACTTCAAGTAGCCCTAAAGAAGAAGTGGTGTTGCTGGTCATGCCAAATCGCCAAAACGGGAGATTACGCGACCAGGAAACAATATCCATTGTGGCCCGTGCTGCTCCGGTTGCACCGTCTTATTGAAACCGCATGTTCACCAAGGCCCGCTCATCCAATTCCAGCAGTAAGAAGTTCGCCAGTTACAGTGACCGTATTGGCGATGGCGTTCTCAAAAAATATGACCCAATCACTACTATCGCGTGAGTGCCGCACCACACAGTGGCTTTGAGTGGATGTAATGGCTCTTCGTGCATCACACGCGGATTTTCAGTGCCCCAGAAATGAAAATTTTGCTTAGTGACCTAACCGCTTAAGTGGAAATGCACCTCGTCGCTCATGACGAAAAAATCGTCCTTCGTTGTTGAGAGTGAGGATGGCTTGGCAGCGGAGTAAAGCGCTCCATTTCTTGTCTGTTTTTATACTGCAGCTGTCTTGTTCACAAATGTCAAATATGATGGACGTACGACGCCATTTGCAAAAATTACAACATCTTCCGATAGGATGATTAATTTTGCGCCGCCTTGTACATTGCTGATGACCTATTTGGCAACAATCTTTCAACTAAACACACGATCACATTCTGGATGCCCAAAATGGCTATCATAATATTCGGAAGATGAATTATTCACTTGGGTTCTTTGAAATTTATTGAGTGGAAATAGAGAGTTGTTAAGTAATGTGTTGTTGTTTGTTTAGGTGGCGCTACAGTCCGGGGTGGACCTGGGCCTCAGCCAACAAGCTTCTCCAGCCAGCTCGATCCCTGGCTAGCTGCCTCCAGTTTTGCACGCTAAGTTGGCAGAGGTCCTCTTCCACTTGCGTGCGCCACCTGAGTCTTGGCCTTCCTCTACTGCGCTGTCCCTCGGGGGCGGATTCAAAGACTTTTCGGACCGGAGCATTGGTGTCCATGCGCTCTACAGTACCCAGCCATCTCAGTCTTTGGATCTTCACTCTTCTAGGTCCATTTCGCTGTACAGTCCATACAGTTCGTCGTTGTATCTCCTCCTCCACTCACCGTCAATGCAGACGGGACCGAAGATCGCCCGAAGAATTTTTCTCTCGAAGCAACCAAGAACACCCTCATCCATTTTTGATAATGTCCATGCCTCTGCGCCATAGAGCAGGACCGGGATTATTAAGGTCTTATAAAGGGTGACTTTTGTTGTCCGAGAGAGAGCTTTGCTACTCAATTGCCTTCTTAACCCAAAAAACAGCGGATGGCAAGAGTTATTCTTCGCTTGATCTCATCGCTGGTGCCGTTGTCTGTATTTATAGCGGAGCCTAGGTATACAAAGTCCTTAACTACCTCAAAGTTATATCTGTCGAGGGTGACGTTCTGTCCAAGACGTCGGTGTTGGTTGTCCTTTTTGCTTGACAGCATATACTTGGTCTTGCCCTCATTGACCGCTAAACCCATTTTCGCCGCTTCCGTCTCAATACTCGCAAAAGCGCCACTGACATCACGCTGCTTTCTCCCGATTACTCGTATGTCAATATCATCGGCGTATGCGAGTAGTTGGACGGACTTTTGAAAGATAGTGCCTCTTGTGTTTGCTCGTGAGTTTTGCACTATTCTTTCAAGTACGATGTTGAAAAAATCGCATGACAGCGCATCGCCTTGTCTAAATCCTTTCTGGACATCAAAGGTCTCGGTGAGATCTTTACCGACCTTGATGGAGCAGCGTGCATTCTCCATCGTCATCCTGCACAGACGGACGAGTTTGGCACGGATGCCAAAACTAGACATTGCTCTATATAGCTCGCCTCTATAGATGCTGTCATACGCGGCCTTAAAATCAATGAATAGGTGGTGGGTATCGATCTGAAGCCCATGGGTCTTCTCCAAGATCTGCCGTAGTGTGAATTTCTGGTCGATGGTGGACTTTCCTGGCCTGAAGCCACACTGATATGGACCTATCAGGTTGTTGACGAACGGCTTCCGGCGTTCACACAATACGGCGGATAAGATCTTATATGCGATGTTAAGGAGGCTGATGCCTCTGTAGTTGGCGCAGTTCAGAGGGTCTCCTTTCTTGAGAATTGGACAATGCTGAGGTTCCATTCATCGGGCATACTTTCGTCCGACCATATTTTACAGATGAGTTGGTGTATGCTCCTTACCAAGTCATCGCTTGCCGCTTTGAAGAGCTCGGCAGTCAGGCCATCCGCTCCAGCAGCTTTGTTGAACTTAAGCTTCGATATGGCTATCTTTACTTCATCCAGGTCGGGTGGACGGAATTGTTGGTCATCATCATCCAGGTTGAAAGGTTGATTCTGCCTGACAGCGGTATTTGGTCCGTCATCGCCGTTATACAGTCTGCAGAAATGATCTTTCCAAATCCTCAGCATTGACTGCGATTCTACTACGATGTTCCCTTGTTCATCTCTACGGGCTTCGGTTCGGGGTTTGGGGGACGAGTGAAACCCAGCACATCAGAAGCGGCATCTCTGATGGCGTTTTGGCATTGTTTCCAATGGTTTAAGAGACACTCGATCGGAAAAGGACTTGGCGATCTCTTGGGATTGTAGCCGTCTGACGTCGAATTTTCTCACAGCATTAGTTTGTCTTGGCGTAATTTGGGATATCCGCAACCGTACCTTGGCTACAACAAGGTAATGGTCCCAGTCGATGTTGGCTCCTCGGAACGTACGGACATCCATAATGCTGGAGGAGTGTCTTGCGTCGATCGCAATGTTATCAATCTGGTTGACTGTTGATTGATCAGGAGTTCTCTAAGTCCCCTTGTGTATGTCGAGATGTGAGAACCGCGTGCTAGCCATGACAATGTTTCGCCCCGTCGCAAAGTCGATTAGCCTGAATCCGTTATCGGAGGTGGTGTTGTGCAGGCTATATTTTCCGATTGTTCCACCAAAGATACCTTCTCTTCCTAGCTTTGCATTAAGATCACCGAGGACAATTTTAATGTCATAGCTAGGGCATTGCTCGTAGGTCTTGTTGAGGAGCTCGTAGAAGGCATCCTTGGTGTCGTCATCTTTCTCCTCTGTGGGTGCATGCGCGCATATAAGGCTAATGTTGGCGAATTTAGTCTTGATGCGGATTGCTACGAGGCGCTCGCTCACATGCCGGAAGCTGAGTACTTTTTGTCTTAGTCTGCCTCCGACAACAAATCCGCATCCAAATAAGCGCTACTTTTGCCGTCGATAGCAATTGCCGTAGTAGATGTCGCAGTTTTTCATCTTCTTTTTGTCCGGCCCATCCCATCGCATTTCTTGGATGGCGGTTATGTCTGCTTTGCAGCAGTCTAGGGCCTCCGCTAGTTGCTCGGCTGCACGTGGTCTATTAAGGGATCTAACATTCCACGTGCATATCCGAAGCTCATTGTCCTTAAATCGTTTGCGTGTGTTGTCAACAGTAGATCCGTCCATATCCGAGGCTTGTTGATGCTTCGTAACTTAATTTTTTTTAAATGGCCGGGCAGTTACCCCGGCGGCACAACCCCCAACCTGGAGGACCAGTTCCATTTTGAGTGCCCCTAGGACGAGGTGTCGGTAACACCGAAGCCAGTAACCCGTTCCGGGATGTGAGCGCTTCCGTTGGCCCTTATAGCGCTCTTCCGCCACCATCTCTTTTCCAAGACCCTGACTAAGTCCTGGAAATCCTTTCCGGCCTGAGCTCCAAATATGTCGGAGTAGCCCGGATAAGGTCTTGTTTTGTTTTTCCGACACTCATTCGGGTTAATGGCGCAGGAAACTCGCCATTTGCCCCCTTCACTTAGCAACCTCTAGTGAGATTCCCAGATGGCGCCACGGGGAGGCGTGAAGTAGGACTTATTAGCAGAGCTGTAAGATGTTCGGCTGCAGAGGCTCATTCTCGTCATTTAAGGAACCAGCACCTGTCGGAAGTAATTTAAGTAATTTACCCAGTAACATTTTTGTGAGTTTGTAGTTTTTTTTTAGCCAGGCTATGAACCAATGCACTTATGTACGTCTTGTAGACAGAGTAAAAAATTTGGAATTCTCTCGCTTTCAAAAGCTCCCACGAGGGCATATCTCGATTCGATTATCTCTATACCTTAATGCCAAAGTTGGGAATGATAATATACATATAATTAATCAATGGCAGAACTCGAATGGAATACGAATATGGTGTTAATTTGTCTGGGTAAAGTGAGCCATAGTTAAGTGAGAAATCGGTAACAAACACTACCTATATAGGAAATTCACACTACATCCGAAAGACAAGTTTCGCTTTACAAACCCCCTACAATCTCTCTAGTTTTTTTCTTAATTTGAAAAATAAATTTTAAATCTTCAATTTGAAATCTATTTCGCCGTTTTTTCCATACCGTTTATCCACAAACTCACTCTAACGCGCGAGAAAAACTCATTTGAAAAATGCTTGGTACCATTTGCATTGACAGACTTTAGAGGAGTAGATTCAACTAGCTATGTATCGACATCAGCCTAAGATAGCTAGACAATGTACCGCGAATGGACACCAGTTAAGGAAGATATCAGCTCAGGTGGCTTGCACAAGTAGAAGCGGACCTCAATTGACTTGGAATGCGAAACTTGAAGCAGTTAAGAACAGGTTTACTGAAGAAGCCTGTTAGTTGATGCCCTGGTTTAACTGAAACTGTACCGCCACCTTAGTAAATAAGTAAACTGTTCTTTAACAGAAATATCATTCAGAAATCAAACAAAGGCTTATTCATAACAGGGTGATTTCAATTGTGGTACCCGTTGAGAAATCAAGATTAGAATTAGAAACTTAACAGCTTATGTCTCGACGTTAACAATGACAAGTTGCCCAACATTCAGAAACTTCAATTTCTGTACAGTTTGGCTTCTGAATAGACTATGTGGAAGATTTTAAATGACAATTTACAAAATGTTCCTAACAAGATGCAAATGAACCAAAGTTTATAGCCGTGTTTATTTAACCGCGCCGTATTCAATATGTTCGAAGCATGCAAAATACTTTTGCTGGTGCACACATGTAAATCATTTCATCCTGTTTGGAAAGGTTTATACCAAAGTGTTCGATATTGGAGTATCACAAGCGCACAATTGATTTTTTAGGCACTGTAACATTCATGAAAGTTGGGGTTTTTCTGCTCTGAAACAGTCGCTGGCCTTTACCATTGGGATATGAGATAGGTACTTTGACCTAAAAGATCTTTTGTAATAGTTAGTCAGAACAGTGGTAGGGCTAGTAGTAATGAAGTTAGTAACTACACCAGCAGGGGAATCCGTTAGTTTAGTTCTTCCCTGATTCCCTTAAGAACTGGACAATCACATAAAATGTGTTCAGATGTTTCGTATATGGTCTGCCTTAAAACTGGAGTAACTATTCCCCCAATATCCGATGCATTTGGGTGATCTTAGCTATTTTTTCATGGATGGACTTCCGTTCTTGGGGTGCATCAAAAGGATTGAGGTCTGTTAAAGGGAGTGTTTGATTACCTTCTGACCCGTTCATCAGCCTTCTCATTACCATCAATACCCTCATGCCCAGATATTCACCATTTCAGTCTTTTTCGTTGAGCTAAATTATTGGAGGATTTTGAAGTACAAGAACGATTTAGAGTCAAAGATATACGAGCTAAGGACATTTATAGCTGCTTGACTATCCGTGAATATATGGTAGTTTTCGCCTTAGATACCAGAGTTGTAGATCAATTTGGCACATACTTATGTAAATAGGGTGTAGTTCAGCTTGGAATACACTATAATTCATACTCATAGCAACTGATACGCTTGTATTTGGTCCGTGTATAGCAGCTCTCATTCCCGTTTCTTTTTGTCGTTTTGGCTGCTTGCTAAACCATGCTTCTTTACTGAGAATCTTCATGGAGAATCCTTTGCCGATGCATAATCGATGCGGTCTGTTACCGGGCAGATTATGTCAAGTTCTGGTATTTTAGAGAGCAGGATCTTTGGGTCCGGTTTTTGGCAAGAGCATATAATTCGTTAGTGTGTACAACACTTGCTGATCTGCGTTGCTGATTTTTGTTGATTAATAAGTATTTGGGTGTTAGTCCTGTTATTGCTTCTACAGCATCTGTGGATCAGATCCAGTAAGTAATCTTTTGAGCCATATCCCATGTCCTCCCACAGGTAGGCCTACAAAGCGTTGGTTGCTTCAGTTATTTTTTTTGTTTAAGTAAGGATAACTCCCAGATGCTTAACCTCGTCAAAGTACTCAACGATCGTGTCGTTAAGTGAAACTGAACCAATAGCAATGCATTGATATTTGACACCAAAACTGAACCAAAAAGGCATGAAAAATTACTGTCGCAATATGTTATCCTGCGCGAGTTTCATTCCCACTTTTATTGATTATGACATTAAGTCCAACATGTTGATCTTATGAGATCATAGTACGAGATCGAATAGTATAATACATATTCTTTCAAATATACTCGTTTTCCCACTTCTTTTGCACATTTTGTCGAATCCCAATCACATGTGGTACTGCACATTTTTATATTTTAAATTAAAACTTTCGTTTTGCCAACTTTCTAAAAGGCACTAAAAATAATGTTGTTCAATTAAGTCTTGTTTGTCATTTAACAAAAGAAGTTTACGTCATTACAAAATCATCTTTATGTTTAAACATTTTCCTGAAAATATTTTAAAAGCAGGGTTATGCCTTCAAACGAGAGCCTCTTCCACAACTTTATACCAATAGGTGCAACAAAATCACTGGAAGTGTAAAGTTAAAAAAGTCAAAATTGAATTATAAGTAGCTGATATATGTACGCCCGATAAAACTTTTTAACTAACCAGTATGTGAGTGACAACGTATCCGGGTACCTTTTCTATTTTCCAAAACTAAACGGAATATAAATTTACTGATTTCCTAGATGCAGTTGCGTTTGTGACGTCTCCTAACTTTTAATTTCGTACATTTTTTTACTAGTTAAAATTTAATTAACCATAACAGACCCACTCTGGTGACTAATCCATATTAATAGCACGAAACCGTGTGACAAGGTACCGGGGAACCTTAGTGTGTTTAGCGAATGTGAGCAAATCCTATTGATATATGTATTTTTGGCAAAAAAATTCAGAAAACAGCATAAAACAAAAATTTAGTGTTTTATTTTTTAACCAACAAAAAGTTTTTTTTAAATACAGATTCATGTTTTTAGGGACATGGATTACACTGCGATTGAGTAATCAAATGTTTATCGGAAATCGATTGAGCGCAGACGGAACAACCTTTCCTGGTTTTGCGTTTCTTCTTTTTCTGGTGTCTCGTTTTTGTGAAGCTGAAGCTCTAGGAAATTCAGATGACTGTAGATTACGCCCAAGAATGTACAACTTGTCCATGTTATCAACGCCACCTTTCATTTGACCTATTGTAATGGGTTATAATTTCGGGTTTCGCAGTATGATTGCTTCCATTTCTGGCGACTTATGTACTACAACTGTCTTTTTGTTCTTTGGCACGTAAGAACAAATCGTTCCTTCTTTGTGATATGCAAATTTTGTTGGAAAAAAGGCCCGATATTTGTGAGACTGCATATTTGCTGAAAGAAAACTTTTGTTTTTTCGCATTGTTCCAACTAGTGACATATTCCAAGAATTCAGCGTGTGATTTAGTTGCAAAGACATAAAGAAAAAAATTATCTGATGTTACTTTTCTTCCAGAGTTCTTATATTTGCCAACAAGGCCCAACATAATTGGTTCTCCAATATTTCATTGTCGTTCCCGTCCAACAGGTTTCCGGGCATAAATTTTTGCGTTAAGTGGATAAGAGTTTGAAGAATCGCAGGCCCATAATATTTTTATTCCATATTTTTGCGACTTTAATAGCATGTATCGGGTAAAGTGAGTACGTCCTCGATATTCAAACAATTGCTCATCGACTGTTGTGCACTCATTGGGCTAATAGTTTTTATCCCAATTAGAGAGTAACATACCGTGTTCATCATAATGTGTCACTCAGAAAACTTTCCGCTCTGGGTTTTCATTCTTGTCTACTGTAATGGTTTAGAAATTATTAAGTAAATAGTTCCCAATTAGTCAAAATAGAATCCCAGCTTTCGAATATTATTTAGAACCACTCTGGTGTTCCACAAGGGAGTCACTTAGGACCACTTCTATTTTTATCGTTCGTAAATGACGTACCCTTATGTGTTTCTTATTTGTATTGCCTACTTTATGGTAATGATTTAAAAATATTCAAATTAGTGAGTTTAGTATCCGATTTTATCGAATTACAGACTGATATTAATAACATCTGCAATTGGTGTGACAAAAACGTACTACATTTCAACATTGATAAATGTTCTGTGCTATCGTTCACGCGTAAATCAACTCAAATCGTTTTCGATTATAATATTGGTAGTTCAGTTCTTAATGGGGTTGTTTTTCGAAAGGACTTTGGGGTAAACGTATGCCCGGCACTATGACTACACTATAGCTAAAGCTAAATCCATGTCGGGTTTCCTTATTCGAAATTCTAAGGACTTTTTTGAACCGTGTACCCTTAAATATCTGTATGTTACCTTATTCGTTCATTACTTGAACATTGTTCTGTGATTTAGTGTCCCTATCATATGAATAATATCTTAAGATTAGAAAGAATACAGAAAAGGTTTACCAAGTATGCACTTTGCAAAGTATTTATGTAGTTTTCATAATGTTCCTGAGTATAGTAGGTACTAGATGTCAATAAATCGGTACCTCTGTTTAAAAGAAGATTTTATATCTTATTTGTTATTTCTGCCCGTGACATTTAATGTAGTCGCATTGACGGTCCCGCCTTACTTCTTTTGTTAAATACTTATGCACTGTGGCGTATCAAGAAGAAGACCACACAACAGAATAATCACAAGTAAGGCACAAGTGATTGATGGTGCCAGTGACCTAATGTAAAACAAATCTAAAAGACACACTTCTGAGATCATTGCTTATTTGAACTGTGGAGTCATGTTTCTTGTTACGTTGCACTTTCGGTTGCCAGCAAAGTCACTGTACAGTACTTAAACATGTGACCATGCTAAAGTTGTATAAATACTCGAACAACATCAACAAAGAAAACAGATACTTCCGTGCCCTATCGACTGCAAAACACCTAGTTTTTATTTTAGAAATTACAACATTTTTTCTTCTTAAATTCTAGACACGCGACAATTTATGGACAAACAAATCCCATATCCAACCCTTCAAAGTGCTTTAATATGATTTCGCAATCGATAGATTTTAACGTGAGCAGAGAATAGTGTAAACAAATTGTTCAATACGCTCTTTGTGTATCCATCAATACCATCATACTTTATATATAATTTTTTTATTTTTACTTTTGTTTAATATATATATAATATGCATATTATTATATATTGTTGATAGATAAAATAAATAAATAAAATTACTAAACGAGTTAATTATGAAATCTAATGAAATTCAGTGGACGAAGTTGGTAGCTACAATCATTGATGGCTCTTAGCAATTTAGAGAGATTATATACTGCGAAATCTGGGAACAAATTGATGGAAATCCATTTCATCCACTATTGCATAACAGATGCTAACGCTTTATAAGGTGGTGGCAATACAAAATAATTGATTAATTCCAAGCTTTTGAGCACACTCATTATATCTCATTATTGTTTTGCCGGACATCTATCCTGAACTAGAAAAAACATGTCTATAACCGCTCATTTGAATCCACCGAAATTTTGAAAGCTATAGAACCAGCGAAAACGTTGAATTTTATTAGGTTTTTTGAATATTGTTCAAGTGATAGATAACGGTGTCTGTGTTGTGCAATTTAATTTTTATTATATAACTGAATATATTTTCTAGCAATTTGCAAAAACTGAAGGAAAAAAATTAAGCACGATAAGTTCAGTGACTTTTTACATAGGTAGTGGCAATATAGTTGCCAGATCCCGTTCAGCGAAATTTTACATACGAGTAGTTAGTGGCAATATTTTTGCCGCAGCCTTGTAATTGCATTTTTTTTTCAGATGTCCAGGCTCAATGAACAAGAAATTGAGAAATTTGTTTACCAGGTCGATGGTTTAGATTCAGAAGATTGCTATGAAAGTGACGAAAATATTGAAGATGTAATGCTGGCAGTAAACATAGCCGAAGAAAGTGGACTGGCTCGTGAAGTTGAGGATACTGACATGGAGTTCTGTAGTTCTGAGGACGATTCTGAAGAGAGTGCCGACGAACAAAAGTCTTCTTAATGAAACATTTTTGTCGGTTCAACGTTCTGATTCCGTGAGTATTGTATCTTCTTTTTAAAGTTTGGCAAAAAGTCGTACGGTGAAAATCCGAGTGTTGTTGTCCATTCACACTAGACGGTTTATATACGGCTTTTTCCATCGCAAGCTTAGTTGTGATTAAGTGGTGTGTTGGTTAGTTAAAATGAATCGTAATCAATTTTTGGCATCAAGAGCCTCAAACTCTGGGCGTAGTTCTATGCAAACTTCATTCCAGGCATCTTTTATAGCATTTCGATCCTTGTAGGTGTCCAGAAATTTGTCCCACAGCATAGGTCTGGCTTCCACAAGTGTAATCAACTCCTTGTTTTTAAAAGCTTCCATTATTATTTAAATAACGAATAAATAGAATCAACCAAACCGCAACTACACTGACTTGAAGGCAACTGACCGTACGATTTAAGACCGGTAAATGGGAAAGCGCGTATTTGGTTACGTACACCACTGCGTTATCGGTAGCTATACGGACACCATGAGTTGCAGTGGCAGTGGACGGCTGCTATACGGCGTGGTGACGGCATTTTGCCTTAACCGGTTAATGTGAAAGGGGCCATGCTTTTCTTCAGGTCACTAAAATAATTTCGCCGTACGATTTTTTGCCGTACGGCTAAAACCAGATAGTGTGAAAGAAGCCTTATAGTTCTGCTATGCCGTGCAAAAGGTTTAAAAAAATATTACAGATTTTGCATCTGGTCGAAAATTTCATTGCCCCCAATACGGAGAATCAAATTTTGACCGTCTTTACAAGCTGATACCACTGATTACTAATTTGAACTGTTACTTCGAAAGCTCCTTTGTATGTACCAAATCACAGCCAATGTGATATCAGTGCATGATATTGTTCAAAGGTCGGTCCAGCCTCGAGCAGTATATGCCACTCAAACCTTTAAAAAGAAGTTTCAAAGTTTGGGCTCGATGTGATTCAGAAACTGGCTATCTATATCAGTATGATATTTACTCAGGCAAAAAGGATGCCAGCAGGCCAGAACTGGGGCGAGGCGCCTCTGTCGTACAAAAGCTTTGCGATTCATTAAAAGGCGCTGGTGTCCACGTAGCCTTTGATAATTTCTTTTCATCCTTCCAACTAATGCAGGCTAGTTGTTGATGCGACTGCTACGGTACGGCCGAATCGAAAGGGTCTTCCTAATATAGCTAATAAGAAAAAAAAATATGTCAATACAAATGGAGGAGACGAAAAAATGTAGGTTTCATTCAGTGGATGGATATAAAGCATGTAAACCTTCTCTCAAAAGCTTTTGGACAGATTGGACTAAAAGCGTGCCAACTATACGATAGCATCGGTCGTGGTTACGCATTTCTTTCTTCTTCGTCGATGCAGTTGTGACAAATGCTCACATTCTGCACTCGAGCCTTGTTCGCATCAGGACTAAAGAGGTGTCCCACTTCCTTTAACGAGCCAACAGCTTATTGGATCTTTCAAACAATAAATGGGAAAAACAAACCACGTTACATGAAAAAAACTGCTACACAGAGTTCCAATAAATCGATGGGCGTGCTAGATGAACAAAGGCTTGACATAGTGGGAGTCCATTATGCCTGAAGATATTTCATAACATTGCAGATGCAGGCTTTGTAGCACTTAAAGGAACAACAAAAGGTCGAAATTTCAGTGCTCACGATGCCAAGTACCACTCTGCGTTACCCCATGTTTCGCTGTTTTTCATAGAAATACAATTGTATAAATGTTATACGAGTATATATAAATATAATGATACACTATATTGATTTTTTATTTAATAAAAAAGAAAGAATTTTGATATATATTTTTTTTAAGTTCACCAACGGGCGGTGGCAAACCTGTTGCCACCTCACTTTTTTCCAAAACTAACAAAAATCAAATGTTTTTTACGAAAACAAACATTTCTCCCGTACTTTTAGCTGTCTTATAAGGGGTTAAAAAACTCCTTCAAAACTATGAGAATTAGTATTTAAATTGCAATAAACACAAATGCACTTATAAATACGTACGTACATATGTATATCGAATTGCATTGCAACAAAGTTATTCTTGGTCTTGTACTTTTCCAGCATACAAGTACAGGTTCCAAAACTTTTATCAATTTTCAAGTGTAAATAGGTACTCGTCTGTGAAACTTTCTATAAAATAGACCTATCCACCCCTCTGCGATTTTTGAAGGAGACATTGACATAAAAACTAACTTCAAAGTTTCTGCAAACTTTTTTTTCGATTAGTTCCTTTAACATTTGCTACGAGTAAATCTGAACTTTTTCTGCCTGAACTCGATAAGAAAGGACTCAACTTTTTTTAATATGAAATAATATAAACCTTTAGTAATATTGATAAGTGGTTGGTGGGGCGCAGCTGTTTAGTTCGTCAGTTATAATCCTGCGCGGCGGGGCCTAGATTTAAGGGCACACAAATTATAGAATATGCCAATAATGGTGGAAACTTTTTCTCGAATAGACATTGTTTCTCTTCTACATTCTTCAGTATTGTATTTCGCTATGCAACTGCTGGAAATAGTGTTACAATTACACATACAGTGTAATTTGTGCCTAGTCCTGCCATTAATTCTGTTACACAATATTCAGCGCATATCGTTCAAAACTTCTTGAAGGAATAGAACCGTTAAATTTTTTTCCAAAACAGATGCACTGATGAGTGAAGAAAACTAATCAGTTTTGCCACAGTTTGCAAACTGTTTTTCGTGGAGTGGGACGTTAAAGAGAATCGAGTCGCAGTAACAGTGTTGCATAAGAACTGAAAGTGTGCCGGCCAAATTTTCGAGTTGCTAAAATCACTCGGAATATCGATAATATTCTCTTATCGAGCTCTTGCTCGCTTCGGCGAATTATCTGGAGTAGGGGACAGGCCAATAAGTGGTCGTCCGCGTGTCGTCCGTACGAATGCGGTAGTTAAAGCAGTGCGTGAACGAATTCGGAGAAATCCCCATAGGAAGCAAAAGGTCATGTCCAAGGAATTCGATATATTAACCAGGTCCATGTATAGGCTGATTCGGGATGAACTGCATATGAAAGCCTATCGCCGGTCCACAAATCATTTTCTAACTCCTAAACTAAAGGAGTGCAGCGGCACGCGGACAGCGGCCATGAAAACATTCCGTTTACGGTTGAGAAAGTTTTTACCGTAGAAAAGTTTTCAGCAAGCAAAATGACAAAATTTATGCCACTATATCTAAGGAAGCGAAAAAAGTTGTTCCAAAGGTTCAACGTAGACATCATCCCGCGTCCGTAATGGATTGGTAGGGGGTCTCTCCTCATGGTGTCACATCCCTTCTTCTTCTTCTTCTTATCCTTTTATTAACCCTTTCCTCGTTATACGAACTTATGCGTAACGAGTTTCCCATTTTTACTGCATCGCTGCTGCTCCGCTTATGGGGTTGGCTAATGTCGCAGACCGCAGAACGCGTCTACATAATGCTCGGTCCTGGATCGCTTCAGTGGTAAGCCCCAGGCGTTGTTGCGCATTTGCCATCTGAGAAATCCAGGAATTTTTTTTCCGACCTCGTTTTCTTACAGTTGGAGTGACCGTAGTTGATAGTGCCTTTTTAACCGGATTTTCCGCAGATCTTCTTTGAACGTGGCACTACCAACCTATCCTATTCGCCTCAAGCTGTTCGGTTACCGAATTCTTTATACGCGTAGATCTAATACAATCGCGTTTAGTGACTCCACTAGACATTCTTAACATTTTATTTCCGCTGCCGTCATTTTGTTTTTAAACGCTTCGTACATTGTCCAGCACTGTGAACCGTATATAAGAGCTGGTCTAACAACTGTGGTGTAGAGTTTCCCCTTTAATTTAAGTGGTAATTTTCGGTCGCAAAAGATTCCCGAATTTTCCCGCCATTTCATCCATCCCACACTCACTCTGTGGTTTACGTCGTCGTCACATTTCGCTTCCATGTTAACGATTGATCCTAAGTACTTAAAGATAGTGCTTTTCGGAACAACTATTCCGTCTAACATTATATCCGGAACAGGTCGCAATGGATGCGCAAATGGGCACGTCAAATGCTCCGTCTTTGAACGACTTATTTTAAACCCGTTTCTCTCTAGCGCATTTCTCCATGAATCTAAGGCGTTCTGTAAATCTTCGACGTTATCGCTAAGTATAATTGCGTCGTCAGCGAAGAGAATTGGCGTTACATTTACTTCGCGCATGCAGTCTTTTAAAAGATAATCGAATACTACGTTAAAGAGGAAAGGGCTAAGTACGCTTCCTTGATGCACTCCGACATTAACTGGAAATTCTCTCGTTAGTCCAGCAGAGCTTTTAACCGCAGTTTTCACGTTTCCGTACATGTCTTGTATTATTCTAACATAAGTTTCCGGTACGTTTTGAGACCTCAGCGCGGCCCATATGAGATCCCTCGGCACTCGATTGAATGCTTTCTCGAGGTCGATAAATACCATGTGTAAATCCTTAGACGAATCTCGGTGCTTTTCCATTATTATTCGTAGGCTTTGGATAGCGTCCACCGTCGATCTTCCTTCAACAAATCCACACTGGCTATTATCGAGCTTTATTATTTGCCGAAGACGTTCCTTTAAGACTCTTTCGACGATTTTCATTGTGTGTGACATAAGCTTGATTGAACGATAGTTGTTGCATTCTCGAGTGTCGCCTTTTCTTTTGTATAATGGAACCAAAAAGCTACTTCTCCATTGATCCGGCAAAGGTTGTCCACATTTTAATTTATTTAAACGCTGCCGATCCCCTCCATCTTCGACCAAAACTCTGATGGAATGCTGTCTGGTCCCGCCGCTTTCCCCTGCTTCATTTTTCCAATTGCTATACTTATTTCTTCGATTGAAAAGTCCGAAACTTCCTCCTCGAATAGACCAGCTGTCGGCACGATATCACGTGGAAACTGTTAGTTAAGCAACTCCTTGCAGTATTCAAGCCACCGGTCACAAATTTCCTTTTCATTTGTTAGTAAACGACCGTCTGCGTTTTTGATGTATTTCGGCGAGGTTATTTCCATTGAATTTTTTCTCCTCTCTGCAGCGAGCTTAAAAATATTTGGCATTTTGGTATTGTACGACGTTTGAACTTCTTGGATAGCTTGTCTTCTATCCGCCGATCGTGAGGTTATTTGTTCCAACTCCTGGTACAGGTTTTCCGCTTCTGCCGCTCGAGTTCGAGCCAGGACTTTCTTTGCGATCTTTTTATGACGCTCGAGCTTTTTCGATATCGACGCTCCGATCGCATTTTGTCCACCCTTGGAATGCACTCTTCTTGTCGGCCACAGCTCGTTTGGTTTCGTCATTCCACCACCATGTTTCCTTGCCGACGTGATGGTATTTCGATATAGTCCCCAGATGGGACTTTGCGAGTGTTATGCATTCCTCGTGCATGCTGTCACATCCCTTCATTTCTGTGAAAAAGGCGCAAAAACTGGTGCAAAGGTTTACCAAGAAGATGTGCTAGAGGGTCTTGTGAAGGGTTTGATCAATACCCTTTTCAATGGGTACAGATGGATCTTCTAACAGGACTGTGCTCCAGCGCACAAAGCCAAAACCACGCAGGAGTGGCTAAGTGTCAATATTCATGGATTTATAGCAGCAGAAGATTGGCGGTCTCCGAGTCCAGATCTGAATCCGATGGATTATGGTTTGTGGTCGGAATTGGAGAACATGACCTGCAAGACTCCCCACAGAAATTTGGAAAGCCTTAAAACAGCATTAACCAGAGCAGCGTCCACGATCTCCATGGAAACCGTACGTGCTGCTATAGCCCAATGGCCGTACCGTTTGGAAGCTTGTGTTAATGCAACGGGCAGTCATTTCGAGTGAATCTAATTTTTTTTAGAAATCCAATATTTTGGTCTAATAAATGAAACAAGTTTTAATACAATGTGTTAACTGTTTTTTTTTATATCGTTTTGTATTTGTAACAGAACATATGGTAGGACTAGGAACATTTAATTTCTTTGGCGTTTGTGTGGGGAAAAATGTGTGCAACTCTATATACATCCCAATCAGCCACTGTCTATCATGTCATGAGAGCAGAAATTTTAAAATTGCCCATGGCAATCTGCCAATTTACTTCGATGAAAGCCGAATTACTCTACACACCCATTAACTTGTATGCTGATTGCAAGTGGCAATCAAAAATTGTGTTTGAAATTGTCCTGTGTG
The DNA here is from genome assembly GCA_928272305.1 of Volucella inflata. Taxonomy (NCBI): domain Eukaryota; kingdom Metazoa; phylum Arthropoda; class Insecta; order Diptera; family Syrphidae; genus Volucella; species Volucella inflata. Next base: position 15,602,505 of record OV743720.1, on the reverse strand, counting down.
TGTGCACTTTAAGAGCCCTTTTCTATATTTTCTACGGTACAATTGGACATCAATTCGAAAAACAAATAGGGGATTGGACATTTTTTAAGTCCTCATGATGAACCAACTGATCAATCAATGTTATCATTATGCATGAAAGGTTTCCAGAAAACCCATAAATCTCAGTTTGACGGCTATAGACAATGTTAAAAGAATATCCTGCTTTGTAGATTGAGGAAAAGTTGAAGTAAATTTTCATTTCTCGATTATGGCAAATCCATAAGAGACTATTGGCAATAAGTAACACTTACAAAAGTACACATCTCTCTGGTAATGTTATTGTTCATAGTCAGGGACTAACTTCACCGGACGAGGATTTGTGATTATTGTCCTGATAACTCTGAGGTCTTTGAGGCCAGTCAACAGTGCATTATTGACGGGATCTATTGTTTGTAGCAGGTTCAATTCATGATAATAATTGATTTCGAGTTTTGCAGTGTAAGTGTAAAGGGATACACTTTTCTACTATCGCTTTCAAAGGTTGAGGTTAAAATATCTCCAGGTATCACATGGTTTCTATTGTTTAGGTGCTGACACAATCGTGGCTGAATGCGTGTTGTAGCATGATCTCACGCCAACTGCCTCTAGTGCTACGCCTCTATAAGTTGGTTGAGTTCGAATAAGAATTCTGGACCGATGTTGCTGTACAGACTGTAAAGCTGATGTTAAACCTCTCTTCCAAGTTCAGTCATACAAAGGAAAATCCAACGGGGTACTTTTCTTTCTAAATGACCAAGTGGTTCTTTATTTGCAATTGGATTAGGCCAAGCCCCTGAGCCTGTCATATGACGGATACTATTAGTCTTGTATAAGTCCAGTTTGGTCTAACGAGATGACATCTCTCAATTGCCTCCTGAACCCAAAGAATCAGCAACTGGCAAGACTAGTTCTGGGTCTGATTTCCCTTTTTGCTGTTTGTTACTGCGGATTCCAGTTACACAAAGTTGTAAACTACATTCGCTACGTGACGTTCTGAACCAAGCCGATGGTAATATGCATCCTTTCTGATGATAGCATGTACACACTTTGTTTTGCAACAAATTACTGTAGCTTTGTATTCCTTGTTACTGTGCTCGGTTTCATATACGATTCGAAAATCAAAAAATATATGATAAGTATGAATCTGAAATTGTCGGGTCTTTCCAAAATCTGCGGTAGTGGAAATATTTGATTGATGATGGACTATCCTTTATTGAATTCGCACTAGTATAGACCAACCTGATTGTTCGCGAGTGAATGCAGATTTTAAAGGCGATGCTCAGAGATCTAGTATTCTATATTTGGCGAAGTGAAAACCGGTCACCTTCCTTATACATCCGGCAGATGTATGTTCAGTAAGATTACATCTTTTTGGTACTAAAGTTGAACAAAAGATTGCAGAAGTTGTCTTTCTATAATTTCAGCACCTATTGTGACGCTGGTTCTAGCTATCCATGTTCATTTTGGCAGACTTCCATCCTGGGTGTGTATACCTGAAATATTTTAAGTTGCACATCTTAACCAATTAAAGATTTATCTTATTGTTCCATGTTGCAGTGTCTTCTTATTTGGTAATCGGACCACAAATCCAAAAGTAGTCGGAAGTTTAACCTTTAGAATCTTGAACGAGCAAAAGATTGTATAGTCTTTTAGATAAATGAAGTTTAACATTCACCTTTGTTGGGTGCCGGGACATAAGGCCGACGAACTTGCCAATATTGGAACCACTTTACCTATCACACCTGAGAAGAATAACATAGGTATAGGTATAGCTATCGCTACGTGAAAGCAAGAATTAAAACTTGGAGGCAAATAGAAGAACAAACCATAGTCGGGCAGGTGGATCTACATGTTTGGCAACCAAACAAATGTGGCCTAAGCTAGATCTGAATAGCACATGATTTTAATCCTTCTAAATAGAAACATCTTGGCGCCATTATAGGTGTCATCACTGGATACTGCCTTTTAGGTAAACTTGCAAATGGGCTTGACAGGTTTACAAACGACTTTTGCAGAAGCTACATGGATGAGGAGGAGAAGTAGACAATCCCTCACCTCCTCTGTACATGTCCATCTGTTTCCCAAAGAAGAAATTTCCATCAAGGAGCCTCTATCCGCAATGACTTAAGTGACTTAAGCAACACAGACATCAAAAGTCTCCTACGTTTCATAAAGAGCTCCAAATGAGCAGGACGATCACCGATCCACCTGGCATCACATTGCGCCAATAGGCTGTTTGTCAGGTTGTTTAACCTAACCTGACCTAGACAAATGAAAACATACGATTTAACTTCCAGGTAAATTTACTTCACTTAGACTAGTAAACTTTGGCAAAGAGATAAAGATTGCTAACAAATAATGAACCCATGACCTATGGCTACTTGAAATACATCTTATAAAAGTAATTTAATTTAAGAGTATGAACTATACTATGTGGAGGATATAAAAGTGCATAACGTAGTCATACATTTATGTATCCGTATACACGTCAAGAAATTTAAAGCGAAAAACTAAAAGAAGTAACGAGTACACCATCTAGTTCAACTGTTATTCAATTGTCTTTCGTGTGGAATTTCTCTAAATTGATTAAATTGGAAATCGTTTCTCTCTTCCTCCTTAACTCAATTCAAGTGATTTAGTTCAATTCAATTTATTAGATTACTTTTATTTTCTATTTCGATTTTCTTGATTTTCTTGTGCGACTTGCACGCATATGGGGTATGATTTAACTTAGATCTCAAATGCAAATTTTATTTGCCCATTATACGTACTCGTACAATTGTACGGGAAAGAAATCTTTTTTCCGATTTGCATTGAATTGGTGGCTTTATTGTATGATAAAATAAACTGCAAGGATGTTTACGAATACGAGTACGTGTAAGGATACAAATGGAGGTGAAGTTTGTCTACGGAAAACTTTAATATTTATATTTATTTAAGAGAACGTGTACCATTTCTACCATTTCATGGAGACAGAGGAAGGGAAAATCTTTGTTTTAACTGGGTTAGAATTCAAATGTTGTTATTGTTTTAATACCATATGTCACATGAATATACAAGGCGATTTATCTTATGTCTGTACATAAACATATACATAATAAACAGGGATTGTCTGATTCCACGCTAACAAGCTTGTTGTGGCTGCACTCGATTCGGTTTGTCAATACCACAATCAATTGATTTCATGCATCTCTGTGGGATATTTTGCTACTTGGCTATATATATGTCCGTATAAGATCGAATTGGCTTAATAGCTAAAGTCACGTCAATCTGCTGATTGGGTTTTATTGAAAATTGAAGCTCAACCTCAGTGGCTATGTACATGTTTATTGTAGTTTAATAACTAACAAGCAAAGTTGCCCATGACATTGGCCAGAACTTAATCCGGTATAATGACAGCAATGCGGCTGTGGTGAGGAGCTCCAATTTTATGCATACAGGGAACAACTGATTCAACTACTTAAGTCTGCTGGTGATGCATAGAGATGAAAGTTAGTTGAATAGATTATGAAACAAAGACAAATGGATGCTGATTTTTGAAACAAAACCGTCTCAAGTGAGGCTCATTTTCATAATTTTTTTATGATTAAATTTTTCATATTTGAGGTTCAGAAAATCTACGAGGGCTTGTTAAAAAACAAAAGCGTCTACAAAGTGTCACTGTTTGGTTGGAATTGTGTAACTAGAGGAATCATTGGACTGGAATCATGAGGCTGGTCAGGCAATAACAGCCATCGCGACTTGATGATTCAGTTTTTTCTGTTCCAACGAGAAGATCCGAAATGCCAATCAGCCCAAGAAACCACTCAATAACTGCATAAGTCATTTCTTCTTCTTCTTATCCTTTTATTAACCCTTTCCTCGTTAAACGAACTTTTGCGTAACGAGTTTCCCATTTTTACTGCATCGCTGTTGCTCCGCTTATAGGGTTGGCTAATGTCGCAGACCGCAGAACGCGTCTACATAATGCATAAGTCATTTCTTGGTCGTCCAAATTTCCAGTTTGGAGATCAGAATCTATCTCCGATGGACTTTTTTCTTTAAGATTTTTTAAAATCTTAGTTTTATGCCAACAAAATCACGACCACACACGCCTTGTGGGAGCGAATTTGAGCGCTTCACAAAAGAAATTCAGGCACATTTATGCGAAACTGTTGCGAAAAATTTCGTCATAAGAAGGTATAGGTGCCAGCAATACTGGCTTTATACCTAATTTGTTATTCTATGAACAACTCAAAATCAAACCATTGAGTATTCGCTAAGTATACATGTATTCATAATACATCAAACGATGAATTAAAGTTGACCATTGCGTTCAGCATGTGAGTACGTAACATAAAATACGTTGCGGCCATTCCAGAGTTGTGTTGGTTTTCTCCCGTACGTAATGACCATAAACATGTACCGCTGTTACTTAACCCTTGCCTACAGCTGAGTCATGATGCCTTACTATAGGTATAACCAACGTTGCCGTAGGTCGTGTGGTCTAGCACCGACGACGAATCTTTCAAATGTCTGCCTTATCAACTGTCTATCGATGACTATCATGGTTGTAATGGGCACCGGGGAATCAGGGTTCAATTCCGGAGAGGAAGCGTGAGAAACAGCTACCATATCTAAAGAGTTGCGTCTTAATGCGTTCAGCCAACAGACCAACTGAAAGTGACGAGAATGTACTAACATGATAAAGCCAAGTGCTCAAGCCAAAGAGTAGAGATGGTACGCATGCGCAGATCGCACTCATACTTTTGTCTCTAGCTCTCAAACAGAGGATATGTAAGGAAAGAAATTAATTAATCCTGGCGATCCTTACTAGGATATAAAATGAGATAAACTTATCGAATTATTGTGTTGTCTCCGGTCATTGATAATTCTACAAAGTTTCAATTAAATCTGACCGTTCAAAGTGGGTCAAAATCAAGTTAAAAAAAGTCGGTTACAAACAAACAAGCAAGCAAACATACAGGTGAAGCTAATAAAAGCGTGTTAAAAAGAGTAAAGTGATACGATTTGTACTGAAAGGCATGATTTTACAGAAACAGCGTTGAAAGAAAGCGGAACGTTTCTGTCATCGTGGCATTTAAAAAAATTTTTACACTTCACCTTGAGTAACATTTTTAAATTTTTTTTCAATGTTTAGAAATATATGTACTTTAATATAATTAAGAAATCAGAAAATGTTTTTTTAGTCCCTTTAAGACATCTAAGCACTCTTGCTACGATGCGAGTGTAAATGTGGATTTGTATCATTTAGCCATTGACGTTTTCTAATGTGAAGTGATGTGCGAGAATCCGGAAAAGTCGTTGGGTTGAGAAGTTCGTCTTTACGAAAACGTTCAAATCATTCCTGATTTGACATCTTCTTTGCATACCAGAACTGTGTGTTTTGAAATCACAATAACGACTGCAATATGAGGAAACAGAGATGTAATTGGTTTTATGGAGTCAACACGTTTAACAACAACGTTTAATTACTATTGAAATCCAAAGTAGCCTAGAGATGTCCAATGCAATACGATCTGCTAAGGGATGTCATCTTCAGTAAACGAGTTCTTTATTGAAACATTATCAATATTTGTGATGCTTAATTTATTTTCGCCTGGTAAGCAGTTCAAAGTAAAACGAAACTGAGAATCCAACAATGACCAGAGAGCAAAAGACAAAATGTTTACTTATGCAGGAGTCCTGGTATTTACACATTATGTGTAATGTTGTCGTTCAAGGTTGCAATTGACGCTGGCTTAGCGGCATAGACGAGTGATTTTTCACGACGTATCCCCATAAAAGAAGTCTTAAGACATCAGAAAGTACGATCAAGCTGGCCAATTGACCAGTCTAAAACGAGAGATACATTGCTCACCGAATTCAATTCTCAATTGGTACATCGATTCGCTTGCTGTGTGGCATATAGCGCCATCTTGCTGGAATCACATGTCGATCCGGTTCAGGTTGTGCATTTTGGGAAGAAGAAAGGTTCGAAATCATTGAATGGCAGCGTGCGCCATTGACGTTGGTCTCACGGTCATCTTTGAAAAAAATGTGGGCCAATGATCAAATAGTGCATTTTTCCGTTCCGAATATCAGTAAGGTGTTCGAAAATGTAATCAATAGAGCTCTGACTAGGTGGGTTGAGGACAAACATACGAGTATAGTTCCGGATAACCAATTCGACCAATTGGTCGATATCCAATGGAATAAAGGCAAAAAACAGTGTACTGGTGCCTGCCTAGTTGACTTGGAGAAGGCTTTCGACACTGTATGGTTAAAGGGTCTTTTCTACAAGTTGGCTAGGCTGGGGATCAGTAAACCACTCTTGTACATTCTTTATAATATGCTTACCAACAGACAGTTCATCGTGAAAAATGGTGATGTGACTTCTGTTGGAATATTTCAAATTAAAAATGGTCTTCAGCAAGGCGCGGTCAATTCACCGATCCTATTCAACATTTATACAAGCGACTTGATAGGTTCACTTCCCCATACTATTGCGTACGCAGATGACTTGATAGCGTACAGAACAGGTCCAAAAATCGAGGTCATTAATACTCTCTTACAGCGTGACTTCGATAAGATAAGACGATTTTGCGATGACTGGAAGTTGAAAATCAACTTTCAGAAGTTGGAAACCATTCTCTTCAGGACGCCGTTGTCTGGAGCCTCTAGGGATACCAGAAAAAATTGGCGAAAGTTCTCGATCATTGGACAACACGGGCAGCCACTTGTTTGTCGGAATGTAGTCAGATACCTTGGGATCTGGCTTGATGAGTTTCTGTATTTTAACAAAAATGTAGATGCTGCTCTAGCCAGAGCTAAATGCGCTTTTGCCCTCACAAAGAGACTGTTTTATAGCAGCCAACTCGATGCGAGGGTAAAGATCATCTGCTACATGGCCCTTATCAGGCCCATGCTAGTATTTGGGTGTCCCGTCAATGTACGAGCAAGCTTAATGGAAAAGATTCGGGTGTTTGAGAGGGCTTGCCTTAGGGCTTGTCTTCGCTTGTACAGAAAACCAGAGTCGGAGTAAAACAAATTTTATCCTAACGAGGTCCTTTACAACAGGGCGAACCTAATACGAGTGGACAACTTCGTAATTAAGCTGACTCGAAGGCACATTGCAAGAGCAATGACCTCGACGAATAACCTGATATCAGGGGCGTACTACCCCAATCACCTTTATCATGAGAGTGTGCGCTCTAACGGCTTCGTTCCACCGGAAGCATTCCTTTACCTTGATCAGATAGGGTTGATTCAGGATAGATCAGCGGTCCCGTTAATCTTCCATGTCGCTCGGACAGCTGGGGACAGGCGACTCAACTACAACAGAGACGTCGCACACGGCAGGGTGAATCGTCTCAGGTTCAGTAGGGCGGTGGGGAATCGCGATAAGAGGGATGTCGTTCGGCAGCACCAGCATTTCTGGTGGTTGAATGATGGGGAAGATGTTTCGTCGTCGTTTCCGTCAATTACGGACCAGCCTCACTAATGAGGCAGAGCTGACCAATCTATTCGCTCTGTAAATAGCGATGGCCAGCTTACATAGGTTTAGGTTAGTATTAGGTTATATATTAGTATATATAAAGGTATATACTAATATATGTATATTATTGTGTAAAATGTCTATGTGTTTATATGTGTGTATTGTGTATGTAGGTTAGCTAGACTAAGGTTTATTTTAAGTTAGATATTAAGTTTTTATAAAAAATACAAAATTTTGTCCATATGCTAAGTTTTTGTTAACAATGTTTTTCTTAGCCTTAAGTATAGAAAATAAATATCATAAAAAAATGTAAATGAAGTCGAAAGACATAGATATAAGAATTTAGAGTAGTTTAGAGTGCATGTGTAGGGCCAGTAAGTTAGTATAAGATTGTTTAGTAATTTTAAGCTAGCATTTAAGCATTTTCTGTTAGAATGTAAGTCGTAATGATAAGTAAAATAAAATGCATTTAAACTGAACTGAAACTGAGTGCATTTTTCCGGGTGCATTAACAGCTCGTGTATCGCATTAGGCTGCTCATCAGACCAAATATGGCAGTTTTGTTTATACCTATTGACCCAGAAATGAGCTTCGTCGCTGAAGACAATTTTCAATCAAAATTTTCTAAGGCCCACTTATTGAAAATTCGACGCTGTGGCAGGTTATTCGACCTTAGTCCTTGCACCAGCGTTAAATCTTACAAGTAGTCGAGTAACAATATGGCTTCAGTCGTTTTCTTAGTAGGTCGATTATGACGGCCGTAAAATGGATGAAGAGCGCGAAGAATATTTTCACAGACTACGAATTCTGATAAAAAAAAATTTTAATAATATTTAAGGGCTGTTCGGGTAAGTCTCTTCTTCTTCTTCTCTGCAATAGTAGAGATTGCCGTCTATGTTAGTTTATTTATGGTTTAGAATCAGAATCTGTACGGATCCACCTTCCAAAACGATATCTAATCGAATTCACAAGATAGTTGATTGGTCTTATTCGTTTTGAAATTCTCACATCGGAAATACTTTTAATACTATTTTAGAAATGTTCACTTACTACTCGTATCTTATACAATTTCTTTTTAAATTTTATGAAAATTTGTAGCCAACTTCCCGTACAGTTTATAAAACCACACCAGAGGAAGCAGATCATTGAATTCTTGATTTCTTGGTGATGCTTGAATTGCAAAATTCGATTTAAACCTTAGGTATCAAATTCTCATTGAAGTTGATGAAGCAAATAATTATATTTCCGGAAATTTCGCCGGCTGCGGCATGTTTTTCATTTGAAATCTTTAATACTTAAAATGCAAGTTCAACTTTTGCAAAGTTTTCTTTATAACTTAAGTTATGCATAAGAAAAGGTTTAACCAAAAGCAAGGTAAGAATCTCTACATATGTATAACATTTGAAACAGTTCATAAACACACTTGAAGTGGAAAAATCGCAAACTTGTTCTCTGAATTATTCGGCAAATCCTCTATGATTTGAAGTCCCATGTTTAGCACAAAATCCATCACACTGAATGAACATAATTAAATGTACTTACCTGTGTCCATATGTTTACACAATGTTTTGTTGAAACTAATTGGGATACTTAAAACTAAATCGGTTACTGAGATTCCAAAGACCTAGACTAACATTTAGTAAGAAGAATTCCAATTCCTTGGCTTCGACTATATGAAAATTGCTTTACAAGTAGACAAAATGTCATTATTATGACATAAACAAATTCTAATTATTTATACTCTTGTAGTTGTACCCATTATATATTTGGAAATTAAATTGAATTCGAATATTGTCAGAGGAACCAAAATTGACACTTTGTCATAATGTCAATAACGATAATGAGTAGCAAACACATAGCAATCAATGAAAGTCAAACTGACTTGAACACGATCTCATTTCGAGACATAATAATAACAATAGAAACCCTTCAGGTTAAGGATGTCCTATTATAATATACATTAATATGTAAATACGTGAAGGTGTAGAACCATCAAACCAGAACACATAGTGTAATTGTTTTTATTGTTGTCGGCCGACATATGACATGCTGTCATCTTGTCATAATAGAAATACCCAAATGTAACTCACCTGACATATTGAGTCGAAGTTCTCCTTCATAATATTCACCAACTTTGACCCAACGGTATTGACCAATATCGGATTGTTTGAAATGAATAATATTATAACGAGCCGGTCCATCACCATTGACATCGAATCGAAAGTGGTCACCACTAAGGCCTGTAGAAGAAAAAAACAGTTTAATAAATGAGGTTCTTAATATTTACAAATATACGAGTATGATTAAAAGCTTGTTAAAAAAAACATATGAAAAAAACAGCTGAAGAACGTTTTGCAAATCGGTCTTCAATTTGCAAAAACATATCGAATATTACGTGATTCTATGTAGTGAACTGTTGTTGCTGTGAGGGATAGTGCTGCGGGAACAGATCTTCCGATTCAACTGTTTTGCTTTTGCCTTTCCATTTTGAGGAAAATTTTGCGAAAAATTCCCGCCTAAGTCCATACAAGGTCTAGTTAATATAAAACTTAAAGCCACGAGACCTTGTATGGCTAATGAAATTCAGGGGTTCTTAAGCAGAGTGAAGTAGAAATATTGGTGTAATAAGTTTTTAAGCAAGAAATAATGCTATTTCTGAGGTGAGCGAAACCCAAAGGGGTCGCATGAGACTCGATTACATCAATAAAGGTTTCCTGCATGGTTTGAGGTTCACCTTTGTTAAGATCGTTCGTACAAAAGGTCGTACCTCGCTTATCAGTGATTATTTACTTGGCTACTTAATTGGCTTTCCAGGACTTAGTCGGGGTCTTAGAAAAGAGATGGTGACGGACGAGCCCTATACGGACCAACGGCAGCGCTCACATCCCGGAACGGGTTACTGGCTTCGGTGTAACCGACCCCTCGTCCTAGGGGCACTCAAAATGGAACTGGTCCTTCAGGTTGGGGGTTGTGCCGCCGGGGTAACTGCCCGGCCATTTAAAAAAAATTAAGTTACGAAGCATCAACAAGCCTCGGATATGGACGGATCTACTGTTGACAACCCACGCAAACGATTTAAGGACAATGAGCTTCGGATATGCACGTGGAATGTTAGATCCCTTAATAGACCACGTGCAGCCGAGCAACTAGCGGAGGCCCTAGACTGCTGCAAAGCAGACATAACCGCCATCCAGGAAATGCGATGGGATGGGTCGGACAAAAAGAAAATGAAAAACTGCGACATCTACTACGGCAATTGCTATCGACGGCAAAAGCAGCGCTTATTTGGATGCGGATTTGTTGTCGGAGGCAGACTAAGACAAGAAGTCCTCAGCTTCCGGCAAGTGAGCGAGCGCCTCGTAGCAATCCGCATCAAGGCTAAATTCGCCAACATAAGCCTCATATGCGCGCATGCCCCCACAGAGGAGAAAGATGACGACACCAAGGATGCCTTCTACGAGCTCCTTAACAAGACCTACGAGCAATGCCCTAGCTATGACATTAAAATTGTCCTCGGTGATTTTAACGCAAAGCTAGGAAGAGAAGGTATCTTTGGTGGAACAATCGGAAAATATAGCCTGCACAACACCACCTCCGATAACGGATTCAGGCTAATCGACTTTGCGGCGGGGCGAAACATTGTCGTGGCTAGCACGCGGTTCCCACATCTCGATATACACAAGGGGACTTGGACAACCCCTGATCAATCAACAGTCAAATTCGCCAACATCAGCCTCATATGCGCGCATGCCCCCACAGAGGAGAAAGATGACGACACCAAGGATGCCTTCTACGAGCTCCTTAACAAGACCTACGAGCAATGCCCTAGCTATGACATTAAAATTGTCCTCGGTGATTTTAATGCAAAGCTAGGAAGAGAAGGTATCTTTGGTGGAACAATCGGAAAATATAGCCTGCACAACACCACCTCCGATAACGGATTCAGGCTAATCGACTTTGCGGCGGGGCGAAACATTGTCGTGGCTAGCACGCGGTTCCCACATCTCGATATACACAAGGGGACTTGGAGAACCCCTGATCAATCAACAGTCAACCAGATTGATCACATTGCGATCGACGCAAGACACTTCTCCAGCATTATGGATGTTCGTACGTTCCGAGGAGCCAACATCGACTCGGACCATTACCTTGTTGTAGCCAAGGTACGGTTGCGGATATCCCAAACTACGCCAAGACAAACTAGTGCTGTGAGAAAATTCGACGTCAAACGGCTACAATCGCAAGAGATTGCCAAGTCCTTTTCCGATCGAGTGTCTCTTAAACCATTGGAAACTCTGCCAAAACGCCATCAGAGATGCCGCTTCTGATGTGCTGGGTTTCACTCTTCCCCCAAACCCCGAACCGAAGCCTGTAGAGATGAACAAGGGAACATCGTAGTAGAATCGTAGTCGATGCTGAGGATTTGGAAAGACCATATCTGCAGACTGTATAACGGCGATGACGGACCAAATACCGCTGTCTGGCAGAATCAACCTTTCAATCTGGACGATGATGACCAACAGTTCTGTCCACCCGACCTGGATGAAGTGAAGATAGCCATATCGAAGCATAAGTCCAACAAAGCTGCTGGAGCGGATGGCCTGACTGCCGAGCTGCTGCTCTCAAGCAAAAAGGACAACCAACACCGACGTCTCGGACAGAACGTCACCCTCGACAGATATAACTTTGAGGTAGTTAAGGACTTTGTCTACCTAGGCTCCGCTATAAATACAGACAACGACACCAGCGCTGAGGTTAAGCGAAGAATAACTCTTGCCAACCGCTGTTTCTTTGGGTTAAGAAGGCAATTGAGTAGCAAAGCCCTCTCTCGGACAACAAAAGTCACCCTTTATAAGACTTTAATAATCCCGGTCCTGCTCTATGGCGCAGAGGCATGGACATTATCAAAAATGGATGAGGGTGTTCTTGGTTGCTTCGAGAGAAAAATTCTTCGGGCGATCTTCGGTCCCGTCTGCATTGACGGTGAGTGGAGGAGGAGATACAACGACGAACTGTATGGACTGTAGAGCGACATGGACCTAGCCAGAAGAGTAAAGATCCAAAGACTGAGATGGCTGGGTCATGTAGAGCGCATGGACACCAATGCTCCGGTCCGAAAGGTCTTCGAATCCGCCCCCGAGGGACAGCGCAGTAGAGGAAGGCCAAGACTTAGGTGGCGCACGCAAGTGGAAGAGGACCTCAGCCAACTTAGCGTGCGAAACTGGGCGCAGCTAGTCAGGGATCGAGCTGGCTGGAGAAGCTTGTTGACTGAGGCCCAGGTCCACCCCGGACTGTAGCGCCACCTAAAGTAAAGTACTTAGTTGGCGCTACATAGCGGGGTCAACCTAGGTCTCAACTTATAAACCTATCAGTCTTTAGCTAACTAACTCCAGTTGCGCACTCCAAGACGGTTACGCTGCCTTCTATTTATGCGCGCCTCCTAAGGTAAGGTCTTCCGAATTGTCCTTCGAAAACTCTATTAAGACTTTTTTGTTACTCTAAAATGAAAGCAATGAGTTTCCATATCAAGGCTAATAACGGGTGTTTATTTAAAAGCTTGAAAACTTTACATAATAATATTACCGAAATGAATTTTTTATTATTATAATCTAGTAGATAATTTTAGGACATTTATTTTTTTAATATAATTTTAATATGCGTGCCGCAGCTACGAGTTACATGGTCCATAAATTTGGCCGTATAGAGTCAATGGTGGCTTGAATATTTGCTTCCAATGCTTCAAGTTATGCTGGTTTGTTGGTTTAAGCCAATGACTTAACATAGCCGCATAAAAAGTAATCGAGAGGCGTTAAGTCGCACGAACGAGGGGGTCAGTTAACAAGACCACTTCTGGAAATAAAGTTGAAACCAAATTGATTTTACAATAAATTGATGGTTAATTGATGATGTGGCAAGTTGCGCCATCTTGTTGGCTGATAATTTTTGGAAACAAAGAATCAGTCAGAATGGCTCGATAGCGCTCGCCATTCACCGTAACGGCAGCTCCTTTCCTATTTCTAAAGAAATAAGGACCGATAATTCCGCCAGCCTGTAAACCGCACCAAACAGTCAATTTTAATGGATGTGATGGTGATTCGTTAACAGCTTGAGGATTGTCTTCGCAAAAACGATCAATAATTGCATGAACTGCTTGCTCACTAGGCCGACTATGTTGACAGTAAAATTGACGAAATGCTCTATGAACTTCACGAACAAAGTAAATTTCCACAATTTGAAAGCGTTGTTCTGGCGCAAAATGATTCATGTTGAATTGTCAAATCTTCGGTCTGAAAACTGGGAGGCTGTTGCTGAAAATGATTCTTCTTCCGCTTATAACTCCTTTCTAAAGATACTGCAGTCCCATTTAAGCTCGTCTATCTCTCGCTCTCTGCCAAGAAAGTCGGAAATAAAACTGAAGCCCTGGATATGAAACTCCATTCTTATAATTAACAATAAAAATTAGCTGCGCCGGAAATGTGTAAAGTATCCGCTTAATTCTGCACTCCGGAGTCGCTTTAAACACAAAGCTATTGAATTCAATAACGAAATTCGATTGTGTCAAGACAGATACTATTTTTCTTAAATGCGGAACGCTCAAGGGAACCCTAAAAAGGAATGTAAAGTATTAAATAGCATATGCCTCTAAAATACTTAACCCTATCGAACTCGCGACTGATAATTCTATTGTCAAAGTTCCTACAATAGTAGCGAATATTTTCAATGATTTTTTCGCTAAAGTTGGTGAAGCATCTTCCACCAATTTAAGATCTGAATACTGCTCGAACTGTACGCCACGGAATCTGGTGGAAGGTCCGGTTTGTAGAGACAGTTTCTTCTTTGAACCAATCACTGGTCTTATACTCGCTTTCCTTTTTAACCTAAGTATTTCCACTGGTACATTCCCTGACAGGCTAAAATATGCAAACGTTCTTAATAAAGGCCTAGACTCGAAAAAACGTTGTGCCGGTCTGTTTGTTGACCTAACCAAACCTTTTTGTATGGTAAACCATACAATTTTCTTGAGGAAATTACATTGGGCTGGATTTTGAGGAGTTATTTACAGTTGGCTGAAATCGTATCTCAAAGATAGGAAGCAAAAAGTTAAAATTGGAGATTGTTTTAGTGATAATAGGATTATTATTCTAGGGGTACACCAAGAGTCTGTATTGGGCCCTAATCTATTCCTAGTCTCCATAAACTCCCCGTTTCTTCAACCTTTTACAGGAAAAGTTACGGCTTTTGCCGACTATCTTAGCATCGCGTACGACTCTGTTAGCCACCTCCAGCTAGCAGCTGATATAAACTATGATGTACACCTACTGAGAATGTAGGTGTAAAACAAAACTAATGTTTTTCAGCCTTAGGTTGCAGGCTGTGCCGGACCTTGATTTTCACTTTCATGCCGCTAATTGTACTCGCCACAAATTGTCAAGTGTAACGAAACTTCTCCTAAAACTGTGTTTAATGCGGATATAGCGTGTCATGTGAACTGTTTTAAAATTGACATAGTAAATAACAACAAATGCCTAGGTGTTATTATTGACCGAAATGCGAATTGGTCTGATCACATTACAAACCTAAAACAGTATTTTCGTTCTTGTATCCGTACCTATACTAAAGTTTGCTCCATCTTCGTAAATACTGCACAAACAATAGTTTAAGAACTGTTTACGAGTACTTCGGCATATTTCACTCCAAACTACAATACAATATGGATTGTTGGGGAGGCGCTTACCGCACCAAAATCCCGTCTCTACTTGTTTTGCAGAAATGCGCTTTTAGAACGATTTGCGGTGTTCCTCGACTCAGCCATTTAGGAGCCTGAAAATCCTGCCGGTTAGACACCTGTATTACTAGGTAGTGGAAGTGGTTATTTAAAGAGCCCAATCTCAGATGTCTGCAGTCTAAGCAGCAACATTGGATCCCTGGTATGTCACTACGTATTCTTAATATTAAACATCAATTAATACAATCCTTAATTATTTACTCAATGGTTAGAATTAACCGGCACATGTATTACCCTAAGAATATTGAATACAAAAAAATATATATAAAGGGTTTTCCAATAAGGACTTGAAAACTTTTTTTTAAAATAAAACGCAAACCATTTGAGATATTTCAAAAACTTTATTATCGGCTTGAAGTACAATCAAAACATTTATGAACAGAACTCGACTTCGTTCATATGGCCACCGCCGCCACGTTTGCAGCGGTCGATTCGTTGGACTCAATTTTCAACGACTCGGCCACACAACTTCGATGTTGGCTCTGAGCTCTTCCAACGTCGTCGGCTTGTTGGCATAAGCCAATGACTTAACGTAGCCCACAGAAAATAGTCAAGCGGCGTTAAATCACAGGAACGAGGCGGCCAATCGACAGGCCCATTTCTTGACATAACATGATCACCATACTTAGTCTTCAATAAACCGATTATTACGTGTGCTGTATGGCTTGTGGCACCATCCTGTTGAAACCGCATGTTGTCATGAGTCAGCTTGATCTTTTATGGGTGTAAACCAAGATCCTTACGCAAAATACGCCATAATGTGATCTGAGCGATGCCCAGTTCTTGAGAACGCCGTTGAATTGACACTTCGACCAACCCGTTGTCTCACTAATACGGCAACATCACACAACGAATATGTAGACTCAAATTTTTGCACTAAACTTGTTATTGCCTGTCTACTAGGGCCTGTCTAATTACGACCGAAAATTGGAATTACCGCTCTTAAAGTTGCAGTCACCGACTTCGAATTTCGGTAGAAAATTTTTATAATTTGCAGACGTTGCTCGTTCATATACATTACCATGATGAAAATGTTGAGTTTACTGAATAAATTGACAGTGACAGTTTGATGATTAGTGAAAGAGTGCGTTCACAAATTAAATTCAAAGTTGTCAAGTCCCTATTGGAAAACCCGATATATGCAACTACTCCTCCTCACAGAATTTTTTGCGAAGAAACCAGAGGAAAGCAATCGAGAACAGGCATCAGTGGAAAAAGAAAACAAGCAGTACTTAAAAAAATGAAAGGGTTATAAATTTGAGAGAATAACCACAAAATGACATAAGCCCAAGAAAAATGTATGAATAAAAAGTGTAGAAATATGGTGGTGTAAAAACGTTCCTCTATTCTACATAAATAAAAGAATGTAATGGAACCATGATACGCAAATAGCGGTAAAGAACACGAGACAAACTTTTGAAGGATGGAACCTCTACATTGCAACCAGCGATACCAGCAAAGTTGGTAAAAATGCGAAAACAGCGCCAGAAAACGTAAACGTTAGCAAATGATGCATTACTTCAGTAATAAGAGAAACGCAAGACACCCATTAGCAAGGCAATAATCATAGGGAGAAGTACGATATCGAAGGACGAATAAACGAACTATTTTGCATTTATATTGAATACGACAGGAACATCTGTCAACGGGGATTAAAAAATTACAAAATTAATTTAATGCGTGAAAAATTGTGTTGCATGTCCATTTCATCAGCTGATTGGTTTAAAGGCTATAAGATAAATTGTTCGAAAGTACTCGTAAATGTTATTGAAGCAATAAAATGAATAAACCGGGGATGTATGTTCGGACCGAATACCATATATCTTGTAGTGTGGGCAAGAATTGGAAATTTCGAACTCAAAGGGCTCGCAATTTTATTGATATAAAATGATGAACGGCTTAACCAATCTGGTTCCACAGTAAAAGAAAGGCGACAATTAAAATTGTAACAACTACCGACAGGTGAAAGTAATGTCGCATATTATGAAAGTATATGGCAAGACTTAAGCAAAGAAATATGAATAAACTCCATGCCCCCATGAGACCTTTTGCAGCAACTGACCGAATTTCCGAATTTCTACAATGTCGTTTTCGAAACTTGCTAACACCTGACACAAAGTAAGAATTCTGAACAATTTGAATACTGAGGCTCTGTAGTTTATCACCAATGAAATTTCAATCACGATTTAGCAGATAAAAATAGTGTGGATAGCTCAAGTAGCGGGAAAACTCCGCTTTGTCTAAGGAAAATGCCACTTACACAAACTTACCTTCATCCACCTATAACATACGCATCGCAATGCTGGGCAATGGAAAACGAAAAATATAAGGAGAAAATAACATCGAAGGAAATGAAAATATTACAAATGGCGGCGGGTGTAACAAAACGTATTCTAACAAAGAGTAAAGACATTCGTAAAATCTTCACATTAAGCACCTGATAACGCTTGAACTTCGGGCTGAGTAAATCAACTAGTTTTGCTATGTTCAATAAAGGCTGGCAGAAAATCCAGATGAACAATACTGGATACGTATTTTAATGGTTAACAGCTACATAGTGCATAGCAACTGATGATGATTCTTGCCAGTCGAGTTTGGCTTATCGTTTTATTAAACTAAGCTCTGTGTTCTGATTCAAATATGCCGTGTTCGCCAACCACAAAAAAAAACGAAATAATACCATCGCCTAATCCTATTACATATAAGCTCTCAGCTTAATAGTGAACGAGGACAGCACATGCAATCAACTGAAATAGAGGACGTGTCTCTCAAACGTAGTAGATAGATTTTACCTGTGGATTGAACCCAGGAAATTGTATAGTAAAATGCAATTGCAGTTAGTGCCGACAATGTGAAGAACCACTCCAACTACTTATTTCCGGTGACAATGAATGAAGTTCCTATTGAAGACAGATTGAATTAAATGGGAATTTGTGCAATTTAAGACCAACTTCAACATGCATCGATAATCTATATGTTAATCCTTTTGGTAACAACTGACTGGGAGTGAAAGAGTGCATTAATAACTGCGATTTTCATTGATTATGGACATACTATATAGTAAATACTTTATCAATGGGTGTGAGATGGCTGAACATCAAACAACGTTTAAGAACCAAGAAATAGGTAAAAGTCATAATGTAAGCCGTATTAGCAGCGTGTAGAATTCACTAAAAAAATTCGTTTCCCTTTAAGATGAGCCACAATGTTTTTGAATTCTTCTTCAAACTGGTGCGGATTAATTATCATTTTTTCTTGGAATGTTATGGCTATCAATCATCTTTTGCTTCAAGTAGCCGATGATTGTATACGAGCATACTCGTACATGAAGGTCGGAATCAAAGTAAATATTGGAGGATTTCATTGTATATTGTATTAATCTTGTAGATACAAAACAGAACTCTTGGTTTCTACTCCCACAATGGAATAACTATTAGGGCATTCAAATGTTGTATAAATGCAATATCATGAGTGTAGATGTACCATCACTATTGAACATGACTTCGAATGTCATTGTGCTTTGTCATTTATGATACATACAGAAGAAAGAGAAATTCAACAATTTGGGGCCAGATGTTTTGCGAGCAATAATTCCAAATGCCATAAAACGAGCAAAAATTTGCACCAACTTAGTATGTGACTACTTGACCGATATAATTTTTTCAACTCAATATCATCCATTTTACATTTAAATATACTTTTCGCGAAAATAAAACTCAGCTTTTCTTCACTTCTAACAATATGGCAGTTAATTTACATTATGACATTACTTTTGTGCCACTTTGTAGTTGTATCTCAATAAGATTATCTCATTATCTACAATTTGCTGCCGAAAAAAGTACTTCCAAAGAAAATACACATACTAAAGAGCGTTAACATAAATTCACAACGTTACCTAGCGTATTTTAAAAGTGCTTTGGATGAAACCATTAAAATATGTTAACAAAAATTGTTTGTACAAACACGTTTGAAAAATGGTATTGATGAAGGTACTGTTGCGGTAAAATTTACCACCACAAGTTCTACCCTTTCCCTTTCCTTTCGGCCTCACTCATCCACATTCTTTCCTGTTGGTTCTTCAAAATCCTAGAAGGGTGGTGGGCAGCCATGGGTCCATCAGCCATTGGTGCACCCTCCTAGTATCTTGAAAGATCAACTTCAGCAGGTAGGACGGACGGTCCGTTGAAGCAACCATTTGGAGGAAGGCGCGAGACCAGCGTCCAACGTTAGTAAACAGGAGCCATTCACAAAGTCGTCGGCTCTTGTCCTTGTGTTGTGCTTTCTTTCCAATTGGGTAGTTTCCTTAGCCTTAGAAGGCATCTCGGCTCCATCACTGCCCCTCCTGCCCGATCCACTTTTTGCACCACCCGTTCACTTTATGTCCGTTGTTTCCTTGGAGAAGTATATTAGCGGGAAGAATTGGTGGGTTCTTGAACTCTGTCTTTCTGCTTTTATGCTTGTCGGAGGGGACAACCAATAGGTCTACCAGAAGAAGAGACAGGAGTCTCCATGAGAGTGACGGGCGGTCACTCCCACCCAAACCTTTTACGCCTAGAGCCAGACGGACGGTCTGGAACCTTCTGCGTATAACTGATACCACCGACGCTCTACTTGGTGACGGACGGTCACCCACCGCAAACATTTGTAAAAGGAATAGTTTTGTAAAGACTGAACCCCTATCTGCGTGCCCCACACTACCGAAACACTAAACCAAAGGGATTCACGGGGATGTCGTTAGTGAGTATTGGGCAGCGTTTCAAAAGTAGAACTTCCTCCAAAAAGGCCCGTCATAGTAGCTGCTCGTTTCGCCCTCAGAGGGGAGAGAGGGAATGCAACGGTGGTCCAAGAAACGGTGGCACACTTCAGCAAATCTGCGGAGTGGTGCACACAAAAGCCAAAATTGGCCCGTTGCACCCGTCTGAATGGCGAGTGAATGGGGATGTGTGTGTGAGACCTACGGTCCGAGCTAATAACTATGGGGTAGGGTTAACCACTTCTTTGTTGACCGTCAAAAAGTTTACACAAAAAAAATATATATATAAAAAAAAGGAAACAATAATAAGCATTAACCAAAAGAAAAAAAAAATTATTAACTAAGAGAAAGGAGATTAGGAGAAAAACAAAAAAAGGAGAAAGCGCGAGGTAAAACCAAAAAAAAGAGCAAGACTAAAAGCTTCAAACAGAGCAGGAAGTGAGGAGGAAACAAGGACGAATTGAAGACTGACAGAGGAGGTAGTTTTACGAATGAAAGATAAGTACCCATTATTTAGACGCAGGTTTTTCTATAATATATAGTGTCGTGTTACCCCTGGTGAATCTTTGTGGGCATCCCGTAAAAATTCGCGATAAAAGTGTCGGGCTCCGCAATTAGCGGTTCATTCTATTCTGTGGTCCTTCTGTACCCCGTTCAAAAGTAACGTGGTATTGTTGCCGCTTCCCGGCCTAATATTGTTCCTACTTTTTTGGAAATAAATCCCTTTTGTAACGTACTTCTTGGTTTTTTTTCTTGTGTGATTTTTCCTTGTGATTTTCATTACGGCATACGGTTTTGCACTTCCGATCGGAAAAAGTGCATGGCGCCTAACTTTAGCAAAGAAATTCTTTTATAGCGAAAGATTTTTTCATAATTATTTTCCTGAACCCAGGCCAGCTGAGCCGCCGATAGGTTCAGCAAACAATTTGCTGCCAGTGTTCTTTTTCTTTTTCATCCCTGATCGCAAGTGACAGATCGTCACACGAATTTTAACCACCATCTGTGTGGTTCGGTTTTATTTGGTTCGAACGTTTTTTTTAGAAGTTTTGTTCTGCCGGCAGCCCGGCAATTGACAATATTTAATTTGTTTAAATCGGGGAAAATTGTACAACAGTACGAGTATTCAAAAGTGTAATTTATGCTTCTAACTTACCTCTTTCTTATGAGTTTGTGTAAACACACAAATTCTTAAACAGACGACAAACTTTACATAATCTTACTTAAATTATCCTACATGCTGAAAGTGGTGACAAAAAAACTAAACCAGGCTTAAAAATATGTTATAAGCGTGTGGTTGGTCCCTATAAAAAACTTTAGAGTAACTTGAGTATTGTTAAATTTATAACCAAATGTACTAAGTGCTCGTAAATGCAAGGTACATACTTAAAAAGCTTCTTAAATAGACACTCGTGTAATAAATCTTTATCATACATTAACAAAGGGCATAATATACACCATTAGGCCATAGTGTAGTATAATCTTCTTTTTTTTAAACTAAATATTATATGTAATAATGCTGTGTTTAGAAATGTGGCAGTAAAAATTGACTGTACCCCACACGTGCTAATTGGTATCCCTCTAGATTCTAGAACGAAAACATATGAATGGAAATTCTTCATAGCAAACATTGTACTGTATACTAGTGTATGGGTCATTAGTAAGCCCAATATGCGCCAGATATAATTTAAGTCTTTCAATGGTTATTTGCTTTTTGGTATATGTATCAGTTGAATAAGCAGTGGGCAATGAGTTTAGATAGTAAGTTTATTTTTTCACTTGGATGTATGTAATAAGTAATTAAGAACATCTGCACCTTCCATTCCGGATGGTGCTGATACAATAATTACTTTATCATTTAGATCGTATTTTCTCCCTTTCATTGAACAAAGTGAATTGAAAATTTATCAAATTTTTGAATGAGTTTAAAATGAGTTTAAAAAAGCATACCATACAGACAATTGATTCTTGCAATACCAGCCTTGAATTCTCTATTGACCTGAATAATAACTCGCAACCCATAAATAGATACAGCATCGAAAATGTGAATATCTCTGCGGCCTTATTTATGTGACAAGGTTTAAGAAGGTCACTTAATGGTGAGGAATAATACATAAATTTGAGAATTACTTGAATAGTCGGAAACCAACAGGTTGACAAGAATTAAGTTATATTTCGTATTGGGCAGCAGCGAAACAAATGATTGCGTAGCGCAGTACTCGTACTAGCTCTACTTTTCAGTAGGTTTGTTCCAGGTAGCAACATGAGTCAATTCTTACTCATGCATGGTAAAATCGTACAGCTCAACGCTGTTATAGGGCTCGTGGAATATTTTTTTCCCTAACAGACCACGTACAGCAGAACAACTATCGGAGATATGTCAGCATCGAACAAGAAAATCAGTGGCACAAGTGGCAAGGAGTCATCAGTGTGTTAGCTAGTTTCTATAATGTAGAAAGACAAAACCCGAAAAAAAAACAAATGGAAAACAGAGTGACCCTAATCCGTGCGGCATCGGATAAAAAATAGTGCCGCTGTGCGTCCCAGCTTGTCGTAAGAGGCGACTAAATGGGACACCAATCATATACAGGCAACTATGACACCAAAAATGAGCCTGTGACACTTTAACACCTTAAAACTTTCCCACAAGTTTGTATGCAATCAGTGGGTTTCCACGTCTGGAGACTACCGGTGGGGTAAAATAACAGTCAATCAATTCGAAATGAGCATATAAATGTCAAACCACTCAAACTTAAGATACACTTCATGGAAATGATCGCAATTAATAGCACTACCCCATTGGGCACCACGATTGCAACGCACTCGGGTGATCCCAGAGCAAGCAGAAGTGCTTGTGTCAGAGCCCGACGGATTCCGGGGGCGGGCAAAATGAAGTTTTCATAAACTTCGGTTTGCAAGTTGGAACGTCGGATCGATGACCTCAAAAAGTTTAGAACTGGAAGCGATTATGCGTCGCAGAACTCTACAAATCCTGTGCGTACAGAAAACGAAGTGGTGTAATACAGGAAATAAAGCGCGTTTTCTAGATTTAAAAA
Source organism: Volucella inflata (assembly GCA_928272305.1). Lineage (NCBI taxonomy): Eukaryota > Metazoa > Arthropoda > Insecta > Diptera > Syrphidae > Volucella > Volucella inflata. The sequence goes on along the minus strand of OV743720.1, from coordinate 15,579,418 downwards.
CTAAGGCATTTAAGATGTTCTACTATGGAACGGTCAATGGACGAAACGGTGTTGGAATCGTTGTTGTAGCGGATCTTCTAAACAACATCGTTGGTATCTTGAAAATAAGCGACCGCTTGATGAGTGTTAAACACGTCATACACAATGAAACGTGGAACATTGTTAGCGCGTACGCTCCACAAAATGGATGCGACCAATCGGAAAAAGATACATTTTGGTCAGAGTTCGGTAATTTGCTTAGAAATATACCTATCGATGAGATGCTCTTCGTAAGCGGAGATTTAAATGGCCACGTCGGAGAAACAAATGTTGATTATGAAGACTGCCACGGGGGTAAAGGCTTTGGAACCAGAAATTCAGCTGGCGAAGACATCCTTGTAGCATGTAGGGCTTACGGCTTAACCGTCTTAAATACAATGTTTATTAAACATTAACGACATCTCATCACCTATAGCAGCGGAGGCCACGAAACGCAAATAGATTATCACCTCTGCAAAATGTCGATGAGAAACCGTGTTAAGGACTGTAAAGTAATACTTGGAGAATCGCTAGTAAGCCAACACCGTCTGCTCATTACAGAATTTTTCACAGCGGAACCACCGAAAACACGGGCATCGTTTGGAAAGCCAAAAATCCGGTGGTATAATCTATCGAAGGAACGAAGCGCAAGATTTATCGCACTGGCTAAAGAAGTACTTCACAATATAAATGGTATAGCAGACTCACTTAGCCCGCAAGAAATGTGGAACAGCATGCACGAGGAATGCATAACACTCGCAAAGTCCCATCTGGGAACTATATCGAAATACCATCACGTCGGCAAAGAAACATGGTGGTGGAATGACGAAACCAAACGAGCTGTGGCCGACAAGAAGAGTGCATTCCAAGCATGGACAAAATGCGATCGGAGCGACGATATTGAAAAAGCTCGACTGGCTCTTGAATACGAGCGTCTTAAAAAGATCGCAAGGAAAGTCCTGGCTCGAACTCGAGCGACAGCAGCGGAAAACCTGTACCAGGAGTTGGAACAAATAGAAGACAAGCAGATAGAAGACAAGCAGATAGAAGACAAGCTATACAAGAAGTTCAAGAAGTTTAAACGTCGTCCAATACTACAGTGCCAAATATTTTTAAGCTCGCTGCTCAGAAGCGAAAAAATTCAATGGAAATAACCTCGCCGAAATACATCAAAAACGCAGACGGTCGCTTACTAACAAATGAAAAGGAAATTTGTGACCGGTGGCTTGAATACTGCAAGGAGTTGCTTAACAAACATTTTCCACGTGATATCGTGCCGACAGCTGGTCTATTTGAGGAGGAAGTTTCGGACTTTTCAATCGAAGAAATAAGTATATCAATCGGAAAAATGAAGTAGCTTCTTGGTTCCATTATACAAAGGAAAAGGCGACACTAGAGAATGCAACAACTACCGTTCAATCAAGCTTATGTCACACACAATGAAAATCGTCGAAAGAGTCTTAAACGAACGTCTTCGGCAAATAATAAAGCTCGATAATAGCCAGTGTGGATTTGTTGAAGGAAGATCGACGGTGGACGCTATCCAAAGCCTACGAATAATAATGGAAAAGCATAGAGATTCGTCTAAGGATTTACACATGGTATTTATCGACCTCGAGAAAGCATTCGATCGAGTGCCTAGGGATCTCATATGGGCCGCGCTGAGGTCTCAAAACGTACCGGAAACGTATGTTAGAATAATACAAGACATGTACGGAAACGTGAAAACTGCGGTTAAAAGCTCTGCTGGACTAACGAGAGAATTTCCAGTTAATGTCGGAGTGCATCAAGGAAGCGTACTTAGCCCTTTCTTCTTTAACGTAGTATTCGACTATCTTTTAAAAGACTGCATGCGCGAACCAAATGTAACGCTGACGACGCAGTTATACTTAGCGATAACGTCGAAGATTTACAGGACGCCTTAGATTCATGGAAAAATGCGCTAGAGAGAAACGGGTTAAAAATAAGTCGTTCAAAGACGGAGCATTTGACGTGCCCATTTGCGCATCCGTTGCGACCTGTTCCGGATATAATGTTAGACGGAATAGTTCTTCCGAAAAGCACTATCTTTAAGTACTTAGGATCAATCGTTAACATGGAAGCGAAATGTGACGACGACGTAAACCACAGAGTGAGTGTGGGATGGATGAAATGGCGGGAAAATTCGGGAATCTTTTGCGACCGAAAATTTCCACTTAAATTAAAGGGCAAACTCTACACCACGGTTGTTAGACCAGCTCTTATATACGGTTCACAGTGCTGGACAATGTGCGAAGCGTTTAAAAACAAAATGACGGCGGCGGAAATGAAAATGTTAAGGATGTCTAATGGAGTCACTAAACGCGATTGTATTAGATCTACGCGTATAAGAGGAAGTCTACATATAGAGAATTCGGTAACCGAACAGCTTGAGGCGAATAGAATAAGCTGGTATTGCCACGTTCAAAGAAGATCTGCGGAAAATCCGGTTAAAAAGGCACTATCAACTACGGTCACTCCAACTGTAAGAAAACGAGGTCAGAAAAAGAATTCCTGGATTTCTCAGATGGAAAATGCGCAACAACATCTGGGGTTAACCACTGAAGCGATCCAGGATCGAGCATTAAGTAGACGCGTTCTGCGGTCTTCGACATTAGCCAACCCCATAAGCGCAGCAGCAGCGATGCAGTAAAAATGAGAAACTCGTTACGCATAAGTTCGTATAACGAGAAAAGGGTTAATAAAATTATAAGAAGAAGGAAAACAGAGCGACCCTGCAAAAATAACAAGAGTAGTTTCTGAGTAGAGTCAAGAAAAGAAAGGAAGAATATAGCCTCCCTACAAGAATTAGAAATTAACATGAGCCACGCCCGATCAAGGCCTTACGGACGTGCTACCAGAAGAATATAGTTCCAAAGTTATAACAAAAAATTAAATATAAGACTCAAACAAAAATGTCAAAGATAGAAGGAGGAGCCTCTTAGTAGAACAGTCAGTCCTGAGAATTCGTAAATGCTTTTCTCGCAGACTTTCAATGGTGGTGACAAACAACATCCCACCGTTAAGCAGAATGAACAGAATGAGCCTGGTAAAATACAGACATCGTTTCCATCCACCAGATGAATATGAAGTCAGAACAAAAAAATGCAAGCCAAGGCATTACAGAGTTACTTGACCCGATAGCCTAATTGCCGCCCTGCTGAAAGCATTATGTAATGATTAGATACTGAGCATATATCAACTCATCTTCTATATGGGTAGATGTACTCATAATGAATGCATCAGTATTGTTTGTTCGATTTTCCCTGTAGAAAGGATGCGAAGAATTACTCTTACTCTTACTTCCCAAGGAAGCCCTCTTTTGAGTAACTGAAGAACCTTATTAAACATCATGATCATACCAGAAAACCTCGGATAGTCCAGCTTAGATGGATTAAACATTAATGTCAAGTCCTGAAAGTTTTCGATTTAAACTAAGGGAGACAACGAAGTAGGGGACAATCCAATCAGACTATAGCGCCATTTAACTATTAAGTTACTTTATTTTTGACTGATCTAAGCCTCATCCTAGATCAGTTTTTAACCTGCAATATAACAAAGCAATTAAGATTACATTAAGTAAAATCCTTAATTGTTTGGGGTTTTTCCGTGATCACAGAGCCCGAAGAAATATAACATGTCTTCGGGCTTCTACAGTCATAGAGGGTTCTCCATCAACATTTTTGAGATTGGTAGTAAGTGCCAGACCAGAAGTACCTGATTTACGTAAGTGATCCCATTGCCGAGTTCAAAATCGATGAATAGGTGATGCGTTTCGATTTATAATTTTACCTATAGTCTTCACCTAGATTTTTCTAATCGTGAATATTTGAATGGACTTATTAGGTCTAAAACAACACTGATATTAGCCCAGCTGGTTGTATACTATCGGTTTTAGACGTTTGTGTAATATGGCAGTAATACTATTGTTGGTGGTGTTTGCTAGAGTTATACACCCCGAGTTTATGCATTCGATGTCTTCCTATTTCAAAAGCGAACAGACGATGAGTTCCTAAGAATCCTAGCATCGGGCATTTGTTCTTCCGATCCAATTTACCCAAATAAACTTGATCCAGCATCAATTAGCTTTTATTTGTTTTCGAAAATAATTTTGTATAAGCTGTGCTGAGTCCGGGTTCAAAAAATTTCCTCTTTCTGGGTGTTACATTAATATTCAGCATTTTCATTGACTTTAAGGCCGTTTCTGCAGTTCATCTTAGTTAGTTTAGTTTATTTTTTTATCCCATAATAAATTCTACAAAGACAAAAAAGTGAAATAAGCCTTAAACATTTCCATGGAGTTATCCCCTCAATGCTAGATAAAACCTTAAAGCGGAAGACGAGAATCCATGTAAAATGTCAGCCGCCTTTAATTTTTTTTTTATTTTACAAGTTAATACGGCGAGATTTAATTATAGACGATGTTGGTTGTTGGAAGTTGGTTAATGATAATTGGAACTAGGAAAGGATAGCTGTTGTCTTCCATATGAGTTTTGAACCCTCTGTATGTTAAGACGACCTTCCGCTCTTTGTCTTGCGTTGGTGTTGTGATGAATTGGATGTTAAAACCGTTGGTCATAGTACTTACTTAATTACTTAACTTTAGGTGGCGCTACAGTCCGGGGTGGACCAGGGCCTCAGTCAACAAACTTCTCCAGCCAGCTCGATCCCTGGCTAGGTGCCTCCAGTTTCGCACGCTAAGTTGGCTGAGGTCCTCTTCCACTTGCGTGCGCCACCTGAGTCTTGGCCTTACTCTACTGCGCTGTCCCTCGGGGGCGGATTCGAAGACTTTTCCGACCGGAGCATTGGTGTCCATGAGCTCTACATGACCCAGCCATCTCAGTCTTTGGAGCTACACTCTTCTGGCTAGGTCCATGTCGCTGTACAGTCCATACAGTTCGTCGTTGTATCTCCTCCTCCACTCACCTTCAATGCAGACGGGACCGAAGATCGCTCGAAGAATTTTTCTCTCGAAGCAACCAAGAACACCCTCATCCATTTTTGATTATGTCCATGCCTCTGCGCCATAGAGCAGGACCGGGATTATTAAAGTCTTATAAAGGGTGACTTTTGTTGTCCGAGAGAGGGCTTTGCTACTCAATTGCCTTCTTAACCTAACGAAACAGCGGTTGGCAAGAGTTATTCTTCGCTTGATCTCAGCGCTGGTGTCGTTGTCTGTATTTATAGCGGAGCCTAGGTATACAAAGTCCTTAACTACCTCAAAGTTATATCTGTCGAGGGTGACGTTCTGTCCGAGACGTCGGTGTTGGTTGTCCTTTTTGCTTGACAGCATATACTTGGTCTTGCCCTCATTGACCGCTAAACCCATTTTCGCCGCTTCCGTCTCAATACTCGCGAAAGCGCCACTGACATCACGCTGCTTTCTCCACATTATGTCAATATCGTCGGCGTATGCGAGTAGTTGGACGATCTTTTGAAAGATAGTGCCTCTTGTGTTTGCTCGTGAGTTTTGCACTATTCTTTCAAGTACGATGTTGAAAAAATCGCATGACAGCGCATCGCCTTGTCTAAATCCTTTCTGGACATCAAAGGTCTCGGTGAGATCTTAACCGACCTTGATGCAGCAGCGTGCATTCACCAACGTCATCCTGCACAGACGGACGAGTTTGGCTCGTCTCTATAGATGCTGTCATACGCGGCCTTAAAATCGATGAATAGGTGATGGGTATCGATCTGAAGCCCATGGGTCTTCTCCAAGATCTGCCGTAGTGTGAATATCTAGTCGATGGTGGACTTTCCTGGCCTGAAGCCACACTGATATGGACCTATCAGGTTGTTGACGAACGGCTTCCGGCGTTCACACAATACGGCGGATAAGATCTTATATGCGATGTTAAGAAGACTGATGCCTCTGTAGTTGGCGCAGTTCAGAGGGTCTCCTTTCTTGAGAATCGGACAAACAATGCTGAGGTTCCATTCATCGGGCATACTTTCGTCCGACCATATTTTACAGATGAGTTGGTGTATGCTCCTTACCAAGTCATCGCCTGCCGCTTTGAAGAGCTCGGCAGTCGAGCCATTCGCTCCAGCAGCTTTGTTGGACTTAAGCTTCGATATGGCTATCTTCACTTCATCCAGGTCGGGTGGACGGAATTGTTGGTCATCATCGTCCAGGTTGAAAGGTTGATTGGTTGATTCTGCCTGACAGCGGTATTTGGTCCCTCATCGCCGTTATACAGTCTGCAGAAATGATCTTTCCAAATCCTCAGCATCGACTGCGATTCTACTACGATGTTCCCTTGTTCATTTCTACAGGCTTCGGTTCGGGGTTTGTTTCCGCGGCATGTTATTTTTACCTTTTGGTACATCTTTCCAACCTCATTCCTGGAGTAGCATCTCTCAATTTCCTCGATCGCGCGCTTCTCATGCTCTTTATTCTTCCTCCTGAGAAGCCGGTGCTCGTCTCTCCTCCTCTGCTCATAGAGCTCATGAGCAGCTCTGGTCTTTCTAAGCAGCGCCGCGTTATATGCATCTTGCTTAGCTGCATGTGCTTGCCGGCATTCATCATCGAACCAGGGGTTTCGTTGTGGTGGACGAGTGAAACCCAGAACATCAGAAGCGGCATCTCTGATGGCGTTTTGGCAGTGTTTCCAATGGTCTTCGATGCTTGATGCTGGCGGCATTTGACCTCTTAAGAGATTAAGAGACACTCGATCGGAAAAGGACTTGGCGATCTCTTGCGATTGTAGCCGTCTGACGTCGAATTTTCTCACAGCATTAGTTTGTCTTGGCGTAGTTTGGGATATCCGCAACCGTACCTTGGCTACAACAAGGTAATGGTCCGAGTCGATGTTGGCTCCTCGGAACGTACGGACATCCATAATGCTGGAGGAGTGTCTTGCGTCGATCGCAATGTGATCAATCTGGTTGACTGTTGATTGACCAGGAGTTCTCCAAGTCCCCTTGTGTATGTCGAGATGTGGGAACCGCGTGCTAGCCACGACAATGTTTTGCCCCGTCGCAAAGTCGATTAGCCTGAATCCGTTATCGGAGGTGGTGTTGTGCAGGCTATATTTTCCGATTGTTCCACCAAAGATACCTTCTCTTCCTAGCTTTGCATTAAAATCACCGAGGACGTGGTCTATTAAGGGATCTAACATTCCACGTGCATATCCGAAGCTCATTGTCCTTAAATCGTTTGCGTGGGTTGTCAACAGTAGATCCGTCCATATCCGAGGCTTGTTGATGCTTCGTAACTTAATCTTTTTTAATTAGCCGGGCAGTTACCCCGGCGGCACAACCCCCAACCTGGAGGACCAGTTCCATTTTGAGTGCCCCTAGGACGAGGGGTCGGTTACACCGAAGCCAGTAATCCGTTCCGGGATGTGAGCGCTGCCTTTGGCCCTTATAGGGCTCGTCCGCCACCATCTCTTTTCCAAGACCCTGACTAAGTCCTGGAAATCCTTTCCGGCCTGAGATCCAAATATGCCGGAGCAGCCCGGATAAGGTCTTGTTTTGTTTTTCTGACACTAACCCTGGTTAATGGCGCAGGAAACTCGCCATTTGCCACCTTCACTTCGCAACCTCTAGTGAGATTCAACGATGGCGCCACGGGGAGGCGTGAAGTAGGACTTATTAGCAGAGCTGCAAGATGTTCGGCTGCAGAGGCTCATTCTCGTCATTTAAGGAACCAGCACCTGTCCGAAGATGCTACTTCTACGAGGCCTTATACTAATCGTTGCCAACCGGTCATAGTACTTACAATTTATTAAATAAAACAGAAAAAGTTTGTGGACAGTTAGCAGATTCAGATCTTCATTTGGATTATTGTTTTTTTTTTCAATATACCAGTTACCATACTTAGCTCGTAATAGAATTTTGAATTTTCTGTTCTGAGTCCTTTAAAGCTCTATTATTCTATTCTGCGCTGTATTCCCTCGGGCTATTATTCCATACAGAAGAATAGACTCCAATAAGGTGAAGAATACTTGCGTATACGGACCGCTGAAGCCGCATGCAAATATACTGTAGGATTGCTAGAAACCGTATTCTGATAAATCTTCTTGTTATGTGGAGATGTCGGATATGCAATCTCTTAGTCTTTTAGAGTTTATAACAAGTCCATTATCGTGACGCCAAAGGACAATGTTATCAAACTCTGCTTGCATTGGCTGAGTAGGTCAGATAATATCTTTGTTGCTAACAATTAAGGCAGTGTCATCAGCATATTGGACTCCGATACTGTTTTGTAGCACTAAAAGCATATCTATCTAACGTATACAATGAAGAGGAGGGGTCCTAAGATTGAACCTTGAGGTACTCCTATCTCAACAATTAACAGATTTTTATTTATATTTTGTATTTTGTATTCGACCTCTAATACCTATTTTTTCAAGCATATGGATTGTTTTGATAAAGACTGTCAAATGCTTTTTTACGTAAATGAAGATCACCAGCAAGTGATAGTTCTTATTCATATTAGTATTTATTATTTTCGAAAATTCCCTCAGCAGGCGATAGACATTTTTATTTCTCATGAACCCAAATTGATTCTAATTAATGATTTTATGTATATCTGTTATGGTAATCCTGCAATCTTAACGCCATCACTATTTCTAAAATCTGGTCGAATACTGTTAGGATGGGAGTTGGATTTTAAGTCTTTAGCCTAAATATTGTCTTCATCAGGAGACTTATTCACATTTATCTTGCTTATAACATTTTTTAATTCGTCTTCCGATTCATTTTGCTTTTGTGCCGAGTCTGCATCCAAGCATACTCGGCCGTTATTGCAATGACTGTAATTAATATCGAAATCTTTAATAGCCTCCGTGTACGTTCCAAACTATCGTGAAAATGGTGGCCAGAAAGACTTCAAGTATCTACAGCTGTATTTCCGAGTAAAAATCCAGAGTCAACGCTGTTATTACGTTTCCATTGCCCATTTTTGCATAGTCATCAACAGTATAATTTAGACAAGTAAAGGCCTGTAAATCCTTTATCCCTCTGGCTATCTCCAATAGAATAAAGAATAATAAGGGACAATTCAAATAATCTATTTTTTTTTACAAAGCTGCACATAGTTAACATTTAAATTGATGAATAAAAACCAATGGTTCACTGAGTTCTGATAAGCCAACATAAGCTGATTAAAAATTCACGTTAACATGAACCACCTGTACCTGACACTCATACATATGTTCATATATTGAACATATATACTGGAAGTTCTAAGAAGTTCTATAAGAAAATTTCAAAGAGTATGCAATTCACAAACCAATAAAGTGGAAAAAGTTGGTCGTATGCTCTGGTGCTTTGCTCAAAACAGACATTCGCTTGTGAAAGTAGGCTGTGCATCGCTCAATAATTTGGGGATATGAATTAAGGTATGTACAAACAAACTATCAAAAGTACATAGATTTGTATATGTGGTGTGAAATAATCATTAAAAATGTTGCCTGTATGTTTTGTTTTTTTTTTTAGAATTATGATGCAGGTGGTATTAAGCTTTTAATCCTGAGGTGCTATGATATTTTACTGAGGATTTTTCATGTATGGTTTAATGAGAAACTGCTGTTTTGGTCCATTATTCAAAACTATATATTGTAAATACACGTATTCTTTCATTTACTTCCATGTTATCCCTTGTCATTCGGGCTTATCCTTATTAGGGAAATCACTTTTTAGCAAACACACGTGGATGTTGAAAGGGTAAAACATCGAGTTGACACTCAGCTTGGCATCAGTTGGATGTAAAACATTAATTTTTATGATAAGTTTCTGGTTTTTGCCGCACCTTGAACCTAAAGGTTATACAAGTAAAATGAAATAGAAAGCACCGCTGCCATTTCATCAAAATGGTTTATTTTAAGTCTACTCCATTGGTAGGGTAGAATTTCTATAGTGATTTAGTGACCCAGTTAGGGCATAATTCTTATCTTATTGTCATAAATGCGATTCCTCGTGTAGTACGAGTATATATTCCTTTAAAACAAAAGCTTCATTTTAATGCCCTTGATGGCAAGGTCGTATGATCTTTCTATTCATCTTCAACTTAATCCTAAAACTAATAGAGTAATCTGTTTGTCTTTAATGTCGCTTTGTTACAATATCCACCAAGTAGTGGCCTGTAAAGCATGTGACAGCATTTATGAATCATTCGACAATTGTTCCATTGGGGGATCGAAATGCAACTCATTATCAAAAATGGTATTTGCTATTCTGTCTCATACATTCAATTAAAATTTGGCCGAACATAGAACGACTTACTTACGAGTATAAGAATAATGTGTCTTTAAGTTTGGGCCCTCAAGTGGGAAGTATTAAAAATAAACTGGGTACTTGCGACGAAGTACCGATTACGGTGAAAGCATAATTCCTCGGTGGAGGGGTTATAAAGATGGAGTACAATGATGTCAGAAGTTGTTTCAATAGTAAACTCTCTAAAACTCAGATCCGATGTAATTGGATCCAAAATCGCATGATGACGACGAAGCGAGCTGAAGAACAACTGACAAGGCTGCAATCTCACTGATTTGCCCTTTATGATGCAGTCACCAAATACGTAAACGATGGTTTGATGAAGAATAAAAAGAGGGAGGGGAAGTTACAGTTACCATGAGTTACATCTCCCTACAGTTGATCACGTTGAACTTGGACAATACTTCCTCATCCCGTCAAGCTGACCGAAAATGGACCACACTAACCGTTCAAAAACTAATAAGAAACGCATCAGAAGACAGTCCGAAACCCTTTCTCGATAATCTTAAATATCCTTATCCGTGAAGTCACATTTATTTTATTCAATTTTAGGGAAATTCAACATACACCAAATTGATACTCACTTTTGAAAAGAGACACGTAAGTCAAATCGCATGATCTTGTGGGCCAGGGCAAATTGACCAAATGCAACATCCGACGATCGGGAACCGCCTTCTTTAGAACGACGGATGTGGATTGACGCATATCACATATTCCACAGGTCTCAATCATGTCTCTACAGCACTCATCAAAAACAGTGACTATGTAACCTTCGGCGTTTTTAAAAATTTCGCTGATGACTTCTTCAACGTAAAAGCAGTCGATGCAGTGATTTTAAGTGGATGTGATGCCAATTTGCCAAATCCTATTCCGATCGAGCCTCTTACAATCTCTTAAGAGGTCCACTGCCGCCAGCATCAAGCATTGGCGACCGGTGGCAGCACTGCCAAAAAGCCATCAGAGATGTCGCTACTGATGTGATGGGTTTTACACGACCATCACCACCAAGTCTCTGGTTTGACAACGAATGTCGTGTACATGCAGCTAAGTAAGATACTTAAAAAGGGGCACTGCATAGAAATACAATACAAAATGCAAATACAAGCTGCTCACGAGCTCTATGAGCAGAATATGTGAGAAGAACACCGGCTTCTCAGGGGGAAAAAGAAAGAGCATGAATAGCGCACGGTCAAGGAAATTGAGAGATCCTACTCCAGGAATTAGATTCGGAAGTTTTGCCAAAAGGTAAAAAACAAATATCCCAAGAACACAAGCCCCGAACTCAAGCCTATAGAGCATATACCAACTCATCTATAGAATATGGTCGGCATTGTTTCTCCGATCCTCAAGCAAGGAGACCGTCTGAACTGCATCAGTCTCCTTAACATCGCATACAAGATCTTATCTGCCGTATTGTGTGAACGCCCGAAGCCGTGGTTTCATGCAAGGAAAGTCTACCATCGATCAAATATTCACACTACGCTAGATCTTGGAGAAAGCCCATGAGCTTTAGATCAAAACACACCACCTATTTATCGATTTTAAGGCCGCGTAGGACAGCATCTATAGAGGCGAGCTATACAGAGCAATGTTTTGTTTTGCCAGCCCTGTCAAATTCGTCCGTCTGTGCAGGATGACTATGGAAAATACATGCTGACGGTAAACATCTCACCGAGACCTTTTACATCAAAAAATGATTTAGAGAAGGCGATGCGTTGTCATGCGATTTCTTCAACATCACTTTCGAAAAAATAGTGCAAAGCCCTTGCGCTAACACAAGTGGCACAGTCTTTCAGAAGTCCGTTCAATCACTCGCATACGCCAATAATATTGACAAAATCCGAAGAAAGCAGCGAGCTGTCAGTGGCACTTTCGCGAGTATTGAGACGAAGCGGGGCAAATGAGTTAAGCGGTCAACGAGGGCAAGACCAAGTATATGCTGTCAAGCAAACAGGACACTGAACACCGACATCTAGAACAGAACGTCACCTTCGTCGGATATAACTTTGAGGTAATTAAGGACTTTGACTACGCAGGCTCCGCTCCTAAGTTGAGATCAAGCGAATAATAACTTTTGCCAATCGCTGCTCCTGTGGGCTAAGAAATCAATTGACTAGCAAATCCCTCTCTCAAGTAGGAGTTACCCTATATAAGACCTTAATAATCCCAGTCCTGCTCTAGCACGCAGATGCATGGACATTATCAAAAAATTGATGCGGGGCTCTTGGCTGGCTTGAGAGGAAAATTATTTGGGTGATTTTCGGTCTCGTCTGAATTGACGGTAAGTGGAGGAGGAGATACAAAGGCGAACTGTATGGACTGTACAGCGACATCGACCTGACGAGAAAAGTGAAGATCCAACGGCTGAGATGGCTGGCTCATTTAGAGAGGATGAACACCAATGCTCCGGTCCAAGAAGTATTCAAAACCGCCCCCGAGGGACAGCGTAGTAGAGGAGGACCAAGACTCAGGTGGCGCACATAAGTGGAAGGGGTCCTAAGCCATCTTAGTATGCGAAACTGTAGGCAGCTAGCAAAAGATCGAGCTAGCTGGAGACTGAGGCCTAGGTCCACCCCGGACTGTGGACAGAAGAAGAAGAAAATGCCTGTTCGTGCATGACAGGCGCCTTTTTAATACCCCAAAACCGCAAATTTTGTTTGTCCACGTATCCGTAGAGATGGAAGTGAGCCCAGTTACTTAAAACTCTTTTAACTCAAAATCGAATACCCAATTAACTGCAAATCAGTACGTTTAAGAGCAATACAAATCCACTATAAGTAGGTCTTCGCAATAATCTAAAATTAAGCTCAATTTGACACGAATCGCAATTTAACTAAGGGCCACCTATTAGCGCAAATTTCGAGATGAACTATTCATAAACGACATTGAATGAAAACATACATAACTAGTATCATGGATCCTAAACGACAGATATCTCACTCCATCCATCGTCCCTTTTGGCTGCCACAAAATTCTCTTTTTAAAATTTTAATATTAGGTATAACATTTGTTTAGGCATTATTACCCGTAATCAGAGCTTTGATTAATAGGACAAGAGCTTCTTCTCTCGATTAAAAGTGGATGCTCTCTGCTGTTTTGAATTCAACATCTGCTGCTTCCTTTTAGATGAGATAATATTTTGACACTGATCGATTTTTTTTTGATAAGATGTAAAATGAATGAGGCAATTGAATACAATATTGATTAAAGTGTTCGTAAAATACAGCCTGCCCCAACTCATCCTGAATATATTTCAAAATTGGATTGACAGGATAAGCTATCGGCTTTTTTTTTCTGAATAAACTTATTACACTACAACTAATCATAATTAAACTTACAAAATTTAAAAAAAAAATTGTTTGCAAGTAATAAACATTTAAAAGAAACTTGATGGTCTACCCCTCTTCTTTAGGTGGTGGAAATCTGACGTATTTACTTCCTGTTGCATGTATATACACGTACAGTGTAAAGACAGATTGAGTTTTAGCATAAACAACAGAAGGAAGACCAAAGACCAGTAAAAGGCCTCGCCTTGGGTGACGGAGGCAAAGGAACTTGAAAACTAGCTATCAAAGATTATTGATTGTTTTGCTGTCGACATTCTTTTTCCATGATGCCTTAAGTCTTTTCTAAATGAACGATATTTTCTTGCTATCCTGCAAATGTTCCACCCAAAAGACAATAATGAAATTGGGTAAAGAGAGATGCAATAGGTTTGCCACCACAACTTTCTAAATGATTAGTCTTTAGGGTACTTTAAAAGCTTATACACTATATATTCGAATTTTGTACGATGTCAGTAAGTGTTTTATAGTGTGTACTCAGTAACGCTATCATAAACCATTTTTATAGTGATTTTTTTAAGGATACGAGTGGAATCAAACCTCAATGGGTTTTGTTTCGTTCCAAGAGGCAGTATCTATAAGCTTAAACTATGAACCGTCGTAACATACAAACATATGTTATAAAAGTCGACCACCAGTCAAGTGCCTCGTTCGAAAACAAAAGCAAATAAATATTAGGCCGACAACCACTAGAGTATTTATCAAACAACCTCTCTTTGCACATTGCGCTGTTCAATATGGTATTCCTCTTCATAAATATGGCTCGTTTTTGTCGGAGGGTATTTTTCAACTCCTATGAAATGCACAAAAGAATTCAACATATGTATTTTTAACTTAATATGCGGATTCGGCATATTTTATTCTTTTTTTTTCGGAAAAACCAGAATGGAACTGAAGAAGGAAATCCAAAAGTTGTCAGAAGATGGTGTTCTCAGCGAGTCCAAGTGTCGGCGTTAGAAATGGCAATTTCGACCTTTTAACAAGAAGACCCCGACAATAAGCTAGAAATTTATCTTTTGTGGTTTAGGAACTCACAAGGGAACTCAACAAAAGCCATATGACGACCATTGATCGACACCCTTTAAAAAAATACAAAATATGGAAAAAGTAATAATCACCAACATGCTTTCCATGTGGCAATCTGGATTTCGTAATAGGTGCAACTGTGAATCAGCGGTTGTAAATGTAACCACAGATTTGCGCTAGATTAGCCCTAGATACTGATCAGATTGGTGTCGCTGTTCAGCTTGATTTTTCAAAAGCTTTTGATTTCATAGACCACAGAACTCTGCTTTCTAAATGAAGAAATAGTTATGACTTTCGAAACCTTCGTTAAAACTCCTACAAGAGTATTTTCAGAATCGCATCCTAACAATTGGAACTGAGATAGGAACATCTGAACCATTTTTAACAAACTCAGGTATGCCGCAGAGATCGATATTAAGGCCACTTCTTTTTTCTATCTTCAGAAATGACCTTCCGGATAAAATTACTAACTGTCATGTCCACATGTATGCTGATGATGTGTTGATATATCTCACTCGTCCAATTGGCTTAATGGAAGACTGTGTAGCTAGAATAAATGAAGATTTGTCAAACATATATTTACGGGCCAGAATGAATAAGTTCTCTATGAACCCATTAAAATCTCTCATTGTACCTCAACAATACATATATCAATCGATTTGTCGTGAGCAGCGGTATTACATAGGATGGTTTTTAGTACTCGTATCCTGAATCCGTTATTGGGCCGTTTATACGATTTTTAAACCGAAAAAACGCATTTTTTATCCCTTACACACATATTACTACAAATTGGTGGAACAGATTTGAATATGATTTTATTCTTCGATTAGTACATTTCTTGGTGAAGATGGTGAAGATTGATATATCAATCATTATTATGTAAATCTTATAATGGAAGTTATAAGCAAAAATGTAATTATTTGAGATTTACATAAATCTCAGATATGTGTAGGTCATTGCGATCAATAACCCACCGGTGGAGCCAAGCGGGTGGACCAGATCTACGCACTGTTGCCGGGCCTAACGCAACACATGTCGTAATGGGTACGCACATGGTGGAACAAACTTTGAAGGTCCTTGCGGTGAATGTTAATTCACTGATTAGGATCGAACGAAGAGCCGCGATGTTTAAATTGCTACAAGACCAAACTCCTGATGTGCTTTTCGCTAGCGAAACCAAGCTAACCGATGAGCACGAACTGGAGTACAATAATTATATTGTTAAAAGAAGAAACCGGCGTAACTCCCAACGTGGAGGCGGTGTCGCGATCTTCATTAAAGAAGGCATAGAATTCCACAGAGTGTACAAGGGAGTGTTACGCAGGTTCCGGGTGTTAGAGGCAGTCGTCATTTACATCCCGCTCCGCAGTGGAAAGCGGCTGTACTTGGCCTCTGTTTATGCATCTGGGGCTTCACAATCCACCTTATTCATTACAGAGCTCGACACACTTTTTCGACTTCTGAGGCTGGAATCGGGGGAGAATTATTCTATAATCGGCGGGGATTTCAACGCTAGACACAGAGATTAGGGAAATAATTTGCCAAATACTAGAGGGAACCTACTACTCGATTGGTGGGGTCAGCACGATGCCATGTATAGACTCGGTCTTAAAGCGACGGATAACCCGTCGTTTCCCAGAGGCGGGTCTTATTTGGATCTATTACTGTACGACGAACGTATACGACTGACAGGTACAAATTTACAAACGCTTAACTGTCTGCGCACATTCGTGTATGACAGCGACCATTGCGGTTTTAGCACCGAAATTACAGTTCCCAACGAAATTGCGGAATTTGAGGAGTTTGTTCAAAGATACTCTTACAACTACAGTAAGACTCGATGGACACGCTTCTCCGCAACCTTGACAAGAGCACTCTCCTCGAACACGCTCCACCTACCGTCCAATAGGAATTTATCAAACGAGGAGATCGATAAGTACCTTAAACGAATGGACCAGACAATAAAACAAACTATGGACACTACAATACCGCGGTATAAACAAACGACTAACGAAAATCTGTTCCGCAATCCTACTATTGACGCACTGCACCGACAGAAAAGTAGACTTCTGACAAAACTTAAAAATTTGTACAGACAGTTTACAGACACACAACACCCAGAGATTAGGACACTGAAGTCGTCGATTAAAAATACTCAAATGTTAATCAAAGAGAATTACAGAATAGCTGTAAGTTTGTATTGGAACAACAAGGTACGGGCTGTAAACACCAGCAACCCGAATATGTTCCCGCAAATAAATAAACTATTTCGGAAAAAAAATCAAAACGACCAAGAAACTGAAGTCTTAAAATAGCCCGGACTACAGACAACGAACGGTTACTAACTATTGCAGGCATTGATACAAATGAGGCCGCTGATGATGACGACTTCTTTGTGATCGAGGATCCACAGGAGAAGATTGAGCCCACAGGGGCGACTTTCCAGGAAGTATACAAGGCCAATGATATCATTAGCCCTAATTATGACCTGGACGTCTTGGTGCACAACTTCTATATTCGAAATGAAGTAGAGAACTGGCGATCCGAGGGCTCTGGTTTCACCCGGTTCAGCGACGAAAATATGACAAATAACGACATTGCCAGAGAAGGTGAGTTACCCCCTTTCATTTCGAAGGAAGAACTCCATGAGATCTTCAACACAATCAGAAGTAAGAAATCAGTGGGGACCGATGGTATTCCGAACATCGTGCTTCGACATCTTCCTCTAGAAGCGGTGGACATTTATACCACCCTGTTTAATAATGCAATGAATAATGCACATTATCCAGCGCATTGGAAAACGGCGGTGGTTCAACCTATCCCCAAAAAGGGAAAGGATATATCCAATCCGGCGAATCTCCGGTGGATAAGCTTCCTTTCGAATATCAGTAAGGTTTTCGAAAAAGTAATCAATAGAGCGCTGACTAAGTGGGTTGAGGACAAACATATAGTTCCGGATAATCAATTCGGTTTTAAGGAAGGACATGCTACCTCACATGCCGCGTCTAAACTGGTGTCCGATATCCAATGGAATAAAGCCAAAAAACAGTGTACTGGTGCCTGCCTAGTTGACTTGGAGAAGGCTTTCGACACTGTATGGTTAGGAGGTCTTTTCTACAAGTTGGCTAGGCTGGGGATCAGTAAATCACTCTTGTACATTCTTTATAATATGCTAACCAACAGACAGTTCATCGTGAAAAATGGTGATGTGACTTCTGTTGGAATATTTCAAATTAAAAATGGTCTTCAGCAAGGCGCGGTCAATTCACCGATCCTATTCAACATTTATACAAGCGACTTGTTAGGTTCACTTCCCCATACTATTGCGTACGCAGATGACTTGATAGCGTACAGAACAGGTCCAAAAATCGAGGTCATTAATACTCTCTTACAGCGTGACTTCGATAAGATAAGACGATTTTGCGATGACTGGAAGTTGAAAATCAACTTTCAGAAGTCGGAAACCATTCTCTTTAGGACGCCGTTGTCTGGAGCCTCTAGGGATACCAGAAAAAATTGGCGAAAGTTCTCGATCATTGGACAACACGGACAGCCTCTTGCCTGTCGAAATGTAGTCAGATACCTTGGGATTTGGCTAGATCAGTTTCTGTATTTTAACAAAAATGTAGATGCTGCTCTGGCCAGAGCTAAAGGCGCTTTTGCCCTCACAGAGAGACTGTTTTATAGCAGCCAACTCGATGCGAGGGTAAAGATAATCTGCTACATGGCCCTTATCAGGCCCATGCTGGTATTTGGGTGTGCCGTGTGGTTCAATGTACGAGCAAGCTTAATGGAAAAGATTCGGGTGTTTGAGAGGGCTTGCCTTAGGGCTTGTCTTCGCTTGTACAGAACACCAGAGTCGGAGTACAAAATTTTTTATCCTAACGAGGTCCTTTACAACAGGGCGAAGCTAATACGAGTGGACAACTTCGTCATTAAGCTGACTCGAAGGCACATTGCAAGAGCAATGGCCTCGACGAATAACCTGATATCCGGGGCTTACTACCCCAATTACCTTTATCACGAGAGTGTGCGCTCCAACGGCTTCGTTCCACCGGAAGCATTCCTCTACTTTGATCAGATAGGGTTGATCCAGGATAGATCAGCGGTCCCGTTAATCTTCCATGTCGCTCGGACAGCTGTGGACAGGCGACTCAACTACAACAGAGACGTCGCCCACGGCAGGGTGGATCGTCTCAGGTTCAGTAGGGCGGTGGGGAATCGCGATAAGAGGGATGTCGTTCGGCAGCACCAGCATTTCTGGTGGTTGAATGATGGGGAAGATGTTTCGTCGTCGTTTCCGTCAATTACGGACCAGCCTCACTAATGAGGCAGAGCTGACCAATCTATTCGCTCTGTAAATAGCGATGGCCAGCTTACATAGGTTTAGGTTAGTATTAGGTTATATATTAGTATATATAAAGGTATATGCTAATATATGTATATTATTGTATAAAATGTCTATGTGTTTATACGTGTGTATTGTGTATGTAGGTTAGCTAGACTAAGGTTTATTTTAAGTTAGATATTAAGTTTTTATAAAAAATACAAAATTTTGTCCATATGCTAAGTTTTTGTTAACAATGTTTTTCTTAGCCTTAAGTATAGAAAAGAAATATCATAAAAAAATGTAAATGAAGTCGAAAGACATAGATATAAGAATTTAGAGTAGCTTAGAGTGCCTGTGTGGGGCCAGTAAGTTAGTATAAGATTGTTTAGTAATTTTAAGCTAGCATTTAAGCATTTTTTGTTAGTATGTAAGAGTTATTGATTAATAGAATAAAATACATTTAAAACTAAAACTAACCCACCGGTGGAGTGCGCGCATATCCATGTTTATGAAACAAACTTTTGTTTTTCTCTTTTCTTTCTTAGGACTATGGTAGGTTTCTTATGTAATTATTTGTTTTATAAAGGGTGTCCCATAATTCATCATCAGTGATGAAGCTCATTTATATCTTGATGGCTTCGTTAATCGTCAAAATTGTCGCATATGGGGTTCAGAAAACCCACGAATAATTGTTAAGAAACGAATGCATCCACAACGCGTGACTGTTTGGTGCGGATTTTGGGCTGCAGGCATTATCGGACCATTCTTCTTCGAAAATGCGGCTAGTCAGGCAGTAACAATTAATGGTGTTCGTTATCGTGACATTAGTGCCTAATTTACAAAAAATGTGCCTGTAATTGGCCCGTGTGTAGGCGCTTTACAGTAGGGTCAATGGACCAGCGCACACTAGACTATTTTTATCCCGGGATACAACGTTGCCACATGTACATTGTTGAGTGCCAGAAACGTGGGCTGCCACATGTCCATTTGCCAGTATGGTTAGTGAACAATACTATATTAGGCCGGATCAAAACCTTTCAACGCATAAAACAAGAGACTCCAGTTGAAGGTTTTCCTAGAGTTAGAAAAAATTATGCTCTTGGGAGAGTCTATGTAGTTCATCCCAACAACAATGAATATTTTCACTTGAGAATGCGTCTTCACATTATAAAGGGCCCATCGCACAAGGAGTAACTAATAATAGCTATAAAGCAGCATGTAAAGCGATGGGTCTCTTGAAAGACGACTCTGGGATACACATTAACGGAAGCTACTATTTGCAGTTCATAGAGGTCATTAAGGTATTTATTTGCCATTATTATATTATAGCGACAGATATTGTATCTCTCTGGAACAAGTATACAAGTATATATCAGATTACCATATGTCCAATATGATCAAAATATTTTTGACGGAGTGTTGTTAGAATTGAGTAAAACAGTAGAATAACTTTCGGGTAAATCCATTTCAGATTTTGGACTGCCGATGCCTACAAATATAACGAACCCTGAATTAACTAACGTTGAATGTGCAAGAGAAACTTCCTACGACCAATTAAACCTGTTTAAACAAATTATAGGTCAAGATGAACATCGCATGAATATGGATAAAAAAGAGTATGCGATGCGTTATTAACATTAATTGACAAAAACGAAGAAAATTTATATTTTCTTGGTGCTCCTGGAGGTACAGGAAAACTTATTTTATCAAATTGCTTCTTGGAAAAGTAAGATCTACTGGCAAATTTGCTTTAGCTGAAGCATCATTAGGAATTGCAGCTACACTTTTGGAAGGAAGCCGAACCGCTGATGCAACATTCAAACTACCACTAACGACTGCTACTGAGGACACAAGCACTGTTTGTAGCATTTCAAAACAAAGTTATAGTGGCAAATTAATACGTGACTGCTCATTAATAGTTTGGAACGATGCTACCATGTCGAACAAGTTTTCAATTTGCGCAGTACGGATTCACCAATGGGCGGATGCACGAAATTGTTGTCTGGCGACTTTTGTACCAGTGGTAGCAAAAGGGACACGTGCTGATGAAATCAATGCTTCATTGAAAAGATCTCTTCTCTGGCCATTGGTGAGTAGATTTAGACTTAAAACAAATATGAGAGTGTCATAGTCAGCACACGAAAACCGGGATTTTTCAGAGTTATTGCTCAAAATAAGAAATGGACAGATGTCACAAAGCAATGGAAGAGTTAATCTATATATATAAGACTATAACTTGATTCGAGGAGAGACTTATTTTGTCACCTTCTAACAATCAAGTAGGCAAAGTGAACGACTTGATTACCTCTAAAATTAATACACAGGCGCATACATACTATGTAGACATTGGGCTAGACCATGAAGAGGCTATATATTTCCCAGAAGAATTTCACAATTACCTGCAGCCTTCTGGATTGGTCTAAAAACTGACCGGATGTGGGATTGGAGAAACAGTGGTTATTCCACGGATTTTTTTCATACCGACGTTTCTTCCATTCTATTTTAAAAGATTGCATTTTCCAATAAAATTGTCATTTTCAAATACTATTGACAAATCACAAGGTCAGACATTCAGGGCTTAGACCTGAGCGTTAAGTGCTTTGGCCATGCACAGCTACAAGTAGCTCTTTCGCGCATCACATAGCAAAATTTGTTCTTATTGTGTAACCGAAAGTCAGCCGCAAACATTGCTTATAAAGAAATCCTATAATCAAAGACAGTACATCACATTTTTCACGTCTTTTGTTTTCTTAGTTACACCCGTGCGAATATAATAATGCGAATAATATTTGTCCTCAGTATTTGAGTGAATTTCTTAGTTTTTCGCGTTCTAAAAGAGGTCTTTTAATAAACTCGCCTAGATTTACACACACTATTGCGGAACGCTCTTTCTTTGTAACGGCAATTCGCTTGTGGAATAGTTTTCCACGTGAATTGCAAAGAACTAACTCACCACATGCATTGCGAATAAATTTACTTTTGCTAAAAACTCCTTTAAACTTGAACTTGAATACATATGAGAACTGAAAATATCACCTTTAACTGAATGTTTAACTACACTTAACTTATCTTCTTTCTTTATTGTTTTTCTAATATTTTCAGTCTTCTTTCCTGTTTTTTTTTCTTTTTTGTTAATTTGCTTATACGTAATGCTCATTACATTACATTCTTAATAATAAGATATATTGTCCCGTAGTATACGTAAACTATACGAATAAATAATAATATAATAAGATTAAAAATGTAAGGATCAGCCGTGCGGCATTGGATAAAGAATAGTGCCGCAGTGCGTCCCAGCTTGTCTTAAGAGGCGACTAAATGGGACACCAATCATATACAGGCAACTATGACACCAAAAATGAGCCTGTGACACTTTAACACCTTAAAACCTTCCCACAAGTTTGTGTGCAATCAGTGGGTTCCCACGTCTGGAGACTACCGGTGGGGTAAAAGAACAGTCAATCAATTCGAAGTGAGCATACAAGTGTCAAACCACTCAAACTTTAGATACACTTCATGGAAATGATCGCAATTAATACCACTACCCCGCTGGGCACCACGATTGCAACGCACTCGGGTGATCCCAGAGCAAGCAGAAGTGCTTGTGTCAGAGCCCGAAGGATTCCGGGGGCGGGCAAAATGAAGTTTCCAAAATATTTTCCTAAACTTCGGTTTGCAAGTTGGAACGTCGGATCGATGACCTCAAAAGTTTAGAACTGGAAGCGATTATGCGTCGCAGAACTCTACAAATCCCGTGCGTACAGGAAACGAAATGCTGTAATACAGGAAATAAAGCGCGTTTTCTAGATTTAAAAACTACGGCATTTAAGATGTTCTACCATGGAACGGTCAATGGACGAAACGGTGTTGGAATCGTTGTTGCAGCGGATCTTCTAAACAACAAGCGACCGCTTGATGAGTGTTAAACTCGTCATACACAATGAAACGTGGAACATTGTTAGCGCGTACGCTCCACAAAATGGATGCGACCAATCGGAAAAAGATACATTTTGGTCAGAGTTCGGTAATTTGCTTAGAAATATACCTATCGATGAGATGCTCTTCGTAGGCGGAGATTTAAATGGCCACGTCGGAGAAACAAATGTTGATTATGAGGACTGCCACGGCGGTAAAGGCTTTGGAACCAGAAATTGAGCTGGCGAAGACATCCTTGTAGCGTGTAGGGCTTACGGCTTAACCGTCTTAAATACAATTTTTATTAAACATCAACGACATCTTATCACCTATAGCAGCGGAGGCCATGAAACGCAACTAGATTATCACCTCTGCAAAATGTAGATGAGAAACCGTGTTAAGGACTGTAAAGTAATACTTGGAGAATCGCTAGTAAGCCAACACCGTCTGCTCATTACAGAATTTTTCACAGCGGAACCACCGAAAACAGGGGCATCGTTTGGAAAGCCAAAAATCCGGTGGTATAATCTATCGAAGGAACGAAGCGCAAGATTTATCGCACTGGCTAAAGAAGTACTTCACAATATAAACGGTATCGCAGACTCACTTAGCCCGCAAGAAATGTGGAACAGCATGCACGAGGAATGCATAACACTCGCAAAGTCCCATCTGGGGACTATATCGAAATACCATCACGTCGGCAAAGAAACATGGTAGTGGAATGACGAAACCAAACGAGCTGTGGCCGACAAGAAGAGTGCATTCCAAGCGTGGACAAAATGCGATCGGAGCGACGATATCGAAAAAGCTCGACTGGCTCTTGAATACGAGTGTCTTAAAAAGATCGCAAAGAAAGTCCTGGCTCGAACTCGAGCGGCAGAAGCGGAAAACCTGTACCAGGAGTTGGAACAAATATCCTCACGATCAGCGGATAGAAGACAAGCTATCCAAGAAGTTCAAACGTCGTACAATACTAAAATGCCAAATATTTTTAAGCTCGCTGCACAGAGGCGAAAAAATTCAATGGAAATAACCTCGTCGAAATACATCAAAAACGCAGACGGTCGCTTACTAACAAATGAAAAGGAAATTTGTGACCGGTGGCTTGAATACTGCAAGGAGTTGCTTAACAAACAGTTTCCACGTGATATCGTGCCGACAGCTGGTCTATTCGAGGAGGAAGTTTCGGACTTTTCAATCGAAGAAATAAGTATAAAAAAAAAAAAAAAACACTATGGCGCTGACAGCCCGTTATGGGCCATGGCCTAGCTTCTTGACTCTCATTTGTGTTGCTCATGTTGTCATTTTTAGTCACATCTGAGCGGGGCCTACGGTTTATCGCCGAGTCCGAACGGCACTCCTTAGAAGCTTTTTCGTAGGCAATTTTACTTTCGGGAGTTTGCCATTGCCCGCCGAAAGGGTGATGGCGATTTGAAAAATTGATAGTGACCCAGCCAGGAATCGAACCCAGACTGTCTGCGTGATAGTCCAATGAGCTAACTACCGCGCCATCGCCATCGCCAGAAATAAGTATAGCAATTGGAAAAATGAAGCCGGGGAAAGCGGTGGGACCAGACAGCATTCCATCAGAGTTTTGGTCGAAGATGGAGGGGATCGGCAGCGTTTGGCTATCGAAACTTTTAAATAAATTAAAATGTGGACAACCTATGCCGAATCAATGGAGAAGTAGCTTCTTGGTTCCATTATACAAAGGAAAAGGCGACACTCGAGAATGCAACAACTACCGTTCAATCAAGCTTATGTCACTCACAATGTAAATCGTCGAAAGAGTCTTAAACGAACGTTTTCGGCAAATAATAAAGCTCGATAATAGCCAGTGTGCATTTGTTGAAGGAAGATCGATGGTGGACGCTATCCAAAGCCTACGAATAATAATGGAAAAGCACCGAGATTCGTCTAAGGATTTACACTCGACGGAAACGTGATAACTGCGGTTAAAAGCTCTGCTGGACTAACGAGAGAATTTCCAGTTAATGTCGGAGTGCATCAAGGAAGCGTAATTAGCCCTTTCCTCTTTAACGTAGCATTCGACTATCTTTTAAAAGACTGCATGCGCGAAGCAAATGTAACGCCAATTCTCTTCGCTGACGACGCAGTTATACTTAGCGATAACGTCGAAGATTTACAGAACGCATTAGATTCATGGAGAAATGCGCTAGAGAGAAACGGGTTTAAGATAAGTCGTTCAAAGACGGAGCATTTGACGTGCCCATTTGCGCATCCGTTGCGACCTGTTCCGGATATAATGTTAGACGGAATAGTTCTTCCGAAAAGCACTATCTTTAAGTACTTAGGATCAATCGTTAACATGGAAGCGAAATGTGACGACGACGTAAACCACAGAGTGAGTGTGGGATGGATGAAATGGCGGGAAAATTCGGGAATCTTTTGCGACCGAAAATTTCCACTTGAATTAAAGGGGAAACTCTACACCACGGTTGTTAGACCAGCTCTTA
Source organism: Volucella inflata (assembly GCA_928272305.1). NCBI lineage: Eukaryota > Metazoa > Arthropoda > Insecta > Diptera > Syrphidae > Volucella > Volucella inflata. The sequence goes on along the minus strand of OV743720.1, from coordinate 15,554,069 downwards.
TGTACGGCTCACAGTGCTGGACAATGTACGAAGGGTTTTAAAACAAAATGACGGCAGCGGAAATGAAAATGTTAAGGATGTCTAGTGGAGTCACTAAACGCGATTGCATTAGATCTACGCGTATAAGAGGAAGTCTACATATAAAGAATTCGGTAACCGAACAGCTTGAGGCGAATAGAATAAGCTGGTATTGCCACGTTCAAAGAAGATCTGCGGAAAATCCGGTTTAAAAGGCACTATCAACTACGGCCACTCCAACTTTAGGAAAACGAGGTCGGAAAAAGAATTCCTGGATTTCTCAGATGGCAAATGCGCAACAACGCCTGTTGTAGACGGGTTCTGCGGTCTGCGACATTAGCCAACCCCATAAGCGGAGCAGTAGCGATGCAGTTAAAATGGGAAACTCGTTACGCATAAGTTCGTATAACGAGGAAAGGGTTAATAAAAGGATAAGAAGAAGAAGATTAAAAATGTAAGGATTCTTTCATCTCTTGTGTTTGACAATTAAATGAACCTATTTCACTTAAATGTTGAACTCTCTTTCTATATTTTTAGTTTTATAGTTTTTAGTTTTATTCTTTTAGAGTCAATTCATATTTAAAAAAATGTTTTCGCAAGATAAATTCAATTAATATAATAGAAATAATACAGTGACATTTTATATTTTCTATACGTAATGTATTAAAATAGTGTCAAAGGCCACTTCAATGAGCTTTATTCTAAATATTATGAAATATGGGTGGGGTGATCCATTTAGTTTTTAATAACATTAAAAGAAATAAAAAGTAAAGTAAAGATACTTTTATAGAAAGTATAGCAAAAGATGCAAATTAAAAATTAGAAATAAATGCGAGGTACAAAGAAAATAAAAACTGTAGAAGCAAAAAAAAAAATTAAAAATCTAAGCCTACACCAGAATATCAGAGAAAAGGTATTCTACGTTATGTAAATCATAATCAAAGAGCCAATTCTTTACATACTTTATAAAACTGCCAAAAATTGTTATTGCCCTAATATTCAAAGGGAGCTTATTAAATAACCGGCATGATGAGACCAAATCAAAGTTGCAATATGCAGTTGTGCGGAAAATGGGTACAGTAACAATATAAGCAAAGTTTCTGCCTAGATTGTAGTCAGAAATTAATCTGTAATTAAAATTACCTGACCTCTTAAAGAAAGTTTTCAGCACTTCAAAACAATACAAATGACGGACTGGGAGAATTTTCATATCACGAAACAATGGGAAACTTGGATGACGACGATGCTTGTTGCAGATTTTTCTCACTACACATTTTGCAATACTAATAAGGGCTTAATTGTATTCATATACACGCCCCCCCAACATACAATTCCGTACTGGAGTCTCGAGTGAAAAATACCATAAGGAAGTGTACTTCGAAAATATTTCGTTAAGGACTGTGTATGGCTTGCAAACGACATCCTAGAATCAATTGTAACCTCTTGATATTTAAGCTCATCCACTTTCTCAATTAAAAAGCAATCATCACTGCAATTAAGATTGCTACAGAAGGTTGGAAGAAGTTGGCTTGAAACACAATTACAGCCTGCTAATCTATACTTTTGGCAATCTGATGCATGAAAATAAACGTCCGCATTCATATTCCCTGAGATGGCTAAATTAAAAAATATTATTTTGGTTTTTGAGCTAATGCTCAGGTTATGCTCGGTGAAGCAGATTCTTAAGAGACTTAGATCCCAATTGATATCGGAGATTAGACCCAAGGCACTGTGAGAGCCAAACGAACAGCCAATATCATCTGCGAAAGCCGTAAGTCTACTCCTGAAATTCAGGGAAAACTGAGAGTTTACATAAATAAGAAATAAAATGGATCTCAACACAGAACCTTGAGGAACGCCCAAATTAAATTTACGAATATCGCTTCTCACACCATCAATCCATTTATCCAAACCATTTGAGATCTGTTTGATAGGTATGATCTAAGCCAATCTAGCATGAATCCATGAACACCAGATTTCCATTTTATCGAACAATATAGTATGGTTTACCATGACAAAGGCTTTTGTGATGTCAACAAATAGTCCAGCAGTGAACTTTTTATCATCAAGGTTAAACAAAATATTGTAGCAGAAATTTAGAAATGCGTCTTCTGTAGATTTAGTGTGCTGAAAACCAAATTGCATTGGACTGAAGAACCTTATTAAAATATGACCTTATTCAAATATGACATTATCCTCTCTTTAATAACCTTTTCAAAAAATTTGCTAAAAGTCGGCAAAAGTGTGATAGGCCTATAGTTTTTCATATCGTCTGATGAACCTTTTTTAAACAGCGGAACTACATCAGCGCACTTGAGCGCCCCGGGAAAGGTTCCAGAGAATATACTGCGGTTAAAAATTACCACTAGCACATTAACCACAAAGCATGCAATGCGTTTCAAAAGTACATTTGAAATACCATCAAAGCCACATGAGTTCGAGTTTTTTGTGATCCAATTGCTTTTAAGAGCTCCAAAGCAGTGATAGGCTCGAAGGCAAAGCTAGTCCTTTGCGACTGGTCACCACAGCTTCCTAAATTCGTACATCGAGTGCTTCTTCTTTGAACTGTTTGTAGGTTGTTGGTTATTGACGTGAAATACCAATTAAATGCATTAGCAATGTCGAGTTTATCAGAAAGTTCGCAGTTGTTCAAGCAGATTGAAAGAGGTTTTTTGGCAGAAGGAGACTTGTTCAAAATATCGTTCACTACTTGCCATTCAGATTTTAGGTTTCCCTTAGCAGAAATGAATTTATGTCTGTAATAGGTATCGCGGCAAAAAGCAATTTCTTTTTTTAGTTCAAAGCACATTTTTTTAAACTTATTTTTCAGCCTATGGTTAAGGGGATTCTTAGAGCACATTATTCTAAGCTTATTGTTTTTTGTTTACTTTCTTAATGAGTTGACTTGAGATCCAGGGTTTAAGTCTTTTGTTAAATTTTGCTAGTGGTTTTGTAGAGGAGCAGTTCGAGATAAGTCTAGTTAGGCAGACACTAAACGCATTATAGGAAGCAGAAGTATCACTTTCCATGTAAACATCCTCCCAAGACTCATAAAATAAAAGATTTTTAAGCTTCATGAAATCAATTTTTGTCTTTGTTTTTGGGGGCCATTGAAGAATACGGCTGGTACTTTTGCTTCGAAAAATGTTTACCAACAAACCTACCATTGAGTGGTCAAATCATATGTGCACCTTTCACAGGCGCTCAATGGGAAGTCTAGAAAACGCCCATAAATATGATCCAAACACGTTCCCGCAGCCAACCTTGTAGGTTCATTAATGAAACTAGGTAAACCATGGGAAGCTAGAAGAGTCAGGTAATTAGTCACAGTTTCGCTACTATCTAAGAGGTTAAGATTAAAATCTCCCAAAATAATTAAGTTTATTGATTTTAGTTTGTCCAACAGACAAGAAAGTTCTTCTATAAACGCTACAACATTGAACATATGCAGTCGATAGACGGACAACAGAACAAAATCTATCTGATTAAATCTAACAGACACCTATAAAATGTCTGCAATCACAAAATCGACACACTTCTCTTCATTTACTATTAATTTTTCTTTAATAAAATAGCCGACCCCGCCTGCAGCGTAATTTTCATTTGGATCCGCAAGGAAAACACAACCCGGCAAATGATAATCTTTAATTTCAAACCCGTAAATCCAAATTTCAGATACAACAACAATATCCGGAATGCAATGAAAAGAATCAAGATGGATAGCAAAAGACGCAAAATTTTCACCCAAACTTCTAATATTCTGGTGTATGATAAATAGTTTGTTTATGCAGTATGAGCACTTATGTCGAGGATAGAAAAGTCATCATTTGTATTATTAAATTCAGAATTCATTGAAAATTAAAAAAAATCCAAGCAAGTGCAAGATCAGTAAAAGATCTAATCGAAATGAGTAAATGACTTTTCCACCCTCCTCCTACCGCACAAGTATTTGATTGTTATTAAACCACACAAATTTATAATTTTTCCGCTTCCTTACTTCTTTCGCCTGCATGAAGAGAGCCCGGGTGTATGAAGTCAGTGCATCGTTGATATATATTCCGCTTTCCTTTCTGCGGCTGCTACTGCTGGTGTGGGCGCTATCTTTATCACTCGCGTTAGAAATTAGGTTTCCCTTGTTTTTCTTCTTCTCGCTCATGATCCGCTGCTTCATCGACAGGTCATTGAATCTAACACAGATGATTGATTTAGATGGTCTGTTGTTTTATCTTGCACATTTTTCACGTAGCATCTGTCTATACTAGTATCGGGAACATCAATTGACAAAGCATTTTGGAATATTTGCTTGGCCTTGTTGATTGCATTATTGTTGGTGACATTTTGCACGCCAGCAATTTCGATGCAGTTGGAGAGAAGATGTTGTTGTTGTCAATTTAGTTTACGAGTACTTTCCAGTGAATTTACCCTCGCTTTTAGCTCCGCATTTTCGGTTCGTAGCTCGCTGAATGAAGACAAGAAGCGATTGTTTGTTTCTTCCAGCTTGGTTACCTTCAAATAAACCATTTGGAGAGTAAATTCAGATTCGGCTTCAATGTGAGTAGGTGTATATGGATGCGCTGCTGTTGATTGACCTCTGTTACAGGTTTCTTGTTTACGGTTAGCAGAGGAAGGCGGTTCGCTTTCTTTCTTTTCTCCGCATTGCTTTTTTTTATTGTTAATAGTTGTTTCAGACATACGCATAGACATTCGCCTGAGCACTTCGCACTTGTCACAACGAAAACTTTTTCCAGAAAAGAACATGAATTCTGCATCTTGTTCGCTTAAATTTACGTACGATATGTGAAAAAAACCAAAGCAATCACTACAAGATATCTTAGTGGAACAATTCCTTTCGATTTTTTCAGTACAAAGTAAAGAAAAAACTTTTACTTAATGTTTCTACTAAGGTGCGCATCCCACGACACTTGTAGCGACAATACTCGTTTAATGTATGGATGAAGTTTTTACATGAAATAAAGTATAAAAAAAAATGGGAAAATGAGTACGAAAATAATTATCTGTGAATAACTTCAGCTTTCAATGCGCTAGGGCACACATTTGCACTAGTTTAGTTGTGAAAAAATGATGCATCAGGCTTTTTTCCAAAAAAGGCACCATCCGATTAACACTTGTTCCGAAATCTGCAAAACTTCCTTAATAAAAAATATTGTTGACCTCGGAATGATGTCCAAAAGGGTCTTGGGTATTTTTTTCGGCAAAGCTAAACCTTTTTTTCAGTGACGGCATTAAAAATTTGCCTGAGAAGTGGGCAGAAAATTTGTCTAATGAGAGGAGTTATATTGATGATGAAATTTTTGATTGAGTGCAAATTATTTTACATAAAACAGACATCGTGCAATACTTATTATAAAACATGATATGTTGACCCTTAGTACCAGAAGAAATATTTCAACATGTCACACCAGGGTTACAGCCTTTTAGAAAAGACGTCAGAAATTTAACAAAAGTTATAAATTCCATTAAGTTTTCATTCATTGTTTAACTTTAACTGCGAACACAGTGTTGACCGTATGAATCTAAAAGGACTGAGATTAACCATAATCTGTAAGATGACATGATATTGTTGATTAAACTATGCACTGAGCGATACATAGCTGTCGAAGCATAGTACTAACTAAGCTTGATTGTCACATTAATATGGTAGGACAGAAAAAAATTGTTAAATAGCTTCTTAAAAAACTAAATATCAAGAGGAAGTTGCAAGTCAAATGAATTTGAATCAATAAATGGCGTTAACAAATAGCGTTGCAGATTCTTTTTTCAGTTGAAAAATATATCATAACCACTCAATCATTAATCTGTTACTATTTGCTCTTATATCCCTGAAACCATCTAATGGCCACAGAATTTCTGGGCCCTTATAACAAAGGTGTCTCCAAAAGAGCCTAGGGTTCCAAGATGTGGTTTGAGTTAAGTACCCAGCCAGGAAAAAAAACCAACTATTGAGAAGAACCATTTAAGCTTTATATCATCCGAAACCACACAAAAGAAACAGATAATGTTGTCAAGGACTATTTCTATTAGCTTCTTGATAAAATAAAAATACTGTTTCAAATTTTAATAGAGAAATATGACATCTTAAGTAACAAAATAAGAAAGCACAGCTTAAGCAACACCTACACGTACAACCAGATTTAAGATAAATGATTGTGAATAGATTTAACGTTGAACCCTTGCTGACCTCCGTATCCCTCAAACTCTCATCAACGATTTAACAACGTACCTACATTACATGCTTAATAGCATGAAAATCAATTTATGATTGGCGCATGTACAAGAGATTTTATGTACCTTTAAAATGTTAGTACATAGCGCGGGCTAAGGAAATTTTGAGAGGGAGAAAAGGTAGATACCGATGTCCGTTGGTTTTAAATGTCTGAATATTGTAATGGCCTGGAAAAAAAGACCTCGGCAGGGCATTCCATGAGCAAGTTGTTCGACTTAGGAAAGGACCACTATACTTCAGGGTACGCCCGAAAGTGGGCGCGATGGATATTAAGGTTGGAGTTTTGAAGGAGCGGAATGCTACTGGCAATCTCTGTGGAGCAGTTGGTTGATAACAAGCTATAGAACACGGTGAGGCAGGAGACTGTGGTCGAAAGCCTGCAAGAAAAAGTCTTGCGGGGTCAAATCGCCAATCTCCTTGGCCAGTTCACATCACCTCTACGTGAGATGACCATGTTCTCGGATCGCTCGTGCAGAATTTCCAATGCGGCGTGAGCTGTGTGGCACGTAGCGATGTTCTGTTAAGACCACATGTCGTTGATGTCCATATTTTTCAATTTAGGCCAAAAAAAGTTGGTAATCATCGACCTATCGCACTCGCCATTGACGGTGATGGCTTGGCGATGGACCGATGACGGCGCAAGCCCAAAATCCACATCAAACAGTGACGTTTTCGGGATGCATTGAACGTTCTTGGATCTCATGTGGATTGGTATGGTCCCAAATTCGAAAATTCATAAAGAAATGGGCCTCATTGCTAAATATGATTTTTCGATGAAAATTAGGGTCAGTTTTCAACTGCTCCAGAGCCCATTCGGCGAACACACATCGTTGTCTATGCACATTTACCTTCAGCTCCTGGGTACGTTGAATTTTTAACGGGTACAGGCCCAAGTCACAACGCAAAATTCGCCAAATTGTGGTCTGCGAAAGGCCGAGTTCTTGTGAGCGACGCGAAATTGACAGCATCGGATTCTCCTGCACACTCTCACGGACAGCGGCGATGTTTTGGGCAGGTCTTTGCGTATCTACGACATACGGGTGTTGGTTTATCGTTTACTGAACCAGTGGACTAAAATATATCCACCACACTGCGAATAGTCTTCTCTGTAGGACGATTATGGCGACCGTAGAATGGACGAAGAGCACGGAACGTTGTACAAACAGCACACTAATCTTGATAAAACAATTTCATAGTTTGCACTTGTTGTTCAACGATATATCTATCCATGGTCATTTGGCAAAACAGACTGAATAAATCACAGCCAATTTGACAGATGTAGCTTCAACAATCCCAATAACTTCGTATTTTGAAGTTCCTGTCAAATTCATCACAACGCCGATGGAAAGTGCTAATTACTTTGTGAAGGACGGCAGCAATCTCACCAAAATCTTTGATATCTACACACTTGCAGGGCGCTGTCATGTAACTTCATAATATCCTACTTGAGACAATTTTACGAAACTCGCAAGCCAATACAAGAAGCATATATTTTGGCCTCGTTTGCCGTACTTTGGAGAAAAAGCGGCATCCGCCGCTCAGGGCCGAAGAGTCTCTGAGGGAAAACCTCATCTTAAGAGACGCACGCAGGGGAGATTTTACAACCTTGCATAAGTTAATGGATTTATTGATAACACGACGCCTTCCAGCTTGAGAAAGTGCAAGATGACACTGGTAAACCAAGCTCCAAATCTAAGCATGAAGTAATGTAAAAGTATATTTGTTCGTATGTGTCTAAAAAAATCAGTTTTTATCTTCTGTATAAGGGCATGATACCGATGATAAACAACAATAAACAAAATAGTAATTGCAACTTTGTCTTTAAAATAAACGAATGAGTTCAGCTTTAAGAACCTCCAAACCATTGACAATATTTCTTTTCGGGTAACAAAGCTTTCCAGAATTGTTAGCAACTGGGGCAAGTGGTTATTTTTATTTGTTCTGTATTTCGTCACGTAACAAAAACATGGTCATATATGTACAAGTAGAAGTATATCCAAGTCTTGTGTATATATTTATTGGCTGTAATCCAGTAAAAACAGAGTCTACGGTCCACTCAAAAACAATACTCAATGTATGTATATTGCGTAGTCACACCTTGAGCCAACAGTGGTTGGGGACAAAAAACAAAAACAAAAACCAAAGAAAAACCTCAATACAAGGGCACCGCCAAAATATGTTGTTTCGGTGTCGCACTACCATAAATAAAGTGGTCGAGGTAGTCGCAGTAGATTACCACCCACCCCTGAGAAAAAACACTTGCTATAATGGTATAATGGTAAGTGCTAACCATGAAAGCCGATGGACGAAAAGGCATATTTACAAGCCCTGGGGCAAAATATCAAAAGACTACGACAAACTTCATGCTACGAATTCCTGTGCCATAACCAAGGAATATACTATATTCAATTCTGTTTTTTTTTTTTACGAGGAAGTGAAATAAAAAATGTTTGCTGCTAGCTTAAGATATATATAGGTACGTTTATTCTCTGCAATTAATTTTCGATGCCACCCATGGAGAAAAAAATTGAACAAATCTTTGTATACGAGTAGTTTGAGGCAAGAAAAAAATCATCATTTTTTAACCTCTCTGTTGTCGAAAGATTTAATCATATTTTTAGGAATATCATGGAGGCAGAGGATTGAAATCGACTGAATTGTTATATTAAGGATTCTATGAAGGACTTATATTCTGCATAGTTCGAATTTCAACGTTCTATTAATTAAACAAGTTTGCAGCGAACTCATTCAGTCTGGACGTCTCTCTCACATCCACGTGTTCATCATTATGACTTATCAAATTTTCGGTACTAAGACTTACCTCTACCACTCATTTGTATAGGCACTTCAATAGCACACCTCCCATATGTAGATGCAATCCCAGTATTTACCTAAATGCATCCAGCGTCAGCACTTTCGAGTGGTGTGAAGTATGTCAGAGGACATTTTCAAAACGTCTCTGTTGAATCTTTTATGCCGCAATGAACAGAGTAATTTGGGCGTGGACTGAATAAACTATATAAAGATGTAGATGTTGTCTTAAAAACTAAAGCACGGACATTCCATTGGCATATAAAGCTTATGGAGGATAGTTCTTTGAGAGAATCTTTGAATTTCAGCATCTAGGATCGAGACGACCAAGAAGGCCAAGTGTCCTTTTTGAGGGCAAAGCAATCGCTGATGGTGGCAATGCAAAACAAACTAGGATCAAGGAGGATGAAAAACTATCGTTTTCCAGACCAAGACTCCTAACAGGTCAAAAGGCCGTAAACTAAAATGTAAGTGAGAACTATGGCTGGATCAACATTTGTTAAAAGGTCCGTGCGGCATCGGATAAAGAATAGTGCCGCAGTGCGTCCCAGCTTGTCGTAAGAGGCGACTTAATGGGACACCAATCATATACAGGCGACTATGACACCAAAAATGAGCCTGTGACACTTAAACACCTTAAAACTTTCCCACAAGTTTGTATGCAATCAGTGGGTTCCCACGTCTGGAGACTACCGGTGGGGTAAAAGAACAGTCAATCAATTCGAAATGAGCATACAAGTGTCAAACCACTCAAACTTTAAACTTCATGGAAATGATCGCAATTAATAGCACTACCCCGGTGGGCACCACGATTGCAACGCACTCGGGTGATCCCAGAGCAAGCAGAAGTGCTTGTGTCAGAGCCCGACGGATTCCGGGGGCGGGCAAAATGAAGTTTCCAAAATATTTTCATAAACTTCGGTTTGCAAGTTGGAACGTCGGATCGATGACCTCAAAAAGTTTAGAACTGGAAGCGATTATGCGTCGCAGAACTCTACAAATCCTGTGCGTACAGGAAACGAAGTGGTGTAATACAGGAAATAAAGCGCGTTTTCTAGATTTAAAAACTAAGGCATTTAAGATGTTCTACCATGGAACGGTCAATGGACGAAACGGTGTTGGAATCGTTGTTGCAGCGGATCTTCTAAACAACATCGTTGGTATCTTGAAAATAAGCGACCGCTTGATGAGTGTTAAACTCGTCATACACAATGAAACGTGGAACATTGTTAGCGCGTACGCTCCACAAAATGGATGCGACCAATCGGAAAAAGATACATTTTGGTCAGAGTTCGGTAATTTGCTTAGAAATATACCTATCGATGAGATGCTCTTCGTAAGCGGAGATTTAAATGGCCACGTCGGAGAAACAAATGTTGATTATGAGGACTGCCACGGGGGTAAAGGCTTTGGAACCAGAAATTCAGCTGGCGAAGACATCCTTGTAGCATGTAGGGCTTACGGCTTAACCGTCTTAAATACAATGTTTATTAAACATCAACGACATCTCATCACCTATAGCAGCGGAGGCCACGAAACGCAAATAGATTATCACCTCTGCAAAATGTCGATGAGAAACCGTGTTAAGGACTGTAAAGTAATACTTGGAGAATCGCTAGTAAGCCAACACCGTCTGCTCATTACAGAATTTTTCACAGCGGAACCACCGAAAACACGGGCATCGTTTGGAAAGCCAAAAATCCGGTGGTATAATCTATCGAAGGAACGAAGCGCAAGATTTATCGCACTGGCTAAAGAAGTACTTCACAATATAAATGGTATAGCAGACTCACTTAGCCCGCAAGAAATGTGGAACAGCATGCACGAGGAATGCATAACACTCGCAAAGTCCCATCTGGGAACTATATCGAAATACCATCACGTCGGCAAAGAAACATGGTGGTGGAATGACGAAACCAAACGAGCTGTGGCCGACAAGAAGAGTGCATTCCAAGCATGGACAAAATGCGATCGGAGCGACGATATTGAAAAAGCTCGACTGGCTCTTGAATACGAGCGTCTTAAAAAGATCGCAAGGAAAGTCCTGGCTCGAACTCGAGCGACAGCAGCGGAAAACCTGTACCAGGAGTTGGAACAAATAGAAGACAAGCAGATAGAAGACAAGCAGATAGAAGACAAGCTATACAAGAAGTTCAAGAAGTTTAAACGTCGTCCAATACTACAGTGCCAAATATTTTTAAGCTCGCTGCTCAGAAGGGAAAAAATTCAATGGAAATAACCTCGCCGAAATACATCAAAAACGCAGACGGTCGCTTACTAACAAATGAAAAGGAAATTTGTGACCGGTGGCTTGAATACTGCAAGGAGTTGCTTAACAAACATTTTCCACGTGATATCGTGCCGACAGCTGGTCTATTTGAGGAGGAAGTTTCGGACTTTTCAATCGAAGAAATAAGTATATCAATCGGAAAAATGAAGTAGCTTCTTGGTTCCATTATACAAAGGAAAAGGCGACACTAGAGAATGCAACAACTACCGTTCAATCAAGCTTATGTCACACACAATGAAAATCGTCGAAAGAGTCTTAAACGAACGTCTTCGGCAAATAATAAAGCTCGATAATAGCCAGTGTGGATTTGTTGAAGGAAGATCGACGGTGGACGCTATCCAAAGCCTACGAATAATAATGGAAAAGCATAGAGATTCGTCTAAGGATTTACACATGGTATTTATCGACCTCGAGAAAGCATTCGATCGAGTGCCTAGGGATCTCATATGGGCCGCGCTGAGGTCTCAAAACGTACCGGAAACGTATGTTAGAATAATGCAAGACATGTACGGAAACGTGAAAACTGCGGTTAAAAGCTCTGCTGGACTAACGAGAGAATTTCCAGTTAATGTCGGAGTGCATCAAGGAAGCGTACTTAGCCCTTTCTTCTTTAACGTAGTATTAGACTATCTTTTAAAAGACTGCATGCGCGAACCAAATGTAACGCCAATTCTCTTCGCTGACGACGCAGTTATACTTAGCGATAACGTCGAAGATTTACAGGACGCCTTAGATTCATGGAAAAATGCGCTAGAGAGAAACGGGTTAAAAATAAGTCGTTCAAAGACGGAGCATTTGACGTGCCCATTTGCGCATCCGTTGCGACCTGTTCCGGATATAATGTTAGACGGAATAGTTCTTCCGAAAAGCACTATCTTTAAGTACTTAGGATCAATCGTTAACATGGAAGCGAAATGTGACGACGACGTAAACCACAGAGTGAGTGTGGGATGGATGAAATGGCGGGAAAATTCGGGAATCTTTTGCGACCGAAAATTTCCACTTAAATTGAAGGGGAAAATCTACACCACGGTTGTTAGACCAGCTCTTATATACGGTTCACAGTGCTGGACAATGTACGAAGCGTTTAAAAACAAAATGACGGCAGCGGAAATGAAAATGTTAAGGATGTCTAGTGGAGTCACTAAACGCGATTGCATTAGATCTACGCGTATAAGAGGAAGTCTGCATATAAAGAATTCGGTAACCGAACAGCTTGAGGCGAATAGAATAAGTTGGTATTGCCACGTTCAAAGAAGATCTGCGGAAAATCCGGTTAAAAAGGCAGTATCAACTACGGTCACTCCAACTGTAAGAAAACGAGGTCGGAAAAAGAATTCCTGGATTTCTCAGATGGCAAATGCGCAACAACGTCTGGGGTTAACCACTGAAGCGATCCAGGACCGAGCATTATGTAGACGCGCTCTGCGGTCTGCGACATTAGCCAACCCCATAAGCGGAGCAGCAGCGATGCAGTAAAAATGGGAAACTCGTTACGCATAAGTTCGTATAACGAAGAAAGGGTTAATAAAAGGATAAGAAGAAGAACATTTGTTAAAAGAAAAGCTGAAGTTGGTTTTAGATTAGTTATATCAACATTCCTCTATATTTTTTTTTTTAAAAACCTACAATAATCTTCGCGTTAGATCTGGACCTCAATTGATGACTTTCTTCATTTAGAGTAATATTGTATATTCGCACAATACTTTCACATGCAATCTTAAACGAGGTCTTTCTTAAGTCGAAGACTTCTCGCAATCTAATTGGACTTTTCTGACCTTTATACCTTTTTTCAAATTTGGTTTATGTCTATCTCTAAGTAAAACGGGCATTTCGTTTGATGCCTTACGCATTCAATTTTGTAACTCAGGATATCCGACTTACTTTTTCCCACCATATTTTCCTAGGAAGCTTGTTTAATTTTCGTCTTCTCCTCGTGCCTTGGGTCTTTTAAATATTAAGAAATAAACCCACCCTTTACAAGTAGTAAGTTCTGCTAAATAGATGGCTTGCTGCTTTTGATGCCAAGAACATGTTCTCCCAGTGCATAAGAATGGGAACGGAAAGTAGCCTTTTGCAACTCACATTTTCACCAAATTCTAGAGTCGCTTTCGTTGATATCCAATGATTTCTTCTGAAAGCATCCGTATGACATATCCGACTTCCGACTCGATGATTTAGGTAAAAATCAATATCTTGTAGGGCACATCCTGCAATTCTGGGTGTTCATTTCTTCCATCACATAGTCATTTTAAAAGCGGCTAGGTCCGTAATAATTTTAAAGAGGATATCAAACAGAACCTTAGTTTCCCCCTATTACCTCCCGTGGTATAATTTTCGAACTTGTTTGATTTTTTGACAAAAAACCTGTTACCTTATCCAATTGATTTGAAAGTGTATACTGAGATTGTCTTTAACCACTTCGAAGCTTATTTTTTAAGCATCTCCTGATAACTCTTCTATTCTACCATCGATATATATAGAGAAGGACTAAAGGGGCTCTATTAAAATAGTCACAGGAAATGTATATTTTTTCCGGAATTTGTATGTAGGAAAATTTATTTCTAAATAGGCTTAGACTCCGTAGCAATTTAAGGGCGTGAATATACTACCAATACATGATATACTTATATGAGTATATGAACATAAACACTTAAGAAAATCAGTTCAATTATACAAGCTGGCGCAAAATTAATCATCCAATTTTTTTTTTTTTTTTTTTTTGAATTACTCTTTTACTAAACAAAAATAAATGATTTGAAGTGATGGACCTTTACCAAGTGGCTGCCGCCAGTCTTGATACACATATCTGCCCGTTTTATCGGGATTACCATGACTTTCCGCAAGATTTCCGGTGATAACTGTTCACATTCCTGTTGTATATTCTCCCTAAGGGCTGCGATTGTGTCAGGCTTGTTGGCATAAACCAGCGACTGTTAGTTAGACTGATGGTTAGATCTAGCGAACTTTCTGGCTATGCTAAATCGCCAAAACGGGAGATAACGCGATCAGAAAACGCTTCCTTCACAATATCCATTGTGGTTCGTGCTCTGTGTGCGGTCGCACCGTCTTGTTGAAACCACATGTTCACTAAGCACTGCTCATTTAATTCTGGCAGTAAGAAGTCGTTTATCATGGCCCTGTAGCGTTCGTCAGTAACAGTAACCGTATTTCCGATGGCGTCCTTAAAAAAATACGGCTCAGTCATTCCTCTCGCGCAAAAAGAAGAAAAAGAAGAAATGAAGATTTTGCTTATTGACGTAACCGCTTAAGTGGAAATGCGCCTCGTCCCTCATGCTCATTTTCGACACAAAATTGGTTTAGATTGAGGATGGGTTGGCCGTCATTCACACGCGCTCCATTGCTTGTCTGTTTTATTGATGTACGACACCATTTCCAAAAATTATAACATATTCCAATAGGATGATTAATTTTGCGTCACCTTGTAGGCTAGCAATAGTGCGGCAAAATCGGTTTAATTCCACTATTGGGATTTTGGTTACACCAATTATTTCTAGGAAAAGATTTTTAATTTTTGATCACAACATCCTGTTTTCTCACTAATTTAGGTGGTTGTAACTTAAACCCTGATAATGACAACAAAAACATTTTACCGCACAATTCATACCCTCAGCTGAGGCAAAATGCTGCAAGACTTTGACACTTGAACTTATTTATGCGAGTATTTCATACACATGTTTGTACATCTCTTAAAGCACAAAAATTGCTGTGGACATTTCGTCCAGAAGTAGAAAATAGGAAATATTTTACATACAATTAATTCGGCTTACTGGTCTTCAGTTAAAAGCACGGACGTCTTGAACCATTTCTCTAAGTCAACGAAACGATTAGACTATCGGTGTAAGATGTTCTAACTCTGTCAAGCCAAATACGATCTGCATATGAAGTTACTTCTTCTCCAATGAGGTCGAGACTCGTGGTCGCTGATGAATAGCTTCATACTAACATATGTCTCGAGTATTATCTCTAGTTATACCGAATTTGAAAAGGCTTTTATAAGTTGCCCCACATTAACTAGTTCTTTCAACTTTAAGTCCCATGGGGAATATCTTCCCTAAGAAACAGAGGTTTCCTACGGATAGTGCCAGGGATTAAACTAACATCTGCATGTATCGTTCATTTCAGGACCTATCTCCAGTTGAGTTTTGGTGAAACCATAAGTTTGTAGATTTTGTAGATTCTCCACAAGCCCTTGCAGAGTTTATTTATCCAGTGTCTAGGTGCTCTTAAGACAAACCATTTATCTGAGCTAGGGATCGTCACACCACCTCCTGTATCAGGAAAACTTAAAAATGTAACAAAAGATATAAAGGTTGTGATAATAGCCATGGTATTGAGACAATTGTATGTCTTTGGTGTCCAAATATGATTTTAAGCATATGAAAGACCCAGGTGGTTCAAATGTCCAACTTTCAACTACTTTTCCGACCAGTATCTCGGCAATAACGCGACAATTTGTTTGAATAAATTTACTGTGTGTGAGCTACATATGTTTGTGGCTTTCTGTGTCGGATTAGTATAACCACAGCTTTTCTGCACTACTATAATGCTATTTAATTGGTGAACGCCGATCTTTTGGTTATCGCCGATCTATAGCATTTTCCATTGACTTTGAATACCCCATAGAGGGAGATCAAGTGCGGTCAAATCGAATAACCTTGCGGAACAGTGCAAATAACCCAAACGCTATATCGAGTGACCCAGAAACGCCTGCTTAAGAATGTAGGTTTTGGCTCGTGCAGCATTCACTCTGCCCTGCTTGATTCCAGAGTCCTCTAGTCTAAATTTATCCAATTGAAGAAAGAGTGAGTGCTTCGTCCGCACAATTCGCACAAAAAAATTGCCCAATGACTTTTCAACCATTACTGACTTGAAGTGGAGGTAATGGCTCGTCGTACATAACTCCCAGAAATTAAGCGGAAATTCTGTTTGTTAACGTATATGCATATGTACTATGTAGGTGGAAATGAGCTTCGTCA
Organism: Volucella inflata; assembly: GCA_928272305.1. Classification (NCBI taxonomy): domain Eukaryota; kingdom Metazoa; phylum Arthropoda; class Insecta; order Diptera; family Syrphidae; genus Volucella; species Volucella inflata. The sequence goes on along the minus strand of OV743720.1, from coordinate 15,537,706 downwards.
TTAGCTACGTATCATCAATAAGAGTTTTCACGGTGCAATGTGATTCATGGCTATTCTAATAACTTTCTCAAAGGGACGAATAAGTCTTCTTCCACAAATTATTCAGCAGTATTACGAAAATCAGTATTCTACGATGTACATATGTGTTTCGCCTACAGAATGCATAATTCGATTTACTATCGAAAAATTTTAAGCCGAATTTTTATTATTGAATGATTCGTAATTCGGTACCGTTTTCAACAGCGTGGCTAATGGCATCCAGCAAATTGGCATATTTTAAGTGAGGATCTTTGTTTAAAATAAATTCAATTCGCGCAAAAACTGAAGCCAGCCGACCTTTTGAATCCTCCCCATTTTAGTTCTCAAGCTCTTTAAAAACTCCAAGAAGGTCTATTGTTTTCCATGAAAACGATTATTATTTGTTGCCTGATATTGTCATCGATGCTCTCAACAACATTTGGTTCTAACAAGACAGCTCCACTTACCACACAGTCCGTAAAATATAGCTTCATTACAAGAACGATTCGCTGAACAGTTGAATTTAAACTTTGAACCAGTGAATTGGCTGCCTGGATAATGTGACATCACACCTTTTTACTTTTTTCTTTGCAGCCACGTAAGGTCCAAAGTCTACGTTGATAAGCCGCTGCTATTGAGGAATTTAAGGCCAATATTGCTAGAATCATTGGTCAAACACAACTGGTAATTCTCGAACGCGTCATCGAAACTTGGAACTTCACAACGGACCATGTTATCAGCAGTATAGCCCAGCATTTGAAAAAAAAATACTATTGTTTGTAACAAAATAAAAATAAGGAATGGATCTTTTATATAATAATAAAACTACCGGATGGTTCTTTTGCTGCTTGGTTTTTCAGTGTTCTTTTTCTGACAGCTTACCCCTAATGACTTGTGTCGGAGTAAAACTTGCTTAGTTAGCATTGCCATTTTTTCTTGAATAGACTTATACCCAAACAACGCTTACACATTGTTGAATTATATTAAAAAAAATCTGTGCTATATGAAATTTTTTTTTCGTGCACTTCGACCATTTTATTGTCGTAATTATCGACCTACAGAATAAGCAATTAAACCCATAATGACCAAATTTTGCACTTTTTTCACACTATTGAACACCAAGCTACCTACCCGTATGCGTACAGAAAAAAATATTGCTGCTGTATCCGCAAGTGTTAAAGAAGACCATGATTTGACCATTATTCGCCATCCGCAGCAACTAGTATAGTGATTCTTGACAACGTGGAAGGATCTCGGTCTAAGACCTTACAAAACACTGATTGTACAAGAACTGAAGGCAAACGACTTCCCGCAGCATCGAATTTTGTGAGTGGGCTTGAAAAAAGCTTAACGAAGATCCGCACAATTTATCGAAGAATTTTCTTTAGCGACAAAGCTCATTTCTGGATGAAATCATCTGATGAGCAACCTCAGGCAATACAAGGGCCGCCAATGGTCTGGCGGAATCATTGGACCGTTATTTCAAAGAAAACCGTGAAAAAAACGTTGTAATCAATGGAGCTCGCTTTCGTTCAATGATTTTTAACTTTTTTTGCCCAAAATGCACGAGATGAATCTGGTCGACATGTCGACAGGTCTCAAACCGATGGACCAATACTATGAAATGGGTTCGATGAGTAGTTTACCTCGGTGAAGTGACCGGGTTGGACCAGCGATTTTATGCGTTCAGGACATTTTTTATGAGTATACGTCAAATCACTCATCCATGCCGATAAGGCAGCATTGGAAGACAACATTAGACCTGTTATTAGCGAGATGCCAGCTAATATGTTCGAAAAAGTCACTAAAAATATAATTCTCCATATGGATCACATAAAACGTAGTCGAGGTCAACATTTGCATGAAATAATCTTTAAAAAGTAAATGGAAAGCACTAATGTATCAACATAACCTTTATCCGTTCCTTGTATCAATTTGACACACTTTTGAAATTCAAGTTGAGATTGGTTCCTCAAATCGAGCTAAAATTTTGTGATTTTCACCATCCGAAACTCGTATTTTTCTATTTCAATGAATAAATTTTATTTATAACAAATAATTTTTAATCAGAAACCCACCTTAAGGTCATTCATTCCCTTAAATACGAGTATACTCGTAAGTACTGCAAGGAATTTTAAAATTACTCGAATTAAGAGACCGATGAGGGTTACGTGAAAATTGCATATTTTTGTGCAATTTTAATGTGTTTTTTTGGCAATTTATAACCAAACGCTTAAAAAACCACCAATTATTAGAAGGAGTTGCCTACCAACATCAATAGAAATAATCCGCGTTTTGAATGATCTTTTTATAAGTGTTGAAGCAAGATTCCATTTTGGTAGATATGTATTGAAAAAAGGAAAAATACTTCTGACGCGCAGAATAAACCATTCACTCTGAATAAAATTCACAGAGAATATCAACAATATCGCATTTTAGCTTGAAAATTTAATGCTTTAAAGACGAGGTAAGTCTATATCACGTGTACGCATCTTAGGGTTCGCCTATTGTGGATGAAAAGCAGAGCAAAGAAAATAACTAAAATCCATGCAGGATCCAAATCCGATTATTATTTATTGCTCGACTTTGGGTTTTCCCTACCTAAGCATGAAAAAAAAAGGTCTCGTTACGGGTCACTTAAACCCCAATTCGAAACGCGACATAACAACAGTTCAGGTTATCAGATTATTGCCACTGTTGTCCTTATATCCGATTCACTGAGGTGTTTTATTTGACTTATCCTTTTTTTTTGTTCATAAAATGAACAGCAACTACGATTTCAGGGACACAATTTTCCAGTTAAATGAATAGAATTAAATACACATACCTTGGAATTGGACCTTTCGAAGATATTTGAGCAAATCAGCGCCTTTTGTTGGTTTCATGGCGTCGCAAAGGGATGGATGACCACCACATAAATCCCGGTGCATGTCCCTAAAAAAATAATAATAAAACATCAAAATGAAAAAATTTGTTTAGATTTTCTTTTCTTAAATTACCTTAAAGCATAGGCAAATGCCATTACAGCATCGCTAACGAATTGAAGTTGATCCTCAAAATCGGTATTGTTACGGGTAAGCCTTTCCTTAGTTGTACAGGTACGATTGTAGTTGTTGTATGGTGTTAGAAAACTATTCGGATATCGGCATTGGAAATGATCCTCCCAGAATTCTTCAATAGAAAATTTATTCAACAATCATACACTGGCACTTAGCAAATTACAATTCATCTTAGATATTTACCAACAAACCATGGATTTCTTTGGTTATTTTCCACCGTTAGACTGAGAAAATACTCCTCGAAACCTTTTACTGGATTGGCTTGCGGCTGCACAGACAGAGTTCCTTCAACCTTTAAACAAAACAGAGTTAAAGTATAGAAATGTGTTAAGGATGTTGACTTCATTTAATTAACTTGATGCTTGTATCATTATTTGGAGTAAAAACGGTCGAATTTGAATCTGATATCGATGCAATATCGCATTGCCCTATGAGGGATATAAATGTGAAGTTACGAAGCAGACGGTTAACTTAGACTTATTGCTTTTGACTTCATTGCGAAATGATGTAGATAGGCTTTTTGACTATTTTTGATTTGGAATGGATTCTGCAGATAAAGCATAATGTGAAGTGCATTACAAGTTCAAACTGGATACTTCTATTAGCTTAAGGTGATTAAATTCACCAACAAAGGAACATCCGAACCTGAAGAGATGTAGGTAGAAGTTGAAGTTTGGTTTTACATTTCAATTACTTTAATGTTTTCCTTCGATAAAAGAATGTGCTGCAAAGTAACGAAATTGAATTCATGAATAAACCCACTCTTATGAAAAGGACTTTGATCTGCATCCTTTAAAATTTAAAATCTTTTCTCTGTCGAAACAGAACACTCAACTAACTATGCTTTTATACTGCTTGTATGTTCCTTTTCCTGGAATTTCTCAGTCTTTTATGCAAGGGAGAGTAAACACTGTAGTGATAAGTTACCTACTCTTGCAGCAAGCATTACAGGATGTAGTTTCGTGCAGGACATAAGCACACATATACAGTGTGTAATAATAATAATATCCTGCACTGTCACTACAAAATATAATTAAAATACGCTTTCAGTAGATTTTTCTGTGTTTTTATTCAATATATTCAATATACTTGTTACAACCTCTAGTGCCTGTGTCGAAGCTGCTTGAATGGCTGTAATGTCGTCAAAAAAGCACCCAGTTAACTTAAGATTGAACAAAAGGGACAAAATGAAGTCGCACGATGCCTAATCAGGTGAATAGCGAGATCAATTTTGGTTTGTCCAATTCCTCGTGAAGAATAATTTAAACAGTCGCTTTGTAGGTGTTTGAGGTCTTTTCATGAAGCATTGCGGTCCTTTGCAATAAAAGCACATACTTTTTGGATCATTTCAGATCATGTTCCACTCAAATAATCATGACGCTACAATTGTTGCATCAATCGGAATGTGTCTGATGCATTTTTACCAAGATCCGCTTGAAATTTAAACCGCTCTTTGTTCCGTGTTAAAATTGGCATTTACTGAAGTTGTAATCGCTTAGATCCCAAAATGTACCAGGGACGTTCCCAATAATGGTATGCGACATACACGAACATTTTAAAAATGAAAGCAAAACGCGCAGCGTCCAATTTGATGTATTATGCATCAAGGCCGTTTACAATGTCTGTTAGTTTAATTTTTCTGTTAAAGCAGCAGTCCGGCACGACTTGTTTTTTTCATGATGATTTTATTACAAGATATTATGGACAAACGAGTGATAGCTCCTGAAGCAATTTGATAGAGTCATACTAACAGAGAATACAGTAATGCCTCGCGCTAGTCCGAACGTCTATTTTTTTTCTTTAGGTACCCTACAATCCGAACCTACCCCGATTTTTGTACGCTGTAGTCCGAATTCCAACTAAAAAACATACGAACGCATTGGTTTTCAGTGTAATGTTAGTTTTTAAATTTTGTTCAGCCGTTACTCGTTAATCGCATTCGCATTATGAGCACGTCTTCTGGCGACCACAATTCTGAATGTATAAGTTAACACCACTTAAATACGAGTATGTAAATAATAATTGTCCATGGTCGGCAAACCAAAGACCGATGTTCGTCCATCCGAGAACCAACGATCATCACCATATATAAGATAAGAGATATATCGTCTCTGGAAATGGACCGCAATAAACAAGGGACCGTCGTCATCTGCCAAGGTAGGTTACTTGTAAACTAGGGATAATTGAAGAAAGCAGTTCTAAGTTGTACGTCGTTGATAACATATAGACATCATTGTTCGAAAATAAAGTTTTCTAAAATAAAAACCGTGTCCGCTTTATTAACTCATACACACATTCTCAGTATTCATTGTTGCTTCCCTGCATGCATTTAGCTTTGGTTCTTTCCAGCTAAACACGTGCCAAATAGTTTCGTTGTATTTAATTTTGTGAATTTTGTTGAAACAAAAATGTGAGATCATTAAGAAAGTCGAAAACGGTCTTTGTGGGAAAACATTAGCTTGAGAATATGATGTTGGCGCTTCTACAATATCAGATATTAAACGCATTAATCAAAAGATTTTGGGGTAAGGTACACATGCGTTAATTAGAAACTGAGTTACCTAATTTGGTTTCTGTTTTTTTATAGATTTGTGTCATCAAGTGGTGGAAAAATTTTAAAAATAAAAACAACGAACTCTGCGGAATACCCAGAAATGGAGAAGAGGTTACATAAATGGTTTCTTAAGCAAAGAAAAAAATGCTACTGTCTCTAAAGACTTTTTGAAAATGAAGTCCAAAACTATTTTCAAATACGTTTATGGTGTAGAACGTTCTTTCAATGCAAGCCGAGTATGGATTGCAAAATTCAGAAAACGTTTTGGCATCCGAAATCTAAAAATTTTCGGAGAAAAACTTTCTGCTAATTTAAAAGCCGCAACCGAATTTCGGAACAGGTTCTCCCACATAGTAAGAGAGTTAGACCTTTTACTGCGCCAAATTTACTATGCTGATGAGAGCAGCCTATATTGGAAGCTTTTGCCAGAGAGGACACTTGTAAGCTCCATGAAAAAAACTGCTGCTGGACGAAAAACAAGCAAAGAGCGTTTCACTTTCCTGGCCTGCACAAATTCAACAGGCGTGCATCAGCTAAAAATGTTTGTGATTGTCAAATCAAAGAAGCCACGTTCCTTTGGTACAGCGAATTTGCCTGTAAGTGCCTGGATGACATCCACAGTTTTCAAGAAGTGATTTTTTAACTCATTCGTGCCCCAGGTAAGAAAGTTTATGCGTTCTAATGGGCTGCCCGAAAAAGCATTGCTGTTATTAGATAATCCGCCATGCCCACCCACCAGCAAATTATCTTTAAACTGAAGACGGCATCAGGTCACTGATCTAACCCATGGATCAGAATATCATAAGAATAACAAAGCTGAAATACAAAAAAAGTTTATTACGGCACGTCAAGAGCCAAACCACTGTTTTAAAAAGCATGACGCCAAAGGACGTAGTTTTCTTCTTGGCTAGTGTTTGAGAAGAGCTTTCACAGGAAATGATGAAAAACTGTTGGAAAGCTGTGTTATCCTTCACTGATTCAGATGAATGGGATCTTGAAGATGATATTCCGCTAGCTCCACGAATGGACCAAGCAAATTGTATCCAAACTTGTAACATAGCAAATTTTGCGGAAACTATCGAAGGTATATCCGGAATTCAGCTGACTGATAATGAAAATATCGACTGGATGAACGACAACAGCATTCAGGAGAGTACACAGCCATATAGCGAAGAAGAAGAACCAATACATCAGCAACAAGAGAACGTTAAACATGAAGATGCAATAACAGCGTTGGCTGTTTCAACGAAATGGGCGTTGGAGAACGAAGCGTCTGCTTCTGATATATTAGTCTTGCAATACCTTAAAGAAAAGTCCTTGATTGCAATGCACGGGCCAAAGAAAAAACAAACGCTTATTACTGATTTCGCGTTCCAAAATCTATGAGCTGTGTGAACACAATCGAATATGTATATGAATTTATTTTAAGTTTTTTTAGTTTTTTATTATTATTGCAATTTTTGGTTTTAAGCCGCAATAAACATGAATTTTTCTCATTAAATAACACCTCTTTTCTTTGTCTTGTCCTGTACTCGTTAGTCCGAATGACTCTATAACCCGAATGCCCCCTTGCAATAATTGATTCGGATTAGCGACACATTACTGTATTTGGGTGGCTGTTTTTCGAACCAGCAGACCTAAATTCCTGACAGCTGTATAGAAGGAGCAGTAGCACCAAAGTTTGTAACACCTTAGCACCCTAGTTAACTACCAAGGAAATTGCGATGACGATGTCATATATAACATAGGGCCCATTTGTACGGGTGAAAATTCATACTTCTTCTTATCCTTTTATTAACCCTTTCCTCGTTATACGAACTTATGCGTAACGAGTTTCCCATTTCTACTGTATCACTGCTGCTCCGCTTATGGGGTTGGCTAATGTCGCAGACCGCAGAACGCGTCTACATAATGCTCGGTCCTGGATCGCTTCAGTGGTTAACCCCAGACGTTGTTGCGCATTTGCCATCTGAGAAATCCAGGAATTCTTTTTATTTCTTTTGACCGTAGTTGATAGTGCCTTTTTAACCGGATTTTCCGCAGATCTTCTTTGAACGTGGCAATACCAGCTTATTCTATTCGCCTCAATCTGTTCGGTTACCGAATTCTTTATATGTAGACTTCCTCTTATACGCGTAGATCTAATACAATCGCGTTTAGTGACTCCACTAGACATCCTTAACATTTTCATTTCCGCCGCCGTCATTTTTCGCACATTGTCCAGCACTGTGAACCGTATATAAGAGCTGGTCTAACAACCGTGGTGTAGAGTTTGCCCTTTAATTTAAATGGAAATTTTCGGTCGCAAAAGATTCCCGAATTTTCCCGCCATTTCATCCATCCCACACTCACTCTGTGGTTTACGTCGTCGTCACATTTCGCTTCCATGTTAACGATTGATCCCAAGTACTTAAAGATAGTGCTTTTCGGAAGAACTATTCCGTCTAACATTATATCCGGAACAGGTCGCAACGGATGCGCAAATGGGCACGTCAAATGCTCCGTCTTTGAACGACTTATTTTAAACCCGTTTCTCTCTAGCGCATGTCTCCATGAATCTAAGGCGTTCTGTAAATCTTCGACGTTATCGCTAAGTATAACTGCGTCGTCAGTGAAGAGAATTGGCGTTACATTTGCTTCGCGCATACAGTCTTTTAAAAGATAGTCGAATACTACGTTAAAGAGGAAAGGGCTAAGTACGCTTCCTTGATGCACTCCGACATTAACTGGAAATTCTCTCGTTAGTCCAGCAGAGCTTTTAACCGCAGTTTTCACGTTTCCGTACATGTCTTGTATTATTCTAACATACGTTTTGAGACCTCAGCACGGCCCATATGAGATCCCTCGGCACTCGATCGAATGCTTTCTCGAGGTCGATAAATACCATGTGTAAGTCCTTAGATGAATCTCGGTGCTTTTCCATTATTATTCGTAGGCTTTAAATAGCGTCCACCGTCGATCTTCCTTCAACAAATCCACACTGGCTATTATCGAGCTTTATTATTTGCCGAAGACGTTCGTTTAAGACTCTTTCGACGATTTTCATTGTGTGTGACATAAGCTTGATTGAACGGTAGTTGTTGCATTCTCGAGTGTCGCCTTTTCCTTTGTATAATGGAACCAAGAAGCTACTTCTCCATTGATTCGGCAAAGGTTGTCCTCATTTTAATTTATTTGAAAGTTTCGATAGCCAAACGCTGCCGATCCCCTCCATCTTCGACCAAAACTCTGATGGAATGCTGTCTGGTCCCGCCGCTTTCCCCGCTTCATTTTTCCAATTGCTATACTTATTTCTTCGATTGAAAAGTCCGAAACTTCCTCCTCGAATAGACCAGCTGTCGGCACGATATCACGTGGAAACTGTTTGTTAAGCAACTCCTTGCAGTATTCAAGCCACCGGTCACAAATTTCCTTTTCATTTGTTAGTAAACGACCGTCTGCATTTTTGATGTATTTCGGCGAGGTTATTTCCATTGAATTTTTTCTCCTCTGTGCAGCGAGCTTAAAAATATTTGGCATTTTGGTACTGTACGACGTTTGAACTTCTTGTATAGCTTGTCTTCTATCTGCCGATCGTGAGGATATTTGTTCCAACTCCCGGTATAGGTTTTCCGCTTCTGCCGCTCGAGTTCGAGTCAGGACTTTCTGTGCGATCTTTTTAAGGCGCTGGTATTCAAGAGCCAGTCGAGCTTTTTCGATATCGTCGCTCCGATCGCATTTTGTCCACGCTTGGAATGCACTCTTCTTGTAGGCCACAACTCGTTTAGTTTTGTCATTCCACCACCATGTTTCCTTACCGACGTGATGGTATTTCGATATAGTCCCCAGATGGGACTTTGCGAGTGTTATGCATTCCTCGTGCATGCTGTTCCACATTTCTGCGGGCTAAGTGAGTCTGCTATGCCATTTATATTTTGAAGTACTTCTTTAGCCAGTGCGATAAAACTTGCGCTTCGTTCCTTCGATAGATTATACCACCGGATTTTTGGCTTTCCAAACGATGCCCGTGTTTTCGGTGGTTCCGCTGTGAAAAATTCTGTAATGAGCAGACGATGTTGGCTTACTAGCGATTCTCCAAGTATTACTTTACAGTCCTTAACACGGTTTCTCATCGACATTTTGCAGAGGTGATAATCTATTTGCGTTTCATGGCCTCCGCTGCTATAGGTGATAAGATGTCGTTGATGTTTAATAAACATTGTATTTAAGACGGTTAAGCCGTAAGCTCTACATGCTACAAGGATGTCTTCGCCAGCTGATTTTCTGGTTCCAAAGCCTTTACCACCGTGGCAGTCCTCATAATCAACATTTGTTTCTCCGACGTGGCCATTTAAATCTCCGCCTACGAAGAGCATCTCATCGATAGGTATATTTCTAAGCAAATTACCGAACTCTGACCAAAATGTATCTTTTTCCGATTGGTCGCATCCATTTTGTGGAGCGTACGCGCTAACAATGTTCCACGTTTCATTGTGTATGACGAGTTTAACACTCATCAAGCGGTCGCTTATTTTCAAGATACCAACGATGTTGTTTAGAAGATCCGCTGCAACAACGATTCCAACACCGTTTCGTCCATTGACCGTTCCATGGTAGAACATCTTAAATGCCTTAGTTTTTAAATCTAGAAAACGCGCTTTATTTCCTGTATTACACCACTTCGTTTCCTGTACGCACAGGATTTGTAGAGTTCTGCGACGCATAATCGCTTCCAGTTCTAAACTTTTTGAGGTCATCGATCCGACTTGCAAACCGAAGTTTAGGAAAATATTTTGGAAACTTCATTTTGCCCGCCCCCGGAATCCGTCGGGCTCTGACACAAGCACTTCTGCTTGCTCTGGGATAACCCGAGTGCGTTGCAACCGTGGTGCCCAGCGGGGTAGTGCTATTAATTGCGATCATTTCCATGAAGTGTATCTAAAGTTTGAGTGGTTTGACACTTGTATGCTCACTTCGAATTGATTGACTGTTCTTTTACCCCACCGGTAGTCTCCAGACGTGGGAACCCACTGATTGCATACAAACTTGTGGGAAAGTTTTAAGGTGTTAAATTGTCACAGGCTCATTTTTGGTGTCATAGTTGCCTGTATATGATTGGTGTCCCATTTAGTCGTCTCTTACGACAAGCTGGGACGCACTGCGGCACTATTCTTTATCCGATGCCGCACGGATAGGGTGAAAATTCATACATTTAAATTAATGGTTAGCTATTTATGACAGTCACTTATTCATCTATAGCACACTTGTATGCATTACAATGTTGGATGAAGTATCGAAGATATACATATATAAACAAAATGCAGCAAAATAAATGTTAATAAGTACGACCATTTGCGGATGTCTCCGCATCAAGAAACCGATATTGGAGAAAACTCGGTCCACTGATTTTACGATGTTCAGAAAATCTGGTTAAAAAAAACAAGATACGAAAGGCGCAAAATATACTGAATAAAAAGTGATTGGGTAAATTGCGAAAACATCAGCCTATGCCTGGCTTGCCCTCACTAACGAGGTGGTTTATTCTGTAAAATGATTCCATTAGGAATATCTGGCCCATAATTTGAAGAATGCATGTTTTCAAAGCATCGGATCATACAATCTCTGTAGCCTATTCACATCACACAACCGTCTAGGAATACTTTCTTGCAATTAAGCCCTAATGTGACGTGCTATGTGGAACCGTCCTGTGGAAACTGCATGCCTTCAATATATGGTTAACATTTGGCTATAGCGATGCAAATTCACGACGATACGGTTGCACTTATTTTCGAAGTAGTTTGGACTTATGACACCGCCAGACCAAACTGCAAGCCATATGGTGACTTTTTGTGGATGCAATGGTCTTTTGATGATTACATGTGGATTTTCACTTCCCCATGTGCAACAATTTTCTTAGTTATCTACCTACCCAGTGAAAAATGCACCTTATCATCCATATACTAATATTCAAGCACCCAATTGACGTATGGTTTACGCATTCCGTGGTTCCGATTCTTGGCTGAATTGATCGAAAATCAAAAGACAAAATAAGCCATAACTTGGCTTACACAAATGAGTGTCAAGAAGCTAGGCCATGGCCCATACCAAAATGCCAGCGCCAAAATGTTGTTTTTTTTTTTACATCGGGTTTTTCAATAGGGACTTGGCAACTTTGAATTTGATTTGTGAACGCACTCTTTCACTAATCATCAAACTGTCGCTGTCAATTTATTCAGTAAACTCAACATTTTCATCATGGTACAGTACAGGAACGAGCAACGTCGGTAAATTATAAAAATTTTCTACCGAAATTCGGAGTCGGTGACTGCAACTTTAAGAGTGTTAATTCCAATTTTCAGTCGTAATTCTCGCCCTAGTAGACAGGTAATAACAAGTTTAGTGCAGAAATTTGAGTCAATCAATTCGTTGTGTGATGTTACCGTATCAGTGAGACAACGGGTTGTTCGAAAATATCGCTGCCGTTCAGGCATCCGTAGCAAACGATCCAAATCAGTCAATTCCACGGCATTCTCAAGAATTGGGCATCACTCAGACCACATTATGGCATATTTTGAGTAAGGATCTTGGTTTACACCCATACAAGATCAAGCTGACTCAAGAATTGAAGTCGATGGACCATTTGAAGCGACGTACGTTCTCCGATTGGGTTCTGGAGAAGATGCGCCAAGATGGTGAATTTTATCGCTAAATGGATTAGCCGCCTCGTTGTTCGTGCGATTTAACCCCGCTTGACTATTTTCTGTGGGGCTACGTTAAGTCATTGGTTTATGCCAACAAGCCGACGACGTTGGAAGAGCTCAGAGCCAACATTGAACACGAAATAGCGGCCATTTCGGCCGAAATGTGTGGCCGAATCGTTGAAAATTGGGTCCAACGAATCGACCGCTGCAAACGTGCCCGCGGTGGCCATATGAACGAAGTCGAGTTCCATTCATAAATGTTTTGATTGTACTTCAAGCCGATAATAAAGTTTTTAAAATATACCAAATGCTTTGCGTTTTATTTAAAAAAAAGATTGTCATGTCCTTATTGGAAAAGCTATTATAAAACATTTTTAACTTATGCTAACATAAGTTTCTTACATTCAGTGCTTTGTAAATGAGTAAATCTCTCTCAGACACTCTTAAGTTTATATCGCGTACTACAGATTCACCATTTTTGTACTAAGTTTTCACTATTTTAATGCATTCAGCGATTGTTAAACGGCCCATATTGTAAAATGGCAAACTCCAACCTAAATATATTTGGTCTCAGATGACAGTTCGGTTTGACGTAAATGATTGAAACAGAGATGTCAAATACTGACCATTATATGGGATACATAATTATATGCGATACATATGTAAATGGAGGCAAAAGAAGAACAAGAATCGAGGCATGCAGTATTACGTTCAGTCCCCCAATCTCAGTCCTGTTTAGACTATACAAGTTAATATTAAAAAATACGTTGCGTTTGTGAAAACAAGGCTGGCAAGTCGATACCTCAAAAGAGGTATCATTAGTTTTGAATCATTAAATCTGCGTTACAAAGCTGTGATGAACAACAAGGGAATTGCTTTTTTTCGCCGACGACACAAGAAGAAAATCATCCATTGAGCACTATAAGGATCGCGAGCGTGTTCAGCGTAGTGTGAGATTTTTACTTACTAAAAACACCTCCCTACGGTATTATATTAACGTTAATATGCCTGCAACTGAACTTTGACTTATCAAACATTTTTTTTTTTTCATGATAAAATAGAATCTTTTGACAGGGGAATTTTCGATGAAACTTCCTCTATGTTCTACTTTTTAAAGCGATTTCATTTTATCGGGCTAGTCCCAACAGTTGGCTCCTTTGCAGATGGCGCAGTAGGTTTCCCTCTGCCAAAATGTGTAGAACTGTATTGCTAATTATATCAGTTTAGTCGACTTTTGTGTTTCATCGTAAACATTTTAGTTTCGTCTCCAACAATAGGAATTCCGATGTCTCGGTGGAAGACATCATTTGTTATCTACCACGGTGCTCATATAGCAGTGTCATTTTCAAATGTACTCGTATTAGGTTGTTCAACAAGTTCTGCGGTTTCTTCACAAAAAAAAACACCCTTTCTGTTCGCCAACTGTGGCCATTTATCTTCCACTACCTGCTTCAAACTATCGAGCTAAGAACAATATTAAAGGGCATTTACTGTCTGATTGCATGAAGGCAACTCGAAATAAAAGACACCTCGTCAATCCTTCAAAATTCACAACATGACCTTTGGGATGCAAATCTTGTTAACCGACCGATTGAGGTGTTTCAATGTAATAGTTGCAGTAAAAAACAGATTTTTTGTCTCTCATAACCACTGTTTTCAGAAAATCATCAAGCGAGTTCCATTTTAATAAAGACTCACAGAACATTGTCCGATCCATAATGTTTGTTTCACTGAGTTCATGGGGAACCCAAACAACCACCTCTTCCGAAATTCAAAGCCATTTCAAAACAGCAAAAAGTTCATAATGTTATACACAGAGATTTTCTGACACGATAAACACTACTTTCAAGAAAATATCCGCACAACTTATTGAACAACCCTAAGGCTAGAAAGGTCATTAGCCGATAACATTTCCCTGCGGTACGCCGGCTAAGATCTCTTTAAATTGCGAAACTTCGTTTCCGATTCTGATAGGAAGAATTCTGTTCCCGAGATATTCTGTTGGAATATTATAATAGGTCAGTGGGACGAATTGTCATAATCAAAGGTTTGCAAGTCATCAAGGAATTGATGTCGGTAATTCTATGCACCTGATCAGCTGCGGAAAGATCGCGTCAATAATTGGGAATATACGTCACAGGATTATCCTTTCAAAGATTTTCGACAAAATTGGTAGGATTGAAATCGGTCTATAAGACTTCTTGTTATTCAGATGTTTTCCAGGTTTTGGGCCCACTTAACTCCAAAAATGTTCCACTGACTCCGGACATATTCTAGCATAAGTGCGGCGTTAATAATATAGAGAAGCTTAGTAAATGGTAGGCAGCATTTCAAGGGCTTCCCCGGTTATTTAGTCGTAACCGGGAGCTTTCTTTGGTTTTAATTTCTTTATTTCAGTGCTAAGTTGCATTAGCGTTGCAATTGTCATCGTATGATTGTCTGCCACTCTTTTCGATTCACTAATATTGTGAATAAGTGCTTGACCAACAAAGGACATAAGAGACCTTTGTCAGATGAGAAGTGAATATTTCCGCTTATTCCTTATCTTTCTTCGTCCATTCGTTGTTTTTAGTTTTCTAATTGGTTGCGCGGGAGCTTCAGGTCTTTTAGTACCTTTTGATGCTTTTCAAAGCAAATAATTCGATTCCCTTTTCGCTGTCAGGCGATCTAGGTACGTGTCTACTGTAGAGTTATTGAAATTTTTAATTGTCTCTCTGAGCAGGTTACACAGGTTATTCAAACGTGTTTTATGCTGTGAGCTCGACTTTGTTGCCATTTCTTATTGACACTTCCTTTTCCCTGTACCATTTATTTTATCGCCAGTGAAAAATTTTGTCCCTCGTTGACTAAATTGAATATAAGCACTTGGAGGTACGAGTACATAACAGCTATACACATGGACTAACTCCAATCAACATAAGGAGTTATTGATAATATAGGTGAATAAATAAATGTGTCTGTTGGAGAAATCTGCTTAGTTTAAGTTCTCCTTTCAGTATCTTAATATCTGATAAGACCCTTGTTTTCAGAAGTGTTTTAAGTCATAATAGCTGGAAGAATGATGTAGCACGTCAGTTTTAAGTACACGCCCAAAAATACTATCATCATAATGTATTCCAATCAATTTAACAATAAACTTGAATAATGCCCCTTATTAATTATTAATCAAGCGGAAAATAATATTAATACCCACAACACGCAGCGTAATACACAGCAATAAATCAGCAAACATTTCCATTCATCATCATTCAAGCAGCCCTACTCATCCACTATTACGCCGCTACGAACGGTTATATGTACTTATATAGATACACGTTATGACATTACCTCATTAATCATAACAATGAATTTGTTTTCACAAGTTCATTAACTTTACTCCCAACACGTGACCACCATCTGCTGAAATGGTAGTGTAACCCTTATAGATACATAAGCATTGTTATACTTACTTCCGGTTCATTACCATCCGAAACTAGGTTCCTGGCGCTCCACCCATCAGAGCCGATCCACGAAAAAGCTCCCGTTGCATTATTTCGGCGAACGGCGCGCATAACCTCACGCACTTCCTGATCAGATCCAAATATAATTGCACCTGCGAAAAGACGAGCAGTGATGAAAACTTGCAATCACGAGTTACAAAGAAAATTTAATACTTAAATTCAAAAGATATTGTTCCTATTGTTAGCAGAATGCGTGCACAGAAATTCAAACTCAACCACCCACCAAAACCAAAGTTATTCCACAGTAAGTAGAATTTATTAAAATATGCTTCAGCAAAATTACTCCCACCCAACTAACACTTGCAGAGGATTTACTTTGACTTAACCTGTCAGATAGTATTTTTGTGGATTTAAATGTATTGCTCTTGGTATTCCCTGCTTCATCCAACAGATTACGAGGACTTGTTGAATTCAAAAAGTCATGTTCAATGTTACCTGACCTCAGAAGTAAGCTTACATTGAATCTTGACTGGGCAGATAACTCCTCTTAATCTGCTGCGGTACTGGCATTTTGCCATATTGAGAAGTTGCGCAAGTACTGCATATACCTACCTATACATTTATATTTATTTGCCAGCAGTTGTTTTAGATCACAATTTTCTATTGTTGGTGTTATTATACTTTTTTTATGAACATTAAAAGTCCAAAACGTAAGCAAATCTCTAGGGTAGCACGAACTTAACTTTGTTTATCATATTAAGATTGAGTTCAATGATATGCTTGTTATATCTGGATTTCATATATACCAAAATGTCTCTGTTGTCCTGTCCTGTCCTGTCGCTATGGACATTATTTCACGGGATGCCGATTAATTAATAAGGGCAAAGATACGCCTTGCCATCGCTCTCCCTCAATTCTTTTGAAACCGATTCAGAAAAGGTGTTTCACCTTTGGTATGAGACGAGGCCCATCCGAAACCTCTTATTGATCTTAGGGTCTCAGCAGCCAGTATTTTTTCCAACTCTACATCGGGTGAGAGCAGCAGGTGCACTCTACATACGTTTTTGGTTTAAACCACAGACACTTGTGATGCTCCCATAATGGGGTCTACCTCGACAAGTCAAGCCACCGTACTATGTCCTGGTATGGACTACCGCTGGTCTTGGCACTCAACAAGACCTAGGACCGGTAGCTTGTAACTGATTAAACTAAAAGTATTTGAAATTAGGCATGTGAACTAACAAGATTATACAAAATCGATAACCCACCTGAGATCTTTTTGGGCGCGGCCGGGACACGGATTTTGGATATTCAAAAAATTATGTTGCTTTAACTACTTGTTTTGTCTGCTTGTTTCGGTTAACCTCAAAAGGCCGAATGGGGGACTATCATCTAAGGGACAGATGTGTCGTGTGATTTTCGTGAACGCCTGTCGTGTAGACATAAGCTCACGGGATGCCCATACATCCATGGGAGCAAGGATACGCCTTGCAATCGCTTATTTGCTACTAAACAAAATAATACCAATGCGGAAATGTGTTGAGGGCACAAATCCACCCTTGGTATGAGTCGAGGGCTACCCAAAACCTGTTACTGATCTTAGGGTCTCAGTATCCAGCACTTATAGCACCTCTACTCCGGGTATTGAGCCCTTGCAGGGTCACCCTCCCTGCGATTTAGGTTTAAACCACAACCACCGTGACGCTCCCACGAGGTGGCCTACCTCAACAAGTTAGGCCCGGACCCAAGTCCGGGGGCTCCTAACTCCCACTGGACAACTTATAGCAACCATCAGAGGGGAAAGGTCTGATAATGTTTATTATAAGTCCAGTCTTCTTATTAGACAACGTCATTGATAGACGAAGCCTTGATAATTGGGCGGGGCCCTCATCTAAGGGACAGTCAAATAGGAGAGGATGACTTTGGACAGTTGTACGAAAAAACAGGTGACGTCAATTGAAACGCATAAGGCGAAACACTGAAACCGCAGTCAGAATTGGTACGGGTAGTACCTCGTAGATGGTATTTCGTGCGCACAATACCCGAATAGAAATACTTTTGAATTCATCAAATGCTGCAGGTCCACTGAATGGGAATCAGACTTAATCGAATTCACTGACAAAGACAAAACAGCGGGGGCTTTTTCAATATGTAGGTACGCAACTTGGAGTGACTTCGTAGAGAGGGCCGGAAACTTCATAACAGGTCACTTAAAACTTAAATAAAAAAGGGATGGAAGAGTGTCTCTCCAAGGAATGTTTATTATATGGAATCATGATAAAAATTGTTAAAAACAAGCTGGTGGAAACGAAGAAGCAAATTTTCACTTATATGGCACCGGCATGTCCTTATACTGAAAATGAAAAGAGATGACTACAAACTCGGCAAGAACTTTAGATCAATTACTCCGACTTCCTTTATTTTGAAGAGGCTATTAAGGATGAAATATACCTAAAAATGCCGAAGATCTTCGGAGAGTTGTCTATGTAATTCTACAAGAAGAAGTAGACGCCAGTTATTTTCATCGAATTTGAGGCTGCCCTCGACAGCACAATATCTGACGGTATGTATTATATTATTTATGAATAAGATCAATGCTGGTGAACACAACTCTCTTATCGATAAATTGGTGATGGCAGAGGTAATCAGTTTTTGCCTGCAGGACGAGGTCATATGTCCATTGCCATGGGAAATGCTGTTCGATTGGTGTACATGAAATGAGCTTGAAATCAATACTTTAGAAATTCGAGTTGTTTCCTTTACGGAAAGAAATAAGCTTACTTGTCTACCTCATCAAATGGAAACAGATAAGACCGTTTTCAAAATGAAACAAAGTATTTAGACTAAATATGTCGTGTCAAAGGCGTTGTTGTGTTTTGCAAATAAAATGCGCTTAACATGGGGCTTACCTCAGTAGAGGGTCCTTCGGACATTTACGGTTTCGATTGTGTCTGGTGAAACAACTTTTTATAAAAGTTATCTAACAAGAACCTAAAGAACTTTCGGTCTGAGCTTCTCTGTACCCTTGGTATTGATATTATGAGTTTCACTCTTGCATTCAAATAATTAAGATGCTTAAGATTAAAAAATAAATTTGACAGTGTGGACATATAGTAATTACAGGGTCTTCTAGAGCACACAAATGATTTAACAGATTGTTTAAAAGTTGCCTTCCAGACGCGCAGAAAGAAAGTAGACACCTTTTAAGATTAACACTGACACATTCAGATTTTACGAATTCTATCAAATTTGTGACCCTTTTTTAGAATTTCTTTGACAGAAATAATGGCTAGATTGATACTCCTAGTAGATTGAAAGCCAAACGAAAGTCCAGCCAATCCGTCGAGTTCAAAACAAACTGTGTACCAGATTATTGCATATGATACTTTTACATACAAAGTTTTTACAAATTGCCCATTTTATGTTACACATTCGGCCATTTTATTTTTTCGCATTATCAAATGCTTTAATTAGTAAAAATGAATAAGTTTGGGTAACACGAAATTTCATGAAAACTTTGTATAGGTTAGTTTTTGCTGGACTTCTTTTTCACTGTTTGTAAAATATTGGATCATTTAAAGGGTTCGTGTCCGATTTGAAAATGAAACACAAACGATTAGACTTCAAAGAAAACCGGTTTATTAATCAATTATATACGAGTAGTACCCCGCTATTGTAGAATGTCGCCCAACGTTTCACAAGCTTGCGGATTCCTTTTTCATATGAAATGCGTAGTTTCCTTCGAAAAGAAGTCGTAAGGTAGTTTGCGACAGCTTCAACGATACTAAATTTCTTTCCATTCAAACCGTCGTGAAGGAACCAAAACTGATGAAAATTTAAATGAGCAAGGTCAGTGGGTGCTGTAGGATTTCGTATTTCCTTCAGATGACGCCTTTTCATTTACCCAAAATCTGGCGATTTTCTTGAATTTTCTCAGTAAGCTAAGAAAGTTGCTCAAAGCTCAAATTCATTGCGATTCTTTCGCCAGGGGAAAGAACTTGAAGGAAATTGGTAACCCACTAAACAAATAGCAGTGCCTTCATTGGGTGAAAACCAGTTTTTGCCACGGGTTGTGCACCATTACCTGCTTGTTTCTATCTCCTTTTTCATTGCACATTGTTGTGCAATATCAATTTTTTGTCACCTATTGCGACTCAGTCCAGAAAAGGTTTGTTTATATGAATTTAAGTTTCTTCAAGTGGCAACATGCTGACGAATAATCTCGGCAATCTTTTCAGTTGAAATCTTCGTATTATTTTTCACTAAGGCTCATACAATGTCGTAACCAATCTCGAAAGGCCGTCTAGAGCAGGGTTGATCTTCGTAGGTCATATTACCATTCCAAAACTGACTAAACCACTTGATAACGTTCCTTATACGTAGCAGTAGCACAATCTCAATGATTGCACCATACTTCTCAAAAGATGTCGTACCTGATATTGGAGAAACCTTAATTTTTTTAATGTTTGACGAAAGAACCTCAAACGATACTCAGAAAGTTTTGCGTCTTCTCATGAATTACTTTAGTATTCAAAAATAAAAAAAGGATAGAACAAGAAGATACTGCTTTAATAGGAAAATCAATTAAAAATCAGCTTCTAACTGAAAGCATAAATTGCGACAAACCTTTTGAAACCGTCTGGCGTTGAAGGTAACAATATCAAGAAAGGGTGAAATAATTTTTCTTGTTTATCTCAAGGAGATACTTTGGATTTGAATGAACTTAAAGATTTTATTCCTTAAATGATCATCTACGAGCTTCCAGTGCCCAAAAGCCGAACACAGAGCCCGTTTTAATGTCAGCTAATGACATTCAATGCATTCTATTTCAGTGAATTGTCATCATGAATAAAAAAAAAAGCACTTTCAAGATATTAGAGAATAGTGCAAGCCTGAACTGAATGTATGAAAAAATTTACAAAATCGTTTGCCGTAAATCTTACATTGGAGAACATTTTAATTTCTTCTTCTAGGAATGCCTCAGTTCAAAATTCCAGAGCAAAAGGTGCATAATAACACAAAAAAAACACTGTGGCGCTGGAAGCCCGGTATGGGCCATGGCCTAGCTTCTTGACACTCATTTGTGCTGCTCATGTTGTCATTTTAGTCATATCTGAGCGACGCCCAAAAAAAAAAAATAAAAATATAAAAAAATAGAGGGTAGCAGATTTTATGTTTCAAAAACAATTTCGCCATACATTCTTTCCAGTACACTCTTGCAATCGGACTCTTAAATTTATGAACACGCGAGAGCAAAACGTTGGTTCAATGGCAACAACGTAATGTCCTAACTAATTATCAAAAAAATTCCCGGAATTCTGCAATAAAACGAAAATGGTTCAATTATTCATTAATATTCATTGTATTTCCTTCTAAGTAATCTCTACTGCAGGGATTACACATAATCCAGCGTTCTATCCAATCTTAAAACACTTTTCATAGGCTGAATTGGAATCGCCTTCAGCTTCTGCGGATTCTCGAATATCGGCTTAGTTATCCCAAAACGCTTTCCGCGAAGTGGTAAGTGGTGGGAGTATAAAAAAGTCACAAGGAGCTATGTCAGGTGAATCCGGAGCTAAAGAAATGTTATGAACATTGTTTTTTTCCATCGATGCGATGCTGCTTCTGCAACACACTCGGTACAGGACGCGCTTCAACTCATCACATGCCCAAAACCGACCGGAACGGGACATCAAGATCGGCTATTGCCTCCCTGTTGCTCATACGATGATCTATGAGGAAAATTTTTTAACTTTTTCGATGTTTACGTCAGTCATACTGGTAGATAGAAGATACATCAACCATAGGGTGGTCCGCTTTAAACTCTTCGTATCACACGTTCGTTTGTATTTTCGACATTGTCGAGTCCCCGTACATTCCGCACATTTATTTTGTTAGAAACATAAAATTTTGGGCAAACTCTTAACTCAACTAAACTATACATTGCGAAATTCATAGAATACAACATACACTGACATGTTTACAAATCTATTACGAAAAAAACTCACGTCAAGTGGCGCTCGGACATATATTTAAGTAATAGACGGCAGACGTAACAACCTTAAAAAAAGCTGTTGACAAAATCACAAGCGCGGTTTGTTTGAATGGGAAATTCCGGACACTTTTTGTTCAGAAGGTATGTTTTCTTTTAGTGCTCAAATTGTTCGGGAATTATTGCTGTAAGCTCTTGAGTTTAGGTATCCCCATAAACAAAAATACACATTTTAACGTCAGGTAACCGCGATGTCCGGGGTATGTCATCGTACTTGCCGATTAATTTATTTGGCTTCTTCATTTATGTTGGTTTTTTTATTCTTTAATAGGTCGCAATCTTTCTTATCAATTTTATCGTGCATAAAATCGTGTCGAACTACGACCCCATGAGGTGGGGTTGCTACTGACGTTAATGGTCATAAAGCATATTGGTTAACCATTGTCCCTTCTTGTCTTAACTTCTTAACCCACGACCAGATAAGTTAAATGCTCGGTATATCACTTACTCATCGAAAGTTAAAGTAAGTACAAAACGCGTGACGCACCCGAACCAACAGGTCACTGCACTTTAAATTATCTTCGGTCGCGAACGCACTCAAATCACGCCCATCCAACAATATTTATCTCACTGACCTCACCCTGTTAGTTTACGAGGAACTACAATTTAAACTTGAAAATTCTCCGCCCAATACCCTTTACTTCCTAATTTGGTTGTTTCTAAGTATTAAATCTGTAAATTTTAAAGATTTATCTGGGGAAATACTTTTTTGAGTCTTGTTTTGTTGTAGCCAAGTACTATAAGTTTTATTAGAACTGTTTGCAAGGTAACAGTATTCAAATTTAAGGACGTCACTTGGGGCGATAACCAACTTTGGTTACCTTCAAAGTTTCGATTTTAGTGCCAACCCTTTGTTTTTTCATAAACGGTTATTTTAGATTCACCCCTTCACTTTCAAGAATGGAAGTCCCATGGCTGAAATTGACTTTCAACACAAGCGCCTTCAAAATTTTAGATAAACATTTGTAAATAATGTACAATATATGTACAAACATATGTATATTTGATTTATATAAGAGACAGTCTTTGTTGATATCCTAAATATAAGACCATAAAATGAATTAATTACACCTACGAGTTGATACCCTTCAAACTGAACCGCTGTTGGGTGTACGAATAATTCTAAAGAAGGTATTTCGGTGTTTCTGACATTCGAATCCTTTTGTGTCTAGGTATGTATGAGTATGTGTGTAACAACACATCAAATAATGTGATCTACGAAAGGATTGTTTGTTGGTCCTATTGCCCCTGGTCCTCTTTACCTGTCAGAAAGATAACCAACATTTTCAAGGACCAAGGTGCTTGCATCTAAGTTTAGTAACCTCGTTTCTAATAGAGAATTAACCATTCTGTATTTTCTATTAGAGAATTAACCCCTGTTTATTTGCAAATTACTTCGTAAGCGGAGTTGAATTTTAGCAGATTTCGTAGACATTGAAATTTACTTCAGTTTGAACTGATGATTTAAAACCAAAACTTTCTACGAGTAAATACACTTAAAAAATCATTCGAGATAAAATATTGTATAGGTTAGTAGCTCAGAAGTCATATGCAATATTGGTGTGTATTGTACGAGTATACTAATTTATATTAATGTTAACTTGGTTTGATAAACTATGTTGCAGAAGTAAGGCTGCCTTGTTTCTAAAAATATCTTAAAATATCAAAACGTTTGTATGAACTTGATTCATAATACGAAAAACACGACTTTTTGTAAATTATATTCGTGGAATGACATTTAGGTGCAAGGATAGACAAATAGAATTCATTCTGGAACAGGAGCCATAAAGGTTAGATATTGTTTTCTGTGTCTGTCGCATTAAATTTCTGCACATGAGCTTTACCATATAAATTGAATTGGATGAATATATGCATGTAATTTCAAGACTTAATCTGTAAATTGTCACCTAGTGCCATTACAAAATTATAGAGAATTCCAATATCTTTGAATACGGGCACAATTTTCTACATACTATAGTAGTACTCGTACATAACATGTATGCCTGAGGAAAATAACAGTTAAAGGTATTCCTTTAAAACAAACAAATACATTTTTCGGTTTTTTTTCGATAGGTCTGTTCTGTGTCAGTTTCGTAACTAAGACGCGATAAGAATATTGTGATCAGCCTGTTGAAAGCACTGTCACAGGGTGAAAACGAACTGGTTAGTAGTTGCACTTTGCATCCGTATCGTCTGAAACTAACTGGTCTTGTCAGTTGGTCGGTTGTTGGTAAAATGTTGCTTTCTAAAATAGATGAAAAATGTTTAGAAATGACTGCAGCAGTTGGCTGCTCCGATATAAAAGCCGCTTTGAACCTGTCAATCCAAATCTTGTTTTCTTTTTGTTAGATGATAATCGTAAAATACTTGTTGTATTTTTTAATTACCTCAGTCGGTTCGTCATAAGGCGCTTGAAGAGATGTTTTTGCAGTGTCGTTTCTAATAAAGACGTAAGTACAACCCTGTAGCTCGACATGAATGAAGATTTTAGGCTGGCTACAGTGCAAAGCCTAACGAAGTTCGCTCATCATCTCACGAAGATCTCTAATCGTCACGTATTTGCATTTAGGTTTTTAATCGGCACGAGAAACTGGCAAAAAGCCGCAGCCACTGCCACTCATATCAACATTCAACACCTCGTCCGATTTCTGGTGACCCCGACATACCCATCTTCTCTTTGATCAAATAGAACTGGATATTGCAATGCGTAGTATGAGCGATGCGTTTCTGGCACTCGTGGGACCTTACTATTTCTGCGATGGAGAATAATATCGCGTGGCTCGAGTTCTTGGCCAACTATAACGATTGCTGTTTCATCAATCGTTGGAGCATTATCTACACGAATCACAACTTTGTAATCGTCAGCTGGCATTCATTCAAGGGCAGTTCTGAACAGTTGAATCAATTCGCTGTGTTTATCGAATAAAGTTTGCAGTTCAGGGAAAATTTCTTTCCTAGTGTCCCTATTGAATCGAAAGTATTGATCGATTTGTTAATCTATGTTTCCCATGGAATAAATCTGAAGAAATTTGTGATCTGCATCTGGAAGTGATAGAAATGACCCAGCACGATGATAAATTTGGCCCTGCACTTTGAAGGTTGGCATGTAGTTCGTAATTCGCGTATAATATTTGTTGCGCCGAACGATGTCATTTGGAAACACGAATTGTACTTCCGAATGTTTCCCAAAAAATGTTTCGATTGGCTTGTGTTACCTGATACCAATGTCGAGAATGGATCAGGCGTTGGATGTAACTCTGGCAATTTAACTTTCCCAGTTGCAAGCTTAATTTGTTCATTTTCACAAAAACAACACTCGGATGAAGATTGCAATCATAATTTTGATCATAATGGAACGCAGCCAGCTCCAATAATGAATCATTTAGTGTTCGTCCAGACCGAGCTGTGCGTGATCGTTGAGCTTCGAGTCTTTGCTCACGTTGATCACTTGTTTCACACAAATGGGCTTGACCTGTGCGTGATCGTTGATCTTCAAGTCTTTGCTCACGTCACTCGCTTGTTTCAGGCGAACGGGCTTCAACTGTGCGTGATCGTTGATCTTCAGGTCTTTGCTCGCATCGCTCGCTTGTTTCAGACGAACGGGCTTCAACTGTGCGTAATCGTTGAGCTTGGAGTCTTTGTTCACGTTGTTCATCAGATTCGCAACTGCTTATTCTTTTTTGCTTGAGGTGTATTTCTACCAATCTCTGCTCGTTGTGGAGGCATATTTTATAAGTATAAATCGCAATCTGAAATGCCTCAGTTTTCAATATAAAAAATTAATTTTATTCTAAAGCAATTGAAAGAAACTTTGTTGACGAATTTTATCGGCAAATGGATTGAAATCAAATGAAAAAATACAAAAATTCGGCATTGGAAAGCAAGTAAAATTAAATTTAATTCCTTTGACGATGCAATGTAGGAAAACTCCATGGGAAGAAAAGTATATCCGATACGTGTATTCATACACCGAATGGACTATCACTGTTGTCAATAATAATATTTTCCAATCAATTAAAAAAATACAAAAATTCAATATTAAAAAGCAGAGCAAAGCACTTATGATTCAACCCTACACCCCTATCACACAAAAATTCCAGTTGCCGTATAAAAAAATATTTGTTAATTGCACTAACTCACTAGCTCGCTAGCTCGCACTCGAACTTCCTCAATCTTCAAGTTCAATCAGTGGAGCTGCTTGTCTAGGATTCTTTTCATCTATTCTAGTTACCAACATAATGATCGGGTTATCCCACTTGCGATCGGAAACTACTCCTAAATACCCTTTTTAAGTCATCCCAGTGCCGATATTATATTGAAAGCAATTATTACCATACAGATTCGACTCTGGGCACTCAGTGCCCGAGATATAGTTTTCGGGTCATTGGGCCAGCACACAGTGGACTTCTTTTACCCCGGGGTTAAACCGGGGTAACTTTTACTTTAATCGCACACGGGATGAATATTTCGGGGTAAAATTGTGTATACATATTAACCGATTTTGTTTGTGGTGATAATTTGCTCACCCTTAAAATTGACAATTTATGCGTGTATATGTTTTACCCCGATGTTCAACCGCTTCATCTCTGGTTCAGAATTTTACCCCGTTTTCTCTTCGCACTTCATCTCCCTCTTCTATAAAACCAGTTTTACCCCGGGGTAACCCCCGGGTTACTCATTGATTGTAACTCATTAATCATGTGTCCGATCAATACAATTGTGACGATTTATAAAATTTTGCATGAAATAAAAAAAAAGTTGATACCAAAACCTTTTTCACAGAATTCTGAACAAAGTTGCCAAGGCCATCAGTACTCTATCTCTTACCATTTAAGAGTCTATAAAAGACAAGCAAACAAACATTGATTTTTATATATAGGGAGAGATTTTCGATGTCCACTGTCGTAGATATAAGCATATGTTTTCACTTTTTTGACATACTCAACAATATTGTTCGGTGCACCATAATTGAAAACCAAAGTTTAAAGTCTTTAGTTTGATACCCTTCATATAGTATGTTGCCATCGATTTAAGTATTGGATGAAATAAGTTCAGTAAAAGTTGCAAAAAACTGAAACCAGATATATACGTATGTATAACCTACGTATCTCAAATGCAATTATCTAATGAAAAAAGTTTTGTGTTTAACTATCGACGCAAAAAAAATAGTTTCGAGAACATGAGAGCGTTACTTTAAGCACTTTCACATAAGAGTTGACTGTACACTCTAAAGTGTACAAAGTAAGCCATCAACAGATGGTGTCCATTTTCGAAATATTCTTCCAAGGTTCTTAAATGAGACAATTTTTTCCTTTATCAGTGCCGGAAATAAAAGGACTTTTTGAAGAATGATGAAGTTTTACGCTCCGTGTATTACATCGATGTGCCCACACACATATGGGTGTACAAAACTCAATTCGTTTCGTTTAAATTGAAGTGGTTGACGGCAACAGCTCTATGTCTTCACAAACACAGTACGTAATTACATAAATTAATTACAATGTGGTTTAATTTTGTAAAAAAAATGATTTAGGTTGAGTTCAAATTTAAGACTAACTGAATTCTAACAATAAACTATAATTGCCTCCGTAGCACTTTCGCATTCATTCGGTGTTTGATGATCAGGTGCGTGGAAATCTACCTAAGGTCAAGTGAAATATAAACACTCAGATGTTATGTCAGCATAAAGTGCATGCGATAGGCTTGTAGTAGCTGCGGCACGTGATGATCCGTGGAAAAGAATGAATAGGTATAATGAATTGAAATTAAATGTTTTCTATTCGTATCATAAAATATGCAGCACAAGAGAATACCAGCTCATTTAGTGAAAATGTGCATAAACTTTTAAATTTGTTTTCACTTTGTGAATTCTAGAAATCAGGCATATCGTCTGCAGGGTTCACGATATCCGTAGATTGAAATGTTATTATCCAGCTTGGGAATGAATGATAACTGATACTTCGAAATCTTTCAAATTCTGGACTAACAATTTTTCCGACCCGCCAATTGCAGGAACACTGTACCACAAAATCAGAATTAGGAGGCCAAATAAGCTCAACTCCTTTGATGAAATTAAGAATCTCTCTAGTGGAGATTTTGAGAAGTTCCCCAGAGATTAGAATTTCTCCGAGGAAGTATAGTATCCTTAGGGCACTTAAGGCCATGCAATCACAAAGGATGTGTTCCACAGTTTCGTCTCCAAAGACGGGATTCAGTTCTATTTGATGTAGGTGACATCGATGATAGCAGTGTACTGTTAGAAAATAAACCAGTCTTCTGATGTTATCCCTTTTGGTCGGTGGGATTTTTTAAATTTGTTATAAAAGAGTTTGATGGCTCTTTGGCCTGACGAAGCCCTTGGGTGTTTTCCCAAAGGGATATACACATTTTGTTCTTCTAACTTTTTATTGTTGAATTCGGAGTGTAACAGAACAGCCCAGGGTAGATGAAAGATTCAGCCGAACCCGCCTATTTCATTTATACCACAGTTTTACTTTGTTCCTATGGGAAAGATAAGCAGGAAGGCTGATCTGGAATCAAAGTGGTTTGAGATTAAAGCTTAAATGGCTGCTTGACTGTCAGTTAGTATATAAGTGGGGACACCTTTCATTCCCTTTTTGGGAATTAGAATAAGATTTGCACATACGTGAATGGCATGTATTTTCGCTTGAGATACATCTGGACTTTGACTCATATGTTGCGAAATTCTGGTGTTTGGACCGAATATGTCAGCGCCTGCCTCGTCGTCCATCTTTGATCCACATCCGAATATCAATTGATACATTGGGATCACTATATTGAATCTTCTGTCGAGGCACAGAGTCTAAGGTGGGTGATCGTTTACCGCACAGATCATGTCAAACTCCAGAATTACAGAAAGAAGATTATTTGAGCCATGTGATTTGATTGATTAATCTCTCCTATTTGCAGTAGCTTGAATGTACGGCGAATTGCTATCTTTTTTATAAAATAAGCTGCTGTAGGGAATGGCGATGCCGAGGCCGAGTCTTTGAAGCCGCTTCAGTTTTTAAATGAGAGTTTTCTCTTTTGTCTTGATTTACTATAGTACTGATGAGTAGGCGATAATCAATATCACTTTATTTTTGTATTCATACACAAATAAATTTGCAAAGTTTAAAATATAAAATCCTTAAATTGGTTTTCTACCCTCAAGCCCTCTGTGTTAAGGAGACACGTACATGCATGTAAATAACACTGACAACTTAATCTTTACTCGCTAAGTTAATGGGATATATTAAACGCAGATAGTCAGGCCTATTCTTCCATAAAAGGAAAGACTTGTATGAGAACGTTGAAACAAACTTATGTCACCTTTTGAACAAATTAAATTTAAGTACTGCCAAGTTATCCGAATGTTAATAGTTGACGTCGAGAGTCATTTTATTGAGTACTGATACCGATGCCAAAAAAGCCCACTTCATGTCGATGGATAGAAATTTGATCTGGCGAAGTGAAAGCTACAATTTTTTTGAAATTTAATTAACAAACGGTAACTAGTTAAGAATAGCAGTGATATTCGATTATGGTCAAAATTTCTTTACGCTGGAACATTTTTCTTCAGTTGAAGTGCAAAAAAAAAGAATGGCCTTAAAGGAAAAATACTTGCCGAAGAAACATGAACTCCGTCTAGGGATTACATCCGATTAAGATAAGGCTGACGAAAAAGAGCAATTTTAAAATACTACATAACATTGAAATCATTGTAAAGATTGGTCGATATTTCAAGATCAATTAACAGCGACAAAACTTCTTAAATTTCATGGGAATCCGGGGGACTGGCCTTTATTCGTAAACTCTTTCCAGAGCAGAAAAAAAATTAGCAGATTATCGGGTAAGAAAAATTAAGGACGTTTTCGCTCAAGTCTTAAAGGGAAGGCGCTTGGTGTTGGACACAGTTGCTGATCGCATCCAAGTGATAAATTTCTTCAATCGTCAAGGACAATAAATAGAATTCAAATCAAATGCAGAGCCAAAACAAAGAACGTTCGTACGACGATTCTTTACCAACAAATATGAAATCTGTGGCAGAAACTGTTGCTGAACTGAACTAGTAAGTTGAATTGTACATTTTTTCAACTTGCAGACAGTTCATTCTGCCATTACTAATGGAGGTAAAGCCGAAAATGTCATAAAAAAAATGGCATAAAAGTAAATGGATAAAAGGAAGAAATTCAAAATGCCGAAATTCAAGGAAGTAGATACGAGGGCGGGTCAATAAGTCCGTGACTTTTGGATTAAAACACAGATTTTTTGATAAAAAAATAATTTTATTTTTCAACGTAGTCTCCCTTGAGCTTTATACACTTTGTCCAACGCTTCTCCAATTTTTTTATCCCTTCCAAAAAAAATGATTTGTCGAGGTCCTCAAAATACATCATACTACATCATTGGAGTCAAATCTTTTTCCACCAAGCCATTTCTTCAGGTTTGGGAACAAGAAGTAGTCGCTCGGAGCCAAATCTGGAGAATAGGGTGGATGAGGGAGCAATTCATAGCCCAATTCATGGATTTTTGCCATGGCAACTGCACATGTGTGCACCCTTGCATTGTCTTGGTGGAAAAGAACTTTTTTCTTGGCCAAATGAGGTCGTTTTTTTTTCAAATCGTCATTGAATCGGTCCAATAAGTTGGCATAATATTCCCCATTGATTGTTCTTTCCTTTTGAAGGTAGTCAATGTGGATTATCCCGCGTGCATCCCAAAAAACAGTCGCCATAACTTTATTGGCTGACAAACCCACCTTGGCCTTCTTTGGCGCCGATTCACCCTTAGAAACCCACTGTTTTGACTGTTGTTTGTTCTCTGGTGTGTTGTGATGGATCCATGTTTCGTCCACGGTTACAAAACGGCGCAAAAACTCCTCCATATTGCGATTAAACAACGCCAAACCTTCCTGTGAAGTTGTTACACGATTGCGTTTGTGGTCGACTGTGAGCAAACGCGGCACCCATCTTGCGGAAAGCTTTCTCATGCCCAAGTGATCATTCAAAATTGAAACCACTGAGCCATGCGAGATCCCTACGGCTTCCACAATCTCTCGCACTTTCAATCTTCGGTCGGCCAACACCATATCGTGAATTTTTTCGATTGTTTCGGGTGTAGAGACCTCAACTGGGCGTCCAGGACGTTCGGCATCTTCAGTGCTTGTACGGCCACAACGAAATTCAGTAAACCACTTTTTTACCATTGAAATCGATGGTGCAGAGTCCCCATAGTATTTATCAAGCTTAGCCTTGGTCTCGGTAATGGTTTTTTTTCGCAAGAAATAATGCTTAATAAGCACACGAAATTCACTTTTTTCCATTTTCTCCTCTAATTAGTGAGTAGTCTGATAAAAATAGCTGTCAAACACAAACTAACTGACGCAGCAAGTTTAAATTTTGACAGGAGTCAACTGACAGATGCCTGTTGACAGGAGCAGTATTGCTGTTTCAGTAAAGAGGTCAGAAATTCAAAGTTCGATGGTAGTTGAGCTGAAATTTTAAATAAGGGACCTGAATTTGTCCAGAGCGAATTCCGACCGCCTTTAGTTATCTTCCCGTTGATATGAGCCTGCCAAAATGAAACATAATTTGCCTTCCCGAATTCCATCAATTAAAGAGAGAAAAGAGCTTGGTGCTGTGCTCTTTTACGGAGCTTACCCTCCCCTTGGTGTCTAGCATGGGATCGCTAGTACACACCGTGGTAGCTACGTAATTCGTAGGCGTGGTGCGTGACTACCCCTAAAAAAAAATCAAAATACACTACGTTCTGGAAGATTACACCATTTTTCGCTGTCCGCAGGATCCCTTCACGCCCCTATCAGTATCATAATACTAGCGTATCATTCTAGAATGTCACATCGAATGCAAAAAAAAAAAAAAAAACTAAACGACGGTGACCAATCTTTTCAAAACATTGAATCTCCTTGACTATTAAAAGTATTGAAAACTAAATGAATTCCAAGGTTCAACAAAATTTATTTCACGGAAAAGGGTGGGGGGATATCAAACAGCTGAAGAAAATTTATGTATAAAGAGAAATGTTAACTTAAATAGGTATATTATTATAATTTAGGCTAGTTTCGTATGATGATAGACATAAGTCACAGATACGGAGGGTATCTGTAGATAGCTAAAGCTTCTTCACACATTTAGTTCATATTTTCTTAGAGAGATTACAATATTAAAATTGACTCACCATAGCTAAAAACTTGTTAAGGGATGAAGTGCACTCCTTCGCCGTATAAATATCGTATGTATGTTGTCAGTGTGTGTGTGGGTGAAATTTTCCATTTAGATTTCTTGTTACTTGAACCTTATTGGCTATCAAAAATAGAATTAAATGCAAAGAAGCTCACTATTAAATGCAAAAAAAAATTTACTCTACAACCTGATAAGGTCCTTGTTGCGACTAACTTGAAAAAAGATAGGGAGGGGGAAAGGGGTATGGCTCCATGTGGTTTCTTGTCTTCATTGGTTTCGCAAGTTCTCGTATCTCTTCTTTTCGGTGATCCTCGATTTCATTGTAGTAATGTGCACGTCCTGGACTGCGTGTACTTTCAAGCTCGCTATTTGATGCTGGCGCCTGTGCAACTGCTTTATCCTGTACACTTGCTGGCTATGGCGCAACTGCTGACTTCTGCGACTTGCTTTTTAAATGGCTATTGCTTGGCTTAGCGCACTTTGTGGCTCCTGCGTGCTTGTTCCTTACAGGGCAATGGCTTGGCTTAGTGTACTTGCTGGTTCTTCTTTGAGAGGAGATTTTCTACTGACCCTGATGACCGGTTTTCACGTGTGGTACTCTTTTCTGCTCAATTATATTTTTTTTTCTTGTCTGGAATTTTTTTTTCACTTTTTCTAGATTATGAAGCGTTTTATTTTTTTTGAACTTGCATGATTCCCTTTTATTTTCTTTCGGCAATATTATTCTCTTTTTTTTTGTTGACTAAACTTTACTAAATTTTTACATTGACTAAAAAAAATCTGCCACGATACTTTTTCGGTTTCTTAACACTGAACTCTCTTCTTTTTCAAAACCACGTTGACTTTTACTTTTTTTTTTTTCTGCCAACTTTCATCCTTTGCTATCCCACGCTAACTGACCACTTGTGGTCATCCGATCTTTTTACAATGCCTCGTATGACACATAAAAAACAAAACCTGTCCGTTTTTCCAAATTACCGAATTATAATTGATGGTCATTCCCCATTTCTCAGATGGCAAATGCGCAACAACGCCTGGGGCTAACCACTGAAGCGATCCAGGACCGAGCATTATGTAGACGCGTTCTTCGGTCTGCGACATTAGCCAAACCCATAAGAGGAGCAGCAGCGATGCAGTAAAAATGGGAAACTCGTTACGCATAAGTTCGCATAACGAGGAAAGGGTTAATAAAAGGATAAGAAGAGGTCATTCCCCATTAGAGCTTTGAAGACCGATTCAATTGTTGTTCTTTGGATGCCGAGTAATCATCTTAGGCACAAACCTTACCAAGGAGCTAACGGTGTCACGGGAAACATCGACTGGAAAGGAAACTCTTACGTAGATGGAAAAGGAACAAATCAGGTTGTTGTAATTGACAATATCTATTGCCATGATCTGAACAAAAGATGGCGCTGTTATGATATGGGATTGATTTTCTTATCAATTGTTATTGTTTTTGCATGATTTTTTTTATTCTTGGTTTATAAATATGAAGGGGAATACATACACATACATACATACATGGACGTAAGTGCAAACGAACTAGGGGAACGTTTCCCACAAAATACTCCACACATGTAAGCCCTACTTGTTACAATCAAATGTGCAAACTCTAGGTTAATCAAAGAATAATTGGCAAACAACTTAAGGAAAGGGGCCAGCATTTGTCTTTAAAGTTGAAATGGATATCAGATACAGTGCGCAAAAAAATTTATTTATCAGGAAATAAATTTACAATACGTGGCGTGTGAGCGCTTGAACATATAGACTTACTGAGCAGACGATCGATGTACCAGAATTTTTGAAACGGTATAAGCATTCGAAGAATATACAATTTTCTCTTTAATTTAAGGTAAAACCCCGTATTATAACAAGATTGAAGCACTAAAATTTGGGAATACCTTCTATAACAGAAACGAAAGTGCTTCAAATCAAATGTAAGTTAAATATTTGTGACTGTAATCGTTCTTTTGAGCGACACTTAAAAGGAGCACTTTACAATAGAAAACAACCCCGTATGTGATGATCTTGATGCATATTCGCAGATAATTGAGGCCTTTGTTATGGAAACATAATTACAATAAATTGTCTAAAAGTGAAACAACAAAGATTGCTTAGAAACCCACCCCTTTGTGATTCGATATCTAATTGAATTTAAGATTATGTATAGTAGAACAAGTTCATGTGCGAAAGATCAGCTCGACATCTATTTTGATGGAGAAGACCCAGTATCTTTCCAATTTTCCCAATTTTCAATGCACATAAATTGAATAAAATTTGCATCATAAACTTCTCAGGCTTCTCTTTTGTTTCAGCGATTTAGAGAACGAAAAGTAAGCGGCAAACATAAAGGAAATTTTTGACTAGGCCAGAATCAGAAAAGAGGATGATAATACCCAGCGATTCTTCTAACGAAATGCACTTAGCAGCGAGGTTAAGGTGTACATACCATATGCTTGGCAGCACATTCTATTTGAATCAATTATTTGTGCTTAATACATAAAAACCAAAAACTCCGAATTCACAATTCTTAGATGCATACTTAAAAATCATTCTATGGGCGACGTTATTGCAAGCTTCGACAGCAAAAAAGATGCGGCGAAGATCGCCAATGGAATCATATATGTTCATGATTAGCTGATTTCGCAGCAAGGAATCATTTGTAGCAATGTTAAAAACCAATAAAGTGCTTAGGCTTTGGTGGTCATCAGTAACTGACGAATTCGTTTTCACGTTTAACGAAGAACGAAATAATACTTTAGTTGTTGACAGTAACCAATTTCCCTCAAAAAGAGGGAAAGCTATTCTTCTCATATTTCAATACACTTATTCCATCTAGAAACATTTTGTGTTAGTCGATTTCCCCAACACCTCTAAAACCAGCTCCGTCTCAGCTATCACCTTTTCGTTGGTTGAACATTTTCAGCCACACAATTGATTGATACTCGTAGCTTACCCTTTGGGGAGGTAATCAAAAAAAAATAGTTTCTTTGTAATCCCAGAACACTGGGATTGCTATTGTTTTTCCTGCCGATGCAAATGTGTTGGTTTTTTTGACGCAAGAGAATGTCGGTTTCGATTGTTCTTTTGTTTCAGGAGTATATATAGTTTCATCAGTGGTTATAAGTCTTCTCAAAAAACCGCTAGTATTCCTTCAAAATAACGCCTGATTCTCTCTAGAATTTCCAACCCGATTGAATTTTTGTTCTTCGGTTAATAAACGCAGCACGCATCTTGCTGAAATGTTTTTCATTCCTAATTCGTCAGTTAAAATATGAAATACCCGCTCAGTTGCGATCCCTATAGTACCACGTTTTTTACCGCACTTTTAATCTTGGGCGTTCTAAAACCATTTTGTGAACTTCAGAAAACCTGAAGTAATAGATGTCGATGATGACATACAGCTCCTCGGATCATCTTCGACGCTGTCTTTGCCATGTTTAAACAAAGCTGCTCACCCTTTCACCATGAAACACGAAAGCACAGCTTTCGTCCAACGTCGTCCTTCACTTGACTTGGCGTCATATTCTTTCTGACAAAATGTTTAATAATTTTTAAGAGAAGCAGACTCGTTACTCGAGTATTGAGACGAAAGCGGCGAAAATGGGTTTAGCGGTCAATGAGGGCAAGACCAAGTATATGCTGTCAAGCAAGAAGGACAACCAACACCGACGTCTCGGGCAGATATAACTTTGAGGTAGTTAAGGACTTTGTCTACCTAGGCTCTGCTATAAATACAGACAACGACACCAGCGCTGAGATCAAGCGAAGAATAACTCTTGCCAACCGCTGTTTCTTTGGGTTAAGAAGGCAACTGAGTAGCAAAGCCCTCTCTCGGACAACAAAAGTCACCCTTTATAAGACCTTAATAACCCCGGTCCTGCTCTATGGCGCAGAGGCATGGACATTATCAAAAATGGATGAGGGTGTTCTTGGTTGCTTCGAGAGAAAAATTCTTCGGGCGATCTTCGGTCCCGTCTGCATTGACGGTGAGTGGAGGAGGAGATACAACAACGAACGTTATGGACTGTACAGCGACATGGACCTAGCCAGAAGAGTGAAGATCCAAAGACTGCGATGGCTGGGTCATGTAGAGCGCATGGACACCAATACTCCGATCCGAAAAGTCTTCTAATCCGCCCCCGAGGGACAGCGCAGCAGTGGGAGGCCAAGACTCGTGGCGCACGCAAGTAGAGGAGGACCTCAGCCAACTTAGCGTGCGAAACTGGAGGCAGCTAGGCAGGGATCGTGCTAGCTGGAGAAGCTTGTTGACTGAGGCCCAGGTCCACCCCGGACTGTAGCGCCACCTAAAATAAAGTAAGTAAGACTCGTTAAAACCTAAGATCATGGAAAAGTAATTATGCCACAAATCGTAACGAATCTTGATACACAACCAGCTTAAATATTATGTAATTGAATGGATTGAGCATAGCGTGGATCAACTACTTTTTGTCTTGTTTGCCTGATAAATTCTCGGATCAAAGCATAAAGCACTAAAACTCATAACTGTAATCTTGTTCTGCTTTTTACCATGTTGTCCCGCAAGTTGTAACTTTTATTATTGTTTTTATAAGCGCGTGACTTATTTTTAAAATGCATTTTCAATCAACCCCGTCTTATGATTTCAGAAAATGTTTTGGTTTGCCTTCCTATTGAGAAAAATATTGCAATAAACCAACGTTTTTGGGCAAAAAAAAGATTTTTATTTATTACACAAGTTGAAGAGTTTTTCTTTATTGCTTCAAAATAATGAAATCTTCGAGCTGACTTCCAATGAGTGCACATGCAATATCAGTGCACTCGTATAATCGCTAACCCGCTTGAAAAAAAAAATTATACAACTTTCCACTTCTTCCCTGAACCACGGAAGTTTCACCCCAACTTCCACAACTAAAAAAAAATTAATTTGTGCAAAAAAACAAAAAATTTTCAGTGCCGTTTATTGGGAAAAAAATGTATACATACATATATAGTTCGGGCATCCCCAATCTCCTGCCCCTGGTCTAACTGCTGTTGCTTGCACTCGGTCAATGCTTTTGCTGTTATACGGCAAAAGCAATGACTGAGTGTTTGTAACAACCGATGGTGGCAGGTTGTGAATGGCAATTTTGTTGGCGCACTGTTTCATATTGTTGTAAGGGCATAACATCTACAACAATTTGATTCAGCAAACCTATAACAAAATTTCCACTTCGCCGCCTTGCTTGGCATCGTCGTTGTTGTGGTTTTTTTTTGTTCTTTTTTTCACAATGGCTCGGGAATTTAGAGTGGACGTAGCTAAAATACGCGGGCTGAAAAGTAATCACTTTTCTGCATACGTCCACGCATAAAAATATTGGACAGCTATTTTGGCACTATGTGAAACACAGGTAGAACCCCACCCACACCTTTCAGAGCTACTGCTTTATTGACAGAAGCCCCAAGCTGGACAGCAATTCAATCTTGAACGAGTTTGATGCGCTGTCTGACTCCATACAAGGAATAATTTTATTTCTGTATCCTCATACTGAGGAACAATGAACAATCAGTCGCTTTCCAACTCTTAACGAGGACAGACGATTTTTGTTAGCATTAAAAAGTGTTTACAGAGTGCTAAGTACTTAATTTGTCAAGTGAAAACCAAGTAGTGGATTGGTTCGATAGAACAATTAGTGACTCGAGGTGTGGAGTACCAAGGTTCGAGTCCGCGGAGTTCGCGAAAATATTTCTGTTAGTCTTTCTTTTTTAATTTATTTACTAAATTAACATTGAACGCAAAGAGCCGAAAGGCAGTCAGGTGATGGATACCGGCCAGCCGGGGATCCCGCTAAAGGAGCCGTTGCCAAAGCGACTAACAAGGGCATCTGAAAATCACCAACAATCAGACACTACATCAAAAACAACAACAGAAACAATGGATGATATATCCAAAGCGGAGAAGAGGCGGATAAAACTAAAGCCGAAGCCAAACTCAAAGAAAAAGTCTAAGGAAGATGGAAATAGGACGACAGAAAAAGAGTACTCCTACGAATCAGAAGGAGGAGAATGTCGCTACGTTGGAGAGGGAAATTCCTTCAGGGAGTTGTCGGAAGACGAAGAAGTCTCATCAACAGATGAAGAGGAAGACGAAGAGACGAAGCTCGATAAGCTTTTAAAAGAGCTTATTGAGAAGAAACAAAAATTGCAACAACACAAAAAACAACAACAGCAACAGCAACAACAGCTAAACCAGCAACAGCAACAACAACTACAGCTGAACCAGCAACAGCAAAAACAAAACCAAACATATAAGCAGCCACAACAACAACATAAAAAGCAACAAGAAACAAGACAGAAACTGCAGAAGCAACAACAACAGCCGAAACAACAGCAAACACAGAAGCAGGAACACTCACAACTACAACAGAAGCAGCAGCAACAAAAACTGCAGCAACCACATCAACAACAACAGCAGCAGCAACAACAACAACAGCAGCAGCAACAAAGGGAATCTCAGCACAGGAAAGATAAAGTTCCTCCTATTAATGTGAGTAACCTAGATATTAAGGATAGTATTAAGTTATGTAAGCTAGTAAGTAAGAATTTTTATGTAAAGCGATTGAGCTCAAATAAGCACATAATAATGTGTAACAACATTGAAGAGTACAATAAGGTACGTACTGCCCTAGGAAAAGCGGAGACAGAGTACTTCACTTATACGCCGAAGGGTGAGAAACTGCAGACAATGCTGCTAAAAGGTATCGACCCATCAATTAAAACGGAAGAGCTCGAAGCGGAGCTAAAGATATTTGAGGACGACGACCTGAAATTCGTGGGTGTCAAGCCGTTTACTACGGCCACGGCAAGGGGTGCTAACCGAAAATTGCCGTTCTTTTTAGTACAGCTAACTCCCAATAGCAAAATCGATAGACTGCGAAGTATTAAATTCCTTTACTATCACGCTGTAAGTTGGGAGAAATTAAAAAGGGCAGATCGCGTACTACAATGTATGCGCTGCCAGAGGTTCGGGCATGCCGCTGCTAACTGCAACATGCAGTTCAGATGCGTTAAGTGCGATAAGGACCACAAAAATGGAGAATGTCCTCTAGGTAATGATAGAGTAGAGGATAGGAGTCAACTCTTTTGTGTACTCTGCAGGAATTCAGGACATCGCGCCAATTTTAGGGGATGTCCTAGATTCCAGGAGCTTAAAAAAAAAGTCCAGGCTAGAAAACAGTTGATCGAAGAAGAGAAGCGTCAAAAGAGTCGTGCTTTCTCTAATTTTGTGGCACCCAGTATATCCTTTGCCCAAATGGTATCTGGATCGGGTAAGGCCACAATGACATCAAAAAATACGCCCAAGGTAGCTGAAAAAGCACCAGAAGCGGATTTGGACTTGAAAGCGATTCTTCTGTCCCTGCACGGAAAAATCGATCATTTCCAGAAACAGCTAAATGAACAAGCGGCTCGAATTGACGTCATTTATTCGACTCTGTTTGACAAGTCTGGCGCGCCGATATAATGTCTGCTACGTTGAATGAGGTTAACCTAAAGATCATTGCGTTAAACGTCAACTCACTAATCAGGATCGAGAGAAGAACCAACCTTTGCAACTTGTTGTTAAGCGAAAGCCCAGATGTGCTTTTGGTAAGCGAAACTAAGCTTAACCAGAATCATAAAATCGGCTACAGTGGCTACGATGTATATAGAAGAGACCGGCCTGACTCCACTAGAGGGGGTGGGGTTGGTGTCTTCATACGGCAAGGCTTGCGCCATAGGGTCATATACAAAGGGCGCACGCGTAGGTTCCAGGTGTTAGAAGTTTGCATCGTATGCATTCCTCTTCGCAGTGATAGGCGATTGTATGTGGTGTCGCTTTACGCACATGAAGCACTTCATCCCGCTCAATTTATTACAGAACTCGAGTTACTTTTTCAATCTCTCCAGCTTGAATCTGAAGAAAATTTATACTTTTTGGCCGGTGATCTTAACGCTAGACATGCGGCATGGGGAAATAATCCACCGAATACTAGGGGCAACCAGTTGCACAGCTGGTGGCGTCAAAATATTATTGAGTACAAACTTGAGTTGTACGCGACGGATATCCCGTCTTTCCCATCATCCGGTTCCTTTTTGGACTTAGTACTGATGGATAACAGAATACAACTAAGGAATAGAGATCGACAGACCCGAAACTGTTTGAGAGCGATCGAGTACGATAGTGACCACTACGGACTCGCCGCCAAAATACGGATCCCAAACGAACAAACGTTGCTGGAGCAGTACGACCATGAGTTCTCATACGATTTTCGTAGGGCACGATGGCCGCGCTTCTCTAGAATTTTAAAGCGTAACTTACGTTTGTGTGGTATTGATCCCCCGACACATAGAAACCTTACAAATTACGAAATTGACCAACATTTACTAGAAATGGACAACGTAATCAAACGAACAATGGAGCGAACTATCCCCCGGGTAGAAAGCTCAAACGACAACCTGACTGACAAATACAGAAACCCAACAATCGACGCACTACACACACACAAAAGTAGATTGCTTTCAATGCTGAAACAGAGGTACAGACAGTTTAATGACAGGAACAATGCGGAAATTGGGATACTGAAATCATTGATCAAAAACCTAAAACAACTTATAAATGAAAATTATAAAAAATCCGTTAGTCTGTATTGGGGCAATAAGATTCGGGCTATAAAATCCAGTAGTCCGAATATGTTCCCGCAGATAAATAAATTGTTCAGGCGGAAAGATCACAATGATATTCAGTGTGTCCGAATTCCGCAAACGACAGAAAATAGACATATATTAGAAACAATTGGTATAAGTCCAGAAAGTGTAGATGATGGCGATGGTCTTTTTGTAGTCGAAGACCCACAGGAAAAAGCGGATTTGCTGGGAGCTTTTTTCGAAGCCGTGTATACGGTGAACGATCCAGGTCACCGTAACCACGACATTGAGAATAGAGCCTATGTAAACCATCTTTATCTGCGCAATGAACTTCAAAATTGG
Organism: Volucella inflata; assembly: GCA_928272305.1. Taxonomy (NCBI): domain Eukaryota; kingdom Metazoa; phylum Arthropoda; class Insecta; order Diptera; family Syrphidae; genus Volucella; species Volucella inflata. The sequence continues at coordinate 15,496,713 of OV743720.1, read as the reverse complement.
CGATCTGAGAATAACGGTTTCACCGTATTCAATGAAGTAAACGCGGCAAACGTTATCGTCGCCGATGAACAAGCTGCAGCTCATTTGTTCGTGCGAAAAGATGAACTCCTGTGCATCTTGGACTCACTGAAAAACAAAAAGTCTTCTGGAATAGACGGAATCCCAAACGTCGTATTGAGACACCTGCCCTTGGAAGCAGTGGATATTTTTACTACGTTATTTAACAATGCGCTGAATAACGCTTACTATCCAGCTCATTGGAAAATAGCAGTGGTACATCCCATACCGAAAAAAGATAAAGTTAGGACTAACCCTGCAAATCTTCGGTCAATTAGTTTACTTCCGAATATTAGCAAGGTATTCGAGAAAATAATCAATAGGGCTCTGTTGAAGTGGGTTGAGGAAAACAATATAATTCCGGACAATCAGTTTGGTTTTAGGGCGGGGCATGACACTATTCATGCCGCGTCGAAACTGATCTCCGACATACAATGGAACAAATGCAAGAACCAGTGTACGGGTGCCTGCCTGGTTGATTTCGAGAAGGCCTTCGATACTGTATGGTTAGAAGGGCTTTTCTATAAGTTGACCAGATTGGGTATGGCGAAACCCCTTTTATATATGATTTACAACATGCTTATAGGAAAGAAGTTCGTTGTCAAATGTGGCAACGTAATTTCAAGAAAAATATTTGACATTAAAAACGGCTTGCAACAAGGAGCGGTTATTTCCCCGATACTGTTTAACATATATACGAGTGATCTAGTAGGTTCCCTCAATCACGCTATAGCGTACGCAGACGACTTAGTGGCGTACAGATCAGGTCCCAAAATCCAGGACATCAATGCTCTGCTGCAGACTGACTTCGATCACATTAAAGCGTATTGCGATGATTGGAAATTGAAAATCAATTTTCAAAAGTCGGAAACAATACTGTTTAGGACCCCATTGAGATGGGCTTCTTGGGATACCAGAAACCACTGGCGAAATCTGGCCGTCATTGGACACCACGGGCTGCCATTAGCGGTGAGAAGCGTAGTTAGATACCTTGGTATCTGGCTCGATCAGTATTTATATTTTGACAAACATATAAATGCTTGTTTGGCTGGAGCCAATAGAGCCTTAGCCTTGACAAGAAAACTGTTTCACAGCAGTCAACTTGACTCGAGGGTGAAGGTTATTTGCTACGTGGCCCTAATCAGGCCAATCATCGCTTATGGATGTCCCGTGTGGTTCAACGTAGCGCCGTATTATATGGAGACAATTCGGGTGTTTGAAAGGCAATGTCTCAGGACCTGTCTTGCACTGTACAGAACACCAGAATCTGCGTTCATTAAATATCATCCCAACAAGGCCCTTTACGATGGGGCTCAGCTGAACAGGATTGACAATTTCCTGATTAAGGTGATTCGAAGGCACACTGCAAGAGCGATGAACAGCGACAATAACCTGATCTTTGGGGCTTACTATCCCAATTTTATGTACCATGAGAATACACTCCGATCCGGCTTTATTCCGCCAGAGGCATTCCTCTATATAGATTCTAAAGGGTTAGTACAAAGTAGGAATGGTATTCCGGTAATATACCACCGCCACCGAGGTGCGAGGGAAAAACGGCTCACCTACGACGGGTACGACGTCAATTCTCAGGAGCTCTTTCGTTTTAGTTCCGCAATTGCGGAAAGAGACCGGGTTGATACGGAGAAACAGCACGCCGATTTTTGGTGGCTTAGAGAAGAGGAGAGGATTGAGACGCTCTCCTAGGTCAGTGCGTTACAATTGTAACATAATTGTTCTAGTTTTAAGGTAGATTAGGTAAGTTAGGGGGTTTTCGCTGATGGCCCGGGCTGGTTGATATAGGGCAGTACTTCTGAGAAGTAACTGATGCTTCACGGCATCAGTTAAGTCTCGGCAGTGCGTGTGCACGATGTTAACAAGCCCAAGGCACTCGAATTCGCAATTGAGATGGTGACCGCTCAGGGCAAGAGGCAATGAGCGCTCGCCATATTGATTATAATTAAGATAGATTAAGTAGCTTAGGTAGGTTAAGTAGCATAGGTAGTTTTAAGTTTTAAATAAAAATAAAAAATGTGATAACGGTTCTAAGTTTTTTATTTCCTTCAGAATTTTCTTAGAAATTCATATGTAATACAAGTTAATCGTAGAATAGATTTTAGGCCGAAAGGCATCACTTTTATATTTACTGTTAAACTTAGAGTGCTCGGTAAGAGCCAGTAAGTTAAATGAAGAAAACAAAAAAATATAGTGGAATTAGATTTAAGCATTTTTGTCTAGCATGTAAGTTTATATGGATAAATGAAATAAAAAAATGAATTGAAAAGTAAAAAAGTAACAATGAACAATCGCTATAACAGGCGATTTCAATATACACAATTCTGGGTGGCGTCGACACTCTGGGCAGACAACACCCGAAAGACAGCGTGTTGAGAGCTTCGCTGCGGAAAAAAACTTGACCCATCTAGTAAATAAGCCCACGCGAATCTCAGACGTTGATAGTCATACCGCCAACACCAATGAACTTGTTTCTAACCTCTCACTCTGATAAGAATATGTACACTGTTCATGTGCTCTCACCTCTAAGCTCGTCGGACCATTGTGGCATATCAGCTAAATTCTCGTACATTGACCACACAGCTAGAGAAAAAATACCTAAAAGAACAGTATGGCAATACGAGAAAAAGAATTGGGGCGGACTTAACACCTTCTTTAGGAATTTTAACTGGTCGTTATGCATCACAGACACTATTCTCTTTAGAATGAGGTTCTTTACCCCTCATCAGATTAAGAGTATTAGACCAAAAGAAAAGCGGTGGTAGGACCCGAGGTAAGACACTGCCCGGGTAGGAACAAGCCGACAGAGGAAAACCGAAAGAAGTTCAAGAGAGTCTGCATGTCTGAATGACTGCAGCTCCTTTCCTAAACGTGTAAAATTTCAATACAACCAAAAACTGAAGCAAAAAAAAACTAGTGTTCCAAAGGTAGTAAACATTTTTGGTCGTTCCAGCTGTCAGCTCTTTGGACAAGCCAATCTGCTTGCTGCACACCTTGCGGCCAACTCAACAATCCCAGACTGTGCTATGTCTCCGCCTACATTTGAGCGCGTCGAATCATTAATGGGACAAGTCCATTTTCGCACTTGTGTAGTAGCAAGAGTACTTAAAGATCTTTATATTCTCAAATCCGCTGATCCAAATGGTATACTTCCCCGTCTTCTGAGGAGGTGTTCTTCTACGCTGACAAAACCTCTGCGTAAGCTTTACCATCAATCCTACTCTTTAGGACTCTTTCCGAGCAGATGGAAATCAGCATTTCTACAGCCAGTCCCTTAAAAAGAGGAATCTTCTTCTTTCTCCCCTTACAGACCCATTGAACTTAAGTCCCATCTTTTCAAGGTCATGGAAACGCTGATAAACCCTCAGCTCATGAAATATTTCGAAACACGAAAACTTCTTAATGCCCAGCTGAACGGTTTCCGTAGCAACAGGTCCACTGGTGATTTAGTGGCATGTCTTTCTAAAAAGTGGAACCAAAGTTTACAACAATTCGGGAAAAGCAAGATAGTTGCACTTGGTGTTTCTGAGGCACTTGACAGAGTTTGGCATCAGGCACTGTGTCGAAAAAGCGTGCAATTGGGACCCTTCGGAAAGTTATATTCAAGTTGTCTTGGATGGTTTCAAGTCTGATATTCACAAAATAAATGCTTCAAGGCTCTGCTCGTCGGCTGTAGAACGGGAACGGCAGCATGTGTATGTTAAGCTCATAACATTCCGATAATAACAGCATAAACAATTGGCGAACTATCTATGGAGTCGAATTTAATGCTTCCAAAACACAATGCTGTCTGCTGTCGTTAAAGCGAAATTCAAATACCCAGCCATTATCCACGAATGGCACTTGCATCATCGAAACCGAAACACACATTGTCGGTATGTGTGCCAATGACAACCTACGTTGAAATGACCACATTTTCTAATCCGCCAAAAATGCTACGAAATGCCTAGGTTTCCTCAAGTGCTATAAGAAATTTTCATCCCTCCTAATCTGGCTTCAATACATGGTGTTCCCCAGGGCTCTGTACGGTCTCCGACATTCTTTCTAATTTTTATTAATGATATCTTGTCTGTTACTTCTAATCCAATATATTCCTTCGCTGGCGAGAGTACTCTCTGCTTTTCATGTTCGTTCCTGGACTCACGTCCCTGCTCGTTGGCTGCAGAACGGGAACGGCAGCGCATGTTAAGCTTATTAAATTCCGATATTAACAGCATAAACAATTGGCGAACTATCTATGGAGTCGAATTTAATGCTTCCAAAACACAATGCTGTCTGCTGTCGTTAAAGCGAAATTCAAATACCCAGCCATTATCCACGAATGGCACTTGCATCATCGAAACCGAAACACACATTGTCGGTATGTGTGTCAATGACAACCTACGTTGAAATGACCACATTTTCTAATCCGCCAAAAATGCTACGAAATGCCTAGGTTTCCTCAAGTGCTATAAGAAATTTTCATCCCTCCTATGACTTTTTTCACGACCAATGTCCACAGAAATTTCCAGTTGCATTCTGCCCCTTCAAACCGCCAACCGTTATACCCGTCTCACTATGAATGCTCATCAGTACACCTTCAAGCCTACTTTCGGACGTACACTGAAATATCGTGATTCTTTCCTTAGTCGAACAACCTGCTCATGGAATGCCCTGCCGAGGTCTTTATTTCCTAGCCATTACAATATTTAGACATTTAAAACCAACTTACATCGGTACCTCTCTTTGCTCCCTCCCTAAATTTCCCTTGCCCGCGCTATGTGCAAACATTTTTAGGGTACCCAAAATCCCTTGTGCATCCGCTAATTAAAAAAAAACAAAACAAACTTCTTTCGACCGTTCCTAAAACAATTTCTGTACATCTTTATTAACCTCTGCTACCTGAAATCGATAATATATTAAACAAAGTGTACTGGACTGCTATTAAAAAAATTGAAAATAGTAGTCCACAATGTTAACATACCTCAATCCCTTTACTTTAATTTTCATACGATCAAATGTATCGAAATATGTTTTACAATATTGTTCTTTGCAAGACAGAAGATCAATAAGGCATGAGGGAAACCGATGCTTTTCTATGCATGAATTGAGAAAAAAAATTAAAAATTCTGTCGAAACCTTTATGACTTATTGTAAAGTAATTTATGGTAAATAAGAAAAAAATCGTAAGGTCCATAAACTGTATATCATAACTCTTGGTTCAAGATACCCAGTACGAACAAGAAAAATTAAAACAAAACTGAAAGGGTATGATATTTCTTTGAAATGCATTCCGGGAAAGAATTGCATTTAAAGGATTTCCTCTCATGTCGCAAGTCAAACGATGTAAAAGTAGAATTTTAAAATATTCTTCGAAAAGTACCTAGTGCATGAGTGAGAGTAGTAAACAGTAAACGTGAAAAAGAATTGATATTCTACTGTAATGCAAGTCGGTTTTCTTTGAGAGTAGGGTGTTTGAACTCGAAAGTTCAAAGAATAAGACGCTAGAAAAAGCTTTGAGTTATCTTCCACCGCAATTATGCAACACTAAGGGTGGCCTATCTATTGGTAACTTCTTGAATCATATACGAGGGCGGGTCAATAAGTCCGTGACTTTTTGAATTTCTGACCTCTTAACTGAAACAGCAACACTGCTCCTGTCAACAGGCATCTGTAAGTTGACTCCTGTCAAAATTTAAACTTGCTGCATCAGTTAGTTTGTGTTTGACAGCTATTTTTATCAGACTACTCACTAATTTGAGGAGAAAATGGAAAAAAGTGAATTTCGTGTGCTTATTAAGCATTATTTCTTGCGAAAAAAAACCATTACCGAGACCAAGGCTAAGCTTGATAAATACTATGGGGACTCTGCACCATCGATTTCAATGGTAAAAAAGTGGTTTACTGAATTTCGTTGTGGCCGTACAAGCACTGAAGATGCCGAACGTCCTGGACGCCCAGTTGAGGTCTCTACACCCGAAACAATCGAAAAAATTCACGATATGGTGTTGGCCGACCGAAGATTGAAAGTGCGAGAGATTGTGGAAGCCGTAGGGATCTCGCATGGCTCAGTGGTTTCAATCTTGAATGATCACTTGGGCATGAGAAAGCTTTCCGCAAGATGGGTGCCGCGTTTGCTCACAGTCGACCACAAACACATGTGCAGTTGCCATGGAAAAAATGCATGAATTGGGCTATGAATTGCTCCCTCATCCACCCTTTTCTCCAGATTTGGCTCCGAGCGACTACTTCTTGTTCCCAAACCTGAAGAAATGGCTTGGTGGAAAAAGATTTGACTCCAATGATGAAGTCATCTCGCAAACAAAGGCCTATTTTGAGGACCTCGACAAATCATTTTTTTTGGAAGGGATAAAAAAATTGGAGAAGCGTTGGACAAAGTGTATAGAGCTCAAGGGAGACTACGTTGAAAAATAAAATTATTTTTTTATCAAAAAATCTGTGTTTTAATCCAAAAGTCACGGACTTATTGACCCGCCCTCGTATTATTTTGACATAGCGCTGTTATGCGCTCAAAAATAGACAGAAACTCAGTAATGAATTTTTGTGGTACGTTTTGGATCGATTTACGCTACAAAAACCTTGGGAAATACTACAAAGTTACTTCAAAAGTTGATGCTGTGTTGCTGAAATAGTGAAAATTAAAGTCGGTCGAAATAATGCACCAACTGCAGTCGATGTACTTAAGTTAGTAACAAAAGTTCATGAAACTAGTTTGCTAAATTTTAACCGAATATAATGTCTGTTTTCGTTTTCTGTGCTCACTGGAGAATATTGCAACTGGTGCCGAAAGTGTGCGCCCAAACCTGAGATCTCGACGTTTAAACATCAGTTACAATAGCTTGAAGAGAATTTGGCATAAAACTCTCGAGTTGTTCGTTTACAAGGTACAATTGATTCAGGATTTGAAGCGTAATGACCATCCACTTCAATTAAGGGTTATCGGTTTGAGCTTTTGAGCAGCTCAAGACTTACGAAAATTTTGCTTCAAAACAATCATTGTTTTAGACGCAGACATAACTTATTATTTAGGGCTAGAAATCGGCATTTGGACTTGGGAGAGCTAAATTCCAACAAATATCGTGAAGTCAGTCGTTTTGAATACACAAGAATAATATTTCTTAAGCTAGTCGTGAAAAAGGGGCCAAAACCATCAAAAATGTATTGAAACATTGGGTTGATAGAATGGCCTACTGCCAAGGCAGCCGAAGTAGTCATTTGAATGATAATATTCCATAATTGAAGAAGATCCATTTTTTTTAATAAAGCAACAATCTTGATTTGTAACAAAAACAGAATCAGTGAATTAACCACAATGTGCGAGAAAAGGGATGACCTGTACAAAAGATGAAAAAATTGGATAAGTAGCCAAAGTTACTAGCTCGAGTACAAATATTTCCGAAACGTCATCAATACAAACATTGAAGCGACCAAAGCCAACTTTTACTAACAGTAACTCAAAAATTCTCGGAATGGTGAATGAACCTTTCAAAAGATCCTTTAACCGACGTCGCATATATAATTACTTTTCAACCTACAGATGATGTCAAACCACTACAGTCTGCATTCAAACTATTTTCCTTTAACGAGTTTCCTAAGCGAACATTTCCAAATATTTTGTCGATTGAACACCAAAAACGGACAAAAAGTAAGACAAATGGATTTTAAATTTAATAAATACGAACACACATTCTCCTGATATACAAACTTTCAAAAAACTAAAAGTACTGGCAAACTATTAGGAGAATTCTCAAACATGGACAATACACATCATGCTCTTTTACGGTTTATTGACTTCAGGAAGCCTTCGACTTTCTAATTCAACACAAACATTTCATAAGTCAGAGCAGAATCGGTGTGAGTTTGATCACACACACACACTCACCAATGAAGTGAATACCAAAATGAACATTGTCCAAAGTTAGCCAAAAACCTGGCCAAAGAAGTCCATCGATAAAAGTATCTCGACATGTTATTTCAAAAACAACATTTGAAAACATACAATACCACCTCCATCAAAAAGTTCCCGGAATTTATTCAGAAAACTAAAAATACAAGTTTATTCATCTAAATCTATATTGTACCCTTCAATGTAGTCCCCATCGACTGCAACACACTTATGCCAGCGGTTGATCCAATCCTCGAAACATTTTTTATATTCGGTTTTCGGTATGTCCATCAGTGCTTCCTGCGATTTTTCCATTACTTCCTCTCGGCTGCTGAAACGCGTTCCCCATGTGGTTTTTTAACTCGATTGAACAGAAAGAAGTACAGGGACCCAAATCAGGTGAATTCGGTGGCTGTTGGATGGTATTTGTTGCATTTTTCATCAAAAAATTACGAATAATGATGGTACTGTGCGACGGTGCGTAGTCATGGTGCAAATTCCACGAGTTTCCTGCCCACAATATTGGTCACTTTCGGCGAATTGCTTCACACAAACATCTCATAACGCCCAAATAATACTCTTTGTTTACTGTCTGGCAAAAATTTATGATGCACTACACCGTTGTAGTCCATGAAAACCGTGAGCATTGCGTTCATTTTCGATTGACTCATGACCACTTGGTAAACGTACCACTGGTAAACGACCGTTTTTTTTAGAGAATCGTTGCCGAAACACTTTTCCAACATTTCCAACGTTCGTGCACCATTGAGTCCGTTTTTACGCAACTCTCTTGGCTACGTAGCTTTTGCAAATGTCAAGCTATGATGCTTATATTTAGAAGGAATATCAACAGATGTTCCAACTTAAAAGAAAAACAGAACTCAAATCGGAACAATGGGAACGCCACACGGTGATTATTCCGGGAACTGTTTGATCAAGTTCAAGTGCAATGTTTTAGCAGCGGCCAAAGTTACCATGACATCCAGCTGTCAAAATATTCAGTAAGGTGGGTCATTTCATCATGCATTGTAAAACGGCACTTGCTGAGCGTAAGGAAATTATAGGTCGATCGTTATCATAGCTTCATTGAGCAGGCAATTCGTCGCACCGTGGGAAAGTTTGAGCATGAATTTACTCTATTGGATCTTAAGACACCAACCAGTTAGAGATTCGATAGAAATGAAGCAAACATAGCCGCCGTAGCGGCCAGTATCGAAAAATACCCAGAAATGTCGATCAGCTGAATTGGGCATTGCCAGAGAGTGAACTGCATAGGCTCTTTTGCGGTTGGATTTGGGCCTATATCCGTGAAAGTTTGTGCTAATGCTAGACAATGCCGTAAGTTTGCTAATTGGGTGCTTGAAATGTTGGCCGAGATCCGGATATTGGGCAAAAATCATCTTCTTTGGCTCAGCGCCTATGTTAACAAGCAAAATTGCCGTTATTGAAGCAAATACAATTCACAAGTTTTTGACCAAGCATCAATGCATCCACAGAGAATGACTATTTGGTTCGGTTGGCAGCATCATCGGACCTTATTTCTTTCGAAATGAGGAAGGAGACGTAGTAACCTTCAATGGTATCAGGTATAGAGCGATGTTAATCGACTTTCTTTAGTCAGAGATCGACAGCACCGATGCATTCCATCTGTGTTTCAAATAAGATGGCGCTAAATGACATTCAAGCGAGGTAGCGTTCGAAGTTGTGAAGGAGATATGTGGCGACTGGGTTATCTAACGACGAGCGTTTACCAATTGACTGCCGCTATCATCCGATTGGACACCACTCGATTATTTTGCCTTAGTCCTTAGTCTACGCTACCAAGCGAACCACTTTGGACGAGCTCGAAACAAACATCCGGCACGCTATTGTTGGAATAACGCATTTTTTCGCAAAACTTTTTTATTTAATGAAAATAGTCTGCATCAGCCTCAATACATCGATTTTAAATGGTCTTAATACGTGTCGCATGAGTGTTTTAAATTGTCGGCTGGGACGTCCTTGTTGTCCAAGATGTTGGTCCAAGCATTTCTGATGGCTTCTACGTCCATAAAATGCTTTTGTTTTATCGGCAAAATTCCTATAGAGTGGTTGACAGATAAATGACAAAATCAACACGTGTGTAACGACATAATCTGCGTTAACCCTAATATCCAGTGAAAATGCGATAAATTCATGTTTTTGAGGCGTCCAATTTCAATGCAGATTTCGGCCGTTAAAAGTATTACAAAGGTTAAAATGAAATTTTATATAAGCTCTTCATTTGACGTTAATTTTTGTACCGGTGACACAAACATACAGTCAATTTAGACGCAATACCGTTGCTTGTCGTGAAATTGGCAGTGCATCAGTGAAGGATTTACTTTCTGACGCATGTAGTTGCCAATATATGGCTTCACATAAGTTGTACAAATTTTTCATTTCTTTTAAAGGACTTTGATTTATAAAAAGCATATTTAGCAAAGTTAGTCCGTTTGATTTGAAAAAGTTAAATACATCTGTTCCCGTTGATTTTAATGTTCCCCGACGGTTGTTTGGGCAGCATTATTTGATTGCTACGAATCCAGTTGGTATAAAACAACGCAGGGGTCAACACAGCCTTTACTCAACAAAATATAGGGAATAGACTGTGTCTGAACAACTGGTGTAATGAAAACGTCAACCGAAAAACTTCTACCTCAAAGCGGTGGATATACGAGTAGCTGCCAACTCACCTAAAAGCTTAGTCGCCTTTCTAATAAACATCATCATGTGGCATCTTCTTCTTCTTATCCTTTTATTAACCCTTTCCTCGTTATACGAACTTATGCGTAACGAGTTTCTCATTTCTACTGCATCGCTGCTGCTCCGCTTATGGAGTTGGCTAATGTCGCAGACCGCAGAACGCGTCTACATAATGCTCGGTGCTGGATCGCTTCAGTGGTTAGCCCCAGACGTTGTTGCGCATTTGCCATCTGAGAAATCCAGGAATTCTTTTTCCGACCTCGTTTTCTTACAGTTGGAGTGACCGTAGTTGATAGTGCCTTTTTGACCGGATTTTCCGCAGATCTTCTTTGAACGTGGCAATACCAGCTTATTCTATTCGCCTCAAGCTGTTCCTCTTATACGCGTAGATCTAATGCAATCGCGTTTGGTGACTCCACTAGACATCCTTAACATTTTCATTTCTGCTGCCGTCATTTTGTTTTCAAACGCTTCGTACATTGTCTAGCACTGTGAACCGTATATAAGAGCTGGTCTAACATCCGTGGTGTAGAGTTTCCCCTTTAATTTAAGTGGAAATTTTCGGTCGCAAAATATTCCCGAATTTTCCCGCCATTTCATCCACCCCACACTCACTCTGTGTTTTACGTCGTCGTCACATTTCGCTTCCATATTAACGATTGATCCTAAATAATTAAAGATAGTGCTTTTCGGAAGAACTATTCCGTCACCATGTGGCATCATAGATGAGCTTTAAATGGAGGACATCACAATAGGCCCACCTGTGGCCGCAGTGATCTGGCGCCAAAACGGGCCTATCGTGATCCCTGTGGAACCACTTGAATTTATATTTAAAGGCCCACAAAAACCTAAACAATCATCCGATTTCTTTGCAAGGCCAAGAAGGCCTATGAGGTTCGTGCCGTCTATTTCCTCTAGGTTTTCGAAAAAGTATTTCCCCCAGAAAATTTATCCGACTACGCGGTATTGCCTCGCATTCAAGCAGTATGTGTGTTATGCCCTGTAAAGGTTGAAGATTACCACCTTAGAATATGCAAGTATCCGTATCCGACAGTTCGAGTCTCTTTGCGTAGTACCTGATTAATTTTATTAACTAACTAGATCTGTTACCGTCAAAAAGTGGCCAGAGAATCTTGGATACCCTGTGTACTTCAAGACCTTACCACCTAAGGTTGACAGTCCTTATGATTTTTTCTTCGATAGTGCCCCTTATTATACAAAGTTGTGATTTGATGTTAGCAACCTCACTATGAACGAGTAGCCCTCCTCTTTTTGCAAGCTTATCCCCTTGTTCATTTCCCTCTATACCGAAGTGTCCTGGTCCCCAGCACAGTCTTACCCTGTTCTGACTGCATAATGGTTTGAGCATTATGCGACAGCCCCTGACTTTATCAGAATTTATGTTGGTCAATTCCATTGCCATAAGTGCGCCCTGGCTCCCGACGCATATAGCGATATCTCTTCCGATATCTTAGCAATCTCATCTGCATTAGCTCAGCCGTTATGAGGGCAGCCACATTCTCTAATTGGAAGACATTGCATGCGTCCGGTAGTCTTATAGACACTATTAGTTCTGGGTCTTCTGAGAAGATACCAGACACTGTTCCCTCCTCCGTTTTCAAACCATTTGTGAAAATTGCACATTTCATTTGGCACATAGCATATATTATGTCATACGGAATGTCGGAGTCAACTAAGAAAGGAATTTCAACCAATAGAATTGGAATGCCTTGTAGTAGCTACGCTAAGACCGTAGACATTAACGCGACATTACTGCTCTTGAAGTGATTTGATGTGATCTTACTTACTTACTTTACTTTAGATGGTGCTATAGTCTGGTGTGGAGCTGGGCCTCAGTCAACAAGCGTCTACAGCTAGCTCGATCTTTTGCTAGCTGCCTCCAGTTTCGGGCACTAAGTTTGCAGATGTCCCATTCCACGTCAATATCATCGGCGTATGCGAGAAACTGGACCGACTTTTGAAACTCAGACGGGCGAGTTTAGCAGGAATGCGAAGAGCAGACATTGCTCTGCACAGCTCATCTCTATAGATGCTGTCATACGCGGCCTTAAAATCGATAAAAAGATGGTGTGTATCGATCTGAAGCTAATGGGTTTTCTCCAGGATCTGCCGTGGCGTGAATATTTGGTCCATCGTGGACTTTTCTGGCCTTTAACCACACTAATAAGGACCTATCAGGTTGTTGACAAACGGCTTCCGGAGTTCACACAATACGGCATATAAGATCTTGTATGCGATGTTAAGAAGACTGATGCTCTTTTATTTGGCGCAGTTCAGAAGGTCTCCTGTCTGAAGTGTTTATCTTATATTATAAAAATGCAAAAATATATTCTTCTTGGTTTAATTGTCATCTTCTGTAAGTATGACAAAAAGCAGACAAATCACGGTATCTCAAGGCATCAAACATAAACTAAATACGAGTACATATGTTTGTATGCTTAACTCAATGACATCTTACCCCAATGTGGAATGGAATATCAATTCTCCACTTACTTATTTTGAACTTAATACATCACCGAACGCCTACAACCTGCCCTTGGTGTCTTCATTATTGAAAATTGTTTAATAAAAGAACAAGTCATAAAGATTCAATTTAAAAATCAAAATATTTGTGGGTCCAACAAACAAGCCAAACTTTAGTTAAGTGAATCTATGCCTTTTTCCCGACTTTATGAAGAAAAAATGATACCATCTTCGCGACAAAAGAAAAACAATATCACTCACAAACCCGAAAATGAAAAAAAAAATATTCAGCAATACAAACAACAACATCTATTGAAATGACATGAGAACTTTACCGGTGGCACTTTGAAAACCAACCAAAAATACTCTACTTCATCAGAGTTATAAAAAAAATGTCTACCATAGACCTAATATTGAAAGGCACCTTTCATCTGCATAGTTGATTTTCATAGTCCTCCACAGGCGCCACGTGGTAATAAGTCGTTTCCTTGTAGTAAATTACACTGTCACCATCTGTGATAAGTAGGAAAGTTACATTCTTTGGTTAGAGAACACAGAAGAGATCTGTGTTCCACTATATACATAACCGTTGAAATGAAAAAAAAAAAAACTTTTTTTCATTACAAAATTGTTTCCTAGATATACGACTTTCATTATCTCAAAGTATGCCAATTATGATGACAAAATGCTAATCAGATAGCTACTCGTAGTTAGTTTCCTTAAGTGATTACTCAAGTAAACCATCAACTTGGATGATTTATTTTCCAAAGTATACCACAAGTCTCGAATTTCAAAATAGTTTGGCTAAGATTACAAAGATACTGCTAAAATACACAACCTTTGCATTATACATTACAGATTCCTAGCTCAAATTTTATTGTCAAGGCTTAAGAATTTAACATGGAATTCTTCAATCTCTTCAGAAAACATTGCCTCCACCTTAACTTTTTGGTTCAAATGTTTACGTTTTTACAATAAGATAACAATATACATACACACACACAAGAAACAGTAAGAAAACAAAACACAAGAGCACTTGTTTGACTGAACCTGCAGCACTACCGTCTGTAGATACGAAAGTATCGTTTTTAAAGCTCTAAAAACGAACGACTTCAGAATGATTACTCGCAAGCACATACTCGTACATATGTATTTAAGAGAGTCCTACATACACTGATACGTCTTCATCAGCACCATAAGATAGTTTCTGTATCCTCTTTAATCTGTGTCCCTTTCCTTAACGAAATATAGAAAAGAAAATGAGATAAGGACTTTGTCTGATATGATTATCCTGTTTAGGGTCACGTGAATGGAGTGCCCCATTTTGACCTTTTACTACAGACATTGATTTATTTGTAAGAATTTCTCGATAAGTTAATAAAAGATGACGAATTTGGTCTAGATATACCTTGGCCTATAAAGGTGAATCAAATTGCATCATTAGTACCTGGATAATTATATATAACTACAAGCAGGAGTGAAATAAAGGTTAGTGTGTTCTAAAATATAATATGTGCTCGTATATGGACTAAAACACACGGTTATAGGGAAAAACATAAGAAGTTTCTTGTTGTTCGAAGAATTTCTCAGCCAAAAAACTTTTGGCAGATGAGCTGCATTGCTTGCATTTCATTGCGGGGACGTTTGAGATCAGAATATCACACAGACTTAACTTTTTTTTTGTTTTACATATTCGGATCCTTAGGTAATTTATCAGGATTTCAAGGACTTCTTCAGAGTGATGGATTAAAAACAAAAACAGCCACATGAGTCGAATAACGAGAACGGTCCCATCCTCTTATGTGGTAAATGAAATTTTTGGGTTTTTTAACTACAAAAAAAAAACCGTGGCACTAACGATGCCTATTCTATGGCGGATTACAGTGAGGAACAATTTTTAAAAAAATTCCTGTTGAGTTAAATTTTTTAGCTGATTATAAAACTGTACTTAGTTATCTTCTATCACGTAAAGTTATTTCGCTACAAAGACGTTGTGTTTCGATCTATATATTTATCATATCTATTATAGTGAATTAGTGGAGTCCGTGTTCTGGTCGGCATACAGGGAGTTAGGAGAGTTAAGTTTTCATTTACATTGTTGCGGTAAAATTTACCACAACAAGTTCTACTCTTTCCCTTCCTTCGTCTTTCCACTTACATTCTTTTCCGTTGGTTCTTCAAAATCCTAGAAGGGTGGTGGGCAGCCATGGGTTCATCAGCCATTGGTGCACCCTCTTAGTATCTTGAAGGATCAACCATCGCAGGTAGGACGGACGGTCCATTATAGAAGCGACCAGAGGAAAGGCGCAGGAACCGCGCCCAACGAATTAATGTTTAGGAGCCTTTACCGAAGTTGTCGGCTCTTGCCCTTGTGTGGTGTCGTCTTCCCCATCGGGTAGTCTCCTTTGCCTTAGAAGGCATCTCCGCTCCACCCATTTCTTTCCTGCCCAATCCGTTGTTTTGGCCCACCCCTTCATTTTATGTCCGTTGTCTCCTTGGAGAAGCATATTGGCGGGAAGAATTGGTGGGTTCTTGAACTCTCTATTTCTGCTTCTATGCTTGTCGGAGGGAACAACCACTAGGTCTGCGAGAAGGCAGAGACAGGAGTCTCTTTAGTAGTGACGGACGGTCACTTTAGTAAAAGCGCGTTACGTCTAGAGCCAGATGGAAGGTCTGGAACCCTCTGCGTGCCATAAACCCCAGAAGATTCAAAACTACTGACGCCCTATTCGGTGACGGACGGTCGCCCATCGAACCCCAAATAAAACATTGTAAAAAAAAAAATATAATTGTAAAGACTGGATCCCCATTTGCGTGCCCCGCACTTATGAAGTTTAAGACAAAAGGATTGACCGGGATGTCGTTGGTTAGTTTACATTGGGTAGCGCTCAGAGGTAGAACTCCTTCCAATAGTCTCGTCACATGGGTAGTTACTTGTTTCGCCCCCACGATACCTCATCCGATCATTATCAGAAACGGATAATGATCAGGACATATAAACGCGAATAGGCCGCATACTGTTTGGCAAATTATCTTTTTCTTTTGGAAGGACTGGGGTTGCATTGCGACTGAATGCAACCCCAATGATTGATCGTAAGGGAAATATTAGCTCGGACCAAAGGGAAATCCCAATCTTGGGGAAATTTTCCCCAGATGTGGTAAATAAGAATGAGACCTTCAGGGGTGTGTGTGAGTGAGAATGGAAGCAACGGAGGTCCAAGGCATGGTGGCACACTCCAGCAAAATTGCGGAGTGTTGCACACAAAGACCAAAAAATTGGCCCGTTGCATCCGTATGAACGGTTGTACGAATGGACGTATGTGTGAGACCTACGGTCCGAGCCAATATCGATGGTATAGGGTTAACCACTTCTTGGTTGACCATCAAAGTGTTTAAAAGAAGTTTGGCAAAAAAAAAAAAAAACAGGGAAAAAAAAAAGGAAAAAGTTTAATCGTTTTTCTTATAAAAAAAAGAGGAAAAAAAAAGGAAGGAAGAAGCCTAGAGAGGAAAAGGGAAGAAACAGTGAGGAGGAAACAAGGAAGAACTCAGGACTAGAAAGAGGAAGACTAGGAGGTAGTTCTACAGGCAAGGAACTTTCTGGAAGATTAGGAAAGAAAGATAAGTACCATTTTTGTGTTAGAACAAGTTGTGTATATCGTGTTCCCAGGGGTGAATCCTTTCAAAAAAAAAAACATATTGCGTTTTAGTGTCGGGCTCCGCAAGTAGCGGTTCAGGCTATTGAGTGGTACCGTCAGTACGATCTTTAAAAAAAAAAAAAAAACATTTTGCTGTCGCCACCTTTCGGCTGTTAGCTTATCAACCAATCCCCGAGTAATAAAAAGATCCGTTTTATAACGTATACCAAAACGATTCTTTTTCTTTCTGGTGTGGTTTTCGGCTTAATTCTTTGCAGCATACGGTTTTGCACTTCCGATCGGAAAAAGTGCATGGCGCCTACTTTAAACCGCGACAATTCATTTAAATTTAAATTTTAAATTTTCGCGAATCTTGTCCTGAACCCAGCCCAGCTGAGCAGCCATCAGGTTCAGCAAACAATTTGCTGCCATTGCAAATTTCCCAAGGGCATTTTATTTTTCCCCTAAATCTCAAGTGACAGATCGCCACTTGGAGCTTTAACCACCAACCGCGTGGTTCGGTTTTTTTATAAGATTCTGGTGTTTGGTTATATTTTAAGTAGTATTTTTTGTTTTGCCGGCAACCCGGCCATCGTAAATATTGATAACTGCCGATAGAATTAACATCCATTCGGGAAAATTTTGCAACAACATATAGTAAATACTTATTCCCATTCCTTTAGATCATGTCTGGTTCTACTAAACTTACGCTCAAAAAAAAGGCCGAGAGCACATTTTTTTCCGTATTTTTATTCAAAACGATGGTTTTAACAGAAAGGCAAAAAATTGACATAATTGTTTATAAAAAGCAAAATATGACAAATGTTGCAATCTCCAGCAAAATTAAGTGCAACGAGTTATCGGTGAGAGGATTTTGGGCAAAATATTTGAAAAGGCAGAGTTTAGTGCGCCAGTCAGGCAGCGGACGTCCAAGGAAGACGAATGAGCCTGAGAACAAAAATTTCGTCCGAATATATCTGCGCAATCATTTTGAAACTGCTCCAGAAATTGCGGCAGAGCTAGAAGATGTTCATAAGGTGGAAATAAGTAGCTCAACTGTAAACCGTCGTTTAAAGGAAAATAATTTAAATGCCCGACAAGCGACAAACCGCTTCTTACAGCAAAAATGCGGCATACGAGACTAAATTGTGTAAAGAAAGGACAAATTGGACTAAAATAATTTTCTCTGATGAAAGCAAAATAAATTTGATTGATCCAGATTCAGGAGTCAAATTGCATCGTGGAAAGAATGAACGGTATAGTGATGAATGCGTAGAGAGTACTGTAAGGCATTCGCCATACGTTATGGTCTGGGGAGCAATAACCAGTCATGGTGTTGGAGAAATTATATTGCTGAAAGGTAGTGTAAAAAGCTTACATAGAAATTATAAACAAAGGCGTTTTCCCACAATCGAGGCTTAAACTGAACACGCACCATGTCTCGATCGAAATCAGTAAGGACAGATTGGACATTATCTTATACTCGTATTTCTTAAATTTAATTGAAAAATTTAATATAAATTAACTTTTTTTCTTTGCATAGGTTAAGGAATATAAAGATAGTTTGGGGATAGAGTCTCTACCTGGAAACAGCCCAGACTCGATCCTATTGAGAACGTTTGGTCCATGTCCTAGAGGACATTATTAAATTTACTTGGTACAATGAAATTTCACCAGAGCTAATAAAAAAATTATATGAAAGCATGCCTTCGCGATTGTGAATGCAAAAGGCGGTCACACCCGTTATCAAACAATATAATAACTTTTGTAAAAAACAAAAAATTGAAAAACAATTTAAAAAAAAACGTTGTTTTTCTTACTTTTCACTATAAAGTTTGAACATAGAAAAATACCTTTTCGTAGAATATACTCAAAAATAAAATATTTTAAAATTATAATGTTATTTACTTACTTACTTTAGGTGGCGCTACAGTCCGGGGTGGACCTGGGCCTCAGTCAACAAGCTTCTCCAGCTAGCTCGATCCCTGGCTAGCTGTCTCCAGTTTCGCACGATAAGTTGGCTGAGGTCCTCTTCCACTTGCATGCGCCACCTGAGTCTTGGCCTTCCTCTACTGCGCTGTCCCCCGGGGGCGGATTCGAAGACTTTTCGGACCGAAGCATTGGTGTCCATGCACTCTACATGACCCAGCCATCTCAGTCTTTGGCTAGGTCCATGTCGCTGTACAGTCCATACAGTTCGTCGTTGTATCTCCTCCTCCACTCACCGTCAATGCAGACGGGACCGAAGATCGCCCGAAGAATTTTTCTCTCGAAGCAACCAAGAAAACCCTCATCCATTTTTGATAATGCCTCTGCGCCATAGAGCAGGAACGGGATTATTAAAGTCTTATAAAGGGTGACTTTTGTTGTCCGAGAGAGGGCTTTGCTATTCAATTGCCTTCTTAACCCAAAGAAACAGCGGTTGGAAAGAGTTATTCTTCGCTTGATCTCAGCGCTGGTGTCGTTGTCTGTATTTATAGCGGAGCCTAGGTAGACAAAGTCCTTAACTACGTCAAAGTGATATCTGTCGAGGGTGACGTTCTGTCCGAGACGTCGGTATTGGTTGTCCTTTTTGCTTGACAGCATATACTTGGTCTTGCCCTCATTGACCGCTAAACCCATTTTCGCCGCTTCCGTCTCAATACTCGCGAAAGCGCCACTGACATCACGTTGTTTTCTCCCGATTATGTCAATATCGTCGGCGTATGCGAGTAGTTGGACGGACTTTTCAAATATAGTGCCTCTTGTGTTTGTTCGTGAGTTTTGCACTATTCTTTCAAGTACGATGTTGAAAAAATCGCATCGCCTTGTCTAAATCCTTTCTGGACATCAAAGGTCTCGGTGAGATCTTTACCGACCTTGATGGAGCAGCGTGCATTCTCCATCGTCATCCTGCACAGACGGACGAGTTTGGTAGGGATGCTAAAACTAGACAATGCTCTGTATAGCTCGTCTCTATATATGCTGTCATACGCGGCCTTAAAATCGATGAATAGGTGATGGGTATCGATCTGAAGCTCATGGGTATTCTCCAAGATCTGCCGTAGTGTGAATATCTGGTCGATGGTGGACTTTCCTGGCCTGAAGCCACACTGATATGGACCTATCAGGTTGTTGACGAACGGCTTCAGGCGTTCACACAATACGGCGGATAAGATCTTATATGCGATGCTAAGGAGACTGATGCCTCTGTAGTTGGCGCAGTTCAGAGGGTCTCCTTTCTTGAGAATTGGACAAACAATGCTGAGATTCCATTCATCGGGAATACTTAAGTCCGACCATATTTTACAGATGAGTTGGTGTATGCTCCTTACCAAGTCATCGCCTGCCGTTTTGAAGAGCTCGGCAGTCAGGCCATTCGCTCCAGCAGCTTTGTTGGACTTAAGCTTCGATATGGCTATCTTCACTTCATCCAGATCGGGTGGACGGAATTGTTGGTCATCATCGTCCAGGTTGAAAAGTTGATTCTGCCTGACAGCGGTATTTGGTCCGTCATCGCCGTTATACAGTCTGCAGAAATGATCTTTCCAAATCCTCAGCATCGACTGCGATTCTACTACGATGTTCCCTTGTTCATTTCTACAGGCTTCGGTTCGGGGTTTGTTTCCGCGGCATGTTATTTTTACCTCTTGGTAAAACTTCCGAACCTCATTCCTGGAGTAGCATCTCTCAATTTCCTCGATCGCGCGCTTCTCATGCTCTTTCTTCTTCCTCCTGAGAAGCCTGTGCTCGTCTTTCCTCTTCCGCTTATAGAGCTCATGAGCAGCTCTGGTCTCTCTAAACAGCGCCACGTCATATGCATCTTGCTTAGCTGTATGTGCTTGCCGGCATTCATCATCGAACCAGGGGTTTCGTTGTGGTGGACGAGTGAAACCCAGCACATCAGAAGCGGCATCTCTGATGGCGTTTTGGCAGTGTTTCCAATGGTCTTCGATGCTTGATGCTGGCGGCATTGGACGTCTTAAGAGATTAAGAGACACTCGATCGGAGAAGGACTTGGCGATCTCTTGCGATTGTAGCCGTCTGACGTCAAATTTTCTCACAGCGTTAGTTTGTCTTGGCGTAGTTTGGGATATCCGTAACCGTACCTTGGCTACAACAAGTCGATGGAGCGAATGGAGTCGATGTTGGCTCCTCGGAACGTACGGACATCCATAATGCTGGAGGAGTGTCTTGCGTCGATCGCAATGTGATCAATCTGGTTGACTGTTGATTGATCAGGAGTTCTCCAAGTCCCCTTGTGTATGTCGAGATGTGGGAACCGCGTGCTGGACACGACAATGTTTCGCCCCGCCGCAAAGTAGATTAGCCTGAATCCGTTATCGGAGGTGGTGTTGCGAAGGCTATATTTTCCGATTGTTCCACCAAAGATACTCTCTCTTCCTAGCTTTGCATTAAAATCACCGAGGACAATTTTAATGTCATAGCTAGGGCATTGCTCGTAGGTTTTGTTGAGGTGCTCGTAGAAGGCATCCTTGGTGTCGTCATCTTTCTCCTCTGTGGGGGCATGTGCGCATATGAGGCTTATGTTGGCGAATTTAGCCTTGATGCGGATTGCTACGAGGCGCTCGCTCACATGCCGAAAGCTGAATACTTCTTGTCTTAGTCTGCCTCCGACAACAAATCCGCATCCAAATAAGCGCTGCTTTTGCCATAGTAAATGTCGCAGTTTTTCATCTTCTTTTTGTCCGGCCCATCCCATCGCATTTCTTGGATGGCGGTTATGTCTGCTTTGTAGCAGTCTAGGGCCTCCGCTAGTTGTTCGGCTGCACGTGGTCTATTAAGGGATCTAACATTCCACGTGCATATCCGAAGCTCATTGTCCTTAAATCGTTTGCGTGGGTTGTCAACAGTAGATCCGTCCATATCCGAGGCTTGTTGATGCTTCGTAACTTAATTTTTTTTAAATGGATGGGCAGTTACCCCGGCGGCACAACCCCCAACCTGAAGGACCAGTTCCATTTTGAGTGCCCCTAGGACGAGGGGTCGGTTGCACCGAAGCCAGTAACCCGTTCCGGGATGTGAGCGCTGCCGTTGGTCCTTATAGGGCTCGTCCGCCACCATCTCTTTTCCAAGACCCTGACTAAGTCCTGGAAATCCTTTCCGGCCTCCCAATATGTCGGAGTAGCCCGGATAAGGTCTTGTTTTGTTTTTCCGACACTAATCCTGGTTAATGGCGCAGGAAACTCGCCATTTGCCCCCTTCACTTCACAACCTCTAGTGAGATTCCCAGATGGCGCCACGGGGAGGCGTGAAGTAGGACTTATTAGCAGAGCTGCAAGATGTTCGGCTGCAGAGACTCATTCTCGTCATTTAAGGAACCAGCACCTGTCGGAAGATGCTACTTCTATGAGGCCTTATACTAAAACATGCCACCCATGTTATTTACACACTTGAAAAATTTGCTAAGGTACTTAACTAAAATATAGTTTCAACAATCATTCACACCAGAGCAAGCAAATTATTTATTTTTTTTTTTATCATGAGTGTATTTCACTTCGCAAGCGCTTAAGTAGCCCTGATTCATTTTGTTATATATGTGACAGTTTTACCATTCCTAGTTAAAGAACAACCATGAGCGTGTTTTCAGGGAAGCGTAGTTTGCCTATTTTAAGTTAAAAATTGGTGATCAAGACAAACGTTGGGCACCTTACAAGGTGTGCAAACAGTGTGTTGATAGTTTACCGATGTGGACAAGGAAATAAATTTCAATTTCAATTTCAAACCAATTGTCAAAATGTAAACTGCAAGTGTCATATGTGTTCAGTAGCTTTTGTGACACCGAGACGCATAAAAAAAAGATGACTGCGTACTGAAGAAAATATTGCATCCATTCAGGTGGATGTTGAAAAGATCCAATTATTTTTATTATTTTTTTGAAAATGTAAAGTCGATAGTCCATGCTGATAAACCAACAGTAATCGAAGTATTGAAAGCTAAAATTATTAATTATTATTATTTATGAATTTAAACTTGCCAACACAGTAAGAATTCACTTATAAATCTGTGAAAGATAAACATTATTGCGCTTAAGCTTTAATTTAGAATTTACATTTTAACTCTAGTGAAAATATTTATTAGAAGTAGAAGTAAGTTAAATTTAATATTAATCAAACTTTATCAATTTAATATTTAATCCTTTAATTCAAAATATTATTTTTATTATTATTATTATTCGTGTTAGTTCGGACATACGGCTAAAAATGCTTGAAAAGAGCATACAAATTTTGACTACGGATGACATTTATCAGATCAAGCTGAGGTGGATATATGCCCGAAGTTGTAAATTGCACAATGTATTCTGTAGATTGAGAATGTGCAATGAAATTTGATGTGTTTTGTTCAAAATCAAAGTTAGTACTGGCTCAAATAACACACTTTAGCATTCAAAATGTGCATTTGTACAAGATATACTTGGACCTATGGACATAAGATATATTTAATACTATTTCCTACGTACATTTCCATATAATTATCCATCTATTAATAAAATGAGAATTTTTTCTTAACAAAACTAATCACCAAAGATAATTTCAAAGAAAATAACAGTTAAAAGGGAATTTCTATGAAAGTATTCTATCCTTAGCTTACTACTATCAATCAAAACAAGTAATATTAAAAAAAAAGAAAAGGAAAAAATGATTACTTACCCCTTGCCCTCGGCTTTGTAAGTAACTTTTGAACTATATTATCGTAAGCGATTTCTTCTGCAACGCCTGAATCCTTGACTAACTTCTCTTTTATTGCTATACAAATGTTGTGACGGGCTAGCAAATCCTCAAGTTCCTCAAATGCCTGCAAGAAAAAGATAATTGAAGCAATTACGAGAACAAATTGGTATATTACTAAAGATGAACTTGGTAAAGTTTATTCGTCTTTTTTCCTTGGAAGTAATCTACAGAGTACCGATACTAGTATACTTAAACCACCAGGGTTTGAATAACTACTTTATCTTTACACGGTAGCACATATATAATAGTATGTAGATGCTCATACACTCTCGGTCAACTGATTACTTTCATTTAAAACTTGGATATAATTAAGTTTTAGAAAAAGACGTATTTTTAAGAACCAGAAACTAAAACTAATATTAAAAGGTTTAAGATAATACCCTTTTTTGCTCTCATCCAACCATATAGTAAATTTAAAACGTTCTGCTCTTTAAAACAACTTACAGAAATTTAACAACCAAAATTAATATTAAGAAAGCATTTCTAGGAAAAAATTGGATAGGATAGATAAACGTGAGAGCCAGAACTATAGTTTCAGCTAGTAAAATCAAAGCAAAAATTGCACTTCAGCATCTGTGCCAATTTTTCGAGAAACTATCGGGAGCAAAGCTAACGAAAAATCTTATTTGCTACAGATATTAGATGAGATTTTTATAAAAACATAAAAAGTTACATATTTTTTCTGACAAAAAATAAATTTAATTTGAGCCGAATATTTTATCCCGTTATCTTACCGCTAATTATAAATAAGGAAGTAGCTTGATAAGGATAGTAAACCTATTTAAAATGTAGAGAAAAGTCCCGTGTCAGTAACTAGCTGCATGGAGTCGATGTTATTGTCAAAAAAGGCCTGTAGTACATACGAGGGCTATATGATAAGTACCTGTGTTAGGCAAGAAAACCCATTGAAAAAATAGTCTTCTTTCAGCTCGACCCATTCAGTCCAGCGATATACCAACTTTCAAGAAATATCATTTGTCTAACTCCGTAAAAAAGGCCTCTGTTTCGCCAATGATCTCCTCATTTGACGAGAATCGCTTCCGCCAATCCATTTTTTTTATATTTGGAAGCAAAAAGAAATCACGTAAGGCCAAATCTGGAGAATAAGGTGGGTGAGGTAGCAATTCGTAGCGTAATTCGACCAGTTCAGCTGTGGCGATTGAGGACGATTTTCTGTCCCACTATCAGCAAACGCGACACCCATCTCGCCGATAGCTTTCTCATGCCCAATTTTTCATGTAACATACTCGTATTTTGTATGCATTCAATTGCCATGTGTACAATATCAGAAATCTCTCTGACCTTCATCCTACGATCTTCTAACACGATTTCGTGGATTTTATTAACCATATCCTGCGTAGTCACCTCAATCGGACGGCCTGGGCGCTCTTTATTAAAAACGGATATTCGGCCACGCTTGAATTCATTAAACCAACATCTGATCGTCAGTCATCGAAGGTGCATGGTCCTTATGAACGGCATGCAACTTCAATTTGATTTCCTCACACGTCTTCGCATCCAAAAAAGAAATCGAATCACTGATCGGTATTGCTCCTTCTACATGATTGCAAATAAACACCAACTTGATAACTCTCTGCAGCTGTCAAAACAAAACTACTCGATATATCTGTCTGAAATTTTGACAATCATCGTTGTAAAAATGGCGCTGTATAATGGCATACACATTTTGCATCAGTGATGCCATCAGTCGGTAAATACGAGTACTTATAATACAGCCCTCGTAGTCTACTATCGAAACTTTCGAGTGAGGTAAAAACTGCACTTTAATATAGTCTGTTAAGACAATATTTAAAAAAAGAAACTGCTTAATTTTGTTAACATCGAATTACGAAATTGTGACACAGTCATGATATTTCGGGATCTAAATGCCCGGATAGATCAATTCGATTAACTTTGACATCAAAACTGCAATACGATGGCTACCCTGATCACTTTTGCTTTTTCTTTACAGATCTAATAATTTTATTTTTTCTTCGTGGGTAGGTAAACACCTTTATAGAGCACCTCCACAGCAGGCGCCATAAGCACGAGCACCTACTGCCTACCACAGTGGCAAAGCAGCGCCCACCATAAGCACGCGCTCATGGTAGTGTGAGATTCTTACTCATTAAAAAACATCCCGTTTTCTATAAGACTACGACTAAGTTTCCTTAACAAGTAGCTCAAGCTTCTGTAGTTTGTAGCGTCTGGTAGGGAACTTTCCGCCGATGGCACCTACTATTACCGTTATTTCATACGGCTTCCCATTAAGGCGCTAAGTCGAACGGTCTTGTTCTTTGAAGTCGCCGCACAAGATATGTCTCGTCTAATCTCCGGATTATTTTCTGTACGCAATGATGCACAAGACGAGTGTGAAGTTTACTAGCAAAGCTTGTTACTTCATCTTTCACGGTTGCAATAACCAGATCGCGGTGAATATCGCTATTCCTTACATACCATGGAGCATATACGATTGCTCTAAGCGCTTTGCTCTTGAATGTCTGTAGGACAGACCTATTGTTTGGTTTGGTTCAGGTCCATAGTTGTATACCGTAATTCCACGAAGGTTTTAGCACTTGCTTATATATAAGCAGCTTGTTAGATGTGCCTAGTTTAAAGTATCTTCCGATAAGCCAATTCATTTCTCTTAGCCTGATTTCGAGCTCTTCACGTTTCTTTTTTACGTGTAATTTCCACTTCAGACTTGCATCTAGGATCATTCTCACATATTTTGCCTCGTTTGCATACTGTTTTGTACCGAGTAATTTATTCATATTGAATTCTGTAAAAATAAAAATAAATTCTGTACGTGAAATTGACGTGTGTTGACTTAGTCTCGTTTAGCACGATTCGCCAGCTCTTCGTCCACTCAAATATTTTGTTCAGAGCGCGTTGAAGTTTTGCAGTCGAGTATTCAACTGTTTGTCCTGTGGCGAATATCGCCGTGTCATCCGCGAACGTGGCTACCACAGTCTCTTCATCTAGAGGTTTGTCTCTGGTGTACAGTAAGAATAGGTATGGCCCAAAAACGCTTCCCTATTTTCACGATAGGATTCGAGTATTCTATTCATTTCTCCCGGTAAAATTTGCTGTAGCTTATACTTCAAGCCCTCGTACCATACCTTGTAGAAAGCATGCGATCGAGAAGATCTAATAAATGATTTTTTTCCATCGCATTGTAGCACTCACATAAAGAACTAGTCTATTTTACTCCTCAAGTTCAGTCTCCGAAGAAAGATGAGAAGGCTCCACAGTAATAAAGTGTCTCAAAACCAGCATTTACAACGACACCGCCGAGTACAAGCAGCCTGAAACGGGCACAGCTTGGACACTCACACAGACATTGTTTCCAGATGTCGCCATGACTCTTATAGAAGTATAGCAGGGTATTATAACAAAAGCGCAGTGCCTCATTATGACGCCAGTAAGTTGACTGAAATCGTTTCTTCTAAAAGACAACAGGAAAACTGCTCACCTCTGAGAAGCATCCGAAAGCATTTGTCTGGTCTTCCCGAACTCTGGAGAGCCATTCCATCTGCCGTTATACTCTTAAAAATCCACCTTGAAGAAAGCCCTGGCCGTATTTTGACTGAAATCTGGCAAAAGCATACACTTTCGTGAGAGTTTTTTTCACCATATATAAGGCATTATTAGCCTTGTCATAGCAATGGAGATCCAAATGACCCTCACTGTGACAGGCATTGCCAAAAGAACGACAGCGCCTAAGAGGCTTTTGACATAACACGTTTTGCCCAGAGATTTTTGGTATTGACACCAGACCAGTCAGCTTCCTCTTTTATACACCAATTGGCAGTCACGACTTTTTGTACTTTAAAGCAGACGGTCGCTAAACATGATCCATGATCCAGGCAGGACAACTACTTCATCTGCATATTCTCGAGATCATTACGTAGTGAGTTGACAAACATACAATAAAGCTGAGCAGACATGATGCTGCATTGCCGCCAACTCGTGTTTACCCCAGTCGCAGTTAGCATCCACAATCAGTATTCTTATGACCAGCATTGGTTTCTTCTTCAAAACTAGTGATTATTTTACGGCGTGTTGGCTGACAGGGTTACACATGCCATTAAAACATGCTTTGAGGAAAGCACCATAAATGTCGATTAAAATATCCAGCGAGTCGAGTACGCTTCAAATTCTGCTGACTAAATTTTAGAGCGCACTCACAGGATCTTTCGCTTTACTAAATAATTCACTTACACAGAAGATGCAGCCGCAAAGCAATTCTGCGTCCATGGTCTATGGTCTTCAACATGAACAAAATCAGGCTTATAGGTCTGAAGCTCTTGGCGGAAGTAAAGCGCTTTCTTCGACTTTCGGTAATAACTCTTCTAATTCAACTCCATAACGAGTGATTCTTTTGAGGTACGTTTTCCAGTGGAGATTTCTTAAAAGATCGCCCATTCGTCGTGTCACACTGATATGGAATGTGAGCAATGTGTTACGTGTGTTCAGAGCAACTTATGGTCCACATAATCGACCTAACGAACGCAAAATTCGATACATCATCGAAAATGTTCAAACCTAATTTGCATTATAGGCAACGAAATACGAAGTGAAGAAAATATAAGAAGGCAGCAGAAAGCGTATGCGATGACCGTGATAAATCGATTCGGCACCGTTCCTCAAACCTGACCTGATTCGGACCTAGCTGTGATCGCCAGGATAACGAACTGTTTGCAGCCTAAAATTAAAGCCTGTAGTCTCGACGACCATTTTTTCTAACACGATGGCTCAACTTGTCGTCTCACAGCCAGTGAAACTTTGCCTTTATCGAGAGAAAAAATCGGTGAATAGTTAATTTCACGTTTTGGACATCACATTATTCATCAAAGGAAGCGACAGTATATTTGATGGCCTCATCCATCACCACAGCCGCCACAGAGACACTTCTCCAAAACTAAGGTGTTTGTATTCCTATACAGCCAATGTCTTGGCATTATCGTCTCTAAGAACCTGTCTTGGTTATGCGGTTCTAAATATAGAAAGCAATGCTATAAGGCGAGGCTGCGACTGTCCCGGTAGAATTTTAAGTCCGCCATACGTGCGTGCATCTAATAGAAAATGTTCACCTCTATCACAAAGATACTGAAAACATTTTTGAGTGGGTTTCGAAGTATACTTTTTAGGTCAAACCGGGTTTTGCACTCGGAATCAAAAAAAAAATACCAATACAAAGGGAGTAGCAGCGGCAGTCATGCAACAAAGTAGAATATGCTAGTTGAGTAAAAGATTAGATTGGTCGAGTTAATATCGCTAAGAATTGTCAAAGAAGAACCCGGAGAGGCTAAGCTGTATGCAATGGCGCGTAGATGTTGGGAAAGAGTCAACGCCAATAAAGAGTGGACTACCAACCTAAACATTGACAATTCAGAAATTGGGACTTTAGATAGAAGTTTTTGAGTTGCTCGTGCTTGTTTTTTACCCCCTCCCGTCTATCTTCGCTAAGCAGTAGTATTTGTGTTCTAAGTTCACACATGAAAAAAAAAAACATGAAATTAACTTAAAGTTGCTTGTAACAAATTTGTAGGAAGACTAATGGGTGAGGGTGAACCATTGTTATATATACTTTTTTCTGTTAAATGCCAGCAGCTAGTATCAAATTGCCATGCTGTAATTAACGAATCAAACAACTGAGAGTATATAGTATACGCATATCTATACTAAATGTACATATAGTACATCCCCATCTCATGTGAATCAGAAAGGAAGAATGAGCAAATATAGGGGTTATACGTTAACTATATAAACACATTGTGTGAATCGAGTGATTGATTGATATCAAAAGAGATGATGTATAAGGTTAAGTATATCTGAGCTTTTAAAAGCGAAAACTTAACCTTTTGAATCCTCTGATGACCGAATATCCACTTCCAAATTTTATTAATGGCAAGAATTATTTTGTTTGAATGAGATTAAAACACAAATACCAGTCGAAGGCAACCGAAAACCAAATGGGTACATCAACGTCCAAGGAAATAAAATCGACAACTTTTCGGCCTGACTAAATTAACAAGAAAACTTTCCTCTTGGTTTCAGGAAGATTAATGCATTTAGCATAACTACACTGTTATTCTACCCTTTTAAACCAGCTTATTAATCTGTCGTCCAACAAAAGCCCTTCTCGAAAAAAAATACATTTTTCTTTTTTCAAACTTTAGAAAAGCACGACGGAGAGGAAACAAGTGGAAAGGAATTCATTTTTTTTAAAGAAATTTGAACTTTATAATGCTTTCCTTTAGCATACAAAAAAAATGGTTGTAATGCAAAAAGGATTTCCTCCTTTTTCGATCTCCTTAAGAACTGTTGGCTTTCTCTTTTATTCAAGAACAAAAAAATAGAAAGGAATAGTATCCAAATGCCAAAAAAAAAAAAGTTATCTTAAGTAAGGTTATATTTGAAACTTAATGGTTTTAAACCGCTGAGATATCAGTTGCACCTCTCAGATATTTCTGTCAAGTGACTTGGATTCCATATTTGAAGCCAAATGGTATTTATTTTGCATCCGGCGGTGGGGTAAAAATGTCAAACTGATTTATTAATAAAGTGCTGATCATGGAGCACTTTCGGAGAGTCTTAACTTGCTCAATTTTTTTGCAAATAAATGATGGTTTGATAACTTTGTACCAACGTGCTTATCGTCGTAATTTTTATGCGCGAAAACCATTCTTTGTGGACATTATTCAGATACTGGTGGCACGATTTAACTTATATTCCTCGAACTGGAATACTTCGCCCTGCTTGAATTCACGTGAATGTTGAACGAATATCCTAAAATATTTTTGAAGCGAAAAATATATATAAAGGCGTTCCGGTCAGGTGCTGCAGGACGCTGTTAAAATTTTTAAAAATGGACTTACAGATGTTTACACATGAAATTCTTTTTAAAGATTTCCATCAGGAAAATAAACACAACATAAAATGAACGTGAACAGACAAAATTGCAAAAAATGGGGTACTGAAAACACAGGATGGATTTTTCAACGACAATTGCACCCACTTGCTTGTAAGTGCATTGTGTGATGTGGTGTTACCACCTAGTGGGGTGTTCTTGTTTAACTACGATGCCGGTGCTTCTATAACAAAAATTGTTCTTATAGGATGGAAATACTTCACATATCAGACGCGTTCGTACACTTATGAACATTTTCGAAATATTCAGAATGTGCCCATCACGGTATCACAGACAAAAAGAAACATTTGTGCTGAAACAGCGGAGTTACTTTTTTCGAAATGTTATTGAAACGCTCCAGAATAATAAAGTCTGTATAAGACTGAAGTGGCTGCCAATATAAAAGACATATTCTTAAGAACTTAGCTACCAGCAATCTATATCTATCTACAACAACATACCATAGTAGACTTTATGGCAATCAATGTGGATTTATGAGAGGCAGACCGAAAGGTAACTGATAAACGTGAAGAGAAATCGAGAAGCTTCGTGTCATTTGCATATCGTCATAATCGACTAGAAATACACATTCGACAGAGATCGTGGCGCCACGATTTCACCGTTTCTGAGAATCATATATATAAGAATGATATGTGAATACATGATATGTACTACGAGTATTACTTAACCGATATAAAGGTTAAGTTAAGTTCACTATGCAGCACATAAAAAGGCTCGAAAAGATTTATTTTGAAATACCCTTTAAGGAGGTTTTAATAACTGTTCAAATTCAGTCGAATCATGTATTTGCATTGTAGATTTCGAACCCTCGACATGTGCTTTCTTAATAGTGCGAACAATATTCAATTAAGATAGATGGGCTCTGTCGCTAAAACAAAACAAATTACTTACTTTATTTAGGTGGCGCTAAATTACCTCGATATTTTGTTAGCTGCCTCCAGTTTCGCACGCTAAGTTGTCTGAGGTCCCCTTCCACTTATTGGCCCCACCTGAGTCTCGTTCTTTCTCTTTTGCGCCGTCCCTCGGGGGCGAATTTAAAGACTTTTCGGACCGGAACGTTGGAGCCCATTCGCTACATGAAGCAGCCATTTCAGTCGTTGGATTTTTACTCGTCTTACTAGGTCAACGCAGTCAAGAGTACCCTCATCTATTTTTGATAATGTCTTTGCCTCTGCGGAATATAGCAGAGCTTATAAAGGGTCTTATGTAAGGCAACTTGTGTTGTCCGAGCGGGCTTTCCTAGTCAATCACCGTCTTAGCCCAAAGAAGCAGCGATTGCCAAGAGCTATTCTTCGTTTTTTCTCAGCGCTGGTATCGTTGTCTGAATTGATGGCGTAACCTAGGTAACGGCCTTAAAATCGATAAATAGGTGGTGGATATCGATTTGAAGCTCATGGGTATTGTCCAAGATCTGCCTTTATTGTGTCGATCGATATTAAGTCGATGGTACACTATCCTGGCCAAAAACCACACTGATATGAACCTATCAAGTTATGGACGAACGGCTTCAGATTTTCACACAACGGCAGAAACATGTTGTATGCGATGTTAATGCCTCTGTAATTGGCGCAGATCAGAGGGCCTTCTTTCTTGAGAATCGGACAAACAATGCTGAGTTTCCATTCATCGGGCATACTTTCGTCTGACCATATTTTACAGATGAGTTGGTGTATGCTCCTTACCAAGTCATCGCCTGCCGCTTTGAAGAGCTCGGCAGTCAGGCCATCCGCTCCAGCAGCTTTGTTGGACTTAAGCTTCGATATAGCTGTCTTCACTTGATCCAGGTCGGGTGGACGGAATTGTTGGTCATCATCGTCCAGGTTGAAATGTTGATTCTGCCTGACAGCGGTATTTGGTTCGTCATCGCCGTTATACAGTCTGCAGAAATGATCTGTCCAAATCCTCAGCATCGACTGCGATTCTACTACGATGTTCCCTTGTTCATCTCTACAGGCTTCGGTTCGGGGTTTTTTTCCGCGGCATGTTATTTTTACCTTTTGGTAAAACTTCCGAGCATCTCTCAATTTCCTCGACCGCCTATTTCTCATGCTCTTTCCTTTTCCTTTTTAGAAGCCGGTGTTCCTCTCTCCTTTTCTGCTCATAGAGCTCGCGAGCAGCTCTAGTCCTCCGATGTAGCCCCGCTCTGTATGCATCTTGCTTAGCTGCTTGTGCTTGCCGGCATTCGTCATCAAATCAGGGGTGTTGATGTTGTGGTTAAGTGAAACCCAACGTATCGGAAGCGGCATCGCTGATGGCATTTTGGCAGTGTTGCCACTGGTCGGCGATGATTGATGCTGGCGGCATGGAGACTCGGAGGTAAGGGTCGAGTCGATGTTCGCTCCTCGGAACGTCCGGACATCCATAATACTAGAGGAGTGCTCAGGAGTTTTCCAAGTCCCTTTGTGTATATTGAGATGGAGAAACCGCGTACTGGCTACGACAATGTTTCGCCTCACCGCAAAGTCAATAAACCTGAATCCATTATCGGAGGTGGTGTCATGCTATTTTAAAGTTAAAGCTAGGATGATATAGAGTAAGTGTAAGACCGATTAAATTTCGCGGTCCATTTTTGAAAACTTCGCCTGAAACTTAAACGTTTATCATACATTTCAATAATTCAAAAAGTAGTAGAAGTTCAATTTCTAGCCGAGGTTCAAAACAGAGACTGAAAAAAAACTGCATCACTCAAGTAGCTGAATAGTGAAGTAATTCATTTCTTTATTTTGAATAAAAAAAAGTACAAAATCATTGAACGATAGTGGCTGTCATTAAAAGTACCGTTGTTCTCACGGTCGTCTTTCAAAGAATACGTGCCAATGATTCCGCCGGATCGTAAGCCGCACCAAACGGTGCATTTTTCTAGGTGCATTGGCAGCTCTTGTATTGCCTAAGGTTGCTTATCAGATTAAATATGGCACTTTTGTGTGTAAAAATACCCATTCAACCAGAAACGAGCTTCGTCGCTGGAGACAATTTTTTCGATAAAAAAGCGACGCTGTGGCAGGTCAATCGGATTCCATTCTTCCACAATTAGTATTTTGTTAGGTTGAGACCAAGAGCCTTGTGTAAAATCTTCCACGTAGTCGAGTAACACAATCCCAGTTGCTGCGAATGGCGACAAATAGACAAATCACGATCTTCATTTACACTGGCGGATATATTTTCTGCTGTACTCAATCTACGCATACGAATAGATTGGTTGATGTCCAATAGAGTGAAACTGGTGCGAAATTGGGTCACTATGGCTTGAATTGGTTGGAAGTAAGTCAATAATGATGACCATAAAATGGTCGAAGTACGACAAAAAAATTTTTCATAGAGGACGAATTCTGATAATAAAACTTAATAATTTGTAAGCCGTTCTCGGGTTTAAGTTTTTTGGCTATGAAATGACAATGCTTACTGAACATGCTCGTCTTTGATACATGTCACAAATCTTGAGTAGGCTGTCATAAAGCACCGATTAACAGACCGCTCAGTCGGAATTTCAACAAATCAATAGTGTTGAAGACACAGCTCGCCAATGGTGATATTTTTCAATTTATCGAAAAAAAACACACGAATATGCCATGCCAATTGCAAACGGGAGCTATGTAATTCCTCATATTGTTTAAATTTTCCATTCGTATTTATAGGTACATTATTTACAAAACTGTTAATTATGATGGATACTGTGAAGTCTCATGAAAGATTGTAAGGAATACATTCAAAAAGATATATGTAAGCCTTATCGTGAATTAAAGCTACGAGTATATGGTAAGGCAAAAGATCAGCTTCATGTGTCTAATCAGCTAAGAAGAGAAGCAAACGACATCAGCAGTTCAATTTTCGAATTAGCTCTATTAGATAAATCTAAATCATTATGTAGAATGTTTAATGTGGTGCACTGGCAAATTTCAAATTCTTGTGAATGACGACAAATCTGTATTTGTATTTTTCTTAATTTTGGCTTTGAGTCACATTCTAAGAAAATCTTTCAATATTAACACATCAGGGAAAGACACGGATATGTCCGCAAATATGAATTCGTCTCGCATGAAAGCATTCACCTAGTGCCTAATGTTCCGGAAGGTTTAAACGGTGTAACAAAGTGAAAAATATTGGTTTTTCTACTGCTCTTTATTGGAAAACAATTTTTTCTTTTACGTACGTGAATTTGGAACAGCTTTAACTCACAAATATTTTACGTTACGAGTTAGTTATTAAGTACTCGTGCTTACTTTTTTACTTTTTAAGCTTACAGCGCTTCTTCGTAAAACGCAAATTTTTTAAATGCTAACCAAAAAGTATGGAAGCCAGCAACTGATGCAGTTGCAATCATCGTTTATTCCCATGGAATCCAACTGGTATGAAGGAATTGTCATCTTTTCAGTGTAATACGATAGATTTACATAAAAACTACCTAGCCTTAAATCTATGTATTTAAAGTATCTAGTTCTAACGCGTTTTCAGATTCGTTGACGAAACAAATGACATAGTTTTATTGGGGACTGAGACCGAGATGTATTTGGTTTAATACAAGTTCAATACTAGGACATAAAAACTAACAGAAAGACTACAGAGCTAGGAACCAAGGGGATTATAGGGGACGTCTAGTTTGAGACGAGGGCTGATCAGATTGAAATCAAAAACCGAGATGTTTAAGTTTTTGGAGTATACCGGAGATCAGATGTGCGGTGGACCAGCAGATAGAGAAGACCAGAACAACGTAAATTTCGTGGATTGATGCTGAAGGAAAAACGGATGCGCAGTCGATTGAACCTGAGAGCAATCGAAGAAAGGAAAAGAGTGTCGGTAATCTTCCTACATTTTTTTTTTTAATTTAAACTGATAAGCTTAAGGTTTTTTTGGTACGAAGGTAAGAATAAAGGGTAGACTAAAGAGAGCGAATCCGAGGAATAGACGTGGAATGACCACTATTTGTGAAGCATGAACTCGGTTACGGAAGGTACGAGTATATTGTTATGGATGCACCTCATATTACCGCACCAAATTACGAGTCTAATTGGCAATGCCCATATTATATTATTTTATTTTTGTGAACTCGCAAGTCGTAACAAAATACTGGCGTTGGGCGATATTAGGTTCTTAACAGTTTTTGAAACACCAGATTGAAAACCTCTCTAGGTCTTCTTGAAAAGGGTGGGAATGTTTGTTGTCAGTGTTAAATGATTGGAAGGAATGTTGAATGATTCTCTCAAGATCGGTAGTAGTAAGGGGACCAACGTGGCTGCCTTGTGGAACCCCAGAGGCGACATGAAAAGGAACTGAAAGGGCGGATCTAAATCGAACATTGTAACATCGGTTAACTAGGTAAGAAGATATATGTATATTTCTATAAAAGAGATTCAAAACTGAGAGCAGTCCATTTAAAAAAATATCGATTTATAAGAAATCGGTTGCGATAGCTCCGTGTTGCTTGGTAAATAATTGTTTGGAAAATGTAGCAAAAACTAAGTAATGGTAGATAGGCCCGTAGCTCTTCCGTTGTGGAAAATATACTCAGCAATATTTCATTCTTAAAATGGACTTTTTTGTCCAATGATGAGTGCGTTTAATATTTTTTTTAATTATGCAATCACATTAAGACATAAAATTATCTTATAAACTAGTAAAGCTTTAATACGAGGGCGGGTCAATAAGTCCGTGACTTTTGGATTAAAACACAGATTTTTTGATAAAAAAATAATTTTATTTTTCAACGTAGTCTCCCTTGAGCTCTATACACTTTGTCCAACGCTTCTCCAATTTTTTTATCCTTTCCAAAAAAAATGATTTGTCGAGGTCCTCAAAATAGGCCTTTGTTTGCGAGATGACTTCATCATTGGAGTCAAATCTTTTTCCACCAAGCCATTTCTTCAGGTTTGGGAACAAGAAGTAGTCGCTCGGAGCCAAATCTGGAGAATAGGGTGGATAAGGGAGCAATTCATAGCCCAATTCATGGATTTTTGCCATGGCAACTGCACATGCAACTGTGGTCGACTGTGAGCAAACGCGGCACCCATCTTGCGGAAAGCTTTCTCATGCCCAAGTGATCATTCAAAATTGAAACCACTGAGCCATGCGAGATCCCTACGGCTTCCACAATCTCTCGCACTTTCAATCTTCGGTCGGCCAACACCATATCGTGAATTTTTTCGATTGTTTCGGGTGTAGAGATCTCAACTGGGCGTCCAGGACGTTCGGCATCTTCAGTGCTTGTACGGCCACAACGAAATTCAGTAAACCACTTTTTTACCATTGAAATCGATGGTGCAGAGTCCCCATAGTATTTATCAAGCTTAGCCTTGGTCTCGGTAATGGTTTTTTTTCGCAAGAAATAATGCTTAATAAGCACACGAAATTCAGTTTTTTCCATTTTCTCCTCAAATTAGTGAGTAATCTGATAAAAATAGCTGTCAAACACAAACTAACTGACGCAGCAAGTTTAAATTTTGACAGGAGTCAACTGACAGATGCCTGTTGACAGGAGCAGTGTTGCTGTTTCAGTAAAGAGGTCAGAAATTCAAAAAGTCACGGACTTATTGACCCGCCCTCGTATAGTCAATACAAGTTCAAATTCAAGCTAATTAAAAAGATTAACATAGTTCTTTACCAGGAAATAATTGTTATTTATGTAGATTATTACTATCTCAGTTATCTTAGTACGTCTTAAAATAAAATTGGGCTATTTAATAAGAGTACTCACAAAAAAAAATCAGGAAGTTAGGTGCTATTATTCATGAAGAAAGATTTAAGTTTATTCCTAAACCTCTTGGTGCCACAAGACCTTCGGACATGCCGTGGTAAGGAGTTCAACAGGAAAAAGACATAATGAAAAATTGTTGCTCAGATGTAAGGCATGACTAACGAAGGTAAATGATTTGTCGATATCTATTAAACGTGTTAAATCTTATTTTATTCAAAAGCTAAAAAGGCTGGTTGCTTTGAATCACATTAGAAAGTAATGCAAGGGGTCGATAGTGCATGGGATAGTCAAGTGACATTTTAAAGAGCAACTTCAAGTAATGAGATATTCTGTCGATGATTCAAAAAGTTTGAACAATATTATTGGAAGCAACATTGAGTTTTCTTTTACTGTTCGCTTCACAGTAACAGAATATTTCGCACCCATAACAGAGAATTGGTACAAGGGGTGTTTTAGCTAGTAAGAGTCTCTATTGACTTTATTGGTGATAAATTTGCTGAGGCTCTCTATTTCATTAACAAAGTTATTTTATTTATTATTTATTTACTTATTTATTTATTTCTTATTCTCTTAAAATGAAATAATATAATAATTTCAGAGGGTGTATATACATAGCTTCTAGCATGAACGAAAGATAATGGCAGTGACATTTTGCATTTTACAAAAAAATAGAAATAAATGTCACATCAAAATTACAAATAAATACTTCAAATATTGTAGGGTGCACAAAGTTTATATCAAGCAAATTTTTTTTATAAATTCAGGTAATAATAGAGATCTAAATGATAGAGCATAACAAAACTTCAATTTCGTTGTGATCAAATTCAAGAAGCCATGACCCAACACTTTTTAAAAATGAGAACAAATTCCTTATTATTCGAATTCCTTCAGGAAGTATATTAAAAAGCTTACAAGAGACAATCGTATCAAAGTTTTTGAAACATGTAGTACGAAATGCAGGGATACTTAAAACATGGCTAGTTTGGCTATGCAAGTAATGCATGTCAGAGGTAAGACTTTGAACATATTCTCCTCTTATAAAAAAGATTTTAAAAACTTTGAAAAAATATAATCGCCTCACTGGCAGTATTTTCATGGACTTAAGCAAATCCAAAGAGAGTGTTAATCGATTAACATTCCACATGTTTCTTACAGCACATTTTTGGAGGACAACTAGCTGCTGAAGCTTAGTGTAATAGGCACCACCCCAGCAGCCAATGTCTTACTGCAATTTCGAGTGAAATAGACCGTAGTAAACCATTTTCAATGTATTGATAGAAAAGAAATACATACGATACAAACAACGAACATACAATAGAAGGCACTGTCTTAATTTGATATTTTGATTGGACCAACTCATATTTTGGTCAATAATAATACCTAGGTATTTAAAGTCCACAACTCTCTCAATTTTAAAACAATCTCCACTACACCCAACTTCCGGAATTGTAGGGTGTAAGCCTTTGCTCAGACCACGTATCATTAATTAGCAAAAACCTAGCGCAATCAGGTGCATAAAATATCACATCCAGGTCTAGGCTAAAGTACATAAACATAGTTTTGTTGCTAATCACTAATTCGTGTTAAGCAAACCAGTACCTCAATAAGTGGACATCATTGTTTATATTTGCAATTAAATACAATGGGCTGGCTGTGGTGTACGCAATTCCAAGGTCATCTGCAAATGCTGTAATTTTACCCTCAAACGGTTGCGCAAATAAAGAATTAACATAAATTAAAAACAGTATTGGACTTAGCACAGATCCTTGAGGCACACCTAGATTAGTTACACTGGAATTACTTACACAGTTTCCAATTTTGACTATTTGAGTTATATTCTTAATATAGGACCCAAACCATTTAAACTGCGAAAAAATACTTTAAAAAGTTTGTCGAATAATATCAACGAAAATTCCGACACAACTCTTTTTCTGATCCAGTCCCTCGCGAATTACGAAGCAGTAATTTAACAAAGGCTCCTCAGTAAAATGGCCTGCTCTAAATCCATACTGCATTGGGCTAAATAATTTAATTCTGTTAAGGTATGACAAAATACGTATCTTGACTTAATGTTTTGTCACTCCTATTGCCCCTATTGAACACTTTAATTTATCAGAGAATATCCCAGAAATGGTAATATCTACAAAATTTAACACAGTTCTTTTAAGTACTAAATTGGATATTTCATCGCTGCCACAGGAACCCGAATTCCTTAAGGAGTTTCTTACTTTGAGAAGTTCAAAGTCCGATACTGTCTCAACAAAGAAGCTTTTTCTGACGAAATCCTCTAGATACTCGGACTCCGTGCAGGAGGTCAAGAGGACAAGAAGAGGACAAATAACACGGAGAAGATGACTGACCAACTGTGGCAAAATATGAACTAAATTCATAAGCTACGGCTGTAGGATCTGATATAGTTGAACTTCCGCGTTTTAACGTGATCGATTTACAGGGATCAAGAGTATTACGACCGGCAATGTTATTAATTACTTGCCATTCTTTATTCCGATGGAAATTCGTCATCCTTATCGTGTTCTGAAAGTAGCTATCACGGCAACTGGGAATTTCTCTGTTAGCTTGTTTGTTCATACGAACGAGACGAGTTTTTAACTTTGAATTCAGTGGATTTTTAGCACATTTCTTTTGAAGTTTATGCCTCAGCCTTATTTTTTTGATTAGCGAGTAATTGATCCAAGGTTTAAGTCTAGTATTAGATTTTTTGTTCACAACAGTAAGGCTAGAAGAGTTAATATTGTTTTTTTTTATTTTTTTTATTTCATTATTTCAGGTTATAAATTTAATACAATATATTACAATCATTATATTATATATATACAATCATGGTATAGTTAGGCACATTCTATTGACCAAGGCCAAATAGCGAATGTACCATTATTGTTCAACAAAAAATAGGTTATTTAAACATTGATGCGGAAAATGTATGTAAAAATAAACAAATGCAATAGTAAGCTAAGTGCAACAATTTAAGAATTAAGTGTAAAAAGAAAAAATTTTAAAAATTATTACTAAATAAGAAATTGATCTACTGTACAATGATCGTAAGCAAAAAGCCAAGTTATGACAATTTTTAAGAACGAACATTGCCTTCTTTCGCATCTAATATTTTCCGGTAATTTATTAAATAAGCGAGGGGTAATGACGGTGAAAAAACGAGAAAAAAGTGCTTTAGTGCATACAGTCTTAAAAAAAAACAAGAAGTTACGAAGCATCAACAAGCCTCGGATATGGACGGATCTACTGTTGACAACCCACGCAAACGATTTAAGGACAATGAGCTTCGGATATGCACGTGGAATGTTAGATCCCTTAATAGACCACGTGCAGCCGAGCAACTAGCGGAGGGCCTAGACTGCTGCAAAGCAGACATAACCGCCATCCAAGAAATGCGATGGGATGAGCCGGACAAAAAGAAGATGAAAAACTGCCACATCTACTACGGCAATTGCTATCGACGGCAAAAGCAGCGCTTATTTGGATGCGGATTTGTTGTCGGGGGCAGACTAAGACGAGAAGTCCTCAGCTTCCGGCATGTGAGCGAGCGCCTCGTAGCAATCCGCATCAAGGCTAAATTCGCCAACATAATCAACCTTTCAACCTGGACGATGATGACCAACAATTCCGTCCACCCGACCTGGATGAAGTGAAGATAGCCATATCGAAGCTTAAGTCCAACAAAGCTGCTGGAGCGGATGGCCTGACTGCCGAGCTCTTCAAAGCGGCAGGCGATGACTTGGTAAGGAGCATACACCAACTCATCTGTAAAATATGGTCGGACGAAAGTATGCCCGATGAATGGAACCTCAGCATTGTTTGTCCAATTCTCAAGAAAGGAGACCCTCTGAACTGTGCCAACTACAGAGGCATCAGTCTCCTTAACATCGCATATAAGATCTTATCCGCCGTATTGTGTGAACGCCTGAAGCCGTTCGACAACCACCTGATAGGTCCATATCAGTGTGGCTTCAGGCCAGGAAAGTCCACCATCGACCAGATATTCACACCACGGCAGATCTTGGAGAAGACCCATGAGCTTCAGATCGATACCCACCACCTATTCATCGATTTTAAGTCCGCGTATGACAGCATCTATAGAGACGGGTTATATAGAGCAATGTCTAGTTTTGGCATCCCTGCCAAACTCGTCCGTCTGTGCAGGATGACGATGGAGAATGCACGCTGCTCCATCAAGGTCGGTAAAGATCTCACCGAGACCTTTGATGTCCAGAAAGGATTTAGACAAGGCGATGCGCTGTCATGCGATTTTTTCAACATCGTACTTGAAAGAATAGTGCAAAACTCACGAGCAAACACAAGAGGCACTATCTTTCAAAAGTCCGTCCAACTACTCGCATACGCCGACGATATTGACATAATCGGGAGAAAGCAGCGTGATGTCAGTGGCGCTTTCGCGAGTATTGAGACGGAAGCGGCGAAAATGGGTTTAGCGGTCAATGAGGGCAAGACCAAGTATATGCTGTCAAGCAGAAAGGACAACCAACACCGACGTCTCGGACAGAATGTCACCCTCGACAGATATAACTTTGAGGTAGTTAAGGACTTTGTCTACCTAGGCTCCGCTATAAATACAGACAACGACACCAGCGCTGAGATCAAGCGAAGAATAACTCTTGCCAACCGCTGTTTCTTTGGGTTAAGAAGGCAATTGAGTAGCAAAGCCCTCTCTCGGACAACAAAAGTCACCCTTTATAAGACTTTAATAATCCCGGTCCTGCTCTATGGCGCAGAGGCATGGATATTATCAAAAATGGATGATGGTGTTCTTGGTTGCTTCGAGGGAAAAATTATTGTTGACTGAGGCCCAGGTCCACCCCGGACTGTAGCGCCACCTAAAGTAAGTAAGTAAGTTCATACAGTCTAGCGACGTTATACCTAGAATTCTGGAAAAATATTTTCAAGACTTTATAGTAGTAAGGGTGCCTTAAGTATTTTAAGTTCCTTGAATAATCTAAAACTGGGGGTGGTGCGATTAATTTTGCAGATTAATCTTACGCAGTGTTTTTGCTTAACTAGCAAGGGCTGTACTTTGTTTAAATGTGTACCTCCCCAACAGGCTATACCGTACTGCAGCTTGGATTTAAAAAGACCATTATATACCAATTTTAAAATATCGGATCCGCAATATATACTAAGGTGATAAAGCTGTCGTACTACTAAGTTAAAGTATTGTTTTAAATGTAGGGTATGTTCTCTCCAACTAAGCTTTGAGTCTAAAAAAACCCCTAAGTATTTGAAACATTCGACACATTTAATAGCGAAGTAATCTGTCGAGCAACTAACATCGGTATTGTAGGTTGATACGCATTGATTATGAGTACAAATAATTCTTAGATTAAATTTAAAACAATTTGGTGAGTGATATTGTAGAGAAAAGTTATCAGTCAATTTTCCCTTAATTTTAAAAATCATGTACTTTGTTTTGTTACTAATTGCTAGTACGAAGCAAATCAAAGTCAAAATTAATGTTTGCATTGACATCAAAGAGGTTATAACAAGAGTAAGTTAGAGCTGTGTCATCTGCGAACGCGGTGATTTTTCCTTTAAAAGGCTGGATAAATAAGGAGTTAACGCAAATTAAGAACAATACCGGACCCAGGACAGAACTTTGTGGTACGCCCAAATTTATTGTTTTCTGTGAGCTCACACAACCTTTTACTCTGAGCTTTTTTTTAAGGTTCCACAAATAAGACGAAACCATGTATAAATAAAACCTCTAAAACCTGCATTGTACAATTTACTGAGTAGAAGCGAATGGTCCACCATGCCAAAAGCCTTTGAGATATCTATAAATAACGTTGCAGCAATTTTAGAATCATTTACGCTGTTATAAATTTCTTCGCAAAGTTTTAATAAGGCATCTTCAGTTGATCTTCCGCTCCTAAAACCGAATTGATGTTTACTGAAGAATCTTATTTTATCTAAAAAAGACAGTATTCTAGCTTTCATACCTTTTTCAAACACCTTGGAGAAGGTGGACAAAAGTGAAATAGGACGGTAGTTATTCAAAGACTTAGTATCACCTTTTTTATGGAGAGGAATAACTACAGCGGTTTTAAGGGATTCAGGAAAGACGCCCTGTTGAACACTCAAATTGTATATGTGACATAAAACATCACAGATAAAAAGAGATATAATTTTAAGATCGCGACTTGAAATATTGTCGTGTGAAGAAGAGTGTGAGTTCTTTAGCTTATCTCTATTCAAAATTTCATTAACTGTGTCCCACTCTTTCTTAGAATTCCCAATATTTTCAACCAGTTTTCTTCTGAAATAATTATCTCTACAAAGTGTTATTTCTAATTTTAACTCACGACAGATTTTAACATAAAAGCATTTAAGCCTAGTATTCCTAAAATGTTTGCGAACCCGAATTCTAAGTTCATTTTTTTTCCTTATTTTCTTCAACAAATAAAATGGTTTGATGCACTTAGATTTATTTGTGTTTACGCTTTGATTATGACTGCAATTAGAAATATGAAATTTCAATTTATTAATAAATAAATCAAAAGCAATTGATGGATCATGAGCGCTATATACATCGTTCCAGAACTCAAAAGACAAATCTCTTTGCAAGGCTGAAAAGTCGGCTTTTTTAAACTTTTTAATTTCTAATGGTTTGGGTCTGAGTATCGAACAATCAAACTGAATTGTAGTTAAACAATGATCAGTTATCTGTAGATCATAAACATTAGTTTTGAAATTTATTGAGTTGTTTCTGTGCAACCTTATAAACAAATGGTCCAAGCATGAGCTAGAATTCACAGCAATTCGCGTAGGTTGTAACAATAAGGACTCAAGCCAAATGATAATAACACCGACAAAAAATAATCAACATCATTTGAGTAATCTAGTATATTAACATTAATCACCCAAAAGGACTAAATTTTTACAAGAAATTTTTTGGAGAAATTCAGACTGAGTAACAGTGTAAACGATATACATCACAAAACTATAACGAACACCAGAAATATTGCAGTTAACAGAAATCAAGTCAGCACTATAAAGACGAGCTTTAATAATACGAGTATCACAGTCTAGTTCCGCAACACCGCCAGTTGAATACGAATCATTGCACGTAGCCTCAAACAAATAACTTGGTATCTGATGCATGTACTTCGTTTCAATCTCGTATATCCATATTTCAGACAAAAATATTAGATTTGGAAAATGATCTAAAGCAGCAAGGTGCGAGAGAAAGCAATCAAAGTTTTTTCTTAAACTACGTATGTTTAGATGCGTAACTGAAAAACCAGAGCAAGACAAAATATCTGATTGATTTATACAAAAACAATTCATATCAATTTAAATGAAAGCGAAAAGGTAATAGAAGAAATTAAGAAAATACTGTAACTATAAGTTAACCAATGTTGGAAAAATCTTCAAAACAAGAAATTTTAATCACCCTGTCGCCTTCTCTTTTTCTTATAAGTACCGATGAATTCCTGATCCAGACATACTTGCATTTATTACTGTTTTTCAGCTGATTGGCCTTTTCTTAGAAATGCATCATACGCTACAGAAGCATTATCTTTACTATAAACTTCAGCCCAAACTTCAAAACGCAGTTTATTATTCAAATCAAGGAAATCGTTTTTAGGCGCATTTAGAAGAGAAGTACCATTTTTTTTTTGATTAAGATTCCATCAAAAAGAAGGCCAGTCATGCAATGGTCGGTTATGCCAAGATCAAGGTTAACACAAAAAACATTATTAGAAGGTATAAAATTAAATCGACCAAATACATGGTCGAGACATGTGCCCGAAGATGGTCTAGTGATACCATTTATAAAAG
This sequence comes from Volucella inflata, assembly GCA_928272305.1. Classification (NCBI taxonomy): domain Eukaryota; kingdom Metazoa; phylum Arthropoda; class Insecta; order Diptera; family Syrphidae; genus Volucella; species Volucella inflata. The sequence continues at coordinate 15,451,727 of OV743720.1, read as the reverse complement.
AAATGAGTCAATGTGCCCATTGCGAGGTAAAAGTCCGGAAAAGAGTTGAAAACTAAAATATCTAAGTTAAAGTCACCTAGGTTAAGTGTGTATAAAACGAGAAAATTTCCAAACAAAAAATAAAATGTAAATAATGTTAAAAATGTTGTTAAGTTTGTTAAGTCTTTAATTTAAAAGCAAGGCGATCCTCGATATGTTTTTTTTGTGAATTTTTCCAGCTATATCTCTGTGTAATATTACTATGAGGTGAAGTCATTTATGTCACTAGGTTCTTAAACTAATTTGGCGAAATAAAATTATTAAACAAAGCACACTTACTTTTATTCCATAGTTACTTTCTTCATAAATTATTGATACATAGCTCCAGCCCATTCGTTTCACGATTTCTACCATGGCCTTGACTTGGTAGTGATCCGATGGTATTGTTCTCGAAAAGTACTCAAATCGTTGTTTATTACTTAATTCTGGACTTGTAGAAAAGAATGAAACCTGTAATGATAAATAAAATTCAAGTTTTCAAAAATAGATCGAAGGTAAAAATAAAATGGGATCATTATGTACAATTTATGAAGAAGCAAGCGTTTTCAACTAGATTATGTCTATGAAAAGCAATCATCACATTTTCGCAAGAAAGCGCCACATGTCTAATAATACTTGGAGAATCGCTAGTAAGCCAACACCGTAAGCGGAACCACCGAAAACACGGGCATCGTTTAAAAAGCCAAAAATCCGGTGGTTTAATATGTCGAAGGAACGAAGCGCAAGATTTATCGCACTGGCAAAAGAAGAACTTCGAAATATATACGGTATCGCAAACTCACTTAGCCCGCAAGAAATGTGGAACAGCATGCACGAAGAATGCATAACACTCGCAAAGTCCCTTCTTGGGACTACATCGAAATACCATCAGGTTGGCAAAGAAATATGGTGGTGGAATGGCGAAATCAAACGAGCTGTGGCCGACAAGAAGAATGCATTTCAAGCGTGGACAAAATGCGATCGGAGCGACGATATCGAAAAAGCTCGACTGGCTCTTGAATACGAGCGTGTCAAAAAGATCGCAAAGAAAGGCCTGGCTCGAACTCGAGCGGCAGAAGCGGAAAACCTGTACCAGGAGTTGGAACAAATATCCTCACGATCGGCGGATAGAAGACAAGCTATCCAAGAAGTTCAAACTTCGTACAGTACTAAAATGCCAAATATTTTTAAGCTCGCTGCTCACAGGCGAAAAAATTCGATGGAAATAACCTCGCCGAAATACATAAAAAATGCAGACGGTCGCTTATTAACAAATGAAAAGGAAATTTGTGACCGGTGGCTTGAATACTGCAAGGAGTTGCTTAACAAACAGTTTCCACGTGATATCGTGCCGACAACTGGTCTATTCGAGGAGGAAGTTTCGTACTTTTCAATCGAAGAAATAGGTATAGCATTCCATCAGAGTTTTGGTCGAAGATGGAGCCAATGGCTATCGAAACTTTTAAATAAATTAAAACGTGGACAACCTATGCCGAATCAATGGAGAAGTAGCTTCTTGGTTCCATTACACAAAGGAAAAGGCGACACTCGAGAATGCAACAACTACCATTCAATCAAGCTGATGTCACACACAATGAAAATCGTCGAAAGAGTCTTAGACGAACGTCTTTGGCAAATAATAAAGCTCGATAATAGCCAGTGTGGATTTGTTGAAGGAAGATTGACAGTGGAGGCTATCCAAAGCCTACGAATAATAATGGAAAAGCACCGAGATGCATCTAAGGACTTACACATGGTATTTATCGAGTGCCTAGGGATCTCATATGGGCCGCGCTGAGGTCCCAAAAGGTGCCGGAAACGTATATTAGAATAATACAAGACCAAGGAAGCGTCCTTAGCCCTTTCCTCTTTAACGTAGTATTCGACTATATGCCCATTTGCGCATCCGTTGCGACCTGTTCCGGATATATAGGTAATGTTAGACAGAATAGTTCTTCCGAAAAGCACTATCTTTAAGTACTTAGGATCAATCGTTTACATGGAAGGGAAATGTGACGACGACGTTAACCACAGAGTGAGTGTGGGGTGAATGAAATGGCGGGAAAATTCGGGAATCTTTTGCGACCGAAAATTTCCACTTAAATTGCAGGGGAAACTCTACACCACGGTTGTTAGACCAGCTCTTATATACGGTTCACAGTGCTGAACAATGTACGAAGCGTTTAAAAACAAAATTACGGCAGCGGAAATGAAAATGTTAAGGATGTCTAGTGGAGTCACTAAACGCGATTGTATTAGATCTACGCGTATAAGAGGAAGTCTACATATAAAGAATTCGGTAACCGAACAGCTTGAGGCGAATAGAATAAGCTGGTATTGCCACGTTCAGAGAAGATCTGCGGAAAATCCGGTTAAAAAGGCACTATCAGCTACGGTCATTCCAACTGTAAGAAAACGAGCTTGGAAAAAGAATTCCTGGATTTCTCAGATGGCAAATGCGCAACAACGCCTGGGGCTAACCACTGAAGCGATCCAGGACCGAGCAGTGTGTAGACGCGTTCTGCGGTCTGCGACATTAGCCAACTCCATAAGCAAAGTAGCAGCGATGCAGTAAAAATGGGAAACTCGTTACGCATAAGTTCGTATAACGAGGAAAGGGTTAATAAAAAGGATAAGAAGAAGATGAAGGGCCTAATTAAGACATTTTCTTAACTTCAAAGTAATACAAATGATGCACTGGGACAATTTTCAGATATTACAAGAGAAGAGCCTAATTAAGACGTCTACAAGTATTTTCTGCAGATTTTTGTGAAACTCGATCTCGATCTTGTAACTAACTTTGACACACGCAGTCCCAACAAGCCATTTCATATTGCAGCTTGATATATTGTTTCATGATAAAATATTTTTAAAACCTACATTACGCAGATTTTTTACTCTGAAAAAAAAATCTCCAAATTCAGATTGGAAATATTTTGGTAGTGCATTTTTGTGATTTGAAAACCTTTTTCTAGAATTGAGCGTCATCTTAGAGTATTTAAAATCGTTTTCTCTTTCTATTCGGCTTCTTGAACAACTACAGAAAGTGGAGAGAGAAAACCAAGTGTATGCACATTCACATTATTTAAAATTGTATGTTCGACATGCAGACGCATGAAAGTGCACATTTGCTCCCAATTAAGTTAGTTAAATTGAAATAATTTTCAATAAACCAAAACATGCTCGGCCAAAACTTCATCACTTTCAGCGAAAGTGTTCAAAACCAGATAAGCACCTCAATTCGTCGCCGAAGTCAACAATTGGGCCTCACTTATGGTACTTTACGTAGAATTCAAAAAGTCGATCTTTATTTGCACGCCTATAAAATCCAAATTACACAATTTGGCCTTTAGACCATCCACGACATTGCCGATTTTTAAACTGGATGTTGGATCGACAGGCAATTTGTCATCGAATTTGATTTTTTACGATTAAACCCATTTTTAGATGGATGCGTACGTACCTAAATAAACAAAACTGTCATTTCTGGGGACCGGAAAACCCATACGAGATTTACGAAAAACCAATGCATCCCAAAAAAGTTACAGTATGGTGCAAATTACGAGTATATGTTGGTGATATCATTGGCGCGTACCTTTTTGAAGATTAGTTTGAGGAGACAGTGAATGGAGAACGTTTCCGCAACATGTTCACTGGCTATTTTTTGCCAACATTGAATGAATTGGGTATGGATGGTCTCTGGTTATAACAGGATGGTGCTACCACCTGCACAAGCCATCAATCAATCAATTCATTGCGTACGAAATTTAATGGTTACATTATTTCGGTTAGAGGAGAAGTCGATTGGCCTCCAAGGTCATGCGATTTGACACCTTTAGACTTCTTCCTGTGGGGCTATGTGAAGGTCCATGCCAATCAGTCACCGACAACTTAAGATCCCCAAGATAACATTCAAACTGAAGTTGCGGCCATGTTAATACAAAACTTACCTTAAACTATAGGGTGTTGGTCGTAAAGCATAGGAAGGGTAAGGGTTAACCTTGAGGGAGAGTTTACTTTGGTGAAAGTCAAAGATAGGTTAAATAGAGTTAACTTCACATAATATTCTTGACATTGATTCATGGTAATCATAATTCCTTTCTGTAAGGATTCATACGGAAGAGAGGAACTGATTTCGTGGGTCAACATCTAAAGATATGAGCTGCAATAAGAAATGACAATCAATGTTATCAGTTAAAAGATAGTGAACAAAGTGTTTGATACAACATCCCGACATTTTGTGAGAGCTTGTAAGTTTATCAGTGATAGGCGATCGAGATGATGGATGGTTGAAATTTTAAGTTTCGAGAGCCTTTGTAATGCAAAACAGATAAACAAGATTCTACTAGATAGACGAATTTTAAAAAAATTGGCAAGCAAAAGTTATACTTTTGGAGGATACCAAATGCCTCCTCCTCCTCCACGCGTAGGTCGACAAACTCCTAAGTCAAACGCTTGTCGAAACCGAGAGCAGACTTGAGTGTTTTTTTTTATGTTATCTGTGTTTACAGAAAGTTCAGTTCATTGTCACAAATATGAGTAACATTCGTATGTAAACGAGTAAATCGCGCACTTTCCATAGCAAGTTAACAGATTCGTTATCAAGAAAAAAGGTCCGAGTAAATTTCTGGATAACTTAGAGTATATTTCTTAACATTTTCCAGCTTCAGAAAATTTTTCTGGAAGCAAATAGAGGGAGGAGAAATACATTACGTAGGTTCGGATGTTGTGTCCCTAAAAAGGCCGTCGAAGTAACTTTCGATTAAGTTGTGGGTAATTTACATTATGAAAACAGATTAAAAGAAAGGATCCTTCAATTTGAGAAAGAAATCAAAGTGAGAAATTTTTCCGAAAGCTTTGTTGGAAACAGTAGTGATTACATCAACTTTTTGAACCCTCAGGTAAAACTCGTGGTTGTTAGTCTACGCTTTCTGAAGCCGTTATAGTTAAGCACTGCCATCGAAAAAATTTACTCGCCGAAAATTAATAAAAAGTACAGTAAAAATAGGATGTAAAAAATTAAAAAAAATTAAAAGTATTCATTTCATGTCTCCAAATCTGTAAAAAATTAACAAAACAAATTGATCCTTAAATTTAACAATCATCATTGTTTTTATGGTCCCATCTGTCACCTTTTTAGAGCTATTTTTCCTAAAATTTTTGAATTCTTCCAGGGTGTTGACAGCCTTTTTGGTGGCCCTTAACTCTTTTCTGACCAGGGCCCAATATCTATCAATTGCCCTAAGTTCTGTCGAATTCGGAGGATTGGCCTTTCTAGGCACCACCGGAACGTTGTTTAGCTCATACCAATCCATTGCTCTCTTTTCATAGTGTCATGACGCAAGTTCAGGCCAAAATAATGGGAGTTCTCGATGATTGTTGTAAAAAGGCCTTAAGCACTTCTGCAGGCACTCATTTACAGCGCAAGAACAAATTGCTTGCCAAACAAGGAATTTTTTTTTGAAATTTCGCATTAAGTTGGGTTCGAAACTTTGCTTCAACATTTCCTCTACCTTTAGCTGTATAGAATGCCTTTCCCGGAAACTGGTTGAAATCAGAAAAAGCATACGATTCATCGTCCATTACAATCCATGAAAATTTGGTCAAATAATTTTATTGCAAAAGTTTTGCCCGTTGTTTCGCATCCAAATTTTTTTTGAATTTTTGTCTTGGAATCTTTTGGACTTTGTATGTTTTCAAGCCCGCATTTATCTTCACTTTATGAACTAAAAAAATTGATTATTCTGCTTTGTTTGCCAAATTAGGTTTGGAAATGTTCTGATTTTTTTCAAGAAGGCTCAAAATCTTAGTGACCTTTTTTTGGACTCATAAAACCGGCTTTTCGACCAGACCACTCTTTAAATTCAACTAACAGGCTCTCTTGTTGATTCTTAATAGCAGTAGGAACTATTTTCCTTTTTAGTTGCAATGCGATTTTATATACGTCCACTCTGGGTGTGCTAACTGACACTTAATAATACTTTTTCTTACATCCAATTCAGATTCCATGTTGATTATGTTAACTACCAAACAGAAATGGCATAAAATTTAAAAGTAATAGAAGCATTCCCAGCATTACAAAAAAGAAGAATGTGAGTAAATTCGAAATGAGAGTGGGTAAATTTTTCGGTGCACTCCTTATCATATTAGCACTGTTTAAAAAAAAAACTGCAAATACTCATCTTGGAACTCTTCTTTAACTCAAAGTCTTTAAAAAGCATAAAACATGTGTACTATATACTCGTATTGTTGTTATATGTTTTTGCATTGAAAGTCTTTCGTCTCGAATACTTAAAAGCAATTTTTCATGAATTAGGAAAAAATCCTTGTGAAAAGGAAAGCTGAAAATAAGCTGTGAAGGATGTGATAGAGCCAGACAGCAGAGTATTCGTTCTTAAGTTTTACAATCTGTTACTTAACAAATTTTTGAGTAAGCGATTAGATTCAGCAAAACGCTTAGTAAATGACTGATTAAATAACTTGTGATTTTTGAAGATCCCCAGAAAATGTATTGGCGATGTTATCGGGGAAGGTAGTTATCCGCTTTTCCTTCGACATTAGTAATTTGAAAAAAGCGTTGATGGTCAGATCAAATTAATAGGATAACAGGTCTAACTTAAGCTTCAAGAAATGCCTATGTCATCAGCAAACGTACCTCCGCAGATCGCTTCTAATTTCACTTACCATTACTTTTAGAATGTAACAGAATTCACCTTATTCATTTTTCTCTTTGGTTATTTCAATATTTTCCCATCAAGTTTTGAAATTTTTTAAGGAGAAAACTGTAAAAATGCATCTTCCGTAGATTTTAATTTTTAAAATTTAAATTAAACCAGATGGGAGAACTTGGTTTTACCTAAGCAGCTCGCTATGCCATTCTTCATAAGAATATTAAATAATCTACTGAACATTGAGAAAAATAAGACGGGATTTTTGAGGCGCAAAACTTAAAATACGACCCGCCTTACCCGAATTCCGCAAACGCAGCTATTCGCAATTAAGTAACTATGCAGTGAACAAAAGACGGTTGTATTGGGTGTCGAAGATAGCCTATGGAACTGTAGAGCAGCCGAACTTGCCAAAATTAGAGCCACTATACTTCTTCTTATCCTTTTATTAACCCTTTCCTCGTTATACGAACTTATGCGTAACGAGTTTCCCATTTTTACTGCATCGCTGCTGCTCCGATTATGGGGTTGGCTAATGTCGCAGACCGCAGAACGCGTCTACATAATGCTCGGTCCTGGATCACTTCAGTGGTTAGCCCCAGGCGTTGTTGCGCATTTGCCATCTGAGAAATCCAGGAATTCTTTTTCCGACCTCGTTTTCTTACAGTTGGAGTGACCGTAGTTGATAGTGCCTTTTTAACCGGATTTTCCGCAGATCTTCTTTGAACGTGGCAATACCAGCTTATTCTATTCGCCTCAAGCTGTTCGGTTACCGAATTCTCTATATGTAGACTTCCTCTTATACGCGTAGATCTAATACAATCGCGTTTAGTGACTCCATTAGACATCCTTAACATTTTCATTTCCGCTGCCGTCATTTTGTTTTTAAACGCTTCTATAATTGTCTAGCGCTGTGAACCGTATATAAGAGCTGGTCTAACAACCGTGGTGTAGAGTTTCCCCTTTAATTTAAGTGAACATTTTCGGTCGCAAAAGATTCCCGAATTTTCCCGCCATTTCATCCATCCCACACTCACTCTGTGGTTTACGTCGTCGTCACATTTCGCTTCCATGTTAACGATTGATCCTAAGTACTGAAAGATAGTGCTTTTCGGAAGAACTATTCCGTCTAACATTATATCCGGAGCAGGTCGCAACGGGTGCCTAAATGGGCACGTCAAATGCTCCGTCTTTGAACGACTTATTTTAAATCCGTTTCTCTCTAGCGCATATCTCCATGAATCTAAGGCGTTCTGTAAATCTTCGACGTTATCGCTAAGTATAACTGCGTCGTCAGCGAAGAGAATTGGCGTTACATTTGCTTCGCGCATGCAGTCTTTTAAAAGATAGTCGAATACTACGTTAAAGAGGAAAGGGCTAAGTATGCTTCCTTGATGCACTCCGACATTAACTGGAAATTCTCTCGTTAGTCCAGCAGAGCTTTTAACCGCAGTTTTCACGTTTCCGTACATGTCTTGTATTATTCTAACATACGTTTCCGGTACGTTTTGAGACCTCAGCGCGGCCCATATGAGATCCCTAGGCACTCGATCGAATGCTTTCTCGAGGTCGATAAATACCATGTGTAAGTCCTTAGATGAATCTCGGTGCTTTTCCATTATTATTCGTAGGCTTTGGATAGCCTCCACTGTCAATCTCCCTTCAACAAATCCACACTGGCTATTATCGAGCTTTTTTATTTGCGAAGACGTTCGTATAAGACTCTTTCGACGATTTTCATTGTGTGTGACATAAGCTTGATTGAACGGTAGTTGTTGCATTCTCGAGTGTCGCCTTTTCCTTTGGCATAGGTTGTCCACGTTTTAATTTATATAAAAGTTTCGATAGCCATTGGCTCCATCTTCGACCAAAACTCTGATGGAATGCTATACCTATTTCTTCGATTGAAAAGTACGAAACTTCCTCCTCGAATAGACCAGTTGTCGGCACGATATCACGTGGAAACTGTTTGTTAAGCAACTCCTTGAAGTATTCAAGCCACCGGTCACAAATTTCCTTTTCATTTGTTAATAAGCGACCGTCTGCATTTCTTATGTATTTCGGCGAGGTTATTTCCATTGAATTTGTTCGCCTGTGAGCAGCGAGCTTAAAAATATTTGGCACTGTAGTATTGGGCGACGTTTGAACTTCTTGTATAGCTTGTCTTCTTTATGCCGATCGTGAGGATATTTGTTCCAACTCCTGGTACAGGTTTTCCGCTGCTGCCGCTCGAGTTCGAGCCAGGACTTTCTTTGCGATTTTTTTATGACGCTCGTATTCAAGATCCAGTCGAGCTTTTTCGATATCGTCGCTCCGATCGCATTTTGTCCACCCTTGGAATGCACTCTTCTTGTCGGCCACAGCTCGTTTGGTTTCGTCATTCCACCACCATGTTTCTTTGCCGACGTGATGGTATTTCGATATAGTCCCCAGATGGGACTTTGCGAGTGTTATGCATTCCTCGTGCATGCTGTTCCACATTTCTTGCGGGCTAAGTGAGTCTGCGATACCGTTTATATTGTGAAGTACTTCTTTAGCCAGTGCGATAAATCTTGCGCTTCGTTCCTTCGATAGATTGTACCACCGGATTTTTGGCTTTCCAAACGATGCCCCTGTTTTCGGTGGTTCCGCTGTGAAAAATTCTGTAATGAGCAGACGATGTTGGCTTACTAGCGATTCTCCAAGTATTACTTTACAGTCCTTAACACGGTTTCTCATCGACATTTTGCAGAGGTGATAATCTATTTGCGTTTCGTGGCCTCTGCTGCTATAGGTGATAAGATGTCGTTGATGTTTAATAAACATTGTATTTAAGACGGTTAAGCCGTAAGCCCTACACGCTACAAGGATGTCTTCGCCAGCTGAATTTCTGGTTCGAAAGCCTTTACCACCGTGGCAGTCCTCATAATCAACATTTGTTTCTCCGACGTGGCCATTTAAATCTCCGATAGGTATATTTCTAAGCAAATTACCGAACTCTGACCAAAATGTATCTTTTTCCGATTGGTCGCATCCATTTTATGGAGCGTACGCGCTAACAATGTTCCACGTTTTATTGTGTATGACGAGTTTAACACTCATCAAGCGGTCGCTTATTTTCAAGATACCAACGATGTTGTTGAGAAGATCCGCTACAACAACGATTCCAACACCGTTTCGTCCATTGACCGTTCCATGGTAGAACGTCTTAAATGCCTTAGTTTTTAAATCTAGAAAACGCGCTTTATTTCCTGTATTACACCACTTCGTTTTCTGTACGCACAGGATTTGTAGAGTTCTGCGACGCATAATCGCTTCCAGTTCTAAACTTTTTGAGGTCATCGATCCGACGTTCCAACTTGCAAACCGAAGTTTATGAAAATATTTTGGAAACTTCATTTTGCCCGCCCCCGAAATCCGTCGGGCTCTGACACAAGCACTTCTGCTTGCTTTGGGATCACCCGAGTGCGTTGCAAGCGTGGTGCCCAGCGGGGTAGTGCTATTAATTGCGATCATTTCCATGAAGTGTATCTTAAGTTTGAGTTGTTTGACACTTGTATGCTCATTTCAAATTGATTGACTGTTCTTTTACCCCACCGGTAGTCTCCAGACGTGGGAACCCACTGATTGCATACAAACTTGTGGGAAAGTTTTAAGGTGTTAAAGTGTCACAGGCTCATTTTTGGTGTCATAGTTGCCTGTATATGATTGGTGTCCCATTTATTCGCCTCTTACGAAAAGCTGGGACGCACTGCGGCACTATTCTTTATCCGATGCCGCACGGAAGAAAATTAGAGCCACTATACATATCATATATGAAAAAGTTATCATAGATATACAAATCGTTACGTGCAAACAGATTCTAAGGCTGAATGCTAACCAAACAAATCTGGCTAAATTGATTCTGTATCACTCTAATAGTTTGATTTTTGTAAACACAAAACCCCTCAGCGGTGTCATAGCCGTCATCACTGGTCGCGATGTCATAGTTAAATATGCGAGAAGGCTTGGCATGTCTACAAATGAGTTCTGCAAAATTGCATGGACGACGAAGAGGTGACAATCCTCCACTTTGTACATGTCCAGCTTCCACCCAAAGAAGAAAACTACATTTAAAAGTCTTCCTCTATAATGACTTGAGTGATCTAAGCAATAACGATGTTGGAAGTATTCTATGTTTCTTTAGAAGCTCCTAGTTACCTAGATATCTAGAGTTTGCTATTCACTTTTTTATCAGAGCATTTACTGAAATTGCTCTTAGAAACACTTACTTATACTGAGAGTAGAGTGACGTCCCGACGAATATCATCCCTTGGTCCCGAATGAACACTGAATTATTTATTTTACAGTATCCCGGCACTAATTGTATGTAAATTTCGTCATTCATTTTACGCAGTAGTGTTTTTAAGATTTTTAATGATGACCAACAGTCTATATCATTTTGAATAATTTGAGTCTGGATGGTGAGAAAAAATCGTTTTCCATTACCTCAATTCACAACCATCTGTATAATTAAAAATATGTTTTCAATAAAAACCGTGCAAAACCAAGAATTTAGTCTGACTTTAAAAATTCACTGCAACCAAGATAATTTTATTGTAAAAAAGCAACTCATCCAAAACCACGACTACCATCTAAAATAAGGGGTAGAAAATATATAAAAAAAAACAGATAGAATTAGAATCAGAACCCGGGAAATTCTGTATTTGCTTCCCAGATTTTGGTTTACCAACGGACAGGTATGCGATAAAGAGGGTGACTAGTGAGTAGAAAGAAAACTGCGCTTGTTAGTTAGGACCATTGATTGTATGGAAAATTTAAATTGCATCAGATATAGCACTCGTAAAAGCACTATAAGGGTAAAATAAGAGTATTGTGGTTATTACCAGAGGAATGCTATAGCGAAATGAATAATTTAACATCGTTACCCTAATACAATTTTATGTTCCGTGATATCACTATAATCGCCTCATGGTTCTGAGTGATTTTGATATAGACACGTATTTGTTGGGTTTATGTGTGGATATATATATTTTTTAAAGGCCAAATACTTGATTTTCTCCCCAAAATACAAGCGAGTAAACCTCGTAAATATGAGCTCAGTACAAACACTGTGGCTAACATTTGCAATAACTTTTAGTATATTTGAGTTTGGAAGTTTTTCTTTTTATAATATTCGTAATGACGAATAAACGACAGTGCAGAATATGGGTGTTTTGATAGATTTGTGTCTTCAGAGAAGTCAGAGAAGACCGCTATGCAAACGTCGTCATAAAGACGGGAAACAAAACATAAAAAAAAAAAAAAATATTGTACAGTAGTAACCCTCGATGTAAATAATGCGCATAACTCGACAAACTGGTCACACATAATGCACTGCCTCCAAAGATTAAACGTACCAATGATTAAGATGAAGAGACATAGTTACCCAATGTTCGGTGCTGGCCCCCTCTTATGGGACGTAATGTATGTTGACGTCTTACGTCTTCCGATTACCAGGGAAGCATCTACAATAAATTTTGCGGATGAAATTGCTGTTGTTGTTGTTACCAAACCTAGAAGAGATGGGGCTATACTGCAACGAAACAAGAGCTATGATTAAGAGTGTGCTCGGCAACGCGAACTTAGAACTCGCAGACCATAATGCCGAAGCGGTGCTCATTACGAGAAGCGATGTAAGTCTCCTGCCTCACTTTGTTCTATCGCTATTTTCACCACTAGTGCTCCGCTGAAATTGCCAGTGGCATTCTGTCCCTCCAAACCTCTTACCGCAACACCCGCCGCGCTATGAATGCTCATCAGTACACCCTCAAACCCATTTTTGGACGTACCCTCAAATATCGTGACTCTTTCCTAAACCGTACAACTCGCTTATGGAATGCCCTCTTTATTCCCTAGTCATTATAACCTCCAAACATTCAAGACCAACGTACATCGTTCCATCGCCAAAAATTAGGGAGGCTAATAAACCCTTGAGCGCGCGCAGTTATAAAAAAAATATAGCGGTTATCAAGTATTTAGGAGTAATGGTTGATGCTAGGTTAACGTATAAGCATCATCTCTCACATGCTTGTGAAAAATCATCCAAAGCCGTAAGCGAGGTCTCAAGACTCAAGTCCAATATTGGCGGCCTGGAACAACACAAAACAAAAGCAAAATTCTCGCAAGACACGGTTTTTATATAGCTGTAAGGGGCTCATATATGTGCCGAGGCGGTATAAAAAAACATCATATATGAGAGGTTTTAAACCCGTGTATAGATTATGCGCAACAACACTTGAGAGTGTTAAGTTGTTTTCTTAAAAAAACAAAAAAATCCCACGACTCGATACTAGTCATATCATTTAACCTATCGATTTTCTTTTTAAAGAAGCGAACAGATTAAATGGCAGTCGCCAACTTGATACCCATTCAAAAAGACGAGAGAGAAACCGTAGTATAGAAGTAGTGCAAAGTCAGTATGATAAGTTCCAAACAGGAAAATGACAACTCATTCACATGAAGTAAACTTTTATTTTACACAGTTCCTAACGTGACATGGTTGTTTTTGGGAATAGCTGTCCAAGCGAAACAACAACTTATTGTATTTCCATTTGCCCGCACTGCAAAAATGTTGTTGAGAACTCTAAGCACGTTATTTTCCATTGACCACGATACGAAAGAGAACGTAAAATTTTCTAAGAATAGTTCCTTCATTAGCCCACACCAAATAATATCGTAAGTTATATAAGTGAAGACAACTGGGCTTCCGTATGTGATACAGCAATGCTTGCGAATAATATGCGATCTAGGGGATGTAGAACGTAAACGTAATGCAAGTTCATCAGACACGTAGTGACGAAGCAAAAGCTCAACACCGTCTCTGTTGAAGTAATACCAAGCGGTCTTTGATTTCTAAGAGAAGTTGTTTTACTTACTTACTTTACTTTAGGTGGCGCTACAGTCCGGGGTGGACCTAGGCCTCAGTCAACAAGCTTCTCCAGCCAGCTCGATCCCTGGCTAGCTGCCTCCAGTTTCGCACGCTAAGTTGGCTGAGGTCCTCTTCCACTTGCGTGCGCCACCTGAGTCTTGGCCTTCCTCTACTGCGCTGTCCCACGGGGGCGGATTCGAAGACTTTTCGGACCGGAGCATTGGTGTCCATGCGCTCTACATGACCCAGCCATCTCAGTCTTTGGATCTTCACTCTTTTGGCTGGGTCCATGTCGCTGTACAGTCCATACAGTTCGTCGTAGTATCTCCTCCTCCACTCACCGTCAATGCAGACGGGACCGAAGATCGCCGAAGAATTTATCTCTCGAAGCAACCAAAAACATCCTCATCCATTTTTGATAATGTCCATGCCTCTGCGCTATAGAGCAGGACCGGGATTACGAGTATTAAAGTCTTATAAAGGCTGACTTTTGTTGTCCGAGAGAGGGCTTTGCTACTCAATTGCCTTCTTAACCCAAAGAAACAGCGGTTGGCAAGAGTTATTCTTCGTCGTTGTCTGTATTTATAGCGGAGCCTAGGTAGAAAAAAGTCCTTAACTACCTTAAAGTTATATCTGTCGAGGGTGACGTTCTGTCCGAGACGTCGGTGTTGGTTGTCCTTTTTGCTTGACAGCATATACTGGGTCTTGCCCTCATTAACCGCTAAACCCATTTTCGCCGCTTCCGTCTCAATACTCGCGAAAGCGCCACTGACATCACGCTGCTTTCTCCCGATTATGTCAATATCGTTGGCATATGCGAGTAGTTGGACGGACTTTCGAAAGATAGTGCCTCTTGTGTTTGCTCGTGAGTTTTGCACTATTCTTTCAAGTACGATGTTGAAAAAATCGCATGACAGCGCATCGCCTTGTCTAAATCCTTTCTGGACATCAAAGGTCTCGGTGAGATCTTTACCGACCTTGATGGAGCAGCGTGCATTCTCCATCGTCATCCTGCACAGACGGACGAGTTTGGCAGGGATGCCAAAACTAGACATTGCTCTATATAGCTCGTCTCTATAGATGAATAGGTAGTGTGAATATCTGGTCGATGGTGGACTTTCCTGGCCTGAAGCCACACTGATATGGACCTATCAGGTTGTTGACGAACGGCTTCAGGCGTTCACACAATACGGCGGAAAAGATCTTATATGCGATGTTAAGGAGTCTGATGCCTCTGTAGTTGGCACAGTTCAGAGGCTCTCCTTTCTTGAGGATTGGACAAACAATGCTGAGGTTCCATTCATCAAGCATACTTTCGTCGGACCATATTTTACAAATGAGTTGGTGTATGCTCCTTACCAAGTCATCGCCTGCCGCTTTGAAGAGCTCGGCAGTCAGGCCATCCGCTCCAGCAGCTTTGTTGGACTTAAGCTTCGATATGGCTATCTTCGCTTCATCCAGGTCGGGTGGACGGAATTGTTGGTCATCATCGTCCAGGTTGAAAGGTTGATTCTGCCTGACAGCGGTATTTGGTCCGTCATCGCCGTTATACAGTCTGCAGAAATGATCTTTCCAAATCCTCAGCATCGACTGCGATTCTACTACGATGTTCCCTTGTTCATATCTACAGGCTTCGGTTCGGGGTTTGGGGGAAGAGTGAAACCCAGCACATCAGAAGCGGCATCTCTGTTGCCGTTTTGGCAGTGTTTCCAATGGTTTAAGAGACACTCGATCGGAAAAGGACTTGGCGATCTCTTGCGATTGTAGCCGTCTGACGTCGAATTTTCTCACAGCATTAGTTTGTCTTGGCGTAGTTTGGGATATCCGCAACCGTACCTTGGCTACAACAAGGTAATGGTCCGAGTCGATGTTGGCTCCTCGGAACGTACGGACATCCATAATGCTGGAGGAGTGTCTTGCGTCGATCGCAATGTGATCAATCTGGTTGACTGTTGATTGATCAGGAGTTCTCCAAGTCCCCTTGTGTATGTCGAGATGTGGGAACCGCGTGCTAGCCACGACAATGTTTCGCCCCGCCGCAAAGTCTATTAGCCTGAATCTGTTATCGGAGGTGGTGTTGTGCAGGCTATATTTTCCGATTGTTCCACCAAAAATACCCTCTCTTCCTAGCTTTGCATTAAAATCACCGAGGACGTGGTCTATTAAGGGATCTAACATTCCACGTGCATATCCGAAGCTCATTGTCCTTAAATCGTTTGCGTGGGTTGTCAACAGTAGATCCGTCCATATCCGAGGCTTGTTGATGCTTCGTAACTTAATCTTTTTTAATTGGCCGGGCAGTTACCCCGGCGGCACAACCCCCAACCTGGAGGACCAGTTCCATTTTGAGTGCCCCTAGGACGAGGGGTCGGTTACACCGAAGCCAGTAACCCGTTCCGGGATGTGAGCGCTGCCTTTGGCCCTTATAGGGCTCGTCCGCCACCATCTCTTTTCCAAGACCCTGACTAAGTTCTGGAAATCCTTTCCGGCCTGAGCTCCAAATATATCGGAGTAGCCCGGATAAGGTCTTGTTTTGTTTTTCCGACACTAATCCTGGTTGATGGCGCAGGAAACTCGCCATTTGCCTCTTCACTTCGCAACCTCTAGTGAGATTCCCAGATGGCGCCACGGGGAGGCGTGAAGTAGGACTTATTAGCAGAGCTGCAAGATGTTCGGCTGCAGAAGCTCATTCTCGTCATTTAAGGAACCAGCACCTGTCGGAAGATGCTACTTCTACGAGGCCATATACTAATCGTTGCCAAGAGAAGTTGTTTTAGACAGTCGAAATCCGACCCTACCAAAGGACATAGGCCCATTGGTGCCTATGCAAAGATTCAACCTACCTACTCCGAAGAAAAGAAAGAAAGATGGAAATCGACTTATGGAGGTACTGAGAGAGGCCCAGTGCTCCCATTCTCGAATTAAGTAAGTGTACGCGGAAGTCACCTTCAGTTAGTTGAACGTCGGAGTTGGGGTAGAGGGCGATTCAGCGTAAGAAGATTGGTATGTAAGTTAGATAGCTATTTATATTGCCATAAATGCAGCGTTAAAATCCTGATAATCAATCTGCAGTATATCTACTGATACATTTAACTGGTAAAATTCAAAAGCTGACCTCTTGAATAGGATTAAGAGTGCTCATTTGATATATCTGCTGTTAATAACCTGACTGCAAGTACAAGCAGTCCGGACATGTATTTTAGTTCTGAGATGTCTTCCTTTGTGGCTTTCTGACCCAACTGAAACAAATGGTTGCCCTAAAATGGAAATTTATTATTTTATCTGATCATAGATATTAGACTGCCTTTATACAGTCAAGGAGAAACATTTTACTTACTTAACAACCGCCTCATGGGATACGACAATTATTGTATACGTTTAAATTGATTGGACCTTCCTGATGTAAGCCTGTCCTATTATTATTGTATTGGCGTTTATCGTTGTAAATGTGCAATAAATTTCATCAGCTAGCTATATTCCAATAAGAAGGAGAGAGACTTCTTCTGCCTTTACCAGATCATCTCTATGTTAGTAAAGAGTTATCTATGGCAATTTCTCTCTCCAGTCGAGTTATTACCAAACCTATATGCCCAAAGTTGCATATTTCATCAAAAGCAATCTCATTCCATATTAACAATGGATCGAAGATATTTGTGCAGTTTAATACCTCGAAAGTGGGCGGAGAGACTGGATTTAACAATGAACGAGTTATTGCTGATTTTAAATAATAATAATTAAATATCTTTGCAGTTATCTGTATCTCAGTCAAATCTGTATGTCAGTCAAACACTTAATTAGAATTATTCAAAACTTTTTTCGAATGAGAAGACATGAAAAATTATCTCATAAGAACAGGGACAGATATCGCTATTGATGTCATGTGATCATCTACCAAATTTGTTTGAAGTAAGCAAGACTCGCGTTCGCTAAAGTGGGTAATAATTCTGCAATCTAGTCTTGAAAACGCTGAAACCAGAGTATTTGTCTGTTTTTTCCCTCTAAATGAAGTATTCGTAAATGCGACTAAATACAAAGCTGGTCATCCTCAATGTCTAGAAGCCTTTTCTATATTTCTTTTGTTATTCAAATGGCTGTCGTAAGGAACTGGATCCTTTTACACCTATTCTGATGCCGTTGATTTCCAAAATGACAAAGGGTGGTAATTTACAGTGCTTTTTTTGTGTTTGTAAACTTTGGGTAAAATTAGTTTAGTTTTCTTAACAAAATTTAATATTTCTTGCGTACAAAAAGAAACTGTCCACGTTGATATCCTTAGAAGCTCTTCCGTAGGCAATTTTACTTTCGGGAGTTTGCCATTGCCCGCCGAAAGGGTGATGACGATTCGAAAAATTGTTGGTGATGCTGGGGATCGAACCGTGGACCCTCTGCGTAATAGTCCAATGAGCTACCCATCGCACCATCGCTACCATCCAAACAATGGCAATCAGTAGAATAAACATTCTAGTTACAATCCTAAGATATTCTCTATTCAGGTTTTCACCAAACCTCTTCACACCGTTTCCATTGTGCACAACCGCTTCAATCAAGCATGTAATCAACATTTTACTATCGAGAGAAGACCTTTAAAGACCACGATGCAACTGCTGAAGAGATTGCTTCCCTATGGAGCAACAAGGCTTATGTAGCAACATGAAATTCGAAGCTACTACAATACAACATTGTATTTTCATCATAATTTTGTAAACGAAAGCTGGCATCAATAAAATTAATTTTTTAAGAGCACAGTCTGCAAGCATTTTAATAATTCTTTGACTACAAAACAGTTGAGTGAATTTGATGAGACCGGGCTTAAAGTTCGTATAAAAAACGTTAAGCCCACGTAGAACAATTTTGATGGCGTTTAATCGATGCTTGAAGAAGGTGGAACCATGTTATATCGTACAAATTTTTCAAATACCAGAGCCAGATACCGCCAGCACTCCCAAACTATATTTTACAGTTGGTATGACATTTTCGAGTTAAACTTTGACCTTACCATCACTCCCAAATATATTAAACCGTACGTTACATTCTGTTAAAAAGGATCACCTTCACCAAGAAATTTATTTATCAGTAGTATGAGTACAAGGTTTTCTTGCAACCGCACTGTGGTACTCATTGTTTAAGGATGGACTGATGTTTTATGAGAGGCAATGAATTAAACCTCAGCGTTGCTTGTCGATCCTCATTCCACCTCTTTAAACCATCAGCTGTAACACCGTTATGAACGCTCATCAGTTCACCTGCCTATTTTCGGGAGTAATCTAAAATATCATAATTCTCCCCTAAGCCGAACAAATCGCTCATGAAATGGCCTCTCGAGCTTTTTACTTCCTAATCATTATAAATTGCAAACATTCAAAACCAACGTCCACCCGTACCACTCTTCCTTTCCTTACAAACTTCCCATGGTCAGCGTTGTGTGCAATTTTTAATGTTGCTAATAACCCCCTGAGTGAGCGCTAATTTTATATATATATTTTTTTATAAACAGCGAGCGCTCAAGGGGTTATTAGTACCCTTAAAAGATGACGATAATTTGGTTGATTTCTTGAGAGATGAAGAAGAGTTGTAAATGAACAGTTAACTAATGCTAAGAAAACGATTTTGTAGATAAGTTAAGTGCAACAATATAAAATTTCTTTCGGTTCGTGGAGTTTTGGTAAAATTAATATTAAAAGTATCGTAGAATGACCTAACAATGACTGGATTCTTAACATTGACCAAAAATCATTAAATCTTTTAAACATTCCTAGCGACACACAGTGACCCGACATTTAAATAATTTTACCATTTTTTACATCCCTGGGTATTCACATGTAGCAGAAAAAAATGTGCAGATATCCAACTGTCAAAATTGAAAATAACCGCCAATAACGAATGGCCTATTCCATCGTGTATTTTTAAGTGTCGGTAAAATCGCCTCCACACGGCAAGAAAACATTGTGCAATTGTGGAAAAAAATTATAAGGTATGAGGTTTCGTGAAGTTTTAGTAGTATATATAAAAAGCGTGCATTATTAGTTAATTTATATGTGAAATTAATCGGAAATAAGAAGAGTTTCATTAATTCTTAACCCTCATCCTTACTTTGACTGGTTGGTCAATGTTAGGAGCTAGTATAAATACATGGGTGCGCAACATTGACCACCGACCAGTACCTATTTTTAATTTTTTTTTTTAAATTTCCTAAATTCTATTTCTTAGGGTTCGTTTTCACTGCATGTTGTAGTACCTGCATATGTTAAAAAAAAATGTTACCTAGTTGTATCTTAATTTCTAGATAACAATATGCCTCCTAAAGAACCAAATAAACCACGTAGGCTGTCCAAGAGTGTTTCGGAACAAACACGTCTAACGCGAAGCTATTGCAAAAATTGAACGAAAAGAGTTGTCCATTACAAAAGCTTCGTGTCAATTTTTATTTTTTTTTTATAATTTACGCGCGCCTCAAAGGGGTTATGATACCCTTTTACTGTTGCCAGGGCGCGGGCGGAAAGTTAGAAAGAGGAGAAATGAAAGCATTGTTGTGATGTAGTGGTTTTGAAACTCTGGTATATTTGGTTTCGATATTGACTCTCCAGGGGTCCGAATAGGACGGTGAGTTTTTCTTCTCTCAGAATGATTCAGGCTATAAATTTTAACGGTTTTTTTCGGCTTGAAGCTCTACAACAGCCAAATCTACATGCCAGTGTTATGCCTTCACACGCAGATTTTTGTGACTGAGTTCCAATTACACAAATGAAAAACTTGTCATGAGTAGGATTCGAACCATAACCCTCCGAGTGAGAAGCGATGGCTAGTACCACTACACCATGGCCACCTCTTTCAGCAAAAAACTATTTAGATAATATGGGCAGAAATGTATCGAAGTATCGTTTGGAGATTTTTATCTTAGTGAAGTGTAGCTTACAACGAAGCAAAGCCATGCTTACTTTGCGAGCTTGCCAAAATTTAAAAACTTCGAAGGCCAAACTTAGTAGAGATGATATGAAGAACTATTTCAAAAATTTAAACACAACTCTGTTAGACAAAACTAACGACTTTATTCCTGGCAATCGAATTTTTAACTACGATGAATCTAACTTGTCATATGATCCAGGTAATATTAACAGTGTTTTTAAGAGGGTTGTGAAATATCCTGAGCATATTAGAGATTATATTCGGTGGTTCTGCTTCAGGCTTAATGGTACCACCGTATGTGGTTTATATAGGTAAATCAGAGAAGCTATAGCTTTGGGAAACATGGATGCAAGGAGGTCAACCGTACACTTGGTATAACAGGATTAAGTCTGGTTGGTTTGATGGAACAATATTAACAGATCGACTTACAAACCACTATTACATTTACCAGACGATTTGAGGGAGAAAAGGTAATTTTGGTAGATAACCTGGCTACTCAGTTTCCTCCTCAAGTAATTGAAGCTGCAGTAAGAAGTAACATTCGGTTTGCGTTCCTTTTACCAAACTCGACTCATATTTTCCAGCCTTAAGATGTGGCTTCTACCGGCCCGCTAAAAAAGGTATGGAGAAAAGTTCTAGATGAATGGAAGCAAACTATAGGTAAGAGATCACAAAACCTGTCGAAAGAAGCATTCCCCTCGCTGTTACAAAAATTACTGACTGAATGTGTTGATCAAAATGATCGCTCACTGAACTCAGTTGCTGGTATTTAGAAGTGTGGAGTTTTTCTTTTTGACCCAGAGGCAGTCCTGTGCAGAATGCCCACTAAAGAGGTTGCAAATTCAGAGTCTAACGAACGAAAGTTAACGTGGAACCAGGAAAGGGCATGACGATGGTCGACTTTAGTGGATCCTCTTCAGGAAGCGAGACACAAGTGATGCCTCAAGTTCAAATTGAACCCAACTGTTCTTCAGAGGATTGCATTTAAGAAATTTATCAGAAGATATTATTAGAAAACGATGTCGAAATTAATAACGATTGTCTTTCGCAGAACTCTAATCGATCAATTGAAAAGCATTTTCAATACGTTTTGCAACCTGAATAGTAACTTTTGATTATTCTTTTGGAAACATCTGGCCACTTTATTTCAATACTTATTTTGATATTATTAGTTAACATCATTGACTGGCTCTCGAATACGAGCGTCTTAAAAAGATCGCAAAGAAAGTCCTGGCTCGAACTCGAGCGGCAGAGGCGGAAAACCTGTACCAGGAGTTGGAACAAATATCCTCACGATCGGTGGATAGAAGACAAACTACGAGTATCCAAGAAGTTCAAACGTCGTACAGTACTAAAATGCCAAATATTTTAAAGCTCGCTGCACAGAGGAGAAAAAATTCAATTGAAATAACCTCCCCGAAATACATCAAAAACGCAGACGGTCGCTTACTAACAAATGAAAAGGAAATTTGTGACCGGTGGCTTGAATACTGCAAGGAGTTGCTTACCAAACAGTTTTCACGTGATATCGTGCCGACAGCTGGTCTATTCGAGGAGGAAGTTTCGGACTTTTCAATCGAAGAAATAAGTATAACAATTGGAAAAATTAAGCCAGGGAAAGCGGTGGGACCAGACAGCATTCCATCAGAGTTTTGGTCGAAGATGGAGGGGATCGGGAGCGTTTGGCTATCGAAACTTTTAAATAAATTAAAATGTGGACAACCTATGCCGAATCAATGGAGAAGTAGCTTCTTGGTTCCATTATACAAAGGAAAAGGCGACACTCGAGAATGCAACAACTACCGTTCAATCAAGCTTATGTCACACACAATGAAAATCGTCGAAAGAGTCTTAAACGAACGTCTTCGGCAAATAATAAAGCTCGATAATAGCCAGTGTGGATTTGTTGAAGGAAGATCGACGGTGGACGCTATCCAAAGCCTACGAATAATAATGGAAAAGCCTCGAGATTCGTCTAAGGATTTACACATGGTATTTATCGACCTCGAGAAAGCATTCGATCGAGTGCCTAGGGATCTCATATGGGCCGCGCTGAGGTCTCAAAACGTACCGGAAACGTATGTTAGAATGCGGTTAAAAGCTCTGCTGGACTAACGAGAGAATTTCCAGTTAATGTCGGAGTGCATCAAGGAAGCGTACTTAGCCCTTTGCTCTTTAACGTAGTATTCGACTATCTTTTAAAAGACTGCATGCGCGAAGCAAATGTAACGCCGATTCTCTTCGCTGACGACGCAGTTATACTTAGCGATAACGTCGAAGATTTACAGAACGCCTTAGATTCATGGAAAAATGCGCTAGAGAGAAACGGGTTAAAAATAAGTCGTTCAAAGACGGAGCATTTGACGTGCCCATTTAGGCACCCGTTGCGACCTGCTCCGGATATAATGTTAGACGGAATAGTTCTTCCGAAAAGCACTATCTTTCAGTACTTAGGATCAATCGTTAACATGGAAGCGAAATGTGACGACGACGTAAACCACAGAGTGAGTGTGGGATGGATGAAATGGCGGGAAAATTCGGGAATCTTTTGCGACCGAAAATTTCCACTTAAACACCACGGTTGTTAGTTTAGTTTTTTAGTTTTAAATGCATTTTATTTTACTTATCATTACTTCTTACATTCTAACAGAAAATGCTTAAATGCTAGCTTACAATTACTTTACAATCTTATACTAACTTACTGGCCCTACACAGGCACTCTAAGCTACTCTAAATTCTTATACCTATGTCTTTCGACTTCATTATTATTTTGTTTAGGAATATTTATTTTCTTAACTTAGGCTAAGAAAAGAATTGTCAACAAAAAACTTAGCATATGGACTTGCCTTTTTATTTTTATAAAAACTTAATATCTAACTTAAAATAAACCTTAATCTACCTAACCTACATACAATACATACAAACACACAAATAGACGTTGTACACAATTATATATATACATTAGTATATACCTTCGTATATACTAATATATATATATATTACTTAAATACTAACCTAAACCTATGTAAGCTGGCCATCGCTATTTACAAAGCAAATAGATTGGTCAGCTCTGCCTCATTAGTGAGGCTGGTCCGTAATTGACGGAAACGACGACGAAACATCTTCCCCATCATTCAACCACCAGAAATGCTGGTGCTGCCGAACGACATCCCTCTTATCGCGATTCCCCACCGCCCTACTGAACCTGAGACGATCCACCCTGCCGTGGGCGACGTCTCTGTTGTAGTTGAGTCGCCTGTCCACAGCTGTCCGAGCGACATGGAAGATTAACGGGACCGCTGATCTATCCTGGATCAACCCTATCTGATCAAAGTAGAGGAATGCTTCCGGTGGAACGAAGCCGTTGGAGCGCACACTCTCGTGATAAAGGTAATTGGGGTAGTAAGCCCCGGATATCAGGTTATTCGTCGAGGCCATTGCTCTTGCAATGTGCCTTCGAGTCAGCTTAATTACGAAGTTGTCCACTCGTATTAGCTTCGCCCTGTTGTAAAGGACCTCGTTAGGATAAAAAATTTTGTACTCCGACTCTGGTGTTCTGTACAAGCGAAGACAAGCCCTAAGGCAAGCCCTCTCAAACACCCGAATCTTTTCCATTAAGCTTGCTCGTACATTGAACCACACGGGACACCCAAATACCAGCATGGGCCTGATAAGGGCCATGTAGCAGATTATCTTTACCCTCGCATCGAGTTGCCTGCTATAAAACAGTCTCTTTGTGAGGGCAAAAGCGCCTTTAGCTCTGGCCAGAGCAGCATCTACATTTTTGTTAAAATACAGAAACTGATCTAGCCAAATCCCAAGGTATCTGACTACATTTCGACAGGCAAGAGGCTGTCCGTGTTGTCCAATGATCGAGAACTTTCGCCAATTTTTTCTGGTATCCCTAGAGGCTCCAGACAACGGCGTCCTAAAGAGAATGGTTTCCAACTTCTGAAAGTTGATTTTCAACTTCCAGTCATCGCAAAATCGTCTTATCTTATCGAAGTCACGCTGTAAGAGACTATTAATGACCTCGATTTTTGGACCTGTTCTGTACGCTATCAAGTCGTCTGCGTACGCAATAGTATGGAGAAGTGAACCTATCAAGTCGCTTGTATAAATGTTGAATAGGATCGGCGAATTGACCGCGCCTTGCTGAAGACCATTTTTAATTTGAAATATTCCAACAGAAGTCACATCACCATATTTCACGATGAACTGTCTGTTGGTTAGCATATTATAAAGAATGTACAAGAGAGGTTTACTGATCCCCAAACTAGCCAGCTGTAGAAAAGACCTTCTAACCATACAGTGTCGAAAGCCTTCTCCAAGTCAACTAGGCAGGCACCAGTACACTGTTTTTTGGCTTTATTCCATTGGATATCGGACACCAGTTTAGACGCGGCATGTGAGATAGCATGTCCTGCCTTAAAACCGAATTGATTATCCGGAACTATATGTTTGTCCTCAACCCACCTAGTCAGAGCTCTATTGATTACTTTTTCGAACACCTTACTGATATTCGGAAGGAGACTTATCGACCGAAGATTCGTCGGATTGGATATATCCTTTCCCTTTTTGGGGATAGGTTGAACCACCGCCGTTTTCCAATGCGCTGGATAATGTGCATTATTCATTGCATTATTGAACAGGGTGGTATAAATGTCCACCGCTTCTAGAGGAAGATGTCGAAGCACGATGTTCGGAATACCATCGGTCCCCACTGATTTCTTACTTCTGATTGTGTCGAAGATCTCATGGAGTTCTTCCTTCGAAATGAACGGGGGTAGGCCACCTTCTCTAGCAATGACATTATTTGCCATATTTTCGTCGCTGAACCGGGTGAAGCCAGAGCCCTCGGATCGCCAGTTCTCTACTTCATTTCGAATATAGAAGTTGTGCACCAAGACGCGATTGTCCAGGTCATAATTAGGGCCAATGATATCATTGGCCTTGTATACTTCCTGGAAAGTCGCCCCTATGGCCTCAACCTTCTCCTGTGGATCCTCGATCACAAAGAAGTCGTCATCATCAGCGGCCTCATTTGTATCAATGCCTGCTATTGTTAGTAACCGTTCGTTGTCTGTTGTCCAGGCTATTTTAAGACACTGAAGGTCGTTTTGATTTTTTCTCTGAAAAAGTTTATTTATTTGCGGGAACATATTCGGGTTGCTGGTGTTTACAGCCCGTACCTTGTTGTTCCAATACAAACTTACAGCAATTCTGTAATTCTCTTTAATTAACGTTTGAATATTTTTAATCGACGACTTCAGTGTCCTAATCTCTGGGTCTTGTCTGTCTGTAAACTGTCTGTATAAGTTTTTTAGTCTTGTCAGAAGTCTACTTTTCTGTCGGTGCAGTGCGTCAATAGTAGAATTGCGGAACAGATCTTCGTTAGTCGTTTGTTTATACCGTGGTATTGTAGTATCCATAGTTTGTTTTATTGTCTCGTCCATTCGTTTAAGGTACTTATCGATCTCCTCGTTTGATAAATTCCTATTGGACGGTGGGTGGAGCGTGTTCGAGGAGAGTGCTCTTGTCAAGGTTGCGGAGAAGCGTGTCCATCGAGTCTTACTGTAGTTGTAAGAGTATCTTTGGACAAACTCCCCCAATTCCGCAATTTCGTTGGGAACTGTGATTTCGGTGCTAAAACCGCAATGGTCGCTGTCATACACGAATGTGCGCAGACAGTTAAGCGTTTGTAAATTCGTACCTGTCAGTCGTTTACGTTCGTCATACAGTAATATATCCAAATAAGACCCGCCTCTGGGAAACGACGGGTTATCCGTCGCTTTAAGACCGAGTCTATACATGGCATCGTGCTGACCCCACCAATCGAGTAGTAGGTTCCCTCTAGTATTTGGCAAATTATTTCCCCAATCTCTGTGTCTAGCGTTGAAGTCCCCGCCGATTATAAAATAATTCTCCCCCGATTCCAGCCTCAGAAGTCGAAAAAGTGTGTCGAGCTCTGTAATGAATAAGGTGGATTCTGAAACCCCAGATGCATAAACAGAGGCCAAGTACAGCCGCTTTCCACTGCGGAGCGGGATGTAAATGACGACTGCCTCTAACACCCGGAACCTGCGTAACACTCTCTTGTACACTCTGTGGAATTCTATGCCTTCTTTAATGAAGATCGCGACACCGCCTCCACGTTGGGAGTTAGGCCGGTTTCTTCTTTTAACAATATAATTATTGTACTCCAGTTCGTGCTCATCGGTTAGCTTGGTTTCGCTAGCGAAAAGCACATCAGGAGTTTGATCTTGTAGCAATTTAAACATCGCGGCTCTTCGTTCGATCCTAATCAATGAATTAACATTCACCGCGAGGACTTTCAAAGTTTGCTCCACCATGTGCGTACCCATTACGACATGTGTTGCGTTAGACCCGGCAGCAGTGCGTAGATCTGGTCCACCCGCTTGGCCTGTTCTTGCACCTGCTGTTGCAGCTGTGCCATCTGCCCTTGGATTGCGAGCAAGATGGCCAGCATGTTAGGTGAAGCTTCCGTTGTTCTCGGCATTGGCGCCGGAGAAGCAATAGTCGCTTGTTGTACCGTAGCCCCTCTACCTGACGCCATCTGGGCGTAGGAAATTTGGGACGTGACGGCTGGTGTTTGAAACCTAACAGGTGAACGTTTGACCTCCACCTTCTGTTGCCGAGCCAGTTTTGCTTTTTTAATGTCGGCGAACTTAGGACAACCCCGATAGTTTGCGGTGTGTCCCACGTTCCCACATAACACGCACGAGAGCTGCGTCCTATCGGATGCTCCGTCCCTACCCAGAGCACACTCCTCGGAACTGTGGTTCTTTGCGCACTTCACGCATCGAGGCTGCATTTGGCAGTTCGACGCGGCGTGCCCGAACCTCTGGCAGCGAACGCATTGTATAACGCCTTCGCTCCTTTTTAATTTTTCCCAGTGAACCACCTGGTAGTCTAGGACATTGATACTCCTTAGACTATCCAGGCAGCTTTCGGGACTGAGCAGCACCAGGAAGAACGGCAGACCCCGTTTCTCCCGCTTTACCCCCACAAATTTGAGTCCTTCGCACTCCTTCTCTTTGAGCAGTGCCAGGATCTCCTCAGGATCAGAAGACGGTTCCAACCCCTTCAGCAGCATCGATTGCCGCTTTTCACACTTCGGTGTGAATGAGAAGTGCTCCGTCGTCGTTTCTTTTAGGAGCTCTTTCACTTTCGCATAGCCCTCCACTGTATTACAGTGGATGGCATGGCGATCGTTCCCCAATCTCTTAATGTTAAAATTATTACCAATGACCAACTTACACAGGTCCTTGGTAGCATTTACCTCAAGTTTGTAGGTGTTGATAGGAGGCACCTTCCCCTTCTTCTTCTGCTACTGTTGTTGTTGTTGTTGTTGTTGCTGCTGCTGTTGTTGTTGCTGCTGCTGCGGTTTTTTCAGCTGTTGTGGTTTCAGTTGCTGTCTCTGCTGCTGTTGTTTCTGCTGCTGTTGCTTTGTTTGCTGCAGTTGTTGTTTCTGATGCTGATGTCTTTGTTGTGGCTGCTGCTGTTTTTGCTGTAGCCGTTATTGTGGCTGCTCTTGTTGTTTTTGCTGGTGGTTCTTAAGTTGTTGTTGGTGTTCTTTAAGAACTTGTTTTATGGAATTTGTTTGGTGTTGTTGTTGGGTCTGCTTTTGAGCTAGTTGCGTGTGCTGTTGTTGTTGGGATTGCTCTTGGCTTTCCCTCTTCCTTCTTACTAATTTTTCTTTAATGGCTAGTATTCTTTGTTCCAGCACTTTGATGCTACTATTTATAGACTCCATTTCCTTGTCCTCCTCTTCAGATTCGGATGAAGTCAAAGAAGCGAAGCTGTTATCTCTCAGCTTGGGACATGTATATGCTGCTGTTGATGCTTCCCTCACTCCATCAGGTAACGTTTCAGTAGAATTTGGAAGCGAAGGACGTTGTACCAACTTGGAATTTGGCCTTAGCTTTCTCCTTCT
This sequence comes from Volucella inflata, assembly GCA_928272305.1. NCBI lineage: Eukaryota > Metazoa > Arthropoda > Insecta > Diptera > Syrphidae > Volucella > Volucella inflata. Next base: position 15,423,292 of record OV743720.1, on the reverse strand, counting down.
CTTCGTCTTGGGTTCTGCCATGATTGCTGTTTGGCTAGAACCACTTGATGCCTCACCTGATTTGTCAGCCGGTCCCGCTATAGGCTTAGCGGACCGCTTTTCACAATCCATCACGTGATGTTGTTCACTCACTTTTAATTCTTTAATTTTATAAAGTATAAGAAAAAAGAAAAAAAAAAAAACCACTAGCGGACCCGGAGTCGAACCCACAACCTTGGCTTGTCAACCGCGCACACTATCACTTGGGCTAATTGGAGCCCTATGACCAATATGTCAAATATTGTTTCTATTGTTTTTTATTTTTAATTATCACTACTCAAACAAAAGCCGAACACGTCTAAGCTCTACGGAGGTCTATGAACGACTGAACACCACGGTTGTTAGACCAGCTCTTATGTACGGTTCACAGTGCTGGACAATGTACGAAGCGTTTAAAAACAAAATGACGGCAGCGGAAATGAAAATGTTAAGGATGTCTAGTGGAGTCACTAAACGCGATTGTATTAGATCTACGCGTATAAGAGGAAGTCTACATATAAAGAATTCGGTAACCGAACAGCTTGAGGTGAATAGAATAAGCTGGTATTGCCACGTTCAAAGAAGATCTGCGCATAATCCGGTTAAAAAGGCACTATCAACTACGGTCACCCCAACTGTAAGAAAACGAGTTTGGAAAAGAATTCCTGGATTTCTGAGATGGCAAATGCGCAACAACGCCTGGGGCTAACCACTGAAGCGATCCAGGACCGAGCATTATGAAGACGCGTTCTGCGGTCTGCGACATTAGCCAACCCCATAAGCGGAGCAGCAGCGATGCATTAAAAATGGGAAACTCGTTACGCACAAGTTCGTATAACGAGGAAAGGGTTAATAAAAGGATAAGAAGAAGAAGTAAAATTTTATCTGATCAATGTTTGGGCTAACCGAAGCCTAACATTGACCACTGACTATTTTTATCATAACTTCTTACCGAAATATGATTATTTTTAAAATGTAAAATTAAGATATAATTAAAGAATTCAACAGCCCCCACTATATGTTTTTTACATATAATCGTTAAAACAAACCACTATATTTTTACAACGTTTCAAAACCCAAAAGTGGTCAATGTAGTACTGTACTAGATTGATTGGATTTTTGGAGCAAAAGGTAAAAGCATCTGATTTCTAAATTTTAATAGTTCTACACCTATAACGCAAAATGCCACAATGACTAACAATACAACATAATTTTGAAATTCCTTTCTCATTCCAAATTTGAAATGCAATTTTCAATGACTCCTTGGAATAGCTGACTGCCTTCAATTCGATTTTTATTTAATTTTAAATATAATTTATTCATTTTCATATTTCTTCATCATCAGACTATTTTACTACATCTTTGTGTTAATAAAATAAGACAATACCTAATCAGGTCACGTTTCCTCTTTCCTAAAGTAGCCATTACTTGCATTATCATGCTAGTCGTATTTTTGTCAGCTAAGCAATTTCTCGTCAGATTACGTGTTTAAAATCAACGTGACAGAATTAGTTTTTGGGGTGTGAAATGAAAGAAAAATGTTGGGCAGCTTTGTGGCTTTATAGGGCTTCTTATTAAAATTTAAAAACTTACCTGTGGTATACGAAACAGACGCAGTAGGTTAGCAACTTGAATAGATGTAACTGATGATGCGGCACCAACAACACCTGATATGACTTTTCGCACTTGAGTTTTATTGCAATGATATTCAGCGTCGTCTATGTTACTTATGGAACCTGTAAGTAAAAAAAATAGAAAGTTTAATTTAAATAATCTAAATTGCTCAAGGAATAGCAAACATTTTAGTGACTTGTAGTATTAGCTATGATTTCGTTACTACATGGAGTCATATTTCTGATCGGCCAAACTGTAATGGTTGATAGGGATATGCATGACAGTCTGCACTCTTCCATTCATTAATTCTTGAAAATAGAAAACTTTTTCGAAAAACATTCATATAGCACACAATTCAGAAAATGCCGGCCATAATCATTTGATTTACGCCAGGAGAAGTAACAATTTAGATCCGCTAATGCGGTTCAATCTAGAATTTATTTTACACAGAATACCACAGACCTGAACTTAACATTTTAACAAAATTATATTATTTTTGCTTTGAAATAACTGCATTCTTCATACTAACGGTTATTTTATTTTAAAGTCTAATCACGGTTAGCAGCACTTATGGAATTTTTCATTTAATGAAGACAAACAAAAATAAATCGCCAAAATCCAAGAACTTATGTTACAAAACAACCTTAAGTCTAAAAGTAAATTTAAATAAACCACTTTCATGATATACAGGGTGTCCCCTTATTTATGAACGGTTATTTGGAAAATGACTTTTAAATATATTCTAAGAAAAAATAGTTCTACAGTCAGGATCTATTTCCAATGTTGACATCATTTATCGCGGATTTAAAAGGAGCCTTTCTTTGGTATACTCAAACCCATGTTAGTGAAAATTCTTCTGTTAATACTATAATAGAAACGTTTCACACCTTATTTTTAGAAGAGGTACTAGCCTTTATAATGCGGTTAAATAAAGTTGATATCTTGTTTGAGTCTTCAGATATCCAATTTCTTAACTTATTCCATTTTTGACTTTGAGGTACTTTTCTCCAGAAAATGCATAATAAACATAACGTTTTATTATTTTTGTCATATGAACGTAACAATAATGTAGGAAAAAAAATCATCAACAAGTTTATAAAAAAACCCATACATTCTATCAATGAAAAAAGCTGCGGCTGGTAAAAAAAGGATTCTGTGATTTTTTACATACGTTTCTAACAAGGATTTATTGTCATAAAAGTGGTTTTCCAAAAATTAGTAGTTTTCCAATAATTTTTTTAAAAAGTTCTAAAGCGTGCTTGTTTATTTTACTACCTGTCAAAAGCCTCATTTCCTTACTCTGTTCCCTAAAAGTTCTCAGAAGATTAGGTTTGGGGTATGAAGACCTATTTTGAAAATTTATCAATGAAAAATGGTATAAAAAATTAGAAAAAAATTTAATTCATAATTTTAATTGCTTACGCAAAGCTAACAGTTGTTTGAAAATGCTATTTGAAATGTCCGCATCTACAAACCTTGATTACAAGCATGGGTGACAACGAATAATTTATTAGCAGAATTCATTGGACGGATGAAACGGATGAATCGCAATTTGCAAGAGATGGGATCACAATCATAATCTACATACCTACATGGTCTGCGGACAATCCACATATAGGTACAAGGATACCTAAGTCATTTCAACACAAATTCAGTGTCAATATGTGGGCAGGTGTAATTGGAATCGGCCCCTTTAAACCACCAGTAAGGCTGAATTCTACAAACTATCTGGAGTTCTTGCGAAATGGTTTACCAGAACACGGTGGTGCTGCAGCCCACTACAGTATGTTCGTGAGGTTAAGAATTGACCAGAATAAGTATACGGTAATTTTTGGATACGAAGAAATGGAAATGAAAGAATTTGTTTATTTAACCGAAATAACAACTTTAAGTGGATTTGAAGAACGAATTATCAAAAGTGAGAAAGCAGTAAGTATCAGTGAACATTCGCAGTGAAATCCAAAAACTGGCTCTAGCATGCATACAAAACTAAGGAGGACACTTTGTTTGCAACTGTTATAACTGTTTTAGTAAACCACACAAAAGCAGTTTGTATTTATAGCCTTTGAACAAGCAAACAAAACACTGTGGCGCTGGCAGCCCGGTATGGGCCATGGCTTAGGTTCTTGACACTCATTTGTTATCATTTTTCTCACATCTGAGCGGGACCTACGGTTTATCGCCGAGTCCGAATGGCATTCCTTAGAAGCTTTTTCGTAGGCGATTTGAAAAATTGTTAATAACCCAACCAGGAATCGAAACCAGACTGTCTGCGTGATAGCCCAATGAGCTAACTATCGTGCCATGGCCATAGCCTTTGAACATTAAAGCAAAAAACAAATTTTACCTTCTGCAGGTTTTTACAAGGGAGCATCAAATGCATGGGTTTTTCTGCAAACTTGTTGATGATTTTTTTTTATTCCTATTATCGAGTTTATACGAAAAAAAATTACAAAACGTTATGTTCATTGTGCATTTTGTGGAGAAAAATGTCTCCAAAGTCAAATATTAGCATGGGCGAGAAAAATGGAACTGGCTAGGAAAGTGGATATCTGAAGACTCAAACAAGATATGAATCTTATTTTAACGCAGTCACAAAGGCTATTATTCCTTCTTAAAAAAGGTTTTTAACAAAGTTTCTACCATTAGTATTAACAGAAAATTTCCATTAACATGGGTCAGAGTCTCTTTTTAAGTCTTCGAAAAATAATGTCAACATTAGAGATAGATACTGATTGTTGAACGAGTATACCCAAAAATCATTTCCCAAATTATCGCTGACGAATTAGAGGACACTCTGTTTATATCTATACATACATACGTATATATTGTTTGCACCTTACTGTTATAAATACAATATAATATTATTCAAATGTCCCCCATGTGGAATTCTTGCAGGACTCGATTCTAACAAAAGAATTTTCGATGACTTTTCGGCACATATCGGGCAATAGATCGGTAATTTGACGAATGTTTATTTTTAAGGCGTCAGGGGTTTGCGGATTGTGTACACAAACACAATCTTTAGCTTAGCTCCACAAAAGACATTCAAAGGCAACAAATCACAAGATCTTGGTGGCCAGTTCACAACACCAAAACGCGAAATAGCTCGTCCAGGTAATGAATTAGGGATCTTAAATCTTGACGACGAATTGGAATTGAAACTTTTGGCAAAGCCTTGTAACTATTTTCCATTTCACTTTAAGTTTGTATATAACTCTCAATTTCTCGGTAGAAAGGGGAGATAGATCTACAAAACACACTCTCTTCAGTTTTAATCTATTTCTTGACGACTATCGGACTTAGTTGTGCTTGTATTTGTTCAACACGTTCTCTTTATCAGAAAGTTTTAAGTGTGATCCATCTGTTTGGCCAGTTAATGATTTGTTTCGCAGATATGCCGATTTCGAGTGCTTCTTTCTAATATATTCACCTCGCGGTCAGTAGTGTGCGATCAAGATGTTTTTTCAGAGGCATAGAACCTAGAAATGCAAAAACAAAACTAACAAAAAAAGTAGTACCTTAATATAATTTCAAGTTTATGGGTGCCGTGGCTGGCAAGTCAGGAAGTCAATTTTTCAATAATTTTTTCGAGAAATTGGGGCTATTTATTGGCGATAACGTAGCAATGTTAACTTTTAGATCATTAGTCTCCACTGGTTTATGGGTGTTGACAAGACGCAGAACATATCACTAGAGAATATAATTCGATTGGGTTATTTAGCACGATCCTGGTGGGTATTGATTGAATAATTTGTTGAGGCTGCAATAACGTTTTTGCATTTGCAGACTCTCATAAATGTTTGATCATCTTTCAATTTTGACAGATGGTAGAGAAAGATTTAAGCTTTAAGGCGCATCTTCGGGTGTCGATCTTGGTTGCTGAGATATGGCTCGTGTCATCGATATTGTGTATGTATAAGACGGAGAGTTTACCACTAATTGGTGAAAAGATATTGCAAGATGAGATATGCCCTTCAACCAATTCAACAGTAACTTCACTAGCAAAAAAGATACCAACGCTCTTACAAAAATCGTTAGTGTCACGTGTTATATACTATTCAAGAGCCTAAACAAGAACCAGATCTCGATATCGGTGTTGGCTCAAAGCCAATATATTTCTCTGTTGATAATAAAAATATAATACAGTCATTTTTGAGGCGAAAGAAGGTACTACAGTTTCTGATCATAACTATCATAATATGTTTTATTCTTAACCTAACGCAAAATTAATTTATTTAACTGGAATCGATGATTTGCAATTCAGTCCCTAAGAGAGGTAAGCGTTTCTGGTCCCAACACTTGCTTGCAAAAAGTTTCCCTTCATCCTCATTCTATGGCATTCGTTAACATTTGATAGGTTAGGTTAGGTAAAATAGGATGTGTCACAAGACACAGACACTAGGCACCTGAACGGGCCCATCGTGATCCCCTGTGGGTTAAAACCAACTCCAAAAAGCAGACAACCTAAACTGTTTCCCTGTTAAAGCACCCAATTTCTCTACAGAAGCCAAAAAGGTCTTTGAAGTCCGTACCGTCTATTTCCTCTGAGTTTTCAAAGAAATATTTTCCCAAGAATTTCCTTCGGCTGCGCGATATTGCTTCACATTCACATAAAATGTGTGTTATATCCTCAACCGCTTGTAGATCCCCACAGAATATACAAGTGTCCGTATTTGTTAGTTTTAGTCTCTTTGCGTGCTTCAGCAGTAGACAGTGTCCTGTTAGTATTCCTATTAGCGTCCTAAGCTTATCCCTATTTAGCTTAATAAGCTTCCTAGATCTGTTACCGTCGAGAAGTGGCCATAGAGCCTTTGATACCCTATGTCGTCCTTCCTCAATAGTGCCCCTTACTGTGCAGAGGGGTGGTTTGACATCAGCAACCTCACTATTGTCGAGTAGCCCTCCTTTTCCTGCAAGCTCGTCTGCTTGTTCATTTCCTTCTTAACCGCAGTGTACTGGCACCCAGCACAGTCTCACCATGTTCTGAACGTAAAATGCTTTGAGCATTGTGCGACAGCCCCCGACTGTGTCAGAGTTAATGTTGTTTGACTCCATTACCTTAAGAGCGGTCTGGCTGTCGATGTAGATAGCGATATCTCTGCCGGGTACCGATCTCATCTGCATCAGCACAGACGCCCTGAGGACAGCTAGAACCTCTGATTGGAAGACACTACTAGTGTCCGGTAGCTTTATGGACACTCTCAGTTCCGGGTTCTCCGAGGTGATCCTTCCTCTCTGGATATAATATATCATACGGAATGTCGAAATCGATTAAGGAAGGGTTTCATCCGTTTTAATAGTATTGCCTGGTAGTTCCGTTTTGGAGGGATTGATATTGAGACCACAGCTGCCTGCCCAGGTGCTGATCGTCTTCAAGGTAAGCTCCATGATCTCACTTAAAATGTTTAAGTCTTTTCCCTGCACTATTATCACCACGTCATCCGCGTATGCCGTGGCGCTGATACCCATTGAGTTAAACTTTTTGAGAATGTTATTTATGACCAGTACCCAAAGGAGCGGAGATATAACTCCCCCTTGAGGGGTTCCCCTGGTCACTGACATTCTAACCGAGCTTTGTCCAATAGAACAGTTTATTACCCTACCTGTAGGCATGTTGCAGATCCAATTTGTTATCCCTTGTTCTATGTTTGCGTCTACTAAAGCACCATTGACAGCGTTCAGCTTTACGTAATTGAAGGCCCCTTCTATATCTAGGAAGGCCGCCATCGCAAACTCGATTCGATTTTCCCTACCACCTCATGTAGGGCGGTTTTCACGGATTTGCCCTTCATGTAGGCATGCTGTGACCCGGTCAAAAAAACCGTTACCGCATCTGTTCCTGATTGGAATTTCCAGTAAACACTCCAGCATTTGATAAGTCGATCAATTATCCCTGGTTTTTAAGTCCATTTCGTCCTTTTTTTCAACCTAATGAAGGAAGAAATCTTCTCTTTGACGATAGCTGCAGCAAAGTGTCTGCTGGTGATCATGGCATGTCCAATCACAATGTACAATGTGTACACCATGTCAAATGTGCAAAAACAAAATGTGAAGCATTTGTAACAGCTGCAACTAAAGACTGCTTCGAACTCGTTGTAGGAATTTGTTTACACCCAACCATAGTTGACTTTAATGCGAAAAGCTACTATCTGGCTGTGGGTCGCATTAAGTACAGCTTCCCAAAACATCAGCATAAAAAGGAATCATGCCCCACCCTGCGAAGCGGAAGACTCTCACCAGATCTGTGTCTTCTTGAACTGAGCCTGTGAAGCCTGTAAAAGTATGAACATCAACATTGGACTCGAGCACCTTAATGCCAGAATGAATAAAGCAAATATCTTCGTTCTAAAAGTAATATTTCTGAAACTTCGAGGCCTTACAGCAATTTGGCGATATCAATGGAGCTTTATAAGCATGTTTTGGTGGGATGCATGCGTCAAATTATCAACCAGGAATAGTTGAATGACTGCTGGTAATATTAATTTTAAAGTGATTGGGCAGCTTACCTATTTTGGATGAAACTTCAAATCCATGAGTGATACATTAGTGGAAAATCGATAGAAAATTTTCCGTGAAACCCGCTGCTACTTCCGTTTGAAATAGGATAGAACACACTATATCAAGGTATAGATATACTCCAGAAAGCTTAAAAATGTCGACTTCACTGCAATGAGGATCTTTGTATTACCGAGAACACCAAATCTTATTTTTAAGAATGCTGATGTCAGATTGCTTAATTTGAACACAACTGTATGCCCGGGATCGAAGATGTCAGCAGATGGCTTACATTCTTAGAAATTCTTCACGGATCGGGAGCCTGTAAGTCAGGTAAAAGTAAAGCTGTGTGCGAGCATTAAAAGGGTCTCACAATTTTTTTAGCAATTTAACACATCACCTTTTAGAACATACGTTACATTATTCACAATTTTTTATTGCAGAGATATCATTTATTGGAATACTATAGATACTTTGCTACTATAGGAGTCTCAATATAAAAAAAATATTTTAGTCCAAGAAGCGAGAAAGTCATCAATTTCGAAAAAATATACTAAGTGTGTGCTATTATATACATACACTCGTTCTTCGTTGCCTCTCCCTTAAATACACATCTTTTCGATATACATATTCGTAGATTAACGCAGTATACATATCGAGCACTTATAGAAATCCCTTTATTGTGGTGAAAGTTATGAGGATTAAGTTCAACGAAATAATTGAAGTCATGACAATAGCAGCTAACCGAAGAAATTTCCTTAACATATCAAACAAATCAACAATTGGTGTAACACTTGAAATTAATACCTACTACCACAGAGCTAAGATGAAAGTTCGGGTCCATGTTACAGAGAATGTTAAAACGTGTCATCGTTGCGGAATGAGAATTATAACAATTTCTAATTAAACAGTTTTAACTACACGTTCTCACAGATTTAAGTATTCTTACCATGGAGTTGCGGAATACATTTTATTTCTGCGGACCAATTTTGCAAAACTCACTAATTATAATGAAAATGTTAGGAACGTACCTACTTGTTGTGGTAAAATCGCAGATATTCTCACTTCTAGAAAGGGCCTACCTCAATTTTTTTTAAATGTTGCCGCAGATCTATTTATAATAATTTGTTTGTATTGTATGTTCAAGGAAGCGTTTCTTGTTGTGACATGAAAAACAAGTAGGACCATAATAAATCCTATATAGGAACATATGTGTGCACATTTGTGTTCAATTCAATGCCCTGAATCAGGTCAGTTTTAACTTGTTTTTAATTATTATTAATTATGTTCCCATAATCTGATATCCGCCATTCACAGACCGGAGTGTGATAAGTGCTCTATATGCCTTATAAAAGTTCTCACGTCCAGGCTGACCCACATTCAAACTAAATTAAATTTACAGGACTTTCTCAAGGGGTTAGGTTGATGAATTGAAGAAAGTTGTAACTGGCTTTACAAAACATCATTTAGGAGTTATAAAATAGGGCGAAGCAAGAACAAAATACCAATAAAAGCACTAAGAAACGCCGAAGAAGAGGAATTGAATAAGCCTATAACATCACCATATTTCTGAGGGAAAATGGACAGAGAAAATAAAAAACATACAAAATCTAGGATTCAAGAAAAATATAGAAATCTTTCGGAGCTTACAAAGAAATGACTAGGACCTAAGACTTAATAAAAACAAAAGCAAAAGGGGATTTCTTACTTATATTATAATAGAGATCAACCCAAGATGAAGCAGCAAGGGCAGAAGTTTAATGAACTTAATAGGGGTTAGTTTTCTGGGTTACGAAAGGAGTACACAGAGCTATATATTCATCATTTTGTTGCTTCATTTGATAATGAGCTATGGCTTTCCTCATCAAACTTATAATACTCTAATTAATGGAAATTTTTAAATAAGATATACATGGCCAGAGTGCGATTGGGTTTTTCGGGGTCATTGAAAGACTAAGTGGATGTTTAGTTTTGATTTTATCAAAAGAAACTCCTTTTAGGGCTGTGTCCGGTCGCTAAAACGAATTTCGAGCTACGAGTAATTAGGTCAGGAAAGGGTAATCCATTTTGACCCCTTCATGAAAAAATAATAATTTACAAATGATTTAATACTCCGTTGAATTCTATCACCAGATAGTGTATTATGCTAATCATAAAGAATATAATTCTTTTTATGTTGTAAAAGGTGTTTTTTGCTGCATGAGAAGATTCGATGGTTTTTGTCTATGGTTTGACAGTTGTCAATGTCAAGTTGTGTTGACATTCCTCTTCAGTAGGGTATGTTAATTCATTATGAATCGTTTCGCCAGAACAACGCATCCAAATTGTGGAAATTTAAGTTGAAAAAAATAAATTTGTTCGTGAAGTGCATAGAGCACTTTGTCAATTTTACGGTCGAAGAAATCGGCCTAGTGAGGAAGCAATTCGTGCAGATTTTGATCGTTTTCGCACTAAGTTTACTCTTCGCGAATCAAAACCATCAACAGGACAAAGCAGTGTGCGTACCGAAGAGAATATTGCTGCTGTAGCGCGAAGTGTTGAAGAAGACGCCGAAATGTCGCGTCGTCGCCGAAAACTTTGTTGTTTCTTAAAATTAATCAGTTAAACATCGATGACATTTGGGTCCAACAAGACCGCGCAACTTGCCATATTATCAATTTATTGCAAAATCAATTTGGTATCAACTTTATTTCCGCCCCTTGTTCCTGCAACCTTCCGCCTCTCGATTACTTTTTATGCGGCTATGTTAAGTCATTGGCTCATGCTGACAAGCCAGCAACTCTTGAAGCATTAGAAGCCAATATTCAACCGACCATTGACGCCATACGGTCAGATTTATTGGAAAAAGTAGTGAAAAATTGGACTGATTAAATGGACCATGTTACTCGCAGCCGCGGGGCATATGCCGGAAATGATATTTAAAAAATAAATAAAATCATCTACCAGGTTATAATAAAAAAAAATTCGTAATATTTTTGTCTTGTATTATTATTTAAAGTTCTCAAGCTCTTAAAAAAACACCCTTTACACCCCTTACTAGTATGTAATTTGGAAGCACTTGTTTATTTACCGTATCTAATATTTGTTACCGAGATTTGGATTTTTGCTTGTGAAAGTGACGAATTTTCTATACCTGGTTAAATTTTGTTTTCCATTTACTAATGAATATTATTCTGCAGGTGGAGTGTCCGTGAGTCGTTCGAGTTTGTAGCAAGTTGTCACAGTTGGTCTTGTGCTGACGTATTAACAAGATTTGTCAGAGTGTGTGCTGAAATGACATTAAAAGCTTGAATTCTGAAGAAAGTTGTGTGTTTTTCAATCACTTTTCAATGTTTTTATCTGTTTTATCTAAAAGAGGTAATCTTAGGTAAACTTAATATCAATATTTTGATGCCTAATCCTTATCTGACTCTTATCTTGCTCTGTCAGCAGAACATGGCTTTACTTCTTTTATTAATGAAATAACTAGACCAATTTCAGGTTCATGCCTTGATCGCGTTTTGGGTAGATTTAAGAAAATATCTGTTAGTCAATGTGTTGGCCTCAACTTTGATTTAAGTGTCACTGATCATTGCATGACAGGAATTTTGTTCAGTTGTATAAAAAATAGGAAATGTGCTGGCAATACTCCTGCACTTACAGTTAAAAAGGTAATGTTTGGTCGATTAATTAATAAGCTTCGTTTTGAAAATTGGGTTAATGTCTATGCTGAACGCAACGCTTCCAATAATTTTTAATAATTTTGCAAAAATATATAGAATTCTACAGTCAGACCATAGTGGCAAGAAAAAGGCGATGGAAGACTAAAGCCTTCGGTAAATGGTTGTAAACTTAAAAAAAAATCAACTGCGTAAAAATCCTTTTAATTCGAACTTGCAGACACATTTTAAGAAACTACGTAAACAAGTAAACAGGTAGATTAAATCGTGTCGTGAGAGATATATTTTCTTCAAAGTACAAAACTTATTTCTTCTTCTTCTTCTTATCCTTTTATTAACCCTTTCCTCGTTATACGAACATATGCGTAACGAGTTTCCCATTTTTACTGCATCGCTGCTGCTCCGCTTATGGGGTTGGCTAATGTCGCAGACCGCAGAACGCGTCAACATAATGCTCGGTCCTGGATCGCTTCAGTGGTTTACCCCAGGCGTTGTTGCGCATTTGCCATCTGAGAAATCCAGGAATTCTTTTTCCGACCTCGTTTTCTTACAGTTGGAGTGACCGTAGTTGATAATGCCTTTTTAGTCGGATTTTCCGCATATCTTCTTTGAACGTGGCAATACCAGCTTATTCCATTCGCCTCAAGCTGTTCGGTTACCGAATTCTTTATATATAAACTTCCTCTTATACGCGTAGATCTAATACAATCGCGTTTAGTGACTCCATTAGACATCCTTAACATTTTCATTTCCGCTGCCGTCATTTTGTTTTTAAACGCTTCTATAATTGTCTAGCGCTGTGAACCGTATATAAGAGCTGGTCTAACAAGCGTGGTGTAGAGTTTCCCCTTTAATTTAAGTGAAAATTTTCGGTCGCAAAAGATTCCCGGATTTTCCCGCCATTTCATCCATCCCACACTCACTCTGTGGTTTACGTCGTCGTCACATTTCGCTTCCATGTTAACGATTGATCCTAAGTACTTAAAGATAGTGCTTTTCGGAAGAACTATTCCGTCTAACATTATATCCGGAACAGGTCGCAACGGATGCGCAAATGGGCACGTCAAATGCTCCGTCTTTGAACGACTTATTTTAAATCCGTTTCTCTCTAGCGCATTTCTCCATGAATCTAAGGCGTTCTGCAAATCTTCGACGTTATCACTAAGTATAATTGCGTCGTCAGCGACGAGAATTGGCGTTACATTTACTTCGCGCATGCAGTCTTTTAAAAGATAACCGAATACTACGTTAAAGAGGAAAGGGCTAAGTACGCTTCCTTGATGCACTCCGACATTAACTGGAAATTCTCTCGTTAGTCCAGCAGAGCTTTTAACCACAGTTTTCACGTTTCCGTACATGTCTTGTATTATTCTAACATTCGTTTCCGGTACGTTTTGAGACCTCAGCGCGGCCCATATGAGATCCCTAGGCACTCGATCGAATGCTTTCTCGAGGTCGATAAATACCATGTGTAAATCCTTAGATGAATCTCGGTGCTTTTCCATTATTATTCGTAGGCTTTGGATAGCGTCCACCGTCGATCTTCCTTCAACATATCCACACTGGCTATTATCGAGCTTTATTATTTGCCGAAGACGTTCGTTTAAGACTCTTTCGACGATTTTCATTGTGTGTGACATAAGCTTGATTGAACGGTAGTTGTTGCATTCTCGAGTGTCGCCCTTTCCTTTGTATAATGGAACCAAGAAGCTACTTCTCCATTGATTCGGCATAGGTTGTCCACATTTTAATTTATTTAAAAGTTTCGATAGCCAAACGCTGCCGATCCCCTCCATCTTCGACCAAAACTCTGATGGAATGCTGTCTGGTCCCGCCGCTTTCCCCCGCTTAATTTTTCCAATTGCTGTACTTATTTCTTCGACTGAAAAGTCCGAAACTTCCTCCTCGAATAGACCAGCTGTCGGCACGATATCACGTGGAAACTGTTTGTTAAGCAACTCCTTGCAGTATTCAAGCCACCGGTCACAAATTTCATTTTCATTTGTTAGTAAGCGACCGTCTGCGTTTTTGATGTATTTCGGCGAGGTTATTTCCATTGAATTTTTTCTCCTCTGTGCAGCGAGCTTAAAAATATTTGGCATTTTAGTACTGTACGACGTTTGAACCTCTTGGATAGCTTGTCTTCTATCCGCCGATCGTGAGGATATTTGTTCCAACTCCTGGTACAGGTTTTCCGCTTCTGCCGCTCGAGTTCGAGCCAGGACTTTCTTTGCGATCTTTTTAAGACGCTCGTATTCAAGAGCCAGTCGAGCTTTTTCAATATCGTCGCTCCGATCGCATTTTGTCCATGCTTGGAATGCACTCTTCTTGTCGGCCACAGCTCGTTTGGTTTCGTCATTCCACCACCATGTTTCTTTGCCGACGTAATGGTATTTCGATATAGTCCCCAGATGGGACTTTGCGAGTGTTATGCATTCCTCGTGCATGCTGTTCCACATTTCTTGCGGGCTAAGTGAGTCTGCTATACCATTTATATTTTGAAGTACTTCTTTAGCCAGTGCGATAAATCTTGCGCTTCGTTCCTTCGATAGATTATACCACCGGATTTTTGGCTTTCCAAACGATGCCCGTGTTTTCGGTGGTTCCGCTGTGAAAAATTCTGTAATGAGCAGACGGTGTTGGCTTAACAATGTTCCACGTTTCATTGTGTATGACGAGTTTAACACTCATCAAGCGGTCGCTTATTTTCAAGATACCAACGATGTTGTTTAGAAGATCCGCTGCAACAACGATTCCAACACCGTTTCGTCCATTGACCGTTCCATGGTAGAACATCTTAAATGTCTTAGTTTTTAAATCTAGAAAACGCGCTTTATTTCCTGTATTACACCACTTCGTTTCCTGTACGCACAGGATTTGTAGAGTTCTGCGACGCATAATCGCTTCCAGTTCTAAACTTTTTGAGGTCATCGATCCGACGTTCAAACTTGCAAACCGAAGTTTATGAAAATATTTTGGAAACTTCATTTTTCCCGCCCCCGGAATCCGTCGGGCTCTAACACAAGCACTTCTGCTTGCTCTGGGATCACCCGAGTGCGTTGCAACCGTGGGGCGCAGCGGGGTAGTGCTATTAATTGCGATCATTTCCATGAAGTTTAAAGTTTGAGTGGTTTGACAATTGTATGCTCATTTCGAATTGATTGACTGTTCTTTTACCCCACCGGTAGTCTCCAGACGTGGGAACCCACTGATTGCATACAAACTTGTGGGAAAGTTTTAAGGTGTTAAAGTGTCACAGGCTCATTTTTGGTGTCATAGTTGCCTGTATATGATTGGTACAAAACTTATTTGGCAACCCTAAAAAGGAATGGAAGGAAATAAATAGTATTAATAACATAAATTCTTCCAGTTTTCCCAACCCTATTGTACTAAGTTATGAAGGTGTTGATATAGTAGGTGCTACAACGATTGCCAACGTATCCATTGACTTCTTTACTTGTAGTAAGAGTTTCTTTTCTGACCTAATTTCTGGTCTAGATCTATATTGTTCTTTTCAAAGTAGTCCCCATAGATTGTAACACACTTATGCCAGCGGTTGATTCAATCCTCGAAACATTTTTTATATTCGGTTTTCGGTATGTCCATCAGTGCTGCCTGCGATTTTTCCATTACTTCCTCTCGGCTGCTGAAACGCGTTCCCCGTAGTAGTTTTTTAACTCGATTGAACAGAAAGAAATCACAGGGAGCCAAATCATGTGAATTCGGTGGCTGTTGGATGGTAAATGTTGAATTTTTCGTCGAAAAATTACGATTAATCATGGCACTGTGCGACGGTGCGCTATCATGGTGCATTATCCACGAGTTTTCTGCCCACAATTCTGGTCTGTTTCGGCGAATTGCTTCACGCAAACGTCTTATAACGCCCAAATAATACTCTTTGTTTACTGTCTGGCCTTCTGGCAAAAATTCGTGATGCACTACACCGTTGTAATCCATGAAAACCGTGAGCATTGCCTTCTTTTTTAACTGAAAACGACGTGGTGTTTTTGGTCTCGGTTCATTTGGTGAACGCCATTCTCTTGCCTGATGTCTGGATTGCGTGTCGTACTTATAAACCCACGTTTCGTCTCCAGTAATGATCCTTTTGATGAATGTGGGATCGGAATCAGCCTCGTAGATCATCTCTCTTGCGACGTCAACACGGTCTCAGTTTTGCATGAAATTGAGGTCTTTGACGGAAATCCAAATCATTAACCAAAATGTCTTGGACGGATCCATAGGCAATGCTCAAGTCCTCCGCTATCTCTCTGATGGTTAATTTGCGGTTTTGACCAAAATTTCTTTTACGAGTACTTCATTAATGTTTTCGTCGGTTTTCGGTATCGATGGTCTGACACTGCGTTCATCATCTTCGATTGAATCACGATCACTTTTGAACCGCTCGTGCCACTGGTAAATGACAGTTTTCTCTAGAGAATCGTTGCCGAGACACTTTTCCAATATTTCCAACGATCGCGTACCATTAAATCTGTTTTCTACGCAAGATTTATTACAAGTTCGTTGTTGCAAATTTAAATTAATTTCTAAAATTGTAAAAAATCGCCAACACACACAGAGATAGATGTACTCTTGGCTACGTAACTTTTGCAAATGTCAAGCTATGACGCTAAAATGTAGAGAGAATATCAATAACAGATGTACCAACTCAACAAAAAGAACATAACTGAAATCGGAACAATGGTAGCGCCACACGGTGATATGCTCTTTAGATAACTCAAATTCATATGGCGACAATGGCATTTCTTATCTCATCCTTAAGTAAATAGCTCCCAAAATAGTTGATGTTCTGGCTTATTTTTTCAATTAAGGTAGCTCTTATGTCTCTTCAGTGACATATCCAAAGCGTTTGATATGGTTAACCACGCCATTCTTCTGAATAAATTATACTGTGCTAAAGAGTAGAACACAAAATGTGAAAATTGGGGATTATTGAAGTAATAGTAAGGTTATCAATTTGGGGGTTCCCCAAGATTCTGATCTTGGTCCTATCCTGTTCCTTATTTACATCAATTCACTTTTTCCTAAACGGTTTGTCGGAAAAGTTTAAGCCTTTGCATATGATTTGGGTATTGCATAAGATTCAGCCAGCCCTTTAGACTAAATTGCTGACATTAGCTTTTTTTTTGTGTTTATTTGAAGTACCGAATTTTGTATAATTTTAATAATAATAATCAACAAATAACAATTTGAATGTAATATTTTATATTTTCAAGTTATTTTAAAATTAAATTTTGATGGCAGTTGTGCATTGGTATCTAACACTTTTTGATTTGATGTGACATCTAACGCTATTATAATTAAAATATAAAATGTCACTAATTTATTTATTTATTCTAGCCTTAAATGTTGATGCAGTTAAGCACCAACTGTTAGTGTTATTTAAGATTAAAATATAAGAATGAAGAAATAAATACGAATAAAAAATACAAAATACAAAAAATATTGTTCGCTCTCTTAAGCCAAGGGCTTCCACCTTTCGTTAACTTAGAGACATTTATGATGTTTTCGACTGTCATCTACCTAACATTGGATGAGAACAGCCATGAAAGGTCTAAAAGAAGTACGAGTATAATCCTACTACAGGCGTTAATTTAATATTTGTCTGAGAGCCTCTACACGTAAACAAACGACAGCCTTGATGTCAATTAAGAATATTTTCAGACACAGAAAAATTAAGTGTTTAAATGGCAAGTCGTCTCTTTGAAAAAACAAAATAGCAATCAAATACGAACACTTATAGAATTCTGAAACCTATGGATTCTTTTAGACTCACGACAAGAGAGTTATCAGGGCGCCAGACTAGTTCAACTTGAGATATAGAGTAACGACGCACAAGTTATATATCATGACAAAGTTCTTAAGTAGTCCTTATCAATCATGGATTTTATCCTTCAATACTCTACCAAGCCCTATTACAGCATACGGGAGTTCAATGCCATGCCTAGGACAAAGCAAGAACATCATATTGTAGAAAGTAGGAGGCAACTGTATTTCGAATGCCGTAGGTAGATAAGAGTACCAACGGATAACTTTTATATTTAAAAATGGTCCATCGACAACTTAAAGCCAAAATACAACATTTGGAGATTTGAGATGCGAGATATCAGTACCATGGTGGGAAACGAAATTTTCACATTTGAACTTCATTTAGGTTGTTGTCACAGTTGTTGCCTGTAAGTACTCACATTAATGTGACTCAAATTTTTTTATTTACTCTAAAGAAAGTGGTCGGAAGGTTTCAGATCAAAATCGCAAGACCCCGCCGCCTAATCCTAAGCACTATTTTCTCGGAAACGTGCTATGACCTTGCCACTCATGTGAGACGAGTAGCACAAATAATGTCATAAACCGCACCAACCATAACGCTTATCGAAAATCAGTTTTGGATTATTAAGATGAAAATAGCTTTTCGGTTAAATTTTTTGTCATTTTCATGCATCTTTATCATACATACACAGGCTCTGTTACCAAATTTTTTATGCCAGACTCGAAGGAGTGTACTAAACTTAATTTCTGAAATAAAAGCGACGAATCCAAGTTTTCTACCATACAGTTTTCTTTCTACGATTCTTATTTCTTACATTATGACGTTAGTCCAGCAACTGAAATTCGTGACCCTTTTAAAAGGATATATCCTTAAGAAATTGCTGAGCCTCACTATATGACAAAATTCAGGGAAACCATAGTATGATACTCGTAAGAAGACACTAACCATTCGCATACTGCTGGATATTGACGAAAGAAATCTCATCCCATATCAGCAGTTTGAAATTAGAAGCAAGCATTCAAAAATTAATCAGGTGCATAGAATTGTCGACATAACTTGTAAAGAAATTACAACTTTCAATGAAGAGAAAAAAAAAACATATCTAAAGGTGATAGCTAAAGGTGTCAAATCGCATGATTTTGGAAGTCAATTAACTTCTCCTCTAACCGAAATAAGCGATACTCAAATTTCGTGCGCAATAAATTGATTGATTGATAGCTTGTGAGGGCGGTAGCACCAACCTGTTGAAACCAGAGACCGTCCAGATCCAATTCATTCGATTTTGGCAAAAATAAGGAGGTCAAATCCAAACCAAATAGTGACTTTTTTGGAAAACGTTGGTTTTACGTGAGTGTCGTATGGGTTTTACAGTCCCCAGAAACAATAATTTTGTTTATTTATCTATACATGCATTCAAAAATGAGCTTCATCGGAAAAGATCAAATTCGATGATAAATTGTCCTGGCGATCAAACATCCAGTTAATAAATCGGCGACGTCGTAGATGATCCAAGGGCTTCAATTATTGTGAAATTTAGATTTTTTATGCGTGCAAATGAAGATCAAATTATAAAATTCGCCATAGAGTGCGAATGAATTAAAGTGCCTAGCTTGTTTTGAACACTTTCGCTCACAGTGATGTTTTGGCTCAAAATACTGACATGGAGTTTTACCCGATACCAAACCAGATTCTTCAAACGCTTCAAACCAACAACCAATATCCACACCATTTGGTGGCTCGCTCTTTTAAATCACCATTTTCTTTCCAAAATTTCGGCTAAAATCAAAACCAAGAAAGAAATGTAGTCATATCTTCACCGCGAAAATTGATTTAAGATGCGGTTTTGATGCTACTCAATAGGGCGACAATGTTCCAAGAAGAGATTAAAGGTGATTCTTTCTTTAAAAAGTTTCTTTTTTCAAAAATAAAAAAATAATCTTTAATAATAATAATCTTTAATAAATAAACTTTATCTATTCACTTTTTTATTAAAGATTTTTGGCCGTAACTCCGGCTAATATAGCCCGTTCTGAAGTTCGATGGGACAAAAGTCCAAAATTGAACAACTTAGGTCACATGTACCACCTAACATATTTTTAATTCTAGTTATAGGCGCCTGCCTGACAGTTGTTGATATACCCTTTGGAGAAAAAGGCGAAATCCTGTTGGCGAGCGAAGCGATCTATCCTCCCCAGAAATATGGTTCAATTCATGTTTGATGTAGTTCGTTCACTTCGCTCTCTGACAGGATTTCACCCTCTTCTTCGCATGGCTTAGCCGCTTACACGACTTCATCACTCTGCTAAGGGTATGTCAACAACTGTCAGGCAGAAGCCTATTACTTGATTTCTCTGAGCGTGGAAAAAGGGCTTTCAATGCCTAATGGAAGTGCACAAAGTTTTTTTTTTAAATAGATATTAACTCTACGAAAAACTGAGACTTATTTCCCATTTACGGCTAAAAAAATTGGGACTTACGTCCCGATGGGTTGGCCCATAAGTCCCTTGTTCAATTTGGGTCTTTTGTCGCACTAAAGTGGGGAACAAGTCTGAAAAAAAAACAAAATGGGACTTATGTCCCTGCGCCGAAAATCTAGAGGTTTGATCTTACATTTTTGTGAGTTGTTCTCGCAATAAATTCATGGTTTCACGGGCTGTGTGGAATGTGAACCCTCCCGTTCTGGGGTGGATGTCTTTCTGGATGTAAAGGAATTTTTTGAATTTCTTCGGGTTGCTCTCGAGCCAGACTAGAATGGAGACGATTCGGAAGGTCGATCGGCTTCTGTTCTTGCACGAATTGAATTTTGTACGCTATGAAACTAAGTTTCCCGCCTAAAATATGCCAAGTTATTGCATAAGAAAAGCAAAGGTGTTTTCAGATATTTTGATGCTATCCTACGGCACTTACTGCGAAGATAACCTTCAGAATTAAAATAGAACTTTCTCAGTGAATATCCGGGCTACGCCCGCAGCGTGCGACAGCTATCTGCGGCTGGTGTGGCAAGTGCTTGCACTAAGGTCGTTTTATAACCAAAGTGTTTGGTTATCTTTATGCGAATGCCTGAGAAGCATTTTGTTCAAACATTTTTTCTAACAACTAAAACGTTTACTTGCATTGATTTTGTCCTGTTTAGGATTTGAATATCGATTTTAAAGGATTTCATCAGATTTACAACATTTTCGGTTTCCCATATCCTAAACCTTTTTTTTGTTTTGAAGGATTAATTCAAAGAACTGTGAAACGCGCAGTCAGCAATAATTTACGCTGTCACCTTAAATCGATGATAATCTGTTTACTTCGACAACAAATACGAAAGCCATTTCTTTTAACGCTTTCCCCAAACACACTTTTTGTTTATTTTTTATTTGTTTTTGTTTTTTTTTTTGTATATATTAAAACTTTGCGCCCAATTGTATCCTTAAGGAAATAATTCGACTAAGCCGCTTAAGTTGTCAAGCACTTCAAGCACCAGCCTTCTGACATCACTTGTTTGAGTGAAACATCCTTTACAAGGAAACCAACTTAAGTGGAGTAGCATGGATTTGCGTGACATGGCGGTAAGCCAACCAAAGTAAGAGGATTGAGTCATTAATCGAATTCAGATTTTTGAATTTAGTTTTCCATATAGATAAATGGTAATTTACTTAATTGAAACATAAATACGTACACTAATGCTATGTATTAATATCTGAATATGTATTTGCGTTTGGTGAGTTAGAAAGATGTTTCAGTATATTTTATCCTTTTTTATTGCAATATGATTTACGATAATTACTGTGTGTAACAAGGAAATGGTAAAACATGCCATGAAGTAGAGCATAGCATTATTTATATCATTTAATATTTATAATTAGGCATGATACTCGTATCATCTATTTGCAAAGTGATCATTAATTTTTTCTAAATGTTTGCAGCATAGCTTTTCAATTAAGTCATAATGATATTGAACCACAATAAATTAAAGCAATTAGCAGATAATGAAGAAAAAAGATGAGGCTATGTTCTGGGATGGGACTGGACCTCAATAAATAACCTGGGCACTTAATGGAAGGAAACAGACTTAAATTTATGCAGTATATTTTGTCGAATACCGTTGTAGAGCACTGCAAATTTTGTCTTCTGGAATGGCGAAGCCTGCTGCAATCTGAATGGACACGTATTCAAAAATTACATAAACTCTTGGAACTAAGCCGCATGCGTAAATTTTTTGGTAGGCATAATTGTGACTGACTCAAGTGATACATTTGAACAGGGAATATTATTGGCACATTATTTACCAACACATCGGTCTCACTTCTGACGCATGTAATTTCAACCAAATGGGATGACTCTGAATATCGCCAGAGCCTCCATGAATTCGCTAATTGCTCATTTTCCACTATATCAGATCGGTCGTTTTGGAGACGGCCTCAGGCCATCGAAGTCTCTTGTCTTAATTCCCATTTATATTTTTTGGTTTATTAGAAAGCAAAAGAAAATATCCGCCAAGAAATTCCCGACATTTAGCCAGTCTACTTCTGAAAGTGGCTCGAAATAGGGTGGTCCGCTTCCAACAATGTATGCGACTAAGGATTTGGTTGGAGGATACGTATTATTTTTAAGAAAAACAGAACCCGTATTCTTTCTTTTTTATGGTAAATTAAGTCATAAAACAGTATACCCCATAGTATTTCTCTTATTCACATTTGAAAATATAAATATGCCAGTAGACTGGGCACTTAGCGTGCGAAACTGGAGACAGCTAGCCAGGGATCGAGCTGGCTGGAGAAGCTTGTTGACTGAGGCCCAGGTCCACCCCGGACTGTAGTGCCACCTAAAGTAAGACTGGGAGAGTAGTTTGACCTTTTTGAAGACCACCGAGTGGTACTCGATTCTTATAAGCATGATTCACCCTTTTACAAGCCTTTTAAAACAAGAATCTCAAGTTGTCTGTTGAGTATGTTCATCTTAATATGGTTCACTGATGATATTATGGCCTTCACAGGATGAGTAATCAATCTCAGTTATACATGCATGAATTCTTGATGTTGTTTCTAAATGACATTGTCTTCTTCCCCAGGGCTATATATGGCTTGCAGCCAATATATCTTAACAACACATATCTTATCTTATCCTTAACCGTTAACTTGGTGAAATCGACAAAAATGGTTTTCAGACGAGTCGGTAGCAGATACTCTCCCAATAATAGAAAATACGAGTACATAGCTCATAGCTCGAAGCAAATATTATTTCATTTAACTGCTATCTTGATACTTTTGTGCAGTGCTCTACTGGGGGGACACCGCTCCTAAAACAGTACTTTTTAATTTAAGACTGGCATGCCCAATTACTTAAGAGGAGTGCTCTACCTCGTTGTTGACTTGGACTTCTCAATACTTCAAGAGTTAGCATCTCTAGCTAGATAACTCGCTACTCTAATGACATTTTGCATGTATGAAAAAAAAAAATGCCTTCGAAGCTTTTTCCAAAACCAGTTGCACCAGTGGTGGCGATGGCGCGATGGTTAGCTTATTGGACTATCACGCAGACTGTCCGTGGTTCGATCCCCGGCATAGCCAACAATTTTTCAAATCGTCACCACCCTTTCGGCGGGAAATAGCAAACTCCCGAAAGTAAAATTGCTTATGAAAAAGCTTCTAAGGAGTGCCAAAAATGACAGCATGAGCAGCACAAATGATTATCAAGAAGTTAGGCCATGGCCCATACCGGGCAGCCAGCGCCACAGTGTTTTGTTTTTTTTTTTAGTTGCACTATTATTCTAGTCAATTTGATTATAATACTTAATACATACTAAAAATTATTTTTTTAACTATTATTTTTAATAGATATGTGTGTAATAAGAACTGTTTTTTTGAGATAGAGGGAAGGTTATAAAATTAAACTCTAATATAGCTATTTAGGAATAGAAGTGACCACGTGAAATGTATATGTTACCTTACTTAACCCGAGTTATCAATTTTGTGAAAAAGATAAATTATAATAGATCAGAGACATATCTTATAGATGGTTAATAATGTGAACAGGGATCAGATTATTTGTACAAAGTAATCGCCGCTTCTAGACAAGTCGTATCTTCGCAGATGAATTCTAAGCTTTATGTTCACTTAATTCGCTTACCTTAAATCTATACCATAAATATAAAAGTGGTCTGAAAAATGTATAGCAGTTCATCAATTGAGAACGGCTGGGCCGCTTTGACTCAATTTTTTTTTCAGTTGTTCGTAATTGCAAGGAGAGAGCTTTTGTGTGCAATTGTTCCGGAATGGCTTTTGACGAAATTTTACATTTTATCGCATGATTTGATGATTTTGAACGATGTAAAGGTGGAAATTCATTGTGAAGTTGGAAAAATTTCGGATAATTGCGAATATATATATAAGTAATAGATGGCGTTGTGCTGCGATCAATGCCACAGCCCGATAGATGGCGTTATGCGTTGACTTAGGCTGTGCGCACTTTGATAGGTGCCCTTTTCGCATTATCATTTTTTATTCTTTGGTGGGGCTATGATATTGCTCTCCGGAGATTTTCATCAAACGCTTCCCGTCGTCCCGAAATCTACTGCTGCCGATGAATTTAATGCATGGCTGAAATCGTGCATCGTCTTTGTGGCGGCATGTCAAGAAGTATAAATTGACCACTAACATGAGAGTCGCGTTGCAGAACGACCCATCGGCTGCGGAATTCTCGAGACAACTGCTGGCGCTTGGCAATGGCCAAATTGCTGTTGATGTTTCGACTGGATTAATATCATTTCCCGCAAATTTTTGCGAGATCAGATCGTCAAATCCGTTGACAGCGTGACCGACGTTAATGAAGCGACCAACTATCCGACGGAATTTTTGAAGTCCCTTGATATGCCAGGAACTTCGCCGCATAATTTACAGCTGAAGATGGGATCGATCATGATCATGTTGCGGAATTTGAATCATCCGAATCTGTGCAAGGGTACGCAGTTATGCGTCAAAAAACTGATGAACAATGTGATTCAAGCGACGATCATCAAGGGCAAATTCAAAGGGAGGGAAGTGCTTTTCCCACAAACTCCGATTATTCCAACTGATCTTCCATTCCAATTCAAGCGGATTCAGTTCCCCGTTCGATTGGCTTTTGCGATGACAATCAATAAATCGCAAGGCCAATCATTGGAAGTCTTTGGGATTAATCTCGAATTTCCCTGTTTTTTGCACGATCAGCTGTACGTTGCCAGTGTGTTGGCAAACCGTCTTCGTTGTTTGTTTTTGAGCCGGAAAATAAATCGAAAAACATTGTTTATCTTATCGCTCTCTACTGATTTCTACTCCACTCATATAAATCACATTGAAATTTGAGCTTTCTGTGTTTTTTTTTATCACTCTGGAGTTTATAAGAACGCGTTAAATCGGGGCGAGATGAAGTTCTTCGGGTCCGCTAGTAAGAATATAAAATTATGTAGCCGTTTATCTTGTAGACGACGTTATGTCAGACCAGAGTAAATGAAGAACATCTTTTATATGAAACTGTTTTTTAATAAAATGAAACCCACGAATAAACTGAATTAGAATGAATTTTATTTCTACAAAATTTTGGTGATTAAGTCGTTAGTTGCAAACTATAACAAGTATTTGTTATGGTTAGAAATATCTTCTACTGGCACTGGCAGTAAGATTTTTTTCAGTTACACCTCGTTTCTGAGAGTAAAATTCAGTTAAAAGCTGTGTTTATTGTTTCTCACCAATGGGGACTAATATCATTCCTTACGGCTACAGCAAAGTATCTCCGAGAGTTTTGTAGGAAGTGAGTGAATTATTTAACGAGTAAGAAAACGTTCATGATTTACCTGTCCCGGAAGGTAAAAATGGACTGTTTAAAAAGCCTGTGTAAGCAATCTAAGGAGAATAATGAGTTCAGGACTATTATAGAGCAGGATCCTTTTAAAAAGCAACAAAAAAGCGTTCAAAATAATTCTCTTTTTTTTGTTTTTTTTTTTTTTGATGATTCAAGGATTCTAAAATTTATCCGAGGCTTATATCAAAGATCTTAAAATTAAAATAACCGAAGAGTTTGAAGCTCAATTTGGAATACACCAAAGGTGTGTCCGTTACTTTTTATATTATTATTATAAAAGGTGTTTTTTCAGCTGCATGAGAAGTTTCGATGGTTGTTGTCTATGGTAGCTGCCACTGCAAAGCTGTGTTAACATTTCTGTCCAATAAGGTTTGGCAATTCATCATGAATCATTTAACGCCAGAACAACGCATCCAAATTGTGCAAATTTAAGTTGAAAAAAATAAATCTGTTCGTAAAGTCAATAGAGCACTTCGTCAATTTAACGGTCAACATAATCGGCATAGTAAGCGAGCATCGTGCAGTTATTGTTTCGTTTTCGCACTAATTTTATTCTTCTGGATTAAAAAACCAACAACAAGACAAAGAAATCTGCGTACCGAAGAGAATCCCCAAGCTCTAATCATCACTCCCATTAAAATTGACTGTTCGGTGCGGTTTACACGCTTTCTTTCGAAATGAGGAAGGAGCTGCCGTTATGGCAGCGAGCGCTTTCGAGCCCTGCTGACTGACTCTTTGTTTCCAAAATCAATCAGCTAATCATCGACGACATTGGAATGATCGAATGGAACATGTAAGTCGTAGTCGCGGTAAGCATATGCATATTTAAGAAAATAAATGCCATAAAATTATCTATATTTCTATCATGTGTTATTAATTAATATTTTCAAGCTCTTAAAAAGCATCGTTTATATACCGAGTAAGAAAAATACGGTATACAAGTCAGTCGTAATAAGACCGAATATCTGCAATTTATTTCTTTTAAGTCATCAAACCCAACTCCTTACATCCATATTAAGAATGAGCCATAGTGACGCAGTGAGAACAAATTAAATACTTATTACCTGATCCCGTATTTGTTATTCGTTCCATCGCTTTTATTTTAAAATGCCAAATACTCATTTTTTTGTCAAATTTTTAGCGCTTTCATTGCATTTTAGATAAGAAAAAATTCATTAACATGAATATCAATTC
Source organism: Volucella inflata (assembly GCA_928272305.1). Lineage (NCBI taxonomy): Eukaryota > Metazoa > Arthropoda > Insecta > Diptera > Syrphidae > Volucella > Volucella inflata. Next base: position 15,396,694 of record OV743720.1, on the reverse strand, counting down.
CTATTCCTCAACTACCAATAGAAGTAGACATCAATTATAGGAATCCGATTTAACTTTGAATCATACAAACAATGGAACTCAAATCATAGCTCATAATAAAGGCTAAATAATTAGAAACTTACACCACAAACAAGTTTTGGCTCAAACTTCCCTTAGTCACAAATATATATTTTTAATAGCAAAAACTATCTTTTGTCAGTTTTACAAAATGGGTGGCAGTAACTCAAGTGGTAGTGAACTGGTTTCCAAATCGATGTTCGAGTCATTGCCGTGCCCGAAAGGCTTGCATTTTTTCGGTCAACAAAAGTCAAATACAACAACAAGCCAGCTCTTACTAAATTGTCTCCTCATTAAAATGTTGGATGCAACCCATGGAGCAAAATAACCACATAGCCCAAACATCTTTCTTCTCTCTCTGTCCAATTTTTCCAAAAAAAACTTCATAAAAAAAAATTAAACTTGAAGAACTTGTTTGAGAATGCCTTTAAATAATATTCTGTATGTTGAAAATAAAAAGGATTTTTTTTCCCAAATGTTACTGGTGTAGGGAAAACAACAACGCACGATCAGTTCATGTTAACAATCTACTCATTGACCAATTCCTATTTTTGTCTCGGCAAAGTAACTATATCGATTTTATCCACCAACAATATTTCTCTCTGCAGTGAAATATTCGTATGGAGCTATCTCTCCAATTTGCAGTTACCAGATCCTACCCTTTACGTTCTCCGAAAAATCAATTTATTGATAAGGCTGATATGTATTTTGCAATTATTTCAGAAGGTGTAACCAAGGACTAAAGGAAAACACCCGCTACAGCGAATCGGCGGCAAAATTATAATTTGAAACACTAGTTCGCAATCACTATGATACTTTAAAAACTGAATTAGCTAAATTCTGGAAAATTGAAAAATTTAGATGAGCGAAAACTTTGAATAGAATGGAAAAGTTTCAGCAAAATTTTCAAAAAATCAGATGGAACGAACTTTAAAACGATATATTCAATATACCCGTATTATTATATTCGGGAATTCATAAAAATTTGCGTCGACATTGCTACTTTTTATAGAAAAAAACTTTGCTACTCTAGTGATGTTGCACATAACCTCTGAGAAGTCGAAGAATCATGTTGAAAACCCCCGATTTCTTACATAATAGTAGTAAACATCTTATTCAACATCCATGTAGCACCTTTACGTAAAAATCTTAAATCGACAGTCGAAAGCCGAATAATAGTATATCTATCAGTGCAGTTATAATTATCAGTGGGCGAATGAAAAAATGTTCGTTCTGCGGCAGATCTTGAGAACAAATTGAAAATATCAAGTTGATGTGTAGGATTTCAAGTTCGTTTCTGATTGCTTATGAAAGTGTCTAAGGGTGCTAAGGGTCATATTCGTTGATTATACAAGATGGCAATAAAAAAATTGTTCTTCTGAAGTCGAAAAAAAAATTCGCTGAACCCAATGATTGCCAAGATCTCTAGCGGTATAACAATCCATGAAACGATTTCATTGAGGTTTTAAGGAATTGTGCGTAACTCATTGGCCAACACAAAACAATATTTGCAAAAACTTTACAGCTTCGCCCAAATACATACGATATCAGAACGGGCTGTGGGCATACGTAAGTTATTTTTAACCATATTTATAAGAACTTTGTCATACCTGGGATATTCATATTCGGCATATTAAATTCTGTTTCAATTTGACGAAATGTGGAGAAGGGAATTTTACCGGCTCTGTATAGCGGTTTTTGTGAGAGGGCTGCGTTGGCAGCTATAGCCTGAAGAGCTTATAGAGTTCAGTGCTCCAGCCACAACAGTCTTCTGGTCTATCCCGATGTAACAACAAAATACAAGAAGACTATAATTTAGGTGGTGCAAACAATTGGAAGAGGACCTTGTTTTTTCTACGAGGATAACTAGAAGTAGCTAGTAGGTTATCGAGCGGACAAAAAATACTGTTAGGCACAGATACCTTAAAAAAAAATACAGAAGAAACACCCAAAATACACAAATTACGATCTTCTAATAAATTAAGGAAATTTTAATTTCAATTTATAACAATTTTGCAGAAAACAATATTAGGAATTATGGAGAGGCTTATTTTCTTTTTTTTAATCGGGGGTATCCTAGCTATAGGCAAATAGCTAATTTTTAAAAAAAAAAATGTTGCCATAAAACATTTGTTATTTCCTTTATATAAATAGCAAAGTAAATTGCAATTTGTAAAATTGAAATTATGTCTATTTACGAGTAAGTGTTTATCAGTGCCGACTTAAGGTTTTACGGGGTCCAGAAACAGTTTTTTTTTTTTCTGGGCCCTTCTAAAAAAATACGAGTATGTGGATTTTTAATCTAAAAATCTAAAATCTAACAGAAATATGTAGTTGGTACTGTGAACGACTGATCGCATATATTGTATCGGATAGTAGCCTTAATGTCCGAAATATGTATATTTGATTATGTAAGTGTATCTACTGTCTGTGTATGTAGATTATCTGTTTCAAGTGTATTTGGCGCATGCGTTAATAATATATTCCCGCACTGATTCACACTGTTTGCATGACGTTTAGTGAATAATTTCACAACAAAATGCAACAAATTTAATTCAATTCAAAGAGCTTTTTATTTTTCATAATTGATTTCACAATATTTAAATATTTTTGCGTGGCCGTGGCTTGTCTACAGAAAATTGTTTTGCTAATATATTACAAAAGTCTAGGTAAGCTGCTCTAGCTACATAAGATAATTAGATAAGTTAATTTAAAATTTTAATTTTTGATTTAATTTGAAATGAAATTTACTTTTTAAGAATTTTTAATTATTGTAACTAAGTGTTATTCGAGTTTAAAAAGTAGTTTTCAATGCTTTTTGTTCTCACTGTGACGTTTTGAATGTTGATGAGTTCCCGAGATAGTTCGTTTAAGGTTGCTGGAACACTATTCAATAGTTGTCGTCTTCCATAGTTGTTGTAGGATCTGGGTACTTGCAGCATACCATCGACACGTCTTCGTGTATTTACCGCATGATCGGGTGGGCGAATGAAACGGCTATCATTAAAGTACTCCAAAACCAGTGTCACCTTGAAAATTTGGTCGACTTTAAGGACATCGAAATTCTTTTCCTGAACCCGTTGAGTGTTGACGTTAATTTGCTTCAGCACAGATTTTGCAGCCTCTATAACTTCTGAATGTATGTTTTCGCACGATTTCCCCACGCAAGTATACCATACCGCAGCTTTGACTCCACTAAAGCAAAGCATACTTGTTTCAGAATGGGCACATAAGCATGGTGTCGAAGATGAGCTACCGCAAACAAGGCAAAGTAACAATGAGTCCTGAACGTACGATATATATTTAAGTGGTGGTGCTAAACGAAAATTAGCTGGAGAAAAGCGTAAAATATAAATATAAACTTGTAATGTTGCAACTAATTATTATGTGTCGACTTTGCAATCAAACATTTATAAATTCAAAATCTTTACGTTTCACAAATGGGATTGGGAAAATAGGGTTGCGAGCGAGCAAAATATTTTTTTTTCGAGAAAATGGTCTATCAAGATCCAGGATCTCGGGGGCCCGGAAATCTCGCCTCAAAAGTCTCTTCGCTAAGACGACGGTGGTGTATATACATAACTATCTTGCTCGGAGATTTGATGTTAAGGTGAAGTATTACAACTGAAATAATATATTACATATTCTGGCCACATTTTCCTAACCGAAATATAGTAGGCGTAGTTATATCCAATTTGAAATAAGCCCTTTTTCAACAACCTAATTGGCGCCAGTCAGTGCGGTTTCAGACCAGTCGACCATATCTTCTTGCAAACTATGGAAACAAAACTCAAGAAGCCCAAACCGATAATCAATATCGGTTTTAAAGTCGCATACATATATGCCAGCAATATAATATTTTTATTATTTTTCTGTTAATACCTATACATGAGAAATTAACGCAAAAAGACGTGTTGAACAATTGTGGTGAGACTTTCAAAGTCATTTGTTAAATATCTCGCATCACTTAACATAGGTAGAATCTAAACCCCGCAACCCTACCTTTTACAAGCCTTTAGGAATCCACCTTTTCGAATCTCAAACAACAAAAAAACTGCTCATTCCAAATATTATGACTCCGACCTACTTTCTAGTACTTTATTAAAGAAAAATCAATAGCTTAGAGCACTACGAATACATCAGCACCACACTTAAGATTTCTGAAAATAAGAGTTAAATTATTTTATAACAACTTTTTGCAACAACGGGCAAAATGATTTCAATCGCAACACGGAACTTACGTGCGAGATATGTTTTTGGTAAAATATAATAACATCATCGCTGTAGTTACCGTTTCATGTGTTCTGACTGTAGTCCGGTAAGGGTAGACTAATACATGTTTTAACCACTCAAACAGAAAAATTCGCAAATGTTTCGTCTTCATCGTTTTTTTATTCCAAGAATGAATCGTTAAAAAAAAAACATGTGTATTCTTTAGTATAGTATATCATCCTCCGATTTGGTGTAATTTCAGAGAATCATACAAAATTACTGCACAACGTCCAATTTGAATCGGATGATTGATTAATTTGATGATTGAGATGACAACTCAGAATATAGAAAAAGATAAATTCCCTAAAGTAAGAAGCAAATTTCAACCTTTTCCATCCCATTTCATCGAAAGGAACATTTTTCTTGTGAATTTTTTAAAACTCACCTGGAAAAAGGTCCAAGTTTGGTTATTATCAAATAACAAATTATTCAAGTAGATATTACCAATAGGCCCTTCCTAAATCATTATCGAAATAATTTTCTGGACGAGTTAAGAAATTTTGTAAAATATCAATTTGACGGAAATTGTGAAATTTTTGGCTGCCGCAAGAGTATTTTCATAAAAGCTATAGAGTTTTGCTCTACACAATAGGAACAGGATTAGGTTTGAATCAGAAATTATAGAGAATGGTTCATGATTTAATAATCCACAGGTCCGTTCTTGGGTTAAATTAATCACTATACACCAACAGCTTTAAGGACCTTCACAATTAATGACAATTTCTATAGCCAATTCGCTTGTTTACTATGCGATGTAATATTGTTGAATTTGGTCCTTAGTGAGAGAATTGTTTCAGGGCGTTCATAAATTTGGAGAAGTAACCTCTAATCATCTTCAGGTAACATTAAGCCTTGACTATAACACAAGATCCAGCCCATTAATGTTTATGGCAACAAGGTGAACACCAAATTTGTTTTGTTATGCGGGCGTAGTTAAGTGTCATTGGTTTTCCGGATATTTTTAAATATAGAAACTATAATTCAGCTTATTCACAAATCCATTTAGACACACATTAACATTGTCATAAATCGATTTCCATTGTATGTGGCTAGCCACTGTACTGTACGTGCAACAATACTACCAAAACGGAGAAATTTTAAGTCAAAAGCGTCTTTCTTTATTTTTAATTTGTCTGTACAATTTTCATCTGTACATGACTCAATACTGCGGAACAATCATATTCTTTGTATACTGCAGATATTATGCATTGCCGTATGACAACAATTTATAGAATATGCTACAGTTCGTTCGTCAGCTTTTCGTAAAAGGTAACTTCATAAATGAAAAACAATAATATTTGGGCATTAGTCTTACAAAATGTGGTGCAAGAAACTTTAGGCTTTGTTTTGTTGATTTTAACATAATCAACCAAGGCCATCGGAAAATATGGTCAAGAAGCAAAAGAGACCAAATTCGTCGAAAGGAATACTTTGATCATTCAAATCACTAACGAGGTGACCTATCCACTAATATAGTTCTAAGGCTGGAAAGTTGGGCCAACGTAACAAACGTTTGTTTTTCGTCGAATTTATAGCAACGGTAACAATTTTAGCGATTCACAGATGTAACTTGTTATCCTTATCAAATGAAATGCCAAAAAACCTTTTTACCTCCTGTAGAGTACCTTAAAACCAATGCTTGACTCTCGGATTATTCCCATTCTTTATATTTCAGCATCAAAAACACATCTTGCAATAAGCTTGAAAACTAGCCGCTGTCTTAGTACTGATTGAGCTAGCTTAGTTGTATACTTAGGTGGCGTTACAGTCCGGGGCGGACCTGGGCGTCTACAAGCGTCTCCAGGCAGCGCAACCATACGATCTGTATGGATGAGCCATCTGAGTCGTTGGGTCTTCACTCTTCTGGATAGGTCGATGTCGCTATGTAGTCCATACAGTTCGTCGTTGTATCTCCTCTCTCACTCACTGTCAATGCAGAGGGTATCGAAATTCACTCGAAGAATATTCCCCTTAAAGCAACCAAAAACACCCTCATCCATTTTTAGTAAAGTCCATGCCTCTGCGCAAAAAGTCAAGACTTGGATTATTGAGGTCCTATATAGGGAAAGTTTTGTTGTTGTTTAAAAGACGTCCTTGCTAGTCAATTGCCTTCTTAGCCCGAAGAAGCAGCAATGGGCAAGAGTTATTATTCGTTTGATCCAATCGCTGGTGTCGTTGTCTGAATTTATAACGGAGCCTAGGAGACAGAGCTCTTAACTACCTCAAAGTTATAACTGTCGAAGGTGACGTTTGATACTTGCAAAAGCGTCGCTGACATCAATCTGCTCTCTTCGGATTATGTCAGGATCATCGGCGTATGCGTGTAAATGGACATACTTTTGAAAGATTGTGCCTCTTGTACTTGCACTATTCTTTCAAGTAAGATGTTGAAGAAATCGCATGGCAGCGCATCACCTTGTCTGCATTGGCTTTTGACATCAAAGATCTCGGTGATATCTTTACCGACCTTGACGGAGCAGCGTGCATTTTCCATTGTCATTCTGCACAGACTGACGAGTTTGACAGGAATGCCAAAACTAGGCATGGCACTCTATAGTTCGTCTCTTCAGGAATCATTTTAACCTTTTTAAAAATCCATCAATTGTACAATATTTGACCGTCGTAAAATGAAGTATGCACATTTTGTTTGATTGAATTACATCTTTTGTATTTCTGCTCGTGTATTCTTTCACTGGTGCTTTTGGTCTATTACCATCTTTGGATCAATATATATATAACAATGATGAAAAATAATCACACCCGAGTAATGCTTACGATTTTTTATGCCAAAGGAACATCAGGTTTGAGAACTACCCAACTTTTTTTCAATAAAGAAATTGTTTTAAAGACTTAAATTTATGAACATTGAAAATGCCTCAGCAGACGATTTGCCACTAATTGTGCTCTTCATGTTTACAATCATTTTCAGTTTCATTTTTTCATTTTATGGTAAACTTATGTACATGAGTTTTTGATTATTCTATTTATGGGCTGCTTCCCTGAAATTCATATTTGCTTTCTTCGTATCCTTGCAGCTCCAAATACCAGTTTGTTTTACATCTGCTGTGTGGGTTTCATTTGATTTTCCCCATCGATGCCTTATTTATCTGTTAGATACATAAAACTGATCAGAATGACAAGAGTTTGTAAGTTTATACGTGGAAAGTTATTATATACTAGCTGACTCTTAGTCAGGCTGACAGACTTCATCCTGCTTGAACATCACAATATCTTTCGATGAAATGCTTTATGATACACGACATTTATTGTTTCGTGGTCTGGCGCGTAAATAAAAAAAAGGTGATGGTTTTTCGGAAACAAGCTGTATACAATTGACCATGCGAAAAGCACGGATTTTCAAGGTTAATGCCACAAGCACTCAATGACTGCCTTTGGGGCTTGTTTAATGTAATTGGGAATGCAAGCCGTTCTGAAAATTGCAATCGTTTAAGGTATTGTAGAATGGTATTTGTACTGTATTTATTTCTTTAGTATTATTTTTTAATCTGAAAAAAAAACTAACAGTAGGTCTTTAAATTCTTCAATATTTAAGGTAAGAATAAATTATTGGCATTTAATATTTTAATGTCATAGTGTTAAATGTCACTTCAAATCGAAATGAGCTAGGTACCAATACACAACTTCAGTGAAAACTTAATTTTAAAATAACTTAAAAATATTAAATTATAAATTAAAATTGGTAATTAATGATTATTATTAATCGTTACTTACAGTTATCAATTAATTGGTTGTGCAAACAAAAGATTCAGTGATAAAATTCAGTTAATATTGAAAGTTTGAAAACAGCAACTAAGCAATAACAAAAATAGAATAAGTATAAACTAAACAATAAAGGACAGAAGAACTTTAATTTCTTCATGAGCGAGATCAAAATTTTTCGAGAAAAAATAGACGGATTTCTGAGGCATCGTATATCTGCAGGAAGCTTATTAAACAATTTGCAGGATGTTATCGAATAGGAGTTTCTGAAATATGTGGTGTAGAAAATAAGAAATGCTGACAACAGACTCGGAAAAACTACACAAAATATAGGTGTAAGCGAAGGGTTTTGCATATAGCCACTTCTCATAAAGAAAATTTTCAAGACTTTGAAGTAGTACATATGATTTTCTGGGAGAATTTTCAGAGCCCTAAATAGTTCCATTGTCGTAGTTAATCGATTGGCGCCACACACTATTCTCATAGCACATTTTTGCAAGACTGCAATTGGTTGAATTTTCGATTGATAAGCGCTTTCCCAACAGCTTATTTCGTACTCTAACCTAGAGTGAAAAATTCCAAAGTACACCACTCTCAATGTTTTATTATTCACAATCGGGCGATAAAGACTACGAAAGGAGGAGCGCAGATATCGTTTCGAGGTTGAGATGTAATCAGACCAACTCCTAATTTGGTCAAATAGAATACTCATGTAGTTCCTCTTATCCTTTCATAAACTCTTTCCTCGTTATACGAACTTATGCGTAACGAGTTTCCCATTTTTACTGCATCGCTGCTGCTCCGCTTATGGGGTTGGGCAATGTCACAGACCGCAGAACGTGTCTACATACTGCTCGGTCCTGTAAAGCTTCAGTGGTTAGCCCTATGCGTTATTGCGCATTTGCCATCTGAGAAGTCCAGGAATTCTTTTTCCGACTTCGTTTTCTTACAGTTGGAGTGACCGTAGCCTTTTTAACCGGACTTTGAACGTAGCAATACCACCTTATTCTATTCCTCTTAAGCTGTTCGGTTACCGAATTCTTTATATGTAGACTTCCTCTTATACGCGTAGATCTAATGCAATCGCGTTTAGTGACTTCACTAGACATCCTTAACATTTTCATTTCTGCTGTCGTCATTTTGTTTTTAAACGCTTCGTACATTGTCCAGCACTGTGAACCGTATATAATAGCTGGTCTAACAACCGTGGTGTAGAGTTTCTCCTTTAATTTAAGTGGAAATTTTCGGTCGCAAAAGATTCCCGAATTTTCCCGCCATTTCATCCATCCCACACTCACTCTGTGGCTTAGTCGTCGTCACATTTCGCTTCCATGTTAACGATTGATCCCAAGTACTTAAAGATAGTGCTTTTTGGAAGAACTATTCCGTCTAACGTTATATCCGGAACAGGTCGCAACGGATGTGCAAATGGGCACGTCAAATGCTCCGTCTTTGAACGACTTATTTTAAACCCGTTTCTCTTTAGCGCATTTCTCCATGAATCTAAGGCGTTCTGTAAATCTTCGACGTTATCGCTAAGTATAACTGCGTCGTCAGCGAAGAGAATTGGCGTTACATTTGCTTCGCGCATGCAGTCTTTTAAAAGATAGTCGAATACTACGTTAAAGAGGAAAGGGCTAAGTACGCTTCCTTGATGCACTCCGACATTAACTGGAAATTCTCTCGTTAGTCCAGCAGAGCTTTTAACCGCAGTTTTCACCTTTCCGTACATGTCTTGCATTATTCTAACATATGTTTCCGGTACGTTTTGAGACCTCAGCGCGGCCCATATGAGATCCCTAGACGCTCGATCGAATGCTTTCTCGAGGTCGATAAATACCATGTGTAAGTCCTTAGATGAATCTCGGTGCTTTTCCATTATTATTCATAGGCTTTGGATAGCGTCCACCGTCGACCTTCCTTCACCAAATCCAAACTGGCTATTATCGAGCTTTATTCGAGAGTTTGGATTGCAGGCATAATATATGTCACAATGACGAGCAAAATTACCAGCATGATAGTTACCAATATCACGAGATTGCAATGACTTCAGAATAAAGTAAATCAGTTTCGTTTTATTACTGACCGTGTTCCGTAAACCAAATTCGCAGCTTGAAAGCTAATTTCAGCAACTTTGCCGACAAGACATGCCATATGATGTGTGGTATCAAAACGTCTTCTCCTTTGAGAATTGATGCTTCGATGATGTTGTTCATCATCAAAAAGACGTGGATGGTTGATATTTCGCGACATTACGATGACCAATCCGACTTTAAATTGAAGTGTGTGAAGCGGCAGTCCGGGCAATTCCAGAGAAGTTAAAAATTCGGTTGGATAGGTGACGACATCATCCTGGCTAGTAACGATTTGTACGTCATCAATTCACCAGGAATTTTGCTTCGAATCTTGAAATTCAACTCGTCGACATGAATGATTTTCGCAACGAAAGGTTAGGGAACACCTTCCGGATGAGTTTGGTCTCATTGGCGGTTTAAGTAATCCGGACGTTCGAAATGTTAACAGAGGCTTTCCCATCGCAAATGCCCAGCAATACTTTTGAAAATACTTCTCCGGATTTGTCGTTCTGCGAATTAACACGCATGCTTGTACTTAATTTGAATACCTCGACGTGTTTCCGCAAAAAGGACAACTTCGTGCACTGACAAGGTTTTGTGAAAATCACTTGATAGCAGAATCATCGCTCCGCCAAACCGGTGTTGATTGCTTTATTGTTCTTGCATCGTTCGGTCTAATGCCGCCAACGTCTTTTGTTCGCTATCGTAGATTCATCCCAAACGTTAAATTTGCATTCTTGCATAACCTTTGCCATATCACAGTTCTTCGAAATGTTGCTCGTTGGCATTTCATTGATTTGCATATTCAGTGACCACTTAAGTGCTGTATTAACTTTTCGACCACCTGCCAACAATGTAGCTGCAATTCCTAATAAAGCAAGGCGAGTACAATTTAATTCTGCATTATTAATTCACCAACCATTCCCAAAATCAATGCGATCAAAGAAGTTTTCCAGTTTCACCGAGAGCGTTTAAGAAAAAAATCCATCCAGTTCCATCATCCCCAGCTTTCATAAGAGTATCGCATGCATACGAATCGTATTTTTGTTGCCGATTCAATAGCGGAAAGTTCATTCGAAGTGGTTCTCTCAATGCATTGCAATCATTTGGTTTTTTGTATTACGATTCTTGATTGAATGTAGATATTGTGCATCGGATGATTGGGCGCTTTCATGCCTAATTGAGATAATAATCTGATATCACCAAACACATGTCCTCAATTATTATCAATGCCTTGTTGTGAATTTTTCCGCTCACTGCAAAACTGGATTTGATGTACTAGTACGCATCTAATGCAAAACATCACCAGACATGTCATCCTTGTAATTGGTCCAGAAATCAATCGGTTTCAATGGGAAGTACTCGTATATTGAGATAACAACCGAAAATAAAATTCGTATTTAATGAGCATTTAAGACATTTTGGCAATGAGACAGAGAAATTTTTTCAATTTATGAAATGAATCTTGATTTACAATTTAAAATTAAATTAAAACCAATCGGAATGTATTGTCGGCATCAAAAACGTGCGTTGACAGATCGTGCAAGTTGATCAACTGTCAAAATAAATTTGTGCACGTAGCGTCATCAATTGGAATGGAATCTATTGGAATAGATATAAAATAATGAAATAGGAAAAAATCGTTTGCTTACCCGCGTTTGAGCAGATGCTCGAGAACAAACCTGGCTAAACAACTGTACTTAGAGGCAAACAAAGCGTATATTCGCAGTATCTAGCACGCACGCTATTGGGAATCAAAGACAGTCGTTGGTTCTGGAAACTAGTTAGAACTCTCAACGGCTCTTTCAGCGCTAGGGGCATTCAAATCGATGCTCACGTATTGGCAGAACATTTTGCAAGCCTATTGAATCGACCAAACTGCTTAATGAATCTGCACTATGCGCTGCCGTATCAGGAAGATATCACTCTAGACCGTATAATAACAACACAGGAGGTCAACATCGTTGCATTCTGAACAAAACGCCTGGAGAAGACCGTGTTTCCTACGAGATCTTTAATTATGCTACTGAGCAATTCCTGGGAAGTCTTACGGAAGCGTATAATTATATATTTAATACGAGCGAAATGCCAGAAGGTTTCAGAAGAAATATAATTTTCTCTATCTTCAAGAAAGGCGATCTCGAGGATCCAAATAATTACAGAGGCATTTCGTTCCTGAATTCAGTAACAAAAATATTCACGGGGATAATTCTAGAACGCCTAACAGAGTGGATACGTCTAAATAACAAATAACAAATAACGCTTACAAGCCTCGCACGATCTTATTTAGACAAGGGCAGTAAATTAAAAGTGTTTTTTGTTGGTTTCAAGCCGGCTTTTGACTCGACAGTATCGACAAAAATGCTGGGAGCGATACGAAGTCTCTATAAAGAAAACAAAATGGCGTTATGGGATGGAAAGAAAATATCTAGCTGGTTTGAGTCAACAATGGGAGTGACGCAGGGTTGTCTCTTGAGTCCTTTACTATTTTCAATATTCCTAGATGACCTCACAACTTTTTTGCCTGGGGGAATTGTAGCTTTAATAATGTCAATATTACGCTTCTGCTGTGCGCTGAAGACATCAGTACTGCGGATTGTGGAACCTAAAAGTTAGTATCTCCAAATCCAAAATAATGGTTTTCAAATACAGGTTTGGGTGATACCCACGAGAAGAAAAATGGCATTGGGAAAATGAAGAAATTGAGAAGGTGAAGGAGTATAGATACCTTGGAGTCATCATCACACCGAGACTATAATTTAGTAAAAATCTACAGGAAAAGCTGAAGGAGGGGAAATAAGCAATTAATTCTAACTGGAAAGGCATTCTAGGGAGAAAAAAAACATTGCTCTTTGCGTGAAATATAAACTGTTTGAATCTGTAATGACGTCGATTGGGGAATTTCACAGTATGAGGTAAAGGAGAAGCTGTTGAGATACTTCTCCTCCGATATATTTGTTTACATTAAAGATGCACTTCAGTTACATATGTAAAGTATTTGAGTTACCAAACTATCGGCTTCCCAAAATGGTTCCTACACACCTTCTATACCGAAAACTTCAATTTTTTAATGAATGGGCCAGGTTAAGTAGCGAGTATGATGTCCCAATACTGGAAGGGAATACTTCATGCTGGAAGAGCGCTCTACACACGTTTCTGGTTAAAATCTACAGTTCAATCCGTGGTAAATATATAGAAAAGGCACAACAAAGCGAAATTAGAAGCACATACCGAATACTCCAATATGACCTAGGAGGAAAGAATTACAAGTACTTTATCGACTCTTATAGCTTAGATAGAATATCTACTATATTTAAGACGAGAGGAGGGCTTCTTCATCTTAACTTAATGCCCTATAGATCAGAGCGCAATGTGGAATGCTAGTTATGCAACCTACGGGCGAGAGAGGCTGTACTCTACTTTATAGGAATCTGCCCCGTATTTAAGGAGATAAGAAGACACTACTTCGGGAAAAATATTTTACCGGGAAATAAAGTGATTGCACGATTAAATGGCGTTCAAAATCGGACAGCATTGATTGGCTACACAAAATCAGCTTTAAAATATAGGCAGCAGATATCAAATGAAGCCTTATGAATAAAATTATTTAAAATATAGAATTTCCTGAAGTTTTAAAAAAAGAATTCAAGATTTGTTTATGTTATAATATATTGTATATACATAAGTTAAAGTTTTTATAAAACTCTCTTTCTGGATGACGGCTATAGTTAATGCTTATATTATATGTATGAAATACACGTGTGAATTGTTAAATATACGAGGGCGGGTCAATAAGTCCGTGACTTTTGGATTAAAACACAGATTTTTTGATAAAAAAAAATAATTTTATTTTTCAACGTAGTCTCCCTTGAGCTCTATACACTTTGTCCAACGCTTCTCCAATTTTTTTATCCGTTCCAAAAAAAATGATTTGTCGAGGTCCTCAAAATAGGCCTTTGTTTGCGAGATGACTTCATCATTGGAGTCAAATCTTTTTCCACCAAGCCATTTCTTCAGGTTTGGGAACAAGAAGTAGTCGCTCGAAGCCAAATCTGGAGAATAGGGTGGATGAGGGAGCAATTCATAGCCCAAATCATGGATTTTTGCCATGGCAACTGCACATGTGTTTGTGGTCGACTGTGAGCAAACGCGGCACCCATCTTGCGGAAAGCTTTCTCATGCCCAAGTGATCATTCAAAATTGAAACCACTGAGCCATGCGAGATCCCTACGGCTTCCACAATCTCTCGCACTTTCAATCTTCGGTCGGCCAACACCATATCGTGAATTTTTTCGATTGTTTCGGGTGTAGAGACCTCAACTGGGCGTCCAGGACGTTCGGCATCTTCAGTGCTTGTACGGCCACAACGAAATTCAGTAAACAACTTTTTTACCATTGAAATCGATGGTGCAGAGTCCCCATAGTATTTATCAAGCTTAGCTTTGGTCTCGGTAATGGTTTTTTTTTCGCAAGAAATAATGCTTAATAAGCACACGAAATTCACTTTTTTCCATTTTCTCCTCAAATTAGTGAGTAGTCTGATAAAAATAGCTGTCAAACACAAACTAACTGACGCAGCAAGTTTAAATTTTGACAGGAGTCAACTGACAGATGCCTGTTGACAGGAGCAGTGTTGCTGTTTCAGTAAAGAGGTCAGAAATTCAAAAAGTCACGGACTTATTGACCCGCCCTCGTATCCTAATACAAATAATAAATAAAATAATTTTTTTTTTTTTTTTGGTTGGTAGGTGTGAAAATCTTCATAGACACTATGAATCCGTTGCTCATAGTAGTGTGAGATTCTTACTCACTAAAAACACGCCTCCCTTCTTATCGACTACTACTAACTAACCTTATCAAGTAGTTTCCGTTTCAAATAACGTTCGCGTGGGACAGGTAGCTTTCCAGCAAAAGCACCTGTTAGTACCGCTATTATATGCGGATAGTCCTTATCGCGCCAGATCGAATGGTCTCATTCTTTGTAATCGACGCACTAAGTTTGTCTCGTCCAGAATTTGGAGTATTTTATTATTACAATGACCATGAAGACGAATACGGAGTTTGCGAGCAAAGTTCATTATTTCGTCTTCGACGGTAACTATTCCTAAGTCTCTGTGCATATCACTGTTTCTGATATACCATGGGGCGTTCACGATTTGTCTTCGAACTTTGTTTTGATAGCCTTGGAGAATATTTCGGTTGCTTGGTTTAGTACAACCCCAAAGTTGTATACCGTACGTCCAAACGGGTTTAAGCACTTGCTTATAGATGAGCAGTTTGTTATGTATGCTTAACTTGGAATGTCTTCCTAGTAGCCAGTACATTTGTCTGAATTTATTTTCAAGTTCATCACGTTTCTTCTTAACATGCGGCTTCCATTTCAGTTTTACATCTAGTGTCATTCCTAGATACTTTGCTTCATTTGCATATGGTATTTGTACGAGTTAATGAAAATGGGAAGGTTGTTTATTCTCCGGTAAATAAAATTAACATGAGTAGATTTGGTCTCGTTGAGAACAATTCGCCATATCTTTGTCCATTCATAGATTTTATCCAAAGCCGTTTGTAGCTTTCCAGTAGCTAACTCGACTGAAGTATCTGTAGCTGTAGCTAGTATCGCCGTGTCGTCCGCGAACGTGGCTACTATGGTACCTAATTCTTCCGGTATGTTTCGAGTATAGAGTAAAAACAATACCGGACCAAATACACTTCCTTGCGGAACTCCAGCAGCGATCTCTTTAAATTCCGAGTATTCGGTGCCATGTTTAAAACGAAAAATTCTGTTTTCCAGGTACGATTTCAGAATCGTATGCAGCTCTCTCGGAAGAACCTGACTTAGCTTAAAATTTAAGCCTTCATGCCACACCTTATCGAAGGCTTGAGACACGTCAAGAAACACGCTAGAACATATCTTTTTCCCCTCTAGGGCTTTCTCAATTTCATTCGTAATTTTAAAGACCTGGTCAATTGTGGAGTGCTTAGTTCTAAAACCGAATTGATGATCAGGAATTAGACGCCTTTCTTCAATGATCGGTTGAAAGCGCTTCAATAGGAGTTTTTCAAATATTTTAGATATTATCGGCAGAAGCGATATCGGTCTGTAGGACTTTTTTTCATTTAGAGATTTGCCTGGTTTCGGGACCATTATAACTTCGGCAACTTTCCATTGGTTTGGAACGTTTAATAATCTTAGCGCTGCATTTATAAGTTGGAGCAGTTTGATCAGGGCTTTCTTTGGCAACTCCTTGAGAATTTGACCTGTTATCAAATCATAACCAGGGGCTTTGTTATTTTAAAATTTTTTAATTGCTTGGTTAAGTTCTCGTAGGGATACTGTTTTTATTCTAAAACTGTCCGGTGCCGTAATTATATTATTAGAACCTCCTGTTAACGCCTGTCCATCAAAAGGCTTAAACGTTTCTTCTAGGTGCTCGGCAAATAGATCCGCCTTCTCTTTATCTCCTTTTGCCCATTCGCCATTATTTTTTCTTATGGGAGGAAATTGCATTTGAGACTTTTTGATTCCCTTCATGGCTTTCCAGAGGGAGTAATTTGAACTTCTTTCGGCAGTCAGACCTTTGAGATATGTAGAGATATTCCGATTTTTGTAACCTCGTATTGCTTCCTTCAACTTGTTGCATAAGTGGTTTAAGTATGTTTTATGCTGGGGAGCACGGGATTGTTGCCATCTTTTGCGCGCTCTCCTCTTTTCTCTCACCAGTTCTTTTATTTCTGGCGAATATTTTATTTCATTACTTGCTTTCTCTTTTCTTTTTGGAGTTGGAGTGTTGTTCCAGGCAGCGTTCTGCAGGACTTTGATGAATCTGTTGACTTCGTCTTCTATTTCGTTTTGTGTTTTTAGCGACACGTTTAGAACAATATGTTCATTGCAGTAATTTCTAAAACCGTCCCAGTTAGTTTTGTTGTTAGTTAATCTAGGCGCAACTTCTTTCTTAATTAAGAGTATGCTTAGTGTCAAAATGACTGGTGAGTGATCTGAGGAGAGATCATAACTTTCCTCGACGTTTGTAGAAAATTTGGCTGCTCCCTTTGTAACAAAGAAGTCTACAAGATCAGGGGTCTTTGTTATATCCGAAGTCAACTTTACATTGCATTCCGGCTTCATAGAGTTGTCTGCCTTTCGTTGAATTACATCTTGAGCCCCAGAAGGTATGTTTCGAATTTAAGTCACTACCAATTATAAAATTCGGTCCGAGTGAATCAAAGATACCTTTAAAGTCATTCTTTTCTAGCTTGCATCGCGGGAGATAATAAATTGATGCAATGTTGTAGTGCAGGTGGTTATATTTTACGCGAACCGAACTTAACTCCATTGCATCGCATTCAATCTTCATATTTATAGAGTGTTCAATACAATCTTTAATGAACAATGACGATCCGCCTCTGGCATTTTTTGATGGGTGGTATGCATGATAAGCACAGTATCCCTTTAGTTCCACACGAGGTCCTTTCCTCAAGTGAGTTTCAGAAATCAAGCAAATGTCAATATTGGCTTTTTGTAAGAACACTTCCAGTTCGTCGAGTTTTTTAATAAAGCCGTTTGCGTTCCACGTCAATATTTTAAGCACTTGTTTCATATTCATGCTTGGAATTGAGTTTTACGTATTTCTTTCTCGAGATTGCACAATTTTTCAACTAGAAGTTTATTTGTTCTGGCTTGCTCCTCAAGAGACGTGAGAATTAGGGAGAAAACGCGAGCCACTGGATCTGGCGTAACACTGCTTTTTTTATTTCCTTGCAACGCAGCTTGTGCATACGTTAGCGCGTCAATCGGTGGCGGATTTTCCTTTGCGATCTTTTTTTGTATATCCTTCGACTTTACCGCGACGGATTTTCTTTCTTTCTTCTTGCCTGTTCTTTAGCAATATTAGGTTTATTTGTGGTTGCGTTTGGGTTTGGACGTAAGGTTTTTTTAAGCGTATCGCGCCTTTTTTGGAGTTCTTTCGGCACTTCACATCCGCGATAGTTTGCTGGGTGCTTTCCTTGGCAATTTATGCAAGACGGTGGAAGTTCTTTATTTAAGTTGCACTCTTATGAGAGATGTTTACCGGCACAAATAAAATAATGACATTTTTAAACAGATCGTGAATGAACACAAGAGTAGTAACATAAGTAATTTTATTTTTTTATAATTTGACTGGAATGATTTTTTTAAGATTTATCATTTTACCGAAAACATAAAGAAGACTACGCCAATCCATCATTTGAATCTTGAGTAACGGTCATTAGTTCATACAAAAAATTCCATGTAAAAAGCATTTTCAGTTTTTCCAGAATTTTCCGGACAACTTTTCCAATTTATTTTTTTTCCGCAAAAACCCTATTCGGACTAACACGAACGATGGAAATAAAATGAGTCAAATGGATCTAGCGCTTATCAACGAACAGCAATTATCTTTCACTTACATAGATATATTATGAATATCTTAAGGCAGGATGTTATAAGCAGATAATCTATAAAAACAAATTCAAATTCAAATAGATAAATTCCCTTTCTTGCATTTATTAATTTTGAGAGAAATCAAGTACGAGTATTCTGTCATAAAAAAGCTCAGCATAATAAGGTAAAAAAAAGAGGAATCTTATTTTCAGGAGAGATTAATAAAAGTAAGGTTATTCCCAGAATTCTGATTTTCTTAGAAAACAAGAAAGAAGAAAATTCGTTTTAAGCTCTAAAAGGGTTTGATTTTCCACGTACAGAAATTGAAACAAAAAAATCTTAAATGTGCTAATTTTCTTTGAAATCCTAGTGGATGGCCGGTTTTCAAATTTTGATAAGCGAATTGCCATTTGCATGCTTAAATTTTCAGGGTAGAGCTGCCCAATGAGCCGTGTTCTAACATATTTGATAAGCAAAATGTGAGTAACGTATTTGTCTTGCGTTTGTATGAACAATTCCTAATAAATTCATAATAAATAAATCATAGTCACAGGCAAAAGGTAGACCAGAAGCCACGATATTATAATACGAGTAGCTTCGTATTTTTAGCTTCCAATTAAATTAAATTTTTTTTGGTTGTTATCGGACCGAGGTGACCAAGCTATGGCTTCTTACTTGTTGATTAATTTATTGGGAAAAATTACCCTCAGCTCCTTCATTGCATCTCTCTCTCTGTATGCGGACTGGCCCTGACTGGCTGAAGTTGTGTTTTGTTATTGAACCCGTGAAATTGGGGTACTGTTGGGGTACAAATAAATTGTCGATGGTTAAAAGAATAAGGGTGGTTGATCTTTCGGGCAGAAATTACACACCACATTGCCGTTTTGAACAATGCAAACGTATTTGATAGTTGTTAGGGCTCAAGTATCTCATGTTCGACGCTGCTCCATCAAGGTCGGTAAATATCTCACAGAGACCTTTGATGTCCAGAAAGGATTTAGACAAGGCGATGGGCTGTCATGCGATTTTTTCAACATCGTACTTGAAAGAATAGTGCAAAACTCACGAGCAAATACAAGAGGCACAATCTTTCAAAAGTCCGTCCGATTACTCGCATACGCCGATGATATTGACGTAATTTGAAGAAAAAGCGTGATGTCAGTGGCGCCTTCGCAAATATTGAGACGGAATCGGCGAAAATGGGCTTAGCGGTCAATGAGGGCAAAACCAAAAAGGACACTGAACACCGACGTCTCGAACAGAACGTCTCCTTCGCCAGGTATGACTCTAAGAAAGTTGAGGACTTTGTCTACCGAGGCTCCGGTATGAATTCAGACAACGACATCAGCGTTGCGATCGAACGAAGAATAACTATTGCCAATCGCTATTTTTTGGGCTAAAAAGGCAATTGACTAGTAAGGCCCTCTCTCGAACAACTCAAGTTACCTTATATAAGACCTGAATAATCCCAGTCCTGCTCTATGGCACAGAGGAATGGACATTATCAAAAATGGATGAGGGCGTTCTTGGCTGTGTCGAGAGGAAAATTCTTTAAGTGATTTTCGGTCCCGTCTTCATTGACGGTGAGTGGAGGAGAAGATATAACGACGAGCTTTATAGACTGTAAGACGACATCGACCTTGGAAGAAGAGTGAAGATCCAACGACTGAGATGGCTGTGTCATGTAGAGCGGATGGTACGAAAAGTCTTCGAATCCGCCCCCAAGGGACAGCTCAGTAGAGGAAGATTGAGACTTAGGTGGCACACGCAATTGGAAGGGAACCTCAGCCAACTTAGCGTGCGATAGTGGAGGAAGCTAGCAAAATATCGAGCTTACTGGAGACGCTTGTTGATTGAGGCTCAGGTCCACCCCGGACTGTAGCGCCGCCTATCTTTTTAGATTAAATACATATCGGGTCATGTTATTGTATTCTACGTAAAGTGTTCTTCTAGAATCTGAACACCAGAATATATCAGAGCAATAAAGTAAGATAGGCAAAAGTAGTATTTTCACCAATAAGAGCTTCATCCTTGTAGGGATAAAGTGCTGAGTAACCCATAAAGCACGAAGTTCACCATACACCTTACCGAAAGGAGCATTTAGACATAAGTTATTGTTATACGACCAATCTGAGATTCGATGAAGATCTATATGCCTGTGTGTCATCTGCGAACATACGAATCGAGCAATGTTTGACAAACTTAGACAACTCGTTTACATAGAGGGAAAAAAGTGTTGGTCCAAAGATCGAACCTTGTGGTATTCCTCAATTAATTGGCATATAAGACGAAGATTGCTAGCCAACTATAACATTTTGCTGGCTCCTTTCTAGGTAAGGCAGACAGAGACTCGCAGAAGACAGTCAGAAATTGAATTTGTGCTGACGTTTTGAACGTAGAAAATAATGGTCTACAGTTTCAAATGCTTTAGATACGTCGAGAAGTATTGTAAACTTATTTGATTTGCAATTATTTACTGTCCGATTTCCTCAACAACTGATAGTAAATCGGTTTTGCACCGATTGGGCCGGAAGCCAGATTGGCTTGCACAAATTGAATTGTTAACTAAGAGATACTTTTGCATTTGCACGTAGACGATTCGAAAACTTTAGAAGAAGAAGAAGGAGTGGGAAGATCGAAAATGGTCTGCGTTCTTTTGATTTTCTCTTTTTCGGGATCGGGATGCCTGTTGCCTCCTTCCACTATTTTGAGAAACAGGAAGTCGTTATTATTGCATGGTTATTAAATATGTGCGTTATTAACGGAAGTCACATCCTACTGAGAGGGGGTTGTTCGTGTTGAAAAAGTTATATTCAGCTAATTTTTTGCAACATTACCTCCCTTGACGAACACATCCCAAATTTTCTATTGTAGAAAGCCCGCTTGGTAGCTTAGGTTTTGCATCCACCTTATTCAGCGCTTGAATGCATTATCTGCAAAATGCCCTGCGTTAACCACTGTGTTGAAAGAGGTTCGTTGGACCCTTTTTTTATCGGAAGGTGTTTGTTAAAAAGAGATACAATTCTATCTTGCGGCAAATTCGCTTTGTCATCAACTAAGGGCATTTGGTAAATGCGACCCCAATTTGTCGTGAAAACATCTTGTTGAAGTGCATTATATTTTATGTTGTGAAAGTCTCTTAATGTTGTTGTACATTAAGTTCGTTGAATATTAAATTGGAATTATAGAAAAACTAGGTCATGTTATGAGAGCCTTCAAGTTGAATATAAAATGAAACCTTTTCTTTATCAGATATACAGATTCAAGGGTGGATGAAGTGAGTAGGGATCGACGTATTTACTGGATTCATGTACTCAAAAAAAGATTGAGCGAGGTACGTTTAAGATGTTACGGTTTAAGTCGCCACACATGATTGAGAGTTATTTGCTCTTTCAATTGCTCAGAAACACTAGAGTTGAGCTTCCGTTTTTATATTTATTAGAGTTTTCGAACAAATTAGGAACAATGCGAAAATGTTACCAAATGGAGCTATTTTGTATGGAATCAGAGTCCAAAAACATGCTATTTCTAGGTTCTTTAAATTTTTTTTTTTCGGATTTATACCTCATTGACAATTAAATGCTTTTCACTCTGTAAGCAAACCTCAACGGAATATATGAATTTTAATAAAACACATTTGTATATTAGCTTCCCCGAATCGATATTAGATTATTCATTTACACCCAATTAATTAATTGCACTTAGGTAAGACAATAAAGCTACATAATTAACGTTTCCACAAATAGAACTAATGATAGAAGGTGTACGTAATCGATCAACTACTGAAAAAAAAAACAATTAGAATTTATAGGGCTACCAATTGTACGTTAATCCAGTGAGTGACTACTCGTACAGATACAATGGCTTTAATCAAATATAGATACATATGTGTGCATATGTGTATAGGACATTGCACTACCCATTTTGACCTGCTTTAATAGGATTGGAGGTGATTTATTAAAATTACGCGTATTTACAGACAGCACTACACTAGAGTCCAACCATTTGACTGGATTTATCGGCTCTGTCATGGTATCTTCTGCAATTTGTAAGTTGGCATTACATAAACGTACATATATTAAAAACATATATAAACACAGAATATACTCGCATGTACGTGTATGTTGTATGTCGAGTTTGGTGGTTGGAGTTGCTGAAAAAGCCATAAAACATGGTAAGGTGAAGGACTTAACGTCAGACTTGGAGGATGTCAATTATCTGGGTTATATTGACTCCACTTATGAGTTTTATTTTTCTATCTAGCAAATGCAGAAGTATTTATACCAGATTTAACCAAATATATTGGGTATTGCACCCAAATCTTGGGTGTTTATTTACATGCCTTATAAGAGCGTATTAAGGCGAAGTTACACTGCGTGATGTAAAGAGTTTTGCACCTTATATTTCCATAGATACGTATTTGCGCAACCCTCTACTATCACGGATATGACGGATTCTCTTCCAGATTTTTAATCATTTAAACAAGGAAATCTTTAAGTTTCAACAACTTATTATATACAATCAGGAATAAGAGTATGTTTTATCAATATCTGTGGTCAGTAACGTAGTCGTCCCGGGCATTAACTCCGAATTTTGGACGTTGCAATCACTTCGATAAGTGAACAATTTAATGTTGGTGAAAAAATTCAAATCGATTTTTTCGCCCCATAATGTCACCGTTCCAGTAAAATAGCAAAACGCCCGAATCAAAGGGAATATTGCGGCTTTAGACTTCAATCAATCGACTCCACTCTATCCTGCAGAGTTGGCATCTCTCTTCCCTCCCTGGGGTAAGTTTGACAAACAGAATAAACTTGACGTCCGTAACTATCGTGTACATAGTGCTTTTTCTGATTTACTTTTATTGAAGATTTAGAAAAATCCGAACTTTCTCCAAAAAATCATCCCTAGCGACAAGAAACGTTTTAGGATAAATGACTTTGTTAATAGGCAGAATCGTCGCAGCCAAAGAAATTCCAACAATATTGATTGTTTGCGAATAAATTGACTGGCGTGGCTTTCGGGCCGCAGATATCACTGGACCGGAATTCTTTCCAAGCGAATCGGTTACAGTCAATGGATTATCTTTCAATTTTAACCATCGCTATTTTGAGAGAATACGAGAATTTTAACATAGCGGCTCTACATGCTATAATATGCTCATTGGACATCAGAAATATCCCTACCGTCTTTCTCCTATACTTTAACACTACTTAACTCTTTTCTCTGAGATTATGAAATTAAGTCTGACAGAGGAAACTTTCGCAAGGGAAGGAATATATTGGTTTAGAAGTAGTGAGATTATTTATGAAAAATTAAAAGAGTATCGGAGGCAGAACAGATCCCAGGGGTACAACAGCATATTTTTTTTTGTAGAATTCAACCCTGAAATCGTAAACGAGAATCGGCGATATTTGATGAAGGAGCCTGAATCCAAACTCTCTCAAATGAAGTATCATACTTTTGTCGGATTGATTTTCGTTTAATTTTTCAGCGAAACATACCATCAAATCAAATAGGAACTGGATGTCATGGAAACATCAAATCACCAATGGTTGCAACCTCTTTTTTGAAGTTCATTTCAATTTCCAATTTATATGATTGAATTCGGACAGGAAATTGCAAATTTAAAAAGTACAATGTAATTGAATAAGAAAAAAGTGAAACTTGAATGTTTAAATGTTGAAGAGGCAATTTGATTGTTAATATCTTTTACGTTGCAAAACATTGAAAGTAAATGACTGACTGCAAAGTCCTTCAATTCGCAATATAAATTACTTTACTTAAATTAGGTGGCCCTACAGTTAGAGGTGAACCTGGGCCTCAGTAAACAAGCGCCTCCAGCCAGCTCGCTGTATCTAGTTTCGCACGCTAAGTTGGCTTGGTGCGTCACCTGAGTCACGGCATTACTCTACTGCGCCATCGGGAGCAAATTTGAAGATTTTTCGGAATGGAGCGTTGATGTTCATCCGAGCCATCTCAGTCGCTGGATCTTTACTCTTCTAGCTTGATTAATGTCGCTAGTTTGTCGTTGTATTCCCACTCCTCCCACCTTCAATACAGACGGAACCGGAAATCACTCGAAGCAGTCAAGAACACCCTCATCCATTTTTGATAATGTCCATGCTTCTGCGCCATATAGGGTTACTTTTATTGTTCGAGAGAGGGCTTTGCTAGTCAATTGCCTTCTTAGCCCAAAGAAGCAGCGATTGGTAAGAGTTATTCCTCGTTTACCTCAGCGCTGATGTCGTTGTCTAAATTCATAGCGTAGCCTAAGAAGACAAAGTTGTTAACTGCCTCAAAGTTATATCTGTCGGAGGTGGCATTTTGTCAAGTGGCGACAGTCCCAACAATTTCTGTACTCGTAGAGAGAGTGCGCAACGTAGGCAATTATCCAATTAAAGCTACTCTTGAGCAAGTCAGCGGCAATTTACAGACATAACAAGACAGCAAAACAACTCTTAAGGGCATCCATGACCTACACTTACGAAAACACTCTCAAATTACAGACGACACTCGCACGCATCGTACCGACCAGTTTTTTGACGATAGTGATGGAAATGTTGACCGTGTGGAATCTGGCCGTCCGTGCATGGTACGAATGCCACAAGTTACCAAATTAACTGGATGGACAATTAAATTAGCCGAAATACAGTGAGCAAGCAGAAAATCATGCCCCGGGAGATGAATACCTGCAAAGATAGCATATTATGTATGTATAGACCTACCAGCCATTTGCTTACAGAAAGCATTGAAGCAGAAACGTAAGACGAAACCTGTAGCTTTGTTTCGCCAGTTCGTGAAAACGGTAACATACCAATTTTTTCGTTCTACCAACAGAACTTTAGAGTGTGTGCTCTCCCATCTCTCTATTCGTCTGAAGTCATTCCGACAGTTAAATGTGACCACCATCCAGCTTCTGCGATAGTTTGGTGAGGAGTCACCTACAAGGAGTCGCCGAGGTCAATATCCACGAGAAAGTTGACAAAAAGTCGACGAAATTTTGTCAAACGATTGTTTTCACTACAACACTTCACAAATAAACCTAAGACTTTTCGACAAGACTCCGCTTCAAATAATAAGGTAAAAAAACAACTTCAACATGACTCAAAACCCATATTCCGAACTTATTTGCAATGGATGACTGACCTAGCCTAGACCTCAGTCCATTAGATTACAGACTATGATCCGTACTAGAAACCATAGCCGGAGTGAGCGGCCAGACCGACTACTCCGTGCTGAAGAGCAAATGGTAACCATTTCGATTAAGTTGTTTCATAATTTTTAGTCATTAAGTGACCCAATAAAAATAAGCCAATAACCGTGTACCAGAACATTTGCTAGTACTAACTATTTTATAGTTAACGTGAAATCCAACTGAAGAGAAGAATGCAATTTCAGTGGGCAAGATGTTGAAAGTACCAGCCAAGAACCCCAGAAATATTTACATGCGGTTGTGTGTAATGAAATGTGTCATCAAAAGATACATTTGAGCCTTAAAATTTACTACCCTAAAGTATTTTACAAATTAATCAAATAAATTTTAATTTAAATAACTCTCTCTAAACTTCGATATTGAAATCAATTACATACACACCAGTAAATGAAATGTCCTGTTTCGATAAAAATAATATCACTTCCCTTAACAAGTTTTCTCTTGGCAATCACTGCAAACGAATATAACACATTGGGATTTTATCCCAAATAAAAGTTAATCCAATCTTCAAGACCACCATACGAAAAAAAGGGATTTAAAATATTTTGGAAGGATTATTGAATCAAGTTATCTCATAGAAAGCAGGATACAGCGGTTGCAAAATAAAATTAAATAAAATCCAGGCTGCACGTCAATTTGCGGTTATTTGCTTTCTTTCAGAACAATCTACACCACTT
Organism: Volucella inflata; assembly: GCA_928272305.1. Taxonomy (NCBI): domain Eukaryota; kingdom Metazoa; phylum Arthropoda; class Insecta; order Diptera; family Syrphidae; genus Volucella; species Volucella inflata. The sequence continues at coordinate 15,370,276 of OV743720.1, read as the reverse complement.
TAGCGCCAAACTACACTATATAATGTGTGCAAAAATCGATTGTCGTCGAGGATACAACCATTGAATTCAGTGGTTTGGAAAATTATATTTTGTAACGAATCCTCATCCATCTCATAAATAATGGAATTATGGAGATTAGATGTTGCGAGTATTATCACTGAAAAATAGTAAATGAAGTACGTATGGATCCGCACCCTGTGGGAGCGTCCAGAGTTGTAATACTGTTAGCCTCTTACAGGATCAATTACATGGGATTACGATAATTGTTTTGGGACTTAAACAATGGAAGGCCTTAACATTGAATGAGAGATACCAAAACACTTTTTAATGATGGTTAGTTTTCCTCTTATTAGTTTATACGAAAGCATCGCGTTCTGATGATTCCATTATGCTTTGATGTAGAAGCTGTAAAGTTTTGCTTTACGTGAATTTCCTTAAACTAGGCAAAATAAGCTTCTACATCAACCTAGGATAAGCTTTAAGAATTCTGTCCATCGTTGATGTGGTCCTCACATCATCTAAATAACAGATGTCTAGGTGTTGATCACCACACTCCCACCGATGCATTCATAGCAAAGCCAAATTTTGCTTCAGCAAATTTGTCCAGCATTCAGCCTTAAAATTGCGACATCATTTGGAGAGCGTGAGGGCGACTTTCTTGTAGAAATTGTAATTTTTCAAGAATTGGGGTTTGCTAACAGGGCTTAAGTCAGTAGCCTGTTACCAGTCAAATCTTGCTTCATTCAACAAGAATTAAGTCAGGAAGTGGTGAAACTAACGGCAAATGGATATTGATAGATGTGTGAAAAAACCCTTTTGCCACACAAGAAAAAGTCCCTTAGGTCTTTGAAAACTGCTCTTGCTAAAGATGGGCACGTAGCAGAATAGAAGCAGAATACTACAAAACATGCCTATCCGCAGATATCTGTTGAAGAGCTTTATGAAGTACAGACAGTTGTAACAAGGTATGAAATTATGTGTAGCCTTGCATACGCGTAAATACGAGTACGAGAAAATCTGCCCGACATTAGGATCATTTATGCTGCTATATAACTAGTACGTACAATAGCACTATACAATACCCTACGATAAGTTCAAAATGCTTTCTTCCTCTGTTAAATGAGCTCAAAGAATAGACAGGACATTTGGACACAGACCCTTTCGAATTTGAATTACCAAATGAACGCAAACCTCCTAGGATGATGAAAGTGCAATCAAATTGAAGTTAAAGCGTCTCCTAAGTAGTGAAATAGACAAATGATGTTGCCAAGGAAAAAGCAACCTGATAGATTGCAGAAACTGGTAGGTATATGTGTTTTACTGGCTGTTTTCTAAAGAATTTAGCAAAAGGATAAAGAAACACATCTATCTAGACTTCTTCCTGGCCAGAATTGAGGTTGATCTTCGTCCACATGGAAGGGCTTCTTTTACCTGATAATGGAATATTGGTCATCCTCACCGTCAAAATTTTTTAACGAATAATGCTTACAGGTTATCAACTACGAGTGTAACTTAATTAATGAGTTTTTCCATCAATTCCTATCTCTATATGCTCCTGTTTGGGATTCGTAGACAGAGCCATATTTTCTTTCAAAATAAGTTACGTTTGCAGCCATTGAAAGAGAAAAGATGGGTTCAATGTTAACAAGGGGAAGCAAAATAAGAATACACATATGCTGTTGCTTCAGTTCTTAAAAATGGTTATAAACGAATTTGTAGCACGGAATCTGTGTTAAAATCATTGTCTTGGCTTACAACGATACTGAACTTCATGTAGGCGGTAGAAGTGGAAGGCCTGAATAATCATTTAAAGGCAAACCAATTCATGTAAAATCGCAAAGCTTCGCAAAAGAATATCACCGTAAAACTCTCAGAGCTATCAAGGCAAAAGATATTACAAAATAACAACCCAAAGTGGGTTGTCGACAGACAACTTAAAATGTTTTTTATCTGTTCATTCGTGGCGACACATACCGATGCTTTAAATGAACAGGCAAAGATAACGAAGACAACATTATCGAGGTGTAATAAACAATAGAAATCGAACAAATCACAATGACAATTGATTATGTGTAGACAATGTGGCAAATAATATCCCGGACTAGCTCTGGAAAACATAAATAAAACGATTTCTGTGTATTTTTTGGTATTTTTATTCGAAATATTCTCGTATTGATTCAATACACATGTTAAAGGGGAACTCATTTTGCGGAATTGTCTTCGGTGTCAGTGTGAAAGCTGCTTGTATGGTCAGAATGTCGTCAAAAAAGCATCCTTTTAACTTCAATTTCGGGAACAATGAGTAGTCCCACGGTGCAACATCAGCTGAATACGGCAGATGATTTAACACATACACTTGATTTCGAGCCAATAACTGATAAACAATGAATGCTGTGTGACTCGGTGCATTATCGAGTAACAAAGACCATCTTTTTGGATCGCAATATTCGGGTCAGATACGATGGATTTTTGCCATCAAATATTACAAAACTTCAAAAAATTATGAGGCGGTAACAGTTTCCCCAGTTGGAACGAATTCTCCATTTCAGGAGGCGTCCGAATTGAAATTGGCTTTCCTGTGTATTTGTCATCCTCCAGCGTCTCTGCTTCCCAAAAAACATTTATGCCAATCGAGAATAACAAACTGTTCTACTGAAACAATCATCTCGGTACACCTGTTGCATCAATCGGAATGTTTCTGATGCATTTTTACTAAGTTTTTTGATGGGATTTAATGACCGCTCTTAGTGTTATTCATAAATCATGAAATGCTAACAGATATTAGAGAAATATTCGTTATTAAAACGCATATTCGAACAAATAGATGGCGCTCTTGGCTGCTGAGTTATGGCTCATGTCCGGAATATTTTATGCCACATCGTGTTTGTTGAAGTTACTGCAGCTTTGTCAGATTAAAGGAGATCATTAAAGCAAAAGGATATAGGTTAAGACACAGACTCAAGTCCAAGCGTTTAAGCTACAAATAAATTTTTATAAAATGACTAGGTTTCTTTGAGGATTTTTAGACAGCATTCACAAACACGAACATTAATGGCGCTGATATTCATGTAATTTTGATTTTGTACAATCTAATATTCTACGAATAAATGTAAAATTAGTAACCGTATGATTGCATTTAAAGAAATTAGAATAGTTTCTAAAACTCGATTCTATAGGCAGAGTCTTCAACATTATTACCCCTTTGACCACTAAGACCCTCTGCAGAAGTTAATCGCTCCAATCCGATTACGCCAACAACATTTTTCTTCGGCTGAATTTACCTTAACAGCAAAAAAACTGTTTTACAAAGTATTACGTAGGCACGTGATTCGGTGCCTTTTAGCATTTACATGTTTAAATTTTATATGTTTTCATCAAGTGATTTCAGGTCTTTTTTTTTGGCAAACGGACTTCACATTCATATTTTTCATCATACTGGAACCAAAATATTTTTAACAAAATACTTTTGGCCAGATTTCGGCCAGAGTTCAGAGAAAATTTTGTGCAATATGCAGTGAGTCTGCTGTTATTGAGTTCAGAAAGTTCCTCACTGAACGATTTTTTAGGACGATATGTTGTCCCATTCATTCGAAAAAAATTTGAATTATATAAAAAATGAATTTTTAAACTCTTCCTGAACGTCCTTGCTAATTTGCAAGGTGGCAGTTCAGGTCCATGATCCTGCTACCTGTCATCAAAAGTGCAACACTACCACTCCCTTCGAGGCTATAAAAATCTAAGCGATGAACTTTTCAGCCATTGTAATGGTCTTAGCCTTCTTGGGAGTAGAATTGCTTACAGAATTCAATTGCTTTGAATGTTTTTTGGTCTCTGACGGATAGCAATGAATACGGGTCTCATCAAGGGTAAATCAACGTTGATTTCCTTCAAACACTGCTTCTATGCCCTTTAACCATTTTTATTACATTTTCTATAATAAATCTGGTAAACAAGAAAAAAAAGTGATATAAAGCACATGCAGGAGTTGCACTTTCAACTAACTTAAGAGATACTTACTTTAAGATAAACATGAAGGAAAAGAAGTGCACTTTACCGCACGGTACCATCTTAAAATATTTCATTATGCATGTAATGGAAGTCAACTTGCGTTGATACTGCCTTGGATTGGATAACATTATGTTGAAATGTTTTCTTTTTATTATGGTTGTTGCTTTATGTATGACTACATTCCATACGTGTTTATCTTTATGAAAGAATTTGATTAACGATGTAGTCTAGGATAGTTTATTTTGCCAATGCTTCTTCTCAGATACTCGATTTGTCATTACATGGCATAGAGGGGGATAGTACGTGTTCTAAATAAATTATGTCTATAAGTGAATTATACCACATCAATTGGAAAATCATCCAGCAGAAATGTGTTAAGTTACCCAAGACAGTAGATTTAACTTCCTAACATTACTCTCATCTAGAAATTAACCTTTCACTGTGACTTAGGGCCCTAGGTTGTGATGCGATACATTATTTGTCTTTTGTTGCTCATATAGCACTAATCTCATCACATGCATATGTATGTATGCTGTAAATATTCCACTATACACTTGAATGTAGTGGGCTTGGCACAAACAGTAGTGGTGTATTTGACTTATATACAAAAGTGAGGTATCTATATATTTAAAGACTGTATGATGTATATTGAGAATGGTGACACAGTGATAAAAGACAACTATGCAACAGTTGAAAAAAAACTGTATTGAATTGAATTGAATGAAAGTCGCCCAACAGGCTTGTTAAAACAGTGTCTTCTTCTTATCCTTTTATTAACCCTTTCCTCGTTATACGAACTTATGCGTAACGAGTTTCCCATTTTTACTGCATCGCTAATGTCGCAGACCGCAGAACGCGTTTACATACTGTTCGGTCCTGGATCGCTTCATTGGTTAGCCCCAGGCGTTGTTGCGCATTTGCCATCTGAGAAATCCAGAAATTCTTTTTCCGACCTCGTTTTCTTACAGTTGGAGTGACCGTAGTTGATAGTGCCTTTTTAACCGGATTTTCCGCAGATCTTCTTTGAACGTGGCAATACCAGCTTATTCTATTCGCCTCAAGCTGTTCGGTTACCGAACTCTTTTTATGTAGACTTCCTCTTATACGCGTAGATCCACTAGACATCCTTAACATTTTCATTTCCGCTGCCGTCATTTTGTTTTTAAACGCTTCGTACATTGTCCAGCACTGTGAACCGTATATAAGAGCTGGTCTAACAACCGTGGTGTAGATTTTCCCCTTTAATTTAAGTGCAAATTTTCGGTCGCAAAAGATTCCCGAATTTTCCCGCCATTTCATCCATCCCACACTCACTCTGTGCTTTACGTCGTCGTCACATTTCCCTTCCATGTCAACGATTGATCCTAAGTACTTGAAAATAGTGCTTTTCGGAAGAACTATTCGGTCTTACATTAACTATATATCCGGACAGGTCGCAACGGATGCGCAAATGGGCATTTGCTTCGCGCATGCAGTCTTTTAAAAGATAGTCGAATACTACGTTAAAGAGGAAAGGGCTAAGGACGCTTCCTTGGTCTTGTAGTATTCTAATATACGCTTCCGGCACCTTTTGGGACCTCAGCGCGGCCCATATGAGATCCCTAGGCACTCTATCGAATGCTTTCTCGAGGTCGATAAATACCATGTGTAAGTCCTTAGATGAATCTCGGTGCTTTTCCATTATTATTCGTAGGCTTTGGATAGCGTCCACCGTCGATCTTCCCTCAACAAATCCACACTGGCTATTATCGAGCTTTATTATTTGCCGAAGACGTTCGTTTAAGACTCTTTCGACGATTTTCATTGTGTGTGACATAAGCTTGATTGAATGGTAGTTGTTGCATTCTCGAGTGTCACCTATTCCTTTGTATAATGGTACCAAGAAGCTACTTCTCCAATGATTCGGCATAGGTTGTCCACGTTTTAATTTATTTAAAAGTTTCGATAGCCATTCGCTGCCGACTCCCTCCATCTTCGACCAAAACTCTGATGGAATGTTGTCTGGTCCCGCCGCTTTCCCCCGTTTCATTTTTGCGATTGCTATACTTATTTCTTCGATTGAAAAGTACGAAACTTCCTCCTCGAATAGACCAGCTGTCGGCACGATATCACGTGGAAACTGTTTGTTAAGCAACTCCTTGCAGTATTCAAGCCACCGGTCACAAATTTCCTTTTCATTTGTTAATAAGCGACCGTCTGCATTTTTTATGTATTTCGGCGAGGTTATTTCCATCGAATTGTTTCGCCTGTGAGCACCGAGCTTAAAAATATTTGGCACTGTAGTATTGGGCGACGTTTGAACTTCTTGTATAGCTGGTCTTCTTTCTGCCGATCGTGAGGATATTTGTTCCAACTCCTGGTACAGGTTTTCCGCTGCTGCCGCTCGAGTTCGAGCCAGGACTTTCTTTGCGATTTTTTTATGACGCTCGTATTCAAGATCCAGTCGAGCTTTTTGGATATCGTCGCTCCGATCGCATTTTGTCCACCCTTGGAATGCACTCTTCTTGTCGGCCACAGCTCGTTTGGTTTCGTCATTCCACCACCATGTTTCTTTGCCGACGTGATGGTATTTCGATATAGTCCCCAGATGGGACTTTGCGAGTGTTATGCATTCCTCGTGCATGCTGTTCCACATTTCTTGCGGGCTAAGTGAGTCTGCTATACCATTTATATTTTGAAGTACTTCTTTAGCCAGTGTGATAAATCTTGCGCTTCGTTCCTTCCATAGATTATTCCACCGGATTTTTGGCTTTCCAAACGATGCCCGTGTTTTCGGTGGTTCCGCTGTGAAGAATTCTGTAATGAGCAGACGGTGTTGGCTTACTAGCGATTCTCCAAGTATTACTTTACAGTCCTTAACACGGTTTCTCATCGACATTTTGCAGAGGTGATAATCTATTTGTGTTTCGTGGCCTCCGCTGCTATAGGTGATAAGATGTCGTTGATGTTTAATAAACATTGTATTTAAGATGGTTAAGCCGTAAGCCCTACACGCTACAAGGATGTCTTCGCCAGCTGAATTTCTGGTTCCAAAGCCTTTACCGCCGTGGCAGTCCTCATAATCAACATTTGTTTCTCCGACGTGGCCATTTAAATCTCCGCCTACGAAGAGCATCTCATCGATAGGTATATTTCTAAGCAAATTACCGAACTCTGAGCAAAATGTATCTTTTTCCGATTGGTCGCATCCATTTTGTGGGGCGTACGCGCTAACAATGTTCCACGTTTTATTGTGTATGACGAGTTTAACACTCATCAAGCGGTCGCTTATTTTCAAGATACCATAGATGTTGTTTAGAAGATCCGCTACAACAACGATTCCAACACCGTTTCGTCCATTGACCGTTCCATGGTAGAACATCTTAAATGTCTTAGTTTTTAAATCTAGAAAACGCGCTTTATTTCCTGTATTACACCACTTCATTTTCTGTACGCACAGGATTTGTAGAGTTCTGCGACGCATAATCGCTTCCAGTTCTAAACTTTTGGAGGTCATCGATCCGACGTTCCAACTTGCAAACCGAAGTTTATGAAAATATTTTGGAAACTTCATTTTGCCCGCCCCCGGAATCCGTCGGGCTCTGACACAAGCACTTCTGATTGCTCTGGAATCACCCGAGTGCGTTGCAATCGTGGTGCCCAGCGGGGTAGTGCTATTAATTGCAATCATTTCCATGAAGTGTATCTAAAGTTTGAGTGGTTTGACATTTGTATGCTCATTTCGAATTGATTGACTGTTCTTTTACCCCACCGGTAGTCTTCAGACGTGGGAACCCACTGATTGCATACAAACTTGTGGGAAAGTTTTAAGGTGTTTAAGTGTCACAGGCTCATTTTTGGTGTCATAGTCGCCTGTATATGATTGGTGTCCCATTTAGTCGCCTCTTACGACAAGCTGGGACGCACTGCGGCACTATTCTTTATCCGATGCCGCACGGACTTTGATTAACATGCCACAAGAACTAAGTTCAAACATGTAGATAATGGAATTTTTTATAGTTCAAATCAAATATGGAAATTTTCTTTCGCAGAAAGAAAAATACTAAAAAGAATTGAAATGAAAATAAAGAGGTTTTTCTTTATTGTAAGCTAAAGACGACCGAAGCCGAACTCTTTGGTAAAGCCAAAAAAACTAATGAACTTGCTCGTATAGTTCGAATATAAACCATAACGAAGAAACGCTGATTTTTCTATTCTTTTACGAAAACGAATATATTTTACTGAATAAACACCAACACAAAATATTCCTTAGGTTCCGACGCTTGTTTTGTATTCCTGTAATGGTACAGACAAATGATTTTTCGTCTTTTATTTGGAGTATGTAACGCGTATAATTACATGTAATATTTAATATTCTTCCCACCTGTCCGCATTGCTACTGCGATACTTTTAGGTTGGTAGATTTTCGAATCCTATTTTAAATTTACTCGTACCTTAAGCTGTTCTACACACAAGCAACTTCAAGGAAAAAGAAAATTGATGAAGGGTTTTCCTTTAAATGCGTCCTGTTCCAAAAAGGAATTGTAAGGAGTTTAATAAGTGATGGAGGCATCCTTGAAGTAGGATTAGTCATCTGTGACACTTGGTCGGAATGGGTTGGTCCTTGCCACCACTGCAAGAACCCTCATGTCTCGTTCTCAAAATTATCAGAAACAAAAATAAAACAAGAATAGATACAAAATGAAGAAAACAACTTTACTTTTCGAGTATATTGACTAAACCGACGAAGCTAAAAGAATTAAACGGAGAAAGATAAATAAAGAAATGACAAAAAAAACAAAAAAAAAACACATCTTAGTGCCATTACCACTTTGCACCACCACTGTGCAAGACAAGGAAACATTTCATTAAAACTTATAAGCCGCTTGCGAACCTTATTCCTTAAATCTAAGACTTAAATGACACACTTTCCGACGTACATAATAAAATGTTATGACATGAAACAAGTTGGATGTTACTGCTGAATTGTTAATTTTATTTTATTAAACCTACAAGTTCTGTTGGGCTACTCTTATCATAACTACAACAAACCATAATGTATGACACTATCAAAAGTGCCATAGATTTTATTATTGGCGTCGATGTCAGCTCATTTTTAACAGAATTAGAGTTCGTGTGAATAAGTAATGGAACGCTATAGGTACTCCTATGCATTTTGGTGAAAGACATGATTCCTTAAAAAAAGCAGACGGTCCATCACCTGATGGGTATTGACCGTGAATCAACACAGAATTGGACGATTTTGAGTTTTCACTTTTACTTTAAGGAAACCGGAAGACATCGGGGCTGCTGGGTTAACGCGCTAATGTAATTACGCGCCTTTATTCGCCAATTTTTCATCATTTTACCGTTCATCATGGCACGCTTCGTTAGAACGAGTTCTTCAACTAATGTGAATGCAAGAATGAAATAGAAAACAAATCACTTCGCTCACGCGCTCGTTACAAATTGTACTGCACAAATGCTAAAACTTGAAATAAAATGCGTGCTGCTGTGTTCTAGGGTTAAAAAAAGTGTTTTTGGATTATTTGGATTCCGAGTGATTCGTCGATAGAAAGTTCCTAATGCTGCCGAGCTGCAAGCTATTGTTGATAATTGGTCTGATGGAAATATGTATTGATGGGAAAGAGAACTTGGCCAACTCGCAGACGCCGCTAATATTATCATAACGCTACCCGATGCCGTCGATGCTATTAGTGACAATGAAGAATTGGACGACAATACTCACACATTCGAAACTGAATGTGTTTACGATGATACAAATGAGCACATGCTATCGGGCTGTGAGGATGATGATGCGGATGCCGAAGGAGAACATGATACGCCGATGCCATCAACGTTTAGTGATCATGGGCGTTAAAAAATACCGACATCAAGGAAGGCACAAAAGCCTTCCCGAATCGATGAAGGAATGAAAGCAAAATGGTCTAGTAGGCAAATTTATCATTTCGATAACATTCCAAACGATGATACATCCACTTCATGCAAAGCGTTGTATGAACAGATTGGCGCCATGAATCCTATTCAGCTTTGGAAAATCTTCATTGATGACAAGGTGTTGAACCTTTCCACCAACCAATATGCTGCGGCCAACAACTGTCCATCATTCGTTACATCAATTAGCGAAATGAAAAAATTATTGGGCGTGTTGTGTTTAACCTTACCACACACACAAAGTTATTGGTGAAATAAAGTCTTTGTGATGCGCGCTAATAAAGAATGCATTACGAGGCACAGCTTCAGACAAATCAAACAATTCTTTCACGTGTGCAACAACTCAGCATTAGATCTGAAAAACAAATTTTTCAAAGGTCGCACCATTGAACGATTTATTGAATAAGAAATTTCTTCAATTCGTTGTATTCTCTCCCAACCTTTCGATTGATGAATAAATGATTTCCTATTACGGCCGGCATTCGTGCAAAATGTTCATGAAAGGAAAACCCATTCGATTCGGGTACAAGTAATGGTATTTGGTACTTGTACCAATTCATTTCATACGCTGGTGCACCGGAACAGGAGGACCAGGATTCGGGCTGGGAAAAAGGGTTGTCCTATCGCTTTTATCGCATCTGGTGGACCGAGCCGAGAACACTGTGACGTTTGAAAACTTTCTCACTAGTCAGAAACTAATGACTCGTTTGTCAAATAACAATGGATTAAACCAACCTATTTTTCCGACACAGAATGGATGAAAGACAGATTGTACTCAAGTCTTTTCCTGTCTGTAATGTCATATAATGACATGAAAGTAAATGTGGGTTCATGGAAACCCAGACAGCTCCCTACAAAAAAATTTATCAAAAAGTTACTAATTAGAATAAGTGTTGTATATCATTTCACCCGCTGACATGCCAAACATTCCCACGCTTATTAAATTGCCACAAGTAAATTTCTACCGAGAATTATTTAATAAAAAATACAGTTTTCACTATATAATCCTAGGATTGGCAAAGTGGCCTAGGTAGGCCATTTCAATTTTGGTTAAACAAATAGAAAATATTAGAAAAAAACTTCATGAGCTGTACCCAGTGGCCTAGACAGGCTAGCAAAATACCCTGGAACATGATTTGTTTGCAATCTGCGTACATCAGCAGCGAAGATTAACGAGCGAATAGACTTGTGCAGCTAAGTTTGATCCAGTAATTCGTGGTATACGAGTACTTACGCAGTTATTTTTATAAATTTGCTTTTTAACCGGATATGACATCATAAGACGGAGTGAATGTGTCTTTCTTGGGTGGTAGGCATCGTAGTCGCCTCATAGATGCACAAATTCGCGAGCATGAGGCAAAATTTGGTCGAATACTGCGCGACGGAGAGTGATGAAGAAGATCTGTTAGCTGGGGACGATGATTATGACTACTATGATGTTGACTACGTTGCTGATGATGATGAGGGGTCGGATTTGAATTTAAAAAAAAACACAGTGGCGCTGGCAGCCCGGCATGGGCCATGGCCTAGCTTCTTGTCACTCATTTGTTTTGCTCATGTTGTCATTTTTGTCACATCTGAGCGGGGCCTACGGTTTATCGCCGAGTCCGAACTGCACTCCTCAGAAGCATTTTCGTAGGCAATTTTTACTTTCGGGAGTTTGCTATTTCCCGCCGAAAGGGTGATGACGATTTGAAAAATTGTTGGTGACCCAGCGTGGAATCGAACCCAGACTCTCCGCGCGATAGTCCAATGAGCTAACTATCGCACCATCGCCATCGATATTGAATTAGAACTGGAAATTGAGGAAAATATGGATGAAATCGAAGCGAATGTTGAGGCAAAGTTGACTTATAGTTATAAATGGTGTAAGTCGTCGTTTGCTTGGTGAGTCATTAAGAGTCTAAAAGCGGATTGGAAAAAGGAGCAGCCAATGTCAAGAGCACATCATTGGAATCGGTTGACCAGCCATATACCTATCATACCTGCTGGTAATTTCTTGTCAAATACAATTGGCATTTTTCGGGAGATAATGACCCCGGAAATGGTAGATATTATCATGCGGGAGACAAACTGAAAAGCAAATGGAATGGCGGAATGGAAGCAGGGCATTCAACAGATAAAATAGAAATATATGGCTTGATTGGTTTGCTGTTATCATTTGCCACATTCCATTGTAACAACATGACATCAGAAGGATTGTGGGCATTTCGGCACTGTGATATTTATAACGATACAATATATCAAGGCCTGGTGAGTTTGCGATTCGAAAACCAAATACCCACTCAGATGTTAGATTTACACCGGAAAACTTCCAAATGCAGTTCGCGAAATGAATTAAGGTGCACGAGTGGTATTGGATATAGTTCACAGGTACATATAATTAGAGCGACAAAGCAGTATATTGCGATAACTTTTTCACGTGCGTTGTAGAGTACGTGCATGCAAATATTATAAAATGTTTGTGCCGCTGTGTTTTACTTTTCTTGATAAATATGTGAATGTCGTCGTACCGTGTCAAGGTAGACAAATATGTTTTATTGTTCTCAACTGAAATAACTAATCAATGTAAGTCACAAGTCATTTTGGACTATAACGACAACAAAGCAGGGGTCGGCACAATCGATCAGGTGGTACCCAGATACAATCGCAAACGATCAACAAATGCTTGGTCATTGGCTTTATTTTATGACATGCCTGATGTGGAATTTGCAAAGCCATTGGTAATCCCAAATATAGAAAGGCGCGTTGGTATTCCAATGATATATGACAGACCAACAATCAGATTGGCAATGCGGAAATTCAATATTTTTTTTGTAAGTATATCATCACACATATTTTACATATACCACACCAATATATAATGAATTATCTCTTTACAGGAGCCACTACCAGATCTCTGGGTATCATCATCAACATCAGCAGCTACAAGACAGGTTAGCTTCCTGCAAAAACGAACGCAAAACCCGGTTCGCTTGCCATCGTTACAATACTCCAATGTGCTTGCAACACGGTATAGAAAATAAAATACATTTATGCAACGTTTGTCGGCTACAAGAAACTCCAAAAAAATATACTTTATATAAATGTTAATTTTCTTATATAATTTTTTTTTTTTTTTTTCAGTTTTTGGGGTAGTTGGGGGAGGTGTATTGGTCGTGGATAGTTGTTCTGGATTAAGTTTGATAAGAGTGGCTATGTTTGCACGTACATATATTCGCCTGATCTCGTACGATGGAATCGGTTTTGGGGGGTTATGACTTTGCCCATCGGAAGATTTTATTTATTTCGTTGCCTTTAAAGTTGGCCTCAGTTGATAAAGCATGCTATTGTCATCGTTTTTTCCATTCTTCAAAATTCGTTTTAAACACGCGTTCCGGTAAAGGCTTAAATAAGTTTGAAAATTTGGTTTTGAGGGAACCATGGAGCTGTTATGTTATATTCGGAAATGAAAAGAAATCACACGTATCCAAATCTGGTGAATACGGGGTAAATCGGTAGCTTTTATAAGCTTTTGGCCTTAAGATCGGTTGCAATTATCGTGTAAAATCAACGAATTGTTCTTTCCCAAAACTGACTATTTCCGATGCAAACGCTTCAATACAGCCAAATATTATTCTTACTAACACTCTCCACATTTTAAATTTCAAGAAAAAAAGAACAATGAGCATCACTTTGACTATTGTCTGATATGGCAATAGGCTGAGGTTACTGGTGTACTAAATGGCCTTAACACGCACCTCAATACATATGTGTATAGGTGGACTCTCCTTCTCTACTGTGAGCTTAAAACGCCTAAGTTACCTTAACAAATTGTATACATACTTACGGAAATCAAATACATAAATGATGCCAGTACTTAAATCCATGGACAGCATAGTATCAATTTATATGCAACTTGCGTTTTTATCTAAATTATGAGGTTATTCTCATTTTGGGGTAAAACGATATTAAATCACTTTTATATCACTTTAGGATTAGAGCTTCGTCCCTTGCTTTTCCCTTCGCCTTTCTTTATAGACTACAAATTACGGTTCTGCCCGAAAAGAAAAATTGGGAAAGAAATAACCAATATTAATGTGTAATAAAAATTTAATGCACCCAATTTGCACCATTTTTCAAGCTTGTCCTTAATACTTTGTTTTATTAGAAATACTTGTAACCTCGTTGCATTTCCTTCAAGCGTATAAATTCCTTTTGGTTCCATTTGAAAAATGTTTTCTTAAATAACGATTTTATAATGCGTCTACATAAAACCGTGCTCGTGCTACATTTTCTCTAATACTCGTATATTGCCTTGATTGTCCACGTTAAAATGCCGTAATCCAAAGACTGCTTTGTTATGGGGAGATTATAAAGCAACCTTAACTCGCACCCTTGAATGTGTCATCACAGAGTGAGTTTGTTGTGAAGATTTTCAACAATACAATAATATGTTCGAGGACAATGGAAATATTTGTTTTAAGGGTAATTGTGTGTAAAAGCTTTTTAGCTGCAATTAAATGCTGCATAGTCTCTTTTGAAATACGAGTATGTATGAATACAACTTCCCCTACATAAATGCAATCTACTCTGTCATGGCATACTGAAAGTGCAAACATTCAAATGAGATTTCAAAATTTGATTTAAAGAAGAATAAAAGCTATTAAAATGCTCTATAGCAGAGCTAATATTTACTTGATGTGGAGTTTGAAAGTAAAATAATTTTTAAAATGTCCCGAATCTATGACTGAAAGCATTAGACCTCTATTCTTTTTCTGTTGTCTACCACTTTTAACTCAATGCTTTTCTGGAAGGCTTCTCCTCCTCAGGCATCTAATAAGTGGGGTTTATGAACACTCACCCTTTAATATGGCAATTCTCTAAATGTTGTAAATATCACCAAGACATAAATTATGCACTTAAGAGTCCTTTTAGTAAGAAGTTGGGACATCGGGATAACTTCCTTATCTCAAAACTAGTTGTGAGAGAGACGTCATTTTCAGATAACAATAGACACTCAGATTCCCATCAAGACAACATCTAGAACACTTGACTCTGAGGACTCTGTCAGGGAGAAATGCTATGACCTCCTGACCATATTTTCAGTATGATGTCAAAATCATATTCCAGGACTTCAAAGCAACATCTTTGAAATTAACATTTCCATCGACCCCGGACCCTGTTTTTTTTTTTTTTGGTAGGGTAACTAACTTTTTAAGCAAGTCATATAGACAAATAGGTAACTGAGACCTGCGTGGGCTACTAGAGACAACCGAAAACAGGTCTTTGCATAATGATGAATGCGTACGACAAGTGTGTAAAGTCACAAAAAAATGGCAATTATAAGTATAAAATAGGAATAAGAAGCATAGACCGAGCGAGAAGATTCCGCACAAAATTAAGATCGCTGCGAGATCTACGAGTACCAACTTCAGGATATGGATTAGTCCGACGACATAAACACTGTCCGTATATTTTGCAAGAATGCTTAGTGGCTGGCAGTCGCCTTCTATAAAAAAGCAATCGATACAAGCAAACGTTTAACGACACAAATGGGCATACAACTCGGAAAATAAAACGCATGCTCTTCAAAAAAAACTTATCTTGCGAGTTCTAGTACATGGACCCAAACTCTGGACGACACAGATATTACCTAAACACTTTCGAGACAAAAATTCCATGCCGAATTGGCCTCTTATCTGAAGAGAGCGCATCGGAACGAGAATGTAACCACCAAATCTATAATGGAAGACTTTTTCCGCAACTTAACTATAGACGCACAGCACTGACATAAAAGTAGACTGCTGTCAAGACTACAAACCTTATACAGACCGTTTACTGATAGATATACCTTAGAGATCATGACATTAAAGTCGTCGAACAAAAACCTACAAACATTAATAGAAGAAAATTATAGGCCTGCTGTATGTTTGTATTGGAACAATAAAATTCGAGCTCTAAACACCAGCGCAGCCGAGCAACTAGAGGAGGCCCAAGACAGCAGCAAAGCAGACACAACCGCCATCCACGAAATGCGATGGGATGGGCCGGACAAAAAGAATATGAAAAACTGCGACATCTACTACGGCAATTGCTATCGACGGCAAAAGCAGCGCTTATTTGGATGCGGATTTGTTGTCGGAGGCAGACTAGCAATCCGCATCAAGGCTAAATTCACCAAAATTAGCCTCATATGCGCGCATGCCCCTACAGAGGACAAAGATGACGACACCAAGGATGCCTTCTACGAGCTCCTTAACAAGACCTACGAGCAATGCCCTAGCTATGACATTAAAATTGTCCTCGGTGATTTTAATGCAAAGCTAGGAAGAGAGGGTATCTTTGGTGGAACAATCGGAAAATAAAGCTTGCACAACACCACCTCCGATAACGGATTCAGGCTAATCGACTTTGCGGCGGCGCGAAACATTGTCGTGGCTAGCACGCGGTTCCCACATCTCGACATACACAAGGGGACTTGGAGAACTTCTAATCAATCAACAGTCAACCAGATTGATCACATTCCGATCGACGCAAGACACTCCTCCAGTATTATGGATGTTCCTACATTCCGAGGAGCCAACATCGACTCGGACCATTACCTTGTTGTAGCCAAGTTACGGTTTCGGATATCCCAAACTACGCCAAGACAAACTAATGCTGTGAGAAAATTCGACGTTAGACGGCTACAACGGCAAGATTTAGCCAAGTCCTTTTCCGATCGAGTGTCTCTTAACCTCTTAAGAGGTCCAATGCCGCCAGCATCAAGCATCGAAGACCACTGGAAACACTGCCAAAACGCCATCAGCCATCAATCGTCCACCACAACGAAACCCCTGGTTCGATGATGAATGTCGGCAAGCACACGCAGCTAAGAAAAAAGCATGCGATGCGGCACTGCAAAAAAAGACAAGAGCTGCTCATGAGCTCTATGAGCGGAAGAGGAGAGACGAGCACCGGCTTCTCAGAAGGAATAAGAAAAAGCATGAGAAGCGATCAAGGAAATTGAGAGATGCTACTCCAGGAATGAGGTTCGAAAGTTTTACCAAAAGGTAAAAATAACATGCCGCGAAAACAAACCCCGAACCGAAGCCTGTAGAGATGAACAAGGGAACATCGTAGTAGAATCGCAGTCGATGCTGAGGATTTGGAAAGATCATTTCTGCAGACTGTATAACGGCGATGACGGACCAAATACCGCTGTCAGGCAGAATCAACCTTTCAACCTGGACGATGATGACCAACAATTCCGTCCACCCGACCTGGATGAAGTGAAGATAGCCTTATCGAAGCTTAAGTCCAACAAAGCTGCTGGAGCGGATGCCCTGACTGCCGAGCTCTTCAAAGCGGCAGGCGATGACTTGGTAAGAAGCATACACCAACTCATCTGTAAAATATGGTCGGACGAAAGTATGCCCGATGAATGGAACCTCAGCATTGTTTGTCCAATTCTCAAGAAAGGAGACCATCTGAACTCCGCCAACTACAGAGGCATCAGTCTCCTTAACATCGCATATAAGATCTTATCCGCCGTATTGTGTGAACGCCTGAAGCAGTTCGTCAGCAACCTGATAGGTCCATATCAGTGTGGCTTCAGGCCAGGAAAGTCCACCATCGACCAGATATTCACACTACGGCAGATCTTGGAGAAGACCCATGAGCTTCAGATCGATACCCACCACCTATTCATCGATTTTAAGTCCGCGTATGACAGCATCTATAGAGACGGGCTATATAGAGCAATGTCTAGTTTTGGCATCCCTGCCAAACTCGTCCGTCTGTGCAGGATGACGATAGAGAATGCACGCTGCTTCATCAAGGTCGGTAAAGATCTCACCGAGACCTTTGATGTCCAGAAAGGATTTAGACAAGGCGATGCGCTGTCATGCGATTTTTTCAACATCGTACTTGAAAGAATAGTGCAAAACTCACGAGCAAACACAAGAGGCACTTTCTTTCAAAAATCCGTCCAACTACTCGCATACGCCGACGATATTGACACAATCGGCAGAAAGCAGCGTGATGTCAGTGGCGCTTTCACGAGAATTGAGATGGAAGAGGGTTTAGCGGTCAATGAGGGCAAGGCCAAGTATATGCTGTCAAGCAAAAAGGACAACCAACACCGACGTCTCGGACAGAACGTCACCCTCGACAGATATAACTTTGAGGTAGTTAAGGACTTTGTATACCTAGGCTCCGCTATAAATGCAGACAACGACACCAGCGCTGAGATCAAGCGAAGAATAACTCTTGCCAACCGCTGTATCTTTGGGTTAAGAAGGCAATCGAGTAGCAAAGCCCTCTCTCGGACAACAAAAGTCACCCTGTGGAGGCAGGCCAAGACTCAGGTGGCGCACGCAAGTGGAAGAGGACCTCAGCCAACTTAGCGTGCGAAACTGGAGGCAGCTAGCCAGGGATCAAGCTGGCTGGAGAAGCTTGTTGACTGAGGCCCAGGTCCACCCCTGGACTGTAGCGCCACCTAAAGTAAGTAAGTAAGTAAGTAAACACCAGCAGCCCGAATATATTTCGGCAAATAAATTAAGTATTGATCAAAACGACCTTTCATGCCTTAAAATCGTCCGAATGACGGATAACGAAAATTCACTGCTAACAGCAGGCATAGATCAAAATGAGGCTGTTGAGGATGATACTTTTTTTGTGATCGAAGATCTGCAGGAAAAGGTAGAGGCGATAGGAGCGACTTACGAGGAAGTGTCAAGGCAAATGACATCATTGTGAACAATTTCTACTTCCGAAATGAAATAGTGAATTGGCGAATCGAACAACCGATTTTGGACGACTATCTCGAAATTCGTCTTAAGTTTGGAAAACTATCCAAACACGGTGGCTCGAGATGGGGCTTTATTATCAAAAACTGAAGCAAGTTGATCGGCACACTGTTCTCGGTTTAATCCACGTCGAAAGTTATAAAAAATCATCGCATGAAAATGCATCGGTTTCAGAGTTGACATATTTACACTGGTGTTGCCATATCTCAAAACTGTAGCAACTGTAAAAAAATCTGTAAAAAGCTTGTCCGAATCGTGTTGCCAAGAAAATCTGTAATCTTCTTTTATTGCGCTTCTTTCTTTTCAATAAATACTTATCAAAAAGTGCCTAAACGTTCGGAGAAAAGGCGTGCATTGCCTACGGATTTATTGATTCATTTAAGCGTCTTGGCTTATAGCACAAAAGCTGTCATTTTACAAAAGAGTTTATTCTTTAGACGGCGCAATCAAGAACAGGGAGTAACAAATTGGGTTTGCAACATGCTTGCCAGTAGGGTAATTAACTGTTCCATTGGACAAAGCTCGGCTAGAAAATCAGTGACCAGGGGAACCCCTCAAGGAGGAGTCATATCTCTACGCTTGTGTGTCCTGGTCATCAACGATATCCTCAAAAAGGTTAATTCAGTGGGTATTAGCGCCACGGCATACGCAAGCAGCTGTGGTATCAATGTCAACCCCTTCAAAACGGAACTGATTCTTTTGACCAAAAAATACAAGATACTGCAATTCACAATCCCAAAACTTAATGGAGTAGATCTATCCCTCTCTGACAGCGCGAAGTATCTGGGTGTAATTCTGGACAAAAAGCTTAATTGGATACTCAACGTAGCGGAAAGAATCAAAAAGGCATATAATGCCCTTTTAATATGCAAAAGAACTGTAGGGAGAATTTGGGGCCTAAAACCTGCTATGGTGTATTGGCCTAATACGGTGGTGGTGAGACCCATATTTACATATGGCGCACTAGCCTGTAGGAAAGCAACAAATAAGAAATTGATCTACGAGAAATTAGCGACGGTTCCAAGTACGGCTTCCATAGCCATTACAGGTGCGCTCCTACGGCTGCATTATACACCTTCCTGCACCTTATACTGCTAGACTTACATATAAGAAAGCTTGCCAGATTCGATTCACTAATCTGGGTCACTTTAAGAGCAGTAGCTCTGGACATGGAACGATCTTCTTTTCTTTTCTTTTTTTTGGGGTGGAGAAATGCTTTACGCACCATTAGGAGGTTTGTTGGCGTTGACCATCCCCGTGTATCTGGCTCTCTCCGCATGCTTTCGGATCATACGGACTAAAACTCCTCCCAACCCTGTGGCTTCTGACCCAACCCCCTGGGACCGCTCTTCGCATTACTTCAAGGGGCTGTGATCCTACACCCTTTCGGGTTTACGTGCTTTCCCGGTATTGTTCTTCTTCTCTTTTCATTCTTCTGAGAATATCTTCGACAAACTGGCAAATTCTTCCCCAGTTCAGGTCACTCGCCAGCATTTCATCCACTATGTTTTCTGGGTTGAAGGCACCAATGCAGTTTTCCAGTGCTGTGCGTTGGGCTTTCCCTCTTCTGAAAGCAAAAAGTGTGTAATGTACGTCGTTTGCTGGGGAGTCGCCGTACTGGCAGGATGGGCTATCCGTTTTGCCGATCCAATGTTAAAAGGCTATGAAATTTCCGTGTCCGGTGAGGAACTGGGTAACGAAGTAGTTGCCCTCACCGTGTTTCCGGTCTTTCCACTCAGCCACATTTCTTATCAGCCTTGCTGTCCACCTTCTTTAACGTTCTGAGATCCAGCGTTTTTGCCACTTCCGTATCGCTTGCTGCTATGCTTGGTCGATTGCCGCTTCCAATCCGATTTCCGCCTTGTTTTCGTGGACGTACTTCCTTTGTGCCGCTAGGAGATCGATGGGAGTCACTCCTGTGACTACAACGACGGCTGGTTCCGACACCGTTCGGTAAGAGCTAGCCACAAGTAGAGCACCACGCCTTTACACTGCCGCCATCTGCTTCCGGTGCTTTTCTTGTCGAAGTGCGTCTGCTCAGATCTCACTTCCATATAGGAGAATGGCATGCGCTGTCGATATTAATAGCCTGCGCTTGGCGTTGGACCACCTGTGTTCGCCATTAATCTACTGAGTGATGTTGTCACTCTAGAGGTTCTTTCCGCTGTGCACTTTTTCTGTTGCCAGAAAGTTAGTTTTGTGTCAAGCTTCAATCCCAAATACCTCACCTGCCTTCAGAGCCAATTTGGAAGTATATTTATGTCGGGATTTTCTTCTTCGTCAGAAGGACCATCTCAGTTTTCTCTGTTGCCAAACTAAGACCGTGTTCATCCATCCAGAAGGTTGTTCGTCGCAGGCAATGGCACGATCCTAGCGGAGCTACTGCCAGGCAATCCTATCTTAACGGATGAAATCCCTTCCATAATCGACTTCGATATTCCGTATGAAACAATATATCCAGAGAGAAAGGACTGGCAAGAAAATGCAGTAATAAGGCCAAATGAAGTGCAGTTTTCACAGATGGCTCGAAGACAGAGGAAGGAACAGGTTCCGATATCTTCTCGAAAGACCTAGAACTACCGGACACTAGTAGTGTCTGAATGCTTAACCATTATGCGTTTAGAACTGGGTGAGACTGTGCTGAGTGCCAGGACACTTTGGTATAGAGGAAAACGAGCAAGCGGACGAGCTTGTAAGGAGAGGAGGGCTGCACGACAAAAGTGAGGTTGCTAACATCAAACCACCCCTCGGACACGTCCTGACAGGATGCTGAAACACGCAAAGAGACTCAAATTGACAGATAGAGACATTTGTAAATTGTGTGACGATCTACAAGCGGTCGAGGACATAACTCACATACTGTGTGAAAGTGGGCAATATCCCGTAGCCGAAGGAAATGCTTAGGTAAATATTTTTTGGAAAACTTAGAGGAAATAGACGGTACGGATTTTAAAAGCTAAATACCTGTTCACGGGGCTTGGAGAACTTTCGTCGAAAATGTCAGTTAACTCCCTTAAATAAACATGTTAAACATAGAATCTTGCCTTAAGGAAACTGATTGAATTTCAATACATTTGATTCGTCTGCCTAAACATTACCTATATACACTTTCCGATTCAATTTTCATTTTCTGGAATCATTTGATTCTATTTTCTAAATTAGATTCAATTTATGACCGACTACCTCATTCAGTACACAATTTCATGCTTTAGAAAATCCTATAAGCTTAAAGGTACGAGTAAATAGGATTATGTTGCGAAATATATAATTACTTGGTGAATGCGCACATGTGAACCCCCTAAGCGTAATATGCTGCTGTTAGTTAGGCAAAATTTCAATCAATTCTCTCTTTTTGCTAATAATTAAAACACCTGCCGACGAATGCGTAGAGAATATGTAATTAAGAGCCATGACTTGAAAAGGCTTAAAAATTCGCCAGGATATGCGAGTATGTACAGAAGAATAATTATGACAGCCTGAAAGGCCAGAAAGTACATCAGTTCGAAGTCCACGTGTGCGTTTTTAGTTAAGTACACAGTGTATCGTTGATGACGAGATTGTTAGAAATATCAACTACGATAAAATACACACACAACCTGAGCAATATGCTATATATAATTTCAATTATTAAATGAAAACACAATAAATAAATAAGAATGATATTTTAGAAATTGATAAAAAAGTATTTTTGGCGTTTACGTCAGTATTTTTGTTTTGTAACAAAATGCCAGAGCTATAAGTTCACCATGATATTCTCATTTTGCTAATTTTGAGGGGACTGGGATTTGCCATACTTAACTCTAATGTTATTGTACACTGTCGAACAAGATGCCTTCAAAGTTGGTCTAAAGGACATGATTTCATAAATAATAAGAAGGAGCTGCTTGGACTTTTGAGTTTTTGAGACCTGTTGGAAGGTCCGGAGGAAGTTTTTCATACAAGCTATGAGGTTTCTGTGTCTGAATAATGTTAGAAATCAAAATTAGAGTCCTGTCATGGTATTGGGACGGTTGAGACACGGTATTGTCTATTTAATTCATAAATGTATCGTGTCGTGTTGTTATAGACGTCATTAAACTTTCTACTACTAAGAAAGGTATAACTAGTTCTTTTGCAAGCATTACGTGCATTTGAAAGGAGATGAAGGGCTGCAAAACCTATAGTGTAGGAAGAAAACCACATAATTTACCTACATACCTAACGCTGCATCAACATGGCAGTCCAAAGTTAAGGCGTTTTTAAAGAGAATGCTTAGATTTCTAGCAGTTTTATTGTATTTTATTCCAACATTGTTCAATAAAATGTTAGGGAAATAGGTTAAATCTAAGTTGGTTCTGCTTATGATGGACCATTTAGACTTTATTGGATTCAAAAATAGTTCATTGCTTTCGACCAAATAATAATCTTTTCCAAGTCTCTTTGGACTGCTTTCTAATAATTTGATATCGTTAGCATACATTTGTATATATTGTGGATTATCTTATTACATTGGGAAGTTCATTCATATACCGGGAGAATAGAAGAGGAACTTGAGGAACCCCACTTTATTAGAAGACAACCCATAAAGCAAAAATAATGTAGTGAAACTAGTGAAGACTTTAGAAAAATCAGAGAGTATTAGTAATGAAAATTGTTCTTTGTCCAGAGCCTAGGAAATATTTTCGCGTTTAAGATGGCTGATTTGTAACTGTGCGTTTTGCGGAAACCGAACTGTTTGGGTGATAGTAAATAACGAGTATGTGTGCTAAGGTAGATATTAATTTTTTTTTTTTGAATAATCCTTTCAAAAGCTTTGGGCATCATAAGACATCAAATCATTATATTTTGGAATTTTACGGATGGGTAAGATTTTCGCTTATTTTCATTGGTGAGGGAAAACCCCGGTCATCAGGATGGTGTTCAAAGTACGCGTTATAAACGGAAGGATATTGTGTAAAATAGCTTTTACAAAAACCGGATGTATTTCGTCAACTTTAAAAGCATTAGACTAGATGAAAAAAAAACATTCAAATTTGTAAGTCCTCTCAATACTTGAAATATAAAAGAGTTCGTCGAAAGAGTCTAGTGATTTGTAAGAAGCCAAGGTTTCTTGTTGAATTGTGAAGGGCTGGATACGGGACAGTCGTAAGGCTTGCGTTTAATGCGTTGACATCTATATTTTCATTACATTCCTATTTGGGTTTACGGATTTATATTTCTGTTCGATTTTTCCACAGTTTTCGTCGCTTTATATCAGAGCTTAGTTTGTTGCTATACATACCCTTTTTCAGCCTCGATTTTATTCACTACTTGATTTTACAATGATCAATGAAATCGGTGGTGTTCATTTAGTCTTAAGCGTTTCTATTGTGTATAGGCATGATTTCATAGTGACATAAGTTTGCCGATTTAATTAGTAAACCAAGGGCGCTAACCGTACTTTATTTTTTTTCTCGTAAGAGGAACAAATTAATTGAATATGCTCACTATGTTGTTTGGCTGAGTAATAAATAAGCGTTAAATCAATACTTCGTATGCTTTCTCCGAGTCAACTATGGTCAATATTTTAAAAATCACGAAATACAAATGAAGAGGATTAAAAATTAATATTAAAGTCATAGGTAAGTTATAAAAGGTCATGGTGGAAAAAACCGGAGCCGACAGTTTATCATAGAGTGGTAACTTGTCAGTCTCACTAACAAAAAATACATGCAACAACTTACTCGACTGTGAAAGAAAGTAAGTTGCTCTGGTGTTATTGACTGGTGACAGGTTGAATTAACTCATACCGACTTCAATCGTCCCATTATTTAACAAATTGCTGTTGATGTCACCACTAATTATTATACTGGGGGATTTGAGGGAAGAGCATAAAAAGGAGCAATATTAATAGAACTACATATTTGGTCTACATATGTGTATGTCATTTAAGTATCGCCATCAGATCGGCACTGGAAACTTCAGGTAAGACCTTTACGTATGCAAATAGCAGCCCCTTCACCTGTTCTACCATGCATATAAGCTCGAAAAGGCTTCTCATATCCCCGTTACGAGTCTCATCGTTGCGGCTAACTAAAAACCATGTTTCAGTGACACATATAATGCCAATTTTTGAACCTTCAAACCTTATAACTTATTTTGCGAGATAAGCTTTGTGCTTTGGCTACCCGAAATCCTTACTATTGAGATTTCCAACAAAGGCCACCATCTACGGGACTTCCACTATTTCAAAAAGAGTTCATTTAGTAAAGAATGGCTGCCTCCACAATCATGATACTGATGGGGAATACTTTGACCTTTTCAAACGTTTACACAGACAATGACGGAACTTTAACATATAAATTTGAAAACCTTGATGTGCGAACGTCCTTTACTCTGAAGGCAGCTAGAAATAAGGCAAATCATACAATAATTTATTAAAAAAGTAAATAGTTTTCACAGAAAGGATAACAGGATATTTTGTTATTTAAATTTAGTGCACTGATGAACATGGATGAAGCCAAAGTGCATGTTACGACGTCAGTAAGCAAGCAAGCTATCCTACTGAGGGACAGAAAAAATTCGCTGACCTCTAAGAGACATCGAGAAGTATTTGATTGTTTTAGCGGTAGCTTGAAGAGTCATGAAATCTGCAGTTATGCTGAGACAGTTGGCGAGAGAAAGTACTAGCTCGAGAAGATTGTTGGTTGATACTCAGCTTCACCTCGGGTCACTCGGTTGTGTCACTTAAATAAGAAAATTTCGAGAATGTATATAGGCCAATGTCAATAACACCGCTAAGGCTACCTATGCCTTTAAAGGTTCTTTCTCATTTAAGGTATTATAAGACCCCGACAAGGTATTGAAATGGAGCTAAGAAGTTGTTGTGTTGCTCTATAATCCACGAGTGAAACCACCTAACGAAATTTATTATTGTGTAAGTACGGGTATCAGAATGAAAGTTTTGCTATAAAAGAAAATATGCCATTTTAAGTTTGGAAAGAACAAGACCGATCTATTCGATTTGAAAGGACGCCTGAGGCAGGTTAGTGCGTTATCTCGTATTTATTTTAAGATTTGCTCGCAGAAATTTAATTGAATGCAAATGTTTTGCCTTCACCTTTTTTTTTAATTTTTAAGGATTTTTTAATAATTAAACGCGAGCTCCTTCGCCCGATCTCTGTGTAGGTATATGCCAAATAAACATGCATTGCTTGTATTTGCGGATGATGTTCACGTCATTTGAAGAAGGATATCATCTTTGTCTGTTAAAGAAGATCAAATCAGGTTAATGCGGCAAACTGGATTCAAGCAGCTAACATCCTGCTGGCAGTTAAAAATTATTTAGCCTATTCTGATTCTGATGGTTCGTTCAAATTTATGCAAATTCAACAATTTGTTGCTATGGTCAATAATCAAAATTAAATTCCTATATATGTCACAGTATAGATATTTGTACGAGTATATTCCCCCAACGAATATTTTCGTTCATATTTAAGGGAGAAAAAACTGCTTAATCTGGTATCACCGATGGTGTCAGTCGAAGGCCATCATTTAAGTAGTTAGAGATAAGTAAATACGACTGTAGATTCTCTAGAAGTTCGGAAACCAAAAAAACTTACAGATCTATGCTGATATATGTACATATTCGCACAAACACCCATACATTTAAACAGTTGAACATTTGCATAAATCTCTTCTATTATTACTCTTGCAAAACTTTTGAATTGCTTCTACCCTCGAGAAGTTTTTGAAGACTCAATCCTCAAAATCCACCCATTCTACAAAATACATAGTTTTCAAGATAAGTTGAGAGTGGTATATATAGTACATTAGTCTCAGATATCAGATATCGTTATTTTTCTCTAATGGCAGGGATGAAATTAAGGTGATAAAACAGGAAATGAACATGAACGTTTAAGGGGGCACACGCAATTTCTTGAATACTTAGACATCGTTCAGGGTATCCATTTAGGAATATTTGGATGGGTGCTGGACTATTAATCTCTTCCTCCATGTAGAAAAATTATAGTATTTATTATACTCGTACCGTTTGAGTTTGCATGGGTATTAGTTAGACTGTCTGAACATATGTTTGGAAGTAAAATGTATACCACATTCTCATTCTATAAATCATGACGATTTATGTGAAAGTTGTGGAGCAAAGTTTCGCATTGCACGCATTTTTTCCGAGATAATTAATCTTTGAAATTGCGTTGATTTTAATCGGATTCCTGAGGTGTCTGACAAAGTTTTTGCGTGGGTGATACATTTCCAGATATAAATACATATGTCGGTTCAACACAGACATCTAACAAGGTATCCATCGATTTAATATCTATAGTAAATTTGGATGCAGGACGTGAGAAGTGAAATGAATGAAATGGAATCGCTTTCCCATCTGTTGAATTATTCTTGACAGCACAATAAGACGTATTCCATTTCCTAGTTTCAAAGTAGTAATGGCAGTTCTTATTCGTATAAGTGACACGACACTCGACAGCAACACTTTTGTATATTCAAAGGATATACTTAATCGTCATGTCTGCATGGGTATTTATGGGTATGGGTTGAGTGTTTAGAAAAAAATATTTATCAAATTCTTTAAGATAGTCGTTACTCGACGTTTTAGGTATTTGTCATAATATTTTACTACACGATTTCAGTATTAAATAAATATTTGCAGCATTCACAAGCACAGTGTGTACATGAGACAAAAAGACTGTCTTTTGAACTTTTATGCATACTCGTATATACACATTTATTGACACTTGTACATTTTCTAGGCTATTCGAAAGTGTTTTTTTTTTTTGATGACAACATTTAGTTTTATCTGTGTCTGCAATCTTTTTCAAAACATGTAAGAAAACGAGAAAGTACCTATTTTGTTTCAAAGTATACTGAAGTGAAGTACAGAATTTTATCGTCTTATTACTATCAAATTGAGAGCCTTTTTTCTCAAACAAGTTCATATTGACCATTAGCTCTGTTAACTGCGTTAGCAACATACCATGATGTGGAGAAGGATGTGGAAACACAGAATTGTTAAAAATCCAGACTTGTAAAAATATACCCGCATAAATTGAAGACGAACACGAATAAGTCAGTTTATCTTGACATTACTAAACAATATTTTGGAAAGAGAGTATTCTACAATAAATTCCTTCAGTGGCACCAAATATCTTCATCTGACCCAACTGCCAGTTATTACTATTTGATGTTAGTCTGTGGTATGTACTTTAGAGAAGCAAAAGCCAACTTCTTCTGTGGTGAACCAACAGAAAAAACCTCAAAAAAACCTTATACTAGAAGCTGCAGTACATATGTATGTCTATGCAGTTAGCAAAACTTTCAGGAAGCATTTGGGGAAATTCCAATTTGCTTTCGTCACATAAAAATGCAGAAAAATTACGCTTGCAAATAGATAGAAGTAGAAAGTGCTGCAAATGCCATAGAAACTCTCTTCAAAAAGGGGTGGTTTACAATAAATGCATGATTGCGTCAAGAATAATGTGAAAAATCTACAGGACAAAAAGAAATTCAGTTTATGCAGAAGCCTTTTTTTTTTTTTTTTTTTATAATTGGCGCGCGCTCAAAGGATTTTGTGTACCCTTAAAATGTTTGCGCATAGCGCGTGCGAATAAAATTTAGGGAGGGAGAAAAGAAAGATACCGATGTACGTTGGTCTTAAATGTCTAAATATTGTAATGGCTAGGAAATACAGAGGTTGGCAGGGCATTCCATGAGCGGGTTGTTCGACCAAAGAAAGAATCACGATATTTCAGTGTACGTCCGAAATGATGATGAGCATTCATAGTGAGACGGGTATAACGGTTATGAATTTGAGTGGCAGAATGCTACTGGCAAGATCTGTGAAGCACTGGAGGCGAAAAAAGCGATAGCGCAAGGTGAGGCAGGAGACATAAGGATGAAAGCCTTATGTATTGGAGCCAGATTCTTAAATCGCTTGAGGAAACCTAAACATTTCGCAGCATTTTTGGCGACTTGGCGAAAATGTGGTCATTTCAACGTTGGTGGTCATTGACACACATAGCGAGAATGTGTATTTCGGTTTCGACGATGCAACTAGCATTCATGGATAATGGCTGGGTATTTGAATTTCGCTTTAACGACAGCAGATAGCATTGTGTTTTAGAAGCATTAAATTCCACTCTGTGGATAGTTTCCCATTTGGTTATGCTGTTAATATCGGAATTTAATGAGCTTATCATATGCTTCTGTTATCGTTCTACAGCCGAAGAGCAGGGACGCGAGTCGGGGAAAGAACATGAAAAGCAGAGAGTTTTCTTGTTAGCGAAGAAATATATTGGATTAGATCATTAAAAAAAATTTTGGAGACCAAACAGAGCCCTGGGGCACAGCAGCATTTATTTCGTGAATATCAGACTTGAAACCATCCAAGACAACTTGAATTTAACTTTTCGAAGGGTAATTTCTAATCCATTAAAGAAGAGAGTCTTCGATCCCAATAGAGTCTAACTCTTTTAAATGTCTCAGAAATACCAAGTGCAACTATCATTCACCAGGTTGTTGTTAACTTTAGTTCCACTTTTCAGAAAGACATGCCATCAAATTACCAGTAGACCTGTTGCTACGGAAACCGTACAGCCGGGCATTAAGAAATTTTCTTGCTTCGAGGTATTTCATGAGCTGATGGTTTATCAGCGTTTCCATGACCTTGAAAAGATGGGACTTAAGTTCAATGGGTCTGTAAGGGGAGAAAGAAGAAGATTCCTCTTTTTTAGGGACTGGCTGAACAAATGCTGATTTCCATCTGCTCGGAAAGAGTCCCAAAGGGTACGATTGATGGAAAAGCTTACGCAGTGGTTTTGCCAGCGTAAAGAACACCTCTTCAGAAGATGAGGAAGTACACCATTTGGATTTGTGGATTTGTGATTCTTAAGATCTTTAAGTACTCTTGCTACTACACGAGTGCGAAAATGGACTTGTCCCATTAATGATTCGACGCACTCAAATGTAGGCGGAGACGTAGCACAGTCTGGGATTGTTGAGTTGGTCGCAAGGTGTGCAGCAGGCAGATTGGCTTTGTCCAAACGAGCGTTGGGATGGAGGATGAGGCAAAATTTCTTATATTTTTTATGAACGACCAAAATGTTTGCTACCTTTGGGACACTGTAGTATTTTTTGCCCCAGTTTTTGGTTGTATTGAAATTTTACACGCTCAGGAAAGGCGCTGCGGACATTCCTGGGGCTCGTTTGAACTTCTTTCGGTTTTCTTCCCTCGGGTTGGTCTTACCCGGACAGCCTCTTACGTAAAAACACAGATGGTTTAAATGGAAGATGTGGAAAAACAACTTTTTCAGACTGTTAAACGTCGAGGACGGTGCAAGCTCTGTTGCCAGGTGTAACAAACTTTCGAAGGGGATAAAAAATAAGATAGATAGCACTATTCACACTAAAATATAACAAAGCTTCTTGACCGGGCGCCTTACCATCCTATTTAAAGCAGCAGAAGCTGATTTGAAGAACGTCGCAACCCCAATCATTGCATTTGGCAGCATTTAGTGACAGGAACTCTACGCAGCAACCTTTATTTTTAAACATTAAACATCCCTTTCAAACTCATTAGATTATGCATAATGACTTTGCCTTAGTAAAGGTCGAAAGCAATTGTACCGAATTGGTTAATAAGGCGTAAGTTACCTATATATCCTTCATGATTTTCATATGACTTTTATTATGTTCTACTAATATAGCAGCTCCTCTTATTTAAAATTTAAACGGAGTTAGACAAGATATCGATGAACCATTGTATATAAAAGTACTTGAAATTAGAAATTTTTTCTACCATAGTTCTGATCTTAGACTTGCGGATTATGACACTTTACTAGAAATGGAAGAAACAGCCGTTCAGTCAGTCGTTGTTTCTTTTGTCATTAGAAAGAAAGCAATTGTACAGAAATGGTAAAGAGACTTCAAATCACTCTAGACAAGGTGGCTTAACCGCGAGGTCCTTCGTGTGGTTTTTACCCTATCTACCTTGATAGGATTTGGAGAAAGAGATACGAGTATGTACATATATCAGGGAGCCATGCGACCTGAACATCGCCAACGAACTAGTCGGAAAAGTGGCCATCGATCGTGAAAAGTTATTGGGCCTATGGTCCGATTCTCACTCATAGGAACATGGCATTATTACAACACCTGGATTTATTATGAAAGTGAATAATTGGAGGCACTTACTCATAGATCACGCTGCTAGACAGATTTATTGGTTGAGCTC
This sequence comes from Volucella inflata, assembly GCA_928272305.1. Taxonomy (NCBI): domain Eukaryota; kingdom Metazoa; phylum Arthropoda; class Insecta; order Diptera; family Syrphidae; genus Volucella; species Volucella inflata. The sequence continues at coordinate 15,339,340 of OV743720.1, read as the reverse complement.
ACAACCACCACGAACTTTTGTGCCATTTAAATAAGTATTTTAACAGCTGGTATCTCTCAAAACTTGGGACAGCCTTCTGTGCTCTGATAATTACAATTCGAGGGGTTCAAAATAAAAGAGCGTAACAAAATATTTTCCTCGATCTGTTGGTTAAAGGTATAACAAGATCGAAGCAATTCAAGATTTAGAAGAACTAAATTAGACTAGCACTAGAACGTAGAGGCGATACTGACCGTAGTCACATGTCAAATTTTATCAGGTTATATTAGTTATAATTCATTTTAAATCTTTATCTGTATACTAAAAATCTTATTCGACAATTTAAAAAGGGTACTGATGGAACTTACCCTTGATACTAGGGTAAAGAGCAACATAATGCTTTTGGATATCAATAGTAAGGTACAGTACTTCTTCCTTAGAACAGATTATGAAGCGTACAATTTTAAAAATACAACTGTGTAAGCATATAAGCAATCACCTAAATCCACTATAAAAATTATATGTAGAAGAGGTCAAGAAACTGTTTGAAGCAATTTTACCCCACCAATAAATTGACCTTCATTATTCAGCTTCCCTGTTAGTTTCCAATTTCAATTTATATCAAGTGCAACATACGAGTATTTTCAAAAGTTGTATGGTCAAACTTTGTAGAAATGAAAAGTATTTTGGTTTGTATTTCCGAGAACTTAAATATTGAATAATTGGGTGTCTACATATATAAAATAGAAGTATAAAAAATAATCACAAAAAAACATACAGAATAATCTTAAGGCGAACCTTTTCAAAGCTTTATAACAACTTGTTTCACTTCCTTTTAATTTATTTGTTTGATGTTCGTATACCTGGAGAATACTTTTCCACTTTTAAGAAGATTTCATTTCATCGTGGAAGAAGAAAAATTAAGCTTCTTAAAGCTAGTAGAACTAAAATTACAACAAGTAACCAAAATAAGAACTACGAGTACAACAAGGCGACTTGGGATTCGTAATATATTTAAAAAATAAATGATTAAAACGAATTTAATCAGTGCGTTCTGACTTTTTGTACTTAATTGAATTGAAAACAATTACGAGTATTGGGGTATAATATTTACATTAAAGTTGTTTATTCATTTTAAAAAAACATTTTTCAAAATCGTGACTACACGTTTACACGCGCGTATGGTATAATTTATTTTAGAATAAGCAAGGACTCAGAGGGGTTCTCACTAATCTGAGGGTATATGGGAGTTCTGAAGTTGTGAAATTACTTTAAACGTATCGCAACATAGCAATCGAGTAAGTAAACAATTCTAATCTAGGTTGAAGAGATCTCCAAGTAATTTAACATAGAAAAGACAGCACTAATCGAAAAACTGTCATTGGAAACAGAAATATGTATTATCTGCTCAACTATCACATCCATATCAGATGCACCAACCACACCCAATTACTTCAAGGAATCCGGAAAGATTTCGTATAAAATTGGTATATCTATAGGATGACGCAAAATTAATCATCCAATTTTGTTGTTGAAATACATTTGTGCCCGATTTATCGCAGTTTCCATGACTATTCCCCTAGATTTCCGGTGATAATTGTTCGCATTCCTGCCGAATATTCTCCTTAAGGGCTGCGATTGTCTGAGGCTTGTTGGCATGTGTCCGTACCTTCAAGTAGCCCCAAAGAAAGAAGTCTGGGATGGTTTAATCGGGCGATCTTGCTGCACATGCTAAATCGCCAAAACGAGAAATTACCCGACCAGGAAACACTTCCTTCACAATATCTATTGTGGCTTGTGCTTTGTGTGCGGTTGCACCATCTTTTTGAAACCACATGTTCACCAAGCCTCGTAATTTCGGCAGTAAGAAGTCGTATAACATGGCTCTGTAGTGTTCGCCAGTAAAAGTGACCGTAATGCCGATGGCGTCCTCAAAGAAATACGGCCAAATCACTCCTCCGTCGTAAACGTTGCACGAATCAGTGGCTTTGAGTGGTTGTACTGGCTCTTCGTGCATCAAACGCGGATTTTCACTGGACCAGAAATGAAGATTTTGCTTATTTTCGTAACCGCTTAGGTGGAAATGCGTCTCGCCGCTCATAATGAGGCACAAAATCGTCCTCTTCGTTGTTGAGATTGAAGATTTCTTAACAGTAATTCACTCGCGACTGACTTGTCAGGAGGCATTAACTGATGCACTGTTTGCACTTTATACGGGAACATGTGTTTTATTAAAATTCGCTGTGGGGTCCGTCTGGTGATGCCCAATTGCGTGGCCCGTCGTCTGGTTGGTGTTTCTTCGTTCTCAGCGACATCGGCAGCCATTGCCGCGATATTCTCGGCCGAACGACCAGTCCGTTGGTAGCCCAGTTGGCGCGACACGATTAGGAAATCGACGTCGAAATTCACGCCGCGCTAACACCACCGACCGATTATTGATCAACAAAAATCAACACAATTATTCCACGCTCTTGCGGAGTATAGCGTTCCATTGCTTGTCTGTTTTTGTACAGCAGCTGCGTAATTCACAAATGTAAATATGATTGACGTACGACGCCATTTGCAAAAATTATAATTTCTTCCGATAGGATGATTAGTTTTGCGCCACATTGTATTAGTTAGACTAGGGTGGGGAGGTACATACTTGTGGATATGCAATGGCATATGAATAAGGCTATTGCCCTGCCGTTTTGTTGCGATGGCCCGAGTGACCTTAAATATTTTATTGTACTAGTGAGGAAATCAATGCTATCAACACAAGCTGAAACATCTGTCCACCGAATAGGACAAAACGCCACCGTTGGAAGCAACAACTTCGAAGTAGTAAATGAGTTCTCGGATCTAGTGGGGATCCGACAAGGAATTATCCTGAGAAACCTCTGCTACTTCGGTTTGGCTGAACGAATGGGTTCAAAACTTCTATCTCGGGAGACCAAGTGCAAGCTAAATAAGGCATTGATCTTACCATTTCTGCTGTACGACACCGAGTGCTGGACAATAAACAAGAAAGGTGGGAAGAAACTGAATTCTTTCGAGCGAAAGTTTTAAAAATCCAGCCATCGCGGATGGCAGATCACTTGGTCTTCACAACTGGGAGCAGTGTACGTCGAATCGCAGAGGATGGAGAGATGCATTGCCTGGGCAGAAACCATTAACGGGTCTGGATCCCCTTAAGTAGGTAACGATCTTACAAAATTTTGCGTTTAAGGTATCTCCTATGTAATGCAAAAATCTATCATGATGTTCTTACTAATTTTGCATACACTGAGATTTTTGTAGAGGAATGGAATTATTATTTCTTTTGTGTTTACATTCATGCTGCAGAAGCTATTTTTAAAGAATAGTCCCTTTAAGAAAAAAAAAAGGAAATTGTGATGTCGTGACAAAAGCAAGGAAGAGCGACTAATTCCTCAAACTATAGACAGCCATTCAACTACATAGCTTAGCATTATACGTGGCTTGAGATACGGCATGGAATACTGTTTAAGATTTTAAAAGCTTCATAATTGATATTCTTCTTCTGCAAACTAATGCATTTTCTTAAGGAGTATCAGATCTAACATACAACGATAGACTCTTTTAAACAGACAATCCGCTTTGATATGCAGTTAGAAGGAAGGTGATAAATTCTTTAACTATTACCCTAAAGAACTTTGTCAAACAATAATGATTTTCAAATCAAAAGCAAAAAGCTCGTTACCTTCATTAAATTTACGGGAATGGCTCCTTAATTCCAGAAACTTAGAACACAAGCAAACAGACAATACTTATTTCATTTTATTGAAAACTAAGTTGCTAATGAAATATATATGCAAAAATAATTTCTTACTGCCTCTTCTCTGTTGTAGCATCTAAAACCATTATAACCCCGCTCCTACTCTATGCCGTAAGGGCTTGGACCTCGTCAATACGTTTCCATTACTGATTGTAGTTAAAGATGGGACACAGTCAATACTAAGTCAACAAGAGATAGTTTTCTTCTTTTCATAGGTGGCACGAGATAACGAAATAAAGAAGCTTAGATTTCCCACACAAAAATTATACAAGGGATTTCTAGATATATTGCAGCAAAATATAGTCATACTTCATGGAATTCGATGCGAAGTTGTGGTTAGAAGGTCGATGTACTCGTATGATTCGGTACTAAGTGTTATCCAACATTTTTGGGAAAAATGTGGAAGTCATATTACACAATCACTGGCAAGTAAGATGGTGTTTCAGGTTTTAGAGAATTTTCAACTGAACGTTTAGTCCGGAACGACAGTTTTCCTTTTGAGTCGACACCAGCTAAAGACGAATCGATCGATAAAATAGTTATTGAAGAAGGAACACATGCCCTGCAGTATGATTAAGCAAGAGTGAAGTAGATCAACCTACAATATTTAAAAATTTTATCAACTTTACTCAAAATTGAAACTACATAGTTTGCAAAAAGTTGTTACTTTCCGAAAGCTACTGTAGACGGAAAATTTTGTAGTGTCATGCCAGGTGTCAAAAAAAAAAATTGAATGACGTAATTAGAGTAAACAATCGCAGCAAGTGGCTTCTGTGTGCTTCCGGTGGACTGTTGCAAAAATTAAAATTAATTCTATTTAAAGGTTGAGTTCATTTCTTTTATAACTTGATAGCAAATCCTATCAGCTGATGGATTCTGATGCTGCCGCTAAATTGTCGATACTTAACTCCGTTGCTACTCATTATTCCCCAATTGCTTCTCCAAGTCATCTAGACATTTGTATGGTTTCGAATCTGTCCAATATTTTACTTAAGGATCGGATATCACTTGCAGGACTATATGACCATGACATAATTTTTGTACTTATTATACAAGGTGACCCGTCCCGTGATCTTATTCCTTCATTCTTAACGATGAGGAAATATGATAAAAACAATGCCTTACTCCCTTTGCAACTTTGTTATTATACGTATAATATAAATGATAAGGTGAACTACGTACAAACTTTTATATAAAATCTCTTAAGTAGACACATACATTTAAAAACCGTTCAAATGCGGAATAAGAATTGCCCTTGTTTCACAAATAAAGTTCGTAATGCTATAAAAACAAAACAAAAAACAAAAAAAACACTGTGGCGCTGGCGGCCCGGTATGAGCCATGGCCTAGCTTCTTGACACTCATTTGTGTTGCTAATGTTGTCAATGTTGTCACATCCGAGCGGGGCCTACGGTTTATCGCCGAGTCCGAACGGCACTCCTTAGAAGCTTTTTCGTAGGCAATTTGGCTTTCGGGAGTTTGCCATTGCCCGCCGAAAGGATGATGGCGATTTGAAAAATTGTTGGTGATCCAGCCAGGAATCGAACCCAGACTCTCTGCGTGATAGGTTATAAAGGTTAAAAACAAATAATATTTAGGTTGGAAGCAAAGTCTAACTATTCCTAATTGTAAATTATTCTGTCGTGGTCATAATTACTATAAATATATTTTTATTCTAAACTGAAAACTGCTTTAACATCAAAAAAGTTGTGGAATAACTTGTGCCCTATTGGTGTTGGCAATGATGGCTTCTTATACCGATCTACTAATAACTCCCTTTTATCCCCGAAAATGAATTGTTTTTTCTTACAATTTTTCCTTTGAAGCTGTGTCAGAAGTTTACGTATCTAATGTTATTCGTTCTCTGACACCGAATGCTGTCAGTGAGGAGTGTATGTCTGTACATTTCGATTAAATGATTTTGATCCACGTTATAAGCTGCCTAACATACATAATAAATTTCTCCACAGCATCATCTACTTTCTCTAGTAATTAAAAATTGTATAAAGTTATACCTGTTCTATAAAACCTCAGCCATCTGTTGTATCTAACTTTCGCCCTATTTGACTGCTTGATTTTTTCAAAGCTTTTTATAGAGTGGATCACAATATGCTATTTTTAAAAACTGAAGTTACGTATATCTTGGCTTTAGTGAAAGGTCGGTCCGCCTAATGAGGGTTTATTAAAGTAATCGTTACCAAAGAGTGATACGAAATGGCACATCTTCCGAATTCAGACTCTTATTCGCAGGAGTTCCTCAGAGCTCAGTCTTAGGTCCACTATTATTTTGTTTATACCATATGTCAATGACCAACCCAAAGTGTGTTCAAATGCTCCCATTCATCTTTACACTGACAACGCCCAAGTAAACTTGTTACGACCATTTGGATTAGTGGAGGACCTCTTAAGAATCTACAACTGGTCACTTCCAAATGGTCTAAACCTAAATCCACGGAATTCTCAAGCAATTTTAATTTCAAGAAAATGTAGTTCAAAAGATTAAGTCTTAGTTGTACTCACTATTGAATTGAATTGAATATGACAAAAAACTGCTTTGAAAATTATTGTGTATTATGAAATTTTGCTACGAAATACGAGTATACCTGAAATAAGATTAGGCAAGGCGAATACAAATATTGATTAGTGTGTCACGAATGTGTTTTTCACCTCGACTAGTCAACTTCAGGCTTTGTGTTACAGATGAATTACCAAGACCATTGTAAAAAAATTATGTTATTGCTATGAAATTGTTTTACACATAGAAACTATTGCAATTAAATTTTATGTGAAACAATATAAAATATTTGCTTTAATATAATTTAATTGAAAAGTTAGCAAAACTCTACGTGTACTTACCTTTAATGAAATCAACTGCCATCTCGAGTCCATATGAATCCTTATCACAATCATCTAAAATGTGTGCTCCCAGCGTTATGTTCGGCAACAACTTATGTTCATTTATCCAATCGATAGTAAACAACATCGCTTCCAGTGCCTGAATACCTCCTTGAGGCATAATTGGCCCACATATAACAGTATCTTCTCGTGAATGTACCATCATAAGGCCGCCCAATATTAACCCTCCTTCTACAATAGCCTCACGTTTCACGGGCCAATGACGAGTACCATGATGTTGGTCATGTATTTCTGATACAATATCGGGTAAGGAACGAAAAACTTTTTTGTTCTTAAACCTAATTGTCTTGAACTCGCGATCCATATCGGTTCCGTCGTAGTTTTCATCAACATTATGATGTAATGGCAGTGGAGGCTCCGATGCGTACAAATACGAAGGATAGAAATTTAGTTGCTTCTCACCATAATCATGTTTACCATCGCTCGTAGAATATTCAGGATGGAATGCAGTGTTTTTGTAATTTGATTCATGATGATGACGTGCATAATGGTAATGATGGTTTCCCTCTATTAACTCTTTACGATGGTGGTGAATGCTTTTATGTCTATCAAGAATAGGACCATGCTGCTGGAAGCCATTATGATTATAGCTGTTGATTGTTGAATCTGATGTTAGATCTGCTGCAGCTACTGCATTATTGCTAATTTCATAATTCCAGTGGATAATATTCTCATCCCTTAAACGATTATGTTCGTGGATTGAGCTATTTTGCATTATATTCGTAGTTTTATGTTCTGAATGTGGCTTATGATGGTGGATTCCTGTATGTGGTTGATGTTGTAGCTGCTGGTGCTTTTGATATTGCTGGTGCTTGTGGAAATGATGTCGTTTCTGACGACGACCTTGGCGATTATTATAAGTGCTACTTCTTTCTTCTCGATTTTTGCTATCCGAAAAAGCAGTATGAGAATAATAGCCGGACTTGTGTCTCCATCTCGCACTATTGCCAGGATTTTTTTCACCCCCTAGGATATGTTGTGTTAGTAAGAATTGAGATCTGACATTACGGGTCAAATTCTCAGTCGGAAATTGCGGTTTAGAATGTGTGGAAACGTTGTAAATACTCGTAACTGTACTTAAACCAAAACCAACAAAAATTAACATGTGTACTGGAAGAGTTAGTCTTGTTGCTGATATCATTTTACGGCTGATATGATAGCAATTTATTGACAGGTTTTTGCTGAGATATGTGTTTCTTATATGATAGCTGGATGATTCTTCGACTTTTTGTCACTACTTTTTCACATTTTGTTATAAAGTCTTAAGAGTTTGTTTTAGTTATATTTATCTAAAAATTAATAATATATTAAATTTAATTGGAGCAAGATTATTGTCAATATTTTCCAAGTTGTTATGTTATTCTCATCCAAAAAATTATTTGCAGAAAATAAATAAAAAAGGAAAACAATTATAATCGAATTTTGGCTCTAAGAACGATAATGAAGGTTATGGCTAATGGATATATAATTTAAAATTACTTATGAATATTGCATTGAAAACCCAAAATTATTGTTCTTTCGGGCTGTATGAAAGGTTAACTTTGATTTTCTTGACCTAAGTAAACATAAATTTCGTTACGGTGATTTTGGATTCTAAAAGAATGGTTAGACTGAAACCAAGTTTACATAAGTAATCGCTTTTTCTTGTTTTTGTTTTGAGATATTTTCCGTTTTTGTTAAACCAAAAAAATTGCACAATAAAAAAAAAAATTAAATGCTTTGAAAGTTCGTACTTACGAGAGGCGTAAGAGTGCCTACCGTATACATATGAACCATTCACTGTTCTAGCCGAAAGAAAGGAGGCTTTTTTTTTTACAAAACCGGGATAACAGTGTGAATTATTAATCCATAGCTTTGTTCACTAAAAGTTCCCCTTGTGCGAACCTTCTAAGACAAGGTTTTCCCCTACTGTGTTAACAATCTGTGTTGGAATTTGAAAATCCTTTGGGATGAAACATTTATATTTACTCGCTTTTCATATGCTTGCCATCTTGCCAGATCCAGAATCCGCCGTTAAATCTCTTCCTCCCGACCGCCAAGGATAATTCGTCAAAAGTTATTGAAAATCAAATGTGATTTGTTTTTGTATTTGCGGCCGCGATCTCAACCGCGGACATATTTATTAGGTTTATTGCAAGCAACATCTTAAAACTAACAATTTTACTTAAAACAAAAGATAAAAACTGAAAGGTGGGGGCAGTTAAAGAGAGTTAGGGCGTGAGGCATACGTGGAAAAAATAATGCTCTTGAGGGAGAGTGTGCAGAGGTGGTAGTCAAAGAGAAAAAGAAGAACAATCGATATTTCCAACTAAAATTTGATGAATAAAGAGAATGTCGGCAACTTTTTGGCGTATAGAAAGGAGTTTTAAGTAAGTTTCTGCCGGTCTGTGTACGGTATTAAGTTTTGGCTGTCATCCCAGAAAAGACCACGTAAAGCAAATCTTAAGAACCCGCGTTGAACAGCTTCTATATGGAGGATGGGAGTTTTATAGTAGGGTTATCAAACTTGGCTTGCATATTCAAGAAGAGGTTCAACAAAAGTTATATAAAGGAATTTGGTAACATAAGGATTAGAGAACTCCTTAGATCAGCGCTTGATGAAGCCAAGGGCAGAGTTGGCTATTTTGATTATATTATCAATGTGAGAACGGAAATTGAGTTCTTTACCACATATAACACCTAAATCACGCAACTCATTCACTATGGGAACAGGGAAATTAAAGAAGTAGTGAAGTAGTGGGACGCTTACGGGTATAAGTTATAGCCTGACACTCACTGACGTTAAGCTCAAGAAAATTCTTCTGACACCAAGTACAAAATCTGTCTAGATCTTCCTGCAGTGATAGGCTGTCTGAGGAAGATGATACATGTCTTAAGATTTTCATATCATCTGCGCACACAGATATGTATGAATTTTTGAGGATGCAATCAACATCATAACTGGTCAGAATAAATAATAATGGACCAAGGTGGCTGCCTTGAGGAACTGCAGAGGAGGCTTTAATTGGGTCAGAAACCATGGACCTAAATAGAACATAGTAGTGTCGCTCATTTAAATGGGATTAAATCCATGTTATAGGGCTTATCTGGAAACCAAGAGCCTTTAATTTTAGAAGGATTATTAATATTATTATAAATTCTTTATTTCGTTTGAAGGGTTTAAAAAGCAATTAACAAGAATACTGGCATGGCAAAAATCTGCCGTCTGCCTGGAGCATCTCTCCTGAGAATAAAAAAAGAGTGCAAAAGCAAATGTAAATTTTTTGTAATAAATTTTAAATAAAACTAATAGCTTGGACGCAATCAGAGAGCTAACTAGCAAAGTGGCAAAATATAAAAATTTTAATGATTTGAAACATAAAATGAAAGATTTTACATATGACTGGAAGGCATAATAATATGCCAATTCGAATGATTTGAAATATAAAATTACAAAGTTAAATTTCAGTAACAGGGTGAATAACTGAGATTATAACAGAAAGCTATTACGGTAGGTAAGAGCTTGATTGCAGTATTTATACAGGCTTAACCATCCTTCTGTTCCATTCAAAATTTTATAAAAACGCTGCAAAAATATCTGACTTTCTTGGAAGTGTAACCTTCGAATTTCCTGTAAAATAGGACAAACGAAAGTGGTAAATATCTTCGTTTTCCCTTCTGTTGCATAGCCCACATATTTTTTGCAGATCGTCTCGGTGAGGTTAAAGTTCAAGTTCAAAATTTCGACTCTGAGTTTAAACACAGTACTAATTACTTTGGATGAGAACTCTTTGCTTAAATAGCTAGCATCAAATAGCTGGTGGTTTAAGTGTTTGTAAACATTTCTGGATGTAGACGAAGTCGCTCTGGAGAGATTTTGAATATATAGCTTTTCGTCAACCATTGCTATCAAATCTGAAAACATGTCTTGCCATAGATCAACATTAGACTCCTGCAATGAGAGAACTGTGTAGTGGGATGCTGCTATCTGGTTCCATTCTTTGAAAGGCGTGGCATGTGTACGAAGAAGTTTCAGAAAGATGGGTTTGTGGAGGACACTATTGTTCCTTTTCATTATCCTTGTTATATAGTTCGCGTTTGCTTTTAAACTTCGTATATAAATGGCCGTAATACCTGAATCGACGTAAATAGAGTAATTCGGTGTTGAATCTGGGAGACGGAACAAGCGCTTGTAAAACTGCCTGTGGACGACTCCGAGGACTGTATATCTGAAGACTTGGACTCCATAACACATGCACGCAATAACAGTCGCATTGAAGCTCGATATTCAGAGGCCAGATCCATAATTTGATTTGCGAAAAACTTAGGCCGCATCATATTCAGAGCGACTTAAGCCTCATTACATTTGTTAATGGAATGCTTAAGAAAATTAAGGTTGTGTGTCAATAAGACATCCAGATACTTAAACTCCTGAACAACCTCAATGAGAGGCTTCAAAAATAAATGCCTTCGTCTTTTGGGGGTTAATATGAAGGCCCCAAGTCTCGCAAAAAGACAGGTGTCTGTTAATTTGCAGTTGCAACGTGAATGACTTCACCAATATATTGGCAAAAATGAGGGGACTTAGGATACACCCTTGAGGAACACCGGCTGTTGTTACAAATCAGTCAGAGAACTCAGAACAATCCCAAACAGTTGCCTTCGATAGGGAAAAAAAATTTAAATGCATCCGCAGAAATTTACGAGATAAATCTAGACATGATAGTTTGTGAATTAAAGCCTGCCTATTCACTCTGTCAAAAGCAGCCCTAAAATCTAAGAAACACGTATACAATAGTTTGCCTATACTATATTTTTTTTGGCTATGCTCGAAAGAGCGAGAATGAATGATGAGATCCATTGTCGAAAAGCCTGGGTTGGAAACTGCTAAGATTGTTCACTTCTATCCATTTGGAAAGTCTATCATACTCGTACATAATGTTTCCTATAGAATTTAACACAGAGGTACCCCTATATTTTTCTGCGAAGTTTGCATAACCTTTGTTGAAAATAGCAACTGTACTGTAACATGTACTGGGGATACATGTCTATAAAAGAAACGAAGAAGATAATTTTTCAGTTCCAGAGTGCAGTTTTTGAATAATTCAACCAGGATACCGTCAATGTCTGGTACCTTGTTGTTTTTAATTTTTTTAAGTGTTACTTCAAACTCAGCGGGGGGAATTTAGGCATCAAGTTCACTGACAGGCACATTGGGCAAAGAGTATTCAAAGGTAAAAAGGTTCTCATTAGTCAGCAAAAGGGCTTTAAATCGTGCTGCTAGTGTTTCAGCATCGAGAGTGTTCTTCGTCCTTTGACAACGTACACCTAGTTCACGAGCCTGCATCAAAAATGAAGGACTATATCATGAGAATTTCTATCAAAGGTTTTGCTGAAATCGGTGGCAATCACATCAACTTCATTTCCAGATTCTAGTGCACACAAAGTGCTTAATACGAATTCCGTTAAGTTGATGGTCATAGATCGACCTTTAAGAAATCCGTGCTGGTTTTGGGAAATAATAGATTTACAATGGAAAAAAATTATGTCATAATGCTCTTAAAAGCTTAGTTATGCAGGACAGCTTAGCAATTGGTCGATAGTTGGTAATATCGTTTTTTCGACCTTTTTTTTGTAGGAGAATAATAAAAGACCTTTTCCAGGTTGATGGAAATAATCCCTGGGTCATAGAAAGCTGAAAGAGAACTGTGAGAGGTTGGGCTAGGTGCATTTAACATTTCTTTAAAAATATACGGGGAAGATCATCAGGGCCAGCAGCATAATCACCTTTGAGGTTTATTAGATTTAAAAGTTGTTTATGAGCAGCCATTTAAGTAGGAAAAGTAAGAGTGGTCTGGTTCTCGGAAATGGATGGCGAACGCTTGGCTAAAAAAAAGTTGCGAGAGGATTTGCGATAATTTGAGGATCGCCCGAGGGCTTATCAAGAAAATTCAGAGATTATAGATACTTATCCGATTTACTTTTATATTTGAAAGAATCGTTTGGGGTCAGAGATGAGTTTGAGGTCCATTCGGTTTAAATAGTTGTGATAGAGAGACAGGTAGTAGAAGAAATCGGTGTCGGAACGCGATTTTAATTAAGTATACCGGAGCTTATTTCTCTTGTTACGAGGAGATCGCAGATCTTTATTTTACCAGGGTGGTGACGATGAGGTGTTCTTTTTGGGTGAGAAAGGCACATGTATTTAAATTTTCATAAAACCATACAATTTTAATTTTTGCCTCATTTTTTTCGGAAAAATATCTTTTAGCCTCAACCCCATTTATTTCCACCCTGAAAATTTGTGCCTAATATCTACGAATAAAACAAATTGTAAGACATTTTGTTTCGAGTCAAGTTTTCAAGGTTCACCCCAACTTATTCAAATTGTAAAACTCGAAAATGGGATATTCTTTAAAAACAACTCTATGAAATTAAAAAGTGAATAGCTGCTTTGAAAGTTTTTCTTTTTTGTTACATCTAAAAGGGAAATAAAGAGAAAACCTCGGTTAGAAAAAGCACAGATTTTTTTCCTCAAAAATAAAATTCGCTTCTACACGTTGGCTTTTGACAGTTCTCTTGTAGTTTCAAAAGAGTCACGACTCAAAATTCACCGTGTAATAGCGGACAAAGTGTGTTTTTTGACATAGTACTCGTACTAAAGGCCTCGGCCCATAAAATCCGTAACTCTGCCGGTTTCAACTGACAGCTACTTATATATTGTAGTAATACACATATTCCTATGGAAGGTGACTCACAACAAATGGATACATGAACGTCGACGGATAAAGTATGTTTAATTGCTTCTTTTTCAATCCCCACATCCAAAAATTGGGAGTATGAGTTCTCATTTATAACGGTAAGGCCAGTTATCAGATTGCAAACTTTCAGTAGCCGCATTTTATTGGCAGGTCAGTAGCATTCAATGCCAATAAAACAATTTAACTCACTCCAAACGTCATTTGACTTGTTGAATAAGCTTGCGGGTGAGTTCGCAAAGTTGTGAATGTTTTTCTTAACTCGTATTTAGTTTATAGGCTTGAGCAAATAGAATTCGCTTCGTAAAAGGTATGCGCGGATTTATTTTTTTACTGAAACTTAAGAATAAATTAACAAAAGCAAGAAATTTTTTTTTAAATTTCACAAAAGAGTTAAACTTAAACACGTACAAATTTAACATGAAAAGTATTTTTCTCTCTATTATTTTTTAGTTAGTGTGAAAACAAACACATAATTAATGAACGCATCCTTCATAAAACAAAATCATTTCTTTTAGCATACATTGCGCCATTTGAATTTCAATTTTTAAAACTTTATCGGCAGCAATGAATGCTGGCTTATTTATCGCCAGCAATCGACTTGTTGTTGTTTGCAATGTTAAATTTTACTGTGCTGGTTACTGACCTGCCAATAAAATCCACCTAGTGTCACTTTTATTCTGTACGATTTGTGAATCTATCGTGATAACGTCACCCTTCAAAAACGTTACGAAATTTTAGAAATTTGATTTCAAATTTATGTTTCTCTGTGCCAATGAACACTTGATTACAACCGACATAATCGAGCAACTGAAGCCTCTAGGCGCCGTATTACTGACCGATTTCATACAATATCTTCTTTGAAAGAGGCAGTAGTACCGATACGCATAAGAAGAGTGCATACTGGAGAGAATATTGTATCTGTTCAACATTTAGATTTATCGATTCAACGTCCTTCAAAAAAGACTTTGTCTTCTATAGAAAATTTTGCGCAAAGATCTTGGTTTAAAGGTTTACAAAAAATGACGTCGACTGATCATCGTTTGGATCGAAAATGAAACCTAATCACCGTATTCAGAAAATATTCCTGTCAAGGGAATTCGATAATAGAATATTAAATGGCACGAATTCAAAAGAGATGCCAAACGAAACAATATGTAAACGAATCTCCTCTTAAAGTTTTCAAACCCTGTACAAAAACAAATTGCACATTTACATACATTTCGCATTTGCAAACTGAATATCCTTGCTGGTTTTTCCATAACTTTTTTCCAATTTTCAATTTTCAAGTTTTTGATAAATATAAAAGCACGACATGCTCCTGTAGAGTTTTCCAAACTATTTGTATTATTGACTCACCTTCGCCCGGTGTACGAAAATCTACGTAAACACCTTTTCCAGAACTCTGTAAACTTTTCTCTTAGATTTTGGTTTTATTGCTAAGAATGGCTTTTATAAAATCTGGTGTTTTCAACGTTGTTTCTTTCTCCTGACAAAACTTGGAAGAAATAATACTAAACTATTGTTTAGACAGACACATGCATCCATATATTCATTCAAAAAGGTTCATTACTATATTTCGATATTTTTATGCGAATCAGTATAAATCCTACATGTGTGCATATCCCATTGCATTCATATGTTCTAGTATGAAGAGTCTATCAGATAATGGATACTTTTGGAAATCAATTTCTCATTGTTTCCCAAACCAAACTTTTAGGTTCTTATTCCAGTGTAAGAACTTTAAAGTAATTAGTAAATGAGTTTACTTCGATGAGTGATTTTCAACTAACGATTGACCCAATAAACTTCTTATTCCACAAGATCTTTCATAGGGCCTTAACTTAGTGGGTTTGGTCAAGGAAGGAAAAATAAGCCAGAAAGACAGAAATACAAACATAAGGGGATTTCACAAGAGCTATTTGGGTGTTCTGTGCGAAAAGAGGGGATGCAAAACAAAAAACCCGAAAACGATGTGAACTGTACGAAAACTGTAGTGCACTTAAGTGCATAGAAGAAGTCATAATCATCTGCAACAATGATAATACGCCCTCTCTTTTACTTTTGTATAAGCTCTTATAGGCCAAACGATGTATATTCCTCGCGTTTGTATTATGGTTATTCCCTGTGCCCTAAATGTCGCCAAAGTCTGATCGAAAATGACTTTTTAATTTCTAAAATTGAACAATTGTATAAACAAATTGTTGATTTGAAAGAATTCTGCGCACGCCTCAATTTTCTACGATGTCTAAATGAATAATACTTCGTCATTTCTTGCCGATGATGTGCTTATTTTTTCAATCTCTGAGACTTACTCGATTTCGTCCAACATCAATGACGTCGATGCTGTTGCAACTCGTACGTTTACTTCTCTTTCTGCCTGTGCTTTTACCAAATCTATCTCCTCATCTACGATTTTAAGCAAGGATAACCCCAATGTTTCGCAAATAGTTAATTCCAAACATTCTAACAAAGGAAAAAGATCAATTGTCGAAACTAGCAATTCTGAATTCTGCTAAGGGATAAGAGCTTGGAATTACGGACTTATGATGTGATTATATATTGTTCGCGTCCTTTTGGTCTTATAAAAGATTGTGTTGCCAGAGTGAATGAAGATCTTGATAACATATCCTACTGGTCAGAAGGAAACAAACTGAAGTTGAACCCCGCCAAGACAGTTTGCATTGTTTTTTCAAATTATGACTTTTGTTCAAATGATTTTTCACCTGTTGTCATTGACGGCAACCCCGTTAAAGTTGTAAATTCTGCTTAATACCCAGGTTTCCATAGTAACTCTTCACTTACCCGTTCTGATGCTATAAAAGACACCCTTAAAAAAGCTTATTGTGGACTCCCCGAACTACTTGCATCACCTCGTAAAAATAAGATTAGTTAAAACGCTTATAATGCCTTACGTTTTGTTTAATTGTTCTGTGTTCTCTTGTCTGTTTGTGTTCCCATTCCTGTTTGTAAGAATAGAATAAAGGTTGCGTTTAATGATTGCGTCCGTTTTATTTATAATAAATGATATAGAATGTCACCTGCATTCAGTCTTTTCGCAAGTGACTGTCGTGTGTATGTATGCATATGAATTAAATAATAATATTAAAAAAATAAACTATGTCCAAGAAATCTTACAATTGCAGAATTTAAATATGATGGTGCTAACAGTGATATTTCTGGAGATAACGATGATGAATTTGTGTCAGAAGAAAATGTTGGTGATGACGATGATTTATAATCAGATGATAGCGAGTAAAACAAGTGAAATCAGCGAATCAATTGTTGCAGGTGAAAATGCGGATCCAATGTTTATTTCAAAAGATCGTATTGTATAGCAACCAGAACCATTTTAGCATCAAAGTAGCTTGAAATAAGTTATTCGTTTTATTGATATCGAATGTAGAAAACAGCCAAAATCTTCAGATAAATTTGTACCAATTCAAAAATATTCGATAAATGGTCTCAATTATAATCCACATAAATGTATTACAGTTGACGAGCAATTACATGGTTTTAATGGACATTCTGGATCTCGTTGTTCGTACGGTCACAACACGACAATGGATAACTTATGTTCTATATATATATCTATATGCATAATCTTGGTCAACGATAAGTATAAGGCCTCGCATCTTTGGAGCAATGTCTAGTTTCGGTATCCTCGCCAAACTCGTCCGTCTGTGCAGTATGACGATGGAGAATGCACGCTGCTCCACCAAGGTCGGTAAAGCTCTCACAGAGACCTTTGATGTCCAGAAAGGATTTAGACAAGGCGATGTGCTGTCATGCGATTTTTTCAACATCGTACTTGAAAGAATAGTGCAAAACTAACGAGCAAACACAAGAGGCACTATCTTTCAAAAGTCCGTCCAACTACTCGTATACACTCGCGGTATTGACATAAGCGGGAGACAAGAGATATACCACACGTCGAGGATACTGTTCTCGCTACTTTTGCTGACGACACCGCTATCTTAGCGGTTGGAGAATCAATAGAAGACTCAACGGCGAAACTCCAGACTGCTTTAAATAAAGTCTACGAGTGGACAAAGATCTGGCGAATTACCCTTAATGAGACAAAATCTGTACATGTTGACTTCACCTACAGAAAGATAAATCACTTGCCCATTTCTATAAACTCGGTGTGTATCCCCTTTGCAAACGAGGCTAAGTATTTGGGAATGACACTTAACGCGAAGCTTAAATGGAAAACGCATGTTAGAAAGAAACGAAAAGAACTAGAGGCCAAATACAGAGAAATGTACTGGCTACTTGGTAAACATTCCAAGCTTAGCTTAGAAAACAAGCTGCTTCTTTATAAGCAAGTGCTAAAGCCGGTGTGGACCTATGGTATACAACTCTGGGGTTGTACTAAGAAATCAAATGTAAATATAATACAAACTTTTGAAAATAAAGTGCTACGACAATCTGTGCGTGCCCCATGGTTTATAAGAAATAATGACCTGCATCGAGACCTCGGAGTTCCTTTCGTGGAAGATGAAGTCAGGAACTGCGCACGAAAACATAAAGTCCGGTTAAGCGGCCATATCAACAATACAGTCCTAGAAGTCTTGGACGAACGACACATACTACGCCGTCTTCAACGAACTAAACCGTTGGACCTTGCGGGATAAATTGAAACCGCATTAAGAAAGCGGAATATGTAGGGTCTTCCATTGGAAAGTGTCCTACCAATCGTGACTAACTTATGAAATAAAAACTGCTTGATAAGTTCTACTTAGTTGCGGTATTAAAATCAACAATGAAGGGAGGTGTTTTTAGTGAGTAAGAATCTCAGACTACTATGAGCACGCGCTTCTGATCCTCATAGTGTCTGATGGAAGATTTTCACCTGCCCTCGCCGGGAAAAAAAAAAAAAAAAAATAAGCGGGAGAAAGCAGCGTGATGCCAGTGGCGCCTTCGTGAGTATTGAGACGGAAGCGGAGAAAATGGGTTATGTGGCCAATGAGGGCAAGACCAAGTATATGCTGTCAAGCAAAAAGGACAACCAACACCGACGTCTCGGGCAGAACGTCACCCTAGACAGATATAACTTTGAGGTAGTTAAGGACTTTATCTACCTAGGCTCCGCTATAAATACAGACAACGACACCAGCGCTGAGATCAAGCGAAGAATAACTCTTGTCAACCGCTGTTTTTTTGCTCAAAGCCCTCTTTTGTACAACAAAAGTCACCCTTATATATGACCTTGATTATCCCAATTCTGCTCTATGGCGGAAAGGCATGGACATTATCAAGAATGGATGAGGGTATTCTTGTTTGCTTCGAGAGAAAAATTCTTCGGGTGATCTTCGGTCCCGTCTACAGGAGATACGACAATGAATGAACTCTCTCGACTGTACACCGACATATCGACCTAACCAAAAGAGTACAGATCCAAAGACTGAGATGGCTGGGTTTTGTAGAGCGTATAGACACCAATGCTCCCGAGGGACCGTGCAGTAGAGAAAGGCCAAGACTCAGGTGGCGCATACAAATAGAGGGCGACCTCAGCCAACTTAGCGTGCGAAACAATTACAATTGTTGGCACTATGAGAAAAAATAGAAGAAGCATTCCACCAAAACTTCTTGAATATAAAAACAGGCCGTTGTATCAATCTTCATTTGCATTTACGGACAACACAGCACTTGCTTCGTACAAAAAGCTTCCGTTCTACAGGTGAAAACGAAAAGCAAATAGATGGCCAATGACTATATTTGTAAATATGATTGATATTTCTGAATTGGCAAGCAACACAAAAACCTACAATACGAAGGAATTTTCTACTTGAACTCGGATTATTACTTGCAAAGCCATATTTGGCAGCTAGAAGTGGTAAACCAAGATCAGCATCTTTGCTTGCACTGCTGTTTCAAAAGAAAGTTCGCCAGCACAATATTCAGAGAATAATTCTGCATCAACTTCATCAAATCCACCAAAACGATCAAGAAGCGCCCCAATACAAATAAAAAAAAGAGCAAGATGTCATGTTTGCTATCAAGAGAAGTCCGCCACTCAAAATAATATATATGAGACAATTTGTTGTTTTGCTGCTTGTAAAAACCAACATAATAGAAATGTTTGTGTAAAATATATTCAAGAAAAACGAATTTGAGTTTACTTTTACCTGTGTCCTTTAAATAAAATTATAAAAGCAATATTTCCGTTTAGTTCAATATAAAAGAAGAACACATTCATGCAAAATACACTAGAATCCCATATGTGAAGAAATCTTCACACAAGGGTAGACAATGTAGTTTTTTTTGAGGATGAGATGAAGGTTAATTCGTTTATAGTTTTTTTTATACCATACATTCCTCAGGATGCAGATAATGCAATTTGTAGGATATTGGCTTTGAAATCGACTAGTTCAGCATTTAATCCCAACTGCGCTGGAAGTTGCCTTTTTCTCAGGCAACTAAACTGAACAAGGAGTGGTTTCTAAGAATAAAACCAAAATAATAAAGTAACCCTATTAAATGTTGGATGCCAACCATGGAGCGAAACTGAACCCAAACATCCTTTTTCAGCTTAAAAAAAAAAGAAAAAAACTTTAGAAGTGTTCAGCCATTTCAAAAGTAGCCGCAGTCTATTGTGTGTAAAGTTCTTAACAAAAAAACTTAAATAAAAACATAAAATGTTTAAAATTTTCTAAACAAAACTTACGTAAGATAAATTATATTAATTTTCAGATTCACTTGAATGATGAAAATGCAACGATAAGTTTAATAGCATGGCTGCTTTTCCATAATCCAGAAGAGTTGCTCTTAGTTTTCTTTTTAATTAAAACTTTCGTTTGGAAAACCAACCTCTTTATATAATATTTCCAAGGTGAAAGCTTTTAAAAGTATTCGAATCAGCACACAATACATGCGATATACAGCCATCTAAAATTTAACATATTTGAATAATTATTTCATTATCAAGATATACTGTTGCTAATAAAAAAACAAATTGAAAGCACATCCGCATTTTACGAAACCTGACACATACGAGTTCATTCATTTTTAAGGAACAAACTTTCTATAAAATGAACGAGGTTTCAATTTGCACAAAGACTAAGGTATGAATATGTGTATGAAAGCACTCATCCAATTGAAGGATGCAGCTTATCCTGTTTAAATTTAAAATTATGTCTGTACTCTCATGTATAGGTAAAGACATTTACTTTATTTTTTTTACATCCATTGCAAAAGTAATAAAATATTTTTATCTCATGAAATCGCATCAAAGGGCAGTTGGAATAAAATTGTATATTGACTGCCCATATCTGTTACTGCAACTGATCTTACTGTTACTGAAAATAACATGCCTCTGGTCAAAGAAAGTAGTTTGTCCTTATTGACATCTTCTTTCATCTTTGTATCAAAATCCTTAATATGAATTCCATGGAAATTGTTACAAAGGATTTATGTTTGACTTTCTGAATACCTTTTCAAAATACCGTATTGGATTTTCATTAATTCGATTATAGAGTCCTAAGGGGACATTTACGTATAGTATATATTGTCAAACAATTACTACCATATCCTGGATTGTAATAATAGATTGAAAATTATTCATAAGAAACGATATCAGTTATTTTTATTGGTTGTAACCAAATTAATGGGAATTCGATTGGAAAAATAATATTTTTAATAACAATAAAGTTTATACATGCAGACTTAAATGGATGAGGAATTCTCCAGAAAGAGATAAATTTATTAATTGCTGTAATTTATTTGAAATGCACATAATTTTGCTTTTGAGCACAACATTGGAAATTTTCACGTATTTAATCGTGGATTGTCGCCAGGACAAGATGCCAGAACACTTCGCATGTATGTACATATGTGCCGCAATTCGAAAAGCTACTTTGCGGCATGCAAGTTCTCGATTTATCATTTTTATACGTCGAAATTAAAAGACTTGTCAGCCATGTGAGTACTTTGTTCAGAATTAATTGATTAAAATACACGAACTTGCTGTCAGACTTTCGCATTCCTGAAAGTAGTTCGCGGTACTCTCCTTAAGGCTGAATACTCGTAGTTTATTACTCTGTGATAAAGTATTGCGAATTTCATTAAATAATGATATAAATTTTCACTGCAGCTTTATAATTTTAATAAGCATTCAAGGTGCATACGTAGTTAAATATTAGTTGTTTGTTTGGGCTGAAAGTAAAACTGAGTAACACTTAAACATTTATTTATTAGTTTCTACATGTTTGACATAGAGAGTGGTTCCGGATAACTAATGAACATCTACTGCTATACCAACCTGTTGAATATTTATTTAAGTCTATATAAATATTCGATCGTGTCTGGCCTGCTCAAAGAAATACGAACCAATGTTGCTGCCGTCCCAAATAGCGCACTCTACTCTCCATTTGCGAAAATTGGGGAATCAATTGAGGATTTCCAGTACCGCAGTAGCTATTGGTTTTTAACATTCTGTTTTTAAACAAAGGCATCCAAAATGTTATCCACTTATATTGAACTGTTAAGGCTCAACATTCTTATTTACATCACTTTTATTATGTATTGTATGAGTATGTACAAATAAAATTTAAATGCACGTCCTTGAAGACGGACGTTTGTAAGCATTCTACCCCTCTACATTTAAGGACATATTTTGCGTTCAGGGGTTTCTCACAGCGCTGGTGATAGAAAGTTTGGGAGTAAAGAAAGAAAAGCACTGATGTACATTGATTTTGAATGGTTCCTGGTTATAACGAATAGGAAATAAAGATCTTGATTGGGCGAGTTACTCGGCTATTTCGGAATATATTTCATAGTATGTCAGAAACTGGGATTCAGGGTTAGCTGATGAGTATTCATAGCATAACTGGTGTTTCCGTTGAAGATTTGAAAGGTAGGAATGCTTATGGCAATTTCAACTCTCGCTGTTCGAAAGTGTCAATTGCATAACTGGGTGATATTGGCATTACCGTTAAGGTTTATCGCACGGATTTGAATCCTATTTAGCAAGTGGAAAGATCCGATCATTGTTCTATAATTTTGGGCGGATGAATGCCTTAAATACTGAGACCAGATCAGAAGGGTTGAAATGTTACTAACATCGTTAAAGGAAACCTAGACATTTCGCAGCATTTTTGGGGACATCGAGTATGCGATCAATCCAACGAAGGTAACAACCTGGACACGCATACCCAGAATGTAAAGTTTTTCAGATTCGACGATGCATGTCCCATTCATGGATAATGACTGGGTGTTTAAATTTGCTTTTAATGACATCATATATTGAGTTTTAGATGGATTAAAATTCACTATTTTGTAAGTTCGCCAATTTGGTGTGCTGTTAAAATCGGAAGAGCAGTGGCGTGAGTCAGAAAACGAAAATGAAAAGTAGAGAGTTCTGCCGTCAGCAAAGCGATGTATTGGACTAGAAGTAGCAGAAAAGAACAAATTAATGAAGAATAAGAAGGGTGTTGAAGACAGAACGTCAGCTTTTATTTTTTGAATCTCAGACTTGTAACTATCTTAGGGCATTTCTAATACATTGAAGAAGAGAGTGATGGAACCCAGATTCAGCGCTTTACGACAAAAAAAACCTGATAAAGGGTTTTCCAATAAGGACTTGACAATTTTTTTTTTAAAATAAAACGCAAACCATTTGAGATATTTCAAAAACTTTATTATCGGCTTGAAGTAAAATCAAAACATTTATGAATGGAACTCGACATCGTTCATATGGCCACCGCGGGCACGTTTGCAGCGGTCGATTCGTTTGACCCAATTTTCAACGACTCGGCCACACGTTTCGGCCGAAGCGGCCGCTATTTCGCGTTCTTCGGCTTGTTGGCATAAACCAATGACTTAACGTAGCCCCACAGAAAATACTCATCCATTGAGCCAAAAATGAACTTCGTCACTGAAAATGATTTTGCGATTTAATTTACCATCTTGGCGCATCTTCACCAAAATCCAATCGGAGAACGTACGTGACTTTCGATTGGTTCAATTCTTGAGTCAAGTTGATCTTCTATGGGTGTAAACCAAGATCGTTTCGCAAAATACGCCATTATGTGGTCTGAGCGATGCCCAATTCTTGAGAACGCCGTAGAATTGACTGATTTGGATCGTTTGCTATGGACGCCTGAACGGCAGCGATATTTTCGAAACTTCGACCAACCCGATATCTCACTGACACGGCAATATCACACAACGAATATGTAGACACAAATTTTTGCACTAAGCTTGTTATTGCCCGTCTACTAGGGCGAGAATTATAATCGAAAATTGGAATTAAGGCTCTTAAAGTTGCAGTCACCGAATTTCGGTAGAAAATTTTTATAATTTGCAGACGTTGCTCGTTCTTGTACTTCACCATGATGAAAATGTTGAATTTACTCTTAGTGAAAGAGTGTGTTTAAAAATTAAATTCAAAGTTGTCAAGTCCCTATTGGAAAACCCGATATAAAACTTTATCAAATGCCTTAGAAATATCAAGTGCCACTGTCTTGCTTTCCCTTTTTTGGCGGTTGAATCTCTAGTGGACCTATTGCTGGGAAAACCGAACTGTCAGTCAATGAAAAGTTTTCGTGTTATACGATATTTTATGAGCTTCTATGGGTTTCTAAGAGGAGATTGAAGAAGATTCGCCTTATTTTCATATGCTCGGAAAGAGTCAGAAAGACTAGAATTGAAAAAAAAAAAATCTTTGCCAGCGTGAAAAAACACCAAAGAATGATGTACGATAGACAAACGGATTTGTGAGTGTTGAGATCTTGAAGGCACACTGCTACCACACAGGTGCGAAGGATAAAAACTGACAGCTCGAATGTTATTATAAATGAACATTGGGATGGAGATAAGGAAGAATATTTAATGTTTTCGACGAACGGCCAATATTTTCGAGCGTATGTTGTGTAGGTTGTGGTCCAGTTTTTGCTTGATAATTCAGTATAGGCAAAATTTTTAATTATTCGTAGTTGTTACCCAATTAACGCAAACAAGTAGCGCAACTTTCCATATTAGATTTGGTAGTTAAACAGTTCGCTTCGACCTTTCACTAATTGTGAATCTTTTCACAAGCATCTTTTCGGCTTTTTAATAGCCCGGCCTCGGCCTCGGCCTTAAATGGAGCTGAGCAGCAACGTCGCGTCAACGCCAGTAAATCAAATGCACCTCATCACTACTATTTTACTATTTGTTAAACATATCGCTTGTGTCGATGTTCATAATATTTGAAAAAAAAAAGAAGAAAAACGAATTTCGTGGGCTGTGTCATCCACTAATAAATCCAGAAATAATTTTCTAAATTATTCAATTTATTGTATTGACTCGTATGTTTTAATTTGCATTTTAAGGAGTATAAAAGTTAATAACTAAATATTGGATCAGAGTACGCGAGGTATAAAGACATAAGGCGTAGGTTTCAGGAGTAATATGGCTGATAAATGCGAATTACAAGTAAGTGCTTTTGTAAGTAAGTGCCCATAATAGGGTTTTATCTGGTGAGAGTGATGAGGTTGAGGTGGGATCTTTACAAATATGACTATAGATCTAATCAGCTCTTAGACAATTTTGCTTCATCTGGTTTGGTGGTTGTCAACTCCTACACTACACGATTTGCGCCTGACTCTGATGAGTTTTCTTGATTTACTAGCTGTCTCTGACCTTTCCAGCGTGTTGCTTCTTGACCAACTATCACTTGAGGGGGTATCTGATCATGATCTTTTTTTTTGCACCTATAATATATAATAATTCTCTTGCATCCCCTTGCAGGAATCGTTTCATTTTCGAGACTATGAATCAATAAATAACTACTTACTTCAACTTGATGCAAGTCTGACTCCATGGCACTCTTGTTACTTCGCAGCGGACATTAATGAAAAAGTTGAACTTGTTCAAACATTAATAAACAATCTTTTTAATAAGCATGTTCCAATTAAAACCGTAGCTGTGCGCAATAAAAAATGTCCATGGTTCAGTTCTGAGGTACACGATATTATACAAGCACGTGGGAAACTGTATGCCAAATGGAAACAAAGGCCTAATACTGAAAATTGGGAGTCATATTGTAGGGCCAGATAGATGAAGATAAATCTATCACCAAAAGGGCAAAAAAAAAATATTTCTTGTCCAAACTAAGTGCTGACCAAACGTCGAAAAAACTTTGGAGTAATTTACGCTCTCTTGGACTTGGTAAAAATAATGTTCTAACAAAAATACCTGACCTTGATGAACTTAATAACTCATTCCTCTCTTGTCCTAGTACCAATATTTGTTTTATACCAGACAGCAACCTTTTTTTCAGTTTCACCCGGTGTTTTGATTTTGAAGTTGTCTCTGAAGTGGACGTTATACATCATATTCGAAACATTAAGTCCAACGCTATCGGAGATGATGGATTACACTTCCGCTTCGTAAAAATGATATTTCCTCATATTGTAGGTTGTATCACTCAGTTGTTTAATTTTGGAATTCGTCTTTCACTTTTCCTGAGTGCTGGAATGGAAACAAGCAAGGTCCAAATAATGCCAATCCCTCATCCACTACTGACTATCGCCCAATTAGCATCTTACCATGCTTGTCTAAGGTTTTTGAAAAGATAATTGCCAAGCAGTTCACTAGTTACCTAAATCGATCAATTTATTGTCTACAGTACAGTCTGGTTTCGTTACTCAACACAGCTGCTCAACGGCTATAATATAAGTGCTTGATGATATCAGAATGGAGTATGATAAGGGATTTTTTACGCTGCTATGCTTGATTGACTTTTCAAAGGCCTTTGATATGGTTAATCATGACATTTTATGTATGAAATTAAAGCTGTACTTTGGGTTAAGCGACAACTCAGTGCATCTAATTAGGAACTAACTTTCGAACCGTTTTCAAAAGGTTTTTTCTGAACAAAAATGTTCCCGGCCAAAAAATATACTTGCCGGGGTATCTCAGGGTTCTATTTTCGGCCCAATCCTGTTCTGTCTTTACATTAACGACATACCACATGTATGCAGTAATGCATCTATACATCTATATGCGGATAATGCACAGTTATACCTTTCTCGACCAGTTGTATTAATGGAAGATCTCGTTGATAGATTTAATTCTGATTTGTCTTCTATAGTGGTTTCAAAATAATGGTTGATGGTTAATGATTTCTAAAAAGCAGTATGACCCTGGAGAGATATCCCCTATTTATATAAATTCTTGTAGGCTTAAATTTTCCAATACAGTTGTAAACCTTGGGTACAAGTTGAATAGATCCCTTTCCGCTATTGATCATGCAAATTTGATCGTAGCGCGTACTTATGCAGGGTTACGTAAGCTTTGGCTGTTTTCCAGTCTTTCACCTGTGAAAACTAGACTTAGATTAATTAAGACTTTGCTTGTGCCAATATTTGATTATGCCATAGTTGTATGGAATGAGAAGATATGACCATGTCTCTGTCTACCACAAACATGTCCTTGGTTGTTCATTTCAAAACTTTTGGGAAATTAGGTGCTGTGTATTCATGCACAAAATAATAAATAATCGTTCACCACAATATCTATTCGAGAAATTGCAGTTTGTCCAGTCACTACGTACATTCAACCTAATAACTCCTTCTTCAAACTTTTTAAACACTTCACGCCTCTTTCTTGTCCAAACTGCCAGACTTTGGAACTCTCTACCTGTCTCCATTAAACCAATAATAGGAGCCGAAAAATTTTAAAGTGCACTATTTGCACATTTTGCACAGTAATGTAATCTACTTCGTTTTTTTTATTTTTATTTTTTATTCTTTCTCTTGTTTCTCTTTGTTTTTTCTCTGTTCACTCTATTACTTTTCTTCTATCCTAATTATCTCCCCTCTTGTCCTCTTTTTATTTAAACGTAGATATTTTTCACTCAACTTTTATGTATTTATTTATTTTTTCTTACTTTGCTCATTGTGTAAATTAATGCAATTCTAATGTATCTTTGTTGAGCCTTAATGTACTATAAAAGTTTTTTGTTCTTACTTGTACTGGACTGAACTGAATTGGAACTGAAATTAGTCATAATAAGTGAAATACGAGGGCGGGTCAATAAGTCCGTGACTTTTTGAATTTCTGACCTCTTTACTGAAACAGCAACACTGCTCCTGTCAACAGGCATCTGTCAGTTGACTCCTGTCAAAATTTAAACTTGCTGCGTCAGTTAGTTTGTGTTTGACAGCTATTTTTATCAGACTACTCACTAATTTGAGGAGAAAATGGAAAAAAGTGAATTTCGTGTGCTTATTAAGCATTATTTCTTGCGAAAAAAAACTATACTATGGGGACTCTGCACCATCGATTTCAATGGTAAAAAAGTGGTTTACTGAATTTCGTTGTGGCCGTACAAGCACTGAAGATGCCGAACGTCATGGACGCCCAGTTGAGGTCTCTACACCCGAAACAATCGAAAAAATTCACGATATGGTGTTGGCCGACCGAAGATTGAAAGTGCGAGAGATTGTGGAAGCCGTAGGGATCTCGCATGGCTCAGTGGTTTCAATTTTGAATGATCACTTGGGCATGAGAAAGCTTTCCGCAAGATGGGTGCCGCGTTTGCTCACAGTCGACCACAAACGCAATCGTGTAACAACTTCACAGGAAGGTTTGGCGTTGTTTAATCGCAATATGGAGGAGTTTTTGCGCCGTTTTGTAACCGTGGACGAAACATGGATCCATCACAACACACCAGAGTACAAACAACAGTCAAAACAGTGGGTTTCTAAGGGTGAATCGGCGCCAAAGAAGGCCAAGGTGGGTTTGTCAGCCAATAAAGTTATGGCGACTGTTTTTTGGGATGCACGCGGGATAATCCACATTGACTACCTTCTAAAGGGAAGAACAACAATGGGGAATATTATGTCAACTTATTGGACCGATTCAATGACGATTTGAAAAAAAACGACCTCATTTGGCCAAGAAAAAAGTTCTTTTCCACCAAGACAATGCAAGGGTGCACACACGTGCAGTTGCCATGGCAAAAATCCATGAATTGGGCAATGAATTGCTCCCTCATCCACCCTATTCTCCAGATTTGGCTCCGAGCGACTACTTCTTGTTCCCAAACCTGAAGAAATGGCTTGGTGGAAAAAGATTTGACTCCAATGATGAAGTCATCTCGCAAACAAAGGCCTATTTTGAGGACCTCGACAAATCATTTTTTTTTGGAAGGAATAAAAAAATTGGAGAAGCGTTGGACAAAGTGTATAGAGCTCAAGGGAGACTACGTTGAAAAATAAAATTATTTTTTTATCAAAAAATCTGTATTTTAATCCAAAAGTCACGGACTTATTGACCCGCCCTCGTATAAACAAAAAAATGGCTTAACTTAAGAGTAGTGGGTTATAGACTAGCAACAGATACACAGGAAAAAATACCATTTGATTACCTTTAAAAGATAATAATGGCTTACCTCCCAAAAGGCACCCATTTATGAAGACTCTCTAGAAGTAAATTTCATGAAAGATACGAGTATTAGTTTTCTTGTCTGCCTATTCTTCACTTCATTTGCATACCAATGCTCTTCGAGGTGTGTACACACAACATTTTTCAATTTAAAAATTCTTCTTTTTTTCAAGACCAACAAACTAAGGATCTAAAGATATGCATAATATGTAGATATGTGCTAATCTTAATCTGTGTATACTAAGAAATTGTGAAAAGGTTTATTAATATACCAATAAATTCTTTAACATAATTTGGCAGAGATTCGTGTTTTGCGAATCATGAATAATTACGAGTACAACGCATTGCCTTTGTTGGATCCATGGTATCAGACCCTATTAAAGACTACTCCGCTGCATCTCATTCTAGTTATCTTTCCCGTTCATAGTCATATGTATCCGTCAATAAGGACGGCATATAGAACACCTACCTTCAAACAATTTTCACAATATCGCTTTTTTCAAAGCTTGAAACAAATATGGCTCTTTAAAAAATCGTTTGTCCTTTTGGGTCAAACAGGACTAAAGACTTCCATCTGAGTTCGTAAACTGCCTATTTTGTTACCGATTGCCTAAATCTCGTGAAAGGTGGTACTCTGTAGGAAACTACATCAAAACAACAATAACGTTGTAGTACATTTGGTAGAATCAACAATTTTTTAAATTTTCTGGTGGCTGAAAAGTGTCGACTTACAGTTTCAGTTAGTTATCGCAGATCAGAGAGTCCCCTTCTTGAGGATGGCACAAACAAGGCTGAGGTTCCATTAATAGGGCATACCATATCAGACCATATTTGGCAGATGAGTTGCTGTATGCTCCTTACCAAGATTGACGCTTTGAAGAACTCGTCAGTCAAGCCGTCTGCACAAGCAGTTTTGTTGGACTTCAGCTTAGACAGTGTTATCTTCACTTCATCCAGGTCGGGTCGACGAAATTGTTGGTCTACATCGTACAATTTCGAAGGTTCATTCTGCGTCGCAGCGATTTCGTCATCGCAGTTATACAGTCTACAAGAATGATCTTTCCAAACCCTCAGCATCTACTACGATGTTCCCTTGTTCGTCTCTACAGGCTTGTGACCATAAGATGTTTTTTTTTTAACTTTTGGTAAAACTTCCGAATCTCAGCTTCTCGTGGCTTTGCTCGGGATATCCGCAACCGTACCTTGGCTTCAACAAGGTATTGGTCTGAGTCGATGTTGGTTCGTCGGAACGCTCGGAAATCTATAATATTGGAGTATTGTCTTGCGTCGATCGCAATGTGGTCAATCTGGTTGACGGTTGATTGATCAGGAGATCTCCAAGTCGTCCCCTTGTGAATATCGAGATTGGGGAACCACGTGCTTGCTACGACAATGTTTCGTCCCGCCGCAAAGTCGATTAGCCTGAATCCGTTATCGGAGGTCATGTCATACTGGCTATATCTTCCAAAAGTACTACCAAAGTTGGCCTCTCTTCCTAGCTTTTAGTCTGGGGCCTCCGCTAGTTGCTCGACTGCGCTGGTGTTTACAGCTCGAATTTTATTGTTCCAATACAAATATACAGAAGGCCTATAATTTTCTGTCATGTCATGCTGGCTATATCTTCCGACTGTACTACCAAAGTTGGCCTCTCTTCCTAGCTTTGCATTAAAATCGTTGAAAACAGTTTGAATGTCATAGCTAGGGCATAGCTCGTAAGTATTGTTTAAGAACTTATAGAAGATATCTTTGTTGTCGTTATCTTTCTCCTCATTGGGGGCGTGTGCGCATATCAGGCTAACGTTTGTGGCACATGCACATGTCACATGCCGGAAACTCAAGACGTCTCGCCTAAGTCTGCCTCCAACAACAACGTTAGGTTACTATCTGACCATAAAATCATTCAATAAAATCTCTTTTAGCAGCAACACTGTGCGGTGTATTTCGCACATATCCCAAACAAATGAAAACCGGCATCTTAGTGTTTTGCAGAGTTAGAGAAAAATCGATAGTTCTGCCCAGCAGCGGAGGTTCTGGATGGAACGTATATTCTTTAATTGAATGAAAAAAGTATTTTCACAAAATAAAATCAATCTTTAAAGGCTGCCTCGGTTCGAATGTACACATGTGAGTATTAAAATAAAAATCAATTAATTTCATGCATTGTAAATTTTAACAGTCCACAGAAAACAATACAACATGCGCCGACCCATTCGTAATATTTTCTGTTCCCTAAAATAGGTTGATTTTTTTATATTTTATGGAAAGAAATGTATCTGCTGTATATACTGTCTCGCAAGCCTTCCTTATACAGCGTAAGCCCATGTCTAGTTCAAATTGTAATGTAGATTTATTATTTGACATTTTCATAATGAAATTTCTTTCCACCTGGCGCCAAAATTAAAATATACAATGTGTACGTATCTCTGATAAAACATACCTCCATTAAGTGAAAAACACGTTAGCCAGAATTTCCTTGCAGCAACTGCGCCTATATCCTTTTTTGTATTTGGGTTGGGATTAAATTTGTGAAGAATTCAATTTGTGTATTCATATGAGTAAACTGCAGCGAATGCAGATGTGGAAAAGTTCAGACACAACGAATACTCGTGAAATTCTGCCTTTTTCATTAAAAGATGTACTAAATGTAGCACAGGCAGCAAAAGTAACATTCAGATAATTCATTGGAACCAAAAGTTGCCGGCTTTCTCGGTCTCGAAATGCGAAAATCCTCGGTATATGGGTGCTACATGAATGGCCCCCAAGGCAACAAGCTGCAACGTCTGCAGATTACGAGTTCTCCCATGAACACGAACAATGTGGATCCGTTTTTGTAAAGTAAAATGGGTGTATGGACTACGTGTATAAAACCTTAAACGATTATGGCAATGAAAGACGCAGAGGATTGGGGTGGACAACATACAAAATTATCGCTTCCTCCCAGGATGGTAATGGCGACTGTCTGCAGACAAATCAAATTATCACAGTGTTATTCTAATTGCACACAACTTGAGGTTATGTACAGCAGAAAATTTTTAGTGGTAAGCAATGCAAATTGGTTGAAATAATTACCTTCGTACGAGAACGTCTTTAACGCATATTTTTGACGCTGTTTTTTATAAGAGGTGAAAGAGTTGTTTTTTTTATTAATTTTTGGAAGTATAGAATTGAGAATACTTCAATCTTTTCATGACATCTCGTTAATGATGTAATGTAACCTCTCATACAATGATAAGTAGATTTTCTGGTAATCGAATATAACGAACTCGCATCAGATAAATCAACTTATCTTCGTTTTGCATCAGCTCTTAAAAATGTAGAAAGATACGAGTATATCCTCAAGATGAAATTGCTTCAATGCTTGTTTACCGTATTACTTACCTGTGCATTAGGTACCATTACATTAGGTGGCCTAAAAAAATTGTTGAATGGTTGAACAAATCTGTGTCGAATTCGTGCTACCGAACGAATGGAGAAAGGCACAACTTCGTCGATGAGTCAGTTTATTAGTTTATTTTATTTACGATTCAGTACCATAAAAGGCAAAAGCCGGCCTCATTAAATGTTATGATTTCAGAAGGATGGGACGTACCATATTCTGCTATTGTTCAGAACACTTACTGGGGCGGAGGTAAATGCAGCGTTAGATCCAATTATATCCTAGATTTGATACTATCATTTGACTTGGTGGTCAATAATGATAATTCTTTCGATAAAGCAACTTTAGCCGGCTCACGGTCCAACGGTCTCAATAGTGCAGACATACAATGTTCAGGAATATACAGTTTATGTAGATTTTTGTCTATTGCTTCAAAGCATCACCAACCGTTTCTTCAACGAAGCTAAATATTTGAGTGTCATCCTGGTCTTCAAGTTCTCCAATGAAGCTCTCATGCTCCCCAAAGAAATTAAGTATTTGTATGTCATCCTTGGCATAGGCCAATTTTAGCCTATGCAGCGGTTGCCTGGTGGAACAAGCTTCCACGAAAATATATTATTGATGCTTTTACGAGACTTCAGGAAAACGCCACATGCTTTATCAAAATGTCATCTAACGCGATTCCACCAGCACTTCTGCTTCGAAAAAATCAGGATACCGACTTTTCCTGAGCACAAGAATGGTTTTGGCTACAATCTGAGCCAGGTGAGAAATCCAGTCAGATGTTCACAAATGACTCCAACGACGAAAACGTTGAATTAGGAAAACTTTCGTTTATCTACCAAGAGAAAAGATAAGTAATTCTAGTGTCCACTAATTATATTGTAAAGAGTCGGTGCAGTGGGCAAATCAGCCCCATTTGCCATTATGACGGCTTTTGACTAGGTTTTTGATAATCACTTAAGTGTGCTAGGGAAAGGTGATCAACGCCCGCAACTCTTGCTGTAAAAGTGATGACGGCTTCTTGAGGAACTACCTCTGTGAATGTCATGCATCAAGCTGCGGGTACTCGGCGCTGATTTGAGCGGAGCTGGCACTACAGTAAAAAAACAACATACATAAAGGGAGTTAAGTGGATTGATATTTTTTCTGAATTCTCCGTTATGAGAAGATCAGGAGTTGTTGAATTGGTTAAAGTTAAAAAGATGGAAATAGTTGACCTTTGAGTAATAAAAGCATATTTAAAAAGAAGATGTTCTGTGATCGGTCCGATACTGAAAGCAGTCACATGAAGTGAACCCTAAAAAGATTATATTGAAGAAACCTACAGGAGCGATCTGAGCCCTTTAATTTTTCGGATTAATGGCTTCAAATGCAACAATGATTTTCAACAGTATGCTTGACAAAATCGACATTTGTAAACATTGATTACTTTCCTTCCTTAAGGATCCCCAACATTTATGTAAAAACTGAAGACTTTTCTACAGGATATATTTAAAGAAATTGGAATATTGCAATTCAATAACAGTAATGCAAACAAATAACAATGGCCTTTGACTATGTAATACAATATTCAATAATAGCACTAACCCCAACAACAACCAGTTTTTTTCGCAAAAAGTTGCTCAACAACTTATAAAACTTTCTTTCCATTTTTCCTTTCCAAGAACTTTACTCTACATTGAGATTCCCGGTATTGCGTCCGAAAAACTTTTTCAAAGATGTTAATATATGGGTACATGTTATAGTTTGGTATTGTATACTTTGTTATTCGTAGAATAAAATTGCTAGAAAGCTACTTTGAACATCTCAAAGGATTAACTTTATTCGCTGCATTTATGCCACTCAAGTTCGAAGTTTTTGAAATAAATCAAGAGGCCTTTCGAGAGTTTATAGAAACTATTTTCTGATAGAATTCGGTTGTTGAATGTCTAAAGTACCTATATTGAGTCCATCAAAGCAGTAATATAGGTATATATAGAGATGCAAAACCAGAAAGTTAGTAAGAAACTGTACTACTCTGGTCACTATTGCCATTGAACCCGAATTGGTCAATATAAGCTTAAAGAGTTGAATCGCATTCATACTAAGTTATATGAGAAAGGAAGAATGATATAGTTCCGGACTTATACACGAAAAAAAAATTTCTCAATCGAAGTTATTCTAACACAGCTGTTTACTGAGTAACAACATGAATAAGGTCCGGCCCTACTCTATGACAGTTCTTTGAATCTGAAAATTATTTAAACCAAGGTTGACTCTTTATTTTTTATAAAATTTTGTTTTGTTCTCTTACGGCGGAGAGCAAAACGGTCACGAGTTGTAATCCCTCAAAACAATTTGAGATAATTTGTTAAGCTTAGACTCCAGCTTAATTCTAGGATTTATTCAGATGAATATCCGTTTTTGTCGGTCTGATGAAAAACGTCTTAGAAACATTCACAAAATTCAGAAATAAATAGATTTCATTATCAACATAAACTAAAGGCAAGACCAAAGTTAAATATATCCTTGTGCTTGGAACTTTTGTTAAAATCATATCGGTCATTGCTTACCATCGAAATATAGTTAACATCATTAAGAGTTCGACACACACAATACGTCCTTCGATACGAAACGAATGGATACAAAATCAAGTCTCAAAGAAACGAATCATTCAAAGCCATGTTGAGTTTTGGTGTCGCAACAGCTAACCGAAATGTTTTGACAGTGTTAAATTCTCTATGCTTTCGCATAGGTGAATGTCTTCTCCAACCAATTTGATAGTAAGTGGCATTGCAGAAGATCTTTCATATTCCACTGTAATAAAGATACGAAGCGGAAAGTTGATCATGAACGCTCAAAGCAATTTAGCACACATTTGGGATGGTGAATTTATCCTTGATGAGTTTGGAACTTCAATGGATGTGAAGCAAGGTTGCATACTGAGCGGGCTTCTACTTATTTTATTCATCAATGACATTGTTGCGGTAAATTTTCCCGCAACAAGATTTACCCTCTTCCCTCTCTTGTCCCTTCGCTCCCTCTTTTCTTTGAGTGGGAAGACCGAGCTCTGGCGGAGGTGGAGGGCAGCCATGGTCCCATCAGCCAGTGACCCACCGACCACAGACCTCGGAAAGGTCCCACATTGGTTATGGGTGGTTAACCTCAGAGGAGGACGAGGTGGTTCGGTCGGTGAAGCCCTAAGGATGGTAGGGAGACTCACGACGAACCAGGAGCTCAGGGTGCGACAGGAGGTCCACCAAGATCACCATTGTCGGAGCCCGTTAGCTAGACGGGAGACTCGCAGACAGGACGTCTGAAATTCGCCGACGGGTGGGGACGGACCATCCTTGTAAGCCAGACACCCCAACACGATGATGACGGGTGGGGGAGGACGATCCCCGGAGCTTACACCCCAACGACAGCCTTAGACACAAAAACTCCAGGAGTTCCACATTCTACAATCGATGTGGAGACAAACGGCATCGCATCTCGAAATCGATGTGGATGCAGAAAATGTTTAAGGGGGAAGAGATGACGATCTCTTTGTAGCTACACCCCCAAAGTGGGAGCTACGGAGGAGCGACGGTGGTGTGCAGGCGGACGGCCAAGATAATAAGACACATCCCAACGTCGCATCAACTTTTAAAGTCAGGTTCGATGGATAAAGGGACAACGACCCCTTTCAAGCCAGCACCCCACCGATGGAGCACCAATGGAGCAGCAGAGGCTGTAGGCGGACGGCCAAGTTACTAGGCAGCCTCCGACGAGGGAATGTACAAACATAAACAAGAACAATAACAGTAACCACAAACAATAACAACAACCAGCGACAACAAATAATAATAATAACAATAATAATAAACAACAATAATAAACAACAATAATAAACAACAACAACAATATAAACAATAACATTAACATAATAAAACAAAATGCATAAAAACACACCAGGCGGGCAGAAAGGCCGGCAGCATAACCATCAAACGAAACAAAAACAAAACCAAAAATACATAATTGTAAGGAATGAACCGCTATTGGTCAGTCCCCCAATTCCCCCTAAATCTGAACGCCGATCCACCGGAGTAAGTAAGGACCCGGGGTAATATAGCACAAAGACACATATACTTAGCTTTGTTTGGGGCGGCGGTTTAGAGAATGGCTAGACCGGGGTATAATCAGATTAGGATTATACCCACACAACCTTCATCCTTCGTCCCAACACTCCATTGACCTTCGATCATACTTTCTTTCTCCTTCGCGTTTGTTGTTGTTTTGCAATTTTGTTTAGTTCGATTGGGGAAAATTAACCGGGGATCAGCAATGAGAGAAGCATTGCTTCTCGCAATTTCCAATGTAGTTCCAGTGTCTAGGGAAATAGCTAGGCATAGCTAGGATCCACAAGCTCTTATAAACTCGCACAGTGAAGTTCCCAGTTATCACTGTTTAAAATTAAAAAGAAAACTACACTGTAGTTATCACTTGAAGTTACATTTGATAGGCGCCTTAACTCTACTAGTGCTTTAATTGACTGCTTTTCAGGTTTAAAAAAATTCAATGTATGTATTTAGGATCTCTTTGGCTCATACGACGGACTCTCTTCGCTCGGACGCAAATGGATACGTGCTTTTATATACGACTATATTATAATGGGTGTTTTTTTTAAGGTTTGTTTTATGAACTAGTAACAGTGGGTTTTCAATTTTAATATTAATAGATTAACACCAGAACAAGGCAAGCGTATTGTGCAAATTTGATCCAGCGATCATGGTTCAGTTCGCAAAGGTTACTGTACCCTATTCGTTTTGTGGTCGACACAATCATACATCTGAGCAAGTTATTCAGATAAAAAATATGTCGCACCATTTCCAAAAGCATTCCCAGATACGAGTATGTAGTGCAGCGCACAACGAAGAGGATGTTGCTGCTGCGTTAAAAATTTAACAAGTTCGCTGCCATGTGAGTCACCGGTGGTACTCATCTTTTTTTTACATGAGGCCGCGTGTAGCACTGATTTTGGGTCTATAACTATAACTAAGAGATGGCGTAACTTGTATTATTCCATTGGAACATGCGTTGGAAAGCTACTGTCATTGTACGTCATTTCAGTATATGTCATTCATTTGAAGCATAAACAACAATAATTTTCTTTCACTCAAATATGTCGAACTTTGTGCCTGAAAAAGTGTTTTTGCGGGGAGTTCTTCTTCATTACTCTAATATGAAGAAAACTGCTGCCGAAAGTCATCGTATTTTGGTGGATGTTTATGGTGAACATGCGCTAGCCGAGCGAACATGCCAAAAGTGGTTTGCACGATTTAAAAGTGGTGATTTTGGCTTGGAAGACGATGAACGTCCTGGGCAGCCAAAAAAGTTTGAAGATGAAGAACTGGAAGCATTACTTTATGAAGATTATTACCAAACACAAGAAGAGCTCGCAGAACCTTTGGGTGTCACTCAAGCAGCCATTTCAAAACGTTTAAAAGCAGCTGGATATATTCAAAAGCAAGGAAATTGGGTTCCACATGAACTCAAGCCGAGAGACGTCGAAAGGCGGTTTTGCATGTCCGAAATGCTGCTGGAACGCCACAAAAGGAAGTCATTTTTGAATCGGATTGTTACTGGTGATGAAAAACGGATCCATTACGATAACCCCAAGCGCAAAAAATCATATGTGAAACCCGGCCAACCAGCCAAATTAACGGCAAAGCCGAATATCCATGGCGCGAAGGTAATGCTCTGTATTTGATGGGATCAGATGGGTGTGCTGTATTATGAGCTGCTAAAACCAGGTGAAACCATCAATGGACAACGCTACCGAACATAATCAATCCGTTTGAAGAGAGCAGTAGCCGAAAAATGCCCGAAATATGCGACTAGACACGAGGCAATTATTTTCCATCAAGACAACGCTCGGCCCCACGTTGCTATTCCGGTTAAGAACTGTTTGGAAAACAGTGGATGAGAAGTCTTACCCCACCCGCCCCATAGCCCAGACCTTGCCTCTTCTGACTACCATTTGTTCCGGTCGATGCAGAACGCCCTCACTGAAATACGGTTCACATCAGAGCAGAATATCAAAAATTGGCTTGATTCATTCTTGGCTGCCAAGCCGGTGCAGTTCTTTTGGGATGGGATGCACAAACTGCCAGAAAGATGGAAAAAGTCATAGCTTCAAATTTTGAACAAAAAACCGCACGAATTAAGTTATATACCCAATAAATAAACAATGCAAGAAAATGTTCTTAGGTGAAGTTGTTATGCATAAACTATTCAGTGTCTATTGTCTTTTAAATAAACAACTTACACATAACATATTTTTAGGTATTTATTACATATTCCAGCGATGCTCAGGGAATACCCGTGATCGTTACGACTTCAAAAAGCTGCGACTCGAATCCCCTTTTTTTTTAATAAATGTACAACGCAAAAAAGTTTATTTTTGTCATCGTTGTTGCGCTTCTTAAGCACATAGCACATTTTAATTCTGATTTCAGTAATTCGTACAAATTTGCTTTGATGTTACAGCTTGTTATGAAATTGGCAGAAAATTTATTTTCTAATTGTTTTAGGGCCTTCATAAATAATCTAGGTGGTCTGACATGCATCGTCATCTTGCTTAAAGTCAATGAAAGCTAAAGAAGAAGTTCGTCTTCGTTCTAAAATAGTAGAAAGCATTATATTCCCCGAAATCCATTGATTTGAAATCAGTATCCAATTTAAAACAATCATTTTTGCCATAAACTCATTTCACAAAAATCTATGGACATGGTTGTTTCGCAGTTGCTTTGTGGTGCTTTGTGAAATTGTATGTCCTCTAGAGGGCACCATGTTCAATTTTAAGTAACGTCACATAGCCTATAACCGGCGGACGATCAAAACGCTTCCAACGATACCTCATTTGTCAAATTATGATAAGTAATTTAGTAGTGATGAGGGAACAAATGAATATAAGTATATACCACATACATACCGGCCAACCGCTTTTACTTCACCGTAGTCGGGTAGACGTTTAAATGAAGAAAAGAAAAAATTATGCAATTCTTTTACTCGGAGCAATCTTGACACAAACTCCCGTGATGCTCCATGCACGTGTGACGTTTACAAAAGGTGCAGATAAACCTGGTTGTAACAACAGAAAGCACAAAGTTTTCTAGGTTGATTTTCTGAGCTTACTGGAACATTTTGCACAGTATTACTTAAAATAGCATCAATATTACTTTTTAGGCATCGCCCCAAAGTCGGTATTTCCAGACCAACTGTCTCGACATGCAGCCATAAACATTTGCCATATTTGCCTTATTGGTGCAAACTTATCAACAGCAATTCGTTCTTTACGAGTTGCTTTATCATCGAATCTGAGCAAGTTATGTAAAAACAGTCTATAAAATATCTTCGACAAATATTGTTTTTTCACAATTCTGACCTCTTGATACGAACATTTTTCCCCAAGCGCTTTAATAGGCTCACGTAATACTCCTATTTTACTGTTTGGCCTGGCGGAAGAAGTTTGGAGTGAATAACACCACGGCAATCTAAGACAACGGTCAACAAAGTCTTTATTTTGGATTTGGAACGCTGGAACGAAAGATTAAAATCATTTCGAGTCAATAATGCCAAAAAATGTCTTCGGAGAAGGCAGTGCGCTTTGCGTAATTTAAGCCAATTAGGCTCAAATTACGCCAAATACAGAGGTTTCGAAGGAGATACTCAAAAGATATAAATTGTAATGTGAAATACCATATATCTTTTCCAAACCAATTTTTTTTTTAGATTATAATCCTTAAGTAAGCCTGCTGGCTTTTAGTATACCAAAGTCATTTATTTTGATGGGCTTGAACCAAGTCAAACAATTTCCAACAAAACTTTCTCAAACAAAAAAAAAACAAAATTTATTGAAAATATTTTCTTTCAAAACCAGGCTCTGAGCTCTTCTAAAATTTTCTTTTCAAATTATTCTTCCATTTTTGTACAATGTACGCAAATAACAAAGTCAGATGGATAGTCCATTAATCTCCCGCCGTCAAATCCTTTCTTAACACCACATTTCTCACATTTGTCGCTCTGATATCAGCCAAAGGCATCGATTTAAAAAAAAATGCTCCCATAAATCCCATGTAATTTTTCTGATTCTTTTCTCCCACAAGTCATCCCCTTCCCGCGTCGTTAAATCAAATCTTCTTATAACACCCACTCTGCAGCTTGTGCACAATTCGCTTATCATAAATGTTCACACATTTGAAATTGCACTGTGTACTCTTAAAAAAAAAGTGTTAAAAAAGAATAAGAAAAATGGGTGGTAAGGTTATAAGTTCGACATTCAATAAGCACTGAAAGGGATCATAAACGCATCGCTGAACAGAAACCGTTCAAAGTAAGTAAAGGAAAATTGAAGGGAATAAAGGGAGCAATAAACAACATGAACTCTCACAAGGAATCACATAAGCGTCCTCGTGCACATGTGTACATGTGTGTGTGGTTTCCCTACAACATAATATATTATGAGCTCCTGCCGTTTTAAACAATGGATTCAGAAAAAGGTTGAAGGTTATTGCCTGATTACAATTCATCTATGATGAATATGTGGATCCACATATACACTCACAACTACACTAATCAAAAGAGCACTCAACAAAATTTACACTCACACATCAATAAAAAAAAAAACAAGAAACTTTCTTGTAAACTTAATTTTTTAACCACGTCGAGTAAGGATACATTCTAGATTAAAAAAAAAAAACACAGAGTCAACTTCAAAAACCAGAAGGAAAGGAATCAAGCTACAAATCAGCAAGTTAACCAGCTGACTTGATGTGCCTTCGGCATTTTGGTGTTAAGCTTAAGTTAGAAACCGATTGGAAGGAAGTGCCGGTATAAAGGATTTACGTAGTATAGTGTTCGAGTAATATGAATCCCTGTATCGGGATATTAAACTCACTGAAAGGGAAATTATGAACCTTTCCGAAATTTCATAATAAAAATTTATGCGATGAATTCGCTGGGGTGTTCAAATATTGTGATAGTCTTGGAAGGATTTTCCCTTTTTCTCCTTCTTATTTCTTTTATAATACATTATTACACCTTCTGCAGACTTTTTTCAAAATAAGAATCGATGACCTTTCCTTGTCTCATTTTCTATGTATTTATTCAACAAATTTACATGTTAGGATATTTTCGTTTTTTTTTTGTTCTTATATATACTCGTAGTATGTTACCTACATATATTTTTTGTCTTCTCCATATGCTTCCCGGCTTTATATGATATTAATATTTTATTGTTTTTTGTTATTGCTGGTTTTATTACATATATGTATATTTTTTTTTTTTCGTACGCTCTCTGCCTTTGACACGCAAAGGCTACACGGTGGTGTAGTAAAAAAAAAACAAAAATAACAAAAAAAAGAAAAAATCTTGCTGAGTATGGCACTATGAATAGGAACCTCAAGGATATTTGCGAGTTCAGAATATTGAAGTTTAGAGAAGTAGACATCTATTCATATTTGATGTGCTCATGCTGATTCCATTCAAGGGATACCAAGGGGCGTAGTCGAAATGTGATTGAATTTCCTGAGGGGAAATGAAGTCTTCAATTTGTGATATTTTGGTAACTTTTTAGCTGTATG
Source organism: Volucella inflata (assembly GCA_928272305.1). Taxonomy (NCBI): domain Eukaryota; kingdom Metazoa; phylum Arthropoda; class Insecta; order Diptera; family Syrphidae; genus Volucella; species Volucella inflata. The sequence continues at coordinate 15,297,577 of OV743720.1, read as the reverse complement.
GAATATTTTCTTCTTTTTATTTTCCTATCTTCCGTAGACATTAAACAAAATAGAAAATGAGAATGGGGCTTATGGATAAGTAAAATAAACCTTGACATTGACTTCTCTAACATACATACGAAAGTATATACAGTCAAAGAAAATAAAGATACAAAATCACTGCATACATATAGGTAGACACAAATCAATAGGTGTAGCATATGAAGTTATGGTTTTTTAAAGAGGATTAGAACATTCGTCTACTGTCTATTTTGGGTAGTACCAGGCGTCTGAGAAAATAAAATAAGTGATTTCTACGCTTTTATATAGTCTATATAATTTGAAGTACGAGTATAATGTCATTTTGGGCATTATAAGAGTATGAAAAATATTTCATAGACACGAATTATAGAGGGTTACGATGAGTAACAAATAACGAAAATAGAGCATCCACTTACTCAGGATACAAGTCTTTTCTGAGCGCCATATGTGACACGCATTGTTTCAGGGGTAATGACCAAGACTTGCCTTTCTGACAAGGTGTTGTCTAGACTTATCAGCTATAAAAGAATTTTGATTATGAGTATTGGCAAGGTGCGAATACATTTGGATACGATATCAGATACATAACTGGTAACGTAACTGGGGATGTGACTGGAGTATGAATTGATTTTCTGCGAATTGCATAAAAGGTATCCAGACGGGGTCTGTTATGAAACTTGGAAGTCGTATCTATTGCCGCTTTGGCAAAGTTCCCTTAGATTTTCATGGAACCGTCGGGTAATTCATTGATTTTGATTTTTACCAAGTTAAATTATCGCATTTCGTATTAAAATTGATGATTTAAAATCAGCAATTTGTTTGTCTAAAAACATTGAATTACAGAATTGGAAATTAGCTAAAACACCATAAGTAGCCACGACTAGGGTTCAGTAATGCAATGTGGCAAACTTCAAATATGTAAATTGACTTAAACTGGAATCCAATGATAACCGTAAAAACAAACCGCAAGTCCAAATTTCGGACTGCTTTTATGAAATGGGGCCAAGTAGTACAATGTCTATAGTTTATCGTCAAGACTAGTGACTTTAAATATTTTCACAGAATATAATTTAAAGGTGTTCAACCAATCTATAGGTCCATTAAGTGAAATTGAACGTTCATCGAATACTTTCATTAACAAATTGGTTCTGGCACTCGTTGCGTGGCATGCCGGGCTACAAAACTTTCGGTTTAATGCTATTCAGCTTTACCAAGAAATTTGTAACCATAAATCTAAAGCGCTATCCATGGACTATTATGTTCTGGGCAGCATAATTTTGTAGACATACGAGTATACACCAATTTTTCTCCAACATCAAAAAGCACTCCAATGAATTTTTTTTACGTGGGTAGCTCATAGAATTGCGAGATTTTTACTCACTAAGCGACATTACCTTTATACTGGTCAATTATTTCAGTATTTCAATATTTTTATTGCAGTATAACAACGACATTTATAATAGATTATTAAAATTTGTAAGCTATAAATGTGATACAATTAATAGATGATTTAAGATAAAAATAAAATTACAATTCTTTTCTCAATAAAGTAAACTTTAAAATAGAAACATCTGATTGAAATAAGTTTGAGTACAAAACAATTTTTGTAAGCTTTCTTGAACAATTAAATAAAATATTTGTATTGTATGAAATTTATATTCAGTATTCCTGCTATATGTCGAAAGAGAGTTTCACTAAAGTTATTTGTATTATAGAGTTGGTTTATATTAAGGAGGAGTGAATTCCAAAGGCGAATGGCGTGAACGAAAAACTGTCGTTCGGTAACTTGATAAGCAACACAAGGTACAATTAAACTAAAAGATCTACTTGAATCATATAAGTATTGGGGCTCATGGTTGATTATAATCCTGTGTAAATATTTGATTGTGCAGAAGTCAAAATATAGGTCAAGTATGCAACCAAGAATATTTTTGGTATAAGCCGACACATGCGCAAACGTTGTGTATATGTATCACACAACATTGTTAAAAGCAACGTTTAGCTTATGTCAGGCATAGGCGCCGGTGCAACAACAAATTTCGCAGCCATACGTAATCAGAGGAATGACCAGGGCCTTAACCAACATGAGCTTTGTATTTACTGGTGTCAAGCTTTGAGATTGGGAGAGATTTCTAAGACATCCGTATATTCTTCCCACAACTGAGCAAACGTGGTCGTCCCACGTTAATTTTGTATTATACCAAATACCAAGATTTTTGGCTTTGTTTACAAATTCTATAGGTTCATTACCAAGGTAGATTGAAGGAACGCTGATAAGAAGTAACGGATTACTATTTATGAGAAGACACTTGGTTTTGCTTGGGTTAAGCTGTAAAAAGTTTTCATCTACCCAGCAATGGATACGTTTTAGGTCATCATTTAATTTCATGGTAGCATGCTCAATTAGATCATTCTCAAAGCTTAAATAGAGCTGGATATCGTCGGCAAACATGTGAAAATTTGAACTTTTAATGCTTTTGGGAAGATCGTAAATAAAAATTACGAAAAGAAGGGGACCTGAAATGGATCTTTGTGGACCACCTAATGAAATTGCAATATAATCTGATACAGCATTGCTTACATGAGCTGCTTGTTTTCTTCAAACCAGATAGGACCATATGAGATTAGCGGCTGATGTAGAGAATTTATAGAAGTTTATCAGTTTTGATAGAAGTAGCTCATGATCAACGGTGTCAAAGGCTTTAGAAAAATCTAAGAGAGCGATAAGGGCGTTTTATCTCTTGTGTATTGCAACTCTCATGTCGTCAGATACTTTTAGAAGAGTTGATGTGCAGCTGTGGTGTTTCTGAAAACCAGACTGGTATAACTTTTTAAAATATTTTTGACAAATATGGAAGTATTGCGACAGTTGATGGCTGCTTTCTTTTGTGGGATTGGGATAATCTTAGCTTGCTTCCAAGCACACGGAAAAGTGGATCTTGTTATTATATTATTGAAGATATATGTTAAATAAAATGGAAGTATATAAGGTAATATTAATTTAATAAAAGTTGAGTGGATGTTATCGACACCAACAGCGTTAGATTTTATTTTTAGCACAGCTCTAGCAAATTCAAATGAGCCAGCGTGTGGCGTTTGGATATTGTTTGCATTTGGGCGCAACAGCACTTGGACCTGGTCTACCATGGACTTAAAATTAATTCCTACACCTAATTCTCGTAAGTTTGTCCAAAGTGTTTTGGTTGGAAGTTTATGATCGAAGTGCTTACCATAATAGCGACGTTTGGTTTCTTTAATCTTCGAGTTAACTATGTTACTTAACAACCGATAACTGTCATAGTATTCGGGAATCCGAAATCGTTTCCATTTTTTGAATTCAGCAACAGGAACATGTTTATCGAAGAGCTGTTAACTTACGTAATGGACAAATTCAATTGGGCATCGAACGATGTTTCAAAAAATATGCCATGCCAATCAAGGCAAAGAAGGTCTTGTTTAAGTTGCTCCACATTTTGATTTTTAAAGTCCCTGAATGTATAAACCGATGGTTTGGGACTGGTGACTAGATTAAAAGTGGCAAAAATGAGGTCATGTCTAGAAAAAACAGGTGCAGAAACCTGGGTAAAGAACACTTCCTGACAATGACTGGTGATAAAAATGTCCAAGAGTGTGCTGGTTGAACCAGTAAAGTGCGTTGGAATGGTCGAATTTACAATATCGAGGCAAGCATTTTGATGGATTCGATAAAATATGACGATCTAATATATTCGAGAATATTACAATTCAAATCACCACACACAATAGTTACGTATGACAAAGTCTCCTTGTCAAGCAATTTGAGTTTCAAAGATATTTGCATTGCGACTGGTCTTATTGATTGATAGTCGACGCACATAGTGTGTTTCGTCCAGAATCTGGAGTATAAAGTTGTTACAATTCCCATGTAGACGTAAAGGTAGTTTTCGAGCAAATTGATGGTGGTTACTCTTATGTCTCTGTGGATATCACTATTTCTATTTACTATGACTCTTAGGACCTTCTTTTAAAACGATTATATGATATCTTTATTGCTTCGTTTAGTAGATTCCCAAAGTTGTATACCATACGTCCAAACCTCCAGGTTTAAGCGAGCGATATTGGTCTTTCAGATTTTTTGTCTTATGGAGGCTTTCTCGGTTTTGGAATCATCATAACCTTGGCGATTTTCCATTGTCTTGGCATTTATAATACGCACAAGCATGATCAGGGCTTTCTTTGGCAATTCCTTGAGGATCTCTCCAGTTATATTTGAGATTTTCTATGGTCTATCAAAATTTGACCAACGGCACGCTCCTTATTTTAAAGTTGTTATTATTTTAAGGTCAGGTTTCGTAATCATACCACCGAAGTCTTCTGGTAGCAAGGTGCTCGGCAAATAAGTCCGCCTTCTTCTTGGCTCTTAATGCCCACTCGCCCTTTGATTTTTTTATTGGTAGAGATTGTATGTATATGGCTTTCTATAATACCTCTCATGGCTTTCCATAGTGTATAATTCGATCCATTATCGGCAGCTTTCAAGATACGTAGAGATCTCTCGATTTTCGAAGTTTTTGATTGCTTTTTTGAGATAAATTCAATGATTTAAAGACGTTTTGTGCTGGAAAGCACTGGATTGTCGCCTTTTATTTCCGGCGGATATTTATCATTGTTATTTTTGACATACGGAAACGTGTGTTAGAATAATACAAGACATGTACGGAAACGTGAAAACTGCGGTTAAAAGCTCTGCTGGACTAACGAGAGAATTTCCAGTTAATGTCGGAGTGCATCAAGGAAGCGTACTTAGCCCTTTCCTCTTTAACGTAGTATTCGACTATCTTTTAAAAGACTGCATGCGCGAAGCAAATGTAACGCCAATTCTCTTCGCTGACGACGCAGTTATACTAAGCGAAAACGTCGAAGATTTACAGAACGCCTTAGATTCATGGAGAAATGCGCTAGAGAGAAACGGGTTTAAAATAAGTCGTTCAAAGACGGAGCATTTGACGTGCCCATTTGTGCATCCGTTGCGACCTGTTCCGGATATAATGTTAGACGGAATAGTTCTTCCGAAAAGCACTATCTTTAAGTACTTAGGATCAATCGTTAACATGGAAGCGAAATGTGACGACGACGTAAACCACAGAGTGAGTGTGGGATGGATGAAATGGCGGGAAAATTCGGGAATCTTTTGCGACCGAAAATTTCCACTTAAATTAAAGGGGAAACTCTACACCACGGTTGTTAGACCAGCTCTTATATACGGTTCTCAGTGCTGGACAATGTACGAAGCGTTTAAAAACAAAATGACGGCAGCGGAAATGAAAATGTTAAGGATGTCTAGTGGATCTACGCGTATAAGAGGAAGTCTACATATAAAGAATTCGGTAACCGAACAGCTTGAGGCGAATAGAATAAGTTGGTATTGCCACGTTCAAAGAAGATCTGCGGAAAATCCGGTTAAAAAGGCACTATCAACTACGGTCACTCCAACTGTAAGAAAACGAGGTCAGAAAAAGAATTCCTGGATTTCTCAGATGGCAAATGCGCAACAACGTCTGGGGTTAACCACTGAAGCGATCCAGGACCGAGCTTTATGTAGACGCGTTCTGCGGTCTGCGACATTAGCCAACCCCATAAGCGGAGCAGCAGCGATGCAGTAAAAATGGGAAACTCGTTACGCATAAGTTCGTATAACGAGGAAAGGGTTAATAAAAGGATAAGAAGAAGAAGAAGATTTTTGACTTCTTTTCCTCCAAACGGGAGTATTATCACATGAGGCTTTCTGTACATATTCGGAAAACTATTTTCTATACAATAGTTTCTAAAGCCGTCAAAGTTAGTTTGGTTAGTAGTTAATCTAAGAGTTCCTTATTTTTTCATCAGACACTCGCTTATCGTCAAAATTACTGGCGAATGATCTGAGGTCAAAAGTCAAAACTTTCCTCAACAATTAAGAAGTCTACGGAGTCTGGAATTTGTGCACTGTTACCAAAAAAGTGACTTTTCGTAGATGACATGGTTTGGCGTTTCAATAATGATTTGCTGGTTTTTTTTAACCCTAAATATCAACGTAGCCTTTCAACTAAAATTTAACCTTATCACTGAAAAAATGTTCTGAATGGAAAGACGATAAGTAACAATATAGATTTTGGCCCATTTAGTGCCCATGATGGGCAAGGGGCTTAATTTTGGTTGAAGATATATAGATGAAGGGTGAGCCAACTGATGATGTGGATGTTAGCTGTCAATTACTTTTATTTACTGAATTTAATGGAATCTACGCTATGAATCTATTCGAGGCCGTTTTCAACAACTTGGCTTGGCATATTTTACGTGAGGATCTTCACTTCAAAATTCAACTCTTGCAAGAACCGAAGCCGGTCGATTTTCCAAATCATCTTCGCCTCAGTCTGTGTACTATGGAAAAACTTCAAGAAGGTGCACTAGCATTTTTGTTCAGTGATCAGGCTGATTTTTGGGTTAAGACAAAGACAAAAAACATTTTGGTCCGGTATATGGGCTGATAGAATCAGGGATCCATATTTCATCTGAACTGAGGCTAGCCCAAAAGTATTTATGAATGGCGCCCGTTATCAAGCCATGATGACGGACTTTATTTGATACCCAAAATTGAATCCCGTCGTCTCAACTACATCTGGCATAAAAAAGATGGGGCTACTTGTCACGCAGCCCATAAAACTATGACTTTATGGGAAAAATGATTCGGCGGCCAGTTAATTTTACACTTTACAATGAAGAGTCGATGGTTCAGAGATGTTGCGTTGCTTGCATTACGAAAGGCACTATCTATTCCCAAAGTACGTCAATTCTGTTGCTTTTTATGCTGATTTTCTTCGAAGCATTTACAAACGAAACCCAAGCCAAGCAAAATATCGTTTCTTAGCTGAAGTTTTCCGCTACGTGTTGATCATGCTTTTAGTATTGTTCAAACTTATATCTAGGTAGCTACTTCTAAGATGGCAACAATAATTATGACGATGCTGATGGTGTTGCTATCCCAGCGACAACACCTTGTAGGGAAGATAAAATTTGTTTCCAATAAACCAAGGGATTGCATCCAAGAATAGATATAAACTATGTATAACATAGAGAATGCTATAACCAAAATATACATTGATAGATAAAAACATTCCTTTACTTGTATACCCTAACATAGATTGATTAGATTTAGATGCAAGACTTAAGTCAAATTTATTAAGATACATAGGTCCAAGTACACTATGAACTGCCATTGAGTTTAAAAAATACTATTGGGGGAGAACGGCAACAGTTCTCTGTAAAATATACTTCACGTGAGATATTTTTTAATAAATCAGCACAGTCACTTTATATTTAAATGGAAAACTTCAAATTTGTAAAATTGTTTGCTCTTTTTTTACAAGTTTGTTACTGAACATCCATTTCAATCAAGCAACAGTTGTTGTTATGACTCTGCCCTTTCATGTGGATACAAATTGAATATTTTATACCCCAGATGTGAAAAAAAAGCCACCCCTCACTTTGTTGCAATTTTGTCTATGAGATTTAATAAATTTCAGTGACAAATAAAAAATATTTGATTTATTTCTCTCTCTGAGATATTTTATTTTTATATATTTTTTGCCACTATACCACTATTGCCCAATTGATCGCGTTTTTTATATTTAATAATAGGTTGAGTGCTTTTTTTCTCTGGATGTCTGTGCTAATTCATAGATGTCCTAAAGGACAACCATATTTAAAACTACGTTGTTCCCAACTTAAGCCAATAAGTCGTTTTATTTGAAATATGGAAAAATAAATCGATAAAGGCCTTATCATGGGATAAATATTGGACTACTTAAATACAGTATTGATGTCTACTTTAAATACTTAAGCTGGGCATTTTGCCAGGAGGTTACTCCCAATAGAAGCTTTATTTAAAAAAAAAAAAAACAACTAAAAACGTACACAATAAAGGGTGGTTTATAAAAGCTATATAACTTCTTTTGAAACAACAACAACAGGAATTACTTTTGAATCTATATTTATTATAAAGAATTGCTCATGAATAAACATGAATAGTTTAAGTTTTCTCAGCATATGCCAAAGGTTTGGCATCAAATCACACAATCTCAGAGCTTATTTTCTAGTTTATTTCGCAATGCAAAGTTTGCGTTGATTTATGTCCTCAGTAAGTCATTAGCTTAATGGTAGAACCACCTACTGGACTCACATGTCGTCTGTTTATTTTGCAGGAAAAAAAACATTGCATGTTGTCCATGGAATTGTCTGTGAAGCAAGCTCCGACTCATTTTGACACAAATATAATGAATCCTTTGAGTAGTCCAAGTGCACGTTAGTGGGTACAATCGAGTTTCATGATTTCCCTGGACCAATCCCACTCTATGCACTTTTGTCAATAGTGTTGGGTTTTATGAGACTATTTGGGGTTTTAATTAGAAAACCGAACAAATTCGGTTGTTTCCAAGCTAATAGGCTCAGTTTGGCTACACCGATTAATCATTCTTTGGCATTTGAAGAATTTCATACTCTTGGTACTAGTGTTAAGTGGCAAGTACTCGTAAAAACAAAAGAAATTGGTAGCACGATACCATGCATGTCCAGAGAAGTACAAATCATGCAACTGACTCAATCTAAAAGGGCAACATTAAGGAAAACCTGGACATGCATATGGATAAAGAAGCACTTACAAGATACTCGTACAATACCAACATTTTTTGACCTAAGAATAAATCATAGAAAAGTTTCTTTGCCACTATCTTAAAACCACTCACATTACTTTCATAATTTTCAGTCAACAGCATATAATACCTATGCCGTCGTTATTGAATAAGGGCTTATTATACTCAGTACAGGTAAAAACAACCACAACAGTGACATGTTTACCGTTTTCTGGCTACTACGCTTCAGTAGCTGTAGTTTAACGATTAGTACACCGATTGGATGTTGCAATTTTATGTCACGCGTACGGTGGGAAGCAACGGATTAGTTTTAATAGCACGTGAGTATCTCACAAGTTAGTTAATCAGCCGAGCGACAAAAATTGATTCCATTGCGGGAATGTTCTCCTGATGAAAGTTGTGTCGATGAAGATGAATGCATCAGTTTAATTAGCTGGGAAACTGACACTAAAGAAGAACTAGATCAGCTTCCTGAGGCAACGACAGCACCAGCGGCATCTGCAGTTCATTCCAATGACAGTGACACTTCCATTGAATAAAGATTGCTGTGGATTTAATGCGAGAACAGTATCCGACAACTTTATGACTTTTGCTTTCAATGTCAGACGATAAGCTCGTAATGGTTGCTTCAAACATAATTGTTGGCAACTTATTGTTTTTGAGGAAATATTCGAAGAATTACTACTCAACACAAATATTTTCATGAAAAA